>CANUEZ040000168.1:8590000-10990000 GCA_948099385.1 Fasciola hepatica
TCTGCATAAAGGCTAGTTGCAGAGAACTCAATTTAAGCACACTAGCCCATCGGAATGCTAAGATTTTATGCAAACACCGGACTATGACAGAGCTGACCGCTAATGGCCTATACTGCTCCGGACGCGTCGCGTCCGGGACCTTTGGTATTAAAGTGACTCGCGCGGCCGCTAATGAAGCGGGGCAGCCATAACACAAAATCAAGTTTAGATACCCGGTCAGTGGCTTCAGGCCAAAAGATTTGAGGTTAGCAGGCGTCAGTCTATCTAACCCGGGCGCCGTCCCCCCCATTCCCGCTATAGCTTTCTTAACCTCTTCACAGGTGATTGGGCTTATGAGGCTCAACTCAGGCTGTGTAGCACTGACAGGTCTATTGTCAGAGAAACTAGGTATACGAAAAACATTCGTCCAAAAGCTATGAAGATCAGGGGGTAGCGCTCGGTTCTGATGGAGCAAACGCCAAGACCCGTCTAGTACATGGGTTGCAGCATCTTTTGGGCTAGTGTGCAGAATTCTCTGCAAAGAAGCGTATTGTGCCTTTCGCAGAGCTCTATAGCTTCTAGGTTGCGGGTGGTTTGGTCTAGGCCTTGATGGGGCCCATAGCCGAGGAAAACAATCGAGCGCGTGTTGAGCTATAGACTCTGCAATTCCTTCCGTGTTATTGGCAATGGCCCGAAGCCGGTGTTGCCCAAGGCGAACATCATTCCCAACTTGTAACAGTTCCCGGGTCGCCTCCAGTAAGGTACTTCGCATTGGCCCGTCTTCAGGTACAGGAAGCAGAGGCTGAGTGACTTCAGGCAGATTGATCCGAGGTGTCGGCCTGATGGGAGCCTCAGCCACGGATACAACTTGCTTGGCCAGCGCGGCAAAGCTTCGTGAGGGAAAAGACGGACTAATGGTACGCACCAAATCCCCAAGAGTGTTACAGGTTGGTGCATGCTGCCTGACAAGGGTAAGCAGGGTCTCTAGTTCAACACCCGTCCAAAGTCTCCAGGGGCTACGGTCAGGTTCTCTTCTGCTAACAGGTCGCAAGGGACGTGCAACCGGCATAGGTGAGGGTGGTCGTGGTGGTGGTACGACCGGAGAGCGACGTGTGATCGTCACTCTCCGTCTACGCCCTGTTGGTATATTGGAGTTTAGCGCTCCGTCCCATCGGGACAGGGCTAGCCGTTTAAGGATGGCTGCTGGGGTCCTACCAGGCAGCAGTTCCGCAAGAGCTACAGACAGAGACTTCCTAGTGGTGTGGAAGCTAGCTACCTCATCCGCTAAGTTATGCAGAACAGTGATGTCCTGCTCTGTCCAAACGAGTTTACCCGTTGGTAGTTCGAGGACCCTCCGGGCGTTAACCCAGGCGGGGTGGCGGTGGCGGTTATGCTGCCCTAGCGACCTAGCGGTGTTGAACCGCATGTTACAGAGAGCGCATCTATGGTTCCCATCGAGTCCTAAGTCTAAATCCAAGATGGCCGGTGGTGAAACCGACCTATCCAAGTCAACGTCACGGGGAATGTGGAAGGAGCCAGTCTGTGATGGTCCACTAGTGGTGGCATTGCTGTCTGCGAGGACAGTGTCGCATCGCGGGGTGGCTACAGAAGACCCTAATGTGAAAAAGCCGCCCCTTGGCGCTAGGTCAGCAACGACGCAACCATCCCGGAGGACAGTATTATCACCACCAACTTCACGCCGCAGGACGGCTGTGGAAGACCCTAATGCGAAAAAGCCGCCCCTTGGCGCTAGGTCAGCAGCAACGCAACAATCCCGAAGGACAGTATTATCGCTACCAACTTCACGCCGCAGGACGGCTGTAGAAGACCCTAAAGCAAAAAAGCCGCCCCTTGGCGCTAGGTCAGCAGCAACGCAACCATCCCGAAGGACAGTATTATCGCTACCAACTTCACGCCGCAGGACGGCTGTAGAAGACCCTAAAGCGAAAAAGCCGCCCCTTGACGCTAGGTCAGCAGCAACGCAACCATCCCGAAGGACAGTATTATCACTACCAACTTCACGCCGCAGGACGGCTGTAGAAGACCTAATGTGAAAAAGCCGCCCCTTGGCGCTAGGTCAGCAGCAACGCAACCATCCCGAAGGACAGTATTATCACCACCAACTTCACGCCGCAGGACGGCTGTAGAAGACCCTAAAGCGAAAAAGCCGCCCCTTGGCGCTAGGTCAGCAGCAACGCAACCATCGCGAAGGACAGTATTATCACTACCAACTTCACGCCGCAGGACGGCTGTGGGCAAATGCCCCAAGTGGAATAACCCACTGGTTGAAGTGGATGAAGATAAGAAACAGGTGCGCAAGGTTTCGCCCCATATCGATGGGGTTACGCGATCGCGCAAGGGATATGATATCTCGGGGAGGGAATATGGAAACACCCTCAGTCGTACTCGTTGAGCCAGCCCGCAACACTCAACAGTAGACCTCCGGTGCTGGAGAGTCCAGGTCACACTTTCTTTGGGAGGCAGAATGTAACTATCCCGAGGGACATGACCACTCTGTCTCGCCATCGACGAACAACCGTGAACTTCCGTTCGATCGCGATAAAAAACAGAGCTGCCAGTGTAGGGTCCACAGGAGAAGGACGGCCACTTGGGCACACCTTCCCCCTCATTCAGGAATTCACCAGCAGTACTATTCATACCGCAATCGCAAGCTTTCGCGTCTTCAAGCCAGGACGTCTCTGGCTCTCCAACACTAGGCTGTATCCCAAGGGGTTCGACAGCGGCCACCCGTTGCTGCAGGGAAGACAACATTGGGTTATGGCCCGGGACTGCCCCATTTACCAGCTCAAGACCTGTCGACGGCAAGAGCTTGGGGGCGTAGTTGCAGATGCGCGAGATGTCGCCATGCCGAAGCACGGTCCCACCATCGCAGCCAATGTCACCAGGATTTGAACTCGCTCGGTGTGACAAGCACCAAGGTCTGGGTTCAGACTTCACCGCAGCACCTAGTAGACTGCGATTGCTGTCACCAGGATTTGAACTCGCTCGGTGTGACAAGCACCAAGGTCTGGGTTCAGACTTCACCGCAGCACCTAGTAGACTGCGATTGCTGTCACCAGGATTTGAACTCGCTCGGTGTGACAAGCACCAAGGTCTGGGTTCAGACTTCACCGCAGCACCCGGTAGACTGCGATTGCTATATGGTTCCCCCCTCTCAGCCCGTCCGGCAGTCCTCGAGGTACCACCAACGAAGCCAACAGAGGTTCCCCATATACATGACTTGCCCGCTTTCATTCTGTTCATATAATTCACGGTTAGGAATTTATCAGCTGTGAGAGAACAAGGTTTCCCGGTGTCCTCACTTTCCATGGTATTCGTACATTCTTTGTTACTCAAGCTCCGTGTCGGTATGTGTTCAATCATCCGACACTCCCCTGGAGCCATCACACTCGGGACAACCTGCTTGTATGGACGCAGTATACATTCATCATCACATTCCTCGGCTCCCTGAGCCTTCACTGATTTCCTTGGCGATCTGTCCTCGCCTGTATGGTGAACGGTGTTATCGATCACCGCAGCACCCAGCATGCTGCAACTGGCAAACGGTTCCCCTCTGTCAGCCCGTCCGGTAGCCCTCGAGGTACCACCAACGAAGCCAGCAGAGGTTCCCCATATGCATAACTTGCCCAAGATACAGTCATCATCACATTCCTCGGCTCCTTGAGCCTGCACTGATTTCCTTGGCGACCTGTCCTCGCCTGTATGGTGAACGATGTTATCGATCACCGCAGCACCCAGCATGCTGCAACTGGCAAACGGTTCCCCCCTGTCAGCCCGTCCGGTAGCCCTCGAGGTACCACCAACGAAGCCAGCAGGGGTTCCCCATATGCGTAACTTGCCCAAGATACATTCATCATCACATTCCTCGGCTCCTTGAGCCTGCACTGATTTCCTTGGCGACCTGTCCTCGCCTGTATGGTGAACGATGTTATCGATCACCGCAGCACCCAGCATGCTGCAACTGGCAAACGGTTCCCCCCTGTCAGCCCTTCCGGTAGCCCTCGAGGTACCACCAACGAAGCCAGCAGAGGTTCCCCATATGCGTAACTTGCCCAAGATACATTCATCATCACATTCCTCGGCTCCTTGAGCCTGCACTGATTTCCTTGGCGACCTGTCCTCGCCTGTATGGTGAACGATGTTATCGATCACCGCAGCACCCAGCATGCTGCAACTGGCAAACGGTTCCCCCCTGTCAGCCCGTCCGGTAGCCCTCGAGGTACCACCAACGAAGCCAGCCGAGGTTCCCCATATGCCTAACTTGCCCAAGGTCGTCCTAGTGTTCAGAACTAGGTTCGCATCATTCCCCAGTGGATAGCTCACACCGGGAAGGGGTATTGGAAACACCATCAGTCGTACTCGTTGAGCCAGCCCGCAACACTCAACAGTAGACCTCCGGTGCTGGAGAGTCCAGGTCACACTTTCTTTGGGAGGCAGAATGTAACTATCCCGAGGGACATGACCACTCTGTCTCGTCATCGACGAACAACCGTGAACTTCCGTTCGATCGCGATAAAAAACAGAGCTGCCAGTGTAGGGTCCACAGGAGAAGGACGGCCACTTGGGCACACCTTCCCCCTCATTCAGGAATTCACCAGCAGTACTATTCATACCGCAATCGCAAGCTTTCGCGTCTTCAAGCCAGGACGTCTCTGGCTCTCCAACACTAGGCTGTATCCCAAGGGGTTCGACAGCGGCCACCCGTTGCTGCAGGGAAGACAACATTGGGTTATGGCCCGGGACTGCCCCATTTACCAGCTCAAGACCTGTCGACGGCAAGAGCTTGGGGGCGTAGTTGCAGATGCGCGAGATGTCGCCATGCCGAAGCACGGTCCCACCATCGCAGCCAATGTCACCAGGATTTGAACTCGCTCGGTGTGACAAGCACCAAGGTCTGGGTTCAGACTTCACCGCAGCACCTAGTAGACTGCGATTGCTGTCACCAGGATTTGAACTCGCTCGGTGTGACAAGCACCAAGGTCTGGGTTCAGACTTCACCGCAGCACCCGGTAGACTGCGATTGCTATATGGTTCCCCCCTCTCAGCCCGTCCGGCAGTCCTCGAGGTACCACCAACGAAGCCAACAGAGGTTCCCCATATACATGACTTGCCCGCTTTCATTCTGTTCATATAATTCACGGTTAGGAATTTATCAGCTGTGAGAGAACAAGGTTTCCCGGTGTCCTCACTTTCCATGGTATTCGTACATTCTTTGTTACTCAAGCTCCGTGTCGGTATGTGTTCAATCATCCGACACTCCCCTGGAGCCATCACACTCGGGACAACCTGCTTGTATGGACGCAGTATACATTCATCATCACATTCCTCGGCTCCCTGAGCCTTCACTGATTTCCTTGGCGACCTGTCCTCGCCTGTATGGTGAACGATGTTATCGATCACCGCAGCACCCAGCATGCTGCAACTGGCAAACGGTTCCCCTCTGTCAGCCCGTCCGGTAGCCCTCGAGGTACCACCAACGAAGCCAGCAGAGGTTCCCCATATGCATAACTTGCCCAAGATACAATCATCATCACATTCCTCGGCTCCTTGAGCCTGCACTGATTTCCTTGGCGACCTGTCCTCGCCTGTATGGTGAACGATGTTATCGATCACCGCAGCACCCAGCATGCTGCAACTGGCAAACGGTTCCCCCCTATCAGCCCGTCCGGTAGCCCTCGAGGTACCACCAACGAAGCCAGAAGAGGTTCCCCATTGACATGACTTTCCCTCGTGTTCATCTCTGCTTGTTTCATGGGTTTTCGCACAAACCCGTTTGGCTAGGCTCACCTCAATTTTAGGTGGTGGCCTCATTTTCACAGTTCGAACCCGGAACTGGAAGGGTCCGGGCTTCCGCCCGCCCCGCTTGCGTATCGGCAATCTCGCTCTACCTGAACCTCCACTAGCCGGGATTACCATTCCCGGTTCATGGCAGTTCAGGGTCTGCTCAACTGTTTGCTCGTGCTGAAGCACGGCAGCGTCCTCGGGTATATCTAGTTTCGCGGTTCCCACTAAATGGGTACTAGTCTGGTCTACACCAGTGCTCTGAGTCACACTGACCATATGAACCTCACCCTCATCCTCTCCCCCCAAATCCTTTAGGACGGCCCTCATCTGGCTCGCTCCCTGTTCATTATTTGATTTGTGAGGATTTGTTGCAATTGGAGTTTTGAACCCAGACTGCGGCCTGCAAAGCCAACAGCCAGGTAGTGACGGTTCTTAGCTTGTCAGGAATTCGGAAAGCTGCCCCAGAAACGCAAGACCGTCCCGAGAGGCAAGACTCACGCCCCAGAGCAGCTCTGAGACCCAACCTCACCAGCGGGGCCACAAGGAGGCGAACCGTTCACGTAACTAGACCTACCTCACCAGCGGTTTCACATTGTCGGCTTCACCGGCCCAACGGGTCCACCTCCCGCATGATAAGAGAGTCATAGTTACTCCCGCCGTTTACCCGCGCTTGATTGAATTTCTTCACTTTGACATTCAGAGCACTGGGCAGAAATCACATTGCGTCAAAACCGATCAGTGGACATCGCAATGCTTTGTTTTAATTAGACAGTCGGATTCCTCTGGTCCGTGCCAGTTCTGAGTTAGCCGTTGAACGCCAGACGAAGAGAGCAAGACCGCATTGCGCACACAGTTACCCATGCACACCGCTTGCCAAGCAACTCTGTTAGCTGAAGTCGCCCACGACCGATCCGGTCAGAGTCCAGTAACTCCGTCAACCCTACCCACCGAAGCAGACAAGGCAACAGAGAAACCAGCCTCCAACTTGACCGACACGTATCTTACTTCAGCCCGTTTGACTCGGCCCTCAGAGCCAATCCTTTTCCCGAAGTTACGGATCCAATTTGCCGACTTCCCTTACCTACATTGTTCAAATGCCAGAGGCTGTTCACCTTGGAGACCTGATGCGGATATGGGTACGGCCTGCCACGAAAATTATATAGCCTCGCTCGGATTTTCAAGGGCCGACAAGAGTGTTCCGGACACCACAAGAAGGGTGGTGCTTTACGGAGGCTAGTCCCCTATCTCCGGACAACCCGTTTCCAGGGGATCGTGCACTCCTAACAAAGAAAAGAGAACTCTTCCCAGAACTCTCGCCGACGTCTCCGAGGTCGATTGCGTTACCGCGCCAGGTGCAAACTGACCGAAGCCAGAATACACCAATCTCCGTGGGCAGGGTCGGGAATATTAACCCGATTCCCTTTCGCTACAGCTAGTTCATGAATCACTGAAAACGACCCTGTTTGCTTCTCCGTCCAGTAATGCAATCACCGGGTAATTAGTGAGCGACTGAATTCTGTCATCAACGCACTTACGACGCACCCCATCTGGCCATCTTTTTCACAACCACAGGGATCCCAACACTGTCGGTGAAAGAGACTCTGCCTCGGTGTGAAATCAGAATGTGTCTATCAGTACTCGTGTGGATAGTAAGCCGTCTATATAAGCAGAACAGACAGTTGCGTCACCGATTAAATAAACGTATTCCAGTGGGGGCCTCAAAAGACGACGAGTAGCCGTAGTATGCTGGATGCCGTGTTCTTCCGTGGGGATTGCACGTGCAAAATCTGCTAAAACACAAAAAAAAACACGGTAAGCCAGAGCTCAGCATAAAAAATTACAATGACTAAAATGGGGACGGTGGTCCATTTCTGACTGCGTTACATAGCTGTTTCAATAATGAGGTCATCAGCCAAACGAAAATCAATCTCGTCATCTACTATGCAACATCCGATTGAGCCGAAGTACTGCGTAGCCCGATACAACTTGTTCAAGGCCATATCCAACACTACGGACTCCAGATGGTTTGAATCTACCGAGGCCGTAGCGTTATCAAGTACAAAATCGAAAGGTTGAAACACCGTAAATAGCTTTTCAGTTTGGTTCTACTTTTGTGACCTAATATTTAATCACCCTCCCAATCTTGTTCACTCTCGTCACTTGAAATTCACTTCGCTCTTTTTTCTATTTCCATTGAATACTGTATTGACTATACAAATTTACACTGAGTGCAGTATGAATGTGTGCAGAACCAACGAAATGGTCCAGGACACATTGTGCAAACCCATGCTTCTGACCTCTCTATTCAAACTGTGCATTGTTACTTCTCTAATCAATAGCTCTCCCGGCCATACTGAATCACCGACATAAAATGAGCCTTCAAGGATAGCTCGTTGGGTTATTAAGAAACACTGGACATCATACAGCTTCAAGACGTAGTTTTATTGGTAGTAAGAACTGAAGTCTGATGGTAAGGCACTCGCGACTTCCTTTGATCGTCTGGTTAAGACTACGTGAAAGTCAGCAGATGATATGAAGAGGCGCGAAAATTTGAATGAACCGTTAGGATGAAGTCACAAAGTGACTACATAAAGGCAGTCCAAAAGTCCCGTAAGTCGTATTTCTACGAATATATGCCTCCTTATTTTAGCCAAACTGGATCACCTAAGCCTTGAGAAAGTCTATTCTCTGTTGCAGAAGATTTTTCTGACTGGATTTCCAATAAGGTTGTGTTGTTTCACAAATCGAAAATATACATGTATCTGCACATCCTCTTTGGTCTTATGGTTGTCACCGTTTTAAAACGGGACAGTATTCTCCTCCTCAGTAAATACCAGTCGGAATCTCTCAAACTGTTTCTTGCTGAAAAGTGTTGCATTCAGGGAAGATAGTCACAGGAAATGAATTTACTTGCACGGCTAATGTGATTCTTGCACAGGGTATATTGCGATCTAGGAGGTTGTGACTTTAAGGAGACTACCGTATTTACATATTACCATGATTTTTTCAGCTGCAACCTAGGGAATATTGGAGTGCATTGATGATATTTACTGATCACATCGCAAATAAAGAGCTGAAAACAGAATGAAATAAAAAAATTTCACACCAGATTATTAAAACAATTATGTAATTGAGAAAGGCCACGGCCTGGTATTGCACAGAGTTGACAGTGCTCTGTCGGGAAGATGGTAATCAGAAACCAATTGGCCGGCTATCTTCAGGATCTAAACAACCTGATTAGTTGTCTTGGGTTGTTTTTCAGTCATAAATTAAATACCGTCGACGATTTTTACTTACAACGAAGACATAGCAGTCGTTTCACGCCGGATAACGTTTTATTGCATTACTGAACACAGTGCATAGCTGTTCTCGAGAAATATTCCTGTCTTTTACCTAGGAACAAATAATTGACAAGATCATTGGTGCTGATGAAAATTCTTGTCATCTTCTGTGCGATTATCTCATTCCGCTTTCCGGACCCGATAACCCTACACCGGTACGTCGAATACGTTTTTAGATTTTCAGAAATGAATCCATGCTATGACGATCCAAGCTACCAAACAGAATGTGATTGCTATCGCTCGGCGTAGACACAGTATACGATCCCATGGGTGAACTGTTAGCAGATGACGCGAGTATGACTATAAGTCAACAAACGAAATTGTTACGCGAACAAAAGACGAAATTCACAAAAGTCACTGAGGCAACGAAGAGAAAATATCTCACAGTTACGGGAAAAGAGCTCTTTTTCAATCTAATAACTCTGCTTGTATTCTAACGGCTTACGTGTTATTCAGGATAGTTATTTGAGAAATTGTTTTCACGGCATTAGGCTTCAATACTTATCTCTTGGGTAGCAAAACAATTTACTTTTGATGGCACAATAAAACTACTTGTCTTGTGTTTATTCCCAAACCAAAATGACGGGGTTACGTGCACATAACCGCTCTGCATTTCTATTCATGGAAAACAGACAAAACCATTTCTAGAATAAGACCAAATAGAAATTGTGACATTTAGCCCTTTCATGTTTGGCTATCTTCTCATTTTTGAAAATGTTGTATCGTTTAGTGTTCAACTTCGTTTTAAAAAAGTAACAACACGTGGATTCATTCCTGACATTTGCGAAGTTTGCACAGTTCCTTTTGCTCATGATGTCCGTTGAAAAACTGGTTCTGGAAGCAAAATAATGCCTTGTCCTAATTCTTCTCCCAGCCGCACTAAGAATTCTCTTAAAAGCAACGGATATTTGAATAAATGTGAAATCAAGTTCTAGGGGAAAATCCAGAGGGTATTTTGGTTTCTGGTAAAAATAGTCGGTAAAGTAGAACCAAGCCTAATGCTAATCATCGAAGATAGAGGAATGGTTACGAATTTCGCGACTAGCCGTGAATAAAGTGAGCTCCGGCTCACATAACAAGACGTAACAGATGTTCTGTCCCCGTGATCGCGGATATAATGAGTTTTTCCTCTCGGTTGGCGTTCTCTGCTATAATGCGATGCAGGGATCTGCGAACAGCACCACGGCGAGACCAGAGTCACCGTTAAGTAGGACCGCTACCTTCTGGTGTGTTCCATTCACCCAACAGGGTAAAATCGTCCCATGGCTCAAGTGGAACAACGTAGCTGCCTTGAACGGAGCACCTGTCTGAGCGAAAGCCAGCGGTACATCCTCGGATAAAGAGTCCGAAGGAGGTTACGTTGGCATACATCCTATACTGGACTGCTCAACTGGGTAGGGCAGCTGCTCACAACGAAAACTTCTAGGACGATTGATTGACAATTGAATACTTCCGGCCAAAACGGAATCCATCACATTCACGTAAGATCAAAGATACTTTGAATACCGTGATCTGTTAGCATATTTCGGAGGCAAATCTATTGCAGAAATGCGACTGGACCTATATACGGCAAAAAGTCTCGGAAAGAAAGAAAGCATCGTACGTGAACATCGATTTGCTTATTTTGTCAACTCTGTAAATATGTTTGCAAAAAGATTATTTAAATCTATCACGACTAGCCGATCGCACTTTTCAGTATATATCATTGTTTTCTATTCAAGACTTCGGTAATTTTAAAACTCACATTTCAACCAAGGTGGAGGAAAACCAATTATTGTCTTTTTGAACAGAGCACGAAGAATACTGCTAAAAAAGCTGGTTCAACCGCGGATATTCATGAAAATTTCCTCTATCTTTCCCCCAGTCAACCAGAACCTGTACTAGACAAGGCTTTGTGGAGTTGCGATATTGATCTTTACGGGAGTACTACGTCCAAATGCTCGGCTTATAGAGGGCCTTGTGTGATTCTCTACTCCAAGTCTCAGGGACTGGTTTCCGGTTTTCCCCAACAGTGTATCGGGCCTTCGTGGGTATGGGGTAAATGCCTCTACCATGGCACTTACGAGCAAGCTCGCAATAAAAGAATGCGAGTAGGTCGTCGTACAGGGAATGTTGGTGGTGTATTTGTCGTCGTTTGCATATTGCAAAGCAGGACAACGCCGATGTGGGGACTGGTTTGGAAAACCGTGAGAGGTGGAAACGGGATGGGGCCGAATTTTCGTCAGGAAAGCGAACTCTAACAGTCTACATCCGGTGCTCATTGTAGGCGGCACTAGGGCCTGTTTCAGGTAGGGAGGTAGCACGATACACATCTGTTGGCATCAAGCACGTGGCGTTCCAAGAGTGATTCACACTTTTTCTAGAAGTTTTCATTATTTTTTATAGTTTTACCACAGTCAGGTATCTGGCTGTCAGAGAAGGTGGAGTTGCTTTTGTTGGGTGACCACAGCTCCCAAGCCCAGGCCGAAACATGGACTTCATGTAACAAGCCGGGTTGGGAATAGGTCAACCACACCAGTCAAACCGTAGGAACAGTGCAGCCCGCAGCCATGGGTCACATGTGACAAGGTTGGTGTGCCTAGAAGACAAAACAGTGGGGTATTTTCTCTCCCTTTTTATGCTAATCTCTTGCTTTCTGATGTTCCTGTCGTCTCATTGGTGGTCAATTCTGTGCAGGGAGACAATCACAGCCAGAAATGTTCATCGACGTGCCTCGGTAACATCCGCCATATCCGTGAAGTCAAAACCCCATGGGTGTTTACATGGAACAGAAAATGCTGGGGGAGGTAGAATCAAACACAGCCTGCGATTATTCAATGGGGTTCATGTTCACCGAAACATTAGTCTGCACAAAGATGGGGCACTACTTGCGGCAATGAAAACGTGATTAAAAAAACCGCTATTAAAGACCTTAAGCTGATTTGGACTGGATATCTAGGTGTATGGACTCTAGTATCTGATGCTTTATACCTAAATATGTGATAGGTCGCTATGCTGGCTTGCCCCAAAAAAGATATTTGATGATAAAGAATTGAGATTGTTTTGCAATCCGAGATCGTAGGAATGAACAGCTGAGTTCCCTAATTGCTGTCGGGAGGAGGCCAACCATATATGAGTCTAATTGAGACTAGGATGTTTAAATCAGTTGAGCTACTCACTAGTACCCTATCCCTATCTCAAAGGCCTGAGCCCTTGAAATATAAGGATTGTACATCCTGGTCAGCGTGTTCACCGTTAGGGCTATGCATGTTTCTTGTTTGAAGGCCACCGATGTCGGTGATAATGCCCAAATTCGTTGTGGTAGCTTGTTCCACACTGAAGTGTACTCGTTGATGAAGAATTTTGACCTAAGTGTAAGCTTGGGCAGAGGGACAGAAACTTAGGGATTCTCCTAAGTTAAGTCAGGACCTGCTCCCGTATAGAGTCTATAGCCCCTGGTCCTCGGTTCGTGACACGTTAGCGAATACACTCGGCAGTGCGCAAAGGAGCAGAACTCAAAACGCTGGAGCGGGACAACGTGTATATTGGAGGAGCGCAACGGTGTGCAGACGATGTACACAGGCGGAGCAGGTGGCGCCAGCAAATTCGGTAATTGTTCAAATAAACAAATTTGTTAGTCTTTGTAATCGTGTGTTGTATCGGTAGCACTACGGTGTCGCTGGTTTGATTCCTGCTCGTGGCATTCGACCATTCGATATGAAAGATGCAAGTGGGTTTTCCATTACATAATGTTCAGGCTGCTCGAGCCAACAGTACGTTATGTGAATATATTTCGAAGTCCATTGGATCACATTCGGCCGTGTGCTGTTCGTACCATTGAAAAGTGACCGATGAGGCTAGCCCAATAATTAAAACCGGGACAATTGCTGTGTATCATTAGAGTAGTGGTTCGCGATTCATCGGTTATTCACTTGCTTTATTCCCATCTGGCTGTCCGTACCGCGGCAGCTCATTTAGTAGAGAGTAGAGTATCGTCGGTTCGATTCCGGCTCGCTGAGTTGGGCATTTAGATGTGAAAATGCAAGTGGACTTTCCATTCCATATGATTGAGACTCCTCAGACCAGTGATATATTCTACATTGTAATAAAGGCCAGAATGAAGAGGAAAGTTATGTATACTGCACAACACAAAAAAATGGTTACATTGCTGATGACCTGGAGATGGACAGACAGAGCATCACGTCATTGGTGTAATTAAAATGTTGTGCAGATGTTACAGCCCACAAGTAAACAATATACGTAAAAAAAGTTAGGGGATACGGCACAGAAAAAACTCCAAAGTTGTTCATTAGGGGCCTAGATAAACTTATATCACCAGCTGTGCTTTCATCTCTATTAGAAAAGTAGTGTTCTAACCACGAGGAAGAAGAACTGGGATAGCCAGAAGACTACACTTTTGAAGACGTAGAACAAAAGTGAGCCAAATCAAAGACAAATGAATAGCCGAGGAAGATGCAGGGAACTGAATTCACGGAACTAGTCGAACTCTAACAGCTCTTCCGTGCTGCGGGTATGCGTGTCCTGGTTCAGCCTGGTCTCCGCCTAATTGCACACAAAAACGAGCAGCATGGCGTGTATAGATACTAGCCGTGACTCCCATTCTGAAATATTGTACTTTTAGTATAAGAAAAGTGAGAAAAAGAACAAGAAATAAATGGAATTGGCCAACTTCACAATGAGTCGTAGAGCGGCAAACTGAGAGGCGTGCTGGTGCATTAGAAATTTTATCGTGCCTTCTACGGCTTTCACACGTCCCACACCTGGTGACTAAGGCTCGGGAAAGAGCATATTAGTTTCATCTCGAGAGGTTGTCAGTAAAATATTACACCGATACCTCTTTAATCACAGTGCTGTGATTTATCCTCACTGGGAACTCCTTAAAGCACTCTGCTTGCGGTCGTCATGTTTCCACTGAAGAATGTTATACTCTTGACCTAAACGAAACACATTTTCGTTAAGTACGGAATCCTTATGTTGATTGATGCATACTTCGATGTGTATATGAACACGACTCAAGTGCAGTGTGAAATTTCCGTTGGCTCGTTCATTGTTACACCTTACCTATACCAGAGTAAACAATTCAATTCAACTCAGCTGTGAGAATTGTATGCATGAGTACACAAACGGTGGTCATTGATCCTGTAACTTATCCATTTCTACCTACTTCAAATGGTTATGATAAAAGGCCCCATATGGCTAGGCCTGCACAAAAGCGGAAGAGTAGAATCGAACCAGCTACAAATGCGACTATCTATTTTATACCTGGCACTGTCCTTTTTTGCTGTAATCAACGTTTTATTTGTGCGAGGTAAGTACATCCGTTGGAATTATTGCACTGTCTGTGAAAGAAGGATTTGTTAAGTAAACTTAAATTGCATTTATTCTATTGTGATTACATCCGAAAGATCCTCCTCTTACGAAAAATGGCTTTTCCTCGCGTATATAATGGTAGTCGTCATGATATATTCGAAACACCTACTTCAAGACCCTAAGCGTTTAGTTAGGTAGCCATCCTTTTAATTTGTGATGAATACAAAAGCCTTTTCATCCATTCGACTATGTCACGTGACGTGACATTCGCATCCGTTGTACCAACTACGTTGAAAAATGGGAAATAAAAATTCGAGATAGCAAAATTATTTTATTCTCATTGGTCAATATAACTAAGTGTAAACCACCTGGATGGAGAGATACTGACTGCCACGCATGCTTGGGAGGGCACACAGTGATGATCCTCTGGTGATTTCTGCTTGTCTTATTGTGTTTCTATCTAGTCATAACTACTCGTGAACTATGTATGAGTGAGCTGATAAACACTAATGAATTATTAGACCTAACTGTGATTTCACAGACTGTAAAGACTACGAATCCAGATTTGATAATGTGCTCGCATTGCAGGTATCTTTCTCGTCACAGTATCCTGTAATCGTCTGAAATGCATTCAGCTGTTTTTTAGGAATACATCGCTCTGAAATTGACACAGATTATAGGTTATTTCTGCATAGCATGGAATCCATGGTCTCAATTTCCCCAAGGTTTGGATGCCAGTATAGACGTATGGGCTGCAGAACAGCGAATAGATTAGGAATGGTACCCCAAGTGCTGATTCAGTTCTGCGCGGCAAAATGCAATAGAGTCGTATTTCCTAGAAAAGAATCGTGTACTTTGAACGCAGCACGTGGGAACACAGATCTGTCTTTTCGGCACTTTTTCCAGACCACTTAAGTATACGTATGGAATTTCGCTATAAATGGGGCTCAGCGTTCATGGAAGTTCACGATAGTGATTATCAGTTTTATGATAGTGTGTTCGTGTGAAGAACTCACTCCGTTAATGGTTTCCCGGTTCAGAGTTTTTGTCTCATCATCTCGTGTGCCGTTTTCCAATGAAGAAGCAGCTTTTAGGAAACTTTTTGTGAACTTACTAATATTTGGTGTAATCTGGTCGCAATCGTGTCACTGTAGACAAGATTCATTGTATGATTCACCTGGAGTAGCTTTGTGGTACTCAATAGACCACCTTGAAAGCTCTATCTCATGTTAGCTGGTGCCCCGTATCGATCACATGGTTCACGTTCGCAATTACTACGGTTTTGTGATTCCTTTCGTCAGACAATTGGGGTAGTACTTGTAGCGGAAGAATGGCGCGAAATGAAATCTGAAGACACTCGAACTAGCACTGGAATATATTCATCCATTAGCATACAAAATAGGGCATTCTTATAGGCATGAAATATGTAAGGGAAAAGATGCACACAGTTATTGATCCATGAACGACGTGACTGGTAGGCTCAAACATGCCAAGTACTGTCACGTGATATGCAGGCGGATCACGTTCGCGAGATGTGAGTGATGTAGTACAAAAACAGAAGTCCGGTTCGGCAGCATTCATTCTGTGTTATATAGCACCTAATTCAGCAATACTTTAGGTTTAACAATATAAAACTACTTACCAGTCAGCAGTCTTCAGGGAGGTGATTAGAATTTACGTCCACTATATTCATAGTTGTTACTGAAATTTGGAAGGAGAAATATATATGAGAGACGTATGTACAATAATGCCAAGGGTTGTATATTACAATGATAAGCAGCCATATTTACGGGGTTTCCGTGCAACGGTACTGCTACATTCCATACTCAAGGTTGCAATAAGATGAGTCATACGCACTTGAAGTATCTGGTTTTGTATGAAAATGTATGAATAATGTACAATGGAAAATCCCCTTGCGTTTTTCACATCCAAAAGTCCGATGCCATGAGCCAAAATTTAACGGGGCTGCTCGTGCCAATAATAAATCTATTAAATATATTTTTTTATGTCCAATGGATCACATTCAGCTGTATGCCTTCGTCGCAATGGGAAGTGACCGACGAGGCTAGTCCAATGATTAAAACCATAACAGTTGTTCTGTACCATTGGAATAGTGCTTCGCGCATTATTTCATATTCACTTGCTTTATTCACATCCGACTGGCCGTACCTCGATGGCTCGGTTGGTGTATCATCTTCCCGGTGAGTAGAATGTCGCTGGGCCAATTCCGGCCCACGGAGTTGAAATTTTGGATGTGAAAATGCAAGCGTAATTTCCATTGTGTAAGATTCAGGCGCCTCGGACCAATAATGTATCGCATGGATAATGGCTGGAGTGTATACTAGACGAATGAACAGTAATTGGTCTCAATGGGATTTCTGGTATTGTATGCGAGTAGGACACTTAGTCGCCACGTACTATTAAACTCATCCATGCGGACGCCTAGTCGTCCTTTCCACGCTCCGCAGGAACAGAATTAAGGGTACACAATAAATGAGGTTGAATGACTGGGTCTTATTCACAAAGACAGTGATGTTTAACCAAATCTTAAATTACACCGCGTTAATCTTCATTGACGCACGAGATAGTCTACGGCTCAGCATTTCGGACGCCAGATTACGCCGGCGTGCGACGCTGGGAGTGACTTCCGACGTTAAGCTTCCGGGTGCAACTCGTTCACTATATTATCAACCCACGACGGGATGTGTGTTACTAGTATTTGTCTAAGCTGCCGTTTGGTTCTGCCTAGGTAGGTGGCCGAATAATCACATACGAAGCGGTACAACTGAAGTGAAAGGGGATACTGCAGAAGCGGCTGCTTCACCGGGAGGCCCGTATTTTGTCGCCGGCGTTAACGATAACTGGCTTGTCTGTGTTTCAGGTTCCTTAAATGGAAGAATTTAAACGATGTTCCAACAGCCTACTTACGTCGTCGTCCTTGAAAGGAATTTGTAGGAAAATATTGCATTTTGGTGCAGAGTTATGTCGTCCTATTTTCTGAAACTGAAAGCTGTTCTTTCTAACGAGTGAATCAGGGTAACTGTTCGCAAGGAATGTTTGGCACAGTGTTTTAATTTTCTCTCCTAGGGTATCTGCTGCATATATTTTCCTCACCTCTTCATAGAGCTATCCTCGTCTATGACGAACAGGGGAAAAATGATGATATGCAAACAATTACCCGCCCATGTGTGTCTTAGATGGATGGATGGATGGATCGGCCGGCAATTCCGTCGTCTTTTCCGGGTATTTTTACATCATGGAAAGATAAGCTTTCGTTGATTTCATGTTCGACAATTATGTTTGTGTTTGGTTAAATAGTGTTTAGCTTGTGGAATAAACGCATAGCGTTCGATTTCGGGCCTGCTGTGACGAAAATATGGTCCATGTACCGCCTGTACAGCGGGGTTCTGAAGAGTTTGCCATGGAGATTTTGTTCTTTATTTGAGGTGAATATAATCCATAAAATCCACCCTGATGAATTACCCATGTATTTAGTGGAAGTATCGGTCGTAAAAATTGAAACAACTGTTTTGCGTGCACACCAAAAAGAGTCTAATTATTTCGGACAGTGGAATGGGAAGGTTGGTATTTTTACCGTGCACAAAGTCACAAATGAAGTTCAAAGTCTCTAGGAAAGAAACGTTGGTAAACGGTGGTGCCACGTCCGTGCAGGTAAGATGTTTATCTTCTACATTCATTTGTTTTGGTTAATTACACCTACTGAAAACTATCCCCAAGGTTGTAAGCGCACAGTTTGTCAGTGACACGCTCTCATTGTTTCACGAAACATTTTGCTAAGTATGATATTTATTCGTTGTTTGTTTATTTCTTTTTTATCTTATGATAGCAGTGAAGTATTTAAGGGCGAGGGTCGAGGCCAATTAGGGGACCTCGACAGGTAGAAATGTCTGGCTGCGTTGTGAGGAGAATGCGCCATAAGTAAGATTGGTTTTAGTGGGACCTGTGGGTTGTGTAACTTTTGGGAGTCTACGCAGTTGTGATATTCGAGATGCCAGCGGTCTCAAACGTTGATTTGTTGATCCGTTCAGAAATCCCTTTTCTGATAGTATCTGGACTTCCCGTGAAATCAATTTATGTATAACTATAATACTATCTTTACCAAGTCGAGTTAAGTGAAAGCTTTCTGCACCCCGAGAGGTAAATACTCAGCATTCTTGAAGTTTTGTCTTTCGTTTTTGCGATGTACTCCAAGTGTTCGTTACTAACACTCCTGATTCTTCATCTAGTTGTAGCAGAATTAGATCCTTATTCACTCGGAATTTATTGAGCGATTGTAAGTGGCTTATGGTAAGAGGACACTCTTAGTTAGAGGGACAGTGTGAGGGTGTGCTGACTCATGGTCGATAGTCAGTCATGTCCCGCCATCAATCACCATGCCAGCTCCTGTCCAGAATCCAGGTCAGTGCTTGCGCCAGAGGATGCGCAAGTGACAAGCTAGTGGATCGATGAGGCGCAAACGGAGTCCCGTCAACTGGCAGCTGGTCGAGCGACCAACCAACCAATCAGAAGATAGGCGACTTGATGCCAGTATAAACCAGTTGGCTCTCATTGGAATGATTGGTGTCAGCGATTGTTTCTCCTATATAAGCGATGTTTTGTGCTAATAGAATGAATGATTTGTGGGCGGAGTAGACTTCTCACTAGAGTCAGTGGGACGGAGCAAAACAGACAGTGTCTGCCTTGGCTTTCTAGATCTACGAATTTTGCATTCACCCGGCTATCAAAGGTGCAGCCAAAATTGGCCGTCGCTTATAGCAGAGCTTTGGTCGAAATTTTTGGACATTTTTCCACTGGACTTTACCGTTTACCAGCCCAAATTGTATTAGCATGTGGAATGAAAGATTCCCTCGATGTTTACACTGAGTTCTTTGTTTCCATTCCTAGGCGGTCAAATGGCGGACAGTTTAGGTATGAAATGACTAACCAAATGATGACAATTTGGTATTATGCAGCACATTGCAGCTAATAAATCAAAATAAAATTTCAAAAGAGTTCATTCATTGTCGTTTGTTCGAGTAAGATGTCAGTGTAGTTGAGGCACGGAGTTTTATTCAGCGAAGGTGAACTAGAGCGGCCGGTGTGGAAACAAGAAGAACAGTCGTTGATTTCTCATTTATCGAATCACTTTGGATGCTGTTGGAAGGAACATCACGATTGCTGAAGGACATTTTTTGTGTATGATTTCCTCATTCTTAGCTATTTCTAAATCTTGACTTTTTGCACGTGGTTGTGTGCGTGTGCGTGTGTGTTTGTTTGGGAGTCGTCCAGGACACCGCGGAACGGTCACCGTGCGTTAACCATAACCGATGCGTGTGATAATCTACTTCATACATTAGGATATCCAAGACAGAAGATGCACCAACATTTTGTGTGCAAACATCTGGATGGGTATCCGTGAAAGAAACTATTCATTACACATTCATGTGCATGGAAGCTACAAGAATGTAGTTCTTTCTCCAACCTTTGGATTAGATTCCCACCACTGCAGGTCACCTTCCCACTTGACAGCCTTTCACCGGCCCCGGCCCTTTTTCCTGAATTTCTGTACATTTGTTGTATAATAAGTGAAAAGGCAAGCAAAACAGAACGTTGTTTTTTAAAAAGGTATCTTTTATTTATGCTTGTTCGTGTAGACAAACTGTTCAGTAAATAGTTGCTGTTGGAAAAATGTCATTTATATTGACTATTCACTGAAAACAACTAACCACAAATGTTGATTTCCAGTTGCAGGTAGTGAACTGGATGGGGAATTCGGTAAGCATTATCAGGTAGTGCTAGGATCTATGACAAAAAACAATAATTGTGCACTAACTCTTAGAACAATAGATAACGTTTTTCCTTTGTTATCTCAGTGTAAGTACGTCTGATGAGCTTCATTTTGGGTACACTAATATGTAAAGGGTTACATGGTTAGCAAAATTAATGCAATCGATCAGAGTGAGACAGAAATTATTCTAAGGATGATTCAGATGACGGGCTCACTAGCCAAGTTTTGATTCAGAAAACTTTTGGATTTATCTCTGCGGCGAATTGTGAGGGTGTTCTTCAACGTCGGCTTATTCTTCACTTTGTAACAAAAGTATTATAAATTATTCACTCCTCAGAATTATACGTCTTCAAACTTCTTCATTTCCCGTGGGTAATCCAAGCTCGTGGCATCATATCGCATGTAAATCTGGACCAAACGTTTGAAGGTTTATTTCTACGAATAAACACAGGTCTGCTGTGGTCGTCTTTTTCCCACTCGAGAAGTGTGGATTTTGGCAAACAGAGTTGTATCGTGGGACCACTGGGAGGAGTAACTTGACAGAATAATCATTCCATATGGGGAATGTTGTTTAACATAAAAAGACTGAAGAGTTCAGCTTTCTTCCGTACAATGACGTGCTTCTAATGATGACTAACTGACAGTTGAAGAATATGTGGGATATTTTCAACACGCCTTCTTCTTCCCTATTTGCAGCTAGCTCAAAACTCGGTATGTCTTACTTTTCAAATGTAGGCGGTAATTTTCAGAAGCAAAACTTATTGTTTCGGTCAAAACATTGAATTCCATTGACTCTCAAAAACAATCCATTACCATTTTACTTCAACATCCTAATTTTTGACCGAATTTTAAAGTGCCATTTAAGTTCGAAGTATGCGTCAATATTGCTCGAATAAAAGTTATTGATAAGCAGAAGGCCGACTGGCAACCATGTCTCTGAGGCTTCAAGTAATGAGCCCGAAAAGTGTATACTGATCTACTGGACAACGGCTTGACTTTGTACGTTTGAAAAAAATAGTCAATGATGTGTCTGTGCCACACGTTTCGCGATCTGAAAAAGGCCGGACTTGTTTTTCCCATCCATGACGGAAATCAGAATGTCACAACAGCTTGAATGAAACCCTCAGACAAAACACACATCTACCCCCTGATTTGAATGTTATTCTTGCAATTGAACTCAATAAATTGATGATAAGTTGGATGATGAGAATACGCACTGGTCATGGGACATCGGAGATAATAAAATTCATCTCTCAAGGTTGTATCTCCTTCGGTTAGTTTTTCTGTCAGGTGCAATAATGGTTTTTCAAACAACTGTGCTGTTTAATACATGACTATTGGACAACATTATATAACAGGTGCTATTGTGCCTATTGTTCTAATCGGTCCCACTAACTCTAGTGAGAAGACTATTCTGTCTTCAAATCATCTAGACTTATTTGTACAAGAACGACAGTTTATTTCCGATCAATGATAGCCGTAACCAAATCTTGGTCCGCACGCTCATTGGTTCATCTGTTGTTTTCAGCCACGTCTGAGTGGTTAGTCTGGGAACAAACCGAGTTGATTGGTTCGGTTCAGACAACAGTTGGCATTTGACTGGTCCTTCGGTCCGTTTCGTTCGCTCCAATCTTGTCCTCGTTTCAGGACAGACGAAGGCATACTGTTTCCTGAACGAACAAAGCCGTCTGTTGACAGCGTGTCAGCCCATTCACTCACACACATATTTACTTTTAGTCACGGAGATTTCGTCTCTGCACATGCACCAGTCATTCATCATTGTCAAGGTTTATCACTTGGTGGATGTATCAAGCAACACAGAGTGAATTTATTCACGGTATTATCTGGTGCATAACCAGCCGATAAGGTCGAAGAGGTATTGTTATTGATAAGTGCAAAATAATACAACGTGAATACAACACCTGAATCCGGAAAGACTGCATCAGTTTGTGTTTCGTGCGCTGCTGCTGACACCACGGGGTACAGAGGAAATCCGTTTATTCGTACCAAAGTAGGCAAACAAATAAACAGGTGAATCGCCTATTGCAAGCGCAAACAGTATATGCAATTGTGTGCGGCTAAGCAGGACCACTCAGTGGGCAACGGATCAACAAGCAACTATGACTCAATGCTGAAGCTTCATTGGTTGGACCTAACCGTTCGTCGTAAGGGGGAATTCAAGGCGATGTGCGTGCATGCGTGTGTGCGCGCGTGCGCACGTACGCGCGTACTTGTGTTATGACAACCCATGTCGACTGACAACAGACCAATCAGTTTATCCGCCTGGACGGAACGTGGTCAGAGGTTCGAACAATGGTATAACCACAACAGTCTGCTGATCAATTCAGTATATGACCAGAGACAATGGTGAGTAGACAAAAAGAAATAAGGCAAGAAGACCACTTCGGATCAATTTGGAAAGACTAACATCCAGATGATGATGACGAAGGTACGGAGTGGTTACAAGTCACTTCGGTAAATTTTGATTTCACGTTTGTAGGCGAACTAAAAATGGGCCTGTTGAATGTCATCTCAGAAAAGCACTCTTACAAGTGACATAAAATTACACTTGCTTAAAATCAGATAATTCTTTCTGCTTCTGAAATGGTTCAAATGATAAGTGTATATTTCAAGACAGTTGATTTCAAAAGGTAGTTTATTCCGGTCTCAGATAAAAAGTACCTCTAGCCACTGTCCAAATAATTTAGGGTGCAGTTCTTTCCCCCTATCTTTTCGCTACGTATATTAGCTCATCCTGAGCAACTTTTAACTATGCCTACAACGTAATGTCTTGTCAGCACATCTCCAATCAGTTCGGCTTCACCTCTTTTCCTGAGAAATCACCTAATTCTCAGAACCTTTCGTCTCTTTCTGGTTTACATCTCAACATTTCAAAATGATCCGAATACCTATTCTCACTTTTTCTCGGTCCGCTTATCTTAACGAACATTTGATCATGAACTCTATCCCCGTTTCCAGAGCTTATTTGGTCGAGTGCTTAGGTGTTATCATGAGCACTAATTTACAGTTGTCTTCTCTTACTCTAGACAGCGTAAATAAATTGCGTCGACTCTCTTTTCAAATTCACAGACTAAGGCACTTTGTTGAAAAACAAGCTGACATCACCTCTTCCGTCCACTAACGTGTTCTACCACTCTTACCTCACTGCCGTCCTGAAATCCTTCCAGTTCTACTTAAAAAGAATTTTTCTCTCACTACTCTGCGATTTGGCTATCATCAGTAGTGTTCCTTTGACTTCCTCAGCCCCTCTCATCAGCCACCTGTGAATTACATGTTTGCCTATGAAACATTCGCTATGAACTTTCTTGTGGACTCCATCCATCCTCTTTCCTATAAACTGTCTGTTTGCTGTTCACGTCCTTCTACGTGTACCGAGTTTAGACTCGTCTCGTCCCGTGTGAATATATACTGCTACTCCACAGTGCTTCATTTGGCACCAATCCTCGTTAGCAAAGTGGAAATCCCGGAGGAACACCGCGTCAACCTTAGTGGCCGAACTGGATTCTAGTTTGCACGTTTATCGCCCCGTATTCTGATACTTTTCTAATTTGACAATTATCATTTTCGCTTATTTTTATGGCTGAGATGTGAGTTGTTAACCCACAGAATTCGGTAAAGCAATACAATACAGTGCAACTGAGGTCAAAATTCTGCTCCAACAGAAACCATATCTATCAGTATCATAAATCTCTCTTCTTTTCAACCATTCTTAAGTTGTCATAATCAAACAGGATGCATTTTCTCTGCCGTGCTACCCATCGGAATTTGTCGAATGTTTTAAATTATTCTCGTCACTTCGGAATTTTTCTTACATGCAGCTATTTCAAAACGTACGTCTCTTTTTTGCGTAATGATTACTTTTTCCCGGGAACATAAAAGCATTTGTATCACTCAACTACTTGCGAGTAGTGTGTAGGATTGATGAATCTTCCTTTAGTTCACTGTCCTTTGAACTCCACCTTTCAGGCACAAACCCCAGGTCATCTGACCAACCTGCACTCGGAAGCATCAGACTCAAGTTTCACTCCTGTTAGAGCTCATCAGTGGTGTATATCCTCTGCCACACCCAGGGTTTGAGCCACTGCGCCACCCTGCATTTCTCATGAGGCATTGTTCAAAATACCTGCACAGCTTTCTGTGAGGGCTACCGATAATGACTTGTAATTCAGGTGGCTGTTGAACGAACGTTCGACAAGCTATGCTGATGGGAAACGCTACTTAATTAGCCAGTACGGACCTAAAATGTAACATGCTAGTCGGTTATGAATTTCGGTTTTGGGACAATAGGTATATACGCACATGATGAGTTAGAACAAGACGGATGAAAGTGCTTTGCCGCCAAACAATCCTTATTTTCTCTTTTGCATAAAATGCCAGTTGAAAACGTAGGAATAAAACGCCTAACACGCTCGAAACGAAATATTGTTGCTGAATTATCCTCCCAAACTCATATAAACGGTGCTGTAATGAATTTTTTTGTTACTGCAGCTGTCTGAAACAAGCAATGTCATTATTGTTATAAAATGAATAATTTTGCTTGATCACAGATAGAAGATACTCTTTAAAAGCAATAACAGGAATGAGTAGGGAAACAAATGGAGTTATACAGTATATTATGAACAGTCTATTAGTTCTGACGCGAACATATTGCAAACACCAGACTTGAGACTCACAGTTATTCTGAATTCCTCCCCAAGTCGAGTTGTTATTGCTCGTGAAATATAACATGGAACAATTTTACAGCCGTCATACGTAGTCAGCTCCCACTTTTGTACTTCACGCACGGAACATGTCTCGCTTCTCAAATTCTTACCGACAACAATTTTTATCATAGTACTAAGCATTGACATTTTGATTGTGAAGTGTGGTTTGGCAGTTTTGACAGGTTTTAAAATGACCAAAGTGTTAAAAGTCGTTCAGCCAGACATGATTTAAACCTATGCATGGTTTCCACCCTCGCTTTATACCGCGAGAGCTCTAACACCCGTGTGCTAATGTAATTTCAGTAGGCGTGGTTTTGTAGCGCAGCTAGTAGAGCCCTTGCGGTACTAAAGCGAGGGTGGCCACCATGTGTGGTTTCGAAAGCCACTGGAGTCAACCAATTTTAATATTTGGGTCCTCTCGAAAATTCACAGAATATACGTCCGTTTATGATATACCGTCCCTCGAGTCTCATTACCAGTTTGACGGTATATGAAGACTCTGAATTCGATTGGTGTTTTCTAACAAACCTTTCATTGAGACTTTGGGCAAGCCTTCATATTGCTCGGATACGAAGATCAAAAGTTCCACAAAAGCTGATGACAAATCAACAGGAGATAAACTGAAATCAAGACAAAAAGGTACGAGAAACTGTAGATAACTTACAAAAGCAATACTTGTTATGATCGCAAATAGAGCATCCATCATCTTTTGAAAACAGCAGCCTGGGAAACAGCATCGAAGTTCTTTGTTTCTTATACAGAAGGCGTGAACCTGCTCTACGGGAAAGTGTTGCAAAAAGCATAGAAATAATTCAGCAGTAGAAGGAAGCTGTACCCTATCTTTCGCTGAAGATGTTCAACCAATCTTCGCCGTGCTGTCGAGATTTCAAAGTGAATATCAATCAGAAACGAGAGGAAACCTTGGGTAGATATATATTTCTATTACTATGAATTCTTTCAAAAAATAATGCTTGTCAACACCTGTGGAAACATCACATGACTGTCTGCTTGAGGTGGAATATTCAAGTATTCACCTGGTCCTCGTACGATGACAAATTGGATTGATGATTCGGCGCAAGGTTTGAATTTCGTAAAATGAAAGTCACAATGCACAAAAATTGGACTTCAGGCAGTTAAGGTCAAAAACCACTCTTGCTAGTCCAATTAAATCGGTTATCCTCGAAGTACACAGCTGAAATCATGTGGATCTGCTTGGAGGCACGCATATTTGATGTAACTTAGGAAATGCACTGAAACCCTACTACCTTCCAGCATCTCAGACATGGCGATTGTGGCGATTGCAACTTGATAACTATTGGTTTGACGTGCATAAAATGGCTCACGAATGTGACAGATATAAGAAGCCGAGAGATGCCATTCCGAATCGACTGAGACTCCACTTGTTCCAGTACGTTTATGCCGTACAGTTTTGAGATTTCATAGTATGACATCGATTACTGAGAGAGACCAAAACGGAGTGTGAACGAAATAAAAACTGGTATTCACAGAAATATGAATGAAATTGTCCAGATGTTCATGAAATATTTTGTTTTTTTTTCATGGCGACCGAAGGTAGAATTGGAAGTAAGTACATTATACTGATAAACATCTATGCGATAATACAGTGGTTCAATGGGACACAATGAATTGGGGTTTGTTTAGACAGAGGAGATCATGTTAACTTGACTTTTTCTATTCTTTCAATGACTGAGTCATATGCGAGACAGTAGATTTCCTTCAAGGTTATCGGGCCACTTTGACCCGGAGAAATCGAACGTGCATCGTCTACCGCGAAACCAAACTATATGAAAATCAGGACTGAATTCAAACAGTACACTGATACTCCATGGATATGTTGACTCCTACGAACATTTTTCGAGAAAACAACTTTGATAATGAGTTTTTGGAGGAACTAATATCATTGTGCACGCCGACATCGGTTGAGTGAGCAGCTGGTCGAGTGTGGTGGTACCGTGTAAAATTTGGATGGTAAACAAGTTGTCCCCATTTTTCAAGGCTTCCATACGTTACAATTTTGTGCCAGTTGAGGGCTAAGATTCGGTGTATGTGGGCGCAATATTTTCGTATGAATCCCAATAGAAAATGCTTCAATGGAAAACTTTTCGTCTTCATTTATTCTTGTCGAACGATGTGTTCATTCATTGATATAAGGTTTGATAAAATGAGGTGCCCTTCGCAATGATTAGCTTCACAATACAGCAAAGCCTGTTTTTATAGTCATTATACTGTTCAGCTCGGGGAAATAACCCCAGACAGATACCACTTTAGTAGAAATTTGCTCTGATTTTGACTGAACAGCAGGTTGATCAATAAATACATGGTAGTCTTTCTTAGTCACTTTCTCTCCAAATAAGCCGTTGATATGTTTCTGAATTCGATGTTTTTATTTCCTTATCCAGTAATAGAATATGGATTATTTCTACTCCGTTTATTGTGATGCCTGAAGTGAGATAGAAAATCAATCTGCTCAGCGCTGCAATTTACTTCCGCTCATGCTCATCGCGCCGCATGTGCTGGCTAGCCTTTCTGCGGCCTTCGCACGCATCGTCCAATCCAGTGTTGTTGTCGATTTGTGCTCGCGTCACCTTCGCCTTGTGAAACACCTTCCCACAAAGAAATTTCTATCAGACCGTTCTGCTTTGGTGACCCGTCTTTTCTTTCTGACTGGGATAATCAAACCAGGGTTGTCCATTTTAACAAAGCTTACAAACGCAAAACCCGGCATTAACCCGTGAGGAAGCAATCCATCGGCGATGGTCAAACGGTCTTCGTGGAGAGGTTCTGACACTTCATTCCCGACTCCAAATCCTCGCTCTGCAGCTGGTCACCCCAGGTTTCAGACTTTTATTTGGCCACGACTCCCTTCCTGAGATACTATACTATTATTATATAAAGAAATGGAAGTAAAGAAAACAATATAACAATAATCAAGTGAACAAGTTATCACTTGTAAAGTGTCCCGAGTTGCGTGCGCGTGACCAAGTGAGCCATGCCTACATTCAGTCCTTAGCAAAACGTTTATTCGGTGATCAGTGAGATGGAATAAACAACACTTTCTGGCCGGTAGTACAATTGATATTACGGCTGTGTGTACTGGCACGCGTGTCACAGTGTATCTGAGAAAGATCCATCAGTCTTTACTTAGTATGTAGCTGACCTGGTGTGTCTGTATGCATGAGACTGGTTAAACCGAACTAAATAGAAATCAGTCTTGTATGCGACTGAATTCAGTACATGCTTCGCAATTACCTTGACTCAACGGAAATTTTACAGGACCCACTGTTGGACCGAATTATACACTTGTTATTGTTTGGCTCTCAACATTCTTCGTACGACAAAGTACAGTTTTTCTGGGACCGTAACGAGCAAAGCCAAAGTTGTACGAATGAGGATGTTATCATCGATTTTTCCATACCCGAAATCCTCATCTCCATTATTTTAGCCAAAAAGCTGCTGCCTTATTGCTTGAACTTTCTGTAGTCTTAAACCAACAAAGCTCATCATTCTTATGCGGTTGGGTTTTGTTTTAAATTATTTCGATGACTCCTTCGAATTTAGTATAAAGCAGACTCATTTGGAAAGCTATAGTTCAGCTAGTGCATCATATAGTCGGATCTTTACACGTTTTAGCGAAGTCTGTATGATGTATTCAAAATAAGTAGTATGGCAGTGTGTCCGGATGACAGGACAAAATTCCCCCGGAAACACACGACTGGTTTCCAGGTTGTTGCCACTCATCAGGTAGGTGTACCCGGTACTGTTCTGCCCAATCATTTTATTACTTGTGCACTCCTCACTAAGTTTACATGCTTTACTGGATTACTTGCCCGCTTTCGATTTTATTTCACGACATCACCTCTTGCGTGAACTGGAAGTCTTTTAGTTGTCCGAAGAACTTACCTGCCCGGTAGTCTGATTATTTTTCCAAAAGATATCACCTCAGACAACTGGGTTCGAATCGATTAGTGCTTCGGAGAGCTGTCCTTCCCCTTCTTCTTTCGTTTTCCGCCCAAATTAGTGACCTGTCGATCAGTTCTCTAGCACATCAGTGCAAGGATGTTGTTGATGTGACTTTTTGTGAGGTTGTTTCTTGAACCCAGGGTTTCAGTAATTTTTCCTCTAACTTGCCATAAATTTGTGATCCATCTGTACAATTGGATTTAATCTTAAGCTGATGCAGATGTTTTGGATGCATATTTACCTTTGCTCGACCGACTTTGTCCTTGCAACCCCGTCGATTATCGCCACGGTGCTACTATTTATAGAAGGTTCTTCCAACTATTTACGAATCGCCATTGATGCATATTTGAGGTGATCATCTCACATTTAAACTTCGCAAATAATTCGGAGTCCATCTTACCAAATACGAAAGCCTCGACATTTCACGGTAAAACAGATTGCTTTTTCCTTGGTCGGTTATCAGTGCTTTTTTCTTGTTCTCCTGTTACTTCTATTGGTCTGCTTAAGGAAGATTTCAAAGGTTCTCGTCAACGAATCCGGATAACTAGCAGGATATCTTCCCTGCCATTTAATGATCCGTCCGCTATCCTATGTGAACCACACTTCACTGCAGGTGAAATGTTCGCACGCATTATCCTGTAAGGCTCCAGTAACTCTTTACAGACTGATCCACCCCGGCTTCAGTCTCTCGTCGCTACGCGTTCCGCTTTATGGTTCAAATCCTTTGCATTTGAACCCAGAGAAACTCCGCTGTTTCTTATCTGTCCCGAGTGTTCATAAATCAAATTAGAGTTTCAGTTGAGGTTCTCTTAGCCACTGGTATTTTTCTATTCTTTTTATTCGCTTTCTTTTATCACTCAATAATTGTACAATTAGTCGGGAAAAGGGGCTCGCGGCCAACTGAAGGTTGCCAGCCGAGGGAGTGGCGGGCGGCAGAAGCAGGTTTCGAACCCCCGGGACAGAGGGGTTTCAAGCCCAACATGCGGACCGTTTGACCACTGCCGGACGTGTAATCCTCTGTTGTTTTATTTCCTCAATTCAATGGAATATTACGAATAAATTTTTATGAGTGAAACATGAATGTCTGTCTCTACCGAAGTCTGATTACCTACAAATGCAAACGACATAATCGAACCCGGGCTGTCCACCTCCAACTCCGACAATAAGAACTGTTTATTCGTCAGACGTTATTGCTCGCGTTAGGGAGAAGAGCAGTAGCTGCAAAAATTCTACCTCTTTATTTCCTAGTTGTTGCTTGCCGCCATATGTCAGAATGTCACATCACGTGACACGCAAAAGTGACTCACTTTTTTAAGGTAGAATGGACAATTTTTCACATTGCTCTCGTGATACAACTAGTTTGACCGAGTAATTGTCCGTAGTTCGTTGATAGACAAATACTCACCGTTGTGACTAACCCGGAAACACGCAATTCAACGTGTATGGACAATCGGTTTTCTGCAGCTAAGGTCAAAGACCAATCCTGTTACTCAAACTACCTGGACTATCCCCCAAAGGACACAGCTGAGGCCCCATGCATCTATTTTGGGGTAAGCATTGGAAATAACCTATAAAATGGGCAGAGACCGTACCATGTTCCAATGCTTCATATCAAGTGAGTGTGGAGAATGCGACTCGATAACTATGGTTGGGTCTGCCTAAAATGGTTTACGAATGCAACAGGGATAAAAAGCTGGGAGATATCTTTTCAAATAGATCGAGAATCCAATAGTTTCAACACGTCGATGTTGTTGTATTTGGTGTTTTCCTGGTATGGTTTCCATTTCCGTGGATGAACTGAGGTAAACGAAAACGAAATCTGTGAGTACGTCTCAGGAACTCTCTATTTTACCCCTTTGATTCGTCAGTCCTACCGAAGCCAAGTGAGTGATGACTTCGACCATACATGGATTACTGGAATAGATTGTTTAACAAGAATGAACAAATAAATACAAAAATATTTTTCACCGATCGCTGCCATGTAAAGTCACTCGTTTCTGTTCTTTCAACAACTGAGTCAAATATGAGACACACATGTCTTGCAAAATTATCCCGCTGCTTTTGATCCGGAGAAATCGGACTGCTTCGTCAAAACCAAACTGAGCATAAGTTAATTGATACTTTATGGATATGCCGACTCTTATGAACATTTTTAAAACGATAACTTTGAAAATGAATCCTAGGAAGGACGAATTTCATTGTGCACAAGAACGTTGGTAGAACTCGTGATATTTCTATCGTTGAGCAAGCAGTTGATCGTATGTGGTGGTGAGGTGTGAACAGTCGGATGGTAAATTGGATCTTTCAGTTTTTTTATCTCAACCGTTTCCACTGACTTTGATGAATGTGTTGTTTCAGGTGGCGATTGGTTTTTCCATGGGGATCCCATCGTTTGATTACGCCACGAATGTTTTTACGCTCACATAATTTTCGTTGTGAAAACCTGTTCTATGATCTTCAAGTTAAGATTGTGAAGTCACTGCATTCATTGCTTCTCCCATATTCACAGATGTCATGAGTACACTTTTGTGTTGGCCACTTACAATCACTGTATAGAGTGTCATTGAATTTTCTTAGTTGAATACCAAAAGTGCCCGCAATGGGTTAAATTCCAACCCACAAAAAGCTACCTAACGTTTATTACTAAACGTCTTTGGGATTGTATCTAGGAATGAGAATCTTCTATGGAATACTTTTGTTTCCACGTTGAAAATGTATGGGCAACCAGTTCCATTTTACTATGAAAACTCAGATGTGTAATTGCCTTCTTCAATACACAAATTCATCCCATTTACTTCTGACGTTGAAAGCAATTGGGGGTTAGATTGCTGGCTTTGGCCTCGGACGAACTTAGGATGCGTTTTGTAATTTATCCACCAGCCTTTCAACCTTGGTTGCGAATAACTCAATCCATGGTAAAGGTATTCTATCAGAGATCGTTTTAATTCAAAAAATATCTATCGAGGAAACAGATCAATGTTGTCCTGAAATATTAAACGCAATATGAAATAATGTATATGCGTGCAGTATTGTATCATTCGTGTAATCTTTGCTGACCTTTTTCCTTCAACTCAGTAACTGTCCGTTGGAAAAAGAATAGGGGTAAGATGATTGGACAATGTGTAGTGTTGCTATCGTGCTTTAAAGATTTTTGTCCTGCTTTTTGCACTTGTTGCCAATGCCTACGTTCCCACACCAGTTTCATTCAAAATCAAAAATCGAATAACTTCTATTTTGCCAAAACCACAAAAGCGTATGGGCCTCCGTCGAAAACGATCGATACTTTATGCCCGTAACAACCGATGCCCATTTACATCAAACGAACAGTGCTCCCGTTTCCTAAATTGAGTAGTTTTCAAAGAAAAATTATTCCTTCACAAATCAGTGCACTGTATGCGCGCATCCATTACACCACAGAAAGAACGTGTTTACGGTATGCAAAAATCCACGACAGCGGAAGATATGACATTAAATTCGCAATGCTCGCGGTTCCGGTGATTTGCGTTGTGAAAATATCCTCCGTACTGGGAGATTTTTGTTGTGCTTACGAAGTGTCTCATGGTTCCGCACAATTTACCATATATGAGGGAGTTCATTTCGCTCATACGTCATAAACTCATCTGTGTTATTTTTGCAGTTTAAGAGATTTTACTGCCCTCAGATTGACTGGCTATGTATCAACAAGTTTGTTCCAATCACATGATCGTCATCTCATATTGGACTCACCTCTGTTACTGTTGGGAAATCACGAGATCTCAGAATGTTTGACGAAGTGATTTTCACGCATTTTTGACCAACCGGAGTGCTTTAATGCTTACATCATTGAGGTGTATGCGAATCACTTGTTACTACTAGCGTGGGGAAGGGAGATTATTATCAGTCCCCTGGAACTGTAAAACGAAGCAACCAACCATCTACAGTATTTTCCGTGGTTCAGGGGCCAAACGATGTAGTCTAAGAGTCTTGCAGCACTGTTTAAGAGCCATTCATCAGCATCTCATGAACTAGCTGTCCCACACCTTGTGTAAACAGCAGAATATCGTGTAGTTTGACACGCACATCTGAACAAATGATTTAGCAGGGATCTGAATTCCAGATGGTAGTGCACAGGATTTCTGAGCCAACGCTAACATGATAGCACCTTAAGGCCTAACGAGGCTGTATGGCCAAAAGTACCGCATGCGCGCATAGAAACTTTCAATGGCTATGGCATTTGATTATCGTCTGTTCATGTCACCAAAGTGTGTAACTGGTGTTTTTTCATTGAAAATTTGTCTTTTCGAACAAACAAAGAGCATCCTTGACTTGACTGACAAAGACCTAGAAACGAGTTTTTACCTACTCGGAGGACTACATGATCAAGTGCTTTTGGTGGGCATAAAGGGCCTGATTAGGTGAGATAATGTGAGTACCACACCGAATGGCGCACAAGGGTATGATAAATAACCACTGGTATTAGGCTGCATTTGGTCGTCCGCTCAGTTCTAGTCTCTCTATAGGGAGCGGTGTTATTTGTAAAACGAACAAAGCAGAACTAAGATGTCCGCTCAGTAAGTGACGGATAAGATAGAAATAATTGATTTGAACCCAGAAAACGATAATTTTATGTGCAGGAGAAAAACTCTCAACATTGAAGGTAGCAGGCTCATCGGACAGTGTGTCGAAAATGGCAACATTTTAGAGCCGATATCTCAATATCTCGGAATGAGCATAAAACATGCAGAGGCACTGCAAAGCGAGATCAAGAAACTGTGTTTAAGTAATATCTCAGGAAAAAGAAATTTTCGGATGATGTTTCTGCTAAGTTATTCAACACTGCGGACGAGGATTTTTTTTAATAACTCTCGCTCGGATCTTAACAATATTCGAATCTGAAGGGTCCTGGTTGACCATTAGCGTGACCTCTGTTGATGGACGCCTTGATGACCATGGCTACAGCAGGAAAAAACTTACAACCCAACCGACTGAGCAGAACAGGTTTGATGTCGAGACAAATCACGTTCAAAATGCAGAATGGTTAAAAGCGCAAGGAAGCAACTTTTTGTGCTCCTGACTGATTGGATGACGTGTTAAAAGAAAACCACGCGACAAAACCTAGCCGTTAAATAAAGGTGTGAACCTGAATATTAATGAATACATTTCGCCTTTGGGATACTACATAATAAATGCCATGCAAAAATGAACAATCAGATGTTCAATAGTCTTGGAAGCATGCACACATAAGGTAAGCATTGAACAACCCGTTAGTGAAGTAGTATTTATTTTGGACGGGTATTTGAAGCTCGTTTGACCACTAGAAATTCTTTCCGTTTTCTTCCTCCTTATAGCCAATATTTTAACCCTTCTGAGGAGGTATTTACCTGCATTAAAAATGCGGTAAAAGTTTCTTTAGATGAGAACAGAGGAAAGCTCATGAGACTACCAGAAGGACATTCTGCCAAGATGCATGTTTCATACAACAGACACAATTTCATATTCACACAACCACCCAAGGAACTTTTATATTTTCAATAGTTTTAAATATTTGTGTTGGTTGTAGCTCAGGTTGTTGGTTGCCATGATGTTATGATCGCTGAGCTTGGCGTTTAGATTGCAAACGTTTCATCACCAGTCGAGGTGACATCGTCAGTGCATGTGTGCTGTTGGTAGTGATCTCTTATATTTATAGGTTAGTCATTAGTCCTGACCTTGAGCTTCGTAGACGACGTTGTGTCCAATCCTCGACGTTTGTTTTTCGGCTTCGCCTCTAAGAACTTGACTTTTGACCTTTGACGGTTGACGTCCCGTTCGGTGAGCTTGAATTCTTTCGCTTTGTGCTGTTGTTTCCATTTTTGACATCTGAACTCTCGGCGGGTCAGTTCCGAAGATGTATGAGTGTGAAAAACTCAGATTCAATAATAAAGGTTGAATGATTTTAGTCCACTGATTCCGATTCTGACTTTTTTGATTAGTTCAACTGTCTGTTCTTCATCCGACTGTATACGTGGTCCAATACAATATGTCTATTGATTGAGTTGTTTGGAGAGTACCCGGCTTCCAAGAACTCCTTTTCGTGCCTCGTGGTTGTTTGATCCAAAATTGTTAAACTCGTCCAGATTGAACTTGTGTCCCTCTTGATCCTCGTGGACAGATATGAGAAAGAATGGGTCATGTCTCTTTGTGACCAGTTTATGCTCGTGCATACGAGTGGCAACTTTTCTCCCGGTTTGATCGATGTAGCGTCTGTCGCAGTCTATACACTTGACTAGTGATACTAAAGCGTGGGCGAAAAGCATGGTTGGGTGCGAGTACCGCAGCGGCCAACGATTATTAACAAATGGATCATTTTGAAAGTTTTCAAATCCCCCAAACCCCAGTCAAAAGTTCATTGTTAATTTGGCGAAAAGTCTGGACTTCGAAACACAAAGAGCTTGTCATTTACAAACAGGCCTTTTTTACATAAAATGATGCATTTATCTAATTTTTTGTCATTAATAGGCAGCATGCTAACGCTTGGTGCATTTTCCTCTGATCATTTTCACACAGAGAAAGAAAATCGTGAAGTAACAGGTGATTGTTTCTAGAATCTGCCGAACAAATACATTTGAGTGACTGAATGCATCCCACAATGAGGGGACTGCATGATGCTTTATTCATTTGCGTTTTACTATCCAAATTACACATTCAAGTTAAAATGGAGAGTTGGAAAGAGAGTAGCTGCTGACAATGTTGGCTTCAAACCCTGTATTTGGCCAAGAACCCGGAAAACAGTGCACTCAGTTCCCCAGATAAATTTCCTCCATGTGGTTTACGTGGAGTTTAGTGAGGTAGACAAAAATACAAAACACCGTGATGAAGAACGCACTCAAACATTGTATGCAGAACTTTCGTTCCATGCTTTCAGCGACCAATGCACGCGGAAGCAATTTCATGTGTCCTATAATGAACCTGTTGCGATCGCTGTCTAGCATGGTAACCGGTGCTATACTGGCTATTGCCAGCGGACGGAACGGAATAGACAAAACACCATGCATCGGTCCCCATCTACTGAAAAGTAGCGATACAAAGGCAGTCGAGGTCATATCATAAAAGAATTAGGCATCGCTTCGGCAAAAACAAAAAGGTTTTTATTTGGGTATTTAAATAAAAAGAGATTACTGCATACTTGAGCTTTTCTATTCGACAGCACGGCATTGTCGGAAATGATGGTAGTCAGTCGACACTTCATATATCGCTGACAAACTTTCTCAAAACCGGTCCCGAGAAAACTATCCGCGGTGACCGAAACGTCGACTGACTACCATCAATTCCGACTGCACTCTTAGAAAACAATAAATGCTTACGTATAAAGTATCACAAGATGCATCGTTTTTCAATACAATCCAGATTGATTTCGAACAGCTGTGTAATGTCGAGTTGGTGTTTTAATCTGTGTGAAAGAATTTCAAACGTGAAGAATGCTTCCAAGAGCTTTGCCGGATAATCCAAAGGTTTATGGTTCGTGTGACTTACAACCCCGCACCTGGCTCTAAGCTCAAACGGGACTCCGCAGTTACGTCTGGCTAATGGTGGAAAAAATGGCAAGATGAAACCGGTGTACAGTAGGTGAACTGAGTGATCACACTGCATCAGAAGTTACCATGTAACTGGTGCAAGCAGCGATTTCATTCAATTTGTATTACGTAAAAAGGGACTGGTGTGAAGCGTCCAGTAGGTAGTTATCTTCCACGCACTATTGGAGCAAAACGACTAACATGTCACGTGTCAGCACCGGAAATGCATTCATCCGAAGGAGTGAGTTTTACCGTCTGATTGGAATGTCCTTGTAATTCCTTCATGTAGTATTCAATAAGGACTACATTTATCTGTGATAACATTCGTTTTATGATACGCGTTTTTCACAGAGGAACCGCAGGAAACAAAAACCGAGTCAGAGGAGTAGTGCGATGTGAGTTGAGTCTCAATACTTTTGAAAATTGGTAATTATGTGGCTTTTTCTGCAACTGAAAATAATATGTAGGCTCCGTATGCTTTATGTCAGAATACTGGCAGTTTATTTCTCCTCCCTATTTCAAAACATGTTTTCTCTGAAACCATAGGTCCTTTCCGAGATTCTTCCTTGGGGGGAAAGAAGGTTATACACAATTCATTGCTGGCCAGTTATTTCAATGACCAAAAAAAACGTTCAGTTACAAATCACGGCAGTGCTTTTCTTGCCAACCCGTCATCACTAACCTTGCAATAATAAGCTCGTTAGGAAGGTGTACTGTGCAACTGTTTGAAACTGCAATTTCAGCTGCGATGAAGGCGATGAAACACATTACCCACGACCGGTTAGCGCGCTTTATATGAAATTGATAAATCAGAAAACATTTTTTCTATTTCATCTTAAATGACAAAAAAGAGCTAACTCATTTACATAGAAAATTGTTAGACGCAAACCATCACTAGATGGGCTTTTGTACACCTTGGTTATTGAAAAACAGTTAAAGGGCTGATTTTTGTTATTCCTGTCTCACTGAACGTAGAAGACACAAAGGTCGAACAAACGTGGAATACGTCTCTGGACGACGTTGTATGCACGCGGCAATGACAAATTTTATTCAGAAGCACCGAATGCGGTTGCATCTGTGTAAACTTAGACACAGTGGGGATTGACTGCGTTCTGGTTACTCAACGCAGTTACACTTAAGCGTTGGCTCATATTTATCATAAATTCTGATGCGATGAACACCAACAAACGCTCCCTTTCATCTTTTCAGTCAGAACATTCAATTCCACTTTTTCTTCTCATTTTACTCCTTCGCTGATTTGTAATTTATCTTCTTTTTCCTCAATAAACTACTTACCTCGAGCTTTGGCTCCCTCAATGTTGTTCAAAGTCATTGGAACTTTCTCCCTCTCTCGGTACAACAGCACCTTGTTCAAAAGAGCAATCTAGTTGATTTGGAGGCTCACGTTCTCGGAAGGAGATGCATAGAAAAGGATGAATTGGTCCGAGATAATAACTAGATGGGACGGTACGCGAAACTCTGTTGCGATCCGCTTGTTCGTCACTGGTGTTTGTTATGCTCTTTGCAGGCTGTTCTGTTTATTCTTCTGCGAAAGCCAAGACAGCGAATGACAACTAAAACAAAATTTTCTTCATCAAAAATCCAAAAATCGGGGTCAGAATCACAGGTTTCCCGAATAACTTACCGTCCTTATCAAACATGTACTCCAGTGTTCATAAATGTTGAGATCACGTATAATGCCTCCGAACAGTACGTGATATATTTCATCACGCTCCTCCATTCTGACGAAGAAGTCACTGCGATTCGGGAACAACTTCTCCTATTCCTCCACATCGAGATCTCAATGTTCCGTTGGTTCGCTGTGTGGATCTTGGTTTTCCTTTCTATTGGTTAGTGACAGCTTAACCGACGGGCTTGCGATTCCGCCAGTGATTTGGCTGTTTTACACCACATTCCACTGCGCTATGTCACTCCGATGCACATATCCTTCCTCCAGATCTCAACTTGCTTCGTAGACCAGCTGGAAGAATTCCAAGTCAGTATACAGCTCTTCCGTTGAGACAAAGGCCTCGATGATCCGGTAGCAGTATATAATCCGATAGATACTGCTTTGACTATACTCGAGTACCAACTGGCAAGTGCTCGGGTTCGCATTCGGTATGCATATGAATTCAAAGGTCTGGATTGGTATCGTATAAATAAGATTGTAATTGGCTTGAGAATGAAACAACCGAAAAAATGTGCTCATCTACGCCTTGATTTCCGATTTTTTTCAAAGCCTTCTTCTTTATACTCAAGAATTATATAATTATTTAAGCAGCGTGGTATGAAAAGTATATTCCATTGTTTCCAGCTGCCGATTCGTGAAATGATTAGCAAACGTTTTCAATGTAATTCAATATTCTTTCGGTTACAGCTGGGAAGAAATTACAAAAACGTTTTGATATTCGTTTTAGAACTCTGACAATCGGAAGACTAAAGAGGATGTGGATTTATATGTAAATTTTAGATAACAAAATGAAATGCATGTAATCAGGCAAAGTTCTCGTTACTGAGATTAACCTTCCTCAAGGAGATGTTGCAATCAAATAAGTTGAAAAGGCTTTCCCGGCCATTATTTGATAGACTTCAAGTTTATTGCCAGATCACTTAAGTACTTACCTGACGGCATTTCACTCACTCTATAATATCTCAACATAATAAAGCCTGCTAGAAGCTACCTACAAAGAGTCTCATTGACTCCAATCACTTTCTTCATGAAGGTATTGTGAAACGTGCACACTTCCTCCACACACTCTCAACACGAACACCTTTATACACGTAACCGAGTATACAACAGTTCCATTATTCCCTATCTGGCAAGGTTTTGTACAATCTCGTTTCTGTATTACCACAACTCTCAGGTGATGTAAGTAGCAAGGTATTATATCTGGACAACAATACAAAAATCCCGCAGAAGCACGCGACTGGTTTCGCGCTTGTTGCCCCTCATCAGGTATGTGTACCCATTATCCCAGTATTTCATTTTTTTCTCTTTTCTGCACTGTTTTATCTGCCATTTGAGGATGTATAATTGGTTATGTGATGGCTGAATATTCACCCCTCGGGGTGTATAAAGAATTTATTTGATTTGACTTGACTTGACCTGGAACAAGCAAGTTTATCTAGATTCTCGGAGACATAAGCATGTTTGCAGATAATGCTTGAGGAGTACAGAGAGTCGCTTTTACGGTAAATTTTAGGAGAAAGTAACGTACAAGGATAAGATGGGATAACTAGAGGTATGTTTACACCGGCGAAAACATCTGGATAGTTATTTAATATTGGGTCAACAAGGGTACAAATTTCGGTCAACCCGTGCAAAGAGATAGTTGGGAGCGCCATCAATGAGTTGTCCAATGTCGTCTTTGTGGGTTCCAGGTACAACATATGTACTGACGAGGAAAATCTGTCGAAAGGAGCTATGATCAGGTGATCAGTAGCAATCAATTATCGAAACCACTGCATAGTCCACCGTGACTAATTCCTAACTTTTCGGTTTCAAATGACAAAACTCCTAAATAACTGAGGATATTCGTTTTACAACTCTGATAAGCAGAGGACCAAAAAGAATATTCAGTTATATGTAAATGTTCTCCATTTAATAGCACAACCTTGTCGGATACGCCTATAATCAGGCGAAATTTTAGTTATCGTGGGTAGTGTGAGTTTGCAAGTAAATGTACAAGCTGACTCGGGTGATCCAGTTTTATCACGATAAGCGAGCACATATACTTTGAAATTCTACTAACAGGAATGTCGGAATGCGTCAGCATCTTGTGTAAACACTTCGGGGTAAACATATGCACTTTTCAATTCATGATTCGTAAATACCAATATCGCTAATTGTCGAAACCACCCCGATTTCTTAGGATGTAAATCTAGCTTTACACACGGTAAGGGCTGTACACGGCTAACGGTATAAGAACAAATTCCAATTAAATAACCGTATTTATCATAGTTCCGTGGTTTTAAATAATACGGTATATTTATATGTATGAAGATAAATGGCCTACAGCAAGGTGGGCAATCAAGAACAACTGTACGGAAAGCTATCCGGTAAGTCGGGACAGAGCATTCATAAACGGTCCACTCAGCAAGGAGTCAAACGAAGCTGTAGCGCAGCGCGGTTGCGGTGCAGACAGCAAATCAAGAAGCTTTCTAGCTAACATGAAATGTTTGCCTCACTCACAGAATAAGGAAATAATCTGTAGCTAGAATATGTAAGAGAGCTGGCAGTGAAAAAGCACAGATAGTTTGAACCTGTAAAACAGCAGAACAGACATACGTCAACGTGAACGAATGAGCTTGGCAATATGTCTGTTTGTGCCGCAAATGTGTCCTGTGGTTAGCGGTGTAGTGCACTGGTAGAGAGGCTGGGGTCGGGAATTCGAGCCTCCAGAGGGTGATTCTTATGCATGAGTGAAACGTTCGGGAACTTTTTCTTACAATGAAAATGTGCCGTCCTAGAGTCAAGAATATAAACGTAGAATGACCATGCAATGTAGACCGTAAAAAGTAAACATAAACTGTCAGTGCATTAGAAACGGGGAAATTCGGACATGAGTGCTAACGAAGTAAGGTATATGTACACGCTACTGATGACCAGGCCAAATGAGAATGTTATCAGAACAGAAATAACAAAAAAGTAACTTATATTGATCTTCATTTCAGAGTCTGACGACTTTTTCAGCTAAGCAAAACTCCCAACTAACTACTATTATCACCATCAGTAGCCAAAATAGAAATGAGAAACTTCCCGAATGTGTCTAAAATCATTGAACACGGGCTGTATAGTGTTAGATGATCCTGATAGAAAAGTCTTGTGATACGATTCTTATACTCCTAATCGCGATAAAGAGGTATTACTGTTGGGGAGACTACTCAAACGGTCATGAAAGTAGGCTTTTATGAACTACAGATGAGTGATAATTTTAACGCCAGCGGACTACGGACACTGGCCACGGTTCAAGCGACAGTTGCCCACAAAAACCGTCCAGATCAGTGCGTACAAGATCTTTGACCAAAATCAGGATCATCCGAACGCGAAATGGAACTGAGAATCGGACCCATACAACAGTTAAACAACCGCACTAATGTCGCCGATATGTTCTCTAACAATGTGGGATCATTGGAAATAAGTACATGTCCCCCTCAAACATAGCACCCGGTATTTGAAATATTTCCGAGTCGAATTTGTAATTTAAAGTCATTTTACCTTGAAAACCACAGATCACTTTTTGTGGTGGAGACTACTGTGAAAATGAAAAAAGTTGGTTAAGAAACTGACTACATCAGTGGGCTGTAAACAGAAGTAGTGGTCGTGTGTTTCCGAGATCTATGTATGTACATCTATGGATAACACCTGCATCAACAAAGTGACTGTTCCCAGACCAGTCTGCGAAAAATGAGACGGATTCCACCGAATAATAGGTGATTTTCAGCAAGCACTCAAGCAAGCAGTGAAAATGGGTCAGAGTGAGAGCTTCACGTCATGACGGGATTGCACCTTGTTGCGGTGTGATGGCTTGCTTGTCTCCATGACCCAAAGAGCTACACAGGATGACTTCCCTTGGCCGAGGGTGCAATCATACTTGTCTAATCACACTACCACTACCGGTTGGTAGTTCGAACCTAGTTTGTGACACCAAGAAATGCCACCAACGTCGTCAGAAAATTTCTGTTACACGCGGCCGTAAGTCTCAGTAGTCATGGAAAACTTGCATTCTGGACAATTAGGTATTCAGGAGATAAAGCCGCTTGCTCGACTCACTTTTTCGTGGCCGGAGTTGAACGATACCTTGTGTCGTATTGTAAGAACATAATTAGATTGCAAATGTTCACGGCCATCAAAGTGGATCGCATGGCTGATGTCCTGAGAGCCTTGGCAATGCATTCACGCCAATTACTTTCGTCCATTTATGGGGAGATATTATGCACTAGTCTTAACTGTTTCATAATCCCGTTGGAATGAATTCTATTTTAATATTATGGCTCTCCGTGAGACTTTCAGTCCGGAAGCTATTCCGTACGCAGTCGTTGAAGGGTGCGGTTGCAACTGCTTGCACCGAAACATTCGATGAACTAAATGGAATTGTTGATAGTTTCCCAATGCAGTACCACAACGCTACCAATTTCACCACTGGTGAGAGCCTCGCTAGGCTACTCAAGAATCAAGTTCTGAAAACAAATATATTCAGCCTGGAATCCAGAGAAGTCGTTCCCCACCGAGGAAGTGAACCTCAAGAGGTAACATGCTTAATCAAATGCGGACTAATTTGTCAGATTTTCGCCCTAGATGATCGTTATTTGCATCGTAGAGATTTAGATTAAATTACGTGTTGTTAAAATTCGCTAGTCGAACATTTTTCTTCGTGGATAATTCCGCTTTTCTTAAATTTTCGTGGCATATCACAACACAAGTCCTAAGTATAAAACTATCGATCTTGATTTCAGTCACGTTAATTCTACTGCGATTCACTGACGATTGAAATTTTGTGACCTTGATCACCATGATAAATTAGTCCGGAGCTAGGAAGTCCGAAACTAGTTACATGTTAAATGACTTATTACTAAACCGACCAAAGTAAGATACATCATGGGAGGTTTATGTGAATGGGAAATAAATGCTGATCCTACTAAAAATGTTTCTTTTCTCTGACTATTTTTGCCATGATTCTGTCTAACAGAAAGAAGTAAAAATGAAGCGAACATGTATGGTGAACACTGTGTCGACTAACAGTTTAACAGCCAACTAACGGTGAACCGTAGCCTTAATGGGGAAAATAACGTTCAATTTACTTCGAATGCGTGACCTGGATTTCAAGGTCGTGTCAGAGCAGCCCGTTTAATATCCATTTTGTTTTCGCCCCTTCGCAGAAATGCTTACTGGAAACCGAAAAACTCCGCAATTTTATCAAAAAGGATAGGAATAACAGTTTGCGAGCTCATCGAACAATTTTTACTATGATGGAACATTTTCCTACTATCTCTATGAATGACAGTGTGGCTTTTCCCATTATTCACGTAAAAAGAGTCATATCAAGATGTAGTGTGCAAAACACGAACATATCCTATATGGGTGATTATCTTAGCTGTATTGGGATAAAAATAATAGCTAAAGAGCAATGGATGTTTAACCTGAGACAAGATTTGATCCAAAAAACCCATGCTCCATCGCAAACAAGGGTAGGGAAAAGTTAGTTGTTTTAACCTTCGACTGATCAGAAGCTAGCAACATGCGAACCACAAAGTTGAGTGAATGTTGGAACCCCGAAAATATCCTATTCGCAACGTTAATCGTTTTGACCATCGATTTACTTTAAACGAACTGTGGTGAGAATAATTGGTTCACGAATACGTTCGTCATAAGACGAAATTCCCGGAGAAACTCATACCAGTGAATTCGGAATCGCACAACTCGCCACGCTTATTGACATGGGCGGCAAAAAACCACGATGAACCTTGTTGATGGGATGCTTTGGAAAACACCATGGACAATACAGAGTTTACCGTGCTCAAAAATGTGAAAGTACAGTTCGTCAGAGCAGAAGTTATTCCAGGAAAATTGTCTTCATGTAGGATGAAGCACCAGGTCGCAAGACGAAGCTACACATCTCATAGACGTTGACAAACCCGTCCAATTGTTTTAGAAGTTTACAGTGGCAAAACAACTGGAAAACTTAATCACTCAGTTTTCACCATTTCTTAAAAATTAGGAATTTATTCCTTGCGTGTAAGGAAGAAGTTGTCAGAAGTTTCCCGTGTAATTTAGCAGATTTTACGAGGGTGCAACATTGCATATTGGAGATTATTTCGGAAAACTCTGATGCCAAGTGAATTTCGACAATACTTGTACTTTTAATATGCCCATCTTCGAACCTATTCCTGAGCGCATTAATTCTGATGTTTGTCTGTTTCAGTACAGAATCACAGCAGTGATCGAACTAAACATGTTCGAAGGTCCGGAAGATGGTGCAGAGGACCGCGGAATGACAAAATCCCAGAATCTCGTGCAAGCTGTGGGGGGGGTGCGATGATTGCAAATGAGCTGTGAAATTGATTGCTTAACCGTAAAACAAATTCCTTGTGTAGGGTATTCACCGGGAGTAAGTATACCCTTGGAGGTTGAAATTTCTGTTCCTGCTACTGAAACATTCGGCAGTAGTTAAATTTGGACTTCTTCCATTAAGGTGAAAAAATTAAGTTGTTATTCGCTTGAGAGGACAGTGAAACGTGAATCAATTTTATTCTGTTGTTTATCACATTATTATTTAACTGAACGCCTACCGCCAGATGCGGTGGTTATTCGACCCCTGCAGGTGCAAGTGACACGCAAGTCCTCGCAATATACGCTGATCATTCTCCATTTCATGGGTAGTGGCAAGCATTGCGCCGATTATCGTGTTGATGCAGTACGAGGCATCAACGAGGGACAGGTGGTCCACACATAGTAGAATGGGCCAGCGCGCGTGCACTAAAGAAACAGCATGGCAAAATCTAACTGACATTTACAACGGTAAACGACACCGGAGTTCGTAAGTTATACCTTCAAAAGTTATATTCAACCTCCGAGTGGTCTCTCTAGACTACCGACGTAGAAGTGCGGTGCGTTAGTGGTATACCAACCAATATGAACTCGCTTATTGTAAATAAAATGATCATGTTGATCAACTGGGCAACGCTTTGCACGGGCCACCCTAGCCAAACCGCAGTTTATGTAGTATTTATTCAACGGTATATCATCCATTAACTCAGTATTCATTTCTAATCCGTTTGCAGTTTATTCTCGTATATTCATTTTTGTCTCCTGTTTGTGACAGACTTCAGTGAATCTAGTTTAGTTGGAATAAATGTTAACGGCTCACCGATTGCAACATCTCAGCAGCAACCAAACTGGCAAATCAAAACAATAATCACCATGACAAAGAAGGAAGAACTATAAATAATGCTACCAATTCGATTATTAGTGTGAATACAAAAACCCCACTTTCCATGGTGCGTAGACATATTTTGCGCGGAACGCTTAGGCGTAGCTGCATGACTGTGAATAGGTACTGACGAACTAGCTAGTTATTATAGTGAGCAATGTAAAACGTTGAATGATAAGAGCTGGTAATAAACTGTGGGCCAATTGTCTCACGTCTGATCAACCAGTCGCGCTTTCCAATCGTCCCACCGGTGAAACAGTTCTGCTACTGACAAGCTTACCGGGGCCACTGTCCGGTGATTGCGGTAACTTGTCTATTAGAAACATTTTTGCTGTGCACCATAATTCCCTTCATAGAAAACCTCCCAATATGCAATAAACTCCCCAAAACCGAACAAGAAACACCTCCGTTGGGATTTTACCCCGAAACAAGAAACATTTTCTTGCAAAATATATTCAAGAATTTCGTTTTCCGAATAAAACTGTCTGTGCGCCTTTGTCTAGGGATACGATATCAGTTTTCTGACTCATTACCATACAAGACCTATTTGGAACTTACGTGGTTCTCTACTACAAATCCTGGGGTCTGGATGCTTTAACTAATAGTGCAGTGGGCCACTGGAGCTATGGAGTATGCCCCTTCTACTGCACTCGGGCGCAACCATGTAATAAAATCAGTTAGGCCACTGGGTTTGGTGAGTCCCAATCATGTTGGCCAAGTGTCATCTGGATTAATCAGCAATAACGACAAAGACTTTAGTTGCTTTGGGGTGAGTAGGTTTCCGTCTCAGGCCAAGACGCCGATATTGTTCGCCTGTCAATGTGACCGAGACATTGATAAGGTGAACAATAATCCTGATGCTAGTGAGACGTTTTGCATCAAGTTTGAATGTTATGATACATCACATCACGCGCTTCGCTCGCGAATAATACTTAGTTTTTCTGAAGGTCGTCATGTTGACACAATTCCTTCTGGCTCTTATATATATATATATATATATATATATATATATATATATATATATATATATATATATATATATATATATATATATATATATATATATATGAGAGAGAGAGAGGAAGAGAACCATCTTGATTGCAAAAGCGCGTGTTTATTTATGCGTGTAGAGAAGAGAACCATGTTGCGCACCACACGGTGACCAAACGGGTCGCCCAATCAGTAATGACGTAGCAAACAGACGGGCCAACAGTGAGTTGGCACAAACGTAAAGAAAGGAGGAACAAATGAGACCGCAGATGTTGCAGCCTGGACAGAATAAAAGAAGGGAACGAGAACTCCACGCACAGCAGCCTGGACAGAGTGTTTGTATGGGTACAATGCATACATGAATACATGTGTAATTATCACAGCCATAAATCGAGTACAACGTGCCGACCAAAATTGTCAGTCTAGATCAGTTGGATATGTGTGAACCAGTGCATCCGTGTAAATGAGCAAAATGATTAAAAAACACCAAGATATACTCCTACCCAAAAGAGTTTGGGTAATATAAAAGAGCAGCTCGCAGGTCAAGTGCGTAGCGCACGAGCACAAAGACGAACACCTACAGACAAGGGGAAAGTAGAGCACACGTGGTTTGGGAGGGAGGGGTTTGGGTACAGCTGGACGAGGATGTATTGCGCCGTGAAGTCGCAGCCAGAACAGCCAACCGGGGTGAGCTTGAACAAAACAAACCGCGGACATTTGATGATTCTTCGTTCTACTTGAGCCAAGCCATACACACGTGCATCATAAATCACAGAGTGCGTAACTGGTAGTCTCCGTTCTGAGTGATGTAACGTACCCAGGGTAGAGCGTGGTATCCAGTCTTTTCTATTATCTTTAAATGATGCACCTGTAACAGAAACAGATACAACAGGAGTGAAATGTCCGTCCCAGTGACTACCAGTTCACACCGCTAATATTCATCATGAGAAAGAAAGTTCACAACACTATCGTCGCTTATATGCTTTCTCACGTCGTGACTATAATTGAAAAGACACAACAAACTCCGTAATCGAGGTTATCGACGCTCGCAAATTTTTATTGCACTCATTTGCATGAGCACAGTGAAGGGGTATACTGTACGAGGCTCACTACACTGTCAGAGAACCGTTAACTATGTCCATGAGACCTTACAGTGAAGATAACATAAAGCTCCAACAGATCAGGTCTGTTATCAATCCAGATGAGTCGCTGTTGCTATGACTTCTAACACAGCGAAAACGTCCTTCAAATTCTACGAAGTAGGAAGAATGCATTTTAGATAGACATAAATTCTCCCCAACTGTATTTAAAGTGCACAACCACCGAGCCTCAACTGAGACTCAAACCCTGGATGAACGATTATGAGTAGAACACTATAACCACAAGGCTATTCGAGCTGGTTCTCAACGGTTTAGTGGATCTGTATGCCATGTGATTTAGCGCACTTCCGACACTGGCTTTGAACGTTAGCAGAGCATTTCTCACACAGCGAACGACTCTTATGATGAACGACTTCTCCGTGGAGGCCTAAGTACAATGGAGACAGTTCATTAAACAACCTACAGAGCTTGGTTACTATATAAGTATGGAAAGTAGATTAATTTTATATGATATGATACATCATGCAGTGTGAACGTTCAAACCATTGAATACCAAAGAACAACAGCTGTGCAGTACTTCCGTGGTATTCGCCTTCAAACGCCTCAGTATGGTCGGGGGTGGGTGTCTCAGGTTCCGAGATGGCCACTCGTCCTGAACGCCTCTCGAAATATTCCAAAATGACCGTGTCTGTTACAGACTCAGCTGAGGAAGCTCTACTCACTACCCTCTCGCGGCGGAGGTGTTCCCACTAAAGTGAGAGGACGAAAGCGAATGCCTGGCGCTCTCCACCGGGTTGACTGACTCATAGTCAGTCTTCGGGGTATGGATAAGCCCTGATTCCAAACCAACCACGGGTGGGGCATGAGGCGTAGAACACTGCCCACCGGCATCTGTGGAAGAGAGGTGTAGTAGGTACCCAGGATGTTTGGCCTCATCCGAAGGGCGCATAAACTGAGCAATCAGTCACTGGCCTCTAGTGGGTTACAGACCCCACGCTTCGTCCCGCTGCTTTGCGGGTTAAACTTTGGCCGGCTAAAGGCTCCGGCTGCGGACCCCTAAGAAAACTACCCGCTTTGGCCTGGGCAACCTGGCAGTATTGCGCGCACAAACAAAGCATTTGATGTGACTCCATGTATCCTATTTCCCCCTTTTGTACTGTTTTGTTTGGCACACAGCCTGAAATCAGGCGAGTGTTATATATATATATATATATATATATATATATATATATATATATATATATATATGTACCTGTGGTATTTATTGATTTAAACGTTCATACTGCGTGATGAATCATATCTTGTAAAACTAATCTCCGACTACCCACACTTGTGTGCAAAGTGTTGGGTTTTACGATTATCTGTTGCAGAACTGAACGTCTCAGTTTACGAATCTGCTCTAGATGGTCAGTCATACATCCGTTTGCTGATAGTTATCTCCTATCTAATTTCAGAAGCATGAAGTCGTTAAGAAAACATCGTCAGCTGTTGTGACTTGATGCTGAGAGAGAGAGAGAACAAACGAGTGAGTTTGCACACGGATCGAACAGCACGCATTACGATAGTGTGACAAACTACCAAGACCATAATCTAAATAATCAGTCCCAGACTCACAGGGCATAGGACCAGCAGAAATGAATAGCGCATTCCTCTAGCGCTCACACTCAATGTCACCAACGGGCTGGATTCCCACACAACAGAATGAAGAATGATACCACAGCGAGGATACGGACACAACTTACGAAATGCAAAGGCAGTAGCATGCGCCAATAGGCAGAGCACATACATGGATAAATCAGACCAACTACAAGCTAGGTTTGCCGGTTAAACGGAGTCGCCGGACAGCGCTTTGTTATTCGTTCGTGAGGAATCACGAACAGTGCTTTTGGATTCTAAAATGCAAGTGGTCCTCGAAAGACTGTTGTGTGTTGGTGAAGGGAGACCCAAAGCATGGATTTATCGATCTAAATTTAAGGGTCATAATTACTTGTCTTTTATCTAACCACGTGGTCAAGAACCTCATTCGTTTTATTCTATTGCATTTATTCAGTTCAGTTCAGTACGACCATCAACCTCGCACTTCTGTGTTCTCGTTTTGGCTGCTACCTTGCAGTATCGTTCAGCCAAGCGTAAAATAAATAAAAGCATAAAGTGAAAAGAGTGGAAAATAAAATAATAGGCGGGAATCACGAAGACGAAGAAGAAACCAACGTCACACGCGGCTGAGGTTGGCCAAAGTCCAACGCGCGTTTTGTGTACGCGACGACACTTCTTCCGATATCGAACCACCCGGTGAGATGTAACTGCCTGGATAACAAGACTTATCCATTTCAGCTAGGGCTTTCCGTGCCATAACAAAGTTTAGTGTAGGGCCAACCCCGTCCCGCAGCAACATTTTACACTTTGGAGGTTCAAAACGCATCCCAACGATTGCTACACTGTTGTGCAAATCTTCAATTTACCTGGATCTTCACCGAAGAGAATAATATCGTCCGCATATTCTAAGTCAGAAGTTTTACTGCCTGAGCACGGGTGCCGCTATTCTCGTACGAGGATAGGTCTATTTTCCAGAGCCATTTCAATTACAAAGTTGAGAACGGAGGACGGTAGAGGGTAACCCTGACGAACACCACCTCTCGTGGTGAACTTGGGTGAAGTATCGCCGTAAGCACGAACTCGACTTCGACTGTGTTGCATATAAACATGGGAAAGTGGAAATAAATTCCTCTGCCACATCGTTCATTCAGAAAAATCACCATAGAACAAGAGTCAAAGCTACCCTATTGTAATTTCGCATCAAATCGTCCAATCGGTCTACTAAACACATTCTTAAACTCGTTGTACAGCTAGACTTCATTTTTCATAGCATCAACAGAAATTGGCGAGGGGCTCCGGTATATGAATAATACGAAGAGCATAAAAGCGTTATTGAACGTGCTGGCGTGTGCACGCCCTTGAAAATTTGTTTCTACTGACCTGCAGACCGGACACAGTGAAATATGGAATCTCGAACTTGACGGAGATTGGTGGTCTCGATTCCACCTCTTGTTCGCGTTCGACCGACGGGAGACCAAAACTGGCGCGCAAAATGTGTTCTTTGCCCCCGGGAAAACTTCGTATTGTCCACACGACCACGCTGATCTCCGGCATATACTTGGCACTGCCCATCGTCGTTTTGAATCGAGGTGAATCAACATCCGACGGGACTGGAACGTGAATCTCGACCTGGTTGGCTGTGCTACGACGCTTGAATTGTGCTTTTGCCTATGTTGGCCATCAAAACGAAACCGTCAAGGTGGAGAGAGAGAGAGAGAGAGAGAGAGAGAGAGAGCATGAAGAGACAATGCTAGTGACCCTAAAGTAATGGATTTAAGTTGTCGTGGAACGAAGAAAAACCTTACTCCGCAAAACGTACAACGGACTGAAACAGTAGAAATAGTGGCAAGAATTCAAGCAACTCTTGTCTTGCATCATATTATACACCATAATGAAGTTGCACCAAAATAAGGGGAGACAGAACGAATCCATGCTGATTATATATACGGTAAAAGCAACAAGAGCCCACTTTTTTCCATCAGTTTTTTAAAACCTCCAAGCAACCGGTTGTTGGAGGTTTACTGATATGGGTAGTGGTTGAAGCACGAGTGAGGGTGATCGGTCTTCTGCCCAGAAGAGTGTGAACGTTCTAATTGGTGGACGTCGGCGTGCTGGGCTTCCCAGGTGGGGTCCACACGATCTACCCACTCAATTTCAGACACACAGGAACGTATCGCGAATGGCGTAATCAACGGCGTGCTTGTATTCAGAGCATTTTTTCATTTATTTTATGATTTCTTTGCAGTCTTCTCCTTACCACTTCCCGATTGTTTTTTCTGGAAAACAGTAATCAGAAACACCACGCTCCGCTATTGGATATTGTTCGTTTGAACTGAACTGACTATCTTGAGCGAAACTGCCTTTAAAATGCAAGCGTTCTGGATGTTCATGAAGATTTTGTGACGCACTGCTGTCATCCAAAATAGTCAGCATTCTCTTGACGTAACCTTTTTCTGCATTGCGACGATAGCTTCGCTTTGTCTGGCCTTGGGACCAACAACTGCTGCTTAGCCTGTATGCCTTTGTACACTGTAGTGTTCACATTTTTGAATACATGTTTGTTGAACTATTGCAACGAGGAATCAGTGTATCACGTCGACCATTTTAGATTTGAACTAATCCCGACACTTGACTACACTATAATTCATATTCGCGAGCAACTCAGTTCACTTCGCTGTCGAATGTTATGCATTGGCGACCGACGGCCACGAAGGTGCTGGATTGCTTTCTACAACTCTGCTTCAAAATAAATATTCGTAAGGACCAAACTACTTAAACTTGAGAACTGTCCCCGATTCGATATCGATCTAATAAACTACCGTGTTTCCCCGAAAGTATGGCCTGGTCATATATCATTAGGATAGGTCCTGTTATCGGGGGAAAGCAGCACTTCACGCTGCTAAAGAATAGTAAGATTGAGCTTATCCGCTACCACTTAGGACTGAACTTACTCCCATTTGAAACAATGTGTCCGCGCCCCATTATTTTAGGACCGCACTGAATAATAAATACTTCACATCTTTCATTTATTGCACAAACAGCGCACAATATTTCTGGAAGGCATCACGGTCACGGAGAGGCTGCTGAATGGGAAAGTGAACGGTGATGGTGTCGGGGACAGGATTTGAACCCGGGCTTTCCTGGTTCACGGTTCGTCGTGATGACCGTCTGATCAATACCGACCAAGGAAAACTCGTAGCAGAGCGTCTTGCAGATCAATTATCGCATCGAATTCTCCAACTTCACATCGGTCACTGCATAGAGCTGTTGGTGCTATTATTGTGTGATTTCTACCTCTTTCTTCGGGTTCCTCTTTAGCATGCCCTTTAGAATGCTACTGTGAACTTTATACTGAAGTGGCGCACAGTGAGGAAGCGGTGTTTAAAGAAATTCAAGGGTGCAAAGATGATTCAATGGACGTGTGTTCACAGAAACACAAGCAAACCGGTGACATGAACGATAATCAAGTGACAAATAAAACAGAGTCCGACACGATCCGACCAATGAGACTCAAGATCGATTAGCACACATGAACACAGGCGCGTGGACAGTTACGTTTATGGACATAGCGATGCGCGCGTCTGTCTATCTGTCAGGTTGAACCAACAATGTACGGATGGCGAAAGCACATCGTAACACTTCCAGTTTCATTAGTTGAAACCGGTTTGGTAGTGCTGAGTTGGCGTGGGATCCTGCTCGAACATCGACAAGGTCTCACTGAGATTGGTGTAAGGCAGGGCTGGCTCAGTAACTTGTGGTGCCGGTCTAACATGATCCAAATGTCGTCAGATCATCTGGCAGTCCTGCATCTGCGCCCGCACAATTGAATTGCCTACAACTGTTAGTACAACTGGTTGCCAAGTTGAGTCAGTGGGTAATTTTACGTGGAAATATCAGAGAATCATTTACTACTTAGTTTTTGTTATGCAGTACGGATTTAATTTTCGGAAACTTGAATAACATTCTAAATCTGATTCTGATTTTGGACCACTAATTACTGCTTATACTTTTATGTGACTAACTCCTGTGAGATCAGTCGGCTTCATGAATGTCTCTGACGGCGGCTTTCGATGCGTCGCGGTCGGAGGCAAGGTCGGTACACAGTAAAACCCAGTTCTTGCGCCACACACGAAGTTCGAAGACTGACTGAAGGCCCAGATGTTCTAAGTCAGGTTTAACTGTGTTGACCCACGTCTTTAGCTGACCACCAAGGTGACACTTCTAGCTTAGACAAGGTTCCGGTAGAAGGCTTTTATCTGCGAGTCCCATCTCGGGTCGGCGGAAGACATGGCCGAACCACTGGAGACGGTGCCGTTGAAGAAAAAATGACAACACACAACACAATATTTCCGCACCGTTGCCGTACAGCGGAGTTTGAGACTCGACTGTGCTATTTGATTTTGGCTATATATTGAAGGTACCAGTGATCGGAGCTTTTCAGCTTTTCAGTATTCCCTACCCTCAGCGCCCAGGTTTCTCAAACGTACGTGAGAACGGGGTGGATGGTGGCATGGTAAATGCACGGTTTCCTGCGGAGGCTTATTTCATCGTGGGACCAGTGATTTGCGAAGCTTCAGGAATACACTCCTTACACAATCGACTCCAACTTTGTTTCGTCTTTGGCCTAGCCGTTTGGTTGTATGGTAGACCCAAGATACTTGAAGTCGAGCACTAGTTCCAAGATTTAGCCTGGGACTGAACCTGCTGGATTTGGGGAAGTCACGAAGACCCTGGTTTTTGTTGTGTTTATCTCCAGACCGATCGCTCTGGCCTCGCACTTGATACGGTTGACGACCGGTTATAGACTGCTCGGTTCGTCCTCCAAAACGAAAATACTGTCGGTGAATTTAAAACCCACAATTCAAGTATCCCGGCTTAGTTGAATGTCTCGATAACTGGCGACGGCACGACGTATCACTAAATTTATGGCGTAGTTGAATGGAATTGGCGACAAGGGACAATCTTGACGGACGTCGGAATCAAGCGAAAACTCTGGAGATTCTTTACCATACGCGCGGGCACGCGGTTGCGTGGCCGAATAACATGACCTCGGTAGTCTTGTGTACTTTCGGGCATCCCATCAGTTACTAGTATGCTCCAGAGTGACTCCTGGTCGACGGAATCGAATGCAGCTGTGGTTGTTGGGATTTGCAGCGGTGCTCGAGGATACGTCGTAGCGTGCTGATTTGATCAACACAACCTTTTCCTCTGCGAAGGCACATCGGGTTGGACGCATCTGCCCGGCCGTTGCAGCAAAAAAGCGGTTCGGGGAACAGTGTCAAAAAGCTTAGTCGCTAAGTCAACGAGGCTGATTCTCCTGTGGTTAGTGCAGATGGTTTTGCCGCCATTTTTGGTGTAGGGAGTAGGATGGAGGTTGCCAAGTCCTTAGGGAAAACTTCGGTTTCCCGAATTTGGCGGAACAGCGAGGTTGGAGGACCTAGCACCGTTGGCAGACAGATCTTGAATATCTCATATGGGATGCCGTTCTCACCGGGGATTTTCTGTTCTTCATTTTGTCGATGGCAAAAGCTACTTCCGATGAGCTAAATGTCCTGTTCAATTTCGTATTGCTCGACGCTGCCTGGCGAAACCACACGGCTTGGTTGGGGAAGAAGGACGGTTTAGTAGATCGCTGAAGTGCACCACCAGTCTTCGAAGCTTTTGTTTTGGTCCCGGGTATGAGATGGCCACTGTGGTTCCGTAGCAAGGGAGATGAGAATATCGTTTTTCCCGAAGCAGAGCATGTGAGTCGGAAGAGTTTAACGAAATCTGCAACCGCAGTTGCGATCTCCATCTTATCTGCTATCTGGGACCAGTACTGTTCACAATCGTTCTTTACGGAGCGTGTAGCTACCTAGTAAAGCCTGTGGAAATTGAATGAATAACGGAGTCTCGCCTCCCTAGCCGTTGAGCAGCTGCTGTGGGTTTATTCAAAGACCCACTTTTTTATGCCGGGATATCTCGCCAAACTACCCAAGAGTCACCCCTGTTGTGGATACTTTTAGTGTAGTCCATCGTGCATCTATACTACCGTCAGGGCTCTTGTCCAGTCCGGGGGCGATAGTACTTGACAATGCTTGAGCTTTGTTGGGAATTAAGGAAGAGATATTAATTCTGCCTTGGAGGAGAGTCTTTGGGCTGAAGGATAGATTCTAAGACGGGCACGCACGAATATGTGGTCGGCGCCATTGGCGTTTCCAGTTTCGCCCACGCAGTACGCTCGACAATTCTCAACCGAAGAGACCCAGCAAGATCTTAACAAGATGCAGTAAACTCGGTGCGCTGCTCTGTCATCGTTGGACTACCAATTAGGCAGGTGCTTCTTTGGATGTGGGAAGCGAATATCGGTGACGACCGGTCAACTGATATCAACAAAACTTAACTAGAAGTTCGTCATTTTCGCATCGCTCACCGAGGCCAAATTTTCCCAGTATGTTGTATATGCTGGTCGGCGGGGCCCGTGTGGGCGTTACAGCAGCCTGCAATAATTTTTTTACTTCATGCTTGTGCATGAGTGCAGTGGAAGGGGTGTATATCCCATAGCCACGAAGGCCCACTGCACTATCGGGTATAACCGGCAACCAGACCCTGAGACTTGGAGTGGAGAATCACATAAGGCCCCAATAGATTGCCATACTCGGATATTCGATTGATTGAATTCCGGAGGTCACTGTAGAACTCAGCTTTGGTATATGACTCAGAATGTTCGGTTGAAGCACATACGACAATCATGACTCTTGAACAGAATGCCCCTGAACAACGCCACGGCTATCCTCGGTGAAACTGGCTCGCAGGAGATCAAGGTGTTGTATGCTCGGACGTTCATTGCAATCGTAACTTCATGAAGTCCGGAATGGTTCCCCTTAGGGCCGGAATCACATTATGGTGGGACATCGATCGTAGGAATCACGCTATGATAGCCTCGAAATATTTGTACGACAAAGTTGAAGCTGAAAAAGTCTTTACATAAAGTATTTCTTGATGTGGACTCACACAGTGAAACGGGTCGGTTTGTTCGCAAATTACCCCTGGATTTCAACTTCAAATGTCCAGCAAAAATATTCACAAAGCTTATATTCAAATAAAATTCAAACTACTCTTCGAAGAGATCAGCGGACTAGCCCCATCCAGCAAATATCATCGGAGTTATTGATGGAGAAATTACGGTTAGCCGATGTTTCGGTAAATTTACAATCAGTGAGGAAGGTTACCTGCAGTAACCGAAGCGTCAGCTAATTATATTTTCTCCACCGACAACATCTTGCTACTGACACCATAATTTTCTCGTTTATCAGAGTTAGCTCACAGCTAAATTTGTTGATGTGACACACGTCATACTCGCTTTTTTTATTACATGCTTTTACATGGGAGCAGTTGAAGGGGTGCATACCCCATAGCCACAAAGGCCTACTGCACTATTAGGGATAACCAGCAACCAGATCGAGACTTGAAGTGCACAACCATATAAGGTCCCAACAGGTCAGGTGTAGTAACGATCCGGATGACAGTGAGTTACTGTCTACCACCAAATTGACCGGTATTGGAGGAGATTCGAACCTCTGACCACCGATGTGGTCATTAAAAGCACAGAACCAACAGGCCACCACTTACTGCAGTCGTTCAACAAAAGTGCGTTCACTACGAAGTGCAAAGGCAAATAAGAGATAACTAGCATTGTTGGTCTAAAATAAGGACAAGGACTAAGGTGTCATTGTAATGGAGAACGAAGGGGCCATATTAAAAAAATGATCATGAAAAACTCCATTTCAGACCCAATTATGCTCCAGACGTCTTACGGTTGAAAAACAAAGAGCGTGTGAGTTGCGAGCCCTGTGGTATATTTTTTTAATGAACCGATGTTCAGGGCAGTTGCTCAGAACTGTGGCTCACCGTTCAGAACTAGTGAATGAGAATTAGCGATCACTGAAATTATCTGAGTATCCGAGACATTGTGCTTATGTATCAGCCGTGAGCGGTGAGAAATTCTCTTGAGACGTTTTGTTTTCTGCCACGAAACAACAGTACTTTCTCACTTCCACGAGGTCCATCCGCGTACCTAGCCGAATTTTGATCTAAGGTTTGAGGGACGCCATTAAATACGACATCTGTCGATGATATTAGCGGCCCGTGAAATTCCCCACTGGTTATTTGTGTGTGAAAATTGTAAAACTCACCTTTACCATATATTCCATACGACTGTGCGCATGCTTCTCAATCGTCGCCTCGACCCATATCAGCGGTTTGACCTTCAAAGGGGAGAACAGAACAACAAGCATCACTTCAAATAACTTCCCTATTGAGGCAATTGAGAAACAATGCGAAAATAAACAATAAGGTGTTCAGCCTCAAATTTTTATTTCATTAAAGCAGCAACACATAAAATTCCCACAAGTAAAATTTAGTATCCACGCCATGTTGTCATCTTAAGCTACTTGCAGACGAATTTAGATACTATTGCAGATTCCACCAGAACCTAATCAACGACTCACTTCAGGCGCTGGTCGTAGTTTAGTACATGTACCTATCTTACCAGTTACCTCGTAGTGGGATGAAAAGCAAATAGAACGGAAACGACATATTGCATACGAACTCCGAAGCCCCCGTAATTATGGGCTTGAGTAGATGTAGTTTTTACCAGCAAAACTATTTTAGATGTGAAGCCTTAGTAACAGTAAGATCATGCTTATCACAACCATCCTTAAATAATAAACGCAAAGTGCGGCCGGTTGATTTAACGAGTTAGGATCCTACTGAGGTCCTGAAACAATCATCTACCTAATTTTGCTATTTTACCAGACTAAATACCACGCTTAACTTACCATGACTTTGCTTAGCTTAATACTTGAATATATATATATATATATATATATATATATATATATATATATATATCTTATATGCTTGTGCATGGGTGCAGTGGAAGGGGTATATATCCCATAGCCACGAAAGCCCACTGCACTATCGGGTATAACCGGCAACCAGACCCTGAGACTTGAAGTGGAGAACCACATAAGGCCCCAACAGGCCAGGTGTGGTAACGATCCGGACTACAGTGAAATGGTGTCGATATATATATATATATATATATATATATATATATATATATATATATATATATATATATATATATATATATATAAGTGCAAACCGGGCCTGGAGTTGATGCGCTAAAATAAAGGGGAATTCAGAGAGATGGATAAGGATGCAAACTTATTGGGTTTTTTTCGCCGTACGATTGCGTGCGATTTTCCAAGTTTCATTCGACATTTATTGGACTCAAGTTCGCTTAGCAGGCCGCATAGCATTCGCACCACTGACTTCAGTTCTGAGCTGTACCTTTTATTGGCTCTAGCCAAAAAGTTTAGAAATGTTTGAAACCCGTCACTCGTGTGTATCGATGAAAAGAAACGTTCATTTTATACCAGGATAAACATTTGAAAATCAATTGAATATGTAACAAGTTAACTATTAATTGTGAGATGAAGTTGAATATCATACTACTTCATCCCAGTTCCTGAGGCCAAACCAATGTCTAAACCCAAAAGTGACGCATGGCACATTGCTCCACAAAAACACATCCACATCGACCAGAAGGAAATATTAGCAACCGACGAGTGTCGTCCAATTTTCACAATCTTACCAATGATAATAACCGTACAAAAATGACCCATCTGGAATCTGTTAGTGAGGATTTGGTAGGTGTGCACTGGACCAATTATAAATATACTTGTATTTTACTTGTACGACAGAATTATGCCAACAGTATTCAGACATCTAAGCCATTAGACGCAAAAATAGAATATAAAAAATAAGCCAGATGCTAAAAACGGCGAAATATTTGGGTTAATGCCTACAGACAGGTTGCAACTGAAGTTTTTCAATGACTAGGAGGGTAGAGGAAAACTACGTTAGTTATTAGATTTCGTAAGCAACTCCCTTTTTTATCTTCTCTCTACTGGTCGAAACCCGAGCAAGATAAGGTATGGTAGAGTTTTTGTATGAATTTATTCTCGAGGAAAAGTGCCAGAATGCAGCGCGAGTGGATGAATGGGAGCGACAAAATCATAATTCTGCGTAACGGATGAGTAGGGTACTGGAGTATCTTGTGGGCTTTGTTTAAACGAGACTCAGTGTGCTAATCAACGAGTCCAATCAAAAAAGTATCAGTGGAGATAGATGGAACGACTGGTAATTAGCAAGCCATGGTGAACAGCCGGGGAAAATTGCAGGGAAACAACAAGGCAGGATAGGAACACTTTGGAACACGGATAAGCAATTACTGTTTAGCTGCCTAACCACCCGACCTCTCAAAGAGCAACTGGGTGGCTGAGTAAGCGTCAAGTAAGTCTCGCAGTTGTCTACTTTATTTACATGCTAAATTTCGACCATTACCGGTGTGATGGAAGCAATGCCAGTAGCATTGAATACACTTATTATCCCCCCAGAATTCGTTCAGAAGGATGTAGCTGAAGTACTGCGTTCAGTCAAAACTCATCAGTCACCAACAACGGACGGTTTTCATCCCCTGGTGACAGAAGAACTGGCTGAAATGTTAACTCCACCAATCACAAGACTAACTCGTCCGTATTTACTTACTTTACTTTTTTGCAGCAAGCTCCTGCGAGAGGATGAGCCGGCTTCATGCATGTTCCGAACGGCACCAGCCCATTAGCGGCGATCAAATGCGAGACCTGAACACAGAGAAATCCAGTTCTGCTTCCAGTCGCGAACGCCGTAGACAGCCTGGAGTCCTAATACTTCAACGTTCGATATGATGGTACTGACCCATGCTTTCAGCTGTCCTCCGAGGCGACAGTGCCATCCTGGACATGGAACAGGAGTGAGGCACTGTTTTGAGATCTCTGTGTCCGGACGTCGTAGGACATGTCCAAACCACTGCGATCGTCGGCGTTGGAGGAACACTGACAGCTTTTCGATGTTAAAGCACCGTTCTCTTATTGTCTCGTTTAAAAGCTTTTTGTGCCAGGCCACTTCCAATATCCGTCGCAGACACCAATGGTCAAACACTTTCAGCTTGCTGATGTCCTCGAAGCGTAGTGGCCACGTCTCGCGGCCGTCGGTCAGTATTAGACGGATAGCGACCCGGAAGACGTGGACTTTTGTCTGGAGGCTGATTCTGTTTCGCGCCCAGAATACATTGAGAAGCTGAAGAAACGCAGACCTGGCCTTGTTAATGCGCAACTTGACTTCATCTTTGGCTTGGCCGTTTGGGAGAATCGTGGAGCCCAGATATTTGAACGCCGGAACGTGTTCGATAAGTTCACCGTTCAATCATATCTGACTGTGTGGTGCATGTCGAAAAGTTCTTCGTCTTCGACGTATTGATCTCTAGTCCCATGAATTTTGCAAAAGATTCTACGCGACTGAGAACCTGTAATGTAGTTGGGCTATTTCCAAGGATGACGATGTCGTCTACGAATTCTAGATCGGCGAGGAAAGCATCGGTGCTCATTTGAATACCAGGGTAATCGGTGAGTGCCTGACGCATTATCTAATCGTTGGTGTAGTTGAACAGCACTGGCTACAGGAGACAGCCTTGTCCAACATCGCAGTTGAGGGAGAAGTCATTGAACTCCTCTCCGTAGATGGGTATTCTCGCGCGGGTATTCGCGTAGTACGACCTCATGAGACTGAGAAGCTTGTGGGGCATTCCATCCGCTTGTAGTGTAGTCCATAACGATTCTCTGTCAACTGAGTCAAAGGCAGCCCAAAAACCAATAAAACAAACTGCGGCCGGTTGCTGAAACTTGTACCGATGTTCTAATACTCGGCGGAGAATGAATATTTGGTCCACGCACCCTCTGCCACGGCGGAAGCTTCCTTGATTGGGGCGTGTGCGCGCGTCCCACACCTCCGAGAAGCGGTTCAATAAAAGCACGAAGAATATTTTGGCGGCCACATCGATTAAACTGATGCCACGGTAGTTTGTGCACACAGTCCTGTCGCCTTTCTTTGGAAGAGGAAGTAGAACTGAGGTCCCCCAGTCCACTGGGAATCGTTCTTTTTCCCAGATTGAACAAAACGGGGTGTGCAGTGGCTCGAGTAGTGTCATAAGACATGATTTATATATCTCCGGTGTGATGCCATCTTCTCCAAGGGATTTCCGGTTTTTCAGCTTGTTTGTTACATTGGTGATTTTATCTCGGCTTGGTGGGTTGTTATTAACGTCATAGCTCTCGCTCTGGATTGCTGGGATTCGGTGTACAGAGCCTGCCAAGGGACGGTTCAGTAGACATTAGAAATGTTCGGCCCATCACTGCATCCCTTTGGCCCGTTCAGGAATGAACAACCCGGCAGCATCGCGAAGGAGGGGCTCTGTCTACTGTCGCTTACCGGATGCAGTGCGGACTAGACGGAAGAGCTTTGCGAAGTGCCCGCAGTTGACCGCAGTCTCCATGGTGTCCGTGATTTCGGTCCAGTATTTTTTGCGGTCGCTTCTGGGTGGGTGGTTTTTGTTGGATATCGCGATGTCAGGGTGACCATTTAGGGGGGTATCTCTGGTCTTTTCGGTTAACTGAGTTGTCCCTGAGATCCAGTCTTTTTGTCGTCGTCGCGTAAATCCCGGTTCATCTAAAACGGATTGTTGGATCGACGCCTTAAGTGAAGTCCACTGATTTTCCACATGTACTTCTTCACCTATGAACGTGGTGGCTAGGTGGGAGGCAATAGCGTCTGAGGTCGCTTGGCGCTTTCTCGGTGATCCTAACGCTGCTGTCCTAATCCGCTTCGGGGCACAGTTTTTGCGGCGATTGCTTAGGTAAATCTTGAAGCGTCCATGGACGAGGGTGTGGTCGGTGCCATTCTTGCTGCCAGTCTCCGCGCCTCGGTAGGACCGATAATCTTCAATCGAAGATGACTAGCATGACCGTACGAGAATGTAGTCGATCTGATGCGCTGTGTGACCGTCGTTGGAGTACCACGTTAGCAATTGCTCCTTGGAATGTTGGAAGCGGGTATTGGTGACGGTTAGGCAGGTGAAATCTGCAAAGTCGACGAGACGTTCACCATCGCTGCACTGCTGTCCGAGACCATATTTCCCCAAAATGTGTCTAGTTGCTTGAGCGGAGGGACCGCTGTGGGTGTTCCAGTTTCTCGCAACATGGAGAATGTCGCGTTGCGGGACGCTGTTTATCATCTCTTGTAGCCTATCATAGAACTCGTTCTTTCCCGCTCCTTCGGCTGCAACTGTCGGGGCATAGACCACAACAACCGATACGTTCAAGAGTGAGGCGTGAAAACGAGCTAAGGTGATCTGAGGGGATATCGGGTTTTACGAAAGCAGTGTTTTGTTGACCTTGTTGCTGACAGCTACCGCGACGCCATGGAGACCAGAGCTATCTGTGGGTGATAGAGATGGTAACCGTCGTCCACTCCGGGAATCTTTATACACCGGGTGCCAGAATTCGGCAGCCGAACTTCGGAGAGACATGCGATTTCGATGCGGTAGTCATGTAGTGTTCGGGCAGTGATGGCTTGGCTTCTCATGTCCAAGAGTGTCCTCACATTCCAGCAGGCGATTTGGATGTGATTTTGCGTATTGAGGCCCCCAGCTAGCATACTTGTCACTCCGGCCGCGGGGAGAAAACGACGCGCGTCGATTACCGGGGACGCCGTATTATGAGCGATGTGTGTGAGGGAACTTGTCACCAAGAGTCTTGGGAATTCGGTACGAAGTGGCGTCCCCAGCGTCACTCGGCTTTTTGTTCGACGTAGCAACCCTAGCCCGTGCACAATCAAGTGCTACCTGTCGGGTAACAGGAATTTTTTGACAGCCAGTGACCGAACGAGCGGTTCGTATGCCTTTTGGATGGTGGTCCACCAATCCGGGATGCTCAATACGCCCTAGTGATCTGGATGCACGGTTGCCGGTGGCTCTCTAGGAGCTGGTTCGCCATTTGTTTGAGGTCGCCTAGACCCACGGGTTTATGCAACCCTGTTGATTGGACGGATTTCTTTGGTAGCCGTTGGATCTAACAGATCCCATCTGCCTATGCAGGAGTATCCATCTTCGCATGCTGAGCCCTGCCTCACCGATGTTTTAAGGCCTCGGTTACCTTCAACCTGGTTTGGCCCGCTTGTCGATCGGTTTGCCGGGGCGTGGACGCTGACGCATGCCTCAGCTTCGTGGAGCTACAGATGAGAGCTGGGCAGGTGATGAAGACCAAAGAGATGGAAGATACCCCAAGGGGCACGACAGTTCACCAACTCAGAGGTGCTACTGCTCTCCAATGCCCCATACACTAGTCGGTGTTGGCTCGACGACTATCTAGAGTGCAAACAGACCATAATTGTTCCTTTGTTTGAAGCCAGTTCCAAGGCAGCGGCCGTTGCCTATCGTCCTGTATTCTTAACATCCGCCACTAGCAAGACGCCGGGATGTCTAGTTGTCTTCCGTCTCAGTAAGCACTTTGCTCGCAACAGCATGAATTTTTGAGGAAGCGTTCGTGTATATCCAACCTCGCGCTTGCCCACAAAAACTGACCGGAAGCGAAGGCCGCAGATCACCCCACGGACGCAATCTTTGTTGACTTCGGCAAAGCATTCGACAAGGTACCGCATGGACAACTGTTGCAGAAAATCGGATCCCTTGGTGCTGATTCTCCATCAGTCCACTGGACTTGAGATTTTTCGAACGAAAGAACGTTTTCCGTGAGAGTCGCGTAATCGTCATTGCGTCCCCTCAGTGCCTATAGTAGAGTACCACGGGGATCGGTTTTGGGGCCACTACTTTATTTGGTGTATATAAACAACCTGCCATCCGTTTTCCAACCACCTTGTCACATTTACGCGAATCGCCTTAAAATATAGAGAACTACCCGGTCAGATGCTGATCGCCAGATTTTGCAGGACGATTTGTGCTGTTTGCTTCCCATGTACTCCCGCAACTGGAGCACGATGGACCTGCCAAATTCACCTGAACGGCTGCGAAAGTTGCCAAGCTAAAACAAGTACAGCGGGCCGTTACCCGCCTTGTCGATGGATTACGTGGGATCAGTTATAAAGGTTGTCTCCAAGCCACCGGACTGTTCCCAGGGGCATTGTTATGATCAACGGGTTCTTTTCTGCGATCTGAATAGGAAACCTGCGTACTCGACATCAGCTCACAACTCTGATAGCCCTAGCTCGCAATGACAAATCAGAAAACAATAACTCAGTACGCCAAAGCGACTGTATTCACGGGAATTACGACGTGGTATTTAAAGCGAAAATCAGACATTCCCGAACTTGGACGTCCAGTTAGGTTCAAACCCTGTAGGGCCGACTAGGTTGACAAAAACGTTTGCTGAAATAAATATTGGTTCTTTGACTCGATTTCCGTCGCACTGTAGATGATTGTTCGATTAGTAAAAGGGGTTGAGTCTTGTGTGATCTCATAAATTATTGGTTACTGATTACTCAATCTGGCCTGGCATGCTCCAGCTGATCAACGGCTTTTTATTACATGCCTGCGCACGAGTGCAATGAAACGGGTAATATACCCCATAGCCACAAAGGCCCACTGCACTATTAGGGATAACCAGCAACCAGACCGAGACTTGGAGTGCATAACCACATAAGGTCCGAATAGGTTAGGTGTGGTAACGATCCGGAGGATAGTAGATTACTTCAAGAAAAAAGTCCTTTTTTGACTTCCCAACAGGTATACTGTAAAATTCGCGATGATCTCATCTACACCAGGTGCGGGATGGCTTAGTGGAAGCCCATTTGATCCAAGCAAATGGGCTTCCACTAAGCCATCCCGCTGCCTTGCGGATAGGTTCTTGTTAGAACTAAAGGCTTTGGATGAGGACCCTAATCGTTCTCCTGCTTTGTGGCTGGACACCCTAGCAGTACCCGTCCAACATCGCCCATGAACTGCACGAATACAAAGAATTCCATACTGCATCAGTCGTCGCGCAGGATAATCAGGACCGCACTGCCCATTGCATCGAGCGGAGTGGGTAGTGATGAGTGGGCTACTGATCAGAGTTCCCTCTTTTAGTCAACCTTTATCTTCTGTCCCTAACCACCCCTCTTTGCACCATCTATCCACCCATAATGCTCCCACTGATAACACGGTCGATACTCGCAACAATTCACTGTCAAATAGTGTCGGGAATAATCCTCTGTCTGGTAACTCACATTTTTTCAAGCCTCGTCGGCCTCTGAATCTCAGCTCCTTCAGTGTGCGTACACTCATGCAGGCCGGTCAGCAGGCGTACCTAGCCCTCACATTAGATTCTCTGAAGATTGATGTCTGCTGCCTCAGTGAAACGCGTATACAGGATTCGACAGTGTGATTCAACTAACTGCTCCTGGTATCTCATCAAGGTATTTTCTGCGCACTTCAAGAGACGAAGTAGTAGTAGCAGTAGTCTTGAGTGACAAGGTTGAGGCTGCTCTCTTAGACTGGATCCCTGTTAACAGTCGTTTATGTGCTGTGAGACTCCAAGTCAGTTGGAGTTCGAAAGGATAATTGTGTTAAGCGCAATTTGTTTGTGATCTCGACGTACGCTCCAACGGACTGCTGCTTGGATGCGCAAAAAGATGAGTTCTATGATGAACTCACCACCCTCGTTCGTAGCAGTAAAGGTTCTGACATTGTAGTGCTAGCTGGTGACTCCAAAGCACAAGTTGGCAAACATAGTACGGTAGAAGGTTTTTTAGGTGGACGTTGTGCTTTACTCACTCAACGCACAGATAACGGGGATAGACTTCTCCAGTTTTGTGCAGACAATCGATTGTTCTTGTCTAGCATCAAATTCCGACACAGCTCGCGTCGCACAGCGACATGGTGCTCTAACTCTACAGGTACTCTAAGCCAGATTGATCATATCGCCGTAGGCTACCAGTGGTGCAGTTCTGTTCAGAACCGTAGATCTTACTGGTCCACGTACGTAGAGTCGGACCATGCATTGCTTTTAATGCGATTATCGTTCCAGCTCCATGGTCATCGCCGCAAACCGCAAAACCCGGTTAGCCGCACAACGTGTGTATTCCAGAAGTACGCACCCGTTATGAGCAGAAGTTAGCACACGAGCTAGGATCTACGACGAACAGTAATTTAAATGAGCATTGGGCCCGTATCCAGTAGGCAATGCACGTGGCAGCAGGTTTCGCCTGTGGTCCCAGATCCGATGTTCATCAAAAACACTGGATTTCGCAAGATTCGTCGAGTCAAATAGAGTAAAAGCGACAGTTCCCGAACTGTAAAGAGATGAATAAGATGCGGAGAAAGCTACAAAGGCAAGTTACGCAAAACCTTAAGAAGGACCGCCAAAATTGGTGGGTCAAAGTAGAAAGAAGAAATGGAAATAGCAGCTGCTTCAGGTAACAGTGAAAGACCGTTCAAACTTATTCGTGACGCCGGTGCACGGCGCATCCAGATCAGTGAAACGATCTGCGATAGAAATGGAGAACCCATCCATAGCAAACAGCAAAGGCTTAACCGTTGGGTCGAGTACTTCAAGGAACAGTTTGGCTGGCCGCACGCTAGTGTAGTTACTCCGACCTCAACAACTGCGACTCCTTGGGTGGTATCGGAAGTAGAAGTAGAGTCATGCATTCGATTACTAAGGCGGGGGAAAGCGGAAGGTCCCGACGAACTTTCACCAGTTCTTTTCAAACTAGGTGATGTGGTGTTGATAAAATCACTTGCTGTCTTGCTCCGTGACATTTGGAACGAGGAGCGTATTCCGTTAATATGGAGTGAGTCACTGATTGCCCCCATCTTCAAGAAGAGAATACGCAATGACTGTGATAATCATCGTGGGATTAGCTTGATTCCGATAGTCACCAAAGTATTAGCCTTGATTCTGCTGCACCGTTTTACGCCCACCTGCGAGAGGAATGCCCGCAAACAGCAGGCTGGATTCCGCCCAGGTCGAGGATGCATCGACCAGAGTTTTACTCTTCGCCGACTACTTGAAACGCGTCACACGCACCGCCGACCGACAATAATGATTTCCTTAAACTTGAAAGGCGCCTTCGATTCAGTTGATCGAGCAGCGCTTTTCAGTACTCTTCATCGAAAAGGTATGCCCCAGAAGTTCGTGAACCTACTGAGATCATTGCATTCACATACTTATGGCGCGTTAGAGTTTACAGTGAACTATCCAGTCGATTCTAAATGACCACTGGTGTTTGACAGGGATGTCCCATGTCCCCATTTCTGTTCAACTTCGTCATGGACAAAAAAATGGAGAGCGCGCTGCAAAATCTTCAGGATGTAAGCGTCGAACTAGGAAATAGTGAAAAGCTATGTGACCTAGATTACGCGGACGACTTTGTTTGCTTGTTCCAGCGCACAGAACATGCTCAACGTGCACTAGATAGACTCTCAAGAGCTGTAGCTCCATTCGGCATGCGCTTTGCACCTTCGAAGTGTAAAGTGATGTTACAAGACTGGACATCAACGATTCCGAGGTTGATGCTCGATGGGGAGGTGCTGTCAGTTGTCGACCACTTCACCTACCTCGGCAGCAGCGTGACGACGGATGGGAGCACTGTAGTAGAGGTAAGCACGCGTATATCCAAGGCTCGAGCGGCGTACACTGGACTGAAGCACTTGTGGCGCCGACCTGATATTTCACTGAAGTTGAAAGGTCGTGTATACTGTGCCGCAGTGCGTTCAGTTTTGTTGTATGGTTGCGAGAATTGGGGTCTGCGTGCTGAAGATATTCGCCGTCTCGAGGTTTTTGACCACCCATGTTCACGTGGTATCGCTAAGATCGGGTGGATTAGCCAAGTGAGTAATGATGAGGTCAGAAAGCGAGTATTGGGTACTAATGCGGAGAACGTTCCGCCACTGCGTATCCAACTTAGTAGACTTCGTTGGTTGGGGCATGTGTTACGTATGTCAAACGCGTCTACAGTGCCGTGTCCTATTCTCCGTTCCTTCTAAGGAGTGGAAGAGACCACGTGGAGGTCAACAGATGAAGTGGCAGTGAGGAATGAGAAAATGTACAACAGACTTAGGAAAAGTTGGTGCTTCAAGTCTTCGTGTTTGGGGTCCAAAAGATCCGTCTATCAGTTGGCTGGAGACACTGAAGGATATGGCAGCGAACCGTGAACAGTAGCGATCGTGTTGTCACTTTCTATCGAATCAGAATGACTGATCGATTTTTGTTTGTATAGTTAGACTGTATTTCGTGTGTTGGCTACTAGGACATTCTTTCCTTTTCCCACCCGTGTAGGTCCACTCCCTGTCTATCTTGTATATTCATACTTTCTAATTCTACGAGCAACATGGTAAGAAAGGCAGTGGTTAGTGGGGCTTGCCCTACTGTTTGACGGCGTACGATGATCTCGATGATGATGATGATGACAGCGGGTGCATTCTCTGTGGATATTTAGGGCGGAGCCGATGACGTACTTCCCCCTACGGGCGCACAAGACTCGAGGTCATCCGTTGACGCTCATGAAGCACCGCTACTCAAGGAGGGTGAGGAGTCAAAGGAATTCTTCGTCAACAGAGAAGAATGAACAACGCCCGGTCGTCTTTCTGAAGAGGTAGTGGCAGGACAAGTACATCTAAGTTCATGCTTCCAGAGTTGAGATGACGAGGCTTATACGGGATACTGCCCAACTACCTCGAAGCTGAAACACTGAGGATTTTCTGAAATGAAACAAAACACTTGTTGTGTTATATGCTCACGCATGAGTGCAGTGCAAGAGGTATACCCCATGGGCACAAAGGCCCGCTGTACTGCTAAAGACAGTCGGCAACTGGACCCTGAGACTTGAAGGGGGCACCCACTTAACTTTGCAACAGGTCAGATGTAGTAACGAGCCGGAATACAGTGAATTACTGTCTACTACCAAGGTAATCGGTAATGCCGGGGATTCGAACCTCTGAGGATCGATGTGGTAATCAAACCACTCGGCCACCATCAGCTCATGGGCCCCAATAACAACAAATGTTAGTAAAAAAAACTCACGTGAGTATTTAATCTGTAAGACATAAGCTCAAACTCGCCATCTGGAGGGATAAATGATATGGTTCGGTCGTTTTCGAAACGCGAGAGTCGCACACATTGGTGGAACTTCACATCTTCAAGCTCCACAGATTTCCCTTTACCTCCTACGAATCATTATTTTACTCAACAGGAAACTTACTTCCAGTATTTTCAAACCGCAACTTATCGTTCAAACCCAGTCTCAATTCAGGCATACCCGAAAGATAAACACGAAGCTTAATGCTCCCGACAATTTCGCTTTGTAACACATTTCCCGTTGAGCTCACCTGATTATCACCTGATTCGTTAAAGTAAAGAATATTACCAAGAGGTTCACAGATTCCACTACATCCAGGAAAACTTCATTTTTTCGATACTTTAGGTTCTCGGAACGCCATGAAACAGCGTTGGTGACCGCCATTGGGGGACGAGGAGCAATTTCCAGTTTGTGACTTTGTTGTGTAATATATTCTTGTAAAATTTTTGTGTCCGTTGTCTGAGGGTATCCGAAATCCATAACTTCATCCAGCAGTTCGTACGTGATGACAAAATTATCACGAATGCTCTCTTCTTCGAATTCACCAAAGTACTCAAGAAAAATCTGCGGAACAATGTAACACCCATGGGAGACTTACGTTGATAACCTTGTACATAAAGGACAGAGCAAGAGCTATGTTGGCATTCTTGCGAGTCAGACAGACGAGATACAGGTAGTTGTATTTAACGAACGTGTATGTTATTTCACCTAATTGCAGTACTGGGATTAAATTGCCCTCATCTTCACGCTCCATGGCCACTGGTAGGAACTTTTCAATCGCATTGGTTTCTATATCACCCCGATAATTTCTATATATCAGCACCTTCCCTTTGTTGTCCAAAATATACAGACCAGAAACCACCATCGCTCCGGCGGCAGACAGTAACGGAACAACGGCGTTTGGTCCCGTTCAGTTCAGATCAGATCAGGTCACCTTGCATAAGGCTGATGGTGGCCGGGGCAAATCAAGCGTCCAGAATCCTTTCAGCTGTATGCGCAGAGATTAACAGCTACTGCAGCAACTTTGGTACTTCCTTCCATTTTTGTTACGAGAATGGAGTTGTTCCTTCGGTTAGCTGAATAAAAAGTAGAAGCGCTGTTCTCACAATCCAGGCAAGGGACAAAACTTATGGTAGCTTTCCACCACACTCGGTGTTTCACACCATAGGCACGGAGGCAGGATACTGAGAAGCTTCGAGTAGATTACAACTTCTGCCCACTCCTCAGTATTCTACTTCTGTGAGTAACCCGTCCCACTCGGCATTCAGCATCATTTTAAGGGGCTTTATTCATTGTGCCCTAACTATTTCTTCCTTTAGTCTATTCCACGTTCCAACAGCTCTATACCTGAAGACGGTCGCTGCCATAATTAGCCTAGAAAGTGGCTTCCACAATGTTAAACGATTTCCTCTCCTTCTGTGATCAGATATATCCCCGGCACTTGTGCCCAGCAAACCCTTCAGGATTTCACACGCTTCACTAACGTCTCCTCTGAGTCTTCTTTTCTCAAGTGAGAGACTTCTCGTATCCTGTAGTTGCTGTTCATTTGGTTTCCCTCGCTGTCCTTCAACCATCCGAGTGGCTAGCCGCCGGACCTTTTCTAGGCAGGCTGCATCCTTTAGAAAAAAAGATGTCCAGGCCTATACGCAATATTCTAAAAGTGGCCTCACTACTGCCTTCCACAAAGGTAGGAACACCTCCACCGACCCGCAAGGAAGTGCTGAGCGCAGCTAGAAGAGCTCATCTCTTGCCCTGTGAGCATCCAGCTTGCACTGCTCAGCACACTTGGAGCCCGTAGCCATTTGGACACCCAAGTTCCCTGTTTCCTGTGTCGGCTAAACCGTGAATGGTCCCCTTTGGCCCATGATCTTTGCTCCCACTGAAGCTCTGATTAGCAGATGACTCCTGTTTTCGTTAAACGGCATATCCTACTTGTTTGCCCAGCCAACTACGTGGTCAGGCCCCTTGCGACTCCGTCACAACCTCACGATCCCACAAATTTTACCTCGTCTGCAATAATAAAACACTGTATCGATAATCTCTTCCCTAAATCTTTTGTGTGGAGAATACAAAGTAGTGAATCCAAAACTGGCCCTTAAGGTACTTCGCTGGTTACCCCAGCCGCTTTTGAATTGCAGGTTCCTACTCCAACGTGAAACGCCTTGTTTGTACGGAAGGCCGACACCCACATGTGTATTTGCCCTTCTATCCCAAACGTCTTCAGCTTCCCCATCAATGGGCGACGGCTGAATGAGTCGAAAACCTTACTCAAGCCTAGGTAGCAGATCTCGACCGTCTTGCCTTCGCCAAGCTGGTTTGTGACTTCGTCTAGGAATGCTATAAGGTTCAAAAGGCACGATTTGCCCTTCAGAAATCAGTGGTGCTGTACTGGGCAACCTTTGTCTCAGCAGGTGTTTACGCATATGTTACCTTGCCAGTCGTCCTAAACACTTGCAGAGATTGCTTGTGGGCCTTACAGGATGGCAATTTTCTTTATCTGACCGTGGCCTTTCCTTGAAGATAACCAAAACTGTAGCTAACTTCTAGACCACCGGTGAGACCTCTCGGCTAAGTGCGGAACAGTTCAGACGACAAACATGTCCACTGATCATGGCAGCCAATGGCTGTATGAAAGCTGGTAGTATACCCTCAGGCCCAGCCGAGTTGTGTATGTCAAGTCCTTCCAGTAATTTCTGGGCCTCCCGTACCCCGACTTGCGGGTTCGGGAATGATCGATTCAGCTTAATTTGAGCAAGATGAAGGTGGTCCAGGCCAAAGTACCTCGAAAACCTCATGTTGTTGGTGCCTTTTCCGTCTCCCAGCCTTGAGCGTTGAATGGTTTTTTCTTAAAGACATTTGCGCAAGGCTGCATTTTCTTTAGAAGTGTACGCATTTTAGCAAGAATACCGGGGGCCTACTAACTCATCCTTATCATTTGTAAAGCCAGCTCGGTTCTATTGAGTTCAGTTCATATTCCATGGCCTGACAGGAATGTGCCAGGCCGTTCAGTCTCAGTCGCTAGTGAGCTCTTTGATCTACAGTTACTCCGACGTCATGAAGAGTCAGCTCTCTTTCGTAGACGCGTCTGAGAACGATGGGGCAGAAACCTTTGAATCAGACCTGCCACGGTTTTCTTCTTCAAACTGACTCGGGGATCAGGCAGTTAGCAATCAACTCTGCTCGACCAGTTGCCTTATATAAAAGGTACGGAAGACAGACAAAGTGAGAGGGAAAGAGGAATAACAAAAGGGGTTTTAATCGTTGCTCTCACTGAACATTCCTTCCCGGCCCTTACCCGGTCGATGTTTAACCGCTTCCATCGAAGTCTTTTCAGATATCTTTCCTGTTATGTCATCCCATTTGCTGACAGACCTCGCGGTGAACCGCTCTCTCTTGAGCCTAAGCATCAGCTCTGAAAAGGCCTTGCTCCGGCTGAGTTCCGAGGCGTTCATGAAGGCTGGTACACTACTACAACCAAAGGTGGCCTCTGGCCGTCCAGTTAACAGAAGTGCAACATTATAAGCGAGGAACGTTCTTCATAGTTTTGCCTTGATTGTGTCCTTGAAGGCCAAAGACTACGTCCCTTGTTGCCGTAGTCAGGAGCAGGGACGAATAAGTCACCCTTGTATATACCCGCAAACCCTCCATAATCTTGGACGCTCCCAACAAGCTCGCCCGGCCCTCACGATGCGTTAGGGGGAACAAGTAATAGCCTTCCAGGTGGTGGGTGTGAGACCCCCCCCCATCTGATCGACGATTTTTCTAATTGCAAGTCACCGCCCCCTTCACAGGCTTTCTGTATTCTTGAGATAATAGGGCCACCATGTCTGCACTCGACACTCAAGAAGTAGTCTCGCCAAAACCGTGAAAGTTAAAGACCCCCGGTTTTGCGTGTGACTGCATTGAAGGCTTGACGACTTGAAGTCCTGTGTGGCAATTACACCTAGGTATTTTATCCCCGACATCTTTCGAAACGGGACCCTGCTCGCTCCGCCTACGTTGGTAGTCACGACTTAGTGTTAAGCGAGATTCAACAGTGAATCCCACCGGTATCTGGGTCCTGTGCTAAATCGCTCTCCGCTATCTTCTCATCATCCGCAGATGGGAAACACGGTTTGCTCAATCCCTTTGCTAGCTCATTTAGTTAGAGAGGAGAAGCAAGGTACGGCAATGAAGCCTGAACCAGACTACTTTAAACCGGCTCGGAACCTAATACATACTCACACAATCTGACACGGGAACTACGAACCCAAAGAAAGCACGCCACCCAGTCCCCTGCTCCCTGGTCATCCAAGGCTTCTGTAGCAGACGATGGCATGCGGAGTAGAAATCCTTGCTTAAATTCAAATACAAAAACCTTAACCACCGCTCCAAAAGCGATCCTCCTTCAAAAACCCCATTTCCGCATAGAACACCTTTTGAGATGAGATGAGATAAAGTAACATATCATTTGGGGCTATCCAGAGCATGCTTTGTAACGAACGTTTGAACGATGCGTGGCCAAATTCACAACGGATCCCGAAATCAAAAGACCATTATCAGTGATATTCTACGATACTAGATTATTACATAAACAACGACATCAAAAATATACAAACCTCAATAATACGGTCACAAGGACTCAACAACGAGAAACCGAATAGCAGCGTGTGAGCAAACAGCACGTGCGTCACGCAGGTCCTGAACGAGAATGTGCCAAAGTAGCGCTGTGGGCGCGAACAAACAACGATTGGTCCATGGAAACAGCCAGTTCGTGAGGACAAGTCAATAGTGTAGGCAAATGAGTGACGTTAGAAAAAAACACTGAATCGCAAGGGAAAAAGGAGATTTTCCACTACCGGCTGTTACACCGCCCACAAAAATCCTCCTGGATCCTTAGCAGAGTCAAAGGTTCGGTGTAAAGGTACTGATTCTTTCTATCTACCTAGGCCCTGCTGTCAGTGCGCGCGCCTAATGCTCGTCGTCAACGTTCTACTACTGGTCGCACCTAACCCATTGGCTACATAGACGTGAGGCTAGTTTACATCTTCCACAAGACCAAATGACCGATGGCGGGCCGGTAGGGGCCACATAGATGCTGTCCTTATAAAAGACCGTCCTGTCCTGGATGTATGTGCTCGAGTGAGTGTGCGTGTGTGCCGGGTGTGCAGTGGAATCAAAGGTATGACCACACATCAAAGGACGACTTTCAGCAATGTCAACAAAAGACTGTGTGGCAAGAAACGAGTAAAGTGTAGACATGTGTGTGTAACCTAAGCTCCGCTACTTCTACATATGAAAGAGGCATTCGGTAACGTCAACAAAAAGCAAACAACGAACACTGTCACATGTTTGATGGGGTTACGGGGTGTAGAGTGTATTGGACATGTGTGTATGTGTTGGGATGTACAATGGAGTCGCATTTATCACCACGTATCGGAAAAAACTTTCTGTAATGTCAACGAAAGATCGTGAGCACTGTAACGCTTGACGGACACCGTGTGGTATAACGAGTTCAATGTAGGTGAGGGTGCGTCGGGATTGCTTCCATATATGGTGTTTCTTTATCCATCTCGATGACTAGTGCGAAAAAATCTATTGGGCCTCAGAGTTATCAGCTCCTCCGCCTCCGCTCTTGAGTAGGTTAATACTGCGTATGTCACGAATGAGCACTCCGTTAGCTGTCTTCACCTTCACCGTTCTTATCATTCCCTCAGTGCTTTCGATGGTTTCCGTAACTAATCCCAAGGACCAAGTGCTGAAATGTGCGCGTTCGTCGGCGATCATAACCAAATCCCCAACTTTGAATGGTCTTGTTTTGGCCAGCCACTTCTATCGAGTCTGCACAGCCGGCAGGTACTCCCGCAGCCATCGCCTCCAGAAGTCCTTGGCAAGATGATTCTCCTGCTTCCATCCGTGGAGGTTGCTCCCGCGAAGGTTTAACGGCCCTTGGAAACCCTCGTCCGACCTTAAAGGTAATAAGTCCTCCGAAGTGAGCGCCAGATTGGTGGGGTCACCGTTAGTTACCGGAACCAGCGGGCGGTTGTTTAGAATTCTCTCGACCTCAGTCACGACGGTGCTCAGCATCTCGTCGTCAGACGGCTGTTACTAAATGATCGACAGCAATATCCGTCTGGCGGACCGGATCAGGCGTTCCCATACGCCGTTGCGGTGACTCGCCTGTGGGGGGTTGAAATGCCATCGTATGCCGTAGGCCACGGTTCGATTCTGCAGTTCGTCCCTGTTTATGTTCTTGTGCCAACGCTGCAATTCCCGGTGGGCGCCCACGAAGTTCGACCGATTGTCAGGGTATATACTTACCGGTACGCCTCTTCGGCTGATAAAGTGCTGCAAGGCCCGTAGGAAAGAATCGGTCGTCATCGAATGTGCAACTTCTCGGTGTACCGCGCGTGACTTCATACACGTCATGATACACCCATATCGTTTTTCCAATCTATTCCCACACTTGATCCACAAGGGCCCAAAATAGTCCAACGCGGTGTGGCTGAACGGCCACCAGCCCGTAGTCACCCTGCACTCTGGTAGCGGGGCCATGTGTTGTATGACCTCCGTGGCATTGCGTCTCTTACATCGCACACAACGTCGAATCACGCGTTTTAAAGTCTCTCTCCCTCTCAGCAACCAAAGGCGCCTCCGAATGGCGCTCGTCAAGTGACTTTCCCCGGCATGTCCCTCCGCGGCGTGGACGCGTTGAATCATTAGCTCTGCTACAGGTTGTCTCGCAGGCAGCAGTATAGGATACTTTGTGTCGAAGCTCAGGTGGGAGTTGTTCAGCCTGCCATCCACCCGCAGCAGTCCATCAATGGGTTTGGGGTTTAAACGCTTCAATTCGCCTCTTGGAGATGGTATGTCTTTGTTGATCGGTCCCACTTCTTCCGCCCTCTCAAGTCCTCGGGCGAAAGCCTCGCGATGTATCATTCGAAAAATATCGTATTCTGCAGCCTGTAGCTCATCGGGACTTATCGGGCCCACCCGTATCCGGCCTGAGGGCCGTAGCCCTTTCATGACTAGTAAATTTCTCTTGAACCTGGTTAACCAAACTAACGCACGAAGTGTCTTCATCCAGGAAGAAAACCTGACCAGTCGCGATAGAATGGATGTCGAACACGAGCAACCCGCCGCGGAGGAACACTTGTCCTCATATATTATACTTGAAAGTTTTTGTGAAGATGCTCATCAAGGAATTCCGCATTATCTTACCCATGACGGTGGATGAGTTTATGATCGGTCAGTTGTATACTGTGGCCGAAATGTCCAAAAACGAACCTGGTGGTGGAGATGGCGTGGAAATCCTGATGAACGAACCTTTCACATCCATCGTCAACCAACCCAATCCTCCTCTTCTCAACGGAGATCCTCTCAATACGAAAGGCCAGTACACGCACAAATGTTATCACTTGTCGCAAAAGGTGCCTGGCGTTGTACGTGCTCTAGCTCCATCCTCTGCTTTGGTCTTCAACGAATACGCTTGGAACGCCTATCCCTATTGCCGGACTGCGGTCACGAACAATTTTATGGAGTCGTTTAATGTGACTGTGGAATCGTTGCACTCACCAGATATCACTTTGGAAAATGCGCACCGATTATCACCTGCGGAACTTAAGGGACGTGAAGTTGTCACGATCGATATCGGCTCCCCCGAGCAGTGTGAAGCTGGGAACACTCCTGAGGACAACCCGACAATATTCCGTTCTGTGAAAACTGGTCGAGGACCTTTATGCCTATCATGGTGGACAAAAGGCTATTCGGGCCAGATGATGTGTGCGTACAAATTAGTCCGATGCGAATGTCGCATTCCTCTCCTCCAGGGCCGATTAGAGTCCATGATTCAAAAGCAAGAGCGTCGATTGTTTGCCAATTTTCATCGCCAAGTGTTCTGTTGGATTGATCGCTGGATTGGTATGACCATCGAGGACATTCGTAACTTGGAGGAACAGACACGACTGGAGTTAGAAGAGCAACGTGCCAAAAATTCACTTCGTGGTCACTGTGTCGAGGAATAGACACAATACCCGTGCGCTTTCCAGTTCAAGTCGCTAAATCTGTTTATCCTATGGGACGGAAACACAGAGGTACTCCACTGCCCAGCCAGACCCGAGCGCATTCTCGCCCAAAATACAACTGGCAGATTTGTATTCTTTGTAAGGCTACTTGCTGATTCCTGTAGTTGCTGATCTTACTTCTGTTCCTCATCCTTTGGTCTGCTGCTCTCAACCACTCCCTCACCCGGACCATCAGAAAGATCTTGATAAATGCTATTGTTCTGTTTGTACTACGTTATTACATATGTGCATGTTGAGAACGGTATCTATATTCGAACCCGCTGCTCATCCCGTCAGGCATCTTCCAAGCACTTTTTTTTCGTCTTCACACTTGCGGATCAGTGCTGCCATTAGTCAGCATTCAAGTTTTCAGTGACCGATGAATAACGTGAATTTCGTGTGTTTGTGCATGTCTGTGTAAATATTGAAACTCTCGTTTATAACTTTCTTGGAACTAACCGTACTGATTATGACCTGTTTACCTAATAAACTACTAATGTTCCTCTTTGTTTTGGTCCTCATATACGCAAACAAAAATAGACGTTTTTGGCTATAACCGTACTGCTCCACACGACCCCATCGCACTCTGCTTCGCAAACCCACCATTTTTCCTACTTCAGATCAACGCATCCCGTTTTCCACGACTTTGCTCAGGTTCTCTGGCTTTGTACTGACCCCCGCTCTACCCTTCTATCATCGCACCGGATGTGCTTACACGTGATACACACTAGAATCAGTGAATTTACTGTCTTCTCTTTTTTCCCACCACCAAACCGCCTCGGTCCGCCGGGATTCGTCAATGTACTTACGTGTCAGGGTTCGGAGTCTGAAAATCTATGCGATCTTTCACTCAACTCCGTTGCTTTCAGTTTTACCTCCCCTAGTCGCCTACCCGTGCAGCTCACTGTCTACCCTTGTGAAATGAGTTCGAATCTTGTTCTCTTGTCGTAAATCGCGCCACTGTGTCCATCGCATTCCTGAGTGCTTTCTCTGGATGATCTCGCACACGCTCCTGTTAATTTGTGTCCTCTATCTTTCGCGCGTGTGTGGATGTATGCCGGTACCTGTCCCTATCCTACCCTAACCACCACATGGTCTTGGCTGATCTGGTGCAACCGGTTTCCAGTGTGGCATCCCAGTAACGGCCAATACATACATACATATAATTTTGGCCTCTATCACTACGCCTTTGATCTCCAGTTCTACTTCAGTAGGGTTTTTTAATTCGAACACGGGCCAGTCCCGTTTAGGCACTTGCAGGGAGTTTTTCCCTCTCGTCCACGTGTCTAGTTGCCTGAAGTTGGTCGCACCTCGGGAGCACAGATCGGCTGGATTATCGCCAGACCTGACATGCTTTCACTGGTTCGTGGCCAATTCATCGTGGATGATCGTGAGTCGGTTAGCAACGAAAGTACTAAACCGGCTCCGGACGTTGTTAATGTAGTGAAGTACTATAGTTGAATCCGTCCAGAAGCTATCCGACCAAATGTAGAGGTCGAAACATCTCTTCACAGCTTGTACCGCCCTGACTGCCAACATGGCTGCGCTGAGTTCAAGGCGTGGGATCAAAGCCGAATTCAGTGTGGCAACGCGGGCTTTCGCGGACAGGATCCTCGTAGTATATTGTCCATCTTCCGTGCACTATCGTCCGTATAACATGGTTCTGTAACCGACTTTGGATGCGTCAGAAAAGGCATGTAGTTCTCCCGTCCGTGTTGCATGACCAGGGGGCGAACATCGTGGAATCCTTAGGTCCCCCAGTTTCTTCAAGGTGTTCAGAAATTCTCCCCAGTCCAGTCAGTCTTCTCAGTCCAGTGGCTGATCTCAATCAACTTTCCTACTGCAGAGCCGCTGCAGCAGGATCTTTCCGGGCAACAGCCAGGGACAGACGAAACCGAGCGGATCGAACGAACTAGAGACGGCAGAAAGTATGTCACAACTGGCTACTGGAAGCTCGGGACGTTTAGCTCGGAAACAAAGCCGTACGTTTCCGTGTCCCGTTGTATTCATAAAGTGCTTTAGGTAGGGAGTGGACAGCCGTCCAAACCGCTAACCCTTTCGGCCCCGTCGTGGTAAGGAATGGCTTTGAGCACTTCTGAAGCGTTCGACATCCATTTTGTTAGATGGAAGTCGCCCTCTTCTAGCAATCTCGTCAGGCCCCTGAACTGCGCTAGAGCTGATTCCGCATCATCGAAAGACCCAAGGTAGTGGTCGACGTAGAAGTCCCTGCTGACTCCATCTACTACCGTCCGATGGACTAGTTCTCCAAGTTTGTTCGCCGATTCTCGGAGGGCGTGGTTCTCCCAAAATGGTGACGGTACAGCTCCGAAGGTGTGGACAGTCATCCTTTAATTCACCACTGCGTTGTCCCGGTCGTTCTCTTCCCACCACAGGAAACGCGAAGCACCTCGTTGTCCCACCGGAATTTTCACCTGATGAAACATTTCCCTAATGTCGGCAGACAAAGCCACTTTACCCACTCTGGAACGGCACAAAACTTCGATCAGTGGTGTGTTCCAGTCAGGTCCTCGTAGTAAGCGATCGTTTAACGACTTGCCCTGGAAGTTTGGCCGCACGTTCGAAAACCACCCGAAGGTTTTGGGTTTCTCGGGGGTGATGACCGGGCGGTGAGGCAGATACCAGATACCCCTTTTGCTGTCGGTGTTAACAGGCATCTTTTCAACGTAACCGAGGGTCTCGTTTCGCTTCATCAAATCTGCGTATCGTTCCCACAGATTCTGGTCTCGAATGAAGCGTTCTTTCAGTCGTAGTAATCGTTGGAGAACATAATTTCTGTTGCCAGTCCACGGGTCGACCGATGTGCTCCATGGGAAGGGAACCTCGAACTGTTTTTTGAGGCCTCTAGTGCCTTGCCGCACCGTTTGTAGAGCGAAGTGATCCTCTTGAGACAACGATGGCCTTTCGTCTCCAATGTCATGAAACTCCTTTTCGTACAGCCACTGCATATGGTACTCTGTGCGGCCCGTTTCGGCGGATAAGTAATTCACGGAACCACGTACCCCTGCTGGACCGTATAACATCCATCCCAGAGCCGTGCGTACGGCATAAGGTGCCTGGCGGTTGTCCACTCTCTGGTCAAGCACCCAATGCGCCTCTGGCACGTAGCAGCCGATGAGGAGATCCACCTCATCGTCTTCCCAGTCTACAACGGTTACATCCTGCAGGTGGGGCCACCTGGTCAACATTGCGTTGACCGACCTTGGTGCTCGCATGGGGAGATCCGCTAACGTGGATGCCTCCGTTGGTTCAATTTCTTCGTTAGTGTCTAGGGAGGTGAGTTGCAGCCTCAAACTACCGGCAGTCATTATCTGTGTTCCACCCACCGTGCTCACTACCAACGACGTCGCACCTTTAGCTAGTTGGTTTTAGTCGGCAAACCGCTCCTTCACTAGAGTAGTGTCGGATCCACTATCGACGAAAGCAAACGCTTTGACCACCCCAGTTGGGGTTACTACTCCCACGACCACTACGCCTACACGTTCCGGTTTACTGGCAGATCGTGACGCTGAACAAACAACACTGGGCTTGGTACTCGCCTCGGATAAGGTTACTCTAGCCTGGTGCAGCAATCGGTGGTGTCTGCCCGTGCAGCCCTCGTAACCACAGCGGTTCCTACAAGCTGCCGCTCGGTGCGTGGTGTTCAGACAAATAAAACATGCTCCTGCCATCCTCGCCATTCCCCACCGTTCGTCCACTGTGGCGTTGCCGAACTTGGGGCATTCTGGTAGGCCATGGCTAGTACCACAGGATCTGCAATTTGGTTGCGCCTTGACATCGCGTGAAATGGATTGGGTGTTGGTCCAAGGTTGGTATTTTGGATGTTCACGTGCAGGGAATTCAGCTTTGCTAGCACTGGGCTTATTTGCCTGGTTACTGTCCCGGATAAGTCGGCCGAACCTGCTGTCAGCTATCTTGGTTCGCCTGTCCAAGTATTCGGTCAGGTCTTCGAAGTTAGCTTCCCTGTCGCTTCGGCTTATCCGTTCTGCTTCTTCCGCCCACCGACCCTGCAGTTCGGGAGAAAGGTGACGGACTATGTTTTCCAACGTGTGCATGGCACCTAGATCAGCTCTGTAACCTAAATGGTCGGGGGCTATTGAGCAGTTTTGCATCTTAAGCACCAGGTCGGCCATGGTGTAGACGTCGCCCTTGGTTCTTTTTGCCTCTACCATCACGCCCTCTATTGGGTTACGGGCTACTTTGAACGGTTGGCCAAACAAGTCCCTTAGAATCTTCCTTGCCCTTGTGTAGCCCTGTTCTGGGTAGAGCATGGTACACCCGTCGATAGCTTCTCTTGCTCGGCCTCGACAGTAGTGAGTAAGGTAGAGAAGCCTTTGTCCAGGGTCGGTTACCTTATTTTCGACGAACGTTTCGAACTGCCTGAAAAACTTGCAGTATTGCTCAGCTCGCCCGTCGAAAACTGTTAGTTCCACTCTAGGCAAATCGACCGATGGTGTTTTGCAGTCGGCGACCGGCGTGTGGTACCCTATCTTATTGCACCCTGATCTATCGGAAGTGTCGTAGTCGCTGGTCTCATGCTCTCGCTCTTTCCGTGTACACTTCTTCTCTGCTTCCTGTGCCTGCAGTCTAGCCAATAGTAGCTGTTGTTCTAGGTCTAGTATTCTCAGCCTATATAAATCAACATCCTTACGATCAATATTGCTCTCATTAAGACATGAACTGGCACTGACAGGACTAGGCGATCTAACATTGACTAAAGAACCAAATGTACCCGAAACCTCCCCAGAGACTTGCCGTGTTACTTTCTGTCCGGATTCCAATGTTCTTGATCCTTTTCTTGGCATTTTGCGTGATTTTTCCTAGTTCCAAATTGATCTATTGAGTATTGTTACGAACGTTTGAGCAATGCGTAGCCAAATTCGCAACGGATCCCGAAATCAGAAGACGATTATCCGTGATATTCTACGATACTAGATTATTACAATAAACAATGACATAAACAATATACAAACCTCAATAATACGATCACAAGGACTCAACAACGAGAAACCGAATAGCAGCGTGTGAGCAAACAGCACGTGCGTCACGCAGGTTCTGAACAAGAATGTGCCAAAGTAGCGCTGTGGGCGCGAACAAACAACGATTGGTCCATGGAAACAGCCAGTTCGTGAGGACAAGTCAATAGTGTAGGCAAATGAGTGACGTTAGAAAAAAACACTGAATCGCAAGGGAAAAAGGAGATTTTCCACTACCGGCTGTTACACGCTAGGCCACATTTTCCGATGGAACAAGCGAGGTCACTACAAGAATTCTTGGATAATTAGTTGGATGTAAGCAGAGAAATGAGCGTAGAGGTTTCATTTGTCACAAATGAATGCCGGAAAAAACTGAATACCAAAGTCAGACATTGGCATCAACTAGAGTAAGGCGGCTTGGCCGATAAAAATGCTTCCAAATTCGGGCATTGTCGAATTACGTCTGCAGTTGAGAGTACATTGGCTGAAAACCTTTCGAAAAATCACCGATGAAAAGTTTGAAAAATTAATGGCAATGAAAAACGCATACTTGAACTTATGGTTTTATTAGCTCGAGAAGAAGCAGGAGTGTTATTTCGAGGGAGTTGCAATGTGTATTCTGAGATGGGCAAGTGGAAAAATAATACAAATTATCTAAATATCAATAATTCAAATACCTGATCTTCAGCGAAATACTGCAAAGAAGGCATTCATAGTGGGGCTTGGGCAGAAGGCCAGTCACGGAGAGTTGGTTGAGTCAGGTGGCCGTAAACGGTAACTGAGCAAAATGGGGTATAGACGATAAATTGTTTAGTGTTATTAAGTGTCCGAGAAGAGAAAAAGGTGGGTTGGTAACGAAATGGAAGTAATGGGTGAAACAAAGTGGCCTGAAAGAGTTTTGTGAAAATAGCACTGAAGTGGAACTGCCGAGGCATGCAGAAAGCAGCTTATTTAGTTACGCCGGCAAAGCCACGTAGAACACGAAAGAAACAGGCGTACGACCGATAAACTCGAATAAGGACAACTCGTTTCTAGCAACGACTTGGAGAAAAAGCCTCCAACGTGTTGTTTGGCGTAGATACCCCATCGTGGAAAATTGATGGAAAAAGACTGTAGTTATGAATTGAGTAAAATGATATTCATCGTCTGGTTAAGCTAAAATAAATCCAAGACACACATATAAGGAAAGCAGACTTACAACGAGGTGGGTACAACAGAGATAAAGTTGTTGGATATCCAACAGAATTGCTTGGAATTAATGAGTTACTCGGACTGTCAGGAAAAACAGATCACTGAGTGACTGGGCACGTCGACGAAAAATCAGCCTTAAACACTGGAGGAGCTACGACGTTATCCACCGCCTGGATTAATGACAGTCACTTTCCGGCCGAAGATGTGGAAGAAGCTTTCAACGGAGTGTGGCTCAAATGCTCGATCACGAAAAGTTGGTGAAGCAGAGTAACGGAAAGTGGCTGTGGAGTAAAATGAGATCTAAGTGATGGATTTGTTCAGGTTAACAGCTGGAGAACATGAGAGCCAGGCGAGCTGACATTCAAATAGACACGATATTCGAAAATACAACAGTCTGATTGAACGATTCAAGAGTAGCACGTGAGTGAAGCTGTCGAGGAGTATGGTTTACGGCTTGGCTGGATATGCCGAAGAAAGTTCGGCACGGAACTTCAGGGGGACTATTGGAATATGGATAACCTGAAATACGGGTAAATGATTATCGGTCCGGCTGTCACGAGATGCAAATCACCGAAAGAAAGGATATTCAGGGGGAGGAATGGCATGATGCAATTAAAGGACGAGCTGATTTCACGAAAAAAGAGCACCGGAAGAGCGGCCACTTAGTGTTTTGTGACGTTACTGGCAAGTGACAGAAATGATAATAAGTTGGCTGCTTTGTTTGGATGAGGCGAATGGCTTTGTACCAGTTGCTCTATGCGTGAACGATCACAATGAGAGTTTAGCACGATCTGTGATGTTAATGTTAATAATAATAATGGTGTGTTTCCCGGCCATGGTCGAGACGCACGCGCAAGAGCATGATCATGGTGTACGAAATTATCCAAAAAGATGAACTATACACGAATTTCAAGAATGGGAGTCAAAAGCGTCAGAATCAAAACAACATAGCCAGAAATAGTCTTAATGGGTCAAGATGATAATGGTTTACGCGTCAGATACCTTTTAGCTTCGAACCTGAATTGGTTGGTGGTGGCCCGTGGGGGCAGAGAAAATATCGTGAGTATATAGTGCTAGAGATGCATTGTAAATGTGAATGATGCAAGTCATGAATAACGGAGGCTTGTTGGGGTTCCATGAACGGAATAGGTCTCAACAGAGAGGAGAGGAAAAATTTGTGGAAGTACACTGGTAAACTTTGATGAATATGGAGAGGGCTGCTCTCCATGATGACGATGTGAGCCCGGAAAGAGGGATATGGCCGGGTTCAACAAATGGAGTACGTTATGGAACAAGGAGACGTGGAACAAGCAGTAAGGAAGTGCACCCGAAGATGTCGATGAATGCGGAGGAAACAGCAGTTCATATAATAGGTGAGTTTAGGTTCAGGATCAATAACCTGTGTCATTCAAAAAGGGAGCGCAACCTTGGGGCCTTGGATTAGCGAATAATCAATCTCAAGCCGGATGCCGTTCGAAAAAAAGGAAATCTTGCAACGGACACCAGAGTGGAAAACCTCCGCAAAAGCTTGCGCTTTATTGTCCTGTTACGCCGGCGAAAATATATTGGCTTATTGATTCTCGGTGTTATTCGGCGTTAATATTGGGAACCACGGATGAAGAGGATAAGTGATCTCTCTTTCGGATAGCGAACCGAAATGTTATGAGTAACTAATTCCCGTGTTGCCTATTCTACCTCTGATATGGGGTTGCTCCAGACAAAACCAAGGCAATGTGCATCATCCTGTGGGTATGGCTCATCTGGCGGGGTAAAGGACGTGTAGATCAATCAGTAGCAGGCTGCGCGTGAACTGCTAATTGTGTAGGCTCCAACAGTGATATCAGCAGGAGAGGTGTTGCTTTAGAATACGCCAATCACCCTACTGGTAAGCAGTTTGGGGTGTTTTAGGTCGTTTGGCTCGATTGCAATCCTGGTTTGTATGAAGGATTCCATTTAGGTCTTTATCGGTAAGGGTCAAAATGAAAATCACGATCATCGAACCCGGAGCTCCAGGGAGTGGACGACGAAGAAGCCGAAATGAGTGGGGTTTGCAGTCTGGACTTGGTTTCAGCTGTGGGTTACGATAATAAATGACGACAAATAATACTGAACTGGTTGGGTTTATGTGAGCCGTCAGTGGCACATATCCCATATTCTGATCTGGCTTTTAATTCGAGAGTTTAATTAACATAGGCTTGCACGGGATTGATCTAAACTTCTACAGGCTAGCAAGGTAGCGTACACAGGGTGGGCCGCTGTGTTCGCACTTCAAAGGATAAATCGTTTTCACGCAACTAGAAATAGTAACCCCAGATACCGTTTGCTCACGCAGAGTGCAGGCCAGCACCGAGGAGGTGAGATATCTCACCTATATAACTTCGAAAGAACAGTGTGTGTGTGTGAATGGGATTGGTGCCCTGCTAGCACAGCACAATATCTGTTACCGTCTCTGCAGGTGTGGTGGTTATTCTATACTGAAAAAGCTCTGAGGAACATTTGAGGAAGATTGCAAAAAGAAGTACTAGGGCATCGGTGGAGGTGCATTGGAGAAAATCGGTCTCGTGCGGAGAAGCATAGACGTGAGTTCGTCTGTGCTCCTACTCGATGGCGCTGGCATACTGAGAATGAACTTGAATGTGAGTAAGGAAATCTCATGAAGTGGTGGTTGCGTGAATCTTATTTATTATAAAAGTTAAGAATGCTAGTTAGTCAGCAATGGGAGACGTGAATGGTTATCCGTGTTCATTTTATGTGAATTTATATGGGGTGTTTTTCATCCGTTACCTTGATATGCCATCCATGTCGGTGGGCTTAAAGCCCAGGCTACGGTAATGATTGCAGTTGGCAGGAGGCAACAAGAAGTACTGAGAACTCAGACGGCGGTTTGCGTAACTGGTCTGAGGGATATTTGATAGGTGCAGCCGTGGGGTGCTTACCGGTCTAATGCTTCTGGCCGGTGTCGGATGTGGTTGCTGTTAGGTGGGGTTGTAAGCCTTAGAGTTCGGATGCCAGGGCATCGAGAAGTCCGCTTCCGAAGAAAGATGACGGAAGATAGGTGGGTATGGATGGAAAAGGTGACCGATTTTTACAACGTTCTTTTCTCTGTTTTCCTTTTTCTGGCTTCGCTGAGGTTGGTTTTACGCGCCAGATCAGTGGGTTGAAAGTCGAGGCTATGGTGGCCATTGTACTTGACGTCGACATGAGTGATAGTTCCACTAAGGGAGAGTATGGGTTGGTTGAAACTTAGAGTGGGGGTGGACAAGCTTATGTAGAGAGACCAGTGCGCTGTACACCAGTCAGTGTGGTGCGTAAAACGGAAAGCCTGTCCAACGAACAAGGGCAATTTGGAATTTCCCCTTTCGCGGGATCAGGTCTGAGCTGACTGGAGACTTATCCACGAATGAAGGTTGCCCAGTTCCTTCATAGCCCGATGTCAGCGATATTTGAGATCGAATCAATCCTACCAGGTCTTTATTGTCTTCAATTTTTTTCAGTTTCTTTTGTTTCCTAACAGGGGGACGGTTGAGCTCATAAAAGAGCTTTCCATAGCCACTCCGCCCGATCGTAATTTCATGAATACTTGTCTTTATTTTGCAACTGCTGGGGCTGGCCCGTTTTCCCCACCTTCGGACAATGCTATGGTATGGGTGCCGTTGACTTCCGGGGTTTTACTAGCGTGGGCTGAAAATGCAGAGTGGGACCAAGCAAACACGCGGGGTAGGACAACGAATGGTTTAAAGCACATGCCAGCATACGTGTGTCAGTCTCATACAAAGCCAAACCATGCCTAATACCGGTTCTTTCTGTGTCTTACCGTACTTGACCGGATTGTTCCTCGTTCCGATCGATCGATCGATCATGCGTGAACGTACCAGCCTCCGTGTTGGCCAAGCACGTACACATATGTGCAGGTCGGTAAACGATCGCCTACTAAAAGGACCTGAGTGGACCACGCCACTGATCAAAGTTTTGTGCCGCTTCAGATTGGGTAGAGCGGCCTTGTCCGCCGACATCAGGAAAATGTTTCATCCGGCGAAAATACCGGTAGAAGAACGAGATGCATCGCGTATCCTGGGGTGAGAAGAGAACGGCCGAGACAACGCGGTGGTAAATTATAGGATGACCGTCCACCCCTCCAAATCCATATCATCACCGTTTTGTGCGAACCATGCCCTTAGAGAATCGGCGAACAAACACTGCGATTTGGTCAACCGGTTGGTGGTGGATGGCGTCAGCAGAAAATTCTACGTCGATGACTATCTTGGGTCATTCAATGATATAGACTCGGCCCCAGCGCAGTGCAGGACCCTAACATGATTGCTAGAAGAGGATGGCTTCCATCTAGCAAAATGGATGTCGAACGCTTCAGAAGTGCTCAAAGCCATTCCTTACCACGACGGGGCCGAAAGGGTTAGCGGTTTGGACGGCTGTCCACTCCCTACCTAAAGCACTTTATGAATACAACGGGACACGGAAACGTACGGCTTTGTTTCCGAGCTAAACGTCCCGAGCTTCCAGTAGCCAGTTGTGACATACTTTCTGCCGTCTCTAGTTCGTTCGATCCGCTCGGTTTCGTCTGTCCCTGGCTGTTGCCCGGAAAGATCCTGCTGCAGCGGCTCTGCAGTAGGAAAGTTGATTGAGATCAGCCACTGGACTGAGAAGACTGACTGGACTGGGGAGAATTTCTGAACACCTTGAAGAAACTGGGGGACCTAAGGATTCCACGATGTTCGCCCCCTGGTCATGCAACACGGACGGGAGAACTACATGCCTTTTCTGACGCATCCAAAGTCGGTTACAGAACCATGTTATACGGACGATAGTGCACGGAAGATGGACAATATACTACGAGGATCCTGTCCGCGAAAGCCCGCGTTGCCACACTGAATTCGGCTTTGATCCCACGCCTTGAACTCAGCGCAGCCATGTTGGCAGTCAGGGCGGTACAAGCTGTGAAGAGATGTTTCGACCTCTACATTTGGTCGGATAGCTTCTGGACGGATTCAACTATAGTACTTCACTACATTAACAACGTCCGGAGCCGGTTTAGTACTTTCGTTGCTAACCGACTCACGATCATCCACGATGAATTGGCCACGAACCAGTGAAAGCATGTCAGGTCTGGCGATAATCCAGCCGATCTGTGCTCCCGAGGTGCGACCAACTTCAGGCAACTAGACACGTGGACGAGAGGGAAAAACTCCCTGCAAGTGCCTAAACGGGACTGGCCCGTGTTCGAATTAAAAAACCCTACTGAAGTAGAACTGGAGATCAAAGGCGTAGTGATAACGGCCAACGTTGTTGAAGCGACATCAATTTTGTCACGATTGGTCAGATTTTCTTCCTGGATGAAGACACTTCGTGCGTTAGTTTGGTTGGCAAGGTTCAAGGAACGTTTACTAGTCATGATGGGGGTCCGCCCTCCCCCCCCCGGCCGGATACAAGTGGGTCCGATAAGTCCCGATGAAATACGAGCCGCAGAACACGATATATTCAAAATGATACAACGGGAGGCTTTCACCCGAGAACTTGAGAGGGCGGAAGAAGGGGGACCAATCGACAAAGGGTTATCATCCCCGAGAGGCGACTTGAAGCACTTAAACTCCGGACTGAGTAACGGACTACTACGGGTAGACGGCAGGCTGACCAGCTTCTACCTGAGATTTGACACGAAATACCCCATATTGCTGCCGGCTAGACAATCTGTGATAGAGCTTATGATCCAACACATCCAAGTCGTGGAGGGACATGCCGGGGAAAGTCACTTGACGAGCGCCATTCGGAGACGCCTTTGGTTGCTGAGAGGGAGAGAGACTTTAAAACGCGTAATTCGACGTTGTGTGCGATGTAAGAGACGCAATGCCACGGAGGTCATACAACACATGGCCCCGCTACCAGAGTGCAGGGTGACTACGGGCTGGTGGCCGTTCAGCCACACCGCGTTGGACTATTTTGGGCCCTTGTGGATCAAGTGTGGGAATAGATTGGAAAAACGATATGGGTGTATCATGACGTGTATGAAGTCACGCGCGGTACACCGAGAAGTTGCACATTCGATGACGGCCGATTCTTTTCTACGGGCCTTGCAGCACTTTATCAGCCGAAGAGGCGTACCGGTAGGTATATACCCTGACAATCGGTCGAACTTCGTGGGCACTCGCCGGGAATTCCGATTCTCTCTGGTTCACTATGAACCTCCAAACCACTGTTCTTCACATTAGCTGCGTGTATCGATCACCAAATTCCCCCAGTTCATTGTTTCCACTTCTCATTAGGTCTTTCGAATACCTCTCTTTGCTTCCTTCTGGAACCAAGCTTATTGCGGGTGACTTTAATCTCCCTCACATCTGTTGGCCCACCCTCTCGGCTCCTCCTAGTCTTATGGACCTGATCACTAGCATTCATCTTGGCGGCTGGACACAACATGTTGTCGAACCTACCAGAAATGGGAACATACTAGATCTGGTATTTACTCATAACATGCCTCTCATCGAGGTGACCGTAACACGAAATTTCCCCGGTAGTGACCATAAAATGGTTATCTGCCATCTGCCCCTTAGTGGCCCACCTAGTCCCGCACACCCACCCCCCCCCAACAATATATTCCTTTGCAGAAATTGGGCCTTGCTAGTCACGCTTCTTCGGCAGGAAGACTGGGGTGATTATTTCCTCACCCAGGACCCTCAGCATGCTGCGGATATTTTCTACTACTTCTTTTCCGATTGTCTGGAAAAATTGTCCAATACTGCCCGGGCTGTACCTAAAAAGAGGTCGTCTGCCTCGCCACTTCATAAGAAGTACCATAAACTTCTCAAACAACTACAAAATTCCAGCGACTTTTCACTTTTTATTCGTCTAAACCGCCTCTCCACACTTATTAAACGACAAGATAATACGCGACTTCGTGACCAAGAAGCTAAGGCTTTGAGTCATCCTAACAAGTCGCAACTTCTTTCTATGTTGCATAAGTCTAGAAACGCTGATGTCAAGGGCGACTTCCAACTTCTAATTCTGGATAATAACTCATCTATCACCTCCCCACCTTGTATAGCCGAAGCCTTCAATGCATTTTTTGCTTCAGCCATGGCTCCAGCTACTGTCATTTCTCCGTCCCCATCTTCACCACTTACCGACTCTGTCCTTTCTACGATACCCTTCGATGCCAGGAGTATTTCCAAGCTACTATCCAATAGCAAACCCTCTCCTCGATTAGGCCCCGATGGCTTACCACCAGTTGCACTCGTCGATGGTGGACCGAATCTCCCCCTGTTGTTTCTTAACCTTTTCACTCTTTCACTTAATGGTAGCACCGTACCTGCTAATTGGAAGCGCTCGGTAATCGTTCCCATTCATAAAAAAGGACCTTTACATGAGGTATCCAATTATCGCCCTATAAACCATACCCCCATCTTATCCAGAGTAGTGGAAAAAATAGTTAAAGATAATATTATTAACTATTTATTAAGCCTCAGTCTTATTAATCACAACCAACATGGATTCCTCCGTTCACGGTCCTGCATGACTTGTCAGTATGATTTTCTGAATCTCGTCACCGACTCTGCTGAAAGTGGGAAATCTCTTGTTGTTCCTTATCTTGATTTATCCAAGGCATTTGATCGTGTCCCTCACCCCCACCTTTTAACAAAGCTACGGTCATTTGGGATTGTCGATCCACTTCTTTCTTGGTTCTCGTCTTACTTATCTCATCGTTCACAGGTTGTCTTAATTAACGGGCACACCTCTAATCCTAAGCCTGTTACTAGCGGTGTTATTCAGGGCAGTGTTTTTGGCCCCCTGCTTTTCCTCCTATATATAAATGATGTTTCCGACAATACCTAATGGCACGCCGTTTTTGTTCGCGGACGACATTAGGATAGTCTACACTTTCTCGCCTGGCAACCTCAGTACTACTATCCCTAAAATCTCTGCTGATTTAGCCGCTCTTGATGAATGGTGTTCAACCTGGGCGATGAAATTCTCCGCCGACAAGTGTATTTTCCTCACTTACAAATGCCAGGTTCCTCCTGGTTCTTTATGCATTGGCGGTTCACCCATCGACAGCCAGCCTTTAGTAAGAGACCTTGGCTTAAGTTATTCTTGCTCTTTCAACTTCTCGGAACATGCTGTCCTCCAAACGGCGAAGGCTAAAAAGTGTCTTGGTCTTCTGTTCAGATCCTTTCAGCTTAGGCAGAGCATTCTCTACATGTACAAAGTACATGCCAGGCCCCTTCTCGAATATTGTCCCCTAATCTTCATTAGCATGAGAAAATCCGACAGGATTATTATCGAATGTATTCAAAGAAGATTCACAAAACAGCTTATCGGTTGGTCGTCCAACTTAAACTACAGGGAACGATGCTTATCTCTCAAAATCGAACCACTATGGCTTCGTCGCATCAAGCTAAATTTGATATTTCTGTATAAGCTATTGACTAAGCAGTCCTTTTCCTCCAACCAGTTGTGCTTCTCCCCGGATACTGGATATTCACTCCGGAATAGACAGTATACTATTACCACACCCTCCGCGAGGACTGTTCTACGCTCTTAGTTCTTTCTCTTCGCGTACTCCAGAATCTGGAATAAACTTCCCTTGCACATCAGATCTTCTCGGTCAAAGTATGCATTCGTGCATGCTATTGATAAATTCCTTACTGTCCCAACTGTTTTGCGCTTATTCAACGTTCACGTAACCGAACGTCAAGCTTACGAGATAGGCCTTGACTTTTAAGCCATTGCTCTGCTTTCTCTCTTTACCTTACCTTCCAAAATAACCTCACCGCTTTAAAAATTCTGATTGCTTTGTTTGACCGCTTCTCCTAGCCTTCACCATCGACATATGTAAGCATGTCTGCGTCCACTAACTGTTTTTCCATACCAACTTATAGGATCCTGCTAATTCAACTTTGGAATAAATCCTTTCAGACGCGCTCGCATTTATAGAGACCACCGTATTACTCCACACAGGTTGTCAATATCTCTCACTCGCTCCACGATTTATTAACTTTATTTAGTTATATTGCGTATGCGGCCCTGAAACCAACCTCAACATTGCCATAAAAACTGCTTCAGTATCCAACCCCTGGTTGGATCTATATATATATATATATATGTAGATATATATATATATATTATATATATATATATATATATATATAATATTTGCGTATACAAATATATATATATGTACATGTATATATAAATATATATATATACTCATTACTGTCCTATAATTATTAACAAAATCATGGTGAGTAACTCAACGCTCCTCGATATCTCTTAGCTTACAATGCCTCTCTTCCGCACCAGGTCCCACCACTCATACTTCGCTCACCACTTCTGCGATTTCGAACTGGAAAATCCAGTCTGATTCATCGCACTTAGCGTGACTCACTAACTGAACTCAGCACCAAGTTATGACGTTACTACTTCTGCTCCTACCCTATCCCCCAGCTAAGGTTCTTCTGTAATTTCATGCAGAACTTGGTCTTTACTCCTGCTCAATGACCACTCTAGGCGAAATACTAACTTTCCCATTGAAAGTTCTAGCCACACTTAGGCGTTTCCCCTTTAGTCTCACGTTTCATGGCCTCAATGTGCCTTTGGGATCCGCCGCACCGATGAGCCCGTGCTTAACTTTTGTTCTTCTTTCCGTTAACCGTTGATCCTCGGCTGCGTCACTCTATCTCACTTTCCTTGCCATAGTCTTTTGCGTCCGACCGCTCTCGCAGGACCCGTCTGATGATCGCACCCACGTATACAGCAATATATATATTTTATATATACATTTATATATATACATATATATATACACCTGTTCATATATACATACATATATGCATATATATATATATATACCTTGGGTATGCTCCACTCACTTGTCCCCCTTCCTAACTAGATTGTGCCATTTTACTACACACAATTTGCGTATATATAAATAAATCCGTTCCGTCCTTTAGCGATGGGTGCTCGCTCTCAGTTAATTCCTGGCTCAGGCTAGAACTCAGCCGTCCCATCCTGCTTTTTTTGTGCCTTTCTCGTACACTGAAGCCTTGCCACACGGATTACCATTCCTTAGTAACTAGGCTTTACTTCTCTACGCATATGCTCATGGGAAGTTAAGACCCCATTCCAACCGGAATCCGCATGCCCCTGCCGAATACCAGCACGTTTTCCCCCACATGAAAAATCCTCATTTTAACACTCAGTGTTTTCCCCCCTTTTTACTGTTTGCCGTCCTTTACCACAGCTGGTGAACTGACCAGACTGTTATCTTCCTATTTTCTCATTCTTCTTCCAGACCATACCATCTACCATTGTTTTATTCCTGGTTCCCTAGCGGACACCCTCTCCTCATCCACCGCCTACCTGATATCGCCCCAAATCTCTACTATCACCCAACTACCCTAGAAAGCTACCAGTCTCCGTCTAGGGATCCCTAATAGACCTGTCCACTAGCCAAACGATAACTAACTGTTAGGATAACAAAATGTTCATTTTCTTGCTTCCATATAAAAGATAATCATAACCCACAGCTGGAACACTCTCCAGACTGCCGCACTCCTGATCTCTTCCAGATTGCATTGGTTACTTGGGTATCCATCGGCCAAATCGACGTTTATTCCGGATTACCGTAAGGACTGGACGATTTGATCAATGGTTTAAACCTATACTCTCGCCTGCTGACGTTACATGGAGCACCGTACATGAATTAACAAAACCTCATGAAAGTCTCACCGGATCGCAGAGGTGATTCCTGACATCAACCATCAACACATCCGCTCAACGTCTATTCCCAAACAATCCAACCCAACAGTTCAATTCTTCCCGTGTTGCAGTACGAAACCAATGGCCGGAACCCAGCCTTCGCAGCTGTCAACTTCGTCAAACCAGCCCTTTTTTACCTGCTTCCCACAACATTCTACCTGCCACCACCTGCAACCTAGGTCTTTACGGAACACAATACCAGCCATCTGCAGCCAACCATAATTTGATTACCAATTTTCCATCAAATACAAAACAAAAACATTTTACACTCTTCCAACTCCTGCCTAGCCGAACCATTGACGTTTGTCTCCACTAATCCGTTTCATTGACGGCTTTTCTTTTCTTTAATAGTCCGTTATATGTCCATACACCATTCATGCTCTTCAAAAGTTCACTGAAGTCCCTGCGAAGCTTTTCGCCTTCATTTGAATTTCCATGTGACACTGTAATCACCTGCACAAAAGGTCCGTTTTATTATCACCTTTGAATCACTTGCCTTTATTTCACATGCTTCCCCCACAATTAGTTACCCAATGCTGGATCAGTGTCCAATATTCCGCTGGTATCTCTGACTGTACTTTGAAAGCCCCACGCTTGCTTTACTTCTAACAATGTACTTTGGCATCTCTTCCGCCCGGTTAATTGTTGGTGACCGTCCACTTGTCGTTTAAATCAGCAATTCCACGACTGTCCAGCTATCCACACCGCCCCCAGCGATTTCGAAACCGACTTGGAATTCCCGCCTCAACCATTACCACTTTTGTTTACTCAAACACGACATGACTTTACTGGTGTATTTCGGTTGCTGTGATTTATAAATTCAGATTTTGTGAATACCTCACATTGACATGTACTGCTGTATACTCTGATTCTTGCCTTGTGCATGTGTATTGACCACGGTCAAGAAATATACTATACTATACTATACTAATTGCAGCGTTGGCACAAGAACATAAACAGGGACGAACTGCAGAATCGAACCGTGGCCTACGGCATACGATGGCATTTCAACCCCCCACAGGCGAGTCACCGCAACGGCGTATGGGAACGCCTGATCCGGTCCGCCAGACGGATATTGCTGTCGATCATTTAGTAACAGCCGTCTGACGACGAGATGCTGAGCACCGTCGTGACTGAGGTCGAGAGAATTCTAAACAACCGCCCGCAGGTTCCGGTAACTAACGGTGACCCCACCAATCTGGCGCTTACCCCGAATGACTTATTGACGTTAAGGTCGGACGAGGGTTTCCAAGGGCCGATAAACCCTCGTAGGAGCAACCTCCACGGATGGAAGCAGGTGAACTATCTTGCCAAGGACTTTTGGAGGCGATGGCTGCGGGAGTACCTGCCGGCTGTGCAGACTCGATGGAAGTGGCTGGCCAAAACAAGACCATTCAAAGTTGGGGATTTGGTTATGATCGCCGACGAACGCGCACATTTCAGCACTTGGTCCTTGGGATTAGTTACGGAAACCATCGAAAGCACTGAGGGAATGATAAGAACGGTGAAGGTGAAGAAAGCTAACGGAGCGCTAACCAGTGGCACGCAGTATTAGCCTCGTCGAGAGTGAGGGCGGAGAAGCTGATAACGCTGAGGCCCAGTAGACCATCCCTCATCCGCCTTCGGGGTGGTTAAAGAAACCCCCATGTATGGGAGCATCCACGGAACACTGACGTATCGATCCATCGTACACTCCAAACACACGCACATTATACACGTTTATACCGCATGACCTCCGTCATACACGTTACTGTGCTCACAGTCTTTCGTTGAAGTTACGGAGGGTTTTCCGATACGTGGTGGTATATGCTATTCCATTGTACATCGAGACACATACGCACACATCAGACGCACACTTTACTTCATAACCCCCATCAAAAATATGAAAGTGTTCGCCGTTTTTTTCGTTGGCGTTACTGAAGGTCTTTCGCATATGTGGAAGTAGCGGCAAGTTCATCATACTCACACACTCACTCAAGCACATACAACCAGCGCATGACGGCCTTTCCAAGGGCAGCGTCTATGTTTCCCCTTCACGCCCGCTATCGGTCAGTTGTCCTCATGGAAGACGTAGAATAGCCTCGCGTCTATGTGGCCAACGGATTAGGCGCGCCCATGAGTAGAACGTTGAGCACAAGCATTAGGCACGCGCACTGACAGCAGGGCCTAGGTAGGTAGGAAGAATCAGTAACTTTATACCAAACCCTTGACTCTGCTGAGGATTCGAGAGGATTTCGGTGGGCGGTGTAGCGACTGGTCGTGGGAAGTCCCCCGAAAACCTTTGCAGTTCCATGTTTTTCTAAACATCGCTCACTAGCTTACACTGTTGACGTGTCTTTAAACACTGTTTGTTTTTATGGACCAAATGCTGTTCGTCCGCGCCCAGAACGCTACTCTGTCACTTCCCTGTTCTGTACCTGGGTGACGCAAGTGCCCCTTGCCAGCACCCCGCTATTCGAGACCGATTGATTTGAAACCACCTTGGGACTGGACCATGCACAACTCGAACTTGGCTTTACAACTCCGGAACCTGCACAGAGATCGCCCAGAAGAAATAGATATGTTCTCGCTAAACAGGAATCCCTTAAGAAGTGACTTGATGAAGAACTCCGAATAGCTCACCGGGTTGTCCGAAATCGACGAGCCTTTTCTAGTCCTTAGTAACAACTCGAGACTTTAGGGACACGAACACCAATTTCCGGGTAAAGAACCACTGGGAAAAACTACTGCCCCGCATAGTAGCCGCAGGCAGCACGTTCACGTTTAAACGACGGCTGGTTGTCTTTTGGGATAAAGTTCTGCTTTAATCTTGTCTATTAAGCATCCCATTTCCTCCACTTTCTCTCATTCCCGCTTTCCGCCAAGCACAACTTAAGACAGGGTACTGCGTCCTTCTGTTTGATAATTCAGTTATGTCCTCGGAGGTCTAACTGAGGTAGGCACGGCAGCCAATTAGGGCCGTGAACCTGCTTATTCGGCGCGATTGCCGGTTCTTCGGGGGCGAACCCGATTTTCTTCTTGTTCCCCGGAGTCTATCCTCCAGCCGCAACAACATTTGTATCGCCCGGCTTTCGAAGCTCAGTGGGAAACTTGCGGCCCTCTGATACAAAAGTCTGCACGGTGAAATTGCTCGTTAGGACTTGTGGTGCATATGACTTACTGGTCAGTCCTTAGAGGGTTTTGTCGCCACTCCTTGTAAAGAAAAAATAAAAACCCTTCCAAACGCTCTACGTGCTCCGCGAACTCGACTATATTTGGCATTACTTTGAAAATCTCGTCCATATGTCGCACTTTTGTACATTTGTTTATTCATGTGAGGTTTGAATTTGGCCTTGAACCGTTTCCGACTGTAGTGTTTGAGCCACTGGGCCTCGAGTATTTGGGTTTTACTATAGAGTCTATTTGGCCGCATACTTGAGGTTTGCACATCTGTACCATTTGTGAATTTCAATTAAGTACCGTAGAAGCGCCGAATCCTTCTTGTTTTGGCCTTGGTGTTCGTTTGAATTGGTTACGCATTGCTCGATTTGCGACGAGTGAATTACGCACCTCATGACGGATTAGGAAACACGGTCAACTTTCTCTCTCTTCTGTTCTCTCAGGGAAACGGAGTTCTCCACCTATAACTTGCCTATAATATGGCCTTCTTGAGTGATATTACGTGGGCGCTACTACACAAGCCCCACCTCCTAGCGGTGTAAGTTACCATATGCGGTACTTACTTTGCAATTTCCAAGTGAAAATTCTTCCACAAGATATCCAGGAGCTTGTGTTTGCTCTCATCACCTATGATGAACAGCTGAAGCTAGTTACCAGAATGAGGTAACTCAAGAGCCTGATGATGGCTTGAGTTGGTTTCGGAGAGATCGATTCAAGAGTGGCAAGAGCTAGAGTAGTCTTCACAAGCCTGCCACGTCCGTAGCTTCACCTCGACTCTCGGGTCTCCCTAAAGGAACTGTTGCGCTTCGCCACAGTTAGTAGCTTTTTAGCCCGAGGTTGAAATTCCTGACCATTTTTGCTGAGTATGATCGGCGTCCTTCTGTGTTCGACAACCGGTGTCTCTTAGTCCTCGGTCCTTTCCTCTGGGAACATCGAGTCAGGGACGACTAGGTGCGCCTTTGTCTGTCGGGCTTGGGTGGCCGCCTTATCACCGAAATGTGCGCTGCATACTGCCTCAGGGGGCTTGGTCACCTTTCCCGAGTACCTGTCCACCGTCTACCCATCCTCAATGTTTTTTGAACCTACCGAGCAGGGATGGAAAAATTGATGCGGTGGTAAGGCCATGACTTGACATGAAGGTATGAAGAGACTATCATCAGCAATGTCTCCGGCTGGGGCTTCTAGTCTTCCGGGTCGGAGCCAGAGTGACCAGGATAGTCATCGGTCAGGTACATTGAGGTGCTTGAATCAGAGTAAGGGACTGGTGCAACTGATATGCAGTCCATTTGTCGGACTCTGGCGCAGCGTTAATAAAAAATCCCCTCCTGACAAGAAAAATGACAAACAAAGCATCGAAAATAGAGCCATGAAGGAGGAAACCAGCTTGTACAATTTTCTGTTCCCTCTACCATGTTCTACTGTTCATCAGCTCTACTGTATTCACGGTTGCTTTTGTGAAAGCACGCTTGACTATAAGCCGGCGGCAAAATGTCGTTTGTAGTTACGTATATGTCTCCATAAGCAGCAAACCTCCACCCCTAATTCTGTTGCATCTTGTCTACCCATAGAATACGGCAGCCTGGGGATTTCGGCATTTAGGAAGTGAAGTGCAAGCCATTTTCATGTGAGGGCCATGACTTGAGACACATTATCCAATTTCGGTTGCCAAAGCTCCGTGATTTCACTCTATATACTCCTTTAATTATGTCAAAAGTCCTTGAGCACATGCTCAAGAGTTTTTGCAGGGGTGCTAGGGACCCCGCCCTTTGGGTTGCAAGAATGGAGAAACGGAATGATGGAAAATTGACATGAAGATCCCCAGGGGTGAACAACGGAGGATTTCGATGAGATAGGTAGGAAGCTCTGTTCAGGATGCTGGCAGATTTTAAAGTCAAGTAACCTGGGATCAGTGTGCTAGGCGGGAGGCCTACATGCCTCAAATTCTGGAAAGAGTAAAATGTTCCTGATGAATTTCTTGCGCGAGCTTCGCGGGCTTTACTATTGAGGGTCTTGCCGTGCTCCATCTCATTTTGAGCGACCAGATCAGTTGCGTGTGTTCGTGCGCTGTCCTGCTGGTATGACTTTCAGTAGAGGATTGTTGTAGATTGACTTTTGGGCTTTGGGTGGGCAAACTTATCCTTTGGGACACGGTATTTTGTGTACCAGCTGAGAAGCTTTAGATGACCGGAGAAGGAATAGTCGAAGATATGCCCGGGAGGAACCAGGCTTGGTACTCAAAGTAATCCTTCCGGAGGGCGAGCAAGGCATTGGGAAGAAGATCGACTTTTATTGGAGATTCCGGTTAGGCCTTATTTATACGGAGGCTTAAACGAAGTGCCTGTCGATCGAAACTCATCTCAGTTCCACTGAGTCCATAAAGTAGTTCATAGATTTGAGGCCTGAGCCCAAATGTCCCGCAGTCCTCGGAGGCGTCATTTTTTCAGCAATTTTCTGCCAGCTAAGACGGAAAATATCCGTCAACAAGGGAGGCGCACAGAACTCCTCAAAGAAGGCTTTACGGGGAACCACGACGGAAGGCGAAAAATGCTGGAAAGTGTGGAGGCCGAGGAGTAGTGACGCAAGATGAGGGCTATTTCTTGGGTACGTGGGACCAGTGGGGAAAAAACACACTGAGTCACATTTTGGAAGTATATATCTAAATGTTGAATAACGAGAAATGGTTGAAGGAAAGAATTCGGAAAGTCGAAGCAAAGGCGTAAATGAAAAGACCTTGAGACTTTATTAGTAGTTTTTGTGTGCGTATTTAGAGAAAGAGACGATTACGAGGAGGGGTAAAACGACAGCCGAAGGGCGAGCGAGCGAATATCAGTTCTGGTAGGGGAAGAAGTGCCGAAAAAGCACGCAGCAGGGCGCCTTAGAATGAAGTGGGTTAACGGGAAGTCTCAATTATTTGTCTGGTCTTACCTGGGAGGCCCCTTTTGAGAAGGCCTCCGCCATCTTCCCTGGTCTATCGTTCCACAAGGATAGTAACCGAACAGAGAAGATGCACTGCCCGATGAAGTTTTAAGAACAGGGTCTAGACTGTTTCTTGACGCCCCTCCCCCAGGTTCTCCAGGTACGGATGTGAGAACTGATCAAATGATCCTGAAGAACAGGGAAAGACGGATCCCTTTGACACTGTTTTTCTGAGGGCCAGGAGTCGGGTATTCAGGGTTGCTAAAATTGTCGTGCAATACGAACCTCGTAGGGACTTTGGGGTTTCTATTTGGGCTGGGAGTAACACGTCGCAGTCTCTGATCATTCCGCTGTGTAAAATCTGTCTGCCATATTCTGGTAATGAGTGGATGAAGGCTTCATGTTTTTTAAATAATAACAATAGTTTATTTCGGAGACGCCCAAAGCATGCCCCAGACATGATCAAAATTTTTACAGGCGACAAAACTGACAGACAAAGTTCATGAAAACTTAGAAATAAGCAAGACACAGGAGGGGTAGAGAGAGATAGAGGAGGGATGAGAAGGAGATAAATGTATGCACTTCAAGGAGTAGTGCAGGGAGTTTAATTGAACCCAAAGAGGGATTCAGATATGTGTCTGGCAAATCTGAAAGTCAAGGTCAGGTGTAGCAGCTGGCTGATCCAAGTGGTGGAAGTCGGAACCTGGGAGTTCTACTTAAGGACGGCTGAAAATCGGCGTGAGCAACTATCGTTACGAGAAATGATGAAAAAAGGAAAAAGAAGAGGAGAAAGGAAGGACAAAAAATTGAGTTGTATGGCCTGGGACCAGGCAGCCATGAGCAACGATTTATTGCAATAAATGGACGGTGTCAATTCAGAAACAGGGGCGACCAATGCAAGACATAAATAATGGGTCCTACGGCAGCAATGGAGCGGAAGGATCAAGATACCGTGCTTATGAGGCACATGTAGGAGATGGAAGCCATCGAAAAATCTGGAGAAGTTGCAGTTAATCAGGTTTGAAACGTAAGGGTTGGTTTACTGACTTCCTGTTGGTAGGGTGAGAATGGGATATCTCCACATAACTGGTAGCAGAGGACTTTCTGTAGATCCCTCCCTTAGATTTGTGTAGTAGTGTTGATCCATGGCGGGTCATCCGGAAAATTTACAGTTAATTGACTCGCATGTTTTTGTCTTTGATTGGTGGAGTTCACTCAGCTGACTGAAGCTTAGTTAGATCGACGGCTAACTGCAGTACTTCGGTACTGGTACTTCAAGTGGTCACGTCATCGGCATACAGTTCAAAGCCACAGGAATGCTTTCAGAAAGATCGGCGAAAAGAATTAGGAGGAAGAACCAACCTCTGAGTCCTGAGAAACATCAAGATAGATTTGCAAAGACCGATATATTAAGGAGCCTACCCGGACAGAGGAAGAACCGTCAATGATAAGATTCGGGAAGAGAATCTGGCTGGTCGATGATCCGATACACTCCAAGATTGAAAAGAAGCGGAGCGCAGGACACGACCAATGAAGACTACGTGCGATAGCCTACCCTTGTCATAAGCCTGTGTTTAATTGTCCATGATAAAAAGCATATTGTCGGTGTATTATCTGCTAGGGACAAAGCCGTGCTGGAGTGCAAGATCAAGTTTTTCATCGCGCGGTTACCCGAGAAGCGCCCCTTCCATAATGTGTTCGAAATATCTGCTAGGGCTACTCGTTTTGCTGGCTATCCACAATGTCCTTTTCGTGATATCGAAACTGATTCATAACGGCCGCTTTAACCGACCCCACTTTGGGCCACTCAAAAGCTGCCAGGCTTTATTGTTTTATTACTGCAGTTGAGTGCATCCAAAGTTTCATAAATGTGAATACGTCATATTGTTCTATATTGCTGTACTCTACAATCAAGCTTTCTTCGTGTGTCCTGGCCTCGGTCAAGAAAAACGCGATCACTGTTAATATCATTAGTGTTACCACTGATGGGGTGGTAGTCCTCTTTTTCGAAGATGACTCAGGACAATTGCTTTTTCCACGCCCTTCAAGAGGTCCCTGTTTCGGTGTAATTCCTAAACAGCGCTACATAGGGGCAAGCAAGAGTCAGTGCAGTCTCCTTCAGGGTTCGAGGGCAGATGCCTTCTGGTTTCATCACTTTGAAAGGATCCAGCATCGCAGAATTCGTCTCTGTCTCCACCACGGTAACTGAGAACAGCTACCTTATGTCTCTGCAGGTTTTCTAGCGACACAGTTAAAATCGCTTGCTCGGAGGAATTTTAAATGGGGCCATAGTTTTTTGTCGATGATATGGAACCTCCGGTAATGACGCTTTTGAGATACCACTTCCAAGTATCAGAACAACAGAAGGTGGGACTGTCACACCCGAGTGTGGAGTCCCTTCTGTCATCCTAGAAACTACTCTCGAGTTTTCACCGCTACTAGGTGGCGCCAGCTTTCGAAGGTGATTGAGTTGTCTGGAAGGTAAGTGTTCCTAAATCTGGCGAACGGTGTAGATTGTCCTCCTAGCAAAAAGCTAATACATCACACAGACAGAGTTTGAAATTCTTCATCAAATCCCGGACTATGAAGCAGGTCGAGTGCCTTAATTGGGCATTTTGTTAGGGCACTGCATTCTCATCCAGCTGACACCTTAAAGAGCCTGCTGCAGCAGAGAAATTAGTATTCTTTTCACTGAACTACTGTCTGCTTCGACGTCCATGTGGAATTAAAGAGGCTAGGCATCATTGCTGCCTCTACCAGTTGGTGGAAAACGAATGACAAAGTCAATACAGCTTTTGCTATTTGTAACGGATAGGTCCAACAGGGACGGATTGTGGCCATCAATGTGTCCCGTAAAGCAGCCAATACGCCAAGACAATGATCGTTTAACCAAGAGATTTGACAACGTCCCAATGAAAAGGTCGGTGGACGACGGCTTAATCAACTCCACCTGGAGGGAAACTAAATCTTCCTTTAGAAGTTGAAAAAGGCTCAGAAAGCAAAGCTGGTTTTATCTGGTTTAACACAGCTCGTGAGACAGGGAGCAGAGTTGACGGGGTGCGACAAATTAAGTCAGTTATTGTCGTTTTTGGGTAAATGGAAGTGGGTGTATTGGGTGCCTATCAGCGGGATGGGGCAAAATAACGGGGGGGGGGGGGGTAGTTGTAGGTAAGGTGTCACTAACTTAGATGATAATGACCAATTTAGCCGCTTGGTGAATCGCATCCTGGAAGAGCGTAACTGATAGTCACCATCACACCAAGAAGAGCTGCTGGTGTGAATCAGTCTCTGTTGAAGCCATCAAGTGAATTTTTGTCTAGCTCTAGTTGCTTCTTTTCTAGTATGCTGCTGAGAATTAGATAGTTGATGAGGCGACATCTGAGGGCCTGGTAAGCAGAATGAAGAAAAAGGGGAACAGAAGGGGCTTTCATTAAAAGGAGATAAAGACAGGCCTGGAAGGGATTGGAAATGGTTTTGCGGGCAACAGGAATGGATGTAAACGATGATTTATAAATCCTTCTTTACGAGTAAAAATTTCATTTTCAGATATCATGGCACCTTCATCATTATAAAACTACAGAATTTACAATGCTCACCGGCTTGTTTACATGACACCACCCCACCCACTCATGCTTGGTTCCGAATTATCTAATGCTGTTTGCATACGGTTGTCACCATGGGCTTTAGTTCTCGATCTGGTTCATTTGGAATCATTCAAGAGGTTTGCATGTGACTTGCTTCTGGCTCTTCCATACATCATTACGGCAGGATTAGCGAACTAGTCTTGTTTGGACCCTCGGCGTTTGTAATTTTTGCTGCTCATTGCTCTGAACGTAACATCTGTGATCTACGGTGAACTGAAGGAAGTAGCTGGGTCACACGCATCCGGGGGATGAGCATGAATCGGAGGGGCCTAAAAAACGATGAGAGGTGTCCATGAGAATATTACCCGGTAAGCTTATCAGGCGCTCGACTTGGTCTGGCCCTCTCATCCCGGAGTTTTAGTTGTCATCTTGGTAACTTTTTCGAGGACCGCGGTTCGATCCAAATGACTCCCTGGGAGACCGGGACTACATTTTCCTCCTGCGGACTTTTTTATTCTTTGCTCCTACTGTCAAACATGATTTTGTTTTTCTGCCAACGGATGGTATGGTTTGCCGCAAATTATTCCTCCAATTCAGCTCCTGGAATAGCTGGGTGTTTCTATGGCCTGCAGAAGCGGAGGTTTCAGCAAGTCTCGTAGTTTTCTAGGAACTGTGTCAAAGGCAGCTGCTCCAGCCAGGGGAACTTGCTGGTTCGTGGCTGATTTTGGCCCGCTTCCTGTGTCAGAGGGTGTCTTACACTCCGAAGCATTTTGAGCTCCTTATGAAGAATTATGGGAGGGGGGCAAGCGACCCCTACAGTGCTCTCTTCTAAAGCCCCAGTCATTGACGCAACAACTCCAGGTACCTCGTTCTCGTTGTACATCATGACTGGGTCAATGGTGTTTTGTATTTCTTGGTGATTAGCCACTGGCTTTTTGTCTGACCAAGCACGGAAGAGTTTGGAAGATTGCTGACCATGTCCAAGAATATCTATGTGGGATTCTCTTGAAAACAGCACCATATTTTGGCAGTTTTGGCCTAACTTTTAACAACATGAACCTTGAAAGCAGTACCCATTATAAGTTGACGAGATAGCCTATTTTTAGTGGAGAGAACAGTGGGGATTTTTCACATATTTTTCTTTACATCTGCTTTATTTTCGTTCAAACGGAGTACATCTCCGCTATATGTTCATCAAACTGTACTCTTCAGCCTTTACCAATTTGTTATCCTTGATTATCTTGACACCCACCTTGTCTACTTGAGGGAATAGCTGGTACTATGCAATTGGCAGTTTCTTAAGAGAAAGTGGGAAAGACAGGAATCCTAAAATTCTTCATGTATTACACGGATTTTAGGCCTAAACCAAGATGCTTCCGGATCGTCATAGCATCTTTGTTTCGCTTTTGAGAGATGGCAGGTAAGTCACTGGACAACGGAAGAGATTTCAGGTTACAGTACAAAGGCCTGAGCTCAGTGTTTTTCTCACGTTGTTTGTTATATTATATTATATTATATTGGTATATTTCTCGGCCATGGTCGAGACGCACGCGCTAACTCATGATCATAGTGTAACACGTTGCTCAATAAGATGAAATATTCACAGATTCTAAGTATGAAAGTCGAGAGTATCAGAGATGAAAAAACAAAGACAGCAACAGTTTGAATGGATCATTCTGATAATGGTTTGCGCGGCAGTTCTGAACCAGTTTCGAATCCGGGCTAGGCAGTGGTGCGCGATGGGGATATCGAGAAAATCGTTAACGCAGTGCTAAGGAGGCATTATGGACAAGAATGATGCAAACCAAGGAAACCGGGGGCCAACTAAGGTTCTGCAGATGGAGTAAATTTTGAACAAGAAGAAAAGGGGGAAATCGACGCAGGCGAAGAGGATAGCGATCCATGAAGACAATGCAGACCCTGAATGACGGATTAACCGGAGTTTGATGAACGGAATGAGTTTTGAAGCAGGGGGACATGAGGCCAATTTCGTGAAAGTGAACTGGTGGATGTGGGAGAAACAGCAGTCCATAAAAAGGTGAGTTTAGATTCAGGGCCAGTAACATGTACCATTCAGAAGTGATAAAGCGCAACTGGAGGGCCCTCGAGAAGTGGAGAGTCAATTTCCAGCCGGCTACGGTTCGGAGGAAAGATAACCTGTGGTAACGGATAATGAAGTGGGAAAATCTCCGCATGGACTTCGGCGTTATTATGCTGTTTCACTGACAAATATATACGTATGTGTTGACGCATTTGCCTTCAGTGTTATTCTGGTAACGTACGACATCGAATGCGTAGGTTTCGTCTGGCAGGGCAAAGTATGTGTCGTCAATCAGCCGAGTGTGGCTGTATATTAGCGGCATGCCCGTGAACTGGAATTCGTGCTGGTTGCGTTAGAAAACGCTGAACGATCTGATAAGCAATTATGGGAATCCTGTTGTGTGGTTTGATTTCGGTCCCAGTTGCTATGGTAGGTTCCACTTGAGTCTCTGCCCGTACGAGTCAAAGGGGCCTCCTTGGTTAGCCAATTTGGCGACTGAGATAGTGGGAGACAACAAACCTGAAATAGAGGGAGATTGCGGTCTGGACGTGGTTCCAGCTGTGGGTTATGATAACATATGAAGAAAATAAACAATGGATTTGTTAGGTCTGTGTGAATGGGGCATGGGTAAAATAGGCTCGCAGTGGATTTCAGCTATACTGCTGCAGGCCGACGAAGTTGCGTACACTGGCTTGGTAACTGTTTGTGCATTTCAAAGGATTTATGATTTGCCCGTGAGCACGGCATCACTGGGATACTAATGAAAGACCTAGGGCTTCACGGTTAATAATGGTTAGTAATGATAACCCTCAGTACCGTTTGCTTATGCAGAACGCAGTTTGGCAACGAGGCGATAAGATAGGTTTGAAATAACAGACAGAGCGAGTAGGACTAACATACTGTTTGCGTGGCGCTACGCTGTTACTGTCTCTTTCGGTATAGTGGTTATTCTATATTGAGTAGTTTCTAAGGCGTCTGAAAGTAGAAGGGAATACTGGGGTGACAGTGGTGATACATTAAAGGTAATTGGTCACTTGCCTTGGAACATTTACGTGAGTTCATCTATGCTCTTCCTCCATAGTGCTATCGTACTGAGATTAAGCTCCAATGTGAGCAAGGAAATCTGCTGTGGATATGATTGCATGGTTACCGTGGTATCTTTTTCGTCGTTATCGTACTGCAAAGCAGGACTACACCGATGTGAGGACTGGTTTGGGGAACCGTGGGAGGTGGGTCCGAATTTTCGTCAGGGAAGCAAACTCTAACGGTCTTCATTCGGTGCTCATGGTAGGCGGCACAAAGGCCTGCTTCAGGTAGGGAGGTAGCACGATACACAACTACTGTCAGTGAGCCGAAAAATAGATTACCGTACAAATAGAGAGGTTAACCGTTGGACGAGCGCACATGGCCCTGCTACCTAATGCCCAGTAGATGATGCCGAAATGTGGATTTTCCCCGTGCAAGTACAAAATCTGTAGAGATACAGGAAAAATGTTTGGCAAGCCGTAGCTCAGTAAACATTAAGTTTTCTCAATTTAGTGTCTTATGGCGTTCGGTCGACATTGTAATTTGCTTTTCTTGACCCAGTTGATCCCTTTATCTTTCCGCAACTCACCGCTGTACTCTCGTTTATTACCGTTTCGCTTGGTGTTTTCGATCTTGTTGTACGCTTCATTCGCCTTGGAAACTGTTGTGAATTAAGCCCACTTTGAAGGCTTTGCTCACGTATTTATTACTGAGTGGTCTATTATCATCGTAGGTTTATTAAAACTCAGTCGGTTTTACTTTATTTCTTCTAGTGAGACGTGACTGAATTTTTATTGTTGGGTTGCAAAGTTGCGGTAGCATTTGTTGACGTCGTAGAGGATTCATATGGCGAGATGTAATAAGCCTTGAAAATACTAGTGCAAGTAACTCCTACTCGAAATTTCGGAAGAAGTAGTGTTCACAAATCCGTGGACAAACAAATACAGGTCACCCATTTGTTAGCCAGCGAAATCGTTGCAAATGGCTAGGGAGCATCTGCGGAGTGCCACTCAAAACTCGTGTCAAAAGTAGTGACGATGTGCTGCACAGCATAAATTTGCATGAACTTGCTCTTCTCTGGAGGAAGTGAAACTGCATCAACATTTAGAACCTTTCCAGTGAGCATGAGTTTGTCTCCACTTTATGCTTTCCATCTATCTGCCCTTGAACTTTAACAACTTGTTCACTAGTAGGTAGAGATTGAGACCCCGCACAAAGGCCAGACGGCTCTGGTGTGCTTTGATTTTCTAAGGCCAGGCCGGCTCCAGACTCAACCTTTACCAGCGCCAAGGGAGGTAAAACACATTTGGATAACCTCAAGTGTGATGTATCTGGTTGCACTTTACAAGCCTTGTAGGAAACCTTTGGGAGGCGTACTTTCCGCAACGGAGGAGAAATTTCGTATTTGAAAGATGAGGTTAAATTTTGGAAACCATCTTGACGCCTTGATGATTTTTTGTACGGCACTGGGACTCACCCTAGATCGAAAGTTGTGAACCTCCGTGATGCCAGCTGATTGCAAATCCAACCCAAAAGAATATTCAGCCAAAAGAAAAGTTCCATCCTCCAGGATGTGCACGAAGTTTCATGCACAAATTTGAGATCACTTTCCTTGTAAGTAACTAACTAACTCTCTGTTCGTCGGATTGCACCTAGATGCAAGCAATGGTGCATGGTCACTATGTACGAGGGTTATCATCGCATATAAATATTCTAGTAATTTACACATGGAAAGAGCAAAAAATAAATTTGAATTTTTGGTGTTTCTATTCTCTAGGTGAGTGGAATCTGACACTGGTTTGCGCCATCATATTGTCTGCGGGTTAATCAAAATTATATGGCGGATGATCAGCAGGAGGCAGGCAGGACCTCTCAGGGGATAAAGTACGGAGGTTAGCTGGTGGGCACCTACAAACTTGGAAAAGAAACGTCTTCCGGGAAAATGTGAGATAAATTCCAGGGAAAACAACAAGATTCACCGAATGGAGAACACGTGTCTGGTGAGAAAAGGCTGAAATCCCTGAAGGCCACGAATTAATCACGAGAAAGGCTAGCCAACACCAAAAAGGAACTAAATACAGAAGAAAGAGAAAGGCAAAAATCTAGCACTGCCTTGGCCTGTTCATGCTGTAAAACCCGCAAACATATTTCATCACGTTAAGTTGCGCGGGGTTTTTCTGTGGCAGTACTGGGCTTGGTGGAGGATACGAGTATAATTAGTCCCTCAACAGCGAGGCCTGCAAGGTTTTGGTGGGCCCCCCACCTTTATGTTTAAGTCATCGGATTCAATTTCAGCAGTAGCAGTTTCCTAAATGATATTAGGTTTGCGAGTATTTTGCAAGAATTTTTCATTTATATCTATGATTCCTGCCAGGAGGCTTGATCTTGGGCCGTCATATTCGGTGAGCTTTCGTGTCCAATTTGCCAGGTTGTGTTCCTGCAGGAAACGTCGCAGTTCACAAAGGTCCATGAATGGTTCGTTAGAGTCTTTCACCTGAGTCACTTTCCATGGAGTAAAGCATGATGCCCTTGCTGCATTTCATCGGCAGAGTAAAAATAAGATCCTGTGTCGGTTCAGCAAGGGCATGTGGTTGAAAGAAGCAACAGTCTCGTCATTGCACCTCCACTGCATTAGGACGGTCAGGAACACACGGCTGCCAATCACAAAGCCTGTGTTTTGGTTCACATTGAATCAGGGGTGTGATTCATGTTAGTGGGCACGACGTACCGTTTTATGTTGGTCTACGGTGGAAGACGGCACCGTACCGACGACAAATCCATTGTGACCACATGATATTTTGGGGCATCAAGCATGCCAGGTTTTGTCAAATAACAAATTGGATGGTAAACTCGGTTTCCTTCAGAAAATGCTGAAAAAAGTGAATTCACATGCCTCAAGCTGACATTTGGAATAGACTGGTATTGAGATAGGGAGCGGCGAGACGAAAAGGGCCGGCCGCACATGTCACTCTCAAGTTATTGCGGTTTGCTTGACTGAATGTCCCTCGGACTCCACCCTTCCCGCAAAAACCTCAGGCCATTTGACCAACCTGCACTGGAATCACCAGATTCGAGTTTGCTCTTGTTGAAGCTCATCAGTGGTGCACATCCTCCGCTATAATAAAGGTTTGAGCCCATGCCCTTTCACCTCGAAGGCTTGTGTGTTTCCACTGTACCAATCCGCCTCCTCCCGGGCTATCCGGCTTACCGAGTTGGCTTGTTCGGATGACAGCCAGGAAGGCCTGTCAGCTTCGGATGAGGACACGGTACTTGCTCAGGTTATTTCAAGCTAACGCATCCCGTCAAATTGGGTCGAGTGTGGTGCTTCCGAGAGCAGATTGATCGGATGGACTGAGGTTTGCGCGTGAACGATACCGTCTGAAGAACAGCCAGCCAAAAAATGCTCCAAACGGCAGTGAAATAGTTATTTTATGTCAAGAATTATAGTAATGTCCTGTTTCTGTAGCTCTCATACCTAAATATACCAGAAAATAGCACTAACTACCAGCCATACTCAAACTTTTACGTTTCCCATGCAGCCCTTGCTCAACTAGTGATCGCCTTTCCCGTGTGGTTGACACCCCAAGTATCACTGCTGCCCCTGTTTTAGACTAAAATGTGTGTGAGTCTGTAATAAAACTTTATTATTCGCCTGGCCCAAAATGAATAACTCGGGCCTTCAGAGTGAAAGAAACACAAGCGCTGACAAGGCGGAAGCTGTCAATACATGTTCCGTATCACTCTTTGATATATACCGTACGTCCGCGTTATCGGTTGCCCACCCTTTGCCTCTACCTTTGTGTGGAAATCTGCTTCCGAAACCGGGGTTGTTAGAGAAATACGGATATATGGAATCCCACGTTGGACTTGTAGAAATGCCAATAACCCAGAAATTATAACTATATCTCACATCTCAAAGAGTTTATCCAAGTCGCAATTTGGTACAGCATGACACCATAGCATCACCAACACTTCTGTCCTCCATAGTGCACTATACTACGAAACAGCTCACGGATCTAACCCTCTAATTCTCGGTTCCGATTTGCCACTAGAGGATCTCCTAGTCAGACCACGAATGTGGACTATCCTGCACCATGTAGCTTACTTGACTAACGGAATTCCTCAGGACTAAATGACAATAACGGTATCTCGCTGATTCTCCTTAGTGACCGATCCATCATGAACAAAACTCGGCACTCGCTACACCTGAATGCTAGATCTAACTGAGATATAATACTGATTACTGAAAATTGGTTGACCGATCACACTCCAACAGACCAGATTTCCTTCGAAGGCTGTAACGTCCTCAGGGTAAATAGGAAAACCCGGCGCTGCGGGCTTTGTTCGGCATTCGAAAAGTAGACCATTCACACAACAGCACTTCAGCACCTTCTGTAAAATACCTTTGAGCTCTGCGTAGCCAAATTTGCTACGGATCCCGAAATCAGACGGCGATTATCCGTGAAATTCTACGATGCTAGATTATTGAATGAAAAATGATACGAAACAGATACAAACCTCAATTATGCGACCAAAAGAACCCGAAGAAGGAGAACCGATTTGCGACGTTCGGGAGAAAAGCACGTACGTCGCGCAAGTCCAGAATAGGATATGAAAAAGCAGCGCGCTGGACGCGAACAAACAAACGTTAGTTCATTAAAACATACGGTGTGCAAAACAAGTAAACAGTGTAAATAGGTGGGTGATGCTGAGGAAAATATGGAACTGCAGCTTTTGGGGGAGGGATTAGGGACCGGTCTTTACGCCTCTGCTTGACTCCATTGCCGACTCACTTTGTAGCGGTTGCCATCTTCGTTCATACTTTTACCACGTTTATTGTTTAACTGAACGCTGACTGCCAAGCGCGGTGGCCATTTGACCGTTACTCTTGCGCACGCTCTCACGCACGCTCACAAATACACGCTAACCACTATCTCTCCCAATCGCCTTCTCGTTCTCATGAGTCGTGGAGAATACTGTTCTGGTTAACATATTTGTGCAGTGCCGCACATTAGAGTAACGTGCAGGTGGTCCACGCAGTACAAAGGACCGAAGCACGCGAATTAGGCCGGTCTGATATCACTTTCATAGGACATTCTATTTCATCCTCGGGTATTCGCCCTCTGTCAGACAAAGTTTCCGCTATTCGCGACTACCCTGAACCCCAATCTTTTCGCCAGTTGCGTCAGTTTGCCGGCCTGGTGAATTTCTACCGCCGATTTATTCCTCATTGTGCGGAGATGATGCAACCCCTCACCGACCTGTTGCGCGGGGGTAAGCTGAAATTCGTGTTTCCCGACACGGCACAAGCCGCATTCGCCTTGGTCAAAGATGCTGTCGCCAACACAGCACTCCTTACACACCCCGACCCTTTGTCTCCTATTTCGGTGGTGACGGATGCCTCGGACACAGCGGTTGGAGCAGTACTGCAACAGTTCGTAGACGACTCTTGGCAACCTTTAGCATTCTTCTCCAAGCGCCTACAACCCGCGGAATCAAGGTACAGCACGTTCGGTAGAGTTATTAGCCATCCGCTTGGGAATCCGTCATTTTCGACATGCACTCGAAGGCCGTTCGTTCACGGTGTTTACAGACCACAAGCCTTTGGTTTACACACTGAAGTCAGCTTCGGATCGATACTCACCACCCGAGATTCGCCACTTAGACTTTGTCTCACAGTTTACTGTGGACATACGACACGTCTCTGGGGTACTTAATCCCGTCGCAGACGCCTTATCGCGCGTATATCAACTAAGTCTGTCACAAACGCCTAACATCAACTTGGACGCAATGGCACAGGCTCAAACTATGGACCCTGACATCGAACAACTTCGACAAAACGGTTCTTTGAGTTTAACCACAGTGCCTATCCCAGCTTCCCAGAATACCATCGTGTGCGATGTGTCGCAAGGTCGCCCTAGGCCAGTAGTTCCTGCTGCCCACCGTTATCCTACGTTCCTGACACTCCATAATCTGGCTCATCCGGGTGTGACTACCTCGGTGAAACTGATAACCTGGCGTTTTGTTTGGCACAATGTCAAACGAGATGTCCGTCAATGGGCTCGTGCTTGTCTGCAGTGTCAACGTGTTAAGACCCATAGGCACACTAAGGCGGCGTTAGCCAGGTTCCCAGAACCTGAAACACGTTTTCATCATGTGCACGTCGACCTCGTAGGACCACTACCACCTTCGTTTGGGTACGTTTACATACTCACATGTGTGGATCGTTTCACTCGCTGGCCGCAGGCCATCCCTATCCCTCGTCCCACGTCGGAAGAGGCCGCGAAAGCTTTTCTGACCGGTTGGGTTAGTCATTTCGGTTGCCTGGCAATAGTGACCACCGATCGCGGTCCACACTTTGACGGCGCTTTCGGCAGCCTACTCGCTACGCTCGGTTGCCAACACGTTAAGACGACAGCTTACCACCCTCAGGCCAATGGTATGGTTGAGCGTTTCCACCGGCAATTAAATGCCGCCCTTCGAGCAAACGGTAACCCCCTTTGGAGTGAAACACTACCATTAGCACTCTTGGGCCTGCGTAGTACCGTTAAGGAGGAGTTACACACAACACCGGCCGTGCTAGTATATGGCTGTACACTCCGTCTGCCTGAGGAGTTGGTAGCCCCCTCACCAACCGTGACTTTCGACTACGGTGACTATGCTCAGCGCCTTACGCAACACATGCGAGTGCTCAAGGCCAGTCCGCCGCGTGAACAACAGTCTACAAGTTATGTCCCAACTGCTTTAGGAACCACTACTCATGTATTCCTTCGCGTCGATGGCGTTCGATCACCACTACAAGCGCCATACACTGGCCCGTTTCGGGTGATAAAACGTAGGGCAAAAACATCTGTCATAGATATCAACGGACGACACGACACCGTATCTATCAACCGTCTCAAGCCTGCCGTCATTGAGTGCAAGCCGCTCGGCCAATTTACACCCACTCAAGTCGCTCAGTCACCTGCATCGAGTGAGTTACCACTCGAACCACCCCCAATTACGCCTAGTGAGGACTCGGAAGCTAGTCCATCAGATTCTCCAACCGTACCCGCAACGCGAAGTAGCCGTCGCGGTCGCCAACTACGAAATCCCATCCGCTTCGCCGATTTCGTGACGATTTTTACAACCGACTGTTAGCAATAAGTTGGGAAGTTCACCATGGATTTACCAAACAACAGACCCGTGAACTTACAATCGGTAGTTATGATTTCATTTTCTTCTGGTCTCCTAGCGACTCCAACAACACCGAACATCGTTGGTGTGTTGTTATTACGGTCCAACATCCGCCGGCGCCCTCAGGCGCTATTTTGTTCCAGTTTACCTTGCCCTCTCTCAGACGGATCTACAGTCACACTGCCTTCATCCGTAGCCTCGCTGACTCCCGTGCACGTTCAAGAAGCCAACCGCTCACTGAACAACGGGACGATTGGTCAGCCTGGCACTGGAGACGGCAACTGGACGCCCTTTTGGATGGACCCGAGGAGGCATTTTCCGGCTTGCATTCGTATGAGACCCATGGGCGCCAAAACACAGTTGGACCTATGCACATCGGACCTCGAGAGTGCAGGCACCGGTAAACCCATCAGCAGTCGTTCGACGTCACCAACAATATAACGGACAAGCTATGAGGAGTTCCTGGACAACCAATAATTCCGGCTCACCATCACGATCGAAGCCCAACTCCGTCGGACTTCTAGGAGGAGGCCCCTGTAGCGGTTGCCAACTTCGTTCACACTTTTACCACGTTTATTGTTTAACTGAACGCTGACTGCCAAGCGCGGTGGCCATTTGACCGTTACTCTTGCGCACGCTCTCACGCACGCTCACAAATACACGCTAACCACTATCTCTCCCAATCGCCTTCTCGTTCTCATGAGTCGTGGAGAATACTGTTCTGGTTAACAGATTTGTGCAGTGCCGCACATTAGAGTAACGTGCAGGTGGTCCACGCAGTACAAAGGACCGAAGCACGCGTTTACTAAGGAAACCGCGAAGTAAGGTCTAATCAACCTTACAACTTTGGCTTACTGTCCACATATCCGGCCCTCCGCTTCATGCAGGTTGCGTTTGCCGCCCACTGAGCGAAAACTTACCTAGACTCCTTCACCTAGTTGGTGCATTTGTATACCGCTCCTCACTGCCCTCATGCGTAAAGGATGCTGTTTGTGACCTTAACCCACCTAAGACAGCTCACAGTCTTTATCAGCACCCGGTAAACGTTTGCCGTTTGTAACAAGTACTAAGGGAGGAGGGTGGGTAAATCGTAGCTGCCCTGCTACGAAATGAAACGGGATTTTGGGTCTCACTTTTACAGGTGGCATTTCTCATCTATTTGTCTTAAGCCCCCCAGGTTCTCCCGGCACAGCGATCACCTCAGGCATAGTCAGGGTTGACTAGGTGGTTGCTTGAAAACCCTATAAGTTAACGCACAAATGATTTGGGCATCAACCTATTGACAGTAGCCCCTGGAGAAAGCTATGAAGGGAACATTTACTACAGGTAGTTCGCAGATCGGCCCTTTTATATACTTATTTCGGAAAACCGAATGCTGATGAAAATTAGCCAGCGTGTCAAAGGAAGGAAGTGAAAGTAATGGAGTTCGCATTGTCAAAATTATGACAGCTCTTACGGACGACGATATTGCGTATCCGCAAGCTGGAAAGGATTAACTCTGAGGGAGATAGGTTGTGTTCATATGCGTGCGGAGAGCTCGATGGGCCAGCAGCTGCCCGTACGGGCCCAGACACAAGGATTGAAGACCTGGCCCATAGGCTGTTTTGGTTAAAGTCCTACGTAAGCAGGGTCAGGTCAGAGCTGCTACGGGGACTTCATCCACGACTGAACCAGATGCCTTCCCAGCAGACCATCTCGTCTGGGCTTTTAACTGAAGAAGGTTGGGGTGCATCCCCCATAGGTGGTACTTTGTTTTTCTCCTCTTTCCACCATTCTCTACTAGTGACACGAGAGGTTCACCACGGCTACGACTGACTGCCTTTTCCCTCAGTTTTAGGATGACATAGGCTAGGCACAAAACCTTCAAGTGTATCGGACCTTTAGCTGTGGAAGAGAAGGAGTGTATAAAAACAGGCACAAAGATTGTTCACACAACTTGTCAAGTACCCACTTAACCGCCTGTTTCTGCCATCGACCTTGGCCGAGGAATTTCACTTTGTGTGAGCCGGCTGTTGTCTGCATAACCTGATGGCACATGAAGCAACGGGCATATTGCTAATGGGCTTAGCAGAAAAATCAAAAGCCTTCCAGCATTCGATCATCGATGGACTTATAGATGACTTTCGAGAGCGGCTGGTGAACGTGTCTCCTATTGAGTCTAGCAGCGAAGTAGCAACGATATTTCCTCTATCGGACGAATAGAGAAGACGCGAGTCGGTTTACAGATGCAAGGTGTATTCTATATATCGTGGCACCAAAACAGTACCAATACGAGAGATACACCGAACGGACAACGAAACGAAACGCGACGGCTATGCAGAAAGCGAACCGCGAGCGTGTACAATCGGCGAGCGGCCAAATGTGAAAGTGATTTAAAACGAGGTCGATGGAAACCTCGGAAAAGTCAGTAAGTAAAACGTACGCAACCGGAGAACACTATCAGGTCGATGTCAAACGTCAGAAAAGATCGTAGAGAAAATAGATCCAAAATGGTGTCCAGAAAACAGTTATTTTCTCAAAACGATCGAGGTCGCTAAAGCAGCCTTCCGCTGGAAAGCACGGAAAGCTTTCGAAAAATGTCGAAGATGAGAAGGCATACAAAATATATTCGTGCGCGTGAATACGTGCAAAGTACTTCAATGTAGCTCTGATGTAGGGTGCTGACGGGCAAAATCCGTGGTATGCAGGAACCGTAGAATGATGGTCGAGCGTAAACCAGATTCTTTGCCAATGATATCGGTTGCGTGAATCGTCATCCAGGTGTGCCACACCAATAACGTCCAGCTTCGGGTAACCGTTAACCAATATAATATCTGGAAGCCAAATAGGTAGGTTTGTAAATAAGAAGGAACGAAAGCGACAGGGCCGTTCCAGAATGCAAACGTTGGTGTCGAAATTCCCCAGATTTAGTGGGACCAGCGAAGCTTACCATATGGCGAGGTTCCATGAAACGAAATGAAACGAAAAACTGGTGTAGCAGCCGCAATGGACTTGACTGAAATACAGTAATAACTAATGAGGTACGGTAAATCGTTTCTAAGCGATAAACACGAAAGTTATTACTGCAAAGTGCAATGGTTAAGATCGTGTTTGACCTAGTCGCGAAAAAGTGCTGGGCAAAAGATCTTCCGACCGGAACGCGAGACGGGAGCCTCATTCACGGACGGGTGCGTAAGCGTGCCCTGAAGACTTGAACGTGAGACAGTATTTTCATTCGAGGACGTAGCAGGCCCACCGGACTGCTGACTTGAACGTGAGACGATAGCCTCATTCGAAGTCGTAGCAGGCAACGCTAACTGCAGACCTTGACGTGACACGGAAGTGTCGTCAACAGGTTGTGCAGGGTTAACATCGAATCTCATGTCAGTGGGCGACACGCTATCATCAACGTACGCGGCTTTGAGACGATCGATGCTAACAGTATCAACGCGACCGTGTCGATCAACCCTAAAGGTCTTATCGTGTTGAGAAATCATGCGAAAGGGACCTTCGTAAGGCTGTTGTAATGGTTTCCGTACCGAATCAACACGAAAGAACACATATGAACAAGTTTCGAGTTCGGTCGGAACAAAAACCTGTCGTCGCTGCATTCGAGTCTGCGCCGAAGCGAGATTTTGCATGTACGTAGACAAACGGTGAACGTTAGTCTCTACGGCAAGTGAGTCAGTACTTCGTGGCGTAAAGAATTCCCCAGACAGTCGTAATGTCGTGCCGTAGACAAGTTCTGCGGCGGAACATTGGATATCTGCCTTCATGCAATTCCCAATGCCAAGCAGAACTAACGGTAACGTTTCGTACCAGTCGAGGCTCTCGCGTGCTCTAAGAGCCGACTTGAGTTGGCGATGAAAACGTTCGACTAAACCATTCGATGCCGGATGGTACGCGGTCGTGCGAATGCGTTCCGTACGCAGCACGTGGGTTAATGAAGAGAATAGATCAGACTCAAATTGTTGCCCTCGATCGGTAGTGATTGTGGAAGGACAACCATATGAAGTTATCCATCGTTCTATCAGATGTCGAGCCACTGATTCGGCCGTGACGACAGAGATGGGAATAGCCTCGGTCCATCTCGTAAATCTATCGATGCACGTTAGTAAGTAGGTAAACCCGTGTGATGGGGTCAATGGACCCACAATGTTTACGTGGATGTGATCGAAGCGAGCATCAGGCGTAGCAAAAGTACCGACAGGCGAAGCTACGTGCCTATGCACTTTAGATCGTTGGCATTGTAGACACTGTTTTGCCCACATACGAACATCTTTATTCATGGACGGCCAGACGTATCGTGCAGCTTCTAATCGGAGACTAGCTGCGATGCCTGGATGTGATAGTCCATGTAGGGTATCGAACACGAGACGTCGATATGTAGAGGGTACGACTGGTCGAGATATGCCAGTAGACATGTCGCAGAGTATAGTCCCAGCACTGGTAGCCAGAGGTACGGACTGACACTGTAGCGACGATGACTGAGCTGCTTCCATACAAGAAGAATCCCGTGCCTGTGCTGCAGCCATGGAAGGGATGTCTAAAACCGGAGATTTAAGTGCATTGAGCGGAATACGCCACAAAGCATCTGCAACGCAGTTTGACTCACCTTTAACGTGTCGTAGGTCAGTCGTGGACTGAGAAATATAGTCTAAATGTCTGACGTCTCGTGGGGAGTAACGGTCAGACTTAGTATGCGTTGCGTACTTCAAAGGCTTAGGGTCGGTAAACAGGATTGAATATCGACCCTCGATTGCAGGGCGGAAGTGCTTAACGGCATTATACGCAGCCAGTACTTCGCGACCAAAAGCACTATATTTGGTTTCCGTGGGATTGAGGCGTCGAGAGAAGAACTCTTATGGCCGCCATATCCCAGAAACAGACTGTTGCAGGACCGCTCCGATGGCAAAGTCGGATGCATCCACCTCTACGCTTAGCGTGGCGGACGGAACTGGGTGCATCAGGAGAGTGGTCTGAGCTAGTGTTGCTTTAATCCCCGAGAGCGCTACTCGTGCGGCATCCGTAAACGACAACTTACGTGGATTGCCACGGAGTAGGTCAGTTAGTGGAAGCAAACGTTCAGCAACATGGGGTATGAAACGACGATAAAATTCAACTAATCCCCAAAATGTCTTAAGCTCCATGATTGATGATAGCACGGCGTATTCTGGAATAGCGCACAATTTATCCTTGCAAGGCTTGATACCCTCTTGAGTGATCTTGTGGCCGAGGAACACAAGTTCCGGTTTGCCAAGTTAACATTTAGCAGGATTGACTACTATTCGATGTTCCGACAAACGTTGAATTAATAGCATCAAATGTTGGAAATGTTCACCTACGCTCGACGATGCAATTAGCAAGTCATCGACATAGATGTGAACAAATTCCAAGTCTCGCGTAATGCTACCGATAAATCTCTGGAATGTCTCAGCAGCATTTCGCAAACCAAAAAGCATACGTAGGAACTCAAACAAACCAAAAGGAGTCGTAACAGCGGTTTCCTCGACATTTTCAGCGGCGACTGGAATCTGGTGATAGGCTCTCACCAAATCGATCTTAGAAAATACAGTCGTGCCATGAAGTGATGCCGTGATGTCGTGTGTGTGGGGTATCGGACAGCTACCGTAACGGGTAACCGAATTTAGTGCGTGATAGTCGCCACATGGTCGCCAGCTAATGCCATCTTTCTTAAGAACCACGTAAACAGATGAGGCCCATGGACTGTGAGAAGGACGAACAATACCTTCAGAAAGTAGTGTCAAACTCACGTTTGGCGAACGCCAATGTGTCCGGTGCCACTCGGCGAGGTCGTGCCGTGACTGGTGGTCCGTTAGTGACAATGTGGTGTGCCACACGATCGGTCACTGTCTCCATCTCTTTAAATGGTTTAGTCAACATAAGGAATTTAATAAATAAAGACTGAAAATCGTGAGGAATGTTAGAAAACAATCCCGTGATTCGGTGTGCATCTGTTCGAGCTTAAAGACCCGTAAATTTAGTGTTCGACGAAGGATCGATAAGCTGCAACTTACGTGAATCAGCAAGTAATTCGCAGTGCCGCAGAAAATCGAGTCCCAGTATGCCTGTGGGAACATCCGCAAGAATAAACGTCCACAGATACCGTCGTCATGGTCGCAGGTTGACCGCAAGCTGTCTCGTGCCGTAAGTAGGAATGGAAGAAGCAGTCGCAGCTGACAGCCGAAGCAAAGAAGCTCGTGGCTTGTCTTTACCAACCGGCAGGACAGAAACTAAGGCCCCAGTATTGACTAGAAACCTAGCGTTAGTGCACGAATCGTGCACGTAAAATAAATGGCCAGCCTGAGACTGACTGCCGGCGAGTACGGCCGCTTCAACTCGCCGGCAGTGGCGTTTCCCGCCGCGTGTGGACACGGCTGTCTGCACCTACGGGCGGATGGTCCGCAAACGCGGTGGAACCGAAGAAAACCGCTGGTAGGATGATCTGGTTCGGACGAGGCAGGTGAGGCTGAATCACGGCCGACGTGGGCAGTGGAAGGCGTTCGTCCGTACCTTCGTTTACGTGGGCTACTGCGAGGGGTCGGTATTTTAACTCTGTCCTTGAAGGACAGACAGCGCTGGATGGATCGAGAGTGCCGAGGCCTCTCCGACGATTCATCCAGGTCAACACCCTTTGGATTGCGCGATGTCTTGGCGATGAGGGGATTAGCCCCAATACTGACAAGCGCGACAACCTTGTCAGCCACGGCGGATGCTCTTTCCAAGGACGAGTCCTCGAGAAGAGCAATTACGGTGGGCTGAACATGGAAGGGTAAAGAGTCCAACCACAGTTCCCTAACTATCTCCGAATCCTTATCGGCGGACCCTGCCAAGGACCAGAGGTGAGCTAAGTGGCGGCTGGGTTTCGTATCCCCTATGAGGTGCCGGGCAAGTAGCTGACGCAACCGTTCCTCCCGAGAAAGAAGGAAATGTTGCACTATGGCCTCCTCCAGCCAATTGTACGGCAGCTGTCGAGGAAGATTTAATACTAAATCCCTCACTGAGGCGAAAACATCGCCCGCTATTGCCTCTAAGGCATAGGAAAATCGTCGGCGTTGGCTGGTAATCCTACGTGCCTCAAACTGCAGCTCTAAGGCTGCAAACCAAACATCAGGTTCATGTGGAATAAAAGCCACAGGTTTAAAAGCAACCGCAGACAAAGTGAGATCTGTGTCGAGTTGCATCTTTTCTTCTGACGTGATTACGTTGCGATAATATATCGTAAAAAATATATGTCGTGCAACAAAAAGAGGACGTAAAACAGCAAAAAGTCACAGACCCATCGGGCGGGCGAATAATCCAGGAGGTTCTGGAAGTTTCGGGCTAACTAATATAGCAGACGTTTGAGAGCGGATGGTGAACGTGTCTCCTATTGAGTCTAGCAGCGAAGTAGCAACGATATTTCCTCTATCGGACGAATAGAGAAGACGCGAGTCGGTTTACAGATGCAAGGTGTATTCTATATATCGTGGCACCAAAACAGTACCAATACGAGAGATACACCGAACGGACAACGAAACGAAACGCGACGGCTATGCAGAAAGCGAACCGCGAGCGTGTACAATCGGCGAGCGGCCAAATGTGAAAGTGATTTAAAACGAGGTCGATGGAAACCTCGGAAAAGTCAGTAAGTAAAACGTACGCAACCGGAGAACACTATCAGGTCGATGTCAAACGTCAGAAAAGATCGTAGAGAAAATAGATCCAAAATGGTGTCCAGAAAACAGTTATTTTCTCAAAACGATCGAGGTCACTACATACTTTATCGTATAAAATAGATGTATGTTGGGCTTCCGGCGAGAGGTGACTCCTAAGTGCTATTATAAGAAGGGGTTATCTGAGTGGTATAGAACAGTGGATTTGGTTCAACTGAATCAACAGCTGGGAGCTGAAGACCTCTGGAAGGTAGAACCTTAGGGGGGAGGCAGGGAAACAGAAGCAAATATTGACTCAGGACTAGGGACCTCCTAAGACGGGCAGTCCTTTCCCTGGTGGCATTTTGTAATCAAGGGCGATTTCAAAAGAACGGACACCAGTCACAATGGTGCAGCCTCGACTGTCGCCCAGTTATTCTGTAAGACAAGGTCCGGGCGAGGAAGTACTACAATAAGGGCATAAATGGTGAGGTGCTTCATTGTCAGTGAGGACGATTTAGTAAATATCTAAGACCTTTCGCCTAGGCTCTATCAGTCGTCGTATATAGATTTAGAAAGAAAATACTGCTATCAGCTTCTAGTGCTTAGTTATTTTGGGCATATGTCTGATTAGCTAAGCATACTCACGGAAATCCACTGCTGTTTTGCCCCATAGGGTTGTTTGTTTGAGGAGAAGTAAGTACCGCCTGAAGACACACGGGATTCGGGGATGGTTATATCGTGCTCTGTTGGGCATACGACGCGGTGAGTTGCTACTGAGGCACATTAGACCACATGGTTGAACCCATTTGGGGAGCAATATGAGCAAAAAATAAAAGGTAAAGTTTGACTCTTCTGGGCAGAAGAGGGTCAAGCCGCAAAAGAGTACAGGCTTGTCTATAATTCTAGTTTAAACGGGGTCTAATTAGGTTTTTGCCTACTAGAAGCCGGTCGATTTGAGAACCAAAAATATCTTTTGCGCGTTTATGAAAACACGACAGAGCAATATACTAAGAAGGAAGGACTAGGAGATTTATGTATCCCTAAGTCACAGTACATATTAAGGATATTTCTCCGCACAAACTCCAATGACTGGTTCGCCCACAGAGATGCGTGGATGGCGCATTCGACAAAAGTGAATCTGAAAGAGCATTGCAGTCCCGGCTGTCGTATTGTTGGGAGGTCATTAAAGCCCTAAGCCTGCCAGATAGGATTTCTTGGCTTGGTTCGAAGTAACTGCCATTATTCGCCCAAAATTCGATTGCCTCGAGGCCACGTGTAAAGTTTAAGGACTGCCCATCGATCGTAATGATTTCCGGATCCGTAATAATAATGGTATGTTTCTCGGCTGGGATCAAGGAGATTGCACAAGACACGTTCACGGAGTGCAGCTTTACACAGCAGAACGTTGTCTTCTAGTGCTTCGGCCACAACGTCGTCCTCGTCACCCGTTGCTCCCAATGGCCAAGACCTCCTCTTCACTGACATCGTCACGCTCCCTTCTTTAATCGACAGTCGACGCATGATCTCTCAAGCTCCAGCTAACCCACCTATTACACATCCACGTCCTCCACCACGGCCGTACATACGAAATCTCGTCGCTCACCCTAGCGCTAGCCCACCAGCGCATTTATTTTGTCCCCCGGAGATCCGGGTACCCTACTGCTACGTCTCACACCCACAGACTCAGACGCCGCCGTCATCACTTCCACAGATGCAGTACCATATCACAAATTTTCCACCTAATGTACCGCCTCATTCTTTGGGTCTACCAACCTCGAACTATGCAGGACGATTTACTAGCATGGTTGCCAACGGATGCCACAGTATGTGACCAGAGCCCGACCATTTTCCGCCTCATGGTGTGCCCCATCTGACCCCTCCGCAACTTCAACATTCTCGGCTCCCTTAACACCCAACATCGCCGTATCCTGCTCTGACTCCACTGCACACTATGCCAACTGACCTTCATACCAAGGCCTCTTTCATCAGCGGCCCTTTCGCTACTGCTTCACCCCCTCAAACTCTTTCCATGGAGCCTTGTGAGATGCCTGCCGCTTCAACAAACTATCTAAAAACATCATACCTGTCTCATTCAAATCCCACTTACCCTGCCTTTCGTCATTCTCCTCACAGGGCCCCTATCAAAACCACGGCTGCCCCTCCCCTACTGCTCTCTGCTCTCATACTGACTCCTTAGAATCCTTGTTAACTCTCCCTCGATTTATACTTGTTTTGCCCCAAGGGTCCCACCTAGAGTCACCATACCCCCCTCCAGATCTATTAGCCCGCGTTACAATAACACCTAAGCACCCAGTGTTAACCTCTACTGAACATCATGAGTGTTTGGCCCAATAAACAACCTGCGGCAATAAGGATAGAGCAGTCCAAATGGAAGCAGTAACTCACATCCACTCCTCCTGCATGAATGACTTACCTGCTGATCACCGCCCTACCACGCACACTCTGGCTAGCAAATCTACTGACGACTGGAAGCCTCCCACAGATATGCTTTCCATAGCACTGTTAAACTCTCACTCCATCTTGAACAAGCTTTCCGCTATAAAAAGACTGGCTGTCGTCCACAACTTTGACATCATCCTGATCATTGTGACTTGGCTCACTGAGCACATACCTTCTGACCAATTATCACTGATCGGTTATCAAACCTTCAGGACTCAACGAATCTACCGCCGCGGTGGAGGTTGCATGGGGTATGTCAAGAGCAGCCTATCTGCCACCCTGCTGGAAAATACCGTGCTGGCAAGTGCTGAAGATTCTATATGGTTTACAATTTCTTTATCTCAGATGACCACAGTTTTAGGTTGTATATATCGACCCCCCAGAAAGGACACTTCCACATTTAGTCCCATTACTGATGCATTTAACTACATCGCTGACCTACCGTTTGGAGGTAAAGTGATAGCAAGCGACTTCAATGCTCCTGGCGTAAACTGGTCCTCCTTTACTGTCCCCTACAAATATTTGCAGTTGGCCTCATGCATTCGCCTGGGCCGTTGGGCCCAACATGTAAAACAACCTACCAGAAAGAATAACACCTTTGATCTGATATTTACCCTGGGTCTCACAAACGTCTCTGCCTCCGTACTAAACGACTACACAGGCAGCGACCTTAAAATTGTCAGTTGCAGATTTCAAGTCAAGCCACGTACTGATAGCCTACCATGTGACGGTTCCTCCATCGGGCACTTTAAATGGGACCATATCCCCTCTCAAATTCGCCCCAGAAACCGGGACGAGTTCTTCTTAACAGCAAATACCCAGTACTCCGCTGACCCCCTCTACTCAAGTTTACACTCATGCATCGAAAACATATCCCGCCCCTACTATCCATCCAGACAAGCAGGTTACCATATAACCAGGCTAAGGCAGAAACACGACGAGCTTCCACGGCAGTACCAACGAAATAGAGACTTTTATACAGTCTTCAGACTGGGAAGCCTCTACCACGAAATCCACCGCAAGGCTAGTGACCTACAACACAGGCAAGAAACCAAAGTTTTACACTACCCAAACACAGCTCAAGAGCTAGCTCGGCTGCACAGGGCTCGTGCCCCACAGTCAACTGAAAGCATAAAACAGATCATCCATTTGGATAATCTCATAAACTCACCTCGAAAGATAGCTGACACTTTTAATACTTTCTTCACAACCACCGGGTCTCCCAGTCCAGCGTGTGCCCAGATTGTCACCCCGTCTGTCACAAATTCCTCACTCAGTTCTGTCACCGTTATCAATACGGGTATAAATAGGTACATCCACACTTTAAAACCGACCTACGTCCTCGAACCTGACGGCCCACCATCAACAATATTCGCTCTTGGCGGCCCGGATATCCCCCGCCTACTACTAAACCTATATAATCTATCTGCAAACCGGGACCTTCCCCACCCAATGGGATAAAACCATTACTGTCCCCAGGCACAAGAAAGGCGCAGTGCATGAAATTGCCAATTACCGCCCGATTAATCATACGCCAATAATCTAAAGGCTGCTAGAAAAAGTCGTGAAACGCCACCTGGCCGACTACTTTTCCGCACATAAGCTCATCAGCCCAAGACGGCACGAATTTCTCAGATCACGGTCGTGTTCATCCTGCCAATTTGACTTTCTGAATTTGATAACAACAGCTGCCGACAAAGACAGCACTCGTCATTATCTGTCTTGACATGACAAAAGCCTTCAACAGAGTGCCACATCTGCAGTTGCTCAACAAGATTAGAGGATACGGGATTGAAAACCCCCTACTCAGTTGGTTTAAGTCCTACCTGCAAGACCGTCACCAAATTACCTGCATCAACGGCCAGATGTCAGACCCCCACCCAATAAACAGTGGGGTTATTCAAGGCAGTGTTCTAGGACCACGCTGTTTTTGCTATATATAAATTATATTTGCAATGTCATCGCTTATGGCGAAATTTTCTTGTTTGCCGACAATATGAAGATAGTCTACGAATTCGAACGAGGAAACCTACCTGTAGCACTGAATAACATCATGGTCGACGTACAGTCCTTATCCTCCTGGTGTGATCGCTTGAAAATGGAATTTTCAGTGAACAAAAGCAGTTATCTCAAGCTAAACTGCAACATTCCTTATGATACGCTTAGGATTGGCGGTGTCTCACTCCCATATTCCCCAACAATAAGAGACCTCGGACCGCAATATTCCTACACGTTCAATTTCTCTGAACGCACTTCCTACATAACTGCACGGGCAAACAAGTCCCGAATAGTAAGTTAGAGATATATAAAACTCATATTCGCCCAACCCTAGAGTACTGTACACTTGTGTTCTCAAATATGCATAAACGTGACATTATTGACATTGAGAATGTACAGCGTCGATTTACCAGAAAACTGTTTGAGCCTTCTACGACCCTGACCTACAGACAGCGGAGCACACTCCCGCGGCTCGATCCTCTGTGGCCTAGCAGAATAAAACTCATCCTCGCATTTTTGTTTACCTTGATCCACAAACAAGCTGCATCCTTTAGCCAAGTTCAGTTCAGTATAAACTCGACGCACCAGCTGTGAAATAGGGAACACCGTATAATGATCCCTACTTCTCGGAAATCCTTAAGGCAAAACGCCTTCCTCCTGAAATATGCAATTTTGTGGAATGAACTCCCAGCTGATATCCGTTCCCTAGATTCCCTAATTATGTTTAAGTCTAGACTACACGTAGCTCTGGACATCCAAAAGCTGATTGCTCTTATAATTCCTTACATGACTTTTGATAAAGCTTATGAGGAAAGCGTTGGATACTAACCAGAACCCTTGATAATCTAGGATGTGCCACACCATACACCGCAGTTGCCATCACCTAAGCGTAAACCTACCACTTTACAATGCCTAAACATAGTAAATCTCATGACTGGGGCCAGTGCCTCAGAAGTCGTATTTGATTACATGAAATATCACTAGAAGCATGTAAGATGGTCTTTAAACATTTCCAGTGCTTATTTTTATTTAGTCTTTGCCTCTGTCTCTAATCCAAGAAGCAGCACCTGTCAGACTCCTCAACCCCCATCCATTTGTCACCATAAGACATTCACAGCTCAACTTTCGTCCCTATCCCAGAACTCTAGCACTCTCCATGATTGGCCTATATAGCATTTGATACTTAGCCAGCAAAACTACAAACCATCTGTAGATCGTCCCGACGAATCACGTTGTTAGTGCTGTTGGTTGCATCCCATCTTAGTACAGACTGGCGTTTTGTTGAACATAAACCCCATCAAATAATCGCAGGCTGTGGTTGACTCTACCTCTCCCTGCATTTTTTGTTTCTTGTAAACGGCCTGAGGGTTCTGACTTCACGGATAAGGCGAGTGTTAGCTTGGCCTTTATGCAAACATTCCTGGCCGTGATGGCCTCCCTGCACAGAGATGATCACCAATAAGACAAAAACACCGAGAAGTAAGAGGTTCGCATAAAAAGTGGAAAAAATACCTCTCTATTCTGTCTTCTAGGCGCACCAGCCATGTCACATGTGACCCATGTCTCCGGGTTGCAGTGTTGCTACGGTTTGACCTATTTCCAACCTGGCTTGTTACATGCGGTCCATGTTTTGGCCGAGAGGTGGGAGCTGTGGTCGCCCACAAAAAGCAGCTCCGCCTTCTCTGACAGCCAGATACATGACTGTGATAAAACCACAAAATTTAATAAAAACTTCGAGAAAAAGTGTGAATTACTCTTGGAGCGCCACGTGCTGGATGCCAGCGGTTGTGTGTTGTGCTACCTCCTTACCTAAAGCAGGCCTTTGTGCCGCCTACCATGAGCACAGAATGTAGACCGTTAGAGTTTACTTCCCTAACAAAAACTTGGACCCATTTCATTCCCATTTCTCATGGCTCTCGAAAACCAGTCCTCAAACTGGTGTTTTCCTACTTTGCAATACCATAACGACGAAAAAGATACCAGGATAACCAATCAATCACGTCTACATCAGATTTCCTTGCTCACACTCGAGCATAATCTCAGTACGATAGCACCATCGAGTAAGAGCATGGATGAACCCAAGTTAACGTTCCAAGGCACATGATCAATCGCCTCTAATGTATCACCACTGTCACCCCAATAGTTTCTCCTACTTTAGGGCTCCTCAGAAACTACTCGGTATAGAATAACCACTATACCGGAAGAGACAGTAACAGCATAGGGCTACGCTAACAGTGAGCCAGTCCCATTCGCTCACAGTCTGTTATTCCAAACCTATCTTATCGCCTCGTTGCCAAACTGCGTTCTGCATAAGCAAACGGTATTGAGGGTTATCATTTCCAACTACTCTGAACAGTGAAGCCCTAGGTCCTTTATTAGTATCCGAGCGATACCGTGCCAAAATGCAAACCATAAATCTTTTGGAATGCATACACAGTTACCAAACCAGTGTACTCAACTTTGTTAGCCTGTAGCAGTAAAGCGCAAATCTACTGCGAGCCTATTTAACCTAGAACGTTGAGTAGGTGCCACTGACTGCTCAAATGAAACTTCATCCATGCCCCACTCACACAGACCTAACCAGTCCATTATTCATTGTCTTCACATATTATCATAACCCACAGCTGGAACCACGTCCAGACCGCAATCCCCCTCTATTTCAGGTTCGTTGTCTCCCACTATCTCAGTCGCCAAATTGGCTAACCAAGGAGGCCCCTTTGACTCGTACGGGCAGAGACTCAAGTGGAACCTACCATAGCAACTGGGACCGAAATCAAACCACACAACAGGATTCCCATAATTGCTTATCAGATCGTTCAGCGTCTTCAAACGCAACCAGCACGAATTCCAGTTCACGCGCATGCTGCTAATACACCTCCACAATCGGCCGATTGACCGACACATACTTTGCCGTGCCGGGAGAAGCGTATGCATACGATGTCATACGTTACCAGAAATGACGCTGAATAACGCTGAAGGCAAATGCGTCAACATATGCATATGTATTTGTCAGTGAAACAGCGAAATAACGCTCAAGTCCATGAGAAGATTTCCCCTTTTATTATCCGTTACCACAGTTTATCTTTCCCCCGAACCGTAGCTGGCTGGAACTTGACTCTCCACTTCTCGAGGGCCCTCCAGTTGCGCTTTATCACTTCTGAATGGTACATGTCACTGATCCTGAATCTGAAATCACCTTTTTACGGAATGCTGTTTTGCCCACATCCACCAGTGTCCACTTTCACGAAATTGGCCTCATGTCTCCCTGCTTCAAAACTCATCCCGTTTATTGAACTCCGGTGAATCCGTCATTCAGGGTTTGTGTAGCCTCCGTGGATTACTATCCTCTTTGCATGCATCGATCTTCCCGAGTACACTTCCTTACAATTATTTTCCTTTTCTTCTTGCCTAAAGCCTACTCCATCTGCAGAACCTTAGTAGGCCTCTGTTTTCCTTGGCGTGCATTATTCTCGTTCATATTGCGTCCCTGTCACTGCGTTGAGGATTTGTTCGATATCTTCACCGTGCACTACCGCTCAGCCCGGATACGAAACTGGTCCGAAACCGCCGCGCAGACCATTATTAGAATAATCCAATTAAACTGTTGCTAGCTATGTTTTTCTATCGCTGATACTCTTGACTTTCATACTTAGAATTTTTGAACATTTCATCTCATTGAGTAACGTGTTAAACCATGATCATGCGCTAGAGCGTGCTTCTCGACCATGGCCGAGAAATATACCAATATTATTATAATTATTATTATTATCATTATTCACAAATTTTAGAGGTCGGATTGGTACGTTTTCGGAACTTTTCGATGGTGCTAGACGGTGTTCAAGTTAACTGAAGTGAGGACGGTTGGCGCTAGCCGTGCAGAAATGTTTCTGTTTCCGGGGCAGGGCATTGAGGAGAGTTTGACAAAAGCAAAGCTGCTGATTGGAGCACTATAAAATGGTGGGAAAGATGTAGTATGTACATAAATGGTTTAAACAACTGTTCGCTGAGAGATCAAAGGAAAACCGGGACTCACAGAGATAAGTACATGGACGGACCGGATGTGTGCCTGAAGGATCTATAATGAAAGACCTGAGGGAGATTTCCACCAACAAATATCCAGAAGCAGTGGAGAGTAAAACCAGCATCGAGTTATCAGTCAATAACGTCAGCAGCGTAGAGAGTGGGTTGTTTTCACTGATGTCAATTGTACAAACCCCTAAGCCGGTGGGCACTGGTTTGGGAAGCTAAAGGTGAAGGGGGCCTGTGGAGCCAGATAAGTTTAATTTGATAGTCCCTTAGGTGATTCCACTGAGATATGGAGAAAACAAAGTTGCATCTGAAAGTGGACATGGAGAAAAATACTTTAGATGGAATTTAATGTTATGTCGAAGCTGCATGAGTGACTGTTGGAAGCCCAGTTGAGGATTTGAACATGGGATTTTTGAGAAAGTGGTCGGCTGGAACCAGGAGATGGACCAGATGCGTCGGACCAAAGTGAAGAATTGATTTGAAAGATGACTTTTTGGTATGCAAGTATTATGACAGTGTTATGCAGAGGACCAGACCTGAGGGGAAATGGACATTATATCGGATGTTAGGTTAAACTTTTCTGCATTAAAACAGCATAGTGACAAGCTTCGGCGAACATCGAGCGGCTGGTACTTTATTTCATAAATTTCGTGTTCGCCGCCGATGGCATGCCATAAATTAAGGCCCGAGCACTCTCAGGCCCATCGAATGCGACTGGCCGTTTATATGGGAAAAGATTTGGTTAGCAGGCCAAAATGGACTATGATTGCGTCGGTTGACAAAATGGGGGATAGTACTCTGGAAAAGCAATGGCGATGGTGGGATTCCAGCCATGATTTGGGTATCGCTATGCAGTATGAACGACCGATTGGGAGATACGCCGAAGGTAATTGTTGGGACAGTGCGTGATGTCCTTGGTGTCGAGAATCCGCCTCTTGGTCCTGTGAAAAGTATTGTGGCTCATAACATGAGTAACGCTATTGTGATCGCAATGGCGTGCGATGCAAGATGCCCCATAAAACATAGGCCAGCCTGATTATAGGCTCGAACCACTGCCTTCCAGCATGAAAAAGTAGTCCAATCAGAGCGGCCAGATTGGTTTAGTCCCTGCTGTAATCCGAGGATAGCTCCCAATGGACCGACGGATACCGAAGTAACCTGCGTGATCTGAAGCGAGACCGGAGAAGTGGCAGTCTGCAGGATTTTCCAGCTAGGGGTTATGATTGACGTACCAAAGGAAATCCGACGATTACAATTTTAGGGGAGTACTGAGGGCCTATATTAAGTGAAAGCATAGGCAACCTGGAAGTGCTTCCAGCTGTGGGTTATGATAGCAGATGAAGGCAATATATGATGAGCTAAATGCATTCGTATAAGCACAGCAAGAGTAAAGCTCCATGTTAGCAGTCAATGGCACATGCTTCACGCCGTGGACAGGACCGTGAAACCAAATTTTGACAGCAGAAGCTCGGATGGAATGTGGTGTTAGGGATAATCCACGGTTTTGGTAGAGTATGAACGATTGGAGGCTGATAAACTCACTGTGTGGCGGAACCCCTTATTCCTGACAGGATTTGTAGCAAAGGAAAATAGGTGGACAGGTTTTGACAAGAGAGTTTAGGGCAATGGAGAAGTAGAGAGCTTGCCGAAGATCATGATGGCCGTCGGTCGTAATTCGGCAGTTTACTACGGGCGTCTGCTTGATGTCGAACATCATTTTATAGGGTAACTTAGATTCTCACTCTTAGCCGAGGCTCTCTGATATCAGGGGATCGTTATCAAGACCATGGCACATCAGGCTCCTTCACAGGTAGCGGAGTAGACATATTACTAGTAGGAGCCACCGCTGAGTTATGATATGAAACCTTACAGAGTTCTTAGGGGACTGCATTGGGTACCGTGGCTATCTGAGCACCTGCTTTATTTTATGTGTGGGCTCTGGGCAATGGCTTGGTTTCGCCCCGGTCATCAACGTCTAGAGCCAACGGTGGGGTGGGCTGTATTCTTGACGCATGCCGTATAGATGTTTTGCACCTTGTGCAGTCATATGTTTGGAGGGTGAAGTCTCGGGCTACCGCGTAGGAAGATCGTGCTAGCACTTCATTTACGCTGAGAAGAAAGAAAGCACGTCCATGGAAATCAAGGTGAGTCGAAAATGCTATTGGGCTGCAAACAACTTATAGGTAGGCATCCGGGGGTTGGCTTTGAAGGAATTCAGCTTTCATGTGATTCTCAGGCAATACCGCAAGCTGGTGAAGTCAGTCCGTGTATCGACAAGAAAGATTTTGAACAAAGCACATGTCACAGGTATATTATTTTTAAAGCTTGTATAGACAACTGAGTTTGGCTTCAACGAGCCGGTTGAAGATGGACCATGGGGTGTGTGAGGTGGGTTAAACTGAGAGAAATGGGGTCGAAATATACGTGGATAGCTCATTCGGCAAGCTCACCACCCTGCACAGGGTTAGGCAGAAGTACTGAGGGCTAACCTCGTACGCTCCTTTTTTGCTATTTATTTTCGGGGCTTCTAATAGGCACGGTAGGGTAGTAGCTGTCACGGGAAATCACACCCGTTACTGTGTGGGCTTAGGGTATAAGTCCGATACATTCGAGGCCAAAAGCAATTTGGGTACTTCTTACATTCAGAAAAGCAGGAAAGCTTTCAATAATTTGAAATATTCGTGTTTGTTGTAGTTCAGGTTGTTGGTTGCCATGATGTTCTGATCGCTGAGCTTGGCGTTTAGATCGCAAACGTTTCATCACCAGTCGAGGTGACATCGTCAGTGCGTGTGCGCTGTTGGTAGTGATCTCTTATATTTAAAGGTTTGTCAATAGTCCTGACCTTGAGCTCCGTAGACGTGCCCAAAGCTCGAAGTTTGTTTTACGGCTTCGCCTCGAAGAACTTGACCTTTGACCTTTGACGGTTGACGTCCCGCTCGGTGAGCGTGAATTCTTTTCGCTTCGTCCTGTTGTTTCCATTTTTTGATATTTGAATCCTCGGCGAGTCAGTTCCGAAGATGTGTGAGTGTAAAAACACAGATTCAATAATACGGGTTGAGTGATTTGAGTCTACTAATTCCGCTTCTGACATTCTTGATTAGTTCAACTGTCTGCTCTTCATCCGACTGTACACGTGATCCAATTCAATATGTCTATTGATTGAGTTGCTTGAAGAGTACCAGGCTTCCAAAAACTCCCTTGCGTGCCTTGTGGTTGCTTGACCAAAAATTTAACCAACGCGCAGCAGTTTTTGGAACGAATAAAAAACGTAACCATAGAAGAAGACGAAGTGATGATTTCATTTGATGTCACTGCAGCTTTTACTTCGATTGATTTGAACTTAGCAAAGAATGTAACCAAAGAATTCCTTCAAGACCACTACCCAGACAAACCACTAGAAGCATAAAGAACTTACGAACTGCTGGAAATGTGCCTATACACTTATTCCAAATTTGATGGTGACGTGTACGAACAAATCAAAGGAACACCAATGGGTTCACCAATATCCGGATTTCTCGCTGAAGCTGTAATGCAGGCCCTGGAAAACATTACACTACCGAGGATCCGGCCGAAACTTTGGGTCAGATACGTGGATGACACTTTCGTCATCATAAAACGCTCGGATATTGGAAACACAAAAAACAATTAATAACATCCTCAACGACATTAAGTTCACCACGGAATCAGAGAACAATGCAGAATTTGCATTTTTGGACGTGCTCGTGAAAAGAAATGCCAACGGCACACTGGAGACATCCGTGTATCGGAAACTAACACACACGGATCAAGTATTAAACTTCCACAGTAATCACCCAACTCACCACAAAAGGTCATGCATTCGGACCCTGTTCACGAGAGCTAAAACCCACTGCAGCACAATGGAACTGAGAACGCAAGAAGGAAACTACCTCTTCAGAATATTCTAGCGAAACGGATAACCAAGAAACTTCATTAGAAGAACGGTGTATGGGATGAATAGTAAAATAAACCAAAGAGCACAACCAAACAGAAGGATCACACTACCATACATCAAAAACGTCTCTGAAACAACTGCAAGATTGCTCCAATCCCAAAACATAACAGTTGCCCACAAACCAACCAAAGTCATCAGAAAACTCATATCAAAACCGAAAGAACAACTCAAAACCGAAGAAAGAAGAAACGTTATATACAAAGTCAAGTGTTCGGACTGCGGCAAATGCTACATCGGTCAAACCGGGAGAAAAGTTGCCACTCGAATGCACGAGCATAAACTGGCCACAAAGAGACATGACCCATTCTCTCTCATATCCGTCCACGAGGATCAAGAAGGACACAAGTTCAATCTGGACGACGTTAAAATTTTTGATCAAGCAACCACAAGGCACGCAAGGGAGTTTTTGGAAGCCTGGTACTCTTCAAGCAACTCAATCAATAGACATATTGAATTGGATCACGTGTACAGTCGGATGAAGAGCAGACAGTTGAACTAATCAAGAATGTCAGAAGCGGAATTAGTAGACTCAAATCACTCAACCCGTATTATTGAATCTGTGTTTTTACACTCACACATCTTCGGAACTGACTCGCCGAGGATTCAAATATCAAAAAATGGAAACAACAGGACGAAGCGAAAAGAATTCACGCTCACCGAGCGGGACGTCAACCTTCAAAGGTCAAAGGTCAAGTTCTTCGAGGCGAAGCCGTAAAACAAACGTCGAGCTTTGGGCACGTCTACGGAGCTCAAGGTCAGGACTAATGACAAACCTTTAAATATAAGAGATCACTACCAACAGCGCACACGCACTGACGATGTCACCTCGACTGGTGATGAAACTTTTGCGATCTAAACGCCAAGCTCAGCGATCAGAACATCATGGCAGCAGGGAAGCTTGTTTTCCCAGGAGAGAGTGATATTCTTTTCTCCTCGACCTGCCATTCTTTAAGAGTAACCCATGGGAGGCCTTCGTGTCACCTTCGCTTTGGTAACGAAGTCTTAGGTGTCGTTTACATGAATATCAGTGATCGTAAAACACTTTTTCTGATAGCCCGTATTTTAGTCAGGTGGGGTTTCACACTTGGCCTTCGATGCAAGTAGCTCGATGGTGGTTTTATAGTTAGGATTCGATCCGGTTAATTTTGAAGCTTTTGATTCTATAGCTTCTGATCTTATCCTGGAATCCAAGGAGGAAATGTTTTCTCTTCAAACTAACTTGGATGGTGACCATTCCTAAGACCTATTCAGCAGCTGTGGTTACCAAGTTCAGGAAACCAAACTGGCAGGTCCAACACAAGCCTGACATGAGGAATGCCTGCAGTAAATTAGGTAGAGTTTTGCAAATTTTTCTGAGGTCCTGTGTATCACTGGCATATGAAGTTTTGGGCGGTAGTTGGCGATGTCATGGACCGAGCCGTTAATACTTCTAGGGATAATAATGAACTTCTTCCACCGTTTGGTGCGGATTCTGTATCAGAGGGGAAAACTTTCAAGAAATGACGGTTCCACTTTTGACGGGCTTTAACTAGATGACCGTTGCATATTACCTGAAAAACTTGCCCCTGAGTAGAAGTACCCGTGCTTCATAAGCAACTGTTGGTGCCGTTCTACTGCGACAAATAAAATGTACCTGGCTGTCCATAGTCCACTTTTCGTAGAGTCTGTGTACGACCGAGTCCAGGAATAGTACTCGTGGCCCTGAACTTCCGGCGTTTTACTTGGCTTTCCTTAATCTTCATCATTCTCTTGAAGGCCAGCAGGAAACCGTCCTCGTGAATCACAGACCAGTACTTACCCAGGGAGTCCGTCACCTAGATCTTCTGACTTCACTTAAAATATAGGATAAATCTTGGGCCAACTTAAACCTGTGGTAGGCGCACTTTCTCGAACTCATCTCATTTCACAAATCAGAGACACAGATGAGGAAGGTTTTGTCGCAGAGCAAGCAAGCGAACCAGAATTTTGTCGAATCCAGCAAAGTACCTCTCTCCAACTCGAACTTGTGCCGCTCACTTCATCGTGTCGCAAGTACTCTCCGCCCACCGCCATCGTTTGAGCTCAGGAAGGATGTCACTGAGATACTACACGGATTGTCACACCCTTGCACAAAAGCCCTGGTCAAAATCATAACCTAACATTCCGCGTCGCACAAAATGGACATGGACTTGCAAAAATGGGGACTTCATTGTTCAGAACGGCAACGGGCTGAAGTGCACTGACACAAAAAGCCTACTCTGCATGCTCGTCACACCAGAAGCACGTATTAGTCATGTTCATGTCAGTCTGGTGGGCCTTTAACAGACTATTGACTTATATGTCAAAGCATAACAATCTCAAAGTGGTACCGACTTACTGCACGGGTACGGGGTAAAACTCCAAGTTTCCCGGATCTTCTATCTATCCTGTCATGTGAGTATTGCAGGTGGACTGGAAGACACTTCACCAGAAAATGAAAAAGTATTCAGGAAAGTAGTCATGACGGTATCTTGCTCCTGGCATTTCCGAAGGGGCGGAAAAAGGAAAACCGGACAATGGGGGATGGTTCAACTCTGCAGCTTCCTGTTTGGCTCGCGTGGCCAAAACTGTTTCTTCTCGAAAAATCTGCCAGAGTTCCCGTGGTGAGCTTTAAACCGCAATCATCCGAAAGGCATTGCCGCAGATATATATATGCATATTTATGTACCCGCTTGCTTCCGGGGAAATTCTGTTCGCATGTTTACATACTACTTGCTTCAAATATAAGCTCCTTCACGTACAGCCTCGTTGTTCTTTGGGCTGGCAATTACTCAAACAAGAGTAACTGAAAGAAGTCTTGGTTTTGACTCACCTATCTACTCTTCAGTGAAGAGTATCTGTTCACACTCCGGAGGATTCAAATGAGGTCTTATAGATGATATAGCATCAAAGCGAGCAAGTATGAAGGCGCTTGGATAAATGGATACCGAGTTTGCACTTCTGATAAGCGGTGACGACGGCGAAACCGGTCGCCTTCCAGAGAAACTTCTCCCATACTTTTATATCATGCTTATTGTTAGCCAGCATGCTTCGATGGAGAGCTTTACTTAGATGTCCTGCTTGTGTGACGGCCGATCGAAGCACCCTTTCCGAAGTTAATTATCCTTTTTGTCGTCCTTCTGGGACGCTCACTAGTAGGGACTACAGATTACTATCCAGCCGCTGTAGGTTTGGTCCATCCTATGCATGAGCTGCTCAAAGCAACTCCAAGAGCCCGTTCTGAAAGAGCATGGCAAGAGGCTCTTCCTTTTATTGTTACCCGTTCGATGTTTGGGTACAGATGACCTGCTTAAGCTCCGTCAGAGTTGTTGTTGGGGCCCCCTTAGGTTGCCCGGAGAACAGGTTGAGCCACGAACCATGTAGCGTTTTGGATAATCCGACTGCATTCGATGCCGAACTCGGTATATGCGTGACCTACCAGCGGCATCTACTACAGAACGAATCATTAAGGACGACCTATCCAAGGAACGGCCCGCGTGCATACGTTAAGATGGCAAAGGAGTATTGATGTCTTCAAGGGCCGATTGAGGTTGGTGCCGTGTCTTTTTACGCTAATGAATCCCGATATATAATTTACTTTATTTTGATTTTGCTGAAACCGACGGCGATTGGGGATAGTTTATCTCCAATAGGCTTTGGGAGCAGGTGGAAAGAAAGAACGGGAATCACCGGCGCCACTATACCTGATGATCAACACATCACCGAGCTCCATCGTAGGTGGAAAAATGATATGTAGCTAATCTCAAACAGAGACGGAACTCCCACAGGGACTACCAGCAACTCGCTTTTAAAGTAGCTCCACCGTCATAACCTCATACTGCACTAAGGACAAGTAACGCTTTAGCAAGATCGGAGGATCAACAGAAGTAGATTCAGAGACACAGGATACTATCCTGACATCAGTTCGTGGGACCAGAATAATCACCGGAGAAGAGCTATTACGAAGTTCTAAATCGTTGTCGAATAACACATCAGACTTGATGTTATTTAAGCTATAAATCACAAAACAATTGGCAATAGTCAGCTGAGGGAAGCTGTACAAAACGTGCACTGGCACTCATAAGTAACGACGCTATCAGTTTAGTAAATATGGGAACCAATGAGGACAAAACTTAAATTCAACACGCAAAAATAACGCTAGGCCACCTCAGCAAGAGCCAACGATTGAAAAGCACTCACTGACCATAGGAAGTAACTGCATTATTACAAGCTTCATATACAGCAGTGCTCTCCAGCTACCGAAATAGTGGAGTATTATCCACAACAATCAGAAAAATAAAATGTGTTGAATTCGCTACACTCCGAAGCTACACAAACAAAAACAGCGGGAGGACCATAACTGCGGAACTGTATGCTAATTATACCGCACAGGTAATTTGTACGAATGTTACCTCAAAACGAATAATTGGCAAACGATATGTCAACCAAAAGCAGCAAGCTTGGAGCGCACCTGTTCAGGGCGAATTTGATTGGCTGGAGCTCCTCAGCGTATTTGGCCACCAAGCTGTACTGCGCTGTGTTCCGTGTGAAGGCCGCTGGGTCAGCACAGCTTTCATCCCTCGGAATCTTATCAGCGTTGCCCTGCCCCATGCTGGCCTCTAGGATGCAGTTTGGTCTCTTCTGCAGTTACCTCCGATGGCGCTGTAAACGGGTTATCGACTTCAAAACCATGGTCATTTGCATCAACGTTCCCCATATAAGGGCGGATTCAGCCAGAGATCCCTCAATGTCCAGGTGCAGCATCCAGATCGGCAATCCGATCCATAGACCGGCGGAGATGCCAGACCGTGAATCTACAATTTGGTTTGGGCGTTTTGCCCTTGAATTATTTGATGTCACTGAAGTCAAGACTTACTTACGGCCCCAATCTTTTCGTCTTGGGTCTGACAGCCTGCCTCTCCCTTGCTGTCAGGCGCACTGCTCGCCCATGCTCCATCAGTCAGCTGTAAGTGAACGTCTTTGACTCGATTAACCCTCGCGGGCTAGGCGGTGCTAAAGTTTATTTCACGGACCACACTTAGTTTTTTATTGCACCATTGAAGCACTGGCGGCTTGATGCTCCACGAGATGCTGACATCAAACTTCATCATGCCAACTTTTGAAGTCTCTCGCCAAGAGCTTCTACCTGGTATCAGTGACCCGTCGTTGTGGAATTCCCTCACGAAAAAAGGACTCCTGTATAACCTGAATTAAAGACAAAGTGGTTAGCACTTTTCTCGAAAACATCCCAGGGAAAGGGCCATGATTCTATCAGCACTAATTTGTAGTGCCGGCTCAAGAACAAGCCACGAAAGTCGAGATGTGACCCCTGCAACACACCGTAAACTTCGAGATTCAAATTGGATTTGTGTGGGTAATCAATGCAGGTTTTTACCACAGTGTAGGTTTTGCGTTCGATTCCTGCAATAAGCTTACCTGTCCCGTGAGTGACTTCATTTTTCACAAGTACAAATACCCGTTGTGAAATTCATCCAGAAGTCATTTACAGTAGAGTTTATGTGACAAGCTGGTCACAATGACAAAGATAGCCAACTGGCTGCATTCTGAAGTTCCGTGGCGGTGCAACTGGATCATTATACTTCCGTTCTACCTCGAGCTGCTACTCTTTCTTGGTAGCCAAAAGTACCGACGAATAGTAGCATTTTCTACGCTTACTCGGCCTTCCTGTAGACTGGGAAGCAGCAGGATAAATACAACCTCATTTTTCAGCCACTGCGAGTCTCGTTAATATTGGCGATGTGTCCAATTATGTGACTGTCCTGCAGAATCAAAGCGGATTATTGTATGGTGCATGGTGTAATTTTTTGGCCGCGGTCAAAATTCACGCGCAAAGAATACATCAAAACGTACGAGATTATGCGGTAAGATGATATGTTTACAAATTAGAAAATCAGAAGTCGCTCATTTTCGTCACCAGTAGAGTACAGCTCCACGAAGTTGGAACAAAGTAAAATGACGAAGGGGTACTTGTTGAATAAGTTTCGAATCCAGATACAAGCAGTGATGAAGAAGTTGCCAGACATAAAAATTCCTGGAAGGAACCCTGTAGTGGGATGCGAAGGAAACAATATATACATGGTCGATGGAGAAAACAGTTAGTGGACGGAAGCTGGCGTCCGCTGAACAAGGTGAGTCGTGAAGCAAGCTACTGGGTGGAAATTGTGCAAAAGTGCCCAGGAAAATATTGATTTACTCGAAAATACAACATCCCATAAAAAGTGAGGTAATTTTCAGTATGAATAAGAAGTACGATCGAAAGTATAAAGATCCGTAACTAGAAGAAGGATAGAACCTGAAAAGTGAATATCTAATTGCTATGCAGAACACTACGTTTCAGGCAGAAAATAAACCTTGAAATAGGGGGGGTGAAACATTTTACCCGGGCTAAGACCTTTCTACGCTGGAAAAATGACAGACACGTTGTCATATTTAGTCTCACGGGGCATTTCTGCTTCGGTTAGCATGACAGATGAGGAAGATAGAAGCAGTCGCTTCTGGAGGACCTATCTGAGCCCCCACGAAAAGGGCGATTTTAGCTTTTCGGTGCACTTTTCTATTATGATGAGTGATTTCAGGGAGAAGGAGGGCACCTCCAACACCGGTCCACCTACTGCTATACAAAGTGTCGTCATTCAATGGTTGAACACTCGAAGCTTTCAGACTGGGTTCTCACCAGGGTGAAAACGTATTTATTGCCGTATTCCAGTGGAAATTTCGGGATCTAAGACTAACCAGCAAGCGTTTTTACCCGGTGAAACGCATAAACCAGTGGATATGAATCATCTGGCAGAAGTAAAGTTACGCTTTCATACCCGTAAGATCTGTGCAAGGGATGAACAGAAGGGTAGAACACTATGGCTTCAGCGCTGTCCCAGCTGCTTGTGAAGATGGCATAGACGGTCATTAGGAAACAGTGTCTGGAATAATGGAGAGGTTGTGATGCATATGGACAAAATGGCTTTTCCTCCATAGTGGTAGTGAAAAAAGACATGAAACTGGGTCACCAAAATATTACGGACATAAGGGCAAATCCGTAGGCGGTGGTCAGTGAAAAATAGCAAACGTGTTAAAATCTAGTTATCCGATGGGCGCAAGAAAAAATGACGGTGAAGCTAGTGGTTCCCGGTTTGAGGAAAGGGAAACTAATGGAGCTAAGAGTTTACTATAAGGGAACTAGTGGTTTTTAGCTAACGCGCACGAAGATTTTCGGTTCAGAACGTGAATCAATATCTCGTTATTCAAAAGTAGGCTGACTTTGGACAACGCACTATCGGTGCGTAGGCTCAAGGAAAACGCAGGAAAAGCGGTTGTTTTTATAAAATTATGGACAAACCGTGTTCACATTCTTCTTTCGATCAATCTAACGCGAGTCGGATTAGGTTCTTAGTTGTGAACCCTGAGATGCAGAGATATGGTCACAGCACAGGCCGCGCCGTTTGACTTTCCGAAGCATGTATTCACAAACGTATTGGACACTGACTGGCGGGTCAACAGTTGAGCAGGGTCTGTTAGCAATGTGAAAAGCCCGAAGGGCATGCCAGAGCCTCATAAAGGCTCAAATAGAAGGAAAAGCTGGTCAGGAGGCCCAAATATTTTGGGTTCCTTTTATGTAGGGTAGAATGTGGTCGGTCACAGAAAAACAATCCTTAAGTGAAGAGAACAGGGAGCACTGAAGTAAAGGCTTCATGTTCAGGCTTATTTTTGTCTAAGCTTTTCCTTGCAGAGAAGCTGGAGAGCTTGTTCGCCCCAAAGTTATTACTTCACATTTTTCATCTCCCACGTTTAGTTATACCTGAACTGTGAGGTCTGAAACTCCTGGGGTTGGCTTTCTTCCCTTGTTGTGAGAGTGCCATAGAATAGGTGTCATCATTCTCCGTGGCTTCGCGTTCTTAGGCTATGAAACGGGAAGACAGAGGTGGAACAGGCGCTCAGGTAATGGCGGCAATAATTAAGCTCGTATTTAAAGGCTTGCTTCTGCAACTAACGGAGTCGGATGGGTTCCAGTATACAATTGAGCCATTTTGTGACTGCACTACTCACGTTGGTATACTGTGTAACTTCACAGGCGTAACGGCCTTGGAGAAAAAATATTGTCATCTGTTCTACAGTGGTTGATGACCAGTTGATTTTGTATTACTGGGGGGCTGGTGTTAACACTTCCAGGAGTTCATGCCTTTGGCCGCATGCTGAAACTAAAAAACCGTTGCGCTGTAAAGATACAAAAGCTCAACAAGCCGAAATTAGGCAACCGAAAGGGAAGATCATATGAGCAGGGACTTAATTACGGGTCAAGATGAGACAGTTCAGCAGGCAGCTGGGATTAAAGGTGTTTAACGGAGGAACAAAGAGTTGTATGGGGAACAGGATGGTAGTTGAAGACTGCTTGGAACCGGGAGACTTGGACATAGCTGCACAAGGCAAAGTCAGGGTACTGTCAGAGGTGAGGTGTTGTGGTGGCCTAGCCTTGAAAGACAACTCTTGGAGCATGTAACGGCCCTAGGTTGTGAGAAGAAACCATGAAATCCCTGTGGCGCAAGCGTAGTACCCTGAGAATTGCAATCGGAAGAATGGGAACTTATTGGGAGCTATGTTTGTGCTGGGACTTTCAAGATGAAATTTTGGTCTGCCAGTGCCCCGAGCCTGGATTTATCAGCTGAATAATGGCAGTCGCTGGTATTTGCGGTACACTTATTTGAGCGTACCGGAGACTGAAGAGGTTGGTGGTCGGTGTCAATCGTGATATTCAACCTAAAAAGGTAATTTTGCAGGCCTCACCCCACTCAGAAATCGGCCGAGGCTTCTTCGGGCTCCCGGCAATCCCTCTCTGCAGCATGAAGCATGGGCGGTATGCAGTTAGTGGGACATCTATTATGTCCGAGGAATGTTAAATTCCAGCTTCGGAGGCATTTAGTTTGCGCAAACGGGGCTTGCGTGGTCGACTGGCTATACTTGGGTGGATCCGCTTGCTTTATTCTCGTATCGGACGTCACAGTGCCACTTATCGGACGACTGGGCGGGAAAATGTCAGGACCCTCTAGGCTCCTTGTCCTTTGGCGGTTCACCCATCGAAAACCAACCCTTAGCAACGGACCTTGGCCCTTTTCCGAACATGCTGTCTTCCAAACGGCGAGGGCCAAAATGTATCTTGGTCTTATGTTCAGATCCTTCCAGCTTAGGGAGAGCATTCTTTATATAAACCATGTACATGCCAAGCTCCATCTCGAATATTGCCCCTTTTTCTTCTCTGGTATGCGAAAACGCGACAGGATTATTACTGAATGTATTCAGAGAAGATTCGTAAAGCAGCTTTTTGGTTGGTCGTCGAACTTAAACTGCAGAGGATGGTGTTTGTATTTCAAAATCGAACCCTAGTGACTTTGTCGCACCAAGCTTAACCCGATATCCCTGTATAAACCATTGACTGGGCAATCTTATTCCTCTTACCAGCTATGCTTTCGTCTGGATACTGGATATTCACTCCAAAACAGATAGTATATTATTACCACCCCCCTCCCTTACCAGGATTATCCTACGTTCCAAGTTCCTTCTCTTCACATACTCCGGAATATGGAAAAAATTCCCTTCGCCCATCAGATCTTACTTGTCAAAGTGTGCATTTGTGCACGCTATTGATGAATTTGCTCCAGTCTCGACTGTTTTGCGCTTATCTGAAGTTCAGATAACCAAAAGTTAAGCCCACGAAAAAGGCCTCTGCTTTAAAGCCATTACCCAGCTTTTTCGAGCTATCCTGCCCTTCAGGATCACTCAACTTTTCCTTCTCAATATTGACCGGCTAAGAATTATAAATGTTCTGTTTAACCATATTTTAGACTGAACCGTCCATGTATTTAAAGCATGGCTGTATCCACCAACCATTTTTCCATACCGGCCTATCGAACCCTTTCAATATCATTTTGAAATAAGTCCTTCCAGAGGCATTCATGCTTTTAGAAAGGCCACGGTAATACTTCTCACACGTTGTCAGTAGGCCTCATCTACTGCACGATTTACTACCGTTATGAAGTTACGTCAGTTATGCGCACCTGGAACCAGGCTCAACGAAACTATAGGAACTGCATCAGTAACTACACATTGGTCCGCTAATTATATATATGCAGATTACTGTCTCATAATTAACAGCAAAAGTATGGTAAGCTACCCAGAGCTCCTTGATAACTTTTTCACATCGGGTCCCCATCATATACTTCCATCACCCTCTGAGCCATTTTGGACTGAAAACTTCAGCCTCATTTTTCCCACCTGAAGTGGTTCATTGACTGAACTCAACATCCAATTATGACGTCGCCCAATCTCCCCTGACCCTATCCCACAACTAATTCTCGTTCATAATCTCATATCGGATTCATTCTCCCCTTCAGCTGATTGATTGCTTTAGGTCTAACCTCAGAGCTGTTACCTAGCCGCTTCTTAATTTAGTCACGCAATCCATGGCCTAGTCTTTCTTAGGGACCTGCTGCATCGGGAAGCCCATGCTTCACTTTTCTCCCTCTTCCAGTTAACCGTTTATCCACGGCTTGGGCATACCCAGACTGCTTTCCCCCATCTTGTTTCTCTTTTCAATAACCCTCAATGCCGGCCAACCACCTCGGGAGCTATACTGACTTTCTTCCTAAGTGATGCGCCTGGATAATAGCGCTGCAAGGCCGTCTATCGCCCTCTGTTCCCGTTAACTTTGTTGTCCAAGTTCTCACAACCTGACTAACTGATCCCGAATTATATACCCTTATCGTGGTTTTTATGCCCTCTGTGCAATGACCAATGATCACTCACGCCATTTCCAACAGTGCGGGGCTCGGTCAAATCCACCGCTTTGGCCGGAGCAAATCTGGCCTGCTGGCCGCCTGCAACGATGTGCGAGGGCAATTAGGCTGGTAGATCACACTTCCTGTGTTCACTTCACTAATTGTTTTCGGATTGAGTGTCCAGCGCAAAGTCAACTCACCCACCAGCAAACTCTAACTCTTCTCGTCCCACCGCATCTACTCCTTCCGATTGCGGATCGTACGCTCCCACCTCTCCTCTTCCGCCCTGGTTCGCCCATCCATCGTTCTTGTAAGCATTCTAATCCCTTCTTTTCCTCGTTATTCTACCTCTGTACGCACATCTACCCATTCCGTTTATTCTCTTATTGTTTTTCACCATAACAGCTATCACTTCATGACGTCACTCTCGTTCTATCCATTTCACTCTTCTCAAGCCCAAAATATTTCTTTTTCCACCCATGTCGCTCTTGCCGGCTCCTAGTCTCTCTTCACTTGGTACCTCCTCATACTCATACAGCTCACTGGTTGCGTACCTCAACAGATACCGTTTCGTCATAGCCTTTTTTGTCCTTCCATCTTATACCTCCCACCACTACGCACCAGCCCCTCTGTACCCGTGACCAATCGCCACATAAGAACTCGCCATTCCAACCCTTTCATCTTCTGCAGCCACGTTTATTATCTTTTCAACACCATCATTTTTCCCGTGCCTGTCCCAGCAATTCTTCCATGGATCTCCATCTTAGGCAGTACCCCGACTAGCAACTTCTGGCTCACCCCAGTTGTGCAGTTGCTTGAAGGCACGCAGCTCTCCAGTTCCGTTTTCTCAACTCCGAAGCACACATATTTCTTGTGCCCTTTTTTCCGTCGCAAGTTTGCCGTCCTGGTACTTCTTCACTTTTTTCTTCTTCTCAGTCTTAATCCTGTTCCATCTGCAGTAAAACGATTTGACTGATCATCTCTGATCTGGTTTTCTTCGGGCAGTGCTCTCATCTGTCAAGTATATTGCTATCCACATGCATTTTCCGTGTGCCTTTCAGTTTGACCTGTTTTCCCAAATTCCACATAATATGAAGTCGTCATCAAGTCATTATTTTGACGTGTAATTTCAAACCATATTTTCTAACATTATCCGATCTTTCCGCTCCTCTACTCTCGCATTTCCCACCAACTTTATTTGCTGTAACGACTGCGGCATCTTTGCACTACATTTCGTCTAACCACTAAGTTACCGTTCTCCACTGATCTTTTTACACTACTCCAAGCACCCCGTATTTTCATTCGCCCTGCCTTCTCCAGCCATTTTCACGGCCATCTTCTTCCTGCCTAAAATATATCCATTTATTAACGATCCGCCCATTTTTGACCGTCACCACATGTTACACCTGCTTTATTCAGGCCTTTGGGTTCACCCCTACCTGTTTTCGTCCATCCTTTTCTTCGTACTTCCTCGTTTAACAACTCCTGCTTACAGCCATCACTTCTGTGTTCCCAAAGTCCTTTCTCTTTCTCTGTTGATTCCTCATGTTCATCTGTCATAAACAAGTTCATCACGATTTGTCCAAAGTAATTCTCTACCATTTTAACCGACACTACTAGTCTCTTCCAAGAGCTGCTGTTTCCGTTTTCTACCACTTCACTGCTCTTTGCTCCCGCTCTTCTTATAGATATATATATACGTCAATGTTTATGTTTATTCATATATTTCTTCTGCATTCTTCAATTTTCTTTGCCGGCCGGTTCTCCTACCACTATCCCTCTGCTCCTCATGATACGCGTCCATTTGGTCTATATCTGTGTCTCACACCTACCGCATCCCGATCTTCGCAAATCATTGTCCCCATCTGACCCACTCTTTACGTCTAGCATTGATCGCTTCCTGTTTTCCAATTAAAATCCTCCCTTTACTGCAATATACCATACTTCACTGCTATATGATAATAATGGTATATTCCTCTGCCATGATCGAGATGCACGCGCAAGAGCATGATCACGGTGTAACACGTTACTCAGTGAGTTGGAAGAATCACAAATTTTGAGGGTAAAAGTCAAAGGTATCGGCGATAGAAAAATATAGCCGGCAAGAGTTTGAATGGATCATTCTAATAATGGTTTGCGCAAAAACTCCGTATCAGTTTCGAATTTAAATAGGACGGTGGTGCACCCTGTGGATGCCGAGAAGTTTGTTAAACCATAGAACTAAAGATGCATCACAAACACGAGAGATGCACGCCAAGGAAAACTGAGGCTTACTGGGGTTCTGCGAACAGAGTAAGTTCCGAACAAGAAGAAAAAGAAAAAACGGTATGAAAGTACACTTGGTAAAATCCATGCACGCGAAGAGAATAGCGATCCATGAAGACGATGCAAACCCTGAATGACAGATTTACTGGGGCTCAACAAATGGGATGAGTTTTGAAACAGGGGAACATGAGACCAACTTAGTGGAAGTACACTGAGGAACACTGGTGGATGTGGGGGGGCAGCAGTCCATAAAATGGTGAGTTTAATTGCAGGATCAGTAGTCTGTACCATTTAGAAATGAGAAAGCGCAACTGTAGGGTCCTGTAGAAGTGGAGAGCCAAGTTCCAGCGGGCTACGGTTCGAGATAAAAATGAAATCTTGCATCGGATACTAAAGTGGAAAACCCCCGCATAGACTGGAGCGTTTTCATGCTGTTTTGCTGACAAATATGTATTGATTTATTGAGCCTCAGTGTTAGTAGGCGTCATTTCTGGTAACGTCCATTATCCTTTGGGTATGGTTCGTCGGGCGGGGTAAAGGAAGTGCCGGTCAGTCGGCCGTGTGGCAAAATATGACGGATTATACTGGTGACTGGCACTGACCGGTATGTTAGCAGGGTGCGCGTGAACTGTTATTTGTGTTGGCTGAAGTGGTGATATCGGCAGGATAGGCCTTGCGTCAGAAAACATTGGTCGATATGATAAGCAGTTGGGAGTGCTTCCTGTCGGGTGGCTTGACTGCAGTCCCAGTCACTTTGATAGGTTCCACTTAGGCCTCTGTCGGTACGAGTCAAAGTGGCATCCTTGGCTATCCAGTTCAGCGACTGAGATAGTGGGAGACAACGAACCTGAGATAAATAAGAATTGTAGTCTGGACATGGTTCCAGCTAAGAGTTATGGTAATACACAATGACAATAATAATGAACTGGTCAGGTTTATGTAAATAGTGCATGGATGAAGCTTCGTTGAGGCAGTTAGTGGCACCCACTGTACATTCTGGATGAATTAGGCCTGTGATGAAAGCTCTATACTGCTACACGCTAGCGAAGTTGCGCACACCGGTTAGGCAACTGTGCACGCATTCCAAAGGATTTATGTTTCACACGATGGCGCGGCAGCGCTCGGATACTAATAAAAACCTAGGGCTTCAGGGTTTAGAAGAATAGGAAATGGTGGCCCTCAATGCCTTTTGCTTACGCAGAACGCAGGAAGCAGTTAAGCACCGAGGCGGTAAGATGGGTTTGAAATAACAGTATGTGAGTGAATGGGACTGGAGCGCTGTTAGCATAGCGCTATACTTTCTACCGCACACAACTCAACATCTTGTCTTTCTTCGTTTCTTCCTTTTTCCTTTTTTCATCTTCTCTCGTTACCGCAGTTTCTCATGACGATTTTCTTTCCTTGTCATGTGGAACCCCCAGGTTCCATTCTCTTCCACTTGGTTCAGAATGTTTCCCCACTTGACCTTGAATTTCTAGTCCGCAGGGCGCATTTACATCCATCCTTGGGTTCACGTAAACACCTTCTATTATTTTTTGGTGTGCACGCAATTATCTCCCTCTCATCTCCCTCCCAAATCCTCCCACCCTAAGTTTGTGGTGCATGTCTCTGAATTTTTCACTGATTTTGTCTGTCTATTTTGTCGCTTGCAAAAACTTTATCACGCGTAAAGCATGTTTCGGACGTCTCTAAAATAAACTATCACTATTATTATTTCTTGGATCCCGACTATTTGGCCACCTAAACCTTAGGTTCCCGTCAGCCGGGCAATCATTATTTCGTCCACCTAAAAGTTCGATGCTATTTGAAGTTAATTTATTTCACTAATCCCAATAACCCTATTGATTTTGCTTGCATTACGTGACGGCACATTGCGGCTTGCATCTGGCCTCATGAAACAAACCATTATCATCAGGGAAGGCTTCAGAATTACAAGAAGACAAAAAGGTTAAACGGAAACTGCAGTTGACTTACACAACCTGGTGCTCCTGTGGACATTGTTTCAAAAGACAAGCTCATCAGCTTAGTCATAAGCCTCACAGAAGAGAAGGTTCGCCGGGCCGTCGGCCAACCTCCAGGTCAAGAGTAGGGCCATTCTCGGGAGAAGCAGAAATATAGCAGTCGGGGGCATTCCTGAGCCAGTGATGGGAAAATAAAATCGAACGGAAGGGACGATGTAGTCCCCCCTATTAGGTCTCATGAGGATGATGAGGAAGCCTGGCCAAGTGGTCATAAAAGGCACCCTCCGGCTAAGCAAGCGGATGGGTCTCCAGGGAAGCAGGATAAGAAGCCAAGGCCGGGTGTTGCGGAGCCCAGTAATCCCAGATGCCGGTATAGCTCTCCAGCTTTTGCCCACGAGATCAAGATTGCCACGAGGAGCGCAGTCCCAGTTCAACCCGATGACGCGCCTCTTGAAACCAGGGAAGGCCTGTAGCCCCACCCACTTTCCACAGGGGCTGCAAAGCAATGAAGCTCTACTAACCCACAGTCCGTGTAGTTTGACTGACACTGCTACCATGCACGCATCCAGGAGAGGTTTCGGCGGAAATGGAAACCGCGACAAGGAAGCCAATAGAGAAAGTGTGTAGCCAGCCCATATCGAGTGCGCGGCCTCTGTTGGCTGGAGTGCGAAAAGTCCCCTAAAAGGATTTCAAGGTATTACTGAGGCTTTTGTCCAAAACGAATGGGAAGGTCGCTCGGATTTGAGCTCCGACGAACTGTGGGCCTATGAGGTCCCGAGCAATGAGCAGGAGATCGCGTGACTGCCAGTTTCTCACGCAAAAGGAGCAAGATCAGGTGACCGGCGGTCGGAGTTTTAAGCCCGCAAAACAGGATCAGGTTTTTAAGAGGTCTTCACGATATAAATTCAGTCCCAGGAGGATATCGGAGATCAAATTCCCCAGAATGTTGTAGCCAGCCGCGCGGAAATGCAGTAAGGAGGGTGGGGAGGACGGGTGCTGATTCTAACGCGAGGGAACTCCAATCACCGGGGTAAATCAAAGCTGCAAATGACTCATTTACAAGCAGCTCTATTTTCGCTTGCAGCCTACCGCAAGGAAGTGAAGGTGATCTGTGTGTACCGGAGCCCATAGTTTTCAACGGGGAAAAATGAACAGATGGTGCAATAATTACGGCTTCTTACAGGCTTCAGGGGGGGGCGTAACACAGGAGGCCCCTTAACTGCAGAGAGAGCAAGGACCTAAGCCAGCATATTGCAGAGGAAACCAGAAGGAGGCAGGGGCAATGGCCATCCACTCTGAGCATTGCGATCAAAACAGGTGCACCGGGCGCTTCAAGCCTTCAGGTTGAGTTCCCGCTGGTAAGTGGTAATCATGGTGCCCTCCACTAAACCCTGGACCTCGGCAGACTGGAATTCCCGGACAAGGACAGACTCAGCCAGCACCCGATAGACCAGATAGTATTGGAGAAAATGGAGGCTGAGGTAGGGTGGGAGTTGACGGCCGTGTGGAGAAGCGGTGGAAGAGCACTAGGTAAAATCTCCCCACCCAGACCGACAGAGCAGCTATTCATCCGAGGGTTGTTGAGCCATGGTGGACTAGTCGGGTCCGGAGGGCTATCCAAAGAAAACATTGCTTGCACAGAAAACCGAAAAGGTGGCCTTAGATGTTGCTTCCGGCATTCAGCAGGAACAGCCAAACCAACAAGATACGGGGGGAATGCGAACAGGAGCTCGAGAAATTTTTAGCTTAAAACGCCAAAATGAACCTGAAGAGGCATTGCAAGTGCCCATTTCATAGTGGCTCTAAGGGTAGCCGTCTCAGGTGTAGGATGTTCCCAGGATCAGGCAGCCATCAGGCATCTTGAGAATGCAGATTCATCTGGGCGCCAATTCTAGCAGGTGTGCCGGGAGGGCAGTGGGGCCTCAGACCTTCTGCTTTCCACCAACAGCTTCGCCCCTAAACTGTTGGAGGAAGCTGTCATAGCAAGTAAAGTGCTCATGTTTCTGAGTTTATTCGTGACAAATAATGCGAAAGAGCCCCGTGGTATCCACCCAGCAGTTGCTTAGCCTCCAGTTGAGATCCTGGCACAGATGCAGACCGAGCTTTTCAAATAGCCCGTCGACGAGGGTTGGTTACCGCAGGACCGCCTGAAGGCGACGGTCATCCTAATTCGCAAAGCCGGGGATAGAGAAGCCTGTCGTAACTACAGGCCCGTTAGCTGCATGGCTGAATGTGATGGGTGGGGTAAAAAGTCCGGCCAATCGAAAATTTGAGCAACGAGTGTTTATTAGTTTCAACGCGGTTCAAGAAAAAGTTCATCCCAAGAAGTCACTGTAGCGACCAGTAGTGGAAAATCCCCCTAGAAGCACTGCAATTTATTTTTGCCTTGGCATCCCTCGCTCGCATGCAATATTTGCGTTTTTATGCACTGTTTTTCATGAATCAACCTCCTTCTGTTCTCTTCCAACGCGTTACTCTGTCATATCTTATTTTGGACCCTCTTGATGCGCGTGCCTGTTTCTCGCAAGCCGCAATTTGGTCCTCATTTTCTGAGTCCCTATGATTGCATAATTGAGGTTCACATCTGTTTTATATCACTGTTCATTTGATAATCTAATATCATAGAATTTCACGGAAAACCGCGTTCTGATTTCCGGATCCGTTTCGAGTTAGGTTAAGTATTGTTCATAGGCGTCTCACACTTGCCGTGCTGCATTCAAAATGATTGAATAATTTTATGATAACCAATCGCGAGTAGTGTCCCCTCTAGGCTCTTACGCCCCAAAGTTGAACGACGAATCAACGTCTGCGGCAGGTGCACTGTACAAGACCAGATCGGGCCACAGGGCTCGTGGCTTTGGCCAGTGCACGTCCAGGTTCTTGCAGCTGAGGGCTGTTCCCACGGTGCTCGACTGTCAAGTGGTATGAACGTTGTGATTGTTGAGTGGTATACTTCAAGATAGGGAATTAAAAGCAGGTTTGCATTCAAAGAGCCGGCAGTCGCGTTCGATAAATAGGTTCACCGTATAAACTAGCTACCATGCTTAACCTCGGGAATCCCCCGTGAGCAAAACCAAACAAGGTAAAAGGGCCGCTGTTTGTTGTATTTCATTGAGTGACGGGTAAAAGCGTATTGTGTCTTCGAAAAGGAGTGGAAAAGGGAGTTGTGACCTGGGGGTTTGCTCGCTTGGCTAGCCAAAGTCGGGGAAAACCCCATCCCAGCAGCCACCCATCAGTCGTTTAAGTATGATGACGCTATTGGCCGCTGTAAAGTACATGTGTGGAAATCCTCCCTAGACGTCGTCATATGTATTGTTCAGACTACGTTCACTATCTCATCGATCCTCGAACAAGTACAGCATGCATCAATCACTACACTCCAACATTTGTTCATATTTCGCTCACGTGCCGTGGCATAGTTTTGATTTGAACTTGGACTGTTGTGACGGTGGTACCTGACATTGACCTTTGTTGAACCCTGATCCTCGTTGCTGGACGTTGTGGCCGTACAGTTGAGGTTTGTACACATTTAATTATTCGTATAATTTGTTATTCCAGTACCGTAGAAACTCTGAATCAATCTTGTTCTGGTTTTGGGACTCGTTTTGAATTGACTACGCGTTACTCACAGTCGGAATAACCGTTACAGTACTCGGCTTGGAATCTTCACGAGAAAATCAATCAGAAGTGTTAACAGGACAAAGACAAACTGAAGCTAGACAGGAGGTAATCCGGCAAGTTCCTGGGGTATTTTTGGGGGATACTGATTCCTTAGATATTGCTAGGTCCGCTTGTCCTGTCCATGCAATTTATGTACATCAGCTAGTGGTATAGATTTTGAAGGTGATGATATCTATCGACTGAGAATAGTTTAATTAGAAACCCAGCTTAGGCGGGCTAGGGAAGAAGCTGAATCTGCCGGGAAAGATCAACTCCGAAGGCGGGAGCGAGAGGTTATCTTGGAGACCAAGGAGCATACGGCCATTCAGCCTAGCAGTTCCGTGGAAAGGTTGACGTCGACATGTACCAGTGTAACCCGCTCTACTGACTTACCAGGAGTGGAATTAGCCCCATTCGACAGGGGCGCAGAGCAGTACTGTAAGTCCGTTAAACAATACAAGAACTTTGTGGAAAGGAGAGTACCAATCCAGGACAGAGATTTTCGTATCTGTTATATTACTGTCTTGGAAGGGACAGGGGAGCAGTCGACGGGTGCTCGATGCTAGATCCCAAAGAGGGTTACATTCGGGCACGTGAAATCCTGAAAGACCTGTTTGGGCAACCATTTAAAGCCGACCGGAATTTGATCGGTGGTGTACTATCAGAGGCAGAACTTTCCAAAGGCATGTAGGGCTCTCTAGCCAGCCTGGCGATAAAAATGCAAAACTGCGGCATCGCACTGAATCGCCTAGATAACCGATCAGACCTAAAAGCACTACGCACATTGGAGACCAAAGTGCCTAGTTTACCCACAGAACTACAGGGTAGATGGGCCGAGGAAGCCGAGAGGATCAGTAAATTTGTGCGAGGAATCAAGTTTGAAGTCCTGACGCAGTTTATGGACCGTCATGCCCGAATAGCAAACAGTCGTTTCGGCCAACTTGTGCGCAAGACGAGCAAGTTACCTTGGATTACGACGACACCAAGCTGGACCAGAGAACCAAGTAGAAGCCAACCACGGGCAAATACACACGCATTATCTCGCGAAGGTGAAAACTTGCCGGAGTGTAAGGTTTGAGGGCTGCCTCATTGCCTAGCGGAATACCGTCGCTTCTGCAAGGTAGACGTCGACGAACGATGGGAAATGGCTAAGAGACTGGGCACGTGCTTTGCCTGTCTCAACGATTCATTTTGAGCAGCGGCTTGCCAAACGAAACCCAATTGTATTCAGGATGGATGCCATAGGAAGCACCAATACCTACTACACAAATGCCAGATTGTGTACGCCAAAGAAACCCCGAAGCCAAGTGTGGTCTACTCAGTGTCTCGCTCCACTAACAAGCCCATTCGCCTGGGAGTAATAGCAGTCGGCGTAGAAACCCCAGTTGAGGCTATAAGAGCGTTGGCCTTCGTAGATAGTGGCTTCAATACCACTCTGGTAAGGAAGGTGTTTACAGAGGGATGTGGGATCAGGGGGCATCAATCTTCATTAGCAGTGAGCACAGTGAGTGGCATATAGGTCAACCAGTCTACCAAACTGTACCTACAACTCGTTTCCTTGGGCAACAACGACAGAGCAAAAAATCTAGAAGCATTCGCCATAAAGGATCGGCCGATGAAAGCACCTCAGTCAGTACAACCGATTCTAACTCAGTGGCCGCATCTCGACGGGGTTACGATCGAGGAGTGGCAGAATGGCGAAATTGATCTGCTGATCGGTTCTGATGTACCGGAAGCGCACTGTGTACTGAATCAACGAATAGGAAACCGTAAAGCCCCCTATGCAGTACGCACTGTGTTTGGCTGGACTTTATGTGGTAGTACAGATGAAAGATGCGGCAAACGAATCCAAACCAACTGCACTTTGTTGGAAACGGCGAACATTGAGCAAGCATTTCAGCAGCTGTATACCGCTGAATTTGCCGATCTGGCCATTGATAGGGGTGCCTCATCTTGAGAAGATAAGTTGACCTTGAAAATGGTAGCCGGGAACGCCAAATACGTAATAGATCGTTTCGGGGTTCCTGTCCCATGGAGACCCAAAATGAAGCCTTTGCCAAACAGCCGAGAAATGGCTCTGAAAGGATTATGCCTCCTCAAAGCCAGGCTAGTTGGAAAACCACAATTAAGGATAGAATACACACGAATCATGCAACATAACATAGACTTTGGTTATATAAAAAGAGTGGATACAGCGGTAATCAGCGCAAACTTGAGATGGTACCAACCTCATCACCCGGTCGTGAGCCCAAAGAAACCGGGGAAAGTCAGGGTGGTTTTCGACTGTGCAACGAAATGTCAGGGCGTGTCTTTCAACGACTATATACTACAGGGCCCAGACTGGACAACACCACTAGTCGAGGTTTTATGTCGCTTACAGCTGTGATAAGTGGTCTTCTCTGCGGACATACGTGAAATGTTTCTACAAGTGAAGATGCCCGTTGAAGATAGGGGCGCCTTTTGTCTTCTCCGGTGGCTTAAAAGCAAAGCAAGTCATGCACCGGACGAGTACAGGCCTACCGTGCATCCCTTTGGGACGGTCTCATCCCACTTCCGTGCTAATTTTATCCTACGGTAAACACTCAATCTTTTCGGCGGCACCACAAATCTGTTAGGAAGAGCAATGGGCTACTTCAAAGTGGACTATTTTCCGTGTTTTTTTGACGACTCAAATACTGCTACTCTATATATGACCGAACTGACCGCCGCTCTGAAGGCCGGAGGATGGAATTCGAACGGCCAGGAGGTATTCAGTGTTATCCCGAAGTCTGAGAAAATTCAGTGTGCCGGAGAGCTTTTGAGGTCCCCTTCACTAAAGGGGCGCAAGCTTGGAGTTCAACGGAAACTCGAAGGTGACGAATTCATATTCCTTCTGGACCTACCCGAACGACCAGCCATACGGAGAGGAGTCCTATCATCAGTCTGAAGTCTCTATGATCCTCTAGGTTTCGTTTCGCTATAACTTTCACCGGGAAAGTGCTTACTGCAATCGCTGTGCCAGAGAGGGACAGGTTGGGACGAACCTCTTCAGGATGACGACGATAAGCGATGGCGCGACTGGCTGCACAGCCTGGAGCAACTTAGTGAGATCAAAATACAAAGGTGCTTGGCAGGAATCAAGTGCAGAAAGGGTGCCCAACTCCACTTATTTTCTGATGCACTAGAAATAGGCTACGGGATAGTGGCTTACGGCTGCTGGTTGGACGAAAATGGTGCGCGGCACAGTCAGATATTATCCGCAAATGCGAGAGTGGCTCCACTGAAGTCGATGTCCATTCCGAGGCTGGGGCTGACTGCAGCAGTACTGGCCGTGAAAGCCGCGACGCTGATTAGGAGATGCTTTGATCGGACAAACTGGGAACCAAACTTCTGGACGGACTCAGCCACGGTACTACATTACATAAACAGCATTACCACTCGCTTCAATAGCTTCGTGGCCAACAGACTCACTAAATCCACCAGTCGACTAAGACCGATCAATGGCACTGTGTACAGTCCGCCAGTAACCTGGCCGACTTCTGCTCAAGCAGCCTGAAAACACTAGAGAGGTGGCGGATGTGGACAATGGTACCGGACTTCCTAACTGCAGCCAAAGAGATGCGGTCAACGCTACTAATACCTAAGCCTGATGACGGCGATTTAGAGACCAAAAGACTGATACTGGCTACAAAGTCCACGGGAAGTGTAAACCTAGTAGAAAAACTGTGCCACTTCCCCGACTGGATAAAAATGCTAGAAGCCGTGGTCTTGTGGGCGCGATACAAAGTACTCCTATTGATTTTGAAAGGCACACAACCATAGAACACAATAAATATGAAGACGATACTGCCAGCCGATCTGACCCAATCCAAACTCGACTTTGACACCTACTACAGCTAGAAGCTTTCTCGTTCGAGGCCAGCGAGCTAGCCAGGATAGATGGTAACATCAAAGGAAGCAGGCTGTTGTACAGCAGAATCCAAAGACTAAGTCTTATGCGAACCAACGGACCAGTGAGAGTTGGAGGGCGGCTGACGAATTCAAATCTAGATTGCAAAACAAAATACCCCATAATAATTCCTGGTGACCTCCACATAACGAGATCCCTGATAGACCATGTACATCGGGAAGAGGGACGCACAAGTTTGAATCACTTATTGAACAATAAACGCAGACGATTGCGGGCGACAAAGGGACCAGCGACGGTCAAGCGAGTCATAAGCAACTGTTTCACTTGTCGTCGCCAGAGGACGGTAGCAGGCAAAAAAATGATGGCTCCCCTTCCAGCCGTGAGAGTTCAACCGGGATGGTGCCCGTTCGTGGAAACTGGCATCGACTGCTTTGGCCCGTTAATTGTACGATAGCAAAGGAGCACCAAAAGAGGTATGGCTGCCTGATAACATGATTGCAATCCGGAGCAGTCCAACTAGAAGTAGTGCTGTGCGTGACCACCGATTCATTTCTAATGGCCTTTCAAAGTTTCATCGCGAGGCGGGGAGTCTCCAAGAACGTATGCTCATATAATGGCTCGAACTTCATTGGAGCTCGTAAGGAGTTAGAGAAATGGTGGAACCGCCTGAATCACGCCAAAATACAAAACAAGACCGTAGCAAAGAAGATAGAAGAGCAAATCAACCCACCTTATGCTAGTCGTCGCGGTGGCTTTTGGGAAAGGTTGATACGGTCGGCTAGGAAAATACTCACGGCCCCGACCTCAAAACAAACCCTCGATGACGAGACGCTGACTACTCTACTTACAGAAGTAGAACGCATCCTGAACAACAGACCCCTGGTGCCGATTGTCCTAGACCCGGAAGGCGAACCGGATCTCACTCCTAAAGACCTGTTATTACGGCGGTCAAACCTAGGAGCAATCACATCGAAAACCCCACGTGGAAAGTACATCGTTGGATGGAAACAAGTGAACCATCTGGCACAGGCTTTCTGGAAACGATGGACGAGGGAGTACCTACCGACACTGCAGCTTCGGCAAAAGTGGATCTCCAAACAGAGGTCGTTCAGACGTGGCGATGTGGTCATCCTCGTGGAGAGCCACTGACATAAAGTCTAATGGCCGATTGGAGTGATCAAGGGCTTCCGTACAGAAATCGACGGCCTCGTGCGCAAGGTGGTGTTGAGAACGATCAAAGGAGACGTTGTGTGAGATATCCGTAAGATATATCTGCTCGAAGCCGGCAATGGCGAGGGCAAAGTCGACGCCACGGGCTAAGCTAAAAACAAGTCTGCTGATAATAACTGAGGCTGAATTTACTCATTTAGCCCTCATGCATTCTCCCGTATGCCTCAACCCTTCACTCCGTCTCCGAAGCATATTTGCGTCTAATTTCATACATTGTTTACGATTTACAATAGAGTTAGTTGTCAAAACCCTAGTTTATCTCACGACACGACACTGGTTGTGAAGTAGCGGAAAATCTTGAACAAGCACTCGTTGACAGTCTGTAGAAATATCTCTTTACACGTGATCTATTTGTATTACCATTAAACTTGTGTTCAAGTGGATATAAGTTGTGAGTCAAACATACTTCGATTGTGATAGCACCACACTTTGGGCCCCTGATGTTCGAGCACCCTGTGGCCATCTCGATTCTTTATCAAGAAATCTCGGTCTTCATCTTGCCACGTACTTTACTCTTGTTTGGGAAGCCTTTCCTTCTACATTTCGTTATCTGTCTACGCATTCCGGTCACATCGAAGTCCTTTTTCTTACACGGATAATGTCGTATCATTCTCACAAGAAACGCGAAGACATCGAGGTATGGAGCATAAACTCAAGAAAACCTACAAGCGTGTCTGCTACTGGCCAACGATAGGTGGAGCCCATGGTGACCTACGTATGCAATGACTTTAGGGTCTACGTAGGTCAGGTTGAATCAGTACCCCTATTTACTCCTTCGATGTCGACCGTTCCATGGGAGGATTTGGTGGGTGGTGTAATGTGCATGTGTGGAAATCCTCCTTAGACGTCGTCATATGTATTGTTCAGACTACGTTCACTATCTCATCGATCCTCGAACAAGTACAGCATGCATCAATCACTACACTCCAACATTTGTTCATATTTCGCTCACGTGCCGTGGCATAGTTTTGATTTGAACTTGGACTGTTGTGACGGTGGTACCTGACATTGACCTTTGTTGAACCCTGATCCTCGTTGCTGGACGTTGTGGCCGTACAGTTGAGGTTTGTACACATTTAATTATTCGTATAATTTGTTATTCCAGTACCGTAGAAACTCTGAATCAATCTTGTTCTGGTTTTGGGACTCGTTTTGAATTGACTACGCGTTACCCACGGTCGGGATAACCTTTACAGCGCCACTTCATGGAGTGGTGGTTTTTTCCACGGGTTTTTGAAGGCTGTGAGAGAATATATGTGCTCAATCGCTCCAGATCGCCATGGGTTTCCTCAGTTTGTGTTCGTGCCCCCTGAGCTTTGGGTTTCTACTTATAGCTAATTACCGCCTATCGGTTTCGGATAAGTCGCGGAGCTGTTTGAACGTCTATATCGGTTCCCCCTTTGAGCGCCGCCTGTTGAGCGTGAGCAGGTCGAGCTCTTTGCGGAGTGTTTTACGTCTTATCCAGCAGCCCAGTGACCGTCCAAGTAAACCGCCTTTGAGAGGTTCCCAACAGCTGTCCGTCCCTGGCTAGTTTCGGTGCTCAGGGCGGAAAGCAGTATTCCAGGTGGGGGCGCACATGCGTTTTATGTAGTGGCAGTGTTGTTTTGGCATCCCGAGACCTGACAGTCCGACACAATTGAAAAACGGACCTATTGCTTCTCTCTGCTGGCTCAAAGCACTGCTTGGTGAGCTTAAATTTTCGTGCACTTGAACGCTAAGACCTTTAAATACCTTGGCGGTCCCGATTACCCCGAATGATCCTCCATCGAAGTTCCGAGTCTCTTCTGCTCCCTTGCCCCGGAGCAGCCCTCTGTGCTTGCCTCGGCTGAAAGGGAGCCCCCATGTTTCGGTCCACCCTAGTATTCCTGTCAAGTCGCTCTGCACCCAGTTCGACGAATGTTCCCCCACAATCTCGAGATCATCCGCGAACAGGAAACCAGGACACCTCAAGGTGCCCACCAGATCATTTGCATAGATCGAGAACAACGTGGGCCCCGACACCGACCCCTGCGGCGCCCCACTGCATGTCCTTGCTGCGCTGGATGTTGCATCCCCAACTGGAACATGGAGCATAATACCGGTAAGGTATGTTCTAATCCAGTGAAGCGCCCCTGGCGCAATCCCCATGCCCTGCGTTTTATACATCAGCTCTCTGATTTACCGAATCAAAGGCCTTCTGGAAATTTAGATAACACACTTCAACTCGCTCGCCTTCGCGCGGTCTGCTGAGCACTCCATCCAGAAATGATAATGGGCTCGTGAGACACGACCTCTTCTTTACAAGATTGTCGTCCCATGGTTAGGTGACTCTAAGGTAAGCGAGCTCCATATCTCAAGGCAGAGAACACGGGAGGGCTCTACTGCGAGTACTAGAGGACAGATGACCAAACAATAATAGTAAAGTACCTTAAATTGCTGACTAACCGACCTCAGAATCAAAACCGTCAAAAGGGACTTCAAGGGACCCAGGCAAAAAAATTCGGGAAAAGCCCTGGTCGGCAACGCAGGAGCGAGTTTAAAAGCTTACAAAAAGTCCTTATTTGCGGGGCATTTTGCCTAGTCGACGGATGGAACAGAACTGGTGGTCCGAGGAAACATACTCACACAAGAGTGGGTGAAGAACAAGCAGAATGGCATTACTGTGAGAATGTGAATGGTCTAAGAGAGACACCAAAGTCCAGCAATTTACACGGATGAGGCAGGCTGGGAGGAAGTGATAACTACTTCCAAACGTTTAAATCTCACCATGCAACCCGGGCAATTGCGATAAGAATCGTTCCTAAACCGGGGAGAAGAGTTACGCAGACAATAAATCAAACAGATAAGAACAATGACTAGACTCGTGAAAATCAGGGTAGATCGACTCTTGTCACGGAAAGAAGACAGGAAATCGCGCGGCACAATAGGACCGAACGTGCGAACTGCCACGAGGGCGACGGAGCCAAGGAGGTTGGTCGGCTTGCAACTAAGAGGTGGAGGTGCACGAAAAGCAATCAAGCCTTTTGGTGAAAGTAAGATAAAAGTATGATGGAGAGCATAGGATCTGGACCAGACCCGTTTAACGGATTTTCTGGATATGGCGAGCCGAACTTCCCTATCCTTTTTCAATAAATCTTTGCATGCCATCACGGCAAAGTTCAAGATCAGCGACCATAGTTCGAAGCACTGATGAGAGACACCGGTTGGTGACGAAATTTGGTGCATTAAAACAAGAGATAGTATTCCCGATAAAAATGGGTAACGCAAGACAAATAATGTTGTTTGCAGAAAGGAATGTTGATAATCAAAACAGTGCTCTTTGGCCCCTTTTAAACGGGGCCTTTTGAGGCTGGACCGCTGATTACTCGACTGCCAATAAATTCAACGGGGTAAATCAGCGTGGGTTCGTTCGTCGAAGGCCCCGTTTGTCAAGTCTCACCTACTTCATGGATGTTACTCGGAGGTTGCATATGAGGCGAACTACAGATCTTGCTATCTCGATTTCAAGAAATCCCCGGACTCAGACAGCCACCGTTCATTGCTGATAAAGCTGAGTGCTTTCGGCCCGTCTCTGAACACTATGGAATGGATCCGTATTTCAGTAGCGGGCGGGAATCTCCAACCTAATCCGGAGGATATCATATCCTGGAAAGGGTGTTTGTTGATTGGTGTACCTAAGGGCTCCTCCCTCGGGCCTACGTCATTCATCCCATTGGTCATCGATTTGGCGGTTGGCCTGAAAATCATACCTTTGCGATTGCGGATGGCGCAAAAGTAGCTGGTTCCGTGGCAACAGACTATATGCAGTGGGATGTGAGTGCAGGGCATCATTGGTCAGTGGTGTGGGACTAACCACTGAATGCCAATAAGAGTATCCAACTAGTAGGTGGCATGGAACCTCAACAGGCTTTGGGGAGGCTAACAAGCGTATTGGAATGACGAAAGTAACGGCGCAGGAGCAGGAGGTAATTATTTAGGACAGCTTCTAATACAGAGGTCAATGCTGCAAGGCCAATCATAAAGCCCCTGGAGGACCTTTATCGGCCCCAAAGAACAACAGCATTTAGGAAAGCCTGCCTTACTGCAGTACTACGAGTCTTCCGTTTGGCCGCGCCCGGAATTCAGAGTTGAAGCTTAGAAGCCGCTATTGGCAAAGGACACCAAGCTTCCGGAGTGGGTTGAAGGCAGCTTCACCAGGCAGTTTTCTGGCCTTAGAGGCCTTCCTTACAAACAGGCTGGAAGGGCTGGACTTGTTCTCGCTCGAGTGTAGGAGGGGTGGAATCGACCTAACAGAAACTTGTGAGACCCCGAAGGGGGTTTGTTGTTCTTCAGGGATTGACTACACCGCTGCTGAACCTCATCGATCGTACGTGACCAGGGCAGCACCCACTGAAGTTGACGGAGGAGAGAGGCCTAATTTGCTTGGGAAGATATTCTTTCGCAGTCAGAGTTGTGAGCTATTGGAACCGGCTCACAAGAGAAGTAATAACCACTGAAGAGGTTACGGAGTTTTAACTTCGGATGGACCTCCGCTGGACACTTTTCCAAAATCAGCGGTTAGGTAGCTCCAGCCATCCACTGTTTTTTCATTCCTGTTATCTCCGAACCACTGTTACTGTTGTAGTCCTCCGGCCTACTTTTGGCTTCGGTCTTTTTTCTTCGTTCCCACCCTTCCGCCTCGGAACTTCGTCGGTACTCTTCCTATCTACAGTGTTTGACTACTGTGGTTCCGACATTGCAGCCTCGCATTTTCTTTCGCCACCTCTAACTTCCCACCTTCGTAACTTCCGTCCCTGAGGTTGACGGGGAGCTAGCTGGAACTCGCCAGGAGACAGTGGCCTTGTGAGTCTTCTCAGATTGGGGCACCGCCGCGGAGGGTTCCCCTTTCGGTTATCCTTACCAAGCCACCAAAAGGCTTTGTTGTCTTTAAATCTTGGATCAATTCACGGGTAGGTGGCTGATGCCCAAATTTTTCGGATCTCGCAATTATTTGGGCATCTGAATGCCACCAGTGAGCTGGGAGATGGTTCATTGAATAATGGGGCAATAGGAAAGGTGAAAGAGTTCAGAATACGACTCGTGACAGAATCTTGCATCTGGTGGTGCCGGCGAGCCCAATGTAGATCACTGGATAGCGTAAGAGTTCATAATACTAGTGATGACTACTCTTAGCCTATTGCATTGCCGAAGGGCCGTAAGATAGTTCACTGGGGGAGGTAGAGGGCTCAGTCTCGAGCCATTACGTCCATCTGGGGTAACCCAAATGACGCATTCTTGGAAAACCTATGGGACGTCAGAGGGCAAGATTTCTGAATCGCCTTCGTGGAGCTGATCGACCCAAGTGGCTCACTGTGCAAGAACCTCGACGAACTTGGTAAACCACTGTCTGTGCCGGTGACGTGTATCACTGAGCTCCGAGAGTTTCAGTAACCCGTGAGTTTTTATCTCCCTTCAGGTAGACTGTTACAAAGTGGTGAGTGAAATTCACCCGGTAGAGGTTATTGATTGCCTAGTCTGAAAGAAAACTGTGCTTCCTAAGGAGGAAGCAGTGCTTTGTGACGGATGCGATGGATGGATCCACATTTATCGCCCCTAAATTCCCGCAGATAAATATCAGTGCCGAAGCTATGTGTTAACACGATCATAAAAAACGTGAGCTTCAACTGTGCCGTGACCAAGCTTCGGCTCCCACTGGACCCGTGGCCGACTGAAGAGCTCGCAAGCAACTCACCGGCAAAGTCTTGCCCCAGAAGCAAACCCTTTAATGTCGTACTCCTCAGTCGCGTCCAAGAATTCTGTGGCTACTCTCAGAATGAAGGAAGATGAGCGCGGATGACAGCATTCCACCTGAGACAGCAGACAACGTTTTAAGTCAGCCTCCGGCTGCTGAACCTCCAAGGCCAGCAAACCTCCCAGTGGGCTCTCAGGATGACGCGGGCAAGTGCTGTAAAAACCGATCATGAAAAGACCCCCCAAAGCCACTGCAATTTCCATGCTTCCTTAACATCACCCACTTATTTGCATTATTGGCTTGTTTTATGCTCTGTTTGCTTTTACGGACCAACGCTTGTTTGTTCGCGCCCAGCGCGTTGCTCTGTCATATCCTTGTTCTGAACCCACGTGAGGCATGTGCTCCTCTCTCGCAAGCAGCAAATAGGTTCTCCTTCTTTGAGTCCTTTTGGTCGCATAATTGAGGTTTGTATCTGTTTCGTATCATTGTTCATTCGATAATCTAGCATCGTAGAATTTCACGGATAATCGCCTCCTGATTTCGGGATCCTTAGCAAATTTAGCTACGCGTTGCTCTGCCGTGTCTTACAATACTCAATAGATCAACTTGAAACGAGAAAATGCGCAACATTCCAATAAAAGGATCGAAGCAATTGGAATCTGGACAGGATGTTGTACGGCAAGTCACTGGGAGGTTTTAGGTACTTTTGATTCTTTAGTTATTGCTGGGTCACGTAGTCCTGTCAGTGCCAGCTCACGTATTACTGAGGGTAATATGGATTGTTGGGACGTCGATCAATTTAAGCCAAGGATGTTAGACCTGGAACAACAACTGTTATCAGCTAGAAACAGACGCAGGAAGCAGAAGAGAAATACAGACAGAACGAGCGTGAAAAGAAGGTCAGCGACTACGACCTATCCGACAGATCACGACAGGTTAAAATAGGAAACTCTGCGCCGGTCGTCGAATATAAAACATCAGCACCACCAAAGATCGATCTGCCAAGAGTAGAACTGACAGTTTTCGATGGACGATCTGAAAACTGCTGCAACTTCGTCAGGCAGTTCGAAACTTTCGTTGAAAACAAAGTAACCTACCCCGGGCAAAGGCTTCTCTACCTAACTCATTACTGTGGAGGCCGAGCGGGAAAAATCCTTGATAGGTGAACCATGCTCAATCCGGAACAAAGCTACACACGAGCAAGGAATATTCTAAGGGACCTGTTCGGCCTGCCGTTCAAGGTAGCCTGTGATCTAATAGAGGGCGTGATGGTAGAGGCCAGAGGATTCAAAGGCGACGTCTATACGATGGCCGACCTGGTGATCAAAATGCAGAACCGTTCAATAGCCCTCGACCATCTGGGTTACAGGGCTGACCTCGATGCAATGCAAACGTTGGAGGGCATAGTCCGTCACCTCTCCCCCGAACTACAGGGTCGGTGGGCGGAAGAGGCGGAACGTATAAGCCGGGTCGACCTTGTGGCCAACTTCGAAGACCGGACCGAATACTTGGACAGGCAAACCAAGATAGCTGAAAGTAGATGTGTCCAACTCATCCGGGACAGTAACCGAGGGAGCGGATCGAGCACTAGCCAGGCTCAGACCACTTCACGGGAACATCCGAACTACCGGCATTGGACCAATGCACACCCTATCTCACGCGAGGCTATAGCGCCTCAAAGTTGCAGGTACTGTGACGCTAGCCATGGGATACTAGAATGCCCCAAGTTCGTCAGTGCCACGATAGACGAACGTTGGGGAATGGCGACGTCGACAGAAACATGTTTTATACGCCTCAACCCCATGCGCCGGCCGGCGGCTTGCCAAACAAAGACCATATGTGGCCACGAGGGTGGCGCGGGTAGACACCATCGATTGTTACACCAGGCGAGAGAAGCCAAACCAGAGACGAACACCAAGCCCGGTGTTATTTGTTCAAAGACGTGGTCTACCGGTAAACCAGTGCGTTTTGGAGTAGTTGCCGTGGGGTTGGTGACCCCGAATGAGGTGGTCAAAGCGCTGTCTTTCGTTGACAGTGGATCGGACGCTACCCTGGCGAAGGAAGGGTTTGCCGACAAACACAGGCTCACCAAAAACACGACGTCGTTAGCAGTGAGCGCCCTGGGAGGAACACAAGTAGTGACTGCCTGCAGATTAAGGACAGCTCATCTCCTTAGACACCAACGAGCAAGTCGATTCAACGAAAGCATTCACACTGGATGATCTCCCCGTGCGAGCACTACGGTTGGTGAACGCAATTTTATCTAGGTGGCCCCACCTGCAGGATTTAACCGTTGTAGACTTGGAAGAAGACGAAGTGGACCTCCTCATCGGCTGCGATGTGCCAGAAGCACATTGGATACTTGACCAAAGGGTGGGCAACCGCCAGGCACCTTATGCCGTAAGCACAGCTGTGGGATGGATATTATAAGGACCAGTAGGCGGACGCGGTTCCGTGAGTTACGTATCCACCGAAATGAACCGTATAGAGTATCAGTTGCAACGGCTGTATGAAAAGGAGTTTCACCACATCGGAGGCGAAGGGCTATCGTTGTCTCAAGAGAACCACTTCGCTCTGCAAACAGTGCGGCAAGGAACTAGGGGCCTTAAAAACAGTTTGAGGTTCTCCTCCGATGTTGCACACCAAGTGACGCTTGGTTTGACAACAGAAACTACGTTCTACAAAGACTACTCCGACTGAAAAAACGCTTTCCCCGAGACCAGGATCTATGGGAAAGATACGCAGAATTAATGAAGCGAAACGAAGCTCTCGGCCACGTTGGAATGCTTTTGCTACCACCGACTACAAAGAAGGTATCTGGCATCTACTTCATCATCCGGTTACCGACCTCAGGAAACCCGAAAAACTGCGGAGGGTGTTCGATTGTGCAGCCAAGTTCCAGGGCAATTTGATAAAAGAGAGCCTACTGCTGGGGCCTGGCTGGACTATGCCACCGATCGAAATTTTGTGCCGCTTCAGATTGGGTAGAGCAGCCTTGTCCGCCGGTACCAGGGAAATGTTTCACCGGGTGAAAATACCGGCAGAAGAGCGAGATGCGCTGCGTGTACTGTGGTAGGAAGGGAACAACCGGCACAACGCCGAGGTAAATTATAGAATGACCGTCCACCCCTCCAAAGCCATATCATCACCGTTTTGTGCGAACCATGCCCTTAGAGAATCGGCGAACAAACACTGCGATTTGGTCAACCGGTTGGTGGTGGATGGCGTCAGCAGAAACTTCTACGTCGATGACTATCTTGGGTCATTCAATGATATAGACTCGGCCCCAGCGCAGTGCAGGACCCTAACATGATTGCTAGAAGAGGATGGCTTCCATCTAGCAAAATGGATGTCGAACGCTTCAGAAGTGCTCAAAGCCATTCCTTACCACGACGGGGCCGAAAGGGTTAGCGGTTTGGACGGCTGTCCACTCCCTACCTAAAACACTTTAGGAATACAACAGGACACGGAAACGTACGGCTTTGTTTCCGAGCTAAACGTCCCGAGCTTCCAGTAGCCAGTTGTGACATACTTTCTGCCGTCTCTAGTTCGTTCGATCCGCTCGGTTTCGTCTGTCCCTGGCTGTTGCCCGGAAAGATCCTGCTGCAGCGGCTCTGCAGTAAGGAAGTCGATTGAGATCAGCCACTGGACTGAGAAGACTGACTGGACTGGGGAGAATTTCTAAACACCTTGAAGAAACTGGGGGACCTAAGGATTCCACAATGTTTGCACCCTGGTCAGGCATTACGGACGGGAGAACTACATGCCTTTTCTGACGCATCCAAAGTCGCTTACGGAACCGTGTCATACGGACGATAGTGCACGGAAGATGGACAATATACTACAAGGATCCTGTTTGCTAAAGCCCGCGTTGCCACACTGAAGTCGGCTTTGATCCCACGCCTTGAACTCAGCGCAGCCATGTTGGCAGTCAGGGCGGTACAAGCTGTGAAGAGATGTTTCGAATTCTGTATTTCGTCGGCTAGATTTTTGGCGGACCCGACGATAGTACTGCACCCCATTAACAACGTGAGGGGCCGGTTTAGTACTCTCGTTGCTAACCGACTCACGATCATCCAAGATGAATCGGCCACGAACCAGTGAAAGCATGTCAGGTCTGGCGATAATCCAGCCGATCTGTGCTCCCGAGGAGCGATTAACTTCAGGCAACTAGACACGTGGACAAGAAAAGGGAAGTTTCTGCGAATGCCTTAACAAGGCTGGCCCGTGGAATTACAACTAGAGATCAAAGGCGTAGTGATAACGGCCAACTTTGTTGAAGCGACATCAATTTTGTCACGATTGGTCAGATTTTCTTCCTGGATGAAGACACTTCGTGCGTTAGTTTGGTTGGCAAGGTTCAAGGGACGTTTACCAGTCATGGTAGGGGTCCACCCCCCCCCCGGCCGGATACAAGTGGGTCCGATAAGTCCCGATGAAATACGAGCCGCAGAACACGATATATTCAAAATGATACAACGAGAGGCCTTCACCCGAGAACTTGAGAGGGCGGAAGAAGGGGGACCAATCGACAAAGGGTTATCATCCCCGAGAGGCGACTTGAAGCACTTAAACTCCGGACTGAGTAACGGACTACTACGGGTAGACGGCAGGCTGACCAGCTTCTACCTGAGATTTGACACGAAATACCCCATATTGCTGCCGGCTAGACAATCTGTGATAGAGCTTATGATCCAACACATCCAAGTCGTGGAGGGACATGCCGGGGAAAGTCACTTGACGAGCGCCATTCGGAGACGCCTTTGGTTGCTGAGAGGGAGAGAGACTTTAAAACGCGTAATTCGACGTTGTGTGCGATGTAAGAGACGCAATGCCACGGAGGTCATACAACACATGGCCCCGCTACCAGAGTGCAGGGTGACTACGGGCTGGTGGCCGTTCAGCCACACCGCGTTGGACTATTTTGGGCCCTTGTGGATCAAGTGTGGGAATAGATTGGAAAAACGATATGGGTGTATCATGACGTGTATGAAGTCACGCGCGGTACACCGAGAAGTTGCACATTCGATGACGGCCGATTCTTTCCTACGGGCCTTGCAGCACTTTATCAGCCGAAGAGGCGTACCGGTAGGTATATACCCTGACAATCGGTCGAACTTCGTGGGCGCTCACCGGGAATTGCAGCGTTGGCACAAGAACATAAACAGGGACGAACTGCAGAATCGAACCGTGGCCTACGGCATACGATGGCATTTCAACCCCTCACAGGCCAGTCACCGCAACGGCATATGGGAACGCCTGATCCGGTCCGCCAGACGGATATTGCTGTCGATCATTCAGCAACAGCCGTCTGACGACGAGATGCTGAGCACCGTCGTGACTGAGGTCGAGAGAATTCTAAACAACCGCCCGCTGGTTCCGGTAACTAACGGTGACCCCACCAATCTGGCGCTTACCCCGAATGACTTATTGACGTTAAGGCCGGATGAGGGTTTCCAAGGGCCGATAAACCCTCATGGGAGCAACCTCCACGGATGGAAGCAGGCGAACTATCTTGCCAAGGATTTTTGGAGGCGATGGCTGTGGGAGTACCTACCAGCTCTGCGAGCTCAACAGAAGAGACTGGTTAGAACAAGGCCTTTCAAGGGTGGGGATGTAGTGATGATCGCAGACGAACACGCGCATTTCAACATCTGGTCCTTGGAAGTGACTATGGAAACCATCGAAAGCTCCCACGAAGCGATAAGTACTGTGAACGTGAAGACCGCCCACGGAGCCCTAATCCGCGAAGTTTGCAGTGTCAGCCTCCTAGAGAGTGAAGGCGGAGAAGCCGATAACAAGGAAAAGCAGTAGACTATCCCTCATCAGTCCTCGAGGTAGTTAGAGGAACCCTCATGTGTGAGGCCACTCACGAGGTGCTGACGTATTAGACTATCGTACACCGTGACACACGCACTTACATGATACATGATTACACCTCATGACCTCCGTCAGACGCGTTGCAGAGCTCGCCGTTTTTCGATGACTCTACGCAGGGCCTCTGGCATATGTGGTGACTGTTATTCTATCATGTACTCAGACACGCCAATCGCACTTACATAATACACGCTCATACTTCACGACCTCCATCAAAGCACGCCGCAGGGCTGATTGTTCCTCGTTTATCCCTGGCTTTATGGAAGATGGCCCTCGTACGTGATGGTCGCTACCATTCGCCTATGTACCAGAGTGCCCACACATAACACCCACTCCCACACACACACACAAACACAAGCAACCGAGGGGCAACGGCTCACCCGAGGACAGCACCTATGTTTCGCCTTCACGCCCGCCATCTATCAGCCGTTTTCATGGAAGACGTAGAGTGACCTCGAGTCGGTGTGGCCACCGGATCGAGCGCGAACTTGAGTAGAACGTTGACGACATTGTATTAGGCACGCGCACTGACAGCAGGGTTTAGGTAGGTGGGAAAAATCAGTACCCATATTTGGAACCTTTGATCCTGCTAAGATACGGGAGGATTTTGGTGGGCGGTGTAAGGACCGGTCGTGGAAAATCCTCCCAAAACCACTGCAATTTCCATGCTTCCTTAACATCACCCACTTATTTGCATTATTGGCTTGTTTTATGCTCTGTTTGCTTTTGCGGACCAACGCTTGTTTGTTCGCGCCCAGCGCGTTGCTCTGTCATATCCTTGTTCTGAACCCACGTGAGGCATGTGCTCCTCTCTCGCAAGCAGCAAATAGGTTCTCCTTCTTTGAGTCCTTTTGGTCGCATAATTGAGGTTTGTATCTGTTTCGTATCATTGTTCATTCAATAATCTAGCATCGTAGAATTTCACGGATAATCGCCTTCTGATTTCGAGATCCATTGCTCAAAAGTTTCTTACAGGTTGAAACAGGTTACATCAATACCGAAGGAGGTGTCGCGGCCCCACGAACATAGCTTCCTGGCACGTAATTTTCCGGGGGCTGCTGCAACTGGCCTCCAAATAAACCGGATCATGGTCTGGAGCAACTCAGGCCGGTCTTAAATATGCTGTCCACGGAAAATGAAGCAGGGCTGGTGGCATCTTTTCCAGCCAGGGCGGCATTCAGACTAGGGAAGTTTCAAGAGCCCGGAAGGCTGCGGAATCTGACAGTTGTTTGCAGTTCTCCAAGGCTAACGAGATAGGTTCTAAGACGGTCCCACAGACTTAGGGGCGGACTCTTTCTTTTACACCTAGATGTTTCTCCTGAGGATCTTCAAACGATGAGTCAGGCCTGTGCATAAACTAGGAAGAGCTGGGAAGAACCTTATATCTGGGATTTCCGTGTAGTGAGTAGGAGGTTACGGATATGCTGGCCAACTCTGCTACCGACGAGCCCCCTTAGGATGCAGCAGTGGAAGAATTTTGGATACGGACGAACAGGAGTTATCCGCACAGCTGTTTATGACCGGTGTGCGTGGATCGCTGGGCAAATGGAGTGAAGCGGAAGCCCCAGCTCTGGCTACAGCCCGGCCCACCATTGAACATACGGCGACATAGATATAAGATGATATCCCAGAATCAGAGGTCTCACCATCCGGGTCTTGCCTTTCCCAGTAGATCGAAACAGTACCATATATGGGGGGTATGGCCATGAATGTGCTTCAAAGGGTATAAATAAGCCTACTGGATACCAATGTGGGCAAAGGTGGGTACGGAGAGGCCTTGTATCGCGAAGCCGGCCGCCGAAGTACGAGGCGTTCTGGGCTCCATAAACCGATGGTCTACGGACCGTTATTGTCTGGTTCTTTGCGACTTTGTTGCCCTCCATATTTACCGGGTGCCAAACATTTATGAAAGGTTGGAGGACTTACTCGCCTGCTGTCTACGTGAAACAGCAAGTGGCCTCGCCTAACATCAACATTCCCCAGGAAATGACTAGGAATCGTGTGGATCAAGTACCCGTCATTCTCCTTAACGGTTCTCTGCCCTGCATATTAGTGCATGGAACTACTACAGGAATGCGGATTTTGCTATGAAGATATTTCGTCGAAACAAAAATAGCGGATCCCGATTTTCGTGAGGTCTGTTTTTGGAGCACGCGCGAATTTGGAAAGACTGGATTTTGAAAGTTGTCCAAATAAAACTCATCCATGTCAATTCCTGCAGCGTAAAACCAAAACAGTATATTTTAGAGGTTTGGAGTGCCACTTCGATTTAGGTCATCAATGAAGTGGCGATCAAGTACATCAAAAACATTTATGAAATGACAGAAATCTTGGAACCGATAAACGTAAAGTATGCGATGAAATGCTTGGATAAGAAACGAATCAAAGTGAAAGGCGGGGAGACGCTAGCTTAAGACGAGCGCATCATGCTGTCGTTGGTTAGCACAGGGGATGGATGTCCTTTTATTGTGTGCATGACGTATGCCTTCCAAATACCGGAGAAGATGTGCTTCATTCTGGACTTGATGAGCGGGGGCGATTTGCACTATCACCTGACTCAACACAATATCTTTTCAGAATCCGAGGTTCGTTTCTATGCTGCCGAAGTGATTCTGGGCTTGGAACACATGCACAATCGATATGTCGTTTATCGAAATATAAAGCCCGCCAACATTCTGCTGGACGAATACGGTCACGTCCGCATCAGTGATCTTGGTCTGGCATGCGACTTCTCCCGACGTAAACCTCATGCCAGTGCGGGTACACATGGCTATATGGCTCCCGAAGTGCTACAGAAAGGCTGTCCGTACGACTCACCTGCTGACTGGTTTTCTCTCGGCTGTATGCTGTACAAACTCCTTCGTGGCCAAAGTCCTTTCAGGCATCACAAAACAAAGGACAAACACGAGATCGACCGCATGACTATGACCATGAATCTTGATTTCCCTGACAGCATGTCTCATGAGATGCGGAACCTACTGGAAGGTCTGCTGGCGCGAGAAGGTAACCACCAACCGGGATGTATGGGACGAGGCTCGCTTGAACTACGTGAACATCCATTTTTCAAAGGAGTTGATTGGCAAAAAGTATACATGCAGAAGTATCCACCACCTTTGATACCCCCACGTGGCGAGGTGAACGCTGCGGATGCCTTCCATATTGTTTCTTTTGATGAGGAAGATACCAAAGGGATAAAGTTAACAGAGGCGGACCAGGCATTATATCAGAATTTCTTGCTCGTTGTGTCCGAACGATGGCAACTGGACATTGTCGAAACAGTATTCGAAGTGGTCAATCAAGAAGCTGATAAATTAGACGCAAAACGTGCTCGGGCCCGTCAGCGTTCTAATCAGATTGCTGAAGAAATCGGACCACCCAGTGGTTTGGCCACCAGCAGTCCAGGCTTACCTGGTTGTCCAGGGCTTGGGAACAGTAGTTCATCTGCTGGTCCTACCATTTGGACTGCAGTTGAGGCTACGTCGCAGGACGGAATCGCATCCGATTGCATTGTGGAGGGTGAAGTTCTCAAATTGGGTGGTCCATTCATGCAGACGTGGCAGCGGAAGCACTTGAGACTGTTTCCAAATCGTTTGGAACTGTACAACAAATCTCGAGATGGCTAGATAATGAAGAAGGGTGTTGAGCTCATTTCCATGATGGATATCAAAGAAATCGCACCCGAGTTTTGTCGCGTTTGTAAAATGGACCATTGTATTTATATCAGATTGAAAAGTGATGGACGAGTTTTTCTTACCTCCAATGATAAAGTTCTTACCACACAGTGGCGTGAGGAAATTATCGAAGGCTATCTTTTGTCGTGTGAAATTATGGCGCACATGAATAAGAAGGCCCACAAAATGTACGATATCCTTGACGCCGTTGGTGATCCTCCCATTTCTCATTAACTCCGGCTCATTCTAATGCGAATGCGAATTCCCAGCACTGCTTTCAGTCAACTGGTGGTACTCAGTTAACTAAAATAAATCAGAAAACCCATTCACCTCCTCAATCTTCCACACCACAGCGACCTCGCCTAAGCCACCAGGCCTCCATGCCTAATTACCCATGCACGACATCGTCACCATCCCAATTATCCATTGATGTGAAACCCTCCACTTCCAAACCGAGCAACGATTTGCTCACACACCTGCCGGTCAGCCCCTCGTCCGTGATTACCGTCAATCACGTTTCAAACAAGTTGACATTACGTGACGAAAGTGACAGAATCGAACGACGGGATTTAACAGGAGACCCGAATCTTTTTGAGCCCGCCGTTCACGATTCCCCTGGTGGTAAATAGTCCGATCCAAACTGAACAGTAGTGGAATCCAATTATGCTTCAATCATCCAGTTACTTCTTTCTCTGTCTTTGTGTTTATGCATCCAATTGTGATGCATATCTACGCCAGCGAAGGATACGGCTCCGCGATTGTTGTGGGCTTTCACGTCTATATACGCTTAATCGTAAATGTACGTGGACGTGCTATTGTTTGCGCGCAAGCAGTCACTTTCCAGATCCCTCGGTTTCCCTCCAGTGTTTTCATTAGATCTTTCGTTCATCAAATTTATGATTTCTGAGTGGTACGTTTTCTCACTGGCCGCTTGTACAACGGTGGTTATGGATTTTTCATGTTTTTGATGTCCTTTATCTTACTCACTTGTTTCCTCACTTATCCACAGATCAAAGTCTGTTCATTGATGCCGTGTATTTCCATGTCCATCGTTCGTTTTTTCGCTATCCATTACGGTTCGCTTGCGTTATTCCTAGTGTTCTCGAAGCGGACACTTGGTGTAAGCGGAATCGACCTTCCGCCCCCGTTGGGCTCAAGTGATCCCGTGATACTAGTCATCCATTGGCGGCTCATAGCATCCGTTCGTTAGGGGGGGGGTGCGTGTGGCGTATACTCCTACTAGAAACGAAAGAAGCCTCCTCTGCCCTACCATGAGCTCCAAGTGTTGGAGACGAAGTGGACAGGCCCTGGGGTTCCTTTAAGTTCGGATAAACTGCTTTGGGGAGCTTACTAGCACATGAGCAACGTGACCACACAAGAGGGCCTCCGTGGCTCGATGAGGAACTACGGAGTCAGTTGCTACTTTGAGACCGAGCTCGGCAAGATTTTCGATCCTGCGGCACGGGATCTGACGGTTGCAAACAGATCGGAAGCTGGCTTTCGACTATGGGGTCTATGAAGGTATGCAAGTACGAAGGGCGGCTTGCGACTGATTTCGTCTCAGCACCAAAAAGGCTATTTGTGTACCTGAGAAGGAAGACCAAGGTGTGTTCGGGCTTCCCGGCACCCTTATTTGGTGGAACCATCACTGGCTCCCACTGCAATAAAGCGACTGTACTGGTGGGACACTACGTCGCTGATGTTTATGCAATGGAGAGCTCGTCTTCACGTTGGCCTCCACACAGTGCAATAACCATGACACCGAGATCGTTCGCGGTGAAGGATGTTGTCGACGCTGTACGAAGGTTCCAGCCACACATCACCTTGTCCGGATGGTCTTCATCCATGAGTCCCTCTGGAACTAGCTGAAGTCATTGCGCCCCCACTTACGAGGCTGCATGACAACCCAATGGAATACGGCATACTGCCATCCCAGTGGAAAAGGCTGTTGTTCTCCCGATGTTCATGAGTGGCAAAAGGCGGAAGCTGCAAATTGCCGTCCAAATGGCTCTGCTTGTTTGGGCGAAAACCTACGGAACTAAAGGCCTCGACACAAATACATGGACATCTAGATAGTCAAGAGCTTCTCAGCCACCAGCACCATGGTTTCTGAAATGGCCGATCTTGTCTTTCCAACCTTTTATGGGGCTCGACTACAGGGCACAGGCAGGAGCAGAAGGCTACTCTAGGACTTTATTTATGTTTATTCCAGCAAAGCCCTCGAAAGAGTGCTGAATGAGCATCTGCTCACTAAGCTGAGATCGTTAGGAGCGACTAAACAGTTATTCAGGTGGGTCGAAGACCTCCAGAGGAGAAGGTCCTTCTGTGCTAAAGTTGCTTCATCATACTCTGAGTGGCACGAGACTTCCAGCGGAGTATCACAAGGTTCGGTCTCAGAACCACTGCTCTTCCTAGTGTGCACCAGAGTCTTGCCGCACCAACCGTTACCCCCCTGTCTGATCTATGCCGGAGATCTCAAAATGTGGGGTGAGGTCAAAACTACATTGGACCACGAGGCACCGCAAGCGGATTTGGTTACTCTAACACGGGCATCGAAAGTCTAGGCCTCCCCAGTCAACTTCCAAAAGTGCGCTCCGCCGAAGCTAGGCCGACCGAGGCCTGATGTCACCTACTACTTCTGCGAAGCAACCCTTGGAGTACCCATTGGTGGAAGAGATTTGAGAGTGGCAGAGTCTTCTACCCCCGAGACCAGCGTTCACTCTGACAGGGTGCGAGCTTCGGTGTGTAGCATCTACGGTGCCATCTGTCTGACATTTGAGAATCTACTTCGAGGGACTTTCCGACTACCGTGTACCTCACGCGCACGTCTTAGGCCGGAGTACGGGTAGCCACAAAACTCCTCCCCGCTGCAGCCGGTTCGCGGAATTGGACGCTGCTCGGCGAGCCGCCAATCATCTCGTCTTTGGACTATCGGGGAGTCAGTTAGGAAAGACGAATGGGGTCAACGGGTCTGCCTCCGAGAGCACATAGAAGCGTGAGAGGTGGCCTGATATGTATCCAACGAATATTCCTGGGGAGATGGCTACTGATATGCAGGCAGAATTCCCCCTCCATAACCACACGCGCTTAAGGGGACGCTCGACAACGCTCATGAAGATGCTGTCGACTTACCCACCGTTAGACTACCATCTTTCCGGGATGGCAGTAAAATATGCTAGCTGACGTGATGGAAGAGGTAAATCACAAATTATTCAAGGGGGAAGTTTACGCTCACTTGACGGAGCGCTGGAGCCTGTCTCTATCGTGAGGCCATAGCCATGGGTGGGCGGTGGTGCGGCTCATACGGGAGGTATCTCATTGCCTCAAAACCATCTACTTGAAACTTGAGACAAGAACCACGTTTTGTGATCGACGTTGTTATAATAGGCCGCGTTTATTGTCAAGGCCAGCTGTAACAGCTGAGGTCCCGCTGGTCGGGGGTTCTCAAATGTTCTCGATTGAGGGTTAGCTATGGGCAATTGCCTAAAATGCCGAAATAACGGTTCTTCCGAGGATGTAAGTCAAGAACGCGAAGGTCGGCGAACTCATCATGAACCTCGCAGGACGCGTTACCCCGGTTTCCCGGTGAGTTTTGCGCATGGGTATGCGTCCAGTTTGTCTCCGGCGTAGTGGTTCCTACCTCACAGTCATAAGACCAATTATTTCAGCCGATCAAATTTTCGGTATAATGCAATTCATGGTGCCACAGAACGGTGACAAGTTATCCCAGACGTTCGCAATATCGAGGCATCCCCGACCTGCAAATATGCCCCAGTTTGTCGTAAACCGCTCTTGTCGGCACCCTGAATGGGGGCTTAGACAGAATTCAGGCTTTATTTGTCATGAAGCCTTTTGATTACGCAAAGTAAATTGCGGTATAAAGGGTAGACACTGTTGTTGGTGAACATGTGCGAAGAAGTCTTCTGGGAACATTCACTTCAAGATCAGTTTGTTAATTCCTCTTTCGGGAAAACAAGTTTGTAGGTTGGTGAGAAGACGGATAGGGAAAGGGTGTCCCTGCAGTAGTCGTCCGGGCAAGGAGACGGGAAGGCTGGGGTCCGAGATCTAACGCAGAAACCTGATTAAAATGTTTCACTTTCTGTGCGTGGGTTTATTGAGAAGTAATAAAACTAGAAATAGTCGAATCAAGCTCAAGAGAACGGACCTCAAAATAATAGATGTAGATTAGAGACAATTAGGCAACCTTCCAGCGGTGGACAAGCGACTGCAAGTTGAATGTTAATGCTGGGTCATCCACCGGACGGGTTACGTTGGGCCAGGCTGGGAAGAGAGAGAAGACGAAGCTGCTCCCCAAGTGACAGCCCTATTCAAGTGTGGGACAAATTTGAACAACCTGGTTTTAAAGAACGGCTAGCGCTGACTAGAAAATCGATCTTACACGCAGCACGAGAAGCAAGCAAACTTATATATATATATATATATATATATATATATATATATATATATATATATATATATAATGACCAAGATAAGGAGGAGACAATTGGGAGACCACGAGAGATATTGAGTCGGAAGAGCGAAAAGAAAACAAGTCAAGATTAGAGTGGGGAGAAAAGAAGTGTTGTTTGGGAGGAACCTAGATGCTTTAGAAGTATTGCAGAGTACATGACTTTGAGAGCCCTAAGAGAAGGTTTGTCCATGGTCTGAACTGGGCGATATGACAACAGCACAATAACTACGATCGATGTTAGTGGTGGCATGACGCGAGATACGCGTGAGATACAAAACGGAGTAGGGTCAAGGAGCATCGTCGGTAAAAGCGTCGTTGCTGAAAGGGGGAACACCAGTATTCATTGGGGTAGGATGCAACTGCACCTCATCGACTAGAACGGAGATGGTCCGGTTACTTAGTAAACTCCACAGTCCAGTTCATTCAAACAATAACCTCGCACTTCTGTGCTTTGGTTCCGGTTGCTACCTCCCAGCACCATCGAGTTGATACGTGTATGATTGCGAAATTAAAGCGGTCGAGGCACACAGAAGACAGAGGCCTAGAATTTAAGCTTTCCTTGACGTACATTCAGGAGAATAACAGCAATAGAACTAAGGTAGATAGAAAATAGAAAATTAACATGACATTCACCCCCGCGAACTGTTTTCATCGAAAGCCTTTGTGTCCGAAATGTTCTAAGCTTTCCTATTTCTTAGGTTATAGGGATAGGCTCAATGTTGTGCTTTCACTAAAATGTGTAGGATTCGTTAGTATATGACTGATATTAATCGGGTGTATGGGGTGTTTCAGAGAGGTAGCACCTCTGAGTTGTTAGACTGTCGTGCCCCTCAGGGTATCCTGCATCTCTTTCGTCTCCATCACTTGCCCAGATCTCACCTGTGACTCCACGAGGCTGAGGCATACATCAGCGACCGCACTCCGGCAAATCAATCGACAGGTGGGTCACACCAGGTTGAGGGTAACCGATGTCTAAAAACCTTGGTGAGGCTGCGCACAGCATGCGAAAACGAATGAGACCTGCCGACCTCCAAAGGCTACCAAGGAAATCCGTCCAGTCAACAGGGTTTCATGGAACCCCAGGTCTAGGTGGCTTCTACCCAATGGCGAGGGAGCTCCTAGGGAGCCACCGGCAACCATGCACCAAGACCACTAGGAAGCGTTGGGCATCCCGGATTGGTGGAACACCGTCCAAAAGATGTACGAATTCTGGTTCGGTTACCGGCTCCCGAAACAAGAAATTCCTGTTACCCTTCAGGTAGCACTTGGTTGTGCACGGGTTGGAATTGCTACCTCGAAAAAGCCGAATGACGCTGGGGACGCCACTTCGTATCGAATTCCCAAGACTTCGTGACAAGTTCCCTTCCATTCTGGACATGCATGAAGCCGGCTCATCTTCCCGCAGGGGCTAGCCTCTTAAAAGTAAAAGCAAGTCAGATATTAGTGTATGATGAGGAAGTGTCTGTATTCTTGTGCATCAAGGAGATTACAACCGGTGTTGAGTGAAAGCTGAGAATTACCATTTAGAGACGGAGGTTGCTTTTCAGCAAATTCCACGGCCCTCGGTGGTTCTAAGGCTTGGCTTTTAGGCGCTAAATGATGTGTAGGGACCGCATCTTCTCGTCTATCGGGGCTAAGAACGTGGGCGTTCAATCAGTTCAACTTCGTCGACTAGGAAAGCGTAATCTGCTGACCTCACCGAGACACGCATTAAGACCGACCCTGGACTGCTCAACCAGGTGGGTATTAAGACCGCGGATGTTGACTTATGACGATAAGTGGATCGTCGTTCATGTGGTGTCTCATTTGTTGCGGTGCATTATGCTCATACTTCTGGCCGCGTAAGGGTTTACGGTGAACTATCCAGTCCATTCAAAGCTACCAGCGATGTTCGACAAGAATGTCCCATTTCTCCATTCCTGTTCAACTTCGTTGTGGACGAGATAGTGGAGAATACCTAGGGAAGTCTTCAGGACATGGACATCGAACTAGGAAATAGTGAGAATCTGTGACCTAGATTACGCGGACGACTTTGTCTGCTTGTTCCAGTGCACAGAACATGCTCAACGTGCACTAGATAGACTCTCAAGAGCTGTAGCTCCATTCGGCATGTGCTTTGCACCTTCAAAGTGTAAAGTGATGTTACAAGACTGGACGTCAACGATTCCGAGCTTGATACTCGATGGGGAGGTGCTGTCAGTTGTCGGCCACTTCACCTACCGGCAGCAGCGTGACGACGGATGGGAGCACAGAAGTGGAGGTGAGCACGCGTATATCCAAGGCTCTAGCGGCGTACGCTGGACTGAAGCACTTGTGGCGTCGATCTGATATTTCACTGAAGTTGAAAGGTCGTGTATACTGTGCTGCAGTGCGTTCAGTTTTGTTGTATGGTTGCGAAACTTGGAGTCTGCGTGCTGAAGGTATTCGTCGTCTTGAGGTTTTCGACCATCGATGTTTACGTAGTATCGCTAGGATTGGGTGGAATAGCCGAGTGAGCAATGATGAGGTCAGAAATCGAGTATTGGGTACTAATTCAGAGAAAGTTCTGTCACAGCGTATCCAACTTAGTAGACTTCGTTGGTTGGGGCACGTGTGACGTATGTCAAACACGTCTACCGTACCGTGTCCTATTCTCCGTTCCTCCTAAGGAGTGGAAGAGACCACTTGGAGGTCAACAGATGACGTGGCTGCGAGGAATGAGAAAATGTACAGCAGACTTAGGAAAAGTAGGTGCTTCACGTCTTCGTGGTTGGGGTCCACAAGATCCGTCTACCAGTTGGCTGGAGACACTGAAGGATATGGCTACGAACCGCGAACAGTGGCGATCGTGTTGTCACTTTCTATCGAATCAGAATGACTGGTCGATGTGCGTTTGTACAGTTAGACTGTATATTCCGTGTGTTGGCTACCAGGGCATTCTTTCCTTTCCCACCGTGTAGGTCCAGTCCCTGTCCATCTTGTATATTCATACTTTCTAATTCAGCGTGCAACATGGTGAGAAAGGTAGTGGTCAGTGGGGCTTGCCCTATTGTTTAACGCTGTACGATGTTGTTGTTGTTGATGATGATGATGATTTAGAGCGTTTGGTTACCACCCGGAGGCCGGAAGTTGAAATCTCTGCCACCACCGGTCACTTGGGTGGCAAACAGTAATCCCTAATGCCGTCTGGCTCGTTACCACCCCCGGGTCTGATGGCTGGTTATCCCCAATACTGCATTGGGCCTTTTTGGTTGCACTTGCTACACTTATCCACAGTCATGCAATAAAATCCGCCGCCGATGGCTCGAAGATGTTTTGCGTATGTATTTTTTCACATTGCCTTGAAATCAAGCGCCGTGCCAACACAACAACTACAAAAATTAGGAGAGGAAGTATAATGGAGTGTAGCAGTCAGTGATTGCACCAAACATCTCTTTCATGGTTGTATACGTTGTAGGCCGTTATACTACTTGGTCGCGCAGTCCAGAACAGGACTTTTTGTTCGAGGGTGCACGTCTAGCCTGTGCGCAGCTAGGCACGTCCTGCAGAGCAGCAACACTAGTTCAGATGAGCCGGCAACCAATTGTATGGTTCATTCGCCTTTTCCGGGAAACCGTGTCAGGTAAGTGAAACACGACAAGGATTTACGGCCTTATTTAGTATCGAACCACACTCGCCACGTTGCAGTATCGTCAGCAGGTTGGTGGCATTTTTCAGCGGAGAACGCTAGCCAAGCGAAAATCCTACCACATCCAGCATTGCCACTGGTCGTCCACGACCGCTTACTTGGTGAGTACACCTTATTCGCGATTAATCACGAGTGTCCTCCCTCCTTTCCGTGACCTGGAGACGCGCCCGGTAGCAACCGATCTCGAATATGGGCTATGGGCCTATCCATCGTCTGCCTTTCCGTGCTTTGTGTGGAAGGCTGGAAGAGGCGACGCGGTGGTCAAACCATGACTTGGTGTGGAGGTACGAAGAAGCTAGCGTCAGCTTCGGTTCATGCTTCTTTCCCTCTTGGTTGAGTTCCATGGGAGGTGGATTATCGTTGGTTCGGGAATAGAATTCAGCGGCGGGAATGCTGTGTGATCTGTGTAGGGAACTCACGTGTCCCGTAAATACAAGAATGTCATTCAGACAAACAAAATGACAACAGTCTCAAGTATACGGTAAACTGGCGAAAAAGTCACAATATCGTATCATTTTTCTGATTTTTTTAATCTTATTCTGTTAAACCTTTGCCCCGTCTTGTTATTGTTGTTGTTGCCTTGACACCATGCTTGGTTTGAAGCAGGTATATATTCAAAATGCTTGAATATCGGTGATGGACATGTTATGCGATTGATCTTTCTTACCCTAACCAGGAGAACGACCCAATATTGCACCCTGCTCCTGGGGTGTCCAGACCTATGTCTCAACTCACGGAAGAAGAACAAGTGAAAATTGCAACTCGAATGGGTCTGATTTCGACACTACCTTTGTTCAAGTTTGACGAGGGTAAACGGGAGAAACTCTCTGAGTAAGTTTGAATGGAAATGTTCTGGGGTGGATGGTTTCAATGTCCCCATCAGTTTTCTTCAAATTTGTCGCATTCAGTTTCATAGCTTACCGCTTAACATATCGCAGTTTATCTGATAGAGAGAACTTGTTGGTCTCACTGAAGATCATAAGCTAGGTTTATTCAGACCCTGTGAGTTTCCTTGGGGGTTTTTCGTCGAACCAAAGGTTCTGCTTGCTCGCTTGTTTGTGTTGGTGGTCAGAACGCATGTACAATCGCTCCACGCAGTCAGAACGCTTGTAAAAGCTGTCGATTCCGTCGTTTTATCGCCGCTGGGATGTCTAAAAAAAGTGAGCCATCCGTTCGAATTTTCGTGGATGCTAACACACATCCATTCATCTGCTAATTATTCATTTTTCAATAACAACGAACATTCGGTCCTGCTCTCACTGGCATTTCTGGACGGAGTTTTGTCTGAAAGTTAACAAATGTGCCGTGTTTTTTTTGCTACGGCAAGACTGCGCCTTGGCGTGGTGTGATGGCTTGCGTGCCTCCATGACCCAAGAGCTATGCAGGATGGCAACCTTAAGCCGGGGATGCAATCATACCTGACAGGTCAATGGGTAGAGCCCAGACGAAGTCAAGCCTCAGAATCAGTTGATGGGCAACATCTGATTCTATTCTCTATGCTCCTGGAAACACGGAGAGAAACAGTCTACCGGTCGAAAAACCTGCACTAGGTGGACGTAGGAGTGGAGTACTTGGGGTTTCTTTCGACGGCGAAAGAAGTCATCGCGCTTCATTAGGCAGCTGTCGCCTACCTAAGCTCGGCAGCCCCCGGCCCAAAGGCTGCCACCCCGTCCAAGTTTCGCTTGCTCCATTAGGTGCATGGGGCTAAGGACTGAATCCGAAAAGCGAATCGATAACAGCACCAGCGACGACAAAACAGAACGTATGCTTTGGGCGTACGGTGGGAGTCGTCGCATCCATAGTTGACGCAGGATTGCATCATCGTACCTCTTAATGCACGCATTTTCCGTAATAACTATGAGGGTGTCATATCTCCCAGCTGAATTTCGGAGAGAACGTGCTGGATACGTTTCTCTTTCGGACGCTGCCACACGCTTGATCAGAGCCTCCCGGAGTGTGTCGTACGGGTTGTGAGCCGGGGGGTTCGTCCCGGATTTGCGGGATCATACTAGCTGGATTGCTGAGAGCGGTTTATTATATTTGGACTGCTGATTAGACATACGAGCCTCCTGGAAATGAGACTCGAGGATGGCGATGAAAACCTGCGGATCTTCCGGTATGAAATCCGGTATTTTCATGTGTGGCGCATGGCACTGCGGTTCATACTCGGGCTTGGGCTCTCTGCTCATTGTGAAATAGGTGCGCTATAGAAAATGGACTAACTTGGGATTCCAAAAAAAGTTCGCAACGCCTATTATGCAAAATCTTGGAATGAATAGGGACAAAAACTGGCCGGTGCAATAATGACAAACAAAAAAAGAACGAAATAGTTGTGCCTTTCAAAAAAATGTAGGTGGTTGAAAATGCCTGGTGGGGATCTATATGCGATAAAAAACAAAAATCTAACTAATGTTAGACCGAATATATGACCGACGATAGGAAGGAAAAACTACCGTAGACGTGATCTGGCTAGGTCACTTTGGTGGAATTAATCAAAAACCATAAATGGAACGGGATCACCAGTTATTGAAGGGCACTGGCGAGTCGGCCGGGAGTCGAATTCGGGCCGCTCGCGTGCAGACGAACATTCTATCACTGAACCACCGGCTCCGGTTAGGGTTCTCAAAGATAAACCCCTTCTGCGGTGTGGGTAGCCACGAAGTGTGATTCACCCAGAAACCTCCAGTATCTTTCTTGTGAAGGGCCTTTTCATTCTTCCTTCTTTTAATTTAATCCGATGCAAAACGCCATGGTCAATTGCGGCTGTGATGAAAGCAGTTGTTCAGGAGTTGGGTATAAATCGAATGCACAAGCCTAAATTTTCACTTCACTTGGCTACCTTTAGCGTCCGCACACTATGTTAGATAGGGCAACATGTTGTCCTCGCTAAAACTTGACACCTTTGAAATAGATATGTGCTGTGTCTCCGAAACACGCATACAAGACCCCACTTCAGTGATCACTCTTCGCACCCCAGATACAACCTCAGTCTCTCTCTTAACTCTTCGTGTGTTGGGTGATTCGCTGTCTAGAGCTCGTGGTCAGGCTGACGTTGGGATTGTTTTGAGCATGAGAGCTGAGTGTGCACTGCTAGCCTGGATTCCAGTCAGCAGTCGTTTGTGTGCAGTTCGGTTGGACGGTTCTGTTCGTGTGAACAACAAACTGACGTATCAATGCTTGTTCGTCATGTCTGTATGCGCCGATAGACTGCAGTTCTTCTGAGACCAAGGACGATTTCGACAAGGATTTGTTTCCGATGCTTCGAAGCGCACGTTCAACGGACGTGGTGGTCATTGCTGGGGATTTCAACGCCCAAGTTTGCCTTTTGGGAGATCCCGAAAGGCACATCTGAGACCCGTTTTTTATCCCAGTTGATCGTGCCGATAACGGCAATCATTTCATTCAGATATGCTCTAACCAAAGATTGTTTCTGGCAAGTACAAACTTCTGCCGCAAGAAGCAGCATAGACTCAAATGACGTCCTGCTTCGTCTTCACAACGTTGGATTCAGATTGGCCATATCGTGATTGGTCACCGCTGGCATGGATCAATTGAAGATTGTCGTTCATTTTGGTCTACGCCTGGGGACCCAGATCACGCCTTGGTAAGTGCTCGCTTTTTACGTCTCGTCCGTGGTCACAGAAACGTAAATGCCACCCGCCCCGTGCAGTTGCTTTTGGACGATAAGCAGCGAAACAATTTCCAGACGGAACTGTCTGCGCAGTTATCGAGGCAGCCAGATGTCCAGGACCCAAATGAACGGTGACAGTAGATCAAGGAAGCTTTGTATGCCGCTTTGAATGCCACCCAGGACTCTGGCTCAAGTAAACCTCACAGACGATGGAAATCTTCGACACCAGTTGCTCTGTTGAATGCTTGAAGATCCGTCCCTCCGGATGCCACATTCAATGAAGTGCCTAAATCTCCGAGACGCCAACTGTCTAGGAGCCTGAGAAATGACCGTGAGTAGTGGTGGGTTGCGAAGTGTAGGGAAATGGCAATGCTCGCAACCTTCTCCGCTTGATTAGAGGCACCGGTCCACGGAAGCCTGGTGTAAGTGAGTTAAGGAGTCCGACGGCTCACTGATTTCTCTCAGGGACGTCCTTTGGATCGTCGGGCGGAGCACTTTAGGAAACAGTTCAATTGGCCCACTTCAACGGTGGACCTTCCAAGTATACCTGCCAGCGAAACGATGCAGGTGGATATCAGTCCTCCATCAGAGATGGAGATTATGCGGAAGATAGGTTACTTGCAAAAATACAAAGCCGCTGGACCGGATGGGTTGTCTCCATTTTCTTCAAGGATGGAGGCGAAACTTTGGTTTCAGAGTTAAAAAAAAAGCCGCTCCGTATTATTTGGGATAGTGAGCAGATTTCCAGGGAATGGTGTGAATCGCTGATTGTGCCGATTTACAAGAATGGTGACAGGTCCTCTGGTTAAAACCACAGAGGGATTAGCTTGGTAAAAATCGCGTCTGAACTGCTCACCGGGCTTATTCTCCACGGATTATCCAGTGCCTGCGAAACATGTACGCGTGAGAACCAGACCGGTTTCAGACCCGGTCGGGGTTGTATCGACCACATCGTTGCTCTTCGGTAAACCTTAGAGCACAGACACATCTTCCGTAGGTCCACAATCTGTGTCTTTCTTGATCTGAAAGTGGCGTTCGACTCAGTCGACCGCACAGTTCTCTGGCATTGCCTCTCACTGAAGGGTGTGCCAGAGAAGTTTATTTCTCTTCTCCAATGCTTGTGTACGAACAGCCACAGCCGGGTTCGTGCTCACGGCGATCTTTCCCCCGAGTTCATCACGGAAAGTGATGTTCGTCAAGGTTGCCCTCTTTCACCGCTCCTCTTCAATTTTGTGATTGAATTGATTCTTGAGATAGCCCTATCTTCGTGTGCGAATAGTGGCATCGATCTTTGCTCAAGCAGTGAGTTGTCTGACTTGGAGTATGCGGACGATATTGTTCTTCTGAGTGAAGATCCAGGTAAGTTGCAAGCTCTGTTGAATAGCCTTAACAACAGTGTAGCAATGTTTGGGATGCGTTTTGCACCTTCAAAGGGTAAAATGCTGGGTTGGCTCAACATCAAACCTTGTGTTGGCAGGGAAAAGTCTAGGTGAAGTGGATAAATTTTTCCTATCTGGGCAGATACATCTCACCAGGTGGACAGATATCTGATGGTATGTCATCGCGTATACAGAAGGCGCGTCTGGCTTTTGTCAACCTCCGTCGTCTATGGCGTCGGAGTGACATCCTATTGTTTGTCAAGGGTAGAGTGTACAACGCGGCGGTTAGGTCTGTTCTTCTATGCGGTTCAGAAACATGGCCGTTGAGGATAGAAGATAGACGGAGACTGTCGGTTTTCGAGCATTAATGTCTCCAGGGCATTGCCCAAATATGGTGGGAACACCGTATCAGCAATGCCGAGGTTCGGTGTACGGTGTTTAGAACCAGAGTTCAGTCTGTGAATCAAGTACCGATTCTAAACAGGTTGAGGTCGTTGGGACATGTCACGCACGCCCACCGATAGACTTCCTCATCGTACGCTGTTCTCTGAGCCAGGTAGTGATTGGAAGGTAAGTCGAGGTGGTCAGTCCATGACATGGCAAAAAGGTATGAAAACCTTGACCAGTGGACTTGGCCGAGTAGGACGTGTTAGACTTCCAGGTTGGGGTCCACGTGATCCGCCTATCAATTGGTTGGAGACACTAAGTGATATGGCTGGGTGTCGCGGTCAGTGGCGTAGTTGCCTTCGGACTCTTTCCTTGTCGTCTTGATTTCCCCTTGGTACTTGGACTTTTTTAAATCCTCATCTTTATGCTTCTATTCTTTTCGCCCTTTACTGGCCGATGCTGGAAGGTAGCAACCGAAACCGAATCACAAAAGTGCGAGGTAATGATTGAATAGACTGAATTGAATTTGGTTCTTTCCGACACCAAACTGTAATGTCACAAGTATATTCGACTTTCTCTCAAGTACTGCACCCTCTCCGCACCTTAAGGCAACAAGATGGTTCTCATCTAGTCTTCAATAGAGAAGAGACAGAGTAGCTGAATATCCAAGCGTTCCCTAATGAACCACTTCGGGTCTGTCTGCTCGAAAGGCGTACCGTTTATTATAAATTATCATGTACAATTTGTAAGTGATGGGTTAGTTGTGTTCAGTAGCTAATTCGTTCTTTTCCTCAGGCAACCTACTCTCGATCTGTACTTAGGATGGTTTTACTGGGAGTTTGCCGTCAAGTACGCCACATCCACTGTATGATCAAAAGCTGTTCAGGTTGAACTACTGTAAGTACTGAGGCCTGTAGCACTGGATACATCAATTTCATTCGGGTAGATCATATTTAATCTCTTGTTCTCTTCGAAATTTTCATATTATCATTGCGAAACACCACAGATTATTGAGGTGATTGGATTCTTTTCAATTGGTGAACATTGATTAGCATTTCGCCCAGCTGTTTGAAGTCTGTTTTCCGTTATGATTCTGAAAGTAAAGGACGTGCACTGAACTGTATGGTGTTTACTGTAGAAACATTGTATTAGCAGTGCTGAGGTTAGCCGTAGGGTTTTGAGGACCATCGGCTGCACGACCAGGCGTTTGTTTGAACGCATCCGCGAACACCACCCTGCATAGTTGAACACTAGAACAATAAAGTCATTCACTAGTGCGGTGGTTCCGCACATTGCTCACTGATCACAGCCGAGCTGTATGCTACCGGGCGCGTCCCCAGGCCGCGGAAGATCAGCGGAAGTACTCAAGGATGGAACGAGTTTTTCGCTTGACCAGCGTCCACTATGATACACCTCCAAATGCCTCAGTATGGTCGGGGGTGGTGTCTCAGGCTCCGAGGCGGCTATCCATCCTGAAAGCTTCTGAAAATGCTCCCAAGTGACCATCCGTCTAACACAGCCTCTGCTGAGGAAGTCCTACCCACTGCCTTCTCGTGGCGAACGTGTTCCCACTAAAGTAAGAGGACAAAAACGAATGCCCAGCGCTCACCACCGGGTTGGCTGACTAAGAGTCAGTCTGAGGGGGATGACTAAACCCTGATTCCAAAACAACCACGGGTGGCGTATGAGGCGTACAATGATGCACTCACGGGCGTCTGTGGCGGAGAGGTGCACTGGGCACCCAGGATGTTTGGCCTCATCCGAAGGGCAAATGAACCGAAGAATCAGTCCCGGCCCCCAGTGGGTTACGGACCCTACGCTTTGTCCCGCTGCCTTACGGGTTAGGCTTTGGATAGCTAAAGGCTCTGGTTGTGGATTCCTAAGAAAACTAAATGCTTTGGCTTGGGCAGCTTGGCAGTATCGCGCCCACAAACAAATCGTGGACTCGGATTATCTACCACTTCCCCCTCCCCGCCCGGTTGTACCATGTTTTGTTTGGCACACAATCTGAAACCTGACAAGTGTGGTATATATATATATATATATATATATATATATATATATATATATATATATATATATATATATACATCTACGCCAGTTCATGACGTCGTCGCTTATTCCAGCCTTGCCCAGCGTGTGCGAATAGAGCACAGAAGGTAGACGACGGGCAGACATTCGAAAAACATGCCAGAGCCACAGGAGGCGATGTAGAGCGGTTACTTCGTTGAGAGGACGGCTATTCGTGCCTAACGCACGACGACGCACCCCGTCATTTCTCACCCGATGTCCCACCAGACGCAAACAATGCCTCAGAGACATTGATTGTCGAACACAAAGACGCCGAGCATCCTCAACGCAAAGTGACCAGGTCTCGCAACCGTAGAGTACGTCTTCGAACTGCGGCAACCTATGCCCGTCCCTTAAGAGAGAGTCGGATATCACGGCGACTCCACAGATGTTGCAGGCTTTCAAAAGTTGCGCTAGCTCTCGCTACTCGTGAACTGATCTTCTCTCCAACACCACGTCCAACTTTTATCAAGCTCCCAATGTGTCGTGATGTCAGGTCACACACAGTTAGCACACTAAAGTCTGGAACCAATTGGAACTGGATAACAGATCGAATTGGTGATGTTACGCCATACAAATAAAACGAGGCACGCGACACAATGGTACACAAAACTAGCACGATGGCATAACTCAGAATACACACGACACCTACATCTTCGTAGAGGCAGAGCACACTCGGCACAGATGAAAGTCACAGTAGACCCGCGAAAGAACACAGATTCGAAAACGTGGCGCACATTTGGACAAGGCTAGTCCGCCCGCTAGCTAGAGAAAGGAGACGAACACCGACATGATCCAACGTCTACTGATGACCCGACAACACAGTGCGAAAGGGCTTTCAACTCTATCGTGTATATAGTGTTCATAGATAGCCTTGTAAAATGTGAATTTTGGCTAGTGGGGAGATAAGAAAAAATACAATGGATAAACGGCAAAACAATATGGGGAACGAATTAAGAAATAATACCACGGTAGAGGAAAAACTAAATTTTTGGCAAAAATAGGAATGTTGAATTTCTCCGTAGTTCAATATTTTTGAACGAAAATAATTTTCTTGCTGAAGTTTACTGTATTGAATTGTGGGGGGGGGGAATGGTAATTTCCCCCGACACAGGGTACCTGAAGTTGCTAACTAACTCAAGCTTATCACACAAAGGGTGAACGCAGGCACAGGTTCCTGTCAAGCTTGCAAAAATACTTTGCACCTGGAAGGCGCTAAGTGCATACCGTGTCTGAATATCTCAATCGTAAGCGGTCCAAAACGTGTTGTATTACTTTTTTGTTATCATTCAACAAAGCGATATTGCGGCATGTTCCAAGTCGAAAACTTTGTTCACTGTGGGAAGTTCAACTGGACCGTTTGGAAGATTAGATGAGGCATTCCGTAGAACATCCTCTATGGCAAAGTCGATTAGAAATGGGGGTATAGAGCAACCTTGTCGTACTCTACTTGAAACGACAAGACGGAGCGAAAGCTGACCGTAGGCCTTAACCCGAACTGAGGTGTGGAAATGCAACAGTTCGAAGATTGGTACGTAATTCTCAGGTACTCCATTTCTTAGCAAACCGTTCCATGGTGCAATCCTATTGACAAAGACGTAGGCCGCGCGAATATTCAGGAGTACGATGACTGTTGATGTTTTGAAAGTATGACGGTGCTGTAGCAGTTGCCGGAGGGGGAAGATTTGATCAATACATCTACGACCGGTGCAAAACCCAGCTTTCTCCTCGCGAGTCTGCTCTGCACGTGTTTGGTACAACCTACGAAGCATAACACACAGGTAGCTTTGACGCTATTGGGATAAGGCTGACACCCTTGTACAAATAGTGTAGTCACTGCGCTAATCTAAACAGATTAAGAGGGCTGGAACACGTATTACACATGCCCAACCATACATTTCCTCAGTGCACGCTGTCCTGTGAGGCAGGTATTGGTCGGAAGATATGTCGATGTGGTCAGTCCATGACATTGCAAAAAGATATGAAAGCCGTGACCCATGGTCTTGAAAAAGTAGGACGTGTTAGACCTCCAGGTTGTGGTCCTCGACATCCTCCTACTTGGTGGTTGGAGACATAAGGTCACATGACTAGGCTTCGCGGCCAGTGGCATAGTTGCATTTGTTCTCTTCCTTTGTCTTCGTGATTTCCACCTATTGCTTTGTTTTCGGCTTTCTTTTATTTCGTTTTTGTATTCATTCTTCCCTCAGCTAGACGATGCTACAAGGTAGCAATCGAAACCAAAGCACAGAAGTGCGAGGTCGGTGATTAGATACTTTGACTTTTTAATTTTATGTGCTAACTCCTGCAAGAGGACAAGTCGTCTTCATGGGTGCCTCGAATGACACGTTCCCACGGGCGACGATCGAATCCGAGACATGAACACGGGGAAATCCGTTTCTGCTTCCAGCTGCGAAAACCGTAGACAAACTGGAGTCCAAATCACTAAACGTCTGATTTGACAGTACTGACCCTTTACTGGACGATGCCAAAAGGTAGCAACCGGAACCAGAGCACAGAAGTGCAGGGTTAATGATTGGATAAACTAAACTGAACTGAACTGACCCGTGTTTTCAGCTATCCCTCAAGGCGGAAGCGCCATCCTACTTATGGAACGAGAGAGAGGCACCGTTTTGACATCCCTACATCCGGACATCGCAGGACATGTCCAAACCACTGCAATCGTTGGAGTTGACAGAACACTGACAGCTTTTCGATATCGAAGCACCGTTGTCTTATTGCGTCCCTTGTAACCATGTTGTGTTTGGCCACCCTAAAGGTCCGTTGCAGACACCAGTGGTCGAATGTTTGCAGCTTTCTGATGTTCTCGACGCGTAGTGGCCACGTTTCGCAACCGTAGGTCAGTATTCGACTGATAGTGGTTCGGAAGACGCGAATTTTGTTCCGGAGGTTGATTTCGTTGCGTGTCCAGCGTTCCTTGCGAAGCGTGAGAAACAACCCTGGCATTCTCAATGCGCAACATGACCTCGTTTTTGGCTTGACCATTTGGGCGGATCGTGGAGCTCACATATTTGAACGCCGGGACATGCTCGATTTATTCACCGTTCATGTATATCGGTAGGTTGGTCTGTATAGCGCAGGTCGAAATGGTTTTGGTCTTCGACGTGTTGATCTCTAGTCCCATATATTTTGCAAAAGATTATTTTCGCGATTCGGAACCGGCTGTTAGGCGGTCGAGCACCCCAAGGATGACGATGTGGTTTGTAGATTCCAAATCGACGAGGAAGGCAGCGGTACCCAGTTGAATACCCGAGCGCTTGACGCACTATCCAATCGATGGTATAGTTGAGCGGCACTGGCAACAAAAAAAACAGCCTTGCTTAATAGCAGAATTGAGGAGAAATCATTAGATTCTTCGTCAATGCTCATTCTCGCACGCGTATTGGAGTAGTTCAACCTCATGAGATTGGCAAGCTTCTGGGGCACTCCATCCGTTTGTAGTATAGCACATAGCGATTCTCTATCAATTGAGTCAAACACAGCCCGAAAATCAATGACGAGCTGCAGTCGGTTGCTGAAATGTTTATCGACATTCTGATAATTTGCGGAGGGTGAATATTTGATACGCACATCCTCTACCACGGCGGAATCCCACTTGGTTGGGGCATGTGCGCACGTCCCACACTTCTGATAAGCGGTTTAACAGAAACACGAAAAATATTTGGGTGACCACGTCTAGTAAACTGATGCCACAGTAGTTTGCGCACACGACCCTGTCGCCTCTCTTTGGAAGACGGGGTGATAATGATGTTCTCCAGTTTATTGGGAATTGTTCTTTTTCCCACATTGAGAAAAACAGGATGTACAGTGGCTTGTATAGTGTCGAGAGACATCATTATATATATATATATATATATATATATATATATATATCTGGTGCGATGCTTTCTTCTCCAGGGGCTTTGCATTTTTCAGCTTGTGTATTAGATCAGTGATATCATCTCAGCTTGTTACTAACGTCGTAGCCCTCACTCTGTAGTGCTAGGACGGTTTAGTAAACGATCGAAGTATTCGGCCCATCGTCGCATGTTTTTACCTTGCTCATGAATGAGCAGCCCGGCGGACACTAGTGGTCAGGCTAAAGGTAGCCATATTGGTGTTCGATTACTGTAAGTGTGGAATCCCATCGAGAGATTCACTGAGCTTCGGGCCCATGGACTTTTATGTTTTGTATTTTGCAGATGGAACACGTGCAACTCTCCGGCGGAAGATCACTGGTCTCCGCATACTGCAACACTAGAACCAAATCAATAATTGAAACACTGAAGCTAATCAGGTTAAGGTTGCTAGGACGTGGCGCAAGTCCTCGGATAGAATTTCTCGACAAGCAGTTTCCGCTGAAGCGGGCAGTGACTGGAAGATGAGTAAGAGCGGTCAGTCCATGATGCTGCAAGAGAGTTTGTAAACCCTGACCAATGGATTTGGCCATGTAAAGCACGTTAGGCTTCCTGGTTGGGATCCAAGAGATCCTTCCACTCGGTGGTTAGATACGTTGGAGGTCGTGGATCAGTTTCGCGATCATAGGCGCTCTTCTGTTCACTGACTTCTGTGTCCATCTGATATTATTCGTAGTTCTCTTATTCCTTCCTCTGTTTTTCTTTTCATTATTTCCGACTGAAGTTGCTGCTGCGAGGTAGCAACCTTAGCCACCTCACCCAGTGCATGAGTAATGACTGTATTATTTCAACTGTACTTAATGTTGAAACGTGATAGGCAGAAGGAGAGCTGTTATCAGCAAGTGGTAGGGAATCAATGTAAATGTCGTGTTACGATTTGGAGGAACAATAATTATACGGTGGAGATCAAATATATCGACGGGATTTGACCATTTTCATTTACGTCACCTGGTCAAGTGAAGTAACATCGTTGCTGAGCGAGCGACGATGATTGACCAGGTCAGTTGAGGTGACTTAGCAAATCGGTATTGGGAGTGGAGCGGTGGGTTGCGACACCTGATTACCACAACCTCGGCCGTTGCTAATTACCTTTGTCGAGCATCCCGGATTCGCTCCGGTTCCGATAAATGACCGGTGGTTTACCGGTAACATTCCCGTGACATTTCAAAAACTTCACCGTTATTTTGTGCTGTGCACGCTATTTCACACCAATGTCTGTGAGAAATACCGGTGACTTTTAAGATCGTGTTAGGTTAAAAGCGAATGTGAGTACCATTGTGGTTAGTCGACATGCAAGTCAGCGTCTGGTCTAGATACCGACGTCAGACTGTTTGACTAATACGTGTAGTGATTTTGCAGGAACGTCCATTTTGGCCGCCGGATTTTCCTGGAGAAAACCATATTTGCAACTCACTCCATCACATGATCTCATCCAAGCTGGTGGTGGTGTTGGGGTAGCCAAAGCAGTTTTCGCGAACCTGCTCCATCTGTGGCGCCTCTATGACATCCTGCTTTCCTTCAAGAGAAGGGGTGTACAGTGCCACTGTTCATAGTGTTCTTTACGCTTGCGAGACCAGGCCCGTCCGCGTTGAGGATACTCAGCGGCTTTCTGTATTCGATCGCCGATGTATATATATATATATATATATATATATATATATATATATATATATATATATAATGATAACGAATAACTACGTGATTTGCGAAAAATGGTCGGTGCCACAACGCCAGCGGCATAGTAGTAACGTACTGAACTGTACTGAATCGTCCGAAGTTTCATTTTTAGCAGGCATTGATCTATCTTATTCTCTAAGTAAATAATCATTTCTTCCCTTCAATAATTAAACGGCAAAGTACAATATTTCTAGAAGGGTTCCGCGGCCAGTTGAAGACCGGAAGATGGCGAAGCGACCGGCGATAATGGAAAACACCCTGGACTTAAAAATCTTATATCCATGCGATGACCGTTTGACCACCATGTTTGCTGTCATTCTTCCATCCACGACTAGGGGACGCACGCAGTAACATGCAATTTTTCGCTGGTGATGGTATCAGATTTGCCTTGATGTAATTTTTCACTGCAAGCACATCGATTTTGAAGTTCAGATAACCTGTTTGCTGTGTATAGTTCGATAATTCGTCTCCGGAATTTCGACTTATTGTTCACTGTAAATACATTGTAAAAATACTTGCATTGTCTTTATACGTTTGCTCTGGATGTCACTTCTCTGATCTAAAACGTGCTTTTTATTCCATACAGAATGAGTTACAGTAAAAGGTATAATCCCCAAAGTTCAAAAACACTGCAAGAGTTCGTGGGAAAAATTCACCTAAAAACCAGTTCGTTTACTCAGATTTTGAAGAGTGAGAGGTTGTAGATGGGTGGAAAGACAGGAGAAGGGTGTTCCATAGCTTAACCGTCAGGGTAAGGAAGAAGGTTGAAAGATTGAGGCTGGTGATCTAGTGACTGAAACCTGTGCTCGGGATTGGCGTTAAAACTAATAGGAACAGAAACAACCGAGGCAAGCTCGGTGGAACAAAACCCAAAATAATAACGGTATAATAGGAAGAATGAAACAATTGCCGGACGATGGGTAAGCGACTACAAACCGGATGTTAAGACTGGGTCGTCTACCAGACGAATGGCTTCACATTGGAGCCGGTCCGGAAGAGATAAAGAAGACGAAGCTTCTCACAATACATGATAGCAGTATTCAAGTGTAAGATGAATTTGAGTTTTGTGCAGTGAAAGGAGGTGGGCTGGCTTGAAGAAATGTTTGACTTGGAACGGAAAACCAACCTAGGAAGCAGCACGAGAAGCAAAAGAACATTCATGAAGACCAATACAGAGAGGAAAGGCATGAAGTTAGAGGAACGAAGGAAAATCGAATTGAAATTTAAGTAGGAGGAGAAAAGATGTTTTAGAGAGAAATCGGGAGAAGTATTTTAGGAGCACTGATGAGAACACAAATTTGACAGCTCCAAGAAGAGATCTGTTCCAGGTCCGAACTGAGTGATGTGACAAAAACACAATGGTCACAATCGATGTTGGCGATGGCGTTGCAGGAAGTGAGGTACAAAAGGGAGTGGGAAAAGATGATATCGTCAGCAAAAGCGTGGATGGGTTGGAACTGGTAGATGAGACATCAATAATGAAAAGCAGAAAGAGGGTAGGTGGAAGTCCGGACTTTGGGGAACACCAGCATTCTCGAAAAGGGGTTGTGATTACACCCCATTGTCTCGAACGGAGATGGTCTGGTTGCTGAAAAAACTCGACGCCCACAAGACGGGATAAAAGAAACCAATAATGGGCACTTTAGGCAGTAAACCATTATGCCAGATGCGGTTGAGTCTTCGATGTGTCCAGTTAAACTAGGCGCATTTCTCTGTGCTTATCGAGTGATACTGGTCAGAAGTGCTAGTCGATCACCCGTATAGACAATCCCAGCTGGTCGGAAATTATGGTCTCCGTAACTTTCGAAATGACAGAAGTTAGAAGAATTGATACGGTATTCGTTTGGGTCAAATGAGCATCCGTGTTTGGGAATAGAAAAAAGTACGGCTTCTTTCCATGGAGTGGGAAACTTACCAGATTGGAGAGGAAGACAATAAAGATGACGTAAAATCGGTGCTTACTCAGTGGTGCGCATTTTCAGAACGATGAATGAAATAATGTCCCAACCAGGTGATTTTTTTGACCGAGTGGTTGCAGGTTCTGGCGACCTTTCTGGTTGTAATAAGAAAAATAAAAGTGCGGCTAAATTAAGTGGTTGGAGGCGAAAGAATAAGCAGGTTGGGTAAAGTGATATTCGAAACCATCCGGAAGGCAAGGACATTGGCTTCGTTACGAGGTTCACAAAATAGAGAATCAGAGGAGTTACAAATGGGGGAGGAGTTAGAGTGGCAAAAATCATAGAAAACGGCCTTAGCGTGAGGTCAAAGTGATCGACTACCAGTAGCGAAAAAAACTAGACGCTCAGCTGTGTGTCGGATGAAACGATCCTTGGCTTTCTGGATGAGGAGTGAGCATTTGTTTCTGGCATGCACGAAGAGGCTGCAAGATCGATGAGTAAGAAGGCGGCACTACTGTCTGACTGCTGAGTTCCGCAAGCTCACAGTACGGTTGCAGGCTCGTGTAAGCCACCCATGAGAACGTAGTGCACCGGTTTTGGAAAAGTCTGGGAAGCTCACTTCGAGGAACAGTCTCAGTAAAGTTAGGGACGGAGGCAAAAACATCAAACGTGAAGCAACAGTTACCTCAGGGATAGGAGGCCAGAAAATCACGAATATCATCCCCTTTGCCTGAATCGTAAAGCAAAATGTGCGCTTGGAGTTGCACATAGGAATTTTCTTTTTCTTTGTATTACACATAAAGTGAATTATAGAATAAGGGATGAACCCCATAATCGGGCGACATACTGTAAAAGTGTTTTAAGGGGGAACATTCACGTTAGAATTAGTTTATTGATCCTGCTTTTGAAGACAAAGGTTGTAAGTGGGCGGGAAGACAGAAGGAGGGAGAGTGTTCCATAACTTAACGGTCCGGGGAAAAAAAGAGGATTGAAAGATAAAAGTGCGACATCTAGTGACAGGAACTTGGTAGGGATGACTGGTTGCCTGGGTACGTGATCGTCGGGAAAAAGTTTTGGGAAGACGAACTGCCGAAGCAAGCTCAGATGAACACAATTCAGAATAGTACCGGTAGAAAAGAGACAAAGAAGTAACAGCCCGACGATGGGCTAGTGACTGCAGATTGTAGGTTAAAGGAGGGTCGTCGACCAGCTGGATGACCTTACGTTGAACACGATGAAGAAGAGAAAAAGAGGTAAACAAAACTCCACCCCACACGTGACTGCAGTATTCAAGTGGGGAGCGGATTTGAGCTTTGTACAGCAGAAAAGGACGAGCTAATGTGAAGAAGCGTCTGGCGCGAAACAGAAAACCAATTTTGTGCGCAGCACGAAAGACGAGCTGAGATATGAAGGCGGACCAACATAGAGAAATTATATATAAGCCAAGAAAAGAAATAGAATCTGTGGCAGGCAGCTTAATTGAATCGAAGGATAAATGAGAGGAGAATAAATGATGTTTCGATGAAATTGAGAGAAGTTTTGGGAGCAATAAATGCAACATGATAGTGGAATCTCCAGGAGGAAATGTGTTCGATATCGGACTCTCAAGATGCACTGATTGCAATGCGGTCACGGTCGATGTTGGTGTTGGCATGGTGGGGAGTGCGGTAAGAAAAGAAAGAATGAAGGGTGGCATCATCGGCAAAGGAATGGATTGGGTTGGAACTAGTGGATAAAAGATCATTAGTAAATAGGTGGAATAGGGTGGGCGCAAGTACTGAACCTTGGGAAACACCAAAATTCACAGGAAATGGCTGGGACAGAACCCCATCAACTCGGACAGAAATGGTTCTCGCACTGAGGAAACTTGATGTCCACGATACCAGTGCAGAGGAGAACCCGAACGAGGGCAGTTTCATCAGAAGACCTTCCTGCCAAACTCGGTCAAAGGCCTTAGAGATGTCGAGTGACACCATGTGTGTTTCTCCGTGATTGTCGAGTGCAGCCGACCAGGAGTGTGAGACGAGACCCAGGATATCACCGGTGGAACGGGGAGGTCGGAATTCGTATTGGCGATCACTCGGTAGTCTGCGTTCGTGGAACGTACGCAGGTGGTCGACGATGACAGTTTCAAATACTTTCGAAAAAACAGGCGCGAAGGAAGTAAGACAATAGGTATTCGGGTCAGAGGTATCACCGCGTTTGGAAATAGGAAAAATCACGGAGTGTTTCCAGGGGATCGGGAAAGTGGAAAGTTGCGGAGAGAGACAGAAAAGACGACGTAAGAGAGGGACCAATTCAGGGGCGCACATTTAAGGGCAATGGGTGGTATATCGTTCGGACCGGGTGATTTGGATACGTGCAGAGAACGCAGCGCTTGGCGGATCTTCCTAGTGCTAATATGAGGTTGAAAGTGGGAGGCAGAGAGAAGAGAAGGAACTGGAGCAGTAGGATAAGTGGGCGAGGTGGATTTGGGGGCAAACTGGGATGCAAAAATTTACAAACAAGATCACCAGAGGTATTACAGATGGGAGGGAAATTGGAAGGGGAGAAATTTCGGGAGAATGCTTTGGCAAGGGCATAACATGTTCGGCTACCGGTGGCAGATGAGAGTGAGCGTTTGGCTTTCCAGTGGACGAAGTGTTCTTTGGCTCTGTGTGGTTGACGAGCATCTGTTCCTGGCTTGCGCGGAGCGGCGGTGAAAGTCGGGGGTGGGCGAGCGGCACCAGCGGAGAAATGGTGCACGCTTCAAACGTACAGGACGATCACATGCGTGGTTGAACCACTCGGGGGACTCGGGTTTGCCGGGTTTGGAAGAGTGAGGAATTAGTAGTTGCATACCTTGAAGAACAATGTCAGTGAAGTTAGAAACGGAAACGGAAACGTCTGAAGTAGAGCAGCAATCATTCCAAGGTAGGAGGCTGAGAAATCGCGAAAACCATCCCAGTTGGCTGAACTGTAACGCGAAAATGTGAGTCTCGAGGTAAGTGGAGGATCGGGGCGAGTAAAACTGATGGAACAGAAAATAATGCAGTGGTCAGATGAACGAAGTGGAGGGAGGGGCAGAGATGGCTGAGGACAGAGAAGGAACCAAAGTGAGAATAAGACCAAGGGTGTGGGCACGATCGCCAGCCTGATCGAGAGTACGTGTGGAGAGGTCAACAAGATGGCACAGGTTGTTCGGCTTCGCGCCCCAGAGCCGAAGTGTCCGATGAGTGAATCGGTTAATCTCGGTTTTGAACATTCAAATCTCCTAGGATGGTGATATGGCAGTTGGGATTCGAAACGAACACGTGCTCAATGTTCGAAGATAAGAAATCAAAGATCGACGGGTCGCTACTGTTGGGTGAACGGTAAACAACACAAATTTGTGATTAAAAATGAGGAAGTCGGAGTTTCAGACACACCAACTGAAATACACGATTGGAAAAGTCAAGATTCTGGATTCTGGATATGGCGACTGACTGGTGGACAAAGGCACAGACGTCAGCTTTGGGTGAAATAGAGAAGTGAAAGGTATAGTTGGGAAATTGAACCTGGGTGGTGTCTGATGAGGGGGAGATTTGAGTTTCGGTCAAAACTGGGGCAAGAGGAGAGAAAGATTGGAGAAATTGATGCACGGAATCGAGATTATGGTTCATTCCGCTAATGTTATTGAGGGTCATGAGTTTGAGTTTGTTTTTCTAGTGAACAAAGCGAGTGCTTGTGTCGTGTATTTTCGTGATTTGTAGTGTGAAGGAAACCGGAAACCATGATCTTGAGACTTAAAGTGGTAACCACATAAGGCCTCAATAGATCAGGCGTGGTAGTGAGCCGGGTGGCAGCAGAGCCGTCTACCACTGTAAGGCGAGAAAATGTGTTGGAGAAGGATAAAAGATATTGGTCTGGTAAGCCAAGTAGAGGAAGGGAGTTAATACCAGAGGATAAAGAAGAAAAGAAAGTGAGAAGAGCATCGGGGTATGTGCACTACCGTCAGTCCGATAGGAACTGCTTGTGGGGAAGTCAACAGGTTGACTTAGGTTATTGACCAATACAAAAGCTTCGGCCGTTGTGTCACAGGAGTTCAAAAACCAGCTCTTATTGTGAGCAGTAATATCACCACGAATGATGGCTTGGCAATTGGAATGCGATACAAATAAGTTCTCAATGCCAGAAGACAGTGAATCAAAAATTGAGGGGACGCTACTGTTGGGAGAGCGATAAACAGTACAGAATTAATGGTTGACAGATGGGTGCCGCAGTTTCAGTCACATCAGCTGGAACCTGCGTTCGAAAAACTCCAGGAGCGGGATACAGGGGGTAGCGGCAGTCTGGCGAATATAGGTGCAGATACCAGTTATTCGGGAAAACGAAGAATGGAGAAAGTGTTTCGGAAACTGGAGATGGGTAGTATCCGATGAGAGAGAGATCTACCTTTCACTCCAGAATTAGGAAAGAGAAGATAATCGGAGGAAATAATGCACAGAATCAATATTGCGGTTCAAACCGTAAATATTGGCGAGGACTAGGGTTTTGCTGAGTAAGCATGAACGATGATTTTCTGCGAGTTGTGGGTTCGGTGATTTTTTGGTGAACTGAATAACGCAAGCTTATGCTTGCGTGGAAATGTGCATCCGCTCTTCATAACTCGGTTTATTTCATTTTTCGATTGAGTGATACCCCTTGGTTACCACCGAAACTAGAGCGCTGATAAAAGTAAAAAACGAAAAACCGAGGTGCAGGAAAACGTTATGGTTCTTCAACTCGGTAACATATCTGTTCTAAAAAGTTTCCACCCGTCATCGTTTTGGAAGATACAGTGAATAATGGACGAATTGATCTTAGTGCATTGATATAGCGTAGAGTTTCCGCAAGCTGGAGCGTGGTACACAGCGATCTTAAAACAATTTCTGGTGGTTGTCACAATCAACTAGTGATTTGTCATGCAGTAGACGAATTTCTGATTCTCCTTCTTCAATACGGGGTTTTATGTGTGGGAATGTCGATGGATTTTCCGGTACTGAAATTCACTCTTCGTGAACGCTGACGTCAATGTGTGCGCCAGATACCGGATAGAACGGCAGTAGCAAGTGAGACCTAACAAGGGCTCGCACCACATGTGCAACAAATGATCACATTCAATTCAGTTCGTGTTAACGGTAGTGTCGGCTTAGATCGCACATATGCACGTCCATCACTTTCGATTTTGCACGTGGCATTTCGATCGCTCCGCTATGGTCAGTCAAAAACAGTCTGAGACATTGTTCCTGGAAAACCACGGTTGTTTTCCACCATGGCGAGAACTAGAAAACAGATTATTTCGACATATTCATTGATTTGTTTGTGTCTCGTACAAACCGATTCGCATTGCGGCCGTCCCACGCAGTTACTGTGTTCTCTTTCAATCGTTGTGCAAATTGGTCACGAGTCTCTTTTTTTTGCTAAGCTTTTCGTTTTACTAGTGTTCCTTGCACACTTATCTACCTATTCGCCCTCAACAAGGACATACACTCAGTCATACAGAAGCGGAAATTGTTGTGCAATCGTCTCCCTTCCTAGTTTTGATCGACTGTGTGCAGGATCATGTCCATTAACAGTTTCTTTGAATGGGTATACTTTGAGCGCTGTCCAGTTTGCCTGTAAAGCTTCATGGTTCTCTTCATTTCTTTGATTTGCATGCAGTTCATGTAAGTTTTGTGGACTTAATGATCGATGGTGGGCGCGCATTCAGCAAATATCGATGTGAATTGAAGTACGCCAGCAGTGTCAAACGCTGGAAGTGAAATATTTTGAACAGCTGCAGACAAAGGGCGATAGTGTTTTATGGAGACTAATCCTAATTCATGTTATTTGATTATAATAGTGTGTGTGTGTGTGTGTGTGTGTGTGTGTGTGTGTGTTCATACCTAAGGAGAGAATTCGTAGTTTAGTAACTCTGTGGCCGTTATCCTACCTTTTAAGTAGGTTGACAAACTGGGCACAAAATTTCTTGACTTTTCTGGTAAATTATTTTGCCAAATGGTACGTATTCTTAGTCGACTAGTTCAACAGGTCGCTGTAGAAGTCTGGTAGATCTGTTTTCGGTTTTATTCGTCGTGGGTGGGAGTCGCATGAAGGTTACCAGTTATTAAGAATGGATCTAGCAACACCAGATCAGGAGTGTCAGTGTTGCTGACAAGCTCACAGATCGATCAGACGAAGTAGAATGACGAGGCTTTATTCGGTTCGTAATTACCCCATACAGCTGAAACACGAATTAGTTAGGAAATTTCCGACCGCAGCATATGGGTTGGAGCTGTAATTCAGTACATCACATTTGTTGAGTTGATAATGTTATTACTTAAAGTTAGTCAAGGGATCTGGAATTCAGCCTGTACAGATTAAGTTTGCTTGAGTTTGTATTGCACACGTCCCTTAGTGGTCTCCTTCAGTGCTTGTTCGTCAGCGAGGCGATTGAAAGATAGATCAGATGAACAGTTCATAATGCAACAGAAAGGTGACTACCTGCATTTAGTGTGTGGATGATACTATTCTTGGTTGGAGTTCACGGGACCCATCTCAGCAGCTGAAAGCATTTTATTGCAACGCATTGTTTGTGTTGCCCAGGGAGACCCCTCCGTGTCGCTATTCATTGTAGTGTAGAAAAAGATTAGAAAAAATGAAGACACAGACACGACGCTTTCGTGTTCGCGACACTTACAAATAACACGCAAGTCGGGGCACAAATGTGAATATGCGCACACAGTAGGCAAGATCTGATATTTAACTCGCTGTCGCACAACGTGAGAGTCCTTGCCATAACTCAATGAGCGCGAGTTTTTATTGGCGGATCGCCCACTAATGGGGAAGACAACACGGGCTGAAACACAGATAACTCATTTAGTAGCGGACCTCGAAAGCATGGAGGTATTCCGCTGTTCGTGTAGTTCCTTTCAGACGATGGAAAAGGTATCAAGAACTAAGATGAGATTGAGAAAGTTGCCCAAGCGGACCAGTGGCAAATGTATGGGGTTCCATGTTTAAATTCAGTGACCCAATAGAAATAACCAAAATGCCTATAAATGAGAATATCGGCAAGTCCGTGGATGATTTCTGATTCGGGGGTAAGAGTTCGTTGATGGGTAAAAGTACACGACCTTAATATGTGCCATTACTCGTGAGGACGTCATGTAACGGAGCTCCATTGACTAAAAAATGTAGATGGTTCGTTTGCTGATAGAATGAGACATCTAAGATATCGTTGCCAAAGGAAATTCACGCGAGTAGATTTTGTACTATTCATTATTGATTTCCTACGATTATCAACTTACATTATTCTTAGCCCAAAACTCTTTGTCACACCCTCCCTGACCTTCGTTAATTCCATTTAGCCAGACGCGCGCAGTTGAACTTTTAAACGCCACAACTACGCACTGTCTGCCGCCCTGTTTACTTACCTGCTGCCTGTTTCTGACCAATACTCACAACTGATATAGCAGTTCCAACATTTTGACTGGCAACTAACAAATACCACCGGTACTGCTCTTCTGCACTCCGTATACGTTTTCCATCTGTCTTCACGGTTAACCGTCATATTTGAGACTGTTTATATTTAAATAAACAATGCCCGTAGTCGTACGGGATTCTACATGGGTTTTCACACTTTACTCAGCAAATGAGAAGTCTCATTAAGAGAATGCGGACGAGTTTGTCATTTTTTCTATAGCGTGTATCCAGTAATCTTATTTGACAGTGGTAGGATGATGAATAATCACGTCTTAGCGTATCCGAAAAACTGGAAGAAACCCTAATGACTGTTATCCGCTAGACATTTAGAATTATCCTCTTGTTGCTTGAGAATATTGGTTTCGTTAGGCTGTGGTGTCTAGTATCTTGTGCGCGCCGCGGTTGTGATGCCTAGTTAAAGTGTTTTGAACATGAGAAATCCGCTGCACTTTTATCACCCGACCGAATCGCGTGACATAGCCCGGAGAAAGAGTAAGTTGTCTCCTCACGGATGCAGAACGAACTAAGGAATAAAAGGGTAGTAACAATTTTTTTGCCGTATATTCGATGTTAGCTATCTGCGTTGGGTAACCGCTTAGAAAAATGACATGGTCGACTGCGTGCTGTATCCGACGGGAATGTCGCTCCGGCGGGAGATAGCGTTACAAGATTTGTGCGTCACCTGTATATGTATTTTGAATCGTGAAGAAAGTACAACCTCAATATTTTGGCAGATGACAGATTATATCGTCCAATAACAAAAAGGGTTTATCATCAAACAAGCCCGGAATTCATGGGTGCACGTTCGGTATCTTTGAAGGTGGCTTTTGTTGCTTCATTTTATCAATGACTTCCGGTATTTTGTGTTCACCGATCGGTTCTGGTCTACGGCGGTAACATTTGATAACTCTCCTCTGGATTCAGTTATATGTACATCTTTATGTTTCCAATATCCTAGGTGCATTATTTGCATGTGTGAATACGAAGAAGGCGAGGAATTGCGCTACCTGCCCTGCCTGCACACCTACCATCGGGTGTGTATAGACGACTGGTTGATGCGAGCATTAACTTGTCCATCTTGCCTAGAAGAGATCCGACCCTCGTCTCCTCCAGTTCAACGGGATCCACCACATATCTCTACGGATTCTACGCCACTTCTTCATGAGTCGCTGTGCCACAATAGTGAGCGTTCCGACAGCACTGCCGCCGTTCCCGACACCGTACCATCCACCCTTCAAGACAGCGAAGTCCCGAGGGATTCACAGAACCGTGGTGATTCGTTGTCCGTGACTCCCGAGCCGTTACCTGAGTTGAACGAGCAAGACCCCGTTGTCGTGAGTCACTCGTCTTCAGCAGAGGTATGCACTCCGAAACCACAAAGCTCTGACAGAGATAATAATAACAGACACGATAGCGGTGGTGACGGTACCCGTGGGTGGGCGACTACGCCTTTAACTATTGCAGCCTCTGAAGTGCCTGTTGTTCAACCACAACATCGTCGAACTAGATCAAATGAGCATGGAGAGATCCAAACTGGCAGTTTCGTATCTCGTGGACGTCCGGCACATCGTTCTGAACAGTATCAACGCCGTGGACATAGTGTGAGTGGACTGGATAGAGTCGTTGTACCTCTGCGTACCTCGAGACCAGAAGTCGACAGTGAGGCTCCTGTGGCAAGCAATGAACTGGCTATATCCTCAGGACCAGACCCAGTTACGCCCGTTTTACCGGCAGGCGGCATTACTGCCACAAGGTCGCTGGAAGGATCCGGACCAGGGAACCTGTGGCCATTTCATTTAGATGGGGATTCCAGTCAAGTAAGTGTATGTGAGTGTGTGTGGACGCACATAGAGTGCGAAATCCCTTAATAACTAACGGGGAAAGCTTATCATCTGGTAAACTAACAACTAAGCATTCCAGCAATAAGAATCGATTATTACTCTTCTGAAAAGTGACTTCAGACTTGTCTTTCCCACTTAGATCGTGAGTTGTTACTTCGGAAACTCCCGGGATGGGTTGATGTATGCGTCTTGTTGAAGGGTATCGAAAGATCTACGGAACCGTGTTGAGTGATACTACGGTAAACTGACGCGGCTAGCGACTTGTTTTTCTTCTTTTATCAGGGCGGTTTATCAGCTCGTGTGTTGGCAGTTATGCCATTCACCCAGTGTAGCGGTAACGGAGATGCAAATGTTTTTTCACTCCTTTTTACTTACGTAAAATGTCATTAACTCCTTCTTACCATTCCATGTTGAGGATTATGACGATATTTCGGAGTAACACTTTCTGTGCCGCTGAAGCGATTCGGTCCTCCTAACAGAAACACCTATTTCTGGCTCTATCAAGTTCGTAGTTGAAGTCGACCGACGATTCTATTTTTTGATGCTACTTATTTCTGAGGGAGTACATTTTGAGTGGTTATCGAGTGACGTGGATCACTTTATAACCCCAGGTAAGTGGGTTCTAATCCCCGCTGCTCACCGTCTTTCAGTAAATAACTAAGCTTTCGGAAAAGTAAATAATCCTACGGTTAGCATACTACTAGTCGTGTTTTTACACATTATAGATATCCAACAATTGGTTAGCTGTCGGTCTCCCTTTCGTCAGTTGTATACCACATCCGACCTATTGGTTCACCACTTTCAGTCTCATGTTCATTTGTGATTGTCCGTGGTAGTGGGGTATGCCGTTTCCGTCTCTCTCAGTCAGCAAGTGTGTATAAAAAAACTTCAGTCTTTTCATCGTTTCCAAGTTTTACTCCGGTAACCCTAAGACCCAATTGGTGATACCAGCTTTCAAGCTGCTATTTATTCTTGTTCGTTCGGGGTCATTCGCGCCACTTCCGTTACATTCACCCACCTATCATCTTAATGCGTGGAGACTCGTTCATAAATTCACTGTTCACTGTCTTTGATAAGTAATATGGAACTCATATTATTGTCATCGTGTTTCATGGATATGATTTTGGAAGCAAGCCCTTAACCGTAGGGGCTCAGCTGTGCCTATAACATAACACACAAGTATCATACTGAAGCCTGGATTCACTGAGACTGAATAACGCAGATCACACTGGCGGTTGTTGCGCCGCACACACAACACAATGCCACGACGCGTGAGGCTACCTAGGGCAATAACACAATAGCAACATGCACGATATAGCACCCGAGGGTTTGATCCTCCACACTCGTATTCGCACATCGTGTGACTTTCAGTTAGCCAACACGATACACAGTGAGCACAGACTCCAGTAAGGCTAACTCGCTGCTAACTAGAAAGAAAAAACGAAGAGCAACACCGTCCAACGTGCATTAGTGTCCAATTGATACAAGACCAATAAGCTTGCAGCTCTACTGCTTAGTGTTCTTCGGTGACCTTGTGAAAATGCACATGTGAACCAAGCAGTTATTGAAAAGATGGTGGTGAAACGGCAACAGAATGAAATTGAAAACTATGTAACAATGAGGAAAAATTCAAACTTGGCAAAAAATTAGGAATGATAGTTCAACACTTTTTGAGAACAAATGTTCTCTGAAACCCACTGGTTCAAATAGAGAGAGAAAAGTGCTTTCCCCAACAGACTCACGGTTATTTTTTCCGAAATTCAATACCTTTACCCCGAAAAACAGGAGGTGGTGAACTACAAAATCTCAAGCTCCCACTTGGTAATGAGCCGGGTAATAGAGAAGCAATTTACCAGTGAAGATGACTCGCATGTCATGGTTCCAACTCGTGCTGGAATTTACTAGTTTGTTTTGAATCACTTAATTAACAAAGAAAAATTGCTTCCTTATTGCTAACCAACGTACACACTGTTTTGAGTTGCGGTGAGGCATTTCTTGTTAAATACGGGGTCGGTCTAAGTGCTAAAATCCGTATGGCCTGGTGGGATTAGAATGCACGTATGGACGCCACTCGCCTTTGTACCGCTTACTAGCCGAGCTTCGAAGCCACATTGAGGGACTGAGATATTTCACAAATATGTCACACTGGTTGCCCGTTCGGTTATATGTCCGGGGCCGGGACGTGTTATTCATGTTCACACATAGATCTTATCGATGTACATTGTTACCCGATGCAGTTAGAGGTTGGAAGGTGGGTTGAGGTGGTCAGTCCATGACACGACGAAAAGGTATGAAAACCTGGGCTAGTGAACCTAATCGAAAAGGATGTGTCAGGCTTCTGGGTTGGAGTCCACCGGAGTGACATTGAATGACATGAGTAAATGCTGCAGTCTGGCATGCTTGCGTTCGAGCTCTTCGTCTTCATGATATTTACAGACAACTTTGTTTTCCGCCGTTTTGCTCTTTGTGCTTCTGCCCGTTTCTCTCTGGATTAGGTGATCCTACGAAGAAGCAACCAAGACCAGAACAGGAGTTAATGGCTGAAAGAACTACAGTGATTTGATATATCCGAGGCCCTCGGTATGGCCTAATAGTTCATTTTCAGCAGAGTGCACGCGGTGCTCCAGAGGTGTGTGTGTGTGTGTGTGTGTGTGTGTGGCGTCTATGCGTGAGTCGCAGAATGTCATCGGTGCTGGTGAATTTCGCCATCTGGGTTAATTCAGCGCAATGCATATTATATCCCAGCTTAGGTGCCCGCGATTTTAAAATGTGACAGGTATCGAACTACCATCTTCCTTTTTCACTTAAGTGGTACAGACGCAAAACAAAAACCATAGTAAGAATCCATAGGGACATAGTAGTGTCTATCAGAAGTAATGGGAACACAAACACAGCTTGCGCTGACTGTTACTCTGAACCCGATTCGAAAAAGTTTTCAACCAGTCCTCGGCTAGACAGATGTAAAGAACCGACAAAAGGCAACCTTTGTTTATACTATGCAATGCATTACCTCGGTTTTTGATTTGTAGTCTCGATTTCTTCGTCCACGATCCGTCATTGCTCATGTTTCTCACATTCTCTATAGACGTCAGATAAATAATTGATGAACGATACTCGTTCTTTACTCGAATAGGCAGTCGAGGTTAGTGAACTGCTGAAAATCATTAACAGTTTTCGGTAAAACGTAGCTATAGTTCAGTTCAGTTCAATAGATAGTTTGAAGTATTAAAGATGTAGCACTGGAACATGCTTCGCAGATAATTATTAAGAAGCATCGGTGCGAAGTCGGTCAGTTAAATTTCAGGGTGACCTACCACCAAGTACGGAGAAGGAAAAATAACTGATACACAAGATTGACTGAACGACAAGAGCATCCAAATCAGAAATACACTTTTTATTTGAAAAAGACTGCGGTCAGATGCTTACTGATTATTGTCTTTCTGTTGTTCCTTTCAGCCACAATCTTAACTACCCCAGCCACCCTTTGTTTTACTTGCTCCACTCAGATTACCGGGTATGTGCCATGCCTTCGAGCACGACTCGTCTAATCTTACCTTTCATTCTGACGCAATTCACCGAAACGTTTCATGCCTTCATGTTAAAGTTCGGTTCCATTTCCCCATTCATAATCATTCGCTTATTGGTCTGCACGCCCCTCCTAGACTGCGACTCGCTTCCATCCCGGGTTCAGTTTCTCCTCTGTACCTCGGCTTTCTCAGTCGTTCAGCCATCTAGAAGGTCAACATTCATCACTGTCGCGTCATTTCCAGTTCCAGCCTGTATACTCGTTATTTCCAGTTGCAAGTCACAGTTGCTTTTCGCATCCGAATTCTTTCCCCTCATCCTTCCCCTACCTCCCGGTTACAGTTCTATCAATTCATTTCTCAAACTGACTATCGTTCTTATCTTAATCACTCAGACTTCAATTTTTCTCGTATATCCACGCGTACAAGCGTTTAAGTTGTCCACAACGATTTCACTTTAAACCCATCAACTCGCCAGTCCATGCCCCACCGATCGATTCATCGCATTTCATATTGAACTATGATGACAGTTGTGTTAGCTCAGAAATCTTTTTCTCTTTTGATGTTTTCGATCCTGATACTCAATCCAGTGAACCTGCCGTCCAAACTACCCTTTTTGACTTGTACAGGTGCGCACGCACATGCGCCAGCTTTTCTTCTGCATCTGTTACACACCCCAGGAACCACTGTCGTATGCGTTAGAGTTACTACTACCTGAAGAAAAATAATCACACGCATTGTTCATCCCAACGGACACCAAAGTGGAACAGCCTTATAATCGGTTTACATCGCATCACAGTCGCAGTTAAATCACAATCCCGGTTGTTGTAGCCATTTTTCTCGTTTTTTTCAGTTTGTTTGTGATCGGTCCGTCCGGTGTTTTACAATCTTCCATTCGATCTCACTTTTACAGTCTCACGTACGACTTGTCCAATGTATGTTTGTGAGTTTACCAAACGGATTGCTTTATCGCTTGATCGCATTCTAGTCTAACTCATTTTATACTGTTGACCTAATCCCCGTGATTCTTTTCCGATTCCACTCTTCCCACCTGCCTCTGGTTCTCATCTATGTACCTTTTCTTCATCATTTTTCGTTCCACACCAAGTTCTTTGTTTTATTCTCTTTCGTGCTTTCCTTTTTGGTAAATTCAAGCTTTTTGCTAAATCAACTCCTGTCGTTCTCTTCCGTGAGTCTGGGTGGTATTCTATTTTTTAAACAAAATAGCGCTTCACTGTCGCGCTGCTCCTGTCCAGGACCTCATATGATTCTGCACTCCAACTCTTAGTGTCATGATAACCGGTTATTCTTGATGGCGCAGTCAGCCTTTGAGGCCATGGGGTTGGCCCGTTTTACAGTACTTATACGTTAACATATAAAATAAAAGCTAGATGTTGCTCACTTATCCTCCGCTATCTTCGGTAGATTCTAAATTCAGTCTATTTTTCCTAAACTCCCGCTCGATGGATTTGGTGTTTAATTCACAAACATTTCGCCACAGGGTGCATAGATGACGGCTGTTCTGTTGGCCTGTATTCATACACTAGCGTGCTGCTTTGGCTACCTTATGATGGCTTTTCACTGTAATTGCACATGGCACTGTCATTTGTGGATTGCGCTAATGATGCACCTTGTCTTCTGTCTATCGGTGAAGTGAACCGCCTGGCAATCTGCACCGGTAGTCCCCTCTCAAGTAAACAGCAGAGCCGACACTCGTTCAGAATGCTGTTTCATGCACCAGTCTAACAAGTGGTATTTAGTAAATCTGCCTGATAGTGTAACGGCGAAGACAAGACGGATGAGGAACACCTGTATTTGAGCAGCCAAACAAGTCAAGTTGATGCAAAATGTGCAACCGTTAGCATAGTCCTTTTCCCAAAACCGCGCTGCATCAAAATTGATCCTCTGGCTGCCTGCGTATTTCAGCTTACTTCTTTAACGCACTATTTCCTTTCGGTTGATCCGATTGTTCTGGTGTATGGCTTGGTCGGTAACTTCCCACGTGACCATCTTGCTGGTTGCTTAGAATCCTGCTGCGTTCTATCTGCGAGTCCGTATGCCTCTGTCTGCTGCGGGATGCTCCCGACATATTCATCATCGGTTCTTTGGTCTGTGGCTCTCGGCTAGTTGGCTCGGCCGGTTTCATATTCCCATCGTTCTGTCACTATAGCTTTCCCCCTACAAGAGAATTTCCAGACCTACCTGTGGCATACCAGAAGGAGAAACGAATTTTGCAGCACGTGATTCTAAAGTCCATAGGACTTCAAAAGGTGGTGTCGTTGGTACTAAATGTGCAGTGTGTTCACCGGCAGTGGACCCACCTCCGGGGGGTTCGGAATTCTGTGTACACTACTGGAAACGATAGCGGTAGTTAGATTTTAATATCCAGCGAAAAATGCGTTGGATTGTCTGATTGAGATGATGATGACCCATATCGAGATTTGCTAATTAAAACGTCAAAAATCGCTCATTTTATCGCGGATTAGTCGCAGAAAGCTACGACGTAGTCCTACGGCACTGTTAGTGATACATCAACCATTATGAATACACCTAGTAAACCGGTCATGCTGGTCGATTTTAAGCGCCTTGCATGGGAAACCTGTGCCAAATCACAATTTAGATAGAATCCGTTCCACACTGTGTCATCCAGGGGTTATAGGCATGGAAATATGACTGTGCATGATAAAAGTGCAGTTCTTGTAATAAGACAACTTGCTCGTCGAATTGGTAGTTATTTGTAGCTCACTCCGTGCGTTATCATGCTGGTGATTATTTTGGTTTCCCAGTAGTTTTACTGCCGAAAAGTAGCAATCAGTGAACCTTTCAGTGGTTTGTATTTGTGTTCTCTTGTTTGTTGTCTGGCGGACCGTGTGTTCCCCACATCATTCCCCTTAGTTCAATATTGTTATCATATCTGGAAATGTAAGTCAGTAACATTTAGTTGCACGGTGTATTCCTCATTGTTTTGGCGCTTTTTAGGAGTACATACTACAGTCAAGATGACTGTTTCCGAGTGGTTATCATAAGACTAAAGGCAAACAGACAACATTAGTTATTCAACAGCTGCCATCAGACAATGGACCAGTCGATAATTCAAAGCAATTTCTAACGATATTAGGCCGGTTCACTGTTTGCCCAGTTGTGGGTGGTGGTGGCTAATTGCTAGTACCGGACGATTGCACCTGGGCATTTAGAGCGTACCGGGTTTCCACAGTGGGTTACGCGACCACGAGATCCATCCATCACTTCAAGGAAGGTATGACTGCGTGATGCAAAACGTGGTACTTTTATATGCACAACTCTACGGCCGAAATGATATCCTCACTTATAGTTTCCTCTTCGTTTTTCATTCCTGATGTTTATTTTGATACTCGAGGTAGGTTGCTGCTGCGAAGTAGGGATCAGTGAACCACCACAATCAGTGAACTGCTCATATCTGTTATAATAGAATAATATCCGCTAAATTCTCCCAAGTTCAGGAGACCAATGTGAATTGATTACGTGTAGATACCTATCCGCCGATAATCCTGGTTTCATGGCATCTTTCACTGCGAGCATTGCGCCACTGCGCAAAAAAGGTTTAGACTATTAAACCGGGTACTCATAGCCCGGATGGGTCTTTCACTGATGTGCCCACTGACAAAAAAAGTAGCTTGGTGCAGAATGTAGGTTTCATGGGCTTAGACACGACTCCGAAGTTTTTTTCACGACTTGGAAAACACTGTACAGGCGAAGCGCCACTTCACAAGTAGGTCGTCGAATAAGTCGCAGTATCTAGGTTAGTTGGCAGTTCTGCTGAACCGTGGTCTCACGGCCGTCTTGTCGGTTCGTGCAGGCACGAATAAGTGCGCGTTGTATTTCCGGGTCTACTTAAATTGTTTAAGCAGGTGTACATGTGGCACTAATTTGATGTCCACATGACAGTACGGTAATTGTTCCTCGTCTCGGTTCCCCAGTAGGGATTTAAGTCGGTTGATGTGTTGTCACCGTGGAGAATCAGACTGTCACCTGCCGCATGTAAACCAAATACAGATAGGTAGGTCATGAACCGCCCTGAGAATCCTGTTCTGGTAGATATTTCTGGATGGTTCCAAGTAAAGCGCAGGCTTTCTGCTAAGGCATTGTTTAAGTGGTGAACATAAGCTGACCGTTTCATTGAGTTCCAAATGCTGGTAACACGGAGGCGAATCGTATTCTTTTGTGAGGCAATGAAACATGGAAAATTTCGGGCACATGAACTATCGTAAGATTTGTTAACGTTCACTCAGGGTAAACGAATTAAGCAGAGTAACAAGATTATGACAAATTCCATCAACTGCCCCAGTACGTTGTCTTTATTATTCAAAATGCTTCCTCAACGTGAGTGTCCCCCAGCTTCCTCCCTAAAAAGGAGCTTCGGATCGCGTTTCAAGCGTCACCGGTAGAGTTCTCCACGATAAAAACTTCTAACGTTTCACTTTTATCGTCGACGCCATCTTATACCTATGCTGACTACTGGTGTACATTCCAGACCAAAGGTCCTCGTACAGCTGGAACACCGTTGATGTCAGAGAGGGAGTTTTTCAGGCAACCTGTCGGAACAGTTCTAATGCATCAACAAAATTGAACTGAGTAATGTTCATTTCCCGGATTGGTATTCATATCATTAATCTTTTATTATTCAGAATTGTAGGATAATTCTTGAAGAATGATATGACTATCTGAAAGGTGGCGGATGGGTATTGTTTACAGGTGCCTGTGGGGTTCGAACCCACGAACCAGCGATCAGTGACCCACTGCGATGGCCGTTTGAGCACCGGCGAAGTCGAGAAATTTGACCTACTCCATGGTGTATATCTATTTTTGGTCCACACTCTACAACCATCATCAAGAAAATTCAGAAAAGTGATATCCTGAGTGGTGATTTAATAACTTGTGATGTGCCATTTTTTGTTGACTGTTCAGAGAGGCACAATCGAGAAACACATGATGCAAATGAAATGACTTATCATGCAGTACCAACGCTCAACTCATCATGGAAACGTCACTGTTGGGCTGTTTCACTCCTGTTGAGAACCACCAGAAGCGCAAATCCGCTGAACCCTCAACTGGCGTGTATGTGAGAAAGAGTTAAAGACACCTCAACACCAGACTATCCGCGATGACTCTCTGTGATTTGAAAACAATGATTTCCCATCAAAAATTTGATTGGGGGAGCCTGAAACAGGTTTGCACAGTGCTGATTGCATAATTTCGCTACATCAGTACACGTTGATGAATAGTTCTTTCAGTGATGACGCCATGAGCAAAGCCAAATGCAATCAGATCAATTACACGATATCTGACCCAGTAGAAACGCTGTGTAAACTCCAGGTAACTCGTTTAAAGTCATATACAACCCCACAAACACGAGACGGCTCAGATACGCTGAGGCCCTAACCATTCTCATTCATTAACCCGAACTGTGCAAACAGCGTGAATGGTCTATCAGTTTGGCCCACTCTGGTGTTCTAACGTTTTGTACTCCTCCCATTCTTATTCACTCTCATCCGTTACTATTCACTTTAAACTTGTCTGTTTCATTGGTTATTTTACTAACGAAATAAAAAACCGCATTGAATGCAGCATGAACGTGTACAGATGCAGCCAGGTAGTCCAGGATACACGGTGCAAACCTATGTTTCTGGATTCTTTGTACAAATATCGACGGTTTGTTTCGCGACAACACAACGCAAAGTAAAAATAAATAAAACAAATATTCTTTCACTTCGTTTATTGATTATATGACAAGATAGGACATTTCTGGAAACGGGCCGCGACCCACGAAATGCTGCTGAATGGGGAAGTGACCGATGGTGAAGGGAATTGAACCCAGGTTGTAACTGTTCGAAGTCTACTACGATAACTGCCTGACCACGACCGCCGAAAGCCTTATGAACGATAATAATAATAATAATCCGTCAACCGCACAACAATCGACTCTTCATAGAACGTTAGAGTGAAATGAAGGTATTGCATTGCCTGTACGCTGGTAACTTGATCAGTTTCATCATTAAATGCTAATTTTTGAAGTAATGCAGTCGAAATCAAGCGTCGGGAAAAATTGGGAAGATAACAGAAGATAAATAGCTTTTATTGGCCGGGAAGGCCAGATTTTGCAAACTTATGAGAGTGGGAAAGCGGTGGGGCCTGGTCAAGTAACCTAGGTAATATTTGAGTGCGTCGGGTGAGAACCATCGGTTGATTAGAGAGGAGTGTGCATTGACAATAACGCCGGCGGAGTCGACGTGGTAAGCAGTGCACACAAGGCACAACGGGGACGAAAGATTACGTAAGCGATAAAATCTGTTAGGGACTGGGGTCGTTTGATGGGCGATGCGTACGGACGGGGCCAAAATAGATACGCGTCAGCGTTTATCAGCACTATCATAGAAGCAAAGCAAAATATGGTGTGAAGCAATGGAGGTAGGTGAACAGTCATCATGTGGACGTGGAGGCGTGGAGACTAGAAGTCTAATCGTATAGGGAACAAAGGAATTGTTTGAATAATATAATATGAAAAATTGTGTGAACAGCATGGGATCAGGACTAAACCCGTATCAAGACGTTTTTTGATACGGCGAGCTCGATTTCCAAATTCAAATTTAATCAATCTTTAGAATAGCTTTGACACATTCAAAAAGTGGAATTCAATTTCACGCTTGTTTAGAGCGACTAGTTATGAAGTCTCTTACATTGTACCAAGAAGGATAAAGGTCGTTGGTTTGAGTGAACCAGTCTACTCAAAGGTCACTTGTAGCAGAAGTGTACTGGGGTAAAAACGTTGTCTTGTCTGAGTTCAATCATTTTTTCATTCATTTCATCCGCTGAAAGTTCGTTTTTATTCCTCGTATTGCTTTAGTTGACAATGTTTTTCGTAAGGTCCGCACCGAGACCTTACGGAGGGCTGTATGACTATGCGCATATATCACTGGTCATGTATTACAGAGTAATTTTTTATGTAAATCATGAATGAATGCCCTTATGAACAACTAGTTTTCAGAATTCATAACTTACAGGAGATGAAACTCAGGGGGTAGCGAAAAGGGTTCTTATGTACTATGAAGTGAAGCCGTGATAGTCATAATGCTGTCCCACCCGAAAGCTTCATCAAGTAGTCACGACACGATAGTTAGTTGATTCACACAAAAATCTCGGATATCTTGTTGTGATCCTTGTGTGTTGATGTGATCCTAGAATGTGCGGGCCAGAGCTGATCACGTTTGTATACGGTGGTCAGATAGTAAATGTTCCACTCCAAAGGCCTCGGCGATCCGTTTTGGGATCCATTGTGAAGTATCCTAAATGCTTTATATGAATCTACTTGATGACCAGTGTATACAAGATGGCCAAATACCGCACTGAAAATTATCGCAGATCCAACCTAACTCAGTTAACGCGTCGATGCTCTTTCCGGGATAATTACAACACCGATAAGCGGGAAAACGCATTTGAACAATTGAAATATTATGGTTGTAACCAGCATCGGTCATGTGTCACTACTGCTTTCCTCTTAAAATTCCATTTATTTATCGACATGAAACATCTTGGCACTGAGGATACAGTGATAAGCAGTTTTCCGTCATTTTCATTATCTTAGCAGTAATACGTGTATCAATCAAAGTTGAGTTGTATCCTACCTAAAAGTACGAAGCTAGGGTTTGCAAGACACTCAGATATAGCTTCAGGCCTATAAGCAGGCACTGTTGAGCTAGGTTGCTTGGTCGAATAAATTTAAACTACAAGCAAATGAGCTACAGTCACTGGTTTATTCCGGCTCACCAACTCAAGTGGAAAGACTCCTCTGTCCTCGAACTATCTCTGTTCAACAATACTGAAAAGAACGTATGAAAGATGGATGATCATGACCGAAAACTTGCACGAAAACACGCTGGTATTAGTTATTCATAAATGGCTGTTGTGGCTGGTTGGTCTGGTTGTAACCCGATTGGTTATTTCTGGTCCGATCGGATCAGACTACTTTTGGTCACTGATTGGTTTATCGCTCCATTTCGCTGGCTCCAATCTTGTCCTCGACTCTGGACAAGCGATGACCTGCTGTCTACTTACCAAACAATCGATCTGCTTCACTGAATGCAAACGTGCTCTCTATTCTGGACGAGCGAATACGTGCTCTCTGACAAGCAGATCAAGCCGTATTTAGGCGATATATCTGTCAGTTCCCTCGCAAATGACATGCAGTCAGCAATGGCAATCACTATGTATTCCAACAGAATCTATTGTTATCGTTTCTGATTTGTTAACCCCGCGAAATCACAAAACTCGTGACTATTACTGACCCGTATCTGATGGCTCGAGAGTGCATTTTGATTGTAGTGTAGGCACAAATGTTTTCAAAACTCGTGCGAATTCGTTTTATTGCCTTCTGGCGAAATGACAGACCAAAGGCAGTATACACGTTTAAATCATATTCGACGATAGCGACCGGGCCTATGAATAACACAAAAACGGGAAAATAATTAATTTTTTCGACTAAAGATATGATGGTGGGTTATGAAGTGGGATCTGGCTCCGGTGACTCATACTTGCGGCCGTCAAGTGGATCAGTCTGTTCACAAAAGCAAGTTTGTATTTGTTGGCGAACCACTAACAGAACCTTCAGAATGTGTCAGTGACCTTTGGTTTAGGTGTATCATTCTGAATCTGCAATCGGCAAACACTAATGCCACTGACGGTCGCGTCAGAGTAATAGCCCAACAGATATTTTTTTGCCCGCACCATTCGTATTCAGTTTGTAACTACTACCAATGTTTCCAGTAGCAGGATTCGACATACAAACGTGCGGGGGTGAGACAAGGTATACCGAAGGCATTGTGCCTTTGTGGGGATCTGGAGATGGATGATGGTGCATGAATTTCGTTGGGTGTTCGGTGCACGATGCACCCTCGATAAGACGGATGGTCCGCACTAGAAATTCTTCTGTATGAGAGAATTTTTGCAGAGATTACTGAGTTTTCTTGTGGTAATTCCCTGATTAAATTGGAGTCTGCAGAAAGTACAGCTAATCGCTACGTAGCTCTAGGGAATTTGTATACGGCCCGATGCCACAGGGTCTTGTTCATTGTTTGTCGCCTTGTGCTAACAACGGTTTGCTTCTGACAGTGAGAAATATGCTTGACTGCTCTGCTTTCAGACTGTGTAACCGTAGCTTCCTTAGCTTTTCGGTTACTTGTGTCACCCTAGCACTTAAACGCTCTCTACAGAATGCACCTTTTGAACACATATTTTTGTACACGTTACCTGCTGAATTTTCGAAGTCTTCTGACAACTGCTGGAGCAACTGGCATGTTACCAGTTTCCTACGTAACTTCCGGGATCTGGTTAGTATCGAGGCAACTTAGGGGCACTAAACAACTTATCACGCTGAATTATCTCAGTCCTCCGGTTATCACCGATTTTCATTAAACCGATCATGAACAAAGGTCCCTTCATCGCCTCCTAAAAGAAAATCTCTGCTGAGAATTGCTTTATGTCTCATCACGGCTTATAATCTATAACGGATTCCTCAAGTAAAATTTCGTCAATGTTCTAAATGCCGATGAAATTACCACAAGATAAACAAATCCAATATATGAAAATTCGCTGAAGATATGGTATACGGTTTGCCTCGACCATTCAGCTGTTACCTGGTTTACGGCGATGATTAAAAATGTAAAATTAACACATCAGTCACATTCAGAACAGTTCTCAGAGTGAAGAATACGAGCCGTTTTCTAATCCATGGACACCTCATTATGTTCGCAATGGCTTACGCTACAATGTTCACTGGTCGAAAAGAAATTGACTTTCTGATTTATGTCCAAAAATCTGCATACAAGTTGGATCCAGAACACCGGTCAAGTCATTATGGTAAATCAGTTTCTGGAGGTGTTAGCAGAGTAGCAGAGTGACACCGATTCATTCTATAGCTTCCGATGGGCACGAATAGCACCTGACGAGTTACCTTAATAGACTTAGATCGCGCATAAAATATTCGCTACATCATGTTTTCCAACCCTCTGTTACTAATAGCTCGCTCCAGGTGATTCGAAAACGCTTTGCTCGTTCATTTGGGCCGATAAGCAGCACCTTTGATGGACGTGATACGTTTGTGCGGAGCAGACTGACGAAAGTGGACTACGTCACATCTAACTTACAGGCGTTCCTTTTTCCAGGTACTCAGGCTATCAAGCTAAGTATTTGCAGACAATCCATGGATCACAAAAAATACAACTTGATTCTGTTAAAAATTATTTTCCCAACCCATTGAACTGTTAGTGCGCGAAATTCCTCGAATTTCGCAGACGCTTATTTTCAGTTTTTACTCAACTCTTTCATAAAGCTTTCATTTCGACTGAGGAGATTTCGTTTTGCGTCGACAATAAAGACACGTTCAAGGGTGCAAAAACAGTGATCTTTGACCAGCGGTGGTCCAACGGTAATCATATCGAACGTCACATCTGGAGGTCCATGGTTAGAATCCTTTGACCGTCGACCGTTTCCACATTCGGTAGCCTGTCATTGACCGCGGATGCCTTCCGGAAATATTTTACACTCGTTACATGAATAGCAAAGGATAGAAAGACTGAAAAGAATGGCATAAGTCGCATTTACTCTTGCGTTCTGATTCGTTCATTTAGGTGGGCATCGAAATTCTATTTCTTGCTTGTGTTTAAGTGCAGTTAAAGAGGAAAATGAGTAGTAAGAGGTAAGATTTTACGCTACGAGATTCATCATGTAGCGTCAAAGCCTGAATCAACGAGAACTACAGAAGCGCCGTACAGCTCCTTCACCCGTGTTAGGAACCATCCGTAGTGCTCACCGAAAGTGCACCCACTGTGCCTTGAACCTCGGGTGAACGAATGGGAATCGAACACCTTATGCACAACGCTATCTCGGTTGGCTCTCAACCGTTTATATTGAACTTATACACCACCTGATATAGCGTCCTTCCGACATTGGATTTGAATGTTAGCACAACGAGTAACCCCTATGGTGGACGGCTTCTCTGTAGGGGCCTAACTACAACGAAGGGATTCCGCTGAAGAACCTACAGAGTTTTGTTACGACATGAGTATAAGGAGAAGTAGCTGTACAATGGTTCCATGGTTTTCAGTCGTTTGAATGTTCACACCGCGTGATGAATCTCGTATTATGTAAAGGGGAACACCCCGTAGCCTCAGATGCCCACTGTGCTAATAGGAGAGCCGGAAACCTGACCCTGCCAATTGAAATGGAGAAGCACACATGATTCCAATATTCCAGATACGATGACCAGCCGGGAGACAGAGGGTTTCTGTTCACGACTAGTGTGACCGTTGGTGTCGAGGTTGTAATGCTACTGATTTGACAAACACATACTAAAAAATTGCTTATATGAACTATTACCGAATTTGTTGGCGCCACTTACTCCGCCTGTGTACATAGCTGGGTGCATATCTGTGAGAATGTGCGGTACATTGGATCCTTGGGCAAATTTTCTGCATTCCCTTTTGAATCATACATACTGAAATTGTAAGTGTGCTTTTCAGGGCTCAAAAGAGCAGAGGTAGGCTGCAATGGTTTATTACTCATACAACGAAAACGGACCTCAGGTTTTTCGAAGCAATCCAGTGCAACAGCAATGAATGGAGGCTGAAGAAAAATGAAACCAGTGCGAGCACCTTTGCAGGTAAAATTTGTTGTTATTTATTTTTGACCTGTCTACTTCTATTCCTTAGTTTGAATCTCATTGAAAACGGAAAAGAGAGATTCCATTGGATGAATTGCGAACAGGTATCAGCTCAATAAGGCAGAATGTACTGAATACAACTGCGCAAACCTGACTACCAAAAGAATTTTGGTTGTAAATTCACGGCTATCCCAGCGCGTCAACCAGCGACTAAATGATGACGCTTATTACGATTCAATGGAAAATGCAACTTATTTACTAGGGAAACATTTCAGTTGGACTGCCTATAAAATGTGGGGCATCAACCGTGGGATACTGTACCAGAAACGTCTCCAGCCAACTCCCCACTACGGATTTCCGAGAGCAATTAAACAAGAAAGCATTGCATGAAAAGAAATATATCTGACGGAGACAAAAGTCTGAACTTTGGTTATGGGCAAAGACGTTCGCTGTTTGAATAATGGCCTTCAGATTGTTTTTCTTAAAAAAGATATCCGAAAGCGACAACACAGGATACTAATCTCATTATTATCCATTGTTCGTGAAATCAAACAGAAAGTTTCGGTCCAGTGGATCTCCGGAAAATTACAAAGACATCACAGCGCAGCATCATGTCAGGTACGTTACACTTGGTAGTTTTATTATATATATATATATATATATATATATATATATATATATATATATATATATATATATATATATATATATATATATATATATATATATATATATATATATATATATATAAATTCATCTCGGTTTTGAACACAGTACGACAAGCCGTTTGTAAAAATGTCTGGTATGCTGTGACATTTTTGCTTTTTCACTGTACCGTTTTTGATCATTTTCATGATTGATTGTGATCGGTAGAACGTGTCTCGCATTACTATGGTTTGTTGTTTGCGTTATACATGGATATGCCAACACTCCATCGTTGATCATAAATTTAATTGAAATAGCTTACGACTTTCACAGTATAACGGTAACACCATCTCGCTGCAATACATTCTTCATCCTCTTCATCATTTCACGTAAAGGAATTTTCCCAGCGGTCAAGTAATTCAGAATTGGGAAGACAAACCCGATATTTGTATGCTTTTACTATCGTACATAAAAACAGAAGTATATTTGTCATCGCCTTGTAAATAGTACTATTTTATTCCACGCTAGCGGTTGTGTGGTGAACGTATACGTGTTCCGTGAAGTTCTCGTGCGCAGATCAGTTTCGTAAAGTAGATTGTTGGAATTATCGGTGTTCATTTGAAGATATGCAATTACATCTCGGGTTCTGCTGGGTACACTAAGCATTTGTCCTCCGCAAAATTATAATGCACAGAGCAGCTGGGAGCATAGAACTACAGGAAATAATCGCGTCAGATTTAAGACCATTAGGTGCCGTTCTGTTTCGGTCATTTCTAAAGCAGTTCCAAGGTGGTCCCTGGATTTTTTCAAAAGGGACTAATTTGGGATTATTTTTCTAACTGAGTTAGATACAGGATGTTTGTCGACAACGCAGTTTGTCGTTTGACCGTTGTTGTATGCGAAGTAAACGGAGAATTCTATGCAACAAATCCGCTCACTTACGCATCAGTATGCGAGCAATCAAGCAAATGAATCACCGGTAGGCAAGCATAAGCGGTGAACACGATCGTGTGCGGCGAAGCAGGGCCACTCAGCAGCAACGAATCAACAAACACGTACGGCTCAGGGCCGAAGCCTGATTGGCTAGAGCAAGCTGTCCCTGACTTGGGTGAAGTCACAGCGATGGGGGTACGTGCGTGCATGCGCGTGGTATTTATCTGTGTCGAATGTCCATTCAGTAAGCTTGCCGGGATTGCAATGAAGTACTCAGAAGTTAGATGAATGGTCAGACCGCACAACAACCGTTAATCCCAATTACACTTCAGCTTCACTTAAAGATAACCTTTCTTATCTAGATTTAGCTGTTATCTGCGATCCTTCTTGGCATGTTACTCAGAATCAGTTTACTCCGGACGGTTACTCCTAATAAATGTATCGTTGACACGGGCAGTATCGAATCTATCATTTCAGTTTCATCCAGAATCTTTTTCTCCTAGCGCTCACATTGGGCCTACTGATGTCACAGTCCGAGGTACCACTGGTCATTCTTTACCCATTTTAGGTTAACGTATTAGTCCGACTCAGGTTACCAACTCTTCTGATCTGTGTGAATTTATATTTTCTGATTCCGATCCGTCTTTCGTTGGTCTATAATCTGTTCGTCAGTTACATGTGAATATTTTGTTTTGCACTCAGGCTGAAGTTTCTCGGCCTCGATACCTTATTCTTCAATGCTCCAAGGTTGGTGGTGGGATGCATATACCGCCTAGGAAACTGGGAGTGTCTGGGGACCCGATATTTATCCAAGAGTGCATTATACCATTTGGTCTAGGTGAGGTGGTTCGCCTCGCTATACAATCTATTTGTGAAAAAGGAATCATCCCGCCAGCCGAATTCTCTTGCTGGGCTACTCCCATTGTAACCCTCCTAAATAAAGATGGAGAAACCCACCGATATGTGGTGAATATTGACTGGGCCTCAACAAAAACTACTCCGAGATTTTCGTGTACAACGGAGGCGTCTTCAACTGCGGTGGAAGCCGTTCATTCTCAACAGCATCACTAACCAGGCGGTCTCTGCTCTGGAGATGCAGTGAGGGTTTGCACGGAGAGGAAAGATAGACGAGGACAAGCACTTATCATGTCGTCTAACGTCAGGAGTCTGTTGAATAAGCGAGATGAGCTCGAGGCATGGGTAGTTCTCCACTCGTCAACATTAATCGCCTTGAGGGTGACGTGGCTTACCAGGGGGGGGGGGTGATGGATTCTGAAGTGGCTATCTCAGGATACACGCTTTACTGTGCTGACGGAAGCCAAGCTCGGAAAGGGGGAGAGGCAGCGATGTACATCCGAGCCGATGTCCCTTCACCACAGTTGGATCCCCAGATAGACCCGAAGGGCTCCGAAGAATCTCTTATGTGTTGCTCAAAGCTAACACCCAGTGGATTTGAGTCGACCGGATTCATTTATCGGTCCCGAGAAGCAGATCTTCCGCAAATACTGGCTGGCGTACGACGTTGGGCTGGCGATGGTCACTGTCTAGTTTTGGGTGACTTCAGCTCACCGAATGTGGACTAGGAGAATCTACGGTGCAGTGCAGGAGCGGATTTAATTGCCCGTAGGCTCCTTACAACAGTGCTGGAACTTTCTCTGTACCAACATGTCAGGATGCCAGTCCGAACCCAAGACCATCAAACTTCTATCCTAGACTTGGTGATATTTCCAAAACATTCCGATGTGGCGCGGATTGAACATCTACCTCCACTAGAGAGTAGTAACCATGCGGCGTTGACCATCAACTGGAAGAGAGGAGCGATGTTCGTTCCTAGACCACAGGATGAACTCAGAGTTTGACGAATGTCGTTCCAACAAGTCAGGGAGGCCGCGTCTTCAGCGGTGTGGCATCTACAAGGTCCCTACGAGATAGACAAGTCTTGGAAAGTAATTCGGGATGAAATCCTTAACTTAAGCCAAGCGTTTGCTTCACCATTCACACGACGACCGCATGCAAAAGGCCCACCTTGGTTTGACTCACAACTCATGCGTCTTATGAAGTTTCGGAATCGTGCATGGAAACTACGTCACACTACTGGAGAGGGTTATGACCGCTACTGCACCATCCGTAATCGGTGTATACAACTTAAGCGAGAAAAGCGATGTATTTTTGAGGAGACGTTAGCAATGGCCTCGGTTCATGCACCCAAAAGCCTGTTTGCATATCTGTGGAAGATGCGAGGTGCAACTGCAATCTCAGCCCTACAGGATGGACACCCTCTGGGAGTTACAGTTGAACACAAGGCGGAGATATTGGCAAGGCACCACTTGTCAGTCTGTGCTCCTGAACAGAGGCATAATCATCCCCCACATATTGCAGTGGACGTTCCCTGTATGTCGTGCCAGGAAATCATTGAGGAAGAAGTGGCGGCCGCCATGCGTGCCATCAAAGTTAACCAGTCCCCGGGACCTGATGGTCTGCATCCCGTCGTGGCAAAGGAGCTCGCCGATGTGTTAACCCAACCTGCCACAGGATTGTTCAACGTGTCGTTAGCAGCCAGAAAGCTTCCCCAGGAATTGATGAAAGCTGTCGTTATGCCACTATACAAAGGTGGAGCAAGGGCCGAGGCCGTCAACCATCAACCTGTCAGTCCAACATCGGAGGTGGGGAAGGTTATGTAGCGTCTGACAGCCACGTGACTCCGGGAGCATATCACTGTAAACGACCTACTAGGCAGATAACAACATGGATTTTGGAAAAGTAAGTCCAGCCCGACAAACTTGCTAATTGCACGAGAACTCTGGACGAAGGCCAAAGCAGAACACCCTACGGACCTAAGCTTCGTGGATTTTAGAAAAGCTTTTGACAAAGTTCCGCACGACCGTCTGTTAGGTAAGCTCAAGGCTCTTGGTGTTGTAGATCCCTTGATCCTGTGGATCGAGGAATTTCTGAAAGGGAGGACCTTTACAGTACGATTAGCACAGTCAATGTCAACATGACAAGTGGCTATCAGCAGTGTTACACAACGATCGGTTCTAGGCCCTCTACTCTTCCTGTCCTATATCAGTGATCTACCAGCAATTTTTCAATCGCAGTATCTCATCTCTGCAGAAGATCTTAAGATGTGGCGTACGGTCACATCAAATGCGGATGAGCTTGTTCTTCAGTAGGATATCAAGGTCCTTGAAAGATGGTTTGGTCTGTGGTCACTGCCAGTCAACACCGACAAGTGTGCACATTTGCCAGTAGGGGTACCGTCCAATAATGGGGTGTACTATGTACACGAGGAGCAATTTCGCCGTTCTTCCTGCGAAAAAAGATCTGGGAGTGATGGTGGCCTCGTCACTAAAAACGAAGAATAATACCGACAAAGTTTGTCCGTTCGGGTGGATTATCCTTGGGCCGATTACTCCATCATTCGGCCCTCTCTCACTCAACGCTTTCAAGGTACTGTATGCATCCCATTCACGACCAAGGTTGGAATACGGGGGACCAGTGGTTTTCCCTTGTACAGTGGCAGAAGTGGCAACGTTGGAAAGGGGGCAGAGAGGCGCAACCCACCCTTTTGGAGGTCTACGAAGAGTCAGCTATGAAGGACGGCTGAAGATTACTGGGTTGTTTCAGGTGGCATATCGGAGAGTCCGAGGGGACTCGATCTTTTCCAGGCGTATCATTTGACGCGACTTTGGCCCAGAACTACGTGCAGAGCTCCCTCTTTGCGAGCATGACTGCACGAGGGACACTCGCTAACTCTAAAGAAGCTGCAGTCGGTGGGCCAACCACTGTTGTACCGTCTATCTCGGAGGGTAGCCAGTCTACGGGACGCGCTGCCAGCCGAAGTGGTGGAAGAGACCAATGACATATTGTTCAGGCGACTACTGGACGTATTTCTGAAGGGGTGGTGGCTTGAGACTCATGCCTGAGTCTATGTCGCTTAGCTGTGGTTAGTAGGCTTACACGGGAGTGATACCCACTGCCTCTGTTATGAAGAATGTAGAATGAACGTACGTGTACTACCGAAGAACCGGAGGATTTGCCCCGTGGTCTTTCAGGTTCTACAGTCTTTTCTAATATTGACCTTATGGATGCACATTTACAAATATCCAGCTTGTTGACGGTCATCAATAATCCATTTGGTCAATACAAGCATAATTTTCTAACTTTCGTTTTGCATGTGTCACCTACCATATTCCAACAGTCCCTTAGTTCTATGATTGCCGGTCTCGATGTTGACCGTGGTCCATCCAATTTTACGTACGATTCCCGTCTGTGTTTTTTATCAGAGAGATTTTGTGATGATCGAATTGGGCGAAATGAAATTATAAATCACACCAACTGGCACAGAAATGTATTGCTCATAAAGTATGCAAATTATGGCGTTTTTAAAGGCAAAGCAAATGCGCAGAAACGCACAGGCAAGCAGCATTCGGCTCGCAAGAGCATGAGTAGTCATCATCATCATCATCATCGTACAGCGTCAAACAGTAGGGCAAGCCTCATTGACCACTGCCTTTCTCACCATGTTTCACCTTGAATTAAAAAGTATGAATATACAAGATGGACAGGGAGTGGACCTATATGGGTGGAAAAAGAAAAGAATGCCCTAGTAGCCAACACATGGAATACACAGTCTAACTGTACAAATGTACACCGATCAAACATTCTGATTCGATAGAAAGTGACGACACGATCTCCACTGTTCACGGTTCGCAGCCATATCCTTCAGTGTCTCCAGCCAACTGGTAGACGGATCTTTTGGACCCCAACCACGAAGACGTGAAGCACCTACTTTTCCTAAGTCTGCTGTACATTTTCTCATTCCTCGCTGCCATGTCATCCGTTGACCTCCACGTGGTCTCTTCCACTCTCTAGGAGGGGCGGAGAATAGGGCACGGTACGGTAGACGTGTGTTTGCCATACGTAACACGTGTCCCAACCAACGAAGTCTACTAAGTAACTCGAATGTTGTAAGGTGACAGAGTTCGATCGAACGTGTGGACTTTCACAGTCGATGAGCATATTTTGCATTCCAAGTTTGAAGTGGAATGAACTGTGTTCACATTATGTTGGTTGTGCGAAAATTAACTTTGTGTTGTCGATCACATGTCAGACTAAATTTTCAATGCAGAATTAATCACAGAATCACCACAGATTTTCCCAGTTTAACGTTGCAGTCAACCCAAATAAGTGTGCTTTTTGGGTTTCGCAAATTTCGTGTGTGGGGTACACAATAAACTCAGACGGTATCTCTCCTGCTCCCAAGCGATTGTCGCTTTTAGTTGATGCACCTTCATCCACTAACATTCACGAACTTTGTTCTGTTTTGGGTGTACCACATTGCTATTCTCGGTTCATTCCAAACTTTTCTCAAAAGGCTAGTTGTTTGTTTGACATTCTTTCGGCTATTCTCATGGTGTTCAATTAAGGAGACAACATCGCGTAATTTGTCAGCACTTCTGAAGTCGGATGTTGATCTTTCTCAACGAAGGATTATACCACAGTAATTACTGATACATTCCCGACAAGTATTGATCCTGTTCTGGAACAGTGTAGCCGAACTGTCCTATGCGTTGCACGGTGACTCACGAAAGCCGAAATGGTTTATTCTTAACCCCAAGGGGAAGAATTGGCTGTCTACTGGAGGTAGAACGCCTGCACAAATAGCTGTTTGATACTAAGTTCACATTGTTACTGACTATGAGGTATCAAAATGTATTTTTCGCCACACACTATTACTAGCAAAGACATCAACCGCAGTGATTCAACGCTAAGGCATCACATTGAGTTCTTATGACTACGATATTGTTCATCGAAGTGCTAATTACATTCAGCATGCAGACTTTCTATCCCGATATGCTCCTGCATCTATGCCGTCGCATACTCCTGATTACTTTTTAGTACAACCACTTAATGTGCGTAGAGAATGCTTAATTCAAGGCACACGTAAATACTTCGCATCTGTTGTGGGGGTATGTGCTGACTCATGGTCAATAGCCAGCCATTGCCCGTCAGCAATCGGCATATCGGCACCTGTCCGGAATCCAGGTTAGTGCTTGTGCCAGCGGAAGCGCAAGTGACAAGGTAGCGAATCGATGATAAGGGAACGGATTCCCATCATATGGCAGCTGGTCGTGTGACCAATCAATCAATAGGAAGACAAGTCGGTTTACGTTGGAATCATTGTCGTCGGTGATTGTTTCTTCCCATATAAACGATGTGTTTTGTGCTACTAAGATGAGATCATTCGTGGGCTGAATAGAGTTCTCACTAGAGCTAGTAGGGCGGAACAAAAGGCCGGTCATCTCGGATTTTCGTCGTGAATGGGAAAACGAGGAGAATCGACGATTTCCGGGCTTCTTCACTCGTAGAGAGAGTCTTTAGGTTACTCCAGACGAATTTTTGTGCTTTACTAATCGTATTGTTGTTCCTCCGATACTTCAGTCAGACATACTTCAAGATTTACACTCCGAAGCACTCGAGAGTTGAAAAATGATGTTTTTGTCCCGACAGATATGCTGGTGGCCTCAGGTAAACGACCTTATTATCAATACTTCCATGAACTGTCAAAGTTGCCTACCAAAGCAACATTCAAAATGTAACAAATGGCTTACCTGGCCAGTTTCATGCGGACCATGTTAGCGCGTGTATGCAGAATACTGTGGTTCATTTTTGGACAAATATTATGCACCGGTAGTTGTTGATGCGTTTTCTCGCTGGCCAGATGTATACTGGACAATGTCACTCCTAACCGAGTTTACACAGACTACTTTCGGCAAGACATTCAGTAGAGAAGGTATGCCTCTAACAATCGTTACAGTCAACGGTACCCAATTCTCTGCTAGGTCCCTTGATGCTTCGTTGCAAGGACTTGATTGTCGTCATCCATATACCGCACCCCGCGATCCCCAGTCTAATGAACTTTGTGAGGGCAAGCGCAGATTCATGGTCAATTGACAGCTAGGTCCCGTTAGCAGACAGCACGTCAGCACCTGTCCAGAATCCAGGTCAATGCTTCTGTCAACGGATACGCGATCGACAGGACAGCAGACCGATAAGACGAGAAATTATTTACGTCAAGTGGTGGCCAGTCGTACGACCAATCAGACAAGCAGAAGAGAGGTTACTTAATACAAAGTTGAACCAACTGATCTGTGTTGCAATAACTGGTGACAGTGATTCTTTCCTCCTGTATAAACAGTGCGTTCTGAGCTAATAAACAGAAGATCCTGATACAGAATGGTCTGATGGGCAATTCCATCGAAAACGATGGGCACCGCTACGAGGGTCCGGATGGGCTCATCCCATCGCCCGAATTTTTTGGCAATTAATGGGTACCCTCATCCTACTTTTCATTTCTCCTATTCTCGTTTTATAATTTCCTACGTTATTTTAGTACTGCCACCCTTATTTGAACTGTCCCAATGCTACATCAATAATAAATCTAAGCAGAATTCACCAGTAAAGATAAATATTATGGTTTTATTAGAAACATCAGCATTTTGGCGTCTTGAGTTTCCATTATTTGCTGTTCCTTTTCCCTGAGTACTATTCGTTCTGCCTCTGTATGGTTAGGGTATCTCTACCAAAAGAAGAAATTATATCAATGGTAAAATTATTGAAATGGTTGCTGATGAATAGTTTGACTCGAAAACGTTTTTGTAATGCGCACAAGGTTCCTTAGGTACGAAAATTCAGTCAATAATTGCAATGAACAATTCTGTTAATGAACTTTATGTGTATAGAAAGTGGACAACGGCTCCCTGTTCTGGTACGCTTAACTGGGTATGAACATTGACACGCTTACATACACAAGCTGTCTCATCGGAGACTCGAATGACGGACCTCAGGGCTAAAACCCTCGGAGCCACCCTACGCCAAATTGACACTCAAAGGCTCCACGTGGCGGCGCGCACAGCCACGAGTTACATGTGCACCCACGCACCTCATTGCATCATAGATGTGATACTGTTCACAGCATAATAACATTCGTCTGGCTACCCAGCTGTACTATATAGTAGCTTCAGTCCCACAATTGCAGACATCTTTCATAATTCTTATTTACGGAGAGGGCTTTACAACACTATAAGCTCCTCAACGTAACGACTAACTGGATAGGCAGAACAGCCTAATTTTAATACGAACGGCCCCTGTCGTACGTATGACAAAATACAGTAAGTATCTGTTTGCAAATCATCTGCTGTCACCGTAAGATTAATTGGGATATGCTACAGTATAAAATTGAAGACATCCCAATAAAGCTATTCCAGCCGATGAATAGGTAAAATCAACCATGAAGCAGTGTCAGCACTGAAGATAGGAAAATACCAGTCTATCAATGACCGATATGCCTTTGTATCACGAGTCCAGCTTCCATACTAGCTCCTTGGTCCGTAAACTGCCGACAACAACTACCGCGGAAACCTTGGCGTAAACTAATCGGCATCTTGCACTTTGTATGTCAAACTGGATTTTGGACCACTCATTTTATCGCTACTGATGGCAAGCTGGTGTATGTCCAACTCCGTATCGACTTGTTGACATTGCTAATCCTGTGAAATAATATAAAGGCTGTCAGTGAAAGTACATGGATGATTTACCAATTGGATTTACTAGACTGGGCCACTAACCGTTTAACTGAGTTACTATGGTTTTATATACGTTAGTGGTAGCAGTAAGCAGAGCAGTAACTTTTGTAATAGTTAATTATTATTTCGTATAAAAAGTGAGTTTAGAAAATGCACATCAATGATCAGCAAACTGTTCATCAGTCATCTTCAACACTTTTCCTTCGTTAATTTCCCGTCTCATCACGGTATCCTTGAGACATGCAAAACAGCGAGGGATTAAAACATAAGGCTATGTCAGCAGATAAAAGTATTCCGACAAAACTTACACATTGCTAATTTTTGTGAGTCTTTGACAAAGACGTTCCATACTGACGTGGTCAGAAGTATGAATATAACAAACACGTCTGACTACAAATTAATCATGGCGCCTACTGTCGTGCACTTTGTCCTTCGCAGCGATCGCGGGTGTTCATGAACCAACCTTTGATATGGCGCTCGATTTCCGACAGATGTTCCTCCACGAACTTTGCAGTCAACCATCTAGTACCTATAATCTTGTATTATTATCGTATAGAATAAATCATTCCTAACTACCTTATTGAGTTCGTTTTTGTGAACAGGTTTCCCTGTAGGACTACCGAAGCAACATATCCTATCCATTTCATCAGAAATGGTGACTGACAACACACGGCGCACGCTGTCACCCATATCTTTAGCGATATAACTTTGTGATAGGTTCACCTAATTCGTTATTTTAGTAATGTGTTCTTACCATGATAACGCATGGTTCACTGCTTTGAAATTGTTCCTTCAGTATCTGGCATTACTCCGTTATGGTGGCACGGTGTGAAACTGCGGCCACAACGTGAGACGGTCCGGCGGTAGCACGCGATGTATACCGTCCGCGCTCGAACGCACTGGACCGTTCGCAGATCCTCAACTGCTCCTAAATACATGAGTATGTTCCCAAGCAGCACAAATCCCAAAGCTGTTGGGCAAATCCCAACTGAAAGCTGGGGTGGCGGATCGTGAGCAGTAGGTTTCACAAAAAATACAAAGGTTGTTAATAAATATATTAAACACCATAAAGCGATAATGTTTTTGAAATTTCCGGATACCGAATTATGGGCCAATTAGGCCTATTTGTTTTAGTCATTACCCATGTGATCAGGAGGTGCCATATTTCTTCGATTCGTATGGTGATGGTTGGCGGTCATCAGTTGCAAATAACCGCAGTTCAGTAGCAAATATCCTCGTCATTGTATCTACGTATAGTATGAATGTAGCGTATTATTACTTATATATATTTTTCCATGATATATGAACAGCTTTTGCGTAATAAAAAGATATTCCTTCCGAGGAAATCGTTTCGTGGTACACATTATTGTAGGCGTGCACAATAAAGGTTTTATTCGGCATAATTATTACTATGTGGTAAATTTCACTGTCCCAGAGACGTTACTGTGTATTGTTTACGGTCGTCTAACAACGACGTCCGTCGTAAGGTCCAAGGAGATCAATTGGCAGAGATATCGGGAACCAGCATGGCAAGATCGTAAGTTGGCGTGAACAACTTTCAGGTTGCAACAGTCAAAAGTTGTGTTTACCGAAGTTTTGGTTGACACTGTGCGGAACATGTTGACCATATGCATCGGTGAACACGTTGCCATGAATTGTTGTTGGCTCGGAAGCCCGCAAAACCAACCAGCTTGTGATAATAAAACAATCCCGACGGTCAAGGGTTAGTGGGTCAGATTCACTGTCATGCAAACACCAGATGCTCTTGATGCTAGTGCGAGGTTCACGGAGTGACCCATGTTCATCGCAGACGGACATATCAAACGATGGTTTATAAACGCTCGAGATCGCGGCGAATCAGGAAGAATAAGCGAGTGAGTTTCTTTTTATCTGTTACCGTATTATTCCACATTTTACAACGGTTTTTCCGTTATTACTATTTTCGCCTAAATTTAGCGCACATAAGTGCGACCATATTTTCTCCCTCCCTTTCTCTCTCACATATATATATATATATATATATATATATATATATATATTCATTACAAAAAAACTCTGTGTAACACTCACGCTTTCTTTACAGACCACTAGTAAATGTTGACAAGAGAACTGCAACATTGCACGATAAAAGAGAATGGTGAAAACCGAACAACCGGTTGTTTTGTACACCTGAAAATTATTTTCCACTATAATACACTTACTGTTGACGTAATGTGCTGTTTTTTTTCTTCAAAATATTGGCAACTTAATGATTAAGTTGTGATAGTTGGAGAATCATAATGACGTCAGATTGAGCAATGAAACTAATTGCGAATGAAACGCCGAAAAAGTGGATCAAATCTGCGCGTTTTTTCCGTACTTTGTGCGCACCGAACGCTATTTTAGTAGCAGACCGGTAGCTCTTCTATACGTTTTTCTGTGAGACGCTCAACATTCCGATGGGACAACCGAATCCCATCCCAATTAGATAAACGTTGGGTTTGCCGCTTGGGTTTATACGTGAACTCTGTCAAATGCGAATGTTCTGTAGAACCCTATAGGGTCACGTGGAATATCAGCAGGAAATGCCGCAGTACCCGGAGTATTTGTCTGTGAAGTTTCAACAATACCTTTACGGTGATAAACAAATGATATATAGATTCCAATAATGCACCCACGTTTATTTTCGTTAGTACGTTGCATATCACCGGCTAGCAACAAAATATAATGAATGGTGCACCGTAAGCCAACCTGCTTCAGTTATTCGCTTTGGTGTGGAAGCAGCTTGTACGTCATTGAGAAGACTGCCTTCAGGTGGATAATCCGCTGGTCGATACAGCTGTAACCACCGTTCACCGCATGTACTCGTAGGGGTATTGCATATGATGAATATGACAAAAACATAGGGTAACGAAGAAAGCAAGACGGACGAGGAACTCCTGCATTTGATTAGCCAGACAAGTCAAGACAGTAGAACATATGCAACCTTTTATTTGGTCCTTTTTCCAGGCCCCGTTGTTTCAACACTGATCGTCCGACTGCCTGAGCAATTCGGATGGGTTCTGGCCATATGTTTGCTGTCATTTTCTTGGTTCTTTTACGCTCTATTTCCCCTCGATTGGTTCGGTTGTTCTGTTGTACGGCTTAATCGGTAGCCGCTCACACGTGCTATCTTGCTGGTTGCCTGAGATCCCGCTGAGTCCCATCTGCTAGTCTGCATGCCTCATTTTATCTGCTGTGGAGTGCTTACGGCATACGCACCGTCTGTTCTTTGGTCTGCGGCTCTCGAATGGTTGGCCTGATCGATTAGATGTTCTCATCGTTCCGTTGCTACAGCATTCCACGCCACACTCGCTCTCCCTATAAAGCATTCTCTCCGGGTGCACCGGGGACCCAAGTCGCATCCTCTGACCCATTTGGCTTGTGATCCTTGATTAATTCTGAAACTAGAATTCTTCTTCTCTAATATGGTACGGTCTATTCTGAAACTGGCTTGCTCCCGAACCAACCATGACGGTGGCTGACCCACCGTGGGTCTTAAACTATTAAAATTTCATGGGTTTCCCAATAAGTGTCCATAAATGGTATTCCTTTTCTCTGTCTCCTTCTTGTTCTAGTTTTTTAATCTGTATCAATCAACTGTTACCTCTTTCGAACTACTTTCTTTTCCTGTTCGGTAACGCTCGGTTGAGCTATTCCGTTCTTCGTGATTGTTTCGTTTACGGTCCGCCTTCCAGGGACTGCGGTCAAAAAGGACTAAGGTTTGTTGCATTTTTATATTGGTGTACATTTCAGGTACCGTATAATATGTGATTCCGACTTATCCGGTGTTCCTTTTGATCCAGCTGTGGATTGACTTTCGTATATCGTTGTCAAACTATAATCAGAAATCGTCCAATTGGGACCAAGAAGTTATTCGGTTGAACTATACGCTTGAAGGCGGTCTCATTCACCCTGCCGTAACATCGATCACACCAGGTCTGTTCCGATTACTAACTTTTATCAGATAATCCGACACGAAAGCCTTCCATTTTTGTGATTGACTTTGTTTATCATATTTTACCCTGTTTCGACTCTGAGCATCTTTCGTCCATTGTATCGCCAGATTCTCTAGGTGTTTCCGCTAGCGGGTTGTCAGGGGTTTGTCGTTTCCACTTCAAGCCACACTTTCCGATGTGTTCTGGGTTCCTGCCCGAAATCCAGTCCAAACGGTGTCGTCCTCGTCGCTGAATAGTTTGTTGCGTGATAACTAAGATATATCTCCAACAGTCTTTCTTGTCAACCATTTCCGTTGTTGTCTAACCGCTCTTTCATTGTTCTGGTAAATCTGTTTGTTTTCGGCTGGTAAGATGATGTCCGTATTCGCCAGGTTCCTCACTGGTTCAAAAGTCCCGGAATTTCTTAGATTCGAAGCAAAAACCCTGGCCCGTGATGATCATTTTCGGTATATTAGGTTGCGCTCCTACATTATCAACAAATACGCTAGAGACCGTGTCGCCTGTTTGGTCCGGTATTGGGATTGCATCCACCCAGCGAGACGCATGGTCAACCGTCGTCATAATGTACCGGTTTCTAGTCGAACTCACTGGCGAGGGACCAAAAATACCAACCCTCGACTTTGAAAGATTCAATGTGCTTCTACGGGCTGCTTTGATGTTGCCACTGTCACGAGCTCTCGGTTCTGCTGAACATCAGAACAAGTTTTTTTTAACGTATTTTCAGTATAGCATGCCGCGCGGGTAAGCTCACGTCTGGTCTGGTTTGAGCTTGAAGACGTGAACAAACAGTCCGCACTACACTGTCGTTCCCTTGGTGGCTGAAAACACCATCAGTTGATATCAACCCATCCACTGGGATTGCTTCGGACGGAAATCGGTCGTCTGGGGTCGGGCGGAACAACGCGTCCGTCAATATGCTCCGTTGTGGAGATGAATTATTCCAGGCGGTAGGCCTACCGCGCCAAGCTCCCTCTTGGACCTCGTGCTGTCATTAATCACGTCAATAGCTTGTGATCCATTTTGATGCAAAGCTAGTATTAACCAGATATGCTCTCCACTTATCCAGAGCCCACACGATTGCTGAACGTTCCTTTTTGTGGTAGAGTATTTCATTTCGGCACTTGTGAAAAATGGGCTAGCGTTATCCACTACCCCGGACGGTTGTGATAATACTGTGCCAATACCAACATCACTGGCACCTACGGCCGTGGAAAATTTCCCAAGCAGCTTTGTTATTGTCAAACGGTGTCGAGGTTTTTGCCGTTGCTTTGAGTTCCTCGAACACCGCCTTCATATCAGACATCAGCCCAATCTTCCTATCTTTCCTCGGTACCTGAAACAGAACAACAGCTTTCTAGGCAAAGTTTGTCACGAACTTGGAATTGTAACTAACCACGCCAAAAACGGTCTTATTTGGGGCTTCATTTTGGTGAGGCGAAGTTCCAACTTGTCTGCGCTTTCTCGGATAGTGGTTTTAGTTTGCCACCTTCAAAAATGTTCCAAACAAACGATTTTGTCACGTGTGACCTGACGCTTCTTTGCGATCAATTTCAAGCACGTCATTTATATATATATATATATATATATATATATATATATACACATATATATATATATATATATATATATATATATATATATATTGTAGTGAGCAGGCTGTTGGCAGCCATATTGGTGTTCGACTGACGTAAGTGTACGATCCTGTCGGTGCACTTATGGAGTATTTGTGCTCATGGGGTGTTCTGTGTTTTTGGTATTTCGCAGATCGAACACAAGCAACTCCCTCGAAAGACACTGATCCTTGCATAATACAATATACATATGTATATATAATAATCCTCTGTCCAACAGTGTGCATTGCTTGATTGTGTGAGATCCTGTCTCTTCTGTTTGGTCTTTGTTCGTTTCTCTGTGGATTTGAACTACCATGGTGATGAAAGTCCATTCCGTTTCCTTGTAAACACCAGGATCTGGACCCGCAATTTCTTTTTACTCTAAGCCTTTGCATTCCATGGAGTTATACTGTTACCCCTTATTGGGTCTTGTGTTTAACAACATTCCTTGGAGCGGTACCCGTTTGCTGTACCGACGTTTTAATGTAAACAGTCAACACACGTTTTTGAAACTACACACCTGACAGCGTAACACAATAAGCTCTCAACAAACCACTGGTTCAGGGGTCACCTTCTGAGGTCGGTTAAGTTACACTATTTCCCTATTACACGCGTTCGCTGACCCGTCCTACTTTGCGTGGACCACATGCTCGTCTCTGAGATGTTCTGCACTACGCAGCCACGATAACCAGAGCGATGTTTCCCTCAACCCATGAGAAGTAGAAGACTCTCGATGGAGAGTGATTGGCGTATATTGTGAAACCGCGCGTGTAGCATGCATCTGCGACCGTCAAATAGCCACCGCGCTTGGAAGCTAGCCTTCAGTTAAACAGTAATATGTTGAACAAATAGACGAAGTTGATTCTCGCTGCAATCTGTTAAGTGTCTTGAGATAAATTCCACCAGTAATCTAACTAAGATCAATAAACATTTCAGAAGGCGCGTTCATCGTCTGTCCCTACACCTAGATTGATTTGAGAAACTACCGTCAAGTCCTGGATGCTGAACTGAACTGAAGACTTTGGTCGTAACTGAACCTTTGGTATCTAGGTTCCTATAACGAGAATAATGAACAGTTGTAGAGTTAGTTTTGTTCCATTTGTTTCCCTTTTATTTCTGTTGTGCATACTTTTCCTCTCTACTCATCTTATCACTCTTCATCATCTATTTTCGTTTGCTAGTATCATCTTCGATTGTTTTAATACTAACTTATAATACCTTAGAGACCAGTTGATACACTACATAATTCCCTTGTTGCACTCTGTAACTTCAAACTGATTACTTATCCTGAAGGTTTGACTGTTGCAAGGTATTGAAAGAAAGTGGAAGAATGCCCGAAATGTGTTGGCATTACCACACCACTGATACAGTTTAAGCCAGTGGGGGTAAAATGTGCATCTTCGGGCCCAAACACGTAGTTGATTGACAGGTTGAATGTGAGGCTATTAAATTCTAGCCCAGAATACATCAGTACTAACTAGTAGTCAAATTTCAGGTATATTTTTATTGGAAAAATTGATACGCAAAAGGTACCCTACGTGAGCATGTTTGCCGGTTAAATCACATTTTCAGTTCGACATATTTTGGCCGTTGGTGGTTGAATGGCTGTAAAAATTAAGAATTAGACTTGACTACTTGTATTATTCGCAATGAACGCAACATAGCTCCTGCCCAAATCACGTGTAATTGGTGACAAGTTACACCAGCTGAAAGAGCCCAAGTCGAACTCGTACTCCGCGCAATCGTAGCGTACATTAACATGCAGATTCCACAAAGCAACGTGAAGTACTGTCATTAACAATCGCCACATCCGCCACAGCTTGCATGAAGTCCTTGGTTTTTGTGATCTCGGCGTTTCTTGTTCTGTAAACGTTCCGATCTTCAGATTGTTTTTATTGAGCTGGAATTTGCACTGGGATTGTTCTCATCTTGAAAAGACTCAGAAAGACCAGAACTAGTATTAGTCGGATTACAATCAGAAACAGGGTTAAAGGCATTCTGGTCTACATTTCTTTGGTGAATCAAACCATCGGCAGGATCCAAAATCTAACAAAGTCTATCCTGAGTTGCTTAAGTAGAAAGCCTGTTGAGAGTCTGAAATGATTCCCTCTGTGGCAAGCAGCTTCCAAGGACTCGAGCTGGAGCGAACTGGCGCACAGTGTACGGCTCATGAACAGCCTCGTCGAACCACTACCCGTGGTTGAATGGACAGAATTACAATAATGCATTGGGAAATTGTCCACAGTTCTCTCTAGTTCACTGAATGTTCCTGCATTTTTGGACTTGGTAGCACTCTCTAATGCTCGCACAAAATTTTCAGCTAGGCCATTCGACGGCGGATGATGTGGAGGAGTTAACACCTAAAGGCAACCCATGTACTTCTACTAGTCTGTCACCTGAGCAGAGAAACAACTCCCGTTATCAGTAACCAACGCTTATGGTACTCCTTCTCGGCTAAATATCTTATGAAGTGCAGTAATAGTAAAATCAGAACTCGGTGAGGTAGTGAAATAAACCTCTGGCCACTTGAAATAAGAATCGATGATTACGAGGGCATGGTACATATTCAGCAATGGTCCGCTGTAATCAGTATGAACACGCTGCCAGACCTCGCATGATCTGGACCACGGAGCCCACTTGGAAGGTTGGTAATGAATTTTATGCACGCTGCCAGTACAGCGTTTAGCCACTTGGCATAACTCACTGTTCATTTCAAGCCACCAGCAGGTAAGTCGGACCAATGATTTCGTCTTTTCGATACCGAGAGGTCCAGAATACAAATCCGTCAAAACAGCTGCCGCAATGTCGGTAGTATAATAATGCGATTACTGAAACACAAAATACCATCACCAATCACAGAAATGTCTTCACGGCCCTTGTAAGACTCCGGGAATCGACGTTTGACATTCGCTTTCCAACCACGTCGAGCACATGATAAAATAGCATGGTAATACCTCCTAGTTTCACAAATCAGATCGGATCAATTCAGAGAAAGTAGTTGGGTCTGCAAACAATCAGAGAAGGCTTCCTCAGAAGTGGCATTACGAGATAAATAGTCTGCAAGGGGAATGATTCCTGCTTTACGATGTTGATTATCATAAGAATTTGCGCTAAGAGCAACATTTCACGGTTGAGCCATGACTGCGGATGATTTCGCTAACGAAGTGCGTGGATCGTAAACGAAGTTCAGTGCTTCATAATCAGTCACTAATGGGAATTATGATCCAGACAAGTATTTGTATAATCGAGTGACTGCTCGAAACACAGCTAGAGCCTTACGTTGTGTCTGTGAATATATATATATATATATATATATATATATATATATATATATATATATATAACTGGTTGTAAAAACCAGTCTTGAAAAAAGGTTACCGGTGGTGACCGAAACGTGGACACCATGCCAACGATTTCGACTACTCTGTGTTGTTAAACAATCAAATTTTACCATATACTTCTTATACTTCGAATACACAGGACCCACTATCTTTTTTACAGAACACTGAGAAAATACAGATGACGTTATTTTGCTGTACCATGACAGGGCCACAACGATCACTCATTCAATTGTCACTTTTGTTGGGACATGACACATAGAAGGCTAATATCTTGAAGTACGAAGAGCACTTAGTTCTGTACCAAGCTATCTTCAATTCCACTGACTCTTAAAGAAAACTTGTCGAACATTAGACTCTATTCTCACACTGAAACCGTCGTAAACGAAATAGTATCTTAGCTACCGATATTATCCACTGTAAATCTTTGGAGCTTCCATCTTATTGCACCCATTATCGATAGATAAACCAACTGTTGGTGGTGGGGTGATCGCGAACCACTTATTATTTCCCTACACAAATGCATGTAACCCGATTACGATCGACAATCAGCCGCACTGAATTTCGCTTCTGATCCGTGTCCGGATAACTGATCACCGGATATTTGGTCTAATGGACATTTGGTCAAACGGACATTTCGGTGATTGAATTACGCTATATTCACTCCAATGTGTCAAACGTCGCACCCCCTGAAAGTGGCTTTGGCGTAGCCCATCCCCTTAGACGTTCTTGTATCTATGGTTAATACCTATTAATCCAGAGTTATAAAGGCAACATTAATCACTAATCGGTAAGGGAAACGACTTGCTCTTTGCTGTTATGCCTTGTTGACATGCGCACATGCACACAGATGCGTTAAATCAGTTAACCAGCTTTTAAACTCAAGGGCTGTCTGTCCCGTAGCCCCTTGACCAACACACCTTTAACCGTCAAGTGGATTGAATTTTGCTACCGAACGGGACTGAACACGTTGTCCCAGTGGCCCACGCATTGTGCATGAACAACACGTGATCATGGTCACACGGGCTATCATTTTGGGACTCCTCTGAGGAAAATCGGTTGTGACCAATCAAATTAGTCTCAATTAGTTAGTCCTATTTTAGAGGGGAATGCTGGGGTAAGAGAACGACGTGAATAACAAGTTGAACGGAACAACCAACCGAGGGCCACAGGCAAAAGAACAGACAGCGAATATGTCGGAGGCTTTCCGAAGCAGACGAAAGGAGGCATACGGACTAGCAGAGGGGAAGCAGTGGGATCTCCGGCATTCAGCAAGATCGCCCAGATGAGGGGCTGCCGATTAAGCCGTCAACTGGGACAATCGGACTAGCCGAATAGAATTGATGCCCAAGAGAAGCAAGCTATTGACCACGAGCAACTGGCTAGAAGGCAGCTGAAACTCTCAAGTAGCCGCAAGAGCAATGTTGGTGCCGCGCGGTCTTGAAAAAAGACTGTATAAATGATAATATGAGTCCTGGATTTGACTTGTTTGGCCGTTGAAATACTGGTGTCCTAGTCCGTCTTGTCTTCCTTGTTACGCTATGTGATGCACCCAGTGTGTGGGTAATACTCAGCTATCCGTAATTGTGAACTTGATTACAGCTTGATGCGTATTGGACCACCATCGGTAAATGATCGCAATATAATGGGAAGCCAATACTGCAGGCTTTCACCTTGCGATTATTTTGCTTACTGTAAACATGCTGTTATACAGTGTGCCTTGTAAAAGAACTTTTCGCCGACATTGGCTGCACTGAATGAGACAACATAATTATCCAGAGACTGTTGGAGACGTTATGCTTGACGTCTTACAAATAATCTGTTCTTGTGCGGATCAGGCTTAATCTACGTCTGCAATTCCAGTGTAAGACGGTGAGAAGCATGAAGACAGAGAAAGCTGTAAGCGTTTTTGTCTTTTTTAAAGAAGCTTCCACATCTATAGAACTAAATTCAAAGAAATTGGAGTTACTGCGTGCCGTGGACACCAAGTCCTCGGCTCTTGGATGAACCCATACCTTCAGATAAATAGATCTCTCAGACGGTATCTGCATGTGGATTTTTGCTAGCTTATGGGAAACCTCCGAGCTACTGAGCCACATTTGATTGCAGTCAGCCCCAGAAAAGCTGCTATACAATGCACTACTCGGAGAGACAACCACGATTGGCGTTCATTTGCACATTGACGGTTTGCACCTTTTCCGATCATCAAAAACGCTCGTGTGGACCATACTCGGACGCATGTTACATCCAGCCATATCTACAATCTTCAATGTAGGTGGATATTCTGGACAGAAACAAACGAAGGACGTCAGTGTATTTTTGGAAGGCCTAGTGCGGGACTGGACAGAGGTTCAAAGGCGAGCGATCAAAGTGGACCTTGTCCAAATCGCACGCCGGTTACTTCGCTTGCAATAAAAGTGCACAGGAAGGAGTGTACTGTGGACACAAGATCACATATCCTTCGGTTAACGATAATTTGTTAACCAATAGAAAGCTTCGTAGACATCATGTTCCCCAATCGCCCTCTGAATCGTTGAATATAGACATGGTTTAGGATTCCCCCATTGATTACTTGCACTGTATATTTCTGGGTGTAATGCGTAAACTTGTTTGGCTATGGACGGAATCACCGGTCCATAAGGTTTATTGTCTATCATAGAGTCAAATAACCACGGTTGGTGAAAAATTACACCTTTATGCATCCTAGTTACCTTATGAGTTTCTCCTTGAGTGCCGTGCATGGAATGAATACCGATCTCGGAAAGCTACAGAATACTGCCATTTTTTTAATCGTACTTAGGCATGGTTTGTTTAAAGGGTAGACTATCAGTTCATTCCCGCAGACACTTTCTCCGGTTACCTATTACCACTCATATTTTATCAAATCCAAATGTCCTGAAGAGCTTGAGTTTGCAAGGGGGTTGATGAATTCATTTGCGAGAATGCATAAATTTTTGTTTGGGTTGGGGGAAATGTCCACTAATGTGCATTCGTTAATCCATATTGCTCACGACGTTGAAAATCACTGTCCTTTGGACCATTTCAGTGCTTTGCCGCTTGAGTCATTTCTCTTCACAGTGAAATGGATGATCAACAAAATATCCTCTCAAATACATCAACGGTGCGCTGAAGCCACGGTATCCACTTCATGGACTGAACAGCAACTGACCATGTTCCAAGGTCAAGGAAGGCATCCTTGCCTTCTTAATGTCAATTATGTCGTTCCAAGTGCTGCCCCAAATAACATTGTTATGGTGCGTGGATTGCCCGCTTCCATAAAATTCATCGAGCCTAACAAAGATGGGGACGTTGTAGCTGGTTTTTCACGATTTTCACACTTGGAAAATTATTTTGATTCTCCTGTTGCTTCAGTTTATCAAAACACATATTTCGCTAAAAGTCTTTGTCCAACTGTCATCAAAAATCAACCAAGATGCATTGATTGTAAATGCGTTGCAGTAAGTATCGATGATAGACAATACATCTTACTTGTACAAACTGAGATTTGAAATACCTCATTGTGGTGTAAACATTGATTTCTGCTACAATCTCAACTCTCATTTTCTTGGCATTTATTCAGTCTACTTTTCTGTCCACAATTTACGATCAATAAGATTATAACCATTTCAGACGACGCACACGCGGACCACCAGTCGATCGCACACACACACACACACAGTCATCTCTTTTTTTTGCTCAATGGTTCGGTTCAAAAGTTCACACGCGTAGCCCAGCCGTATCACTCACACACACACATAGGCTACCGACATTTGATTCAAATCCTGTCCATGTGTAGGTACACGCGCAAAGTTGACGCTAGTCAAACTCCATTCCAGACTACATTGACCAATCAAACACTGCTCTATGGTGACTTTTTCTGACTGTACGCTGGCCTTGTGTTTCCGTTAACACGTGGCTCTGACTCACGTAATCGCTTACATGTTTGTGTCCATGCTAACACGCCTGCAATCACGCTTGTCGCACGCTTGTGCTGTGCAGTGTGGACAAAAATATGCATCCGCACTGGGGAGGTCGAAGCTCGCAACCTACTACTCAGAACCTTGTTAGTAGGCAAAATGAAGCAAATGCCACCAAGTAAGTAATAAAGTCAGTTACAAAAGTGTACGCGAAAATTGCATGATAGAGAAGCAAATTAGCCTACTTGATCCGTATGTAATATCGAATAATGACTTCAGGCTCCACAGTAACCTTACATGAAGAGTTTATAGGTGATATATTTCTTCTAAGTATACGGGGTACTGATGGAGATGAAGAGTGATACGGTCAGTGGTCCAGTTGGGTTTTCGCCAAGGGTGCGAACTGAACTTGCTTTCATTTCATCCTCAACATTAACATGTTTATACAATCAACTTTTATTCCGTGAAAATACCCTGTATTATGCTAGAGGGGAATCCATAATAGGAGTGCTTTTTCCCTCTCTGGAAGATATATCGTGTAATCTAATACTTTTGACCTGTGTGTTCAAAGACTCCTATTGCATCGAGCGTCTTCTGAGATAAGAAAACCGGTTCATTCAGCTTGATTATCGTCACTTGCTTGTCCCATTCATTGTAAATATAGGTTATACACTATTTTGTTTCTCATTCTATGGACATGTAAAGCCACTAGTATTTGTGGTCGGGGCTGTGATGATACCTTCAAATGTGCGACGGAAAAAATTCCTAATATTTTAGGTTTAGATTGTAGCCCACCTTCGACCGGTGGTCATTTATCTGACCCCTTTACCAATCGCGAATAGTTAACACGTGGCCTTGGTCACAAAGCCCTGACTACTTTCAACGACAGAATTTCTTTAGGGTATCATTCTATTACTGTTTACATCTTACACATACTACTCCTTTTAAAGTTCATTTTTAGACTCCAATGAATAACCTATTGACCGATTCGAACATGCAAGTTTTAGATGGCGAGTGACAACTCCACGATCGGAAAAAATAGATTAGCGGATTGGCCAAGGCTCCACACACATCACCAAATCCACTCAGTGTAGTGCTGTTCACTCGACTTGAAAAGTTGAGGCACATACGGAATACTAATTCCGTCACGACCTTTTCTTCTTTGTAACTTGTCTGTTATTTAGGAATAAGTTAGTCCAAAAAGGTTTTTTCTTTATGATTAGTATTACTCACAATGTAATTAATTACAAATCTTTTTCTTCTTTTCCAGTTGTTCTCAGGTATATCAGTGTTCACGGTACTAAACCTACTGGTTGACTGCAACCAGTAGGCATGCGTCATAAACGAGAAGTGGCTTTCTGCTGATGAGAGCCATGCCTGCATTTCGAACGTGAATAGTGCAACGTTCTACAGATTAGTGATTCAAGCACCAAGCCCACCGCGCTCCCGATTGGGCGCGTGTTACGCTGCATCATCGGAAACGTTTGGCCGTGCTACCTGCGTCCAACTGGGAGAGAGCTGGGCTAGCCCAACGTTGAAAAAATCACTGGAAAGGAGTATCTTTTATTTTCCTAATCCCTCTTAACGGCCTGTTTCTTAGTATATTTTCCCATTTTCTTCTCTTTCGATCGAAACTACTATTGTATTATGGACTAGAAACACACTGTTTGTGAAAGTCAGTAAGTTTACGATAAAAATGGTGTACTGAAAACTTGTGCAAATTTGCATTTCGAGGACTGCTATATTCAGAATTTTTTATGTTCATCGTTCCTTCTTTGCCTGGCCAACGGATCTGAAATATCAAGATGTAGAAAGAGGAGACCGTCGCACTTAAAGAATAGTTTGACAAGAAAAAATTTCGAGTGCAGATTTCAAAGATGGTTTGACGAAAAACTGTTTTCGACAAAACGGAGTAATACCTGATAATTTGTATATCAAATCAGCTATAATCATTGAAATGGGAAAATATCAGATAAACTATGAACTAGATCTGTGGAACATATGGATTTGTGATTTGAAGAAATATCACCAATCTTCAGGATGCCTAAAGAGGCATTGATTAAACAAACTGAATAAAACAATACTAAAAGAAAAACCAGCGTGAGATTTATTTCGGAGATAGTGATAATTTACGTACCAGCTTTCTCGTCTTGCATCGTCTTCGTTTCTAGCTTTGATAAACCGACGCTTTATATCTTCCAACGACAGACACTGGTTCTTCTGAGATTCTTGAGATAAGAAAAACAGCCCCTGGTGTTTGGTCGAGGACAGTGAATTTCATTGGCCTACCCTTGACGGCCAAAATTAGCCTGTGTTATTGAACGGCTTTTCGTTGCGCACTTCCAAACCATAAGCCGGTTAATGCCACTCCGTGTCCAATGAATGCCGTCTGTTTTCATACTCAGAGAAAAATACGTAATCTAGAAAATCGAAGGGTAAAATACAAGTTTATATGGGCCTAGACAAATTTGGAACAATGGCGTCATAGTGGTAGTTTGAAAGCGATACACATTTGGGGTCGGTAACTTTGTACCAACCTCGAAAGACACTCATATATGGGTGTCCATCCATATTTGGATGTCACAGAAAAAGCTCACATTTTAACAAAACAGAAACACCGTTGTCACATACAATCACGGGTATGGATATGTTACCATACCAGGAATATATAACATATTCATACACTCACAGCTAATAGTTATGCTGCGCTAGTGATTACTATTTGAGGAGTTTACCACACTGGAATTTCCTGGGCGCCACCAAAAAGTGATTCTTTCCTGCTTCTGCAAACAGCCTTGCAATCAAAACTTATTTTTCCGGAAATCATAATAAGTTGAGATAGCTTCCGGTTATGATTTTGCATAATTTTTGGATGCCGGTTATTTTGCCGACTTGTCACACACTACTTCAGTAGCACACCTGAACCACTCTTGTGATATCTCACTGATTCTGTGAGTATGGCGGCGATGCGTTGTGAAACAAAAGTGTGAATTCGTTGGTTGTCGGTCAGCTTGCAAATGTGACCACCGAAACCCGCGTGAAGGCTTCCAGGCAAATGTGCAACAAAACGGGTTATGAACTGCACCCATGAAACTCATCAGCCGGATAAAACAGACATCGCAACTAGCATATTTTCCTGACCCGAAATCAACTAATCACAGGCAGATAATGTAAAAAAGGGTTCGGTAGAGGAAAGAAACTCTCATTTGGGGCCCATCTTGACCCCTGTTGTGCTGGCTGGTCACTTACAGAAATCCCGCTTGCTCTACGGGATTAATTACACCCATTGTTTTATGCGGAACTATTGGCTGAATTAAGGATACTCCGGCGAAGATTGTGCGGTAACTGATGAACTTCAGTCTATCATTTGGAAAGATTGTAAAGTACTTCGGTACGCTAAGTGGAGTTTAGTAATATTATTCTACAGCAAAGTGCTTCCATTGCACTTTTGTACATTTCATTCGTGCGCATTCTGATTTCCTTCTGCTTGCCCTCAATGCTTCCAGTGACTGCTCACATATTGTACGTCATGGAAAGAAACCATCGCTCCATAATTAGTTGAGTATCTCCGTAATTCCAGCGTACACGTATCACTTAAAGTGTCTTTTTGCACCTACTTCCTACATATTTCACAATACACGGTGCTATTCAGCACAACTTCGCACAAATCATAATTAATTATGTTTATATTGTGAACCATTAGTTCATAACGCTAGCAGTTGGCGTCGGCGGCACGTTTGGCAGTTATCGCACGCTGAGTAGTCCCCCAGAATATGTGTGATTTATCACGTACCCCAGTTAAATTCATCGCGTATAGCGGATTTTCCCGCCGGCGGACCAAAAATGAATGTGATATTTTGTGTTGTCTGTTAATGACATTTCTTTGTGTTGTTTTATTACATCCTTGAATGCTTGTACATAACGATTGTGCAGTGTAAAATTTCGAATTGAGTCCCAGTTCAATCGGTGTTCTCATTCCTTCAGTGAGCTTGGTTCGGTTCGGAGTGTTTACTACGTTCGTTGCGATAGTACTAGATCTCGAGCACAAGTACCGATCATAACATACTTTTAATCTTCTTCCAGTTGCTCTAGGCAATTATACCTGTACGACTGACAATCATGTTATCGCATGAAATAACGTACTCATTGCATCCAGTGAAACCTGGAAAACTTCAACAGTGATGAGGTACAATTTTAGACTCTCTAACGATACATGCTGACCCCGATTCCCGTCCAATGAATGAAACGCACAGAACGATAGCAATTGATCGGTTTTGGTGGTTATATTGGTTATCCTGTATAACTGACAGTAGATGGGAGATTGAACGAGCTAATGGACAGAGCTGACGAGCTGAAGTGTGCCTTATCTCTGGAGCCGCATGGCATACGATGGCGATGATGCTGTGTACGCCGGTACCAGGTAGACTTAAACAAACAGACTTCAAACAACCAGTCGACTGAAAGAACTGAGTCGAATCTGAATTCTTGACCCATCGAAGAGCCTAATCAACGTTTGCTTGACTAGTTACGTACCACAATGGACCCCTGATGAGAATCACCCAAATGTCCTACAAGACTTCTAAAATAGACCCACGTCCGACCAGAGAAGATTATCATGCGGCTCTTATTGAATTGGGTCTGGATGTGGGAAGGTACTTTGAAGTACAATAGTCCTAATTATAAGCCACTTGATGTGACGACAAGAGTGATTCTAGAACGAAAGCTGCCTTTAACTAGTGGAAGACCTGGTACCGGAATCTGATGCTCCTGGTGAGCTCTTGTCATTCTCAAGTGGACCCAAGTACAGATATCTATGTATAGACGGCGCACCTAAGCTCTAAGCTCGCAATTGTATTTTGGTGAGTTTGGTGTATGCGAAGAGCCGCTGCACAGTAGCTAGTTCACGCAAATCAGATGGCGCAAAGTCAAACGACATCAGAGGTAACTGTACCTATTATCCATAAAGATTAATCGAATACTTGACAGAATTCGATTTTTGTTAGCATACCTGTTGACTGTAATTTAGGCTACGAAAGCCGGTACTCTCATGATGTAACCTTGCCACAAATGAGGCATTTATTCGCACTGAGTGTCTTCTTGCGCCCCCCCCCAGTACCTCTTCCACTTTGTCTCTAGATATAAAAATGTATTCTGATCTGCAGAATCTGGAGATGAATAACCAAAGTTACACAGCGATTAGTACTCGATACGGCATGAATTTCATGAATACAACACATCAAAGCGACTATCATAATGTCCAAGGATAGGCATGCGTGTACATTTGCATACATATAGATGGAGTTACATGTATGGAGTGATAGCAACATACTAGGGCTAAAGTGAACTGTAACAATGCGCGTTGGTTATCCCTTTGACTGCTGTATCATTTTTCATCATGGAAAACCCGAACAGCAAGTAGTTACATTCCACCTTACTTATTTATTTAACATACATCATTGTTTATCTGAACTCGCTCCGCCAAGCGCCGTGGCCACTTGACCGTTGCCCGTGCGCGCTACATGCACGCTTTTCCAATATACGCTAACCACTCACTCTCTAACTGTAGTGTTCTCCTTCTCATGGGTCGTGGGAAACATTGCCCTGATGATCGTGGTGGCGTATTGAAGAGTACCACTGTAACAGACAGGTGATCCATGCGTAGTGGGAAGGACTAGCGAACGCGCGTATTAAGGAAACTGCCTAATAAGGTATAACCCACCCTTACAAGCATATCCCCAAGCAGTACACCCAACGCGCTCCAAATTGGACGCACGTCGGACCTCGTTGGGCTAACATTGGGCTACGTCATTAGAAACCTTGAGCAGCGCCATCTGCGCCCAGTTGGGAGCGCGTTGGGCTAGCCCAACGTTGAAAAAATCGTTGGAAAGGAGTATCTTCTATTTTCCTAATCCATCTTAACTGCCTGTTTCTCGGTCTATTTTCCCATTACCCACCCTTTCGATCGAAACCGCTAACTTACCATTGACAAAAAGAACATTCTTTTAGAAATCAAATAGTTTTTTCTATAAAAGTGGTCCCAGCCAGCACAAAATACCACCTTCCATGTGGTAGATTCACCACCTAAATACCACTTCCGTTTTTCTCGACGGCGTATGCTTTCTTTTGCTCAAAAAGGCCAAAAGTTATTCTTTGCATTGCATAGGAACTCATCAAAGCTCAAAAAATTTCGATAACTAGAGTATTATGAAGACTAGTTGATTTCGATTTATTTTAGTGTGCTACGAATTTCTGGCGCGCCTTCAGTCCACCCTGTTGAGCGGTCGGGTATGGTTTGTGCTCATTGCTCATTCGTGATTCTGTCCTGAGGTGACGATGTTTTTTTTGCCAAGTCCAGGACAACACTTTGAATTCGATTATTGTAGTATATTGCACTATATTTCGGACCGTTTCTTCAGTGTAGTACTTGGATCAGTGACCTTTTGTCCTAGGGCAACGATCTATCCGCTCAGTTTCGTAATATTATTAAAAACCATAAAACCAAGTGACAGTTCGTTGATGGTCGTCTCTTTTCAGCTTCTCTTCTTAAATTACGCAGATCAAGCTATTTTAACAGTGCGTGGAAGAACATTTTCCCGTCCTGGTTCGTCAAAATCCACTAAGAAACGAAGACTACGACAACTGCTTCGAGCATCAGACAGACCAACAGCAGAAGCATCTAAATCAGATTTAGCCGAGAAGGCTGTCTGCCTGAGTCCGGCTGGTAAGACTTGGTTACTTACATAATGTTCATTTATATCTTAGACAAGGCGGAACACGTGAATACTTCTACATTTGACAGTCATGTTGCCGCTTCGGAATTCAGGATTGCGAGTAATGCGAACACTTGGATAAGCACTGGAAAAGTATTGGATGATACACGTCTTTTGTACAGTCAATGCAACACGTCACTAACGGGTTTACTACGATGGTTACAGATGTTAAGTTCACATTTCAGCCAAGTACCTCGGGACCCACGGACGATTCTTGGTACATCTCGCACATGCGAATCACGTGTCATTCCCGGTGGTTTTTATGTGCATTGAGGCTTACTTACACCAGTACTCCATGAAGCTGTTCATGTGGATCCCATTCCTACCTGCATCTCCATTCAGCTACATTTGGCAGTAAAGGACCACATCGGTTCTTGACCACCGAATCAAGCTCGAATGAATCGGATAACTCGCCTGAAATGGAGGACTGCTGAGAGCATTCTGAAAAGGAAAACGTTCCACCAATGTTTCAGTCTTATCCAACACCGCCAAGCACACTGGAACTAAGGTTTGAGCACATTTTCATGTGCACAGTGCTCAGAGAAGAAATTCCATCAACATCAATGACACCAAGAAGAGCACCTATGAGGAGAATGTCCAACTCGAAGAACTGCGTTCTTGTGGAACCGACCAGTTCCTACTTTTACAGTCCACCGAGGGCTGCAAATGATGCAGTGAAGCAAGGGTTTCAGAAGATGCAACACGACATTGAAAGTATGAGGGGTAAGTCTTCAGTCGTTACATAAATGTTCTGTGTAGAAGATCCTGCCCAAGTACGAGAAATGTGTTGCAAACATTTGGCTGCAAGTTAGCGAAAAGAGATTCAAATTTCGACGGTCGACACAGTTGGATTTAAGGCCAAAGATGATCTTCGTCTACCACTGGAAAGTGTTGATGATCTTATGAAGACTGGGCAGCAGTTGACCAACAAACAGCCGAAAAAGCTTGGTAGGTTCGTATATTTGAAGTTATTCATTTTACCAGTTTACACTACTGTCCCCCGCAGGTAAGTGAACACTTGTTGAGACTGTTCGGGCCCTACTGCTGATAGTATTGCATGCCAGCTCCGAGAAAGAGTGCAGTCTCAGAAGAAAAAAATTGTGCTTGATGGCAAACTGTTACATGGAGGGATGCAAGGTACTTCCTTTCAATTACTAATGAATCTGTGATATTCATCACGCTAACAAAGCTTTTCCCTGTAACCTTATACCTATTTTCATTTTGTTTTCCAGATGCTGCTAAATCACACACGGTTTTTGCGAATCATTCGGATCCAGAGTTCCGACTTCATGTCCGCATGTGGCTGCAAAACACGAGGTTTCGGAAGTGCATCAGGTCAAATCGGGATTGCCAAGTAAACTCCGTAGATTTTCAGATTGCACCGCACCTGGAGTCGGAGGAGCCGGAGAGTGCTTCTTCAGCTTGTAAAAGTCAATATACTGTTCCAGTTATTGTTTTATTCATTACTGCACTGTCGAATCGATTGGTAAGAAGTAATGTGAGGTATTTTCGGGATACTCATGGTAACAGGTAAGATCAGGTCGTTTATGTACGTATTATCGGACCTTTAATGAAACATTACTAATATGACAGCGCGAGAGCTCCTTTATTTAGTGGTGTGTTTACCACTAATAGTGCGAAGGCTATGGGGAAGCCGGAGCAGATGTGTCTAAGTAAAAAGGGTCCTGTCGCGTTCCATCGGCAAGTGTTTTTTTATGTGGTATTTAGGTGGCACTTTTAGGTGGTATCTAAGTGATATTATCGGGGTCACTGAGCACCTAGAAAACCCCTTTTTTGAAGTGGTAAAAATATGTTCCTAACATGTTCTTACCACGTTTTGTGCTGGCTAGGAGTATACTGAATACATGTAAAACCAAATATGCTGCTTTCGTAACACAGATATAATTTGAAAAATATTGTGGTGCTTTTATCATTATATTTCTCGTTAAATTTCACGAACTACTATGGAATCTTTGAGGGCACGTGTTATGAGTCATTTTAGCCCAACTTCAGCCCAACGTTCGCCCAACAGCGTTGGGTATAGTGCTGCTTGGGTCCCATCAACAGAGAATAAAGAAAACCAGTACGGCACCGCCTATTCACAAGGGCATTCAGTAAAAAAGTAAGATATTTTTGTAACGTAGATATATATTAATAACTATCGTGATCTTTCATTATAATCGCAAAGAAGTTTCACGAACTGTTGTCTAATCTTTCAAGTCTCATGTCAGGAGTCATTTTATTTCAACATTAGCCAAACCTTCACCCCACAGCTTTGGGTATCGTGCTGCTTGGGGGAGGGACCGCGCAAAACTGCCTGATGATACTTCTTTGAGGCCGGTGTCAATCTTGATTCACACTGATGGGTTGTGAATTAAAAAACACCGTAAGCAACAGTCATCTATGACGAGGCATGGAGAATACAACGTCAGAGTGGGGACAATAGTGACCAGGATCGTGCCGAGAAATGTGACCATTTCCTGGACATCTCTTTGGATTTGTTTTCTATACGATCTACTCTGACACTTTGCTTCGACCCCATCGTTTTTCTTGGTCGCGTACGCTTAGCTGACCTCACAGAGGTTTCCGTCTACCTCGCTTTTGAAGCACTTTCACTTTCGGTTTCTCGCTGACTGCGCACACGCTCTGTTTGCTTTCCGCTTCGCGCAACTTTCGTTGGCCTACGTGTATTTCTCGTATCGATACTGTTTCGGTATCATCATATATAGAATACACTTCTGCTTCTGACCACCAACTAGATTCTTCTTTATTCGTTCGATAGAGGGAATTTCTTTAGTAGTTCGCTGTAAGACCGGATAGAAGACACGTTCATAAGCCGCACACGAAAGTCTTGCACATTACTGGGTCAGTTTCCGCTTGGATATTTCACCGGTACAGTGATTCTACGGTTCTCACTTTGTTTACGACCTAATTTTGTTGCACAATATATATCTGTTAAGATAAACTATCGTCACCCAACTGTGTCTGAGGATAAGGCGCAGCTCGACATAGCTCACCTTATCTGCAATTACGTTCAAACCGGTGACTTCATCCTCCATAATCCCGGGGTGTGGTTCGCAGCATTAAAGCTTCAATTCGAGGCCTAGAATCCACAGTCAAGGCCAATGTTTTCCTGTGATATTCAAGATTGACTCTTTCTGTTTTGCTTTACTGAATCCTCTCCGTTATAATACGCACCTGTACAGTACGTGATACAGCGCATACGAAATATTGCGCTACATCCTAGTCGGTGTGGGTGTTCTTGATTTTTGGTAGTTCCGTGCGGGGTTGAGCCCTGTCAATCTACTCGATATTGCATTTGGCGTCTCCCAAAGAAGTTAAATTATGAGTGTTTCTTAAATGGAACCTCTTGATGTAAATTCTACATCCTGATAGGTCGAGGACCACATGAAACGTCTCGACATTTGATGTTTGACCCGAAACCATTTGGATGACGTAAAGAAAACAGCGTTTTTTGTGAGCGCGGAATAACTAGACCTGTGGAGTCGTCTAACTGGGCCACGCCGATTGTCACTCCGCTAAAAGCTGATCGGAAGACACCAGGGATTTGCGGTGACTACCGATTGACATCGAATAACAGCTTATTACAGCGTACATGCACAACTGAAGAACCCGAAGATGTGCTCTACAGACTTGGAAGGTCTAGAGTACTCTCGAAGATTGACTCAAAAGATGCATACCTGCAAACATCCCTGGATAAGGAACCCAGCGCGGAAACGACCATTAACACTCCTTTCTGTTTATTTCGATACGACTTTCTGCCTTTTGATCTCAACGTCTTGCCTGCTATTTTTCAACAGTTTCTCAATCATGTTGTTCAAGATCTTGAGGGTGTTGAGTCACACCAAGATGATATTGTTGTCCATGGTTCCACTTTAGTTATACATAACTATCGTCTTTGTTGTTTTGCTGAAGCAATTCATCGAGTTCAACGTTTCTATTAACCCAGCAAGTGAAGTTCCGGTGCCTCTGAGTTTTTATCTTGGTTACATTTTTATTGCTAAAGGTTTCTTCCCGAATCCAACACGTTCAGCTCCGCCCATTGGCTTATCTTCACCCACAAACATTCGTGAATTACATTCTATTCTTTGGGTTCTTCACTACTATACTCGTTTTACCCCCAGTTTTTCTCAGCAAGCCAGTTGTCTGTTCGACATTCCTTCCACCAATTCCTTCTTTTGGAATCAAGCTCATGAAAAGACCCTTCGTAAGTTGCTATTTTACCTACAGTCCGGCGTTGTTCTCAAGCCGTTTTCTTCAAAAGATCATTCAGTCGTTATTACTGATGCATCTTCTACTGGCATAGGTGCTGTTCTTGAACAGTGCGACCGGCCAGTCATTGGCATTTCAAGGAGGCTCACCAAAGCTGAACAAGGATGTTCACAAACACAAAGAGAAGCCTTGGTAGTTTACTGGGCCGTCAAACGTTAGCATAAATATTTATTCGACCAAAAGTTCACCATAGTTACCGACCATGAGGCATTGCAGTTCATCTATCATCCGCATCATTCATTGTCAAAATCATCAGCTGCAACGGTTCAACGATAGAGTATTTCGCTTAGCTCATATGATTATGATATCCTGCATCGTAATGCTAAATAAATACCACATGCTGTGTGGTATTCATGATTTACTATACATGTGACTTTTACCGTTTCTGTTGTGTTCACTTACACCGATATTGTACATACTTGTTCACAATATACGGAATACTACGGTACGTCGTGCGCCAAGTCCGCGTTCTGTTTCCATGATATTCTGTGCAGGATAATACCACGGTAATCCATACAGTATCGCATTTGGCGTCGAGTACGGAAATTTCAACATGCATTCAGCCGATATAGAATCGTTCGATGTAAATTGTACTTCCAGAGAATGCGTGGACTATTTCATACGATTTGAGATTTGGTATCTGTCTAAAAATGGGTTGAGTTCTGAGAAGAAAATTGCTTTTTTCTTGCTTTTCATTGGCAAAGATGCACACGCATTGCTGGGGAATCACGCGTTTCCGGTGTAGCGGCTTTGCAGACACCAAACTCATTAAAATGCAATTGTGAGCTTAGAGCTTAGGCGCGTCTTGTTTACGAACAGGTATTTTCACTTAAATTTACTTGGGATTGACAACCGCTCCCCAAAAGCGGCCAACTCCGGTGTCAGGCCCTCCCCTAGCTATAGGCAATCTTCTTTTTCGAATCTTTCTTCTCAGTCAAATAAAGTGGCTTACGGTCAAGACAAAAGTACTTCAGAGTACTTTCACTCATCCAGACCCGATTTAACCAGTGTGGTATTATAATCTCCTTCGGTCGGACACATCAGCCTATCTTAGAAACCCTTTTGGACATTAGGGTGATCCTCACCAGTCATCCATTGAGGTGTTCAACTGGCTTCGCAAAAGTTGACCAGACTTTTCGATAGGTCAGGAATTCGGTCTACCATCGGTTCCTTCAATCGACTGGTTGTTTGAAATCTGGTTTGTTTTAGTCCACCTGGTACCGGAAAGGGCTAGCAAGAAAAACCTACGTCACGCTACGTAACAAAAACGGCAAGGCGCCCTTTAGCTCATCAGCTCTGGTCACTAGCTTGTTCAGTCTCTCTTCTCCTGTCACTTATACAGGGCTGCCAATATAATTACTAAAACCCGGCAATCGCTATCGTTCTGCGTCCCCATTCGCTGGACGGGAATCGAGTCCGCAAATCGTGCTTGCGACCAAACCGGATTCTCTGGTGAATTCCTGTTATAAAAAACTAAATGCTCTTTTTTTCTTTATTTTAAACCCAATAATTTTATTGAAACAGAACGAGCTAAGTTTAATACTCTCGTCCGCACAGCGAACTAGTCTGTTTGTGCCTTTATTCTTGAACTTCAGACGCAAGGTTCGAAATGTGACTATGGGACACAGTTGAATGACCAACTTTGAGATCGCCTAATTGCTGGAATAAATATACCAGGATTACAGCAAAGACCACTAATTCAGAGTGATCAAATATTTCAGATCATTAGAACTGATTGCGAACAGTATCAGGATTTCAAATTCATCACTACACCTGTGAACAATGCAGATTTGTTCAATTCAACCAGAAGCCACGAAGAAATACTTGTAAAAAATCTGCAAGAAATAAAAACTTCCGGTGGTTACCGTGCCAATGATGCTTCTGTCAGAGGTATGAGCAATTCTCATATGCCCTTGCAGAAATTTTTGGGAAAATTTGCTTCATTTGGACGCTTACATTCCCGGTTTTCTTGTCCACACCGAAATTCTCGGTGTTTTTCCTGCGGTAAGACAGGTCACATACCGAGTGTTTGCCCGCAGCATAAAGTGCTTCGCATGGCCCTTAACCCAGATTCCATCCCAGCTTCATTTGAAGATGAACTTTCTTCCCCGGCTTTAGCTGCTGTCTGTAACCCTTCTTCTCATGTTACTCAGACTTTGTTTACTTCGAACGGTAATTCTCATAAGTTTATTGTTGACACGGGTAGTTCAGAGTCTATTACTTCAAAATCTCATTTTGCTCATATTCAGCCTACTGATGTGTGAAACCCTAGTGCAATGAATGAGTAATAGCAATTATTTCAAGTCTGGATGAATAAAAGAACACAACAGTTTTGTAACACGCAAGTAGCAGTGATCGTCCACCGAGGGGTTGAGGGTGTTCGATCTGCAAAAGCACTAGGGAAGGAAAAATTCCATGAGCCGAAGCTCAGTAAGTGTATAAACGGCACTAACACTTACATTACTCGGACAATAATATGGCGGCTTACAACCTGGGGTATGTAGGTACCTGTACATTTCCGACTTTTTCCATGATTTTCAACGTCTCTTGGTGCGATACTCCTTTGTTGTACCGACGTTTTAATGTAAAACACACACACACATTTTTGGTCGTCATCACCGCGCAATACAAAAAAGGCTGTAAATAAATCCTTCATTCTGGCACGGTCTCATCTTCTGGTTTGGAGTGTCTTGGAATTATATCGGTCGGAACTAACTGAGTGAAACAAAACATTTTAGAAGCTTCAACGGCGTCTCTTGGCACTTCGCTCAATACCATCCTGTTCTGTTCAACGGATGGCTGTCAGACCGAACTGAACTGAAGACAATGGCGGATATTGGTTATTCGGCGCTCATTTCCTGAGCACAAGAACACTGAACAACTGTGAGTTTGAGTCACACCTTTTGTTTCATTTTAATTCTTAATGTACATACTCTTTTGGCCTTTTTATCACCGCACGCTCCTCCGCCCATCTTAGTTTGCTAGAGTCGTCTTAGATATTGTTGACATTCATTTATTGTACCATATAGACAGAGTAGTACGCTACAGAATTGGTGAGCCCAGGTTATGTTTCCATCCTTTGACACAAGCTTCATTCTTTTGGTCCAAGTTCCACACGATTCACCATGTCTGACAGCGAATCTATTGACATCCACTCGGTTGCTCTCAAACTGCCCGTTTTTGCCCCGACCAACCCTCGAGTGCGGTTTCGACAAATAGAAGCCGTATTTGCCACTCGACGTATAACCAGCGAGCGCGTGAAGTACTCTCACGTTGTCCAAACGCTTCCCTTTGACATCGCCGTTGACGTGGAAGATCTCCTCGATCCCATTCCACGAGAAGCTCCTGACACGAAGCTTAAGGAGGCAGTCATTCAGCGTACGGGAAAATCAGCCGGAAAAATGCTCCGGGAGCTGTTCACGTCGGTGGAGCTCGGAGACCAAACTCCGTCCCAGCTTATGCGCCACATGCGGTCGTTATTGGCTTGAGGTCAAATGGACGACGCCATTTTCAGGGAGATATGGGTTGATAAACTACCTCCCCCGATGCAGCAGGTCCTGCCAATGCTGGAGCCCACTACTCCTCTTGAGAAAGTTGCACAACACGCCGACAGAATAATGGAATGCTACCCGGCTGGTAGATCTTGTGTTCACATGACATCACCCGCCGAAACCATTCCGACACACGAATCCCCTATGGCATTACCAGCACCTGCCCCAGATCGCCGTGGTGACGTTTCTCGCAGTCCTGATTCCCCATCCCATCACTCTCATATCGATAAGGACATTACGGACCTAAAAGAAACCGTTTGCATGTTGTGCAATCAGGTCGGTGCAATGTGCAACGCATTAACTACTCATCGACCTGTGTCCGCCGAAGTACCTCGTCGACCTAGATCACGGTCCAGAAACCGCCGGTTACGAACCTGGTGTTGGTACCACCGCAAATTCGGCTCCCAGGCACGCCGCTGTGATCCTCCATGTTCATTCCGCACTTACACCCCACAGTCAAACGACCAGGCCAGTCAGTAACGGCGACGACTACGGCTGGCCCTCCACATGAAAGTCGCCTATTTTATATCGTTGACCGATCCAGTGGCCTTCGATTCCTCATTGATACCGGCGCCGAGATCAGTGTAATCCTCCCACCCAAACATCATAGACTCAAACCATCTCACTTTACACTGCAAGCAGCAAACACAACAACTATTGCTACATTCGGCCAACGGTCCATCACTCTTGACTTAGGCCTCCGACGATCTTTTCAATGGGTTTTCATCCGGGCGGATGTTCAGAATCCCATTATTGGCGCGGATTTCCTCTCACACTTTGGCCTAACTGTGGACCTCAAAAATCGCAAGCTGCTTCACACACCACAACCAAGCTTTGTGCAGTCGGCATTGGTAAATGCACCAACTCCCTGGGTATTCGGCTGGCGATCCCGCGATCGCCGTTTGCTGACATTTTGAAGGAGTTTCCATCCCTCACTAAACCGTGTCAGTTCACCGACCCAGTCTCTCATGCTGTGCATCACCACATCGCTACAAAAGGCCAACCTGTCCACTTTCAGTCACGACGACTCAACGCCGACAAACTCCGTATTGCACTCCTAGAATCCGAACACATGATGAATCTTGGCATCATTCGACCGTCTTCAAGCCCATGGGCCTCGCCTTTGCCCATGGTTCCAAAATCATCTGGTGATTGGAGACCCTGTGGAGAATACCGTGCTCTCAACAACGTCACCGTCCCCGACAGGTACCCGATCCCACACATTCATGATTTTGCACAGAATCTCTCTGGGAAGACAATCTTTTCCAAGGTTGACCTCGTAAAGGCATATCACCAAATCCCCGTGGCCGAAGAAGACATTCCCAAGACAGCCATCACCACGACTTTTGGCCTGTTTGAGTTTATTCGCATGCCATTTGGATTGAGAAACGCTGCTCAGACGTTCCAACGATTCATCGATGAAGTGCTTCGAGGCCTACCCATCGCGTTTGGCTACATCGACGACATCTTAATTGCCAACGCCTCTCCATCAGAACATGCCGTTCACCTGCGTCAACTCTTTCAACGTTTCCAACAATACGGACTTCAGCTGAACCCTATTAAATGCGTGTTCGGCGTTCCGTCCCTCGACTTTCTCGGGCACCATATCGATCAAAACGGTTTGACACTCCTCCCAGATAAGGTGCGCAGCATCCTGTCATTTCCTGCACCTCAAACGATCACACAGTTACGACGTTTCTTGGGAATTTTGAACTATTACTGTCGCTTCATTCCCCATTGTGCGACCATCGTTTCACCTTTAAGCGATTTTCTCAAGTCCAACGTCAAGACGATCGATTTCACTGCCAAGGCCGAGACAGCTTTCGCAGAAGCCAAAAAGCTCTCGCAGATGCCACCATGCTGCATTATCCACATTCGGATCCAAATACTGAGTTAGTCCTAACGACTGATGCATCAAATACTGCAGTCGGTACAGTGCTTCACCAAATAGTGGACAATCAATAACAACCCTTAGCGTTCTTCTCGCTAAGACTCCAGGCGGCACAGACAATACAGCACGTTTTCTCGTGAACTCCTGGCTATTTACTTGTCCATCCGTCATTTCCGCCACCTTTTGGAAGGACGACAATTTCGTGTGCACACTGACCACAAACCCCTGACACACGCACTTCATGCCAAACTTGACAGACATTCACCCAGAGATATCCGCTATTTGGATTATATTTCTCAGTTCACAACAGACATCCGCTACGTGCGTGGAGTTGATAATGTTGTGGCTGATACTTTATCCAGACCTGACATCAACACGGGGCAGACTAAATTCGATCTTGCGGAACTTGCAAACCTCCAGCGTGACGATCCATCCTTGCTCGAACTGCGCACATCCTCCACACTCCAGCTCAAGGATTCTCCCCTACCTTCAACCGATGGCACAGTTCTATGTGACTGGTCTACAGGCAACCCTGGTCCTATCGTTCCAACTTCCTACAGGAAGATCGTTTTCGATCATTTTCATTCTTGTTCCCATCCTGGTATCCGTGCATCTCGCATACTCATTTCTGCCAGATTTGTTTGGCCCAGTATGAATTCTGACATTGCATTATGGACTAAACAGTGTTTACAATGTCACAGAAACAAAGTCCACCGCCACACTTTTTCTCCTCCCAGTACATTCACCGTTCCCGACGTCCATTTCACACATATTCACGTCGATCTTGTTGGTCCACTACCACCATCAAATGGACATGCCCACTTATTAACCGTTGTTGATCGTTTCACACGCTGGCCGGTGGCAGTACCCATTTCCGACACCTCGACAGAAAATATTGCGAAAGTACTACTCCAACACTGGATTGCTACATTTGGTGTACCGTCTACCGGCACCACAGTCAGTGGCAGCAAATTCCAATCGACTTTGTTTCGTGAGTTCACTAAGCTGCTTGGCTGTAACCACATCACAACAACTGAATACCATCCTTCGTCCAATGGCATGGTGGAGCGCCTACACCGTCAACTCAAATCAGCACTGATATCACAGCCAAACCCCAATAACTGGAGCGACAACCTGCCACTAGTTCTCTTGGGTCTGCGGTCATCAGTCAAAGACGACCTCGACAGCACGTCGGCTGAACTCGTTTTCGGTACCACCGTATGCCCTCCAAATGAGTATGTTCAACCCAGCACTGATGCCAGTCCTAACCTATCCCAATTTGTCCAACAACTCAAAGACCGTATGTCACACCTTCGTCCAACACCCACTCGCTCGTCATCCACACACGTTTTTGTACATAATGACCTATATACGTCACCTTTCGTTTTATTCGTAACGATGCTGTTCGGAAACCACTCACACCACCGTATGACAGTCCATTTAAGGTACTTAGTCGCAGAGGCAAATATTTCGTGGTTCAGAAAGCCGATGAGCCAAATACAGTTTCCATTGACAGATTAAAACCCGCGTATTTTGATACACCTCCGTCGCCAACAACACCGACACCATCACCATCCACAGACACACCACCAACAATTCCGGTTGATGATCCACACTCCATCATCACACCAGACACTACACCACACCTGCCAGCACCACCACAGCAACAACCTTCCCTGGTAACCCGCCGTTCCGGCAGAAACGTTCGATATCCGGTCAGATTTCAAGACTTTGTTAGTTGAAGTTTTCTTTCGCTAACCGTTTCCTCTTTCTATTTTCCTATCGAGCGTTTATTTTGTACAACAAACGCTCTGGCGGGAAGTTGTGTAGGTACCTGTACATTTCCGACTTTTTCCATGATTTTCAACGTCTCTTGGTGCGATACTCCTTTGTTGTACCGACGTTTTAATGTAAAACACACACACACATTTTTGGTCGTCATCACCGCGCAATACAAAAAAGGCTGTAAATAAATCCTTCATTCTGGCACGGTCTCATCTTCTGGTTTGGAGTGTCTTGGAATTATATCGGTCGGAACTAACTGAGTGAAACAAAACATTTTAGAAGCTTCAACGGCGTCTCTTGGCACTTCGCTCAATACCATCCTGTTCTGTTCAACGGATGGCTGTCAGACCGAACTGAACTGAAGACAATGGCGGATATTGGTTATTCGGCGCTCATTTTCTGAGCACAAGAACACTGAACAACTGTGAGTTTGAGTCACACCTTTTGTTTCATTTTAATTCTTAATGTACATACCCTTTTGGCCTTTTTATCACCGCACGCTCCTCCGCCCATCTTAGTTTGCTAGAGTCGTCTTAGATATTGTTGACATTCATTTATTGTACCATATAGACAGAGTAGTACGCTACAGAATTGGTGAGCCCAGGTTATGTTTCCATCCTTTGACACAAGCTTCATTCTTTTGGTCCAAGTTCCACACGATTCACCATGTCTGACAGCGAATCTATTGACATCCACTCGGTTGCTCTCAAACTGCCCGTTTTTGCCCCGACCAACCCTCGAGTGCGGTTTCGACAAATAGAAGCCGTATTTGCCACTCGACGTATAACCAGCGAGCGCGTGAAGTACTCTCACGTTGTCCAAACGCTTCCCTTTGACATCGCCGTTGACGTGGAAGATCTCCTCGATCCCATTCCACGAGAAGCTCCTGACACGAAGCTTAAGGAGGCAGTCATTCAGCGTACGGGAAAATCAGCCGGAAAAATGCTCCGGGAGCTGTTCACGTCGGTGGAGCTCGGAGACCAAACTCCGTCCCAGCTTATGCGCCCCATGCGGTCGTTATTGGCTTGAGGTCAAATGGACGACGCCATTTGCAGGGAGATATGGGTTGATAAACTACCTCCCCCGATGCAGCAGGTCCTGCCAATGCTGGAGCCCACTACTCCTCTTGAGAAAGTTGCACAACACGCCGACAGAATAATGGAATGCTACCCGGCTGGTAGACCTTGTGTTCACATGACATCACCCGCCGAAACCATTCCGACACACGAATCCCCTATGGCATTACCAGCACCTGCCCCAGATCGCCGTGGTGACGTTTCTCGCAGTCCTGATTCCCCATCCCATCACTCTCATATCGATAAGGACATTACGGACCTAAAAGAAACCGTTTGCATGTTGTGCAATCAGGTCGGTGCAATGTGCAACGCATTAACTACTCATCGACCTGTGTCCGCCGAAGTACCTCGTCGACCTAGATCACGGTCCAGAAACCGCCGGTTACGAACCTGGTGTTGGTACCACCGCAAATTCGGCTCCCAGGCAGGCCGCTGTGATCCTCCATGTTCATTCCGCACTTACACCCCACAGTCAAACGACCAGGCCAGTCAGTAACGGCGACGACTACGGCTGGCCCTCCACATGAAAGTCGCCTATTTTATATCGTTGACCGATCCAGTGGCCTTCGATTCCTCATTGATACCGGCGCCGAGATCAGTGTAATCCTCCCACCCAAACATCATAGACTCAAACCATCTCACTTTACACTGCAAGCAGCAAACACAACAACTATTGCTACATTCGGCCAACGGTCCATCACTCTTGACTTAGGCCTCCGACGATCTTTTCAATGGGTTTTCATCCGGGCGGATGTTCAGAATCCCATTATTGGCGCGGATTTCCTCTCACACTTTGGCCTAACTGTGGACCTCAAAAATCGCAAGCTGCTTCACACACCACAACCAAGCTTTGTGCAGTCGGCATTGGTAAATGCACCAACTCCCTGGGTATTCGGCTGGCGATCCCGCGATCGCCGTTTGCTGACATTTTGAAGGAGTTTCCATCCCTCACTAAACCGTGTCAGTTCACCGACCCAGTCTCTCATGCTGTGCATCACCACATCGCTACAAAAGGCCAACCTGTCCACTTTCAGTCACGACGACTCAACGCCGACAAACTCCGTATTGCACTCCTAGAATCCGAACACATGATGAATCTTGGCATCATTCGACCGTCTTCAAGCCCATGGGCCTCGCCTTTGCCCATGGTTCCAAAATCATCTGGTGATTGGAGACCCTGTGGAGAATACCGTGCTCTCAACAACGTCACCGTCCCCGACAGGTACCCGATCCCACACATTCATGATTTTGCACAGAATCTCTCTGGGAAGACAATCTTTTCCAAGGTTGACCTCGTAAAGGCATATCACCAAATCCCCGTGGCCGAAGAAGACATTCCCAAGACAGCCATCACCACGACTTTTGGCCTGTTTGAGTTTATTCGCATGCCATTTGGATTGAGAAACGCTGCTCAGACGTTCCAACGATTCATCGATGAAGTGCTTCGAGGCCTACCCATCGCGTTTGGCTACATCGACGACATCTTAATTGCCAACGCCTCTCCATCAGAACATGCCGTTCACCTGCGTCAACTCTTTCAACGTTTCCAACAATACGGACTTCAGCTGAACCCTATTAAATGCGTGTTCGGCGTTCCGTCCCTCGACTTTCTCGGGCACCATATCGATCAAAACGGTTTGACACTCCTCCCAGATAAGGTGCGCAGCATCCTGTCATTTCCTGCACCTCAAACGATCACACAGTTACGACGTTTCTTGGGAATTTTGAACTATTACTGTCGCTTCATTCCCCATTGTGCGACCATCGTTTCACCTTTAAGCGATTTTCTCAAGTCCAACGTCAAGACGATCGATTTCACTGCCAAGGCCGAGACAGCTTTCGCAGAAGCCAAAAAGCTCTCGCAGATGCCACCATGCTGCATTATCCACATTCGGATCCAAATACTGAGTTAGTCCTAACGACTGATGCATCAAATACTGCAGTCGGTACAGTGCTTCACCAAATAGTGGACAATCAATAACAACCCTTAGCGTTCTTCTCGCTAAGACTCCAGGCGGCACAGACAATACAGCACGTTTTCTCGTGAACTCCTGGCTATTTACTTGTCCATCCGTCATTTCCGCCACCTTTTGGAAGGACGACAATTTCGTGTGCACACTGACCACAAACCCCTGACACACGCACTTCATGCCAAACTTGACAGACATTCACCCAGAGATATCCGCTATTTGGATTATATTTCTCAGTTCACAACAGACATCCGCTACGTGCGTGGAGTTGATAATGTTGTGGCTGATACTTTATCCAGACCTGACATCAACACGGGGCAGACTAAATTCGATCTTGCGGAACTTGCAAACCTCCAGCGTGACGATCCATCCTTGCTCGAACTGCGCACATCCTCCACACTCCAGCTCAAGGATTCTCCCCTACCTTCAACCGATGGCACAGTTCTATGTGACTGGTCTACAGGCAACCCTGGTCCTATCGTTCAAACTTCCTACAGGAAGATCGTTTTCGATCATTTTCATTCTTGTTCCCATCCTGGTATCCGTGCATCTCGCATACTCATTTCTGCCAGATTTGTTTGGCCCAGTATGAATTCTGACATTGCATTATGGACTAAACAGTGTTTACAATGTCACAGAAACAAAGTCCACCGCCACACTTTTTCTCCTCCCAGTACATTCACCGTTCCCGACGTCCATTTCACACATATTCACGTCGATCTTGTTGGTCCACTACCACCATCAAATGGACATGCCCACTTATTAACCGTTGTTGATCGTTTCACACGCTGGCCGGTGGCAGTACCCATTTCCGACACCTCGACAGAAAATATTGCGAAAGTACTACTCCAACACTGGATTGCTACATTTGGTGTACCGTCTACCGGCACCACAGTCAGTGGCAGCAAATTCCAATCGACTTTGTTTCGTGAGTTCACTAAGCTGCTTGGCTGTAACCACATCACAACAACTGAATACCATCCTTCGTCCAATGGCATGGTGGAGCGCCTACACCGTCAACTCAAATCAGCACTGATATCACAGCCAAACCCCAATAACTGGAGCGACAACCTGCCACTAGTTCTCTTGGGTCTGCGGTCATCAGTCAAAGACGACCTCGACAGCACGTCGGCTGAACTCGTTTTCGGTACCACCGTATGCCCTCCAAATGAGTATGTTCAACCCAGCACTGATGCCAGTCCTAACCTATCCCAATTTGTCCAACAACTCAAAGACCGTATGTCACACCTTCGTCCAACACCCACTCGCTCGTCATCCACACACGTTTTTGTACATAATGACCTATATACGTCACCTTTCGTTTTATTCGTAACGATGCTGTTCGGAAACCACTCACACCACCGTATGACAGTCCATTTAAGGTACTTAGTCGCAGAGGCAAATATTTCGTGGTTCAGAAAGCCGATGAGCCAAATACAGTTTCCATTGACAGATTAAAACCCGCGTATTTTGATACACCTCCGTCGCCAACAACACCGACACCATCACCATCCACAGACACACCACCAACAATTCCTGTTGATGATCCACACTCCATCATCACACCAGACACTACACCACACCTGCCAGCACCACCACAGCAACAACCTTCCCTGGTAACCCGCCGTTCCGGCAGAAACGTTCGATATCCGGTCAGATTTCAAGACTTTGTTAGTTGAAGTTTTCTTTCGCTAACCGTTTCCTCTTTCTATTTTCCTATCGAGCGTTTATTTTGTACAACAAACGCTCTGGCGGGAAGTTGTGTAGGTACCTGTACATTTCCGACTTTTTCCATGATTTTCAACGTCTCTTGGTGCGATACTCCTTTGTTGTACCGACGTTTTAATGTAAAACACACACACACATTTTTGGTCGTCATCACCGCGCAATACAAAAAAGGCTGTAAATAAATCCTTCATTCTGGCACGGTCTCATCTTCTGGTTTGGAGTGTCTTGGAATTATATCGGTCGGAACTAACTGAGTGAAACAAAACATTTTAGAAGCTTCAACGGCGTCTCTTGGCACTTCGCTCAATACCATCCTGTTCTGTTCAACGGATGGCTGTCAGACCGAACTGAACTGAAGACAATGGCGGATATTGGTTATTCGGCGCTCATTTCCTGAGCACAAGAACACTGAACAACTGTGAGTTTGAGTCACACCTTTTGTTTCATTTTAATTCTTAATGTACATACCCTTTTGGCCTTTTTATCACCGCACGCTCCTCCGCCCATCTTAGTTTGCTAGAGTCGTCTTAGATATTGTTGACATTCATTTATTGTACCATATAGACAGAGTAGTACGCTACAGAATTGGTGAGCCCAGGTTATGTTTCCATCCTTTGACACAAGCTTCATTCTTTTGGTCCAAGTTCCACACGATTCACCATGTCTGACAGCGAATCTATTGACATCCACTCGGTTGCTCTCAAACTGCCCGTTTTTGCCCCGACCAACCCTCGAGTGCGGTTTCGACAAATAGAAGCCGTATTTGCCACTCGACGTATAACCAGCGAGCGCGTGAAGTACTCTCACGTTGTCCAAACGCTTCCCTTTGACATCGCCGTTGACGTGGAAGATCTCCTCGATCCCATTCCACGAGAAGCTCCTGACACGAAGCTTAAGGAGGCAGTCATTCAGCGTACGGGAAAATCAGCCGGAAAAATGCTCCGGGAGCTGTTCACATCGGTGGAGCTCGGAGACCAAACTCCGTCCCAGCTTATGCGCCACATGCGGTCGTTATTGGCTTGAGGTCAAATGGACGACGCCATTTTCAGGGAGATATGGGTTGATAAACTACCTCCCCCGATGCAGCAGGTCCTGCCAATGCTGGAGCCCACTACTCCTCTTGAGAAAGTTGCACAACACGCCGACAGAATAATGGAATGCTACCCGGCTGGTAGACCTTGTGTTCACATGACATCACCCGCCGAAACCATTCCGACACACGAATCCCCTATGGCATTACCAGCACCTGCCCCAGATCGCCGTGGTGACGTTTCTCGCAGTCCTGATTCCCCATCCCATCACTCTCATATCGATAAGGACATTACGGACCTAAAAGAAACCGTTTGCATGTTGTGCAATCAGGTCGGTGCAATGTGCAACGCATTAACTACTCATCGACCTGTGTCCGCCGAAGTACCTCGTCGACCTAGATCACGGTCCAGAAACCGCCGGTTACGAACCTGGTGTTGGTACCACCGCAAATTCGGCTCCCAGGCACGCCGCTGTGATCCTCCATGTTCATTCCGCACTTACACCCCACAGTCAAACGACCAGGCCAGTCAGTAACGGCGACGACTACGGCTGGCCCTCCACATGAAAGTCGCCTATTTTATATCGTTGACCGATCCAGTGGCCTTCGATTCCTCATTGATACCGGCGCCGAGATCAGTGTAATCCTCCCACCCAAACATCATAGACTCAAACCATCTCACTTTACACTGCAAGCAGCAAACACAACAACTATTGCTACATTCGGCCAACGGTCCATCACTCTTGACTTAGGCCTCCGACGATCTTTTCAATGGGTTTTCATCCGGGCGGATGTTCAGAATCCCATTATTGGCGCGGATTTCCTCTCACACTTTGGCCTAACTGTGGACCTCAAAAATCGCAAGCTGCTTCACACACCACAACCAAGCTTTGTGCAGTCGGCATTGGTAAATGCACCAACTCCCTGGGTATTCGGCTGGCGATCCCGCGATCGCCGTTTGCTGACATTTTGAAGGAGTTTCCATCCCTCACTAAACCGTGTCAGTTCACCGACCCAGTCTCTCATGCTGTGCATCACCACATCGCTACAAAAGGCCAACCTGTCCACTTTCAGTCACGACGACTCAACGCCGACAAACTCCGTATTGCACTCCTAGAATCCGAACACATGATGAATCTTGGCATCATTCGACCGTCTTCAAGCCCATGGGCCTCGCCTTTGCCCATGGTTCCAAAATCATCTGGTGATTGGAGACCCTGTGGAGAATACCGTGCTCTCAACAACGTCACCGTCCCCGACAGGTACCCGATCCCACACATTCATGATTTTGCACAGAATCTCTCTGGGAAGACAATCTTTTCCAAGGTTGACCTCGTAAAGGCATATCACCAAATCCCCGTGGCCGAAGAAGACATTCCCAAGACAGCCATCACCACGACTTTTGGCCTGTTTGAGTTTATTCGCATGCCATTTGGATTGAGAAACGCTGCTCAGACGTTCCAACGATTCATCGATGAAGTGCTTCGAGGCCTACCCATCGCGTTTGGCTACATCGACGACATCTTAATTGCCAACGCCTCTCCATCAGAACATGCCGTTCACCTGCGTCAACTCTTTCAACGTTTCCAACAATACGGACTTCAGCTGAACCCTATTAAATGCGTGTTCGGCGTTCCGTCCCTCGACTTTCTCGGGCACCATATCGATCAAAACGGTTTGACACTCCTCCCAGATAAGGTGCGCAGCATCCTGTCATTTCCTGCACCTCAAACGATCACACAGTTACGACGTTTCTTGGGAATTTTGAACTATTACTGTCGCTTCATTCCCCATTGTGCGACCATCGTTTCACCTTTAAGCGATTTTCTCAAGTCCAACGTCAAGACGATCGATTTCACTGCCAAGGCCGAGACAGCTTTCGCAGAAGCCAAAAAGCTCTCGCAGATGCCACCATGCTGCATTATCCACATTCGGATCCAAATACTGAGTTAGTCCTAACGACTGATGCATCAAATACTGCAGTCGGTACAGTGCTTCACCAAATAGTGGACAATCAATAACAACCCTTAGCGTTCTTCTCGCTAAGACTCCAGGCGGCACAGACAATACAGCACGTTTTCTCGTGAACTCCTGGCTATTTACTTGTCCATCCGTCATTTCCGCCACCTTTTGGAAGGACGACAATTTCGTGTGCACACTGACCACAAACCCCTGACACACGCACTTCATGCCAAACTTGACAGACATTCACCCAGAGATATCCGCTATTTGGATTATATTTCTCAGTTCACAACAGACATCCGCTACGTGCGTGGAGTTGATAATGTTGTGGCTGATACTTTATCCAGACCTGACATCAACACGGGGCAGACTAAATTCGATCTTGCGGAACTTGCAAACCTCCAGCGTGACGATCCATCCTTGCTCGAACTGCGCACATCCTCCACACTCCAGCTCAAGGATTCTCCCCTACCTTCAACCGATGGCACAGTTCTATGTGACTGGTCTACAGGCAACCCTGGTCCTATCGTTCCAACTTCCTACAGGAAGATCGTTTTCGATCATTTTCATTCTTGTTCCCATCCTGGTATCCGTGCATCTCGCATACTCATTTCTGCCAGATTTGTTTGGCCCAGTATGAATTCTGACATTGCATTATGGACTAAACAGTGTTTACAATGTCACAGAAACAAAGTCCACCGCCACACTTTTTCTCCTCCCAGTACATTCACCGTTCCCGACGTCCATTTCACACATATTCACGTCGATCTTGTTGGTCCACTACCACCATCAAATGGACATGCCCACTTATTAACCGTTGTTGATCGTTTCACACGCTGGCCGGTGGCAGTACCCATTTCCGACACCTCGACAGAAAATATTGCGAAAGTACTACTCCAACACTGGATTGCTACATTTGGTGTACCGTCTACCGGCACCACAGTCAGTGGCAGCAAATTCCAATCGACTTTGTTTCGTGAGTTCACCAAGCTGCTTGGCTGTAACCACATCACAACAACTGAATACCATCCTTCGTCCAATGGCATGGTGGAGCGCCTACACCGTCAACTCAAATCAGCACTGATATCACAGCCAAACCCCAATAACTGGAGCGACAACCTGCCACTAGTTCTCTTGGGTCTGCGGTCATCAGTCAAAGACGACCTCGACAGCACGTCGGCTGAACTCGTTTTCGGTACCACCGTATGCCCTCCAAATGAGTATGTTCAACCCAGCACTGATGCCAGTCCTAACCTATCCCAATTTGTCCAACAACTCAAAGACCGTATGTCACACCTTCGTCCAACACCCACTCGCTCGTCATCCACACACGTTTTTGTACATAATGACCTATATACGTCACCTTTCGTTTTATTCGTAACGATGCTGTTCGGAAACCACTCACACCACCGTATGACAGTCCATTTAAGGTACTTAGTCGCAGAGGCAAATATTTCGTGGTTCAGAAAGCCGATGAGCCAAATACAGTTTCCATTGACAGATTAAAACCCGCGTATTTTGATACACCTCCGTCACCAACAACACCGACACCATCACTATCCACAGACACACCACCAACAATTCCTGTTGATGATCCACACTCCATCATCACACCAGACACTACACCACACCTGCCAGCACCACCACAGTCACAACCTTCCCTGGTAACCCGCCGTTCCGGCAGAAACGTTCGATATCCGGTCAGATTTCAAGACTTTGTTAGTTGACGTTTTCTTTCGCTAACCGTTTCCTCTTTCTATTTTCCTATCGAGCGTTTATTTTGTACAACAAACGCTCTGGCGGGAAGTTGTGTAGGTACCTGTACATTTCCGACTTTTTCCATGATTTTCAACGTCTCTTGGTGCGATACTCCTTTGTTGTACCGACGTTTTAATGTAAAACACACACACACATTTTTGGTCGTCATCACCGCGCAATACAAAAAAGGCTGTAAATAAATCCTTCATTCTGGCACGGTCTCATCTTCTGGTTTGGAGTGTCTTGGAATTATATCGGTCGGAACTAACTGAGTGAAACAAAACATTTTAGAAGCTTCAACGGCGTCTCTTGGCACTTCGCTCAATACCATCCTGTTCTGTTCAACGGATGGCTGTCAGACCGAACTGAACTGAAGACAATGGCGGATATTGGTTATTCGGCGCTCATTTCCTGAGCACAAGAACACTGAACAACTGTGAGTTTGAGTCACACCTTTTGTTTCATTTTAATTCTTAATGTACATACCCTTTTGGCCTTTTTATCACCGCACGCTCCTCCGCCCATCTTAGTTTGCTAGAGTCGTCTTAGATATTGTTGACATTCATTTATTGTACCATATAGACAAAGTAGTACGCTACAGGTACTGTAGCGGCTTCGCAGACACCAAATTCAATAAAATACAATCGCGAGCTTAGAGCTTAGGCGCGCCTTGTTTAAGTCCACCGGTGTGAAAAATAAGAACACGTTGAAAAAAGAAGAACCTTCGTCACACTACGTCAAAACGGCAAGGCGCGCTCCAGCTCATCAGCTCTGGTGATTAGCTCGATCAGCCTCCCTTCTCCTGTGCTTTATACAGGGCAATCAATGCAAGTACAAAAACCATCAATCGCTGTCGTTCTGCATCTTTATTCGCTGGACGGGAATTGAGTCCACAAGTCGTGCGTTCGACTAAACTGGTGAGCCCGTTCCAAGTTATTATTAATTTTTATTTATTTAGTATATCGTCCGTGCCCTCCAGCGTTTCCTTTGTTTTCGTTGTGCACATACGTATTGAGCCTTTTTTGGTGTTGATTTCGATCATCCATCGTATATTTATTTTGCTGTCTATTTGATATGGATGACGCTAAGTTAACTATGTCTGACCCTGCGGTGCCTGAAACGCTCTCTATTGCGCGCCCAGTGAAAGCGTTACCTTTCATTCCGGGTAATCCCTCTCTTTGGCTGACTCATCTGGAAGCACAGTTTGCTGCTTCCAGAATCACTTCCCAGCAACAGAAGTATGTGCATCTCAATGCCGAACTTCCTTTAAATATTCTTGAAGCTGTCGAGAATATCATCTCCAACCCACCCACGGACAAGCCTTATGATATGCTTCGCCAGGCTATCTTAGAACGCACCGGGGTCTCCGACTCAAACCGTCTTCGTCAGCTGCTTAGTGGCATTTCCCTCGGTGACCAGAAGCCTTCACAGCTTCTGCGTCGTATGCAACAGCTGGCCAAGGGCATCCAAGTTGGTGACATGATGTTGCGAGAACTGTGGATGCAGCAGCTACCCCAACAAGCGCAATGCACTCTGGCCCTTCTCGTAGAGGAAGTCTCACTAGACAGACTGGCTTTGGCGGCGGACCTTGTCATGGAAACCGCCTCCGCCCAAATTAGTCAGTGTGTTCGTTCGTCCACAACCACTACGGAGGCGACTCTCACAGATTTAGCTGCACAACTCATTGCCCTTTGGGCGGACGTGACCGCTATTCAGTCTTCACGTTCGGCACGTCGTAGCCGCTCCCCAACTCGCACCCGTCGGCCTATTGCCGCTCGCAGTCCTCCTAGGCTAGCCTCTCCCGATGCACACACTTGGACATGGTGTTGGTATCACCGCCAGTATCGTGCCAGCGCCAGGAAGTGTACACCCCCGTGCACGTTCCACGACAACCAGGGAAACTCGTCGGCCAACGTGTAGGTACGGCAGCGCTCGTTGGCCTCCCTACACCCTGCCGTCTTCTATTTATCAAGGACCTCACCTCCCACCGTCAGTTTTTGATTGACACTGGCGCACAGATCAGTGTCGTTCCCCCTAACCCTTCTGATCGTCAGCACCGGCACACTTTAGAGCTTCAGGCCGCCAATGGGTCTCGCATATCCACTTCTGGTACTAGGCGTCTCAAGTTAGATCTGGGGTTGCGTCGTTTTTTTTTCAGTGGACTTTTGACATTGCTGACGTTTCCCAGCCCATCTTAGGAGTTGATTTTCTGCATCATTTCAGCCTTTCGTTACATCCCGCTTCTCGTAAGTTAACCGACTCTGTGACTCATCGTGCTGTTGTTGGATCTGTCTGCTTGGTCAACGTTGTTCGACCGTCCGTAGCTCCTATCACCAACGATACCTTCGCCAAAATTTTAGCTGTTTCCGTCTCTAACCGGACCGGCAAACCACTTACCCGTGGTGCGCTCGGCTGTTGTACATCACATCAGTACCGCTGGACCTCCTGTGTTTGCCCGTCCTCGTCGCCTAGCCCCAGACAAACTGGCCGTCGCTCGTCTTGAATTCCAGAAACTGCTGGACCTAGGCATCATCCGTCCTTCGAACAGCCCGTGGGCCTCTCCATTGCACATGGTGCCGAAGAGAACTTCGGGCGACTGGCGTCCGTGTGGTGACTATCGTCGCCTCAATCAGGTCACAACGCCAGATCGATATCCTGTGCCTCACATTCATGATATCACGTCTGCTCTGGCTGGATCCACCAACTTCAGCAAAATCGACCTGGTCCGGGCCTATCATCAAATTCCGGTTGCCGACGAGGACGTTGCAAAAACCACCGTTACCACTCCGTTTGGTCTATTTGAGTTTCTCCGTATGCCATTTGGCTTGCGCAACGCGTCCCAAACGTTCCAGCGGTTTATTGACGGTGTTACCCGCGGGCTGCCCTTCGTTCACTCTTACATCGATGATATTCTTGTCGCTAGCCTCAGCGTTGACGAACATCAGCTTCATCTTCGACAGCTCTTCCAGCGGTTAACAGAGCACGGTGTTACCATCAATGCCGCCAAGACTGAATTAGGGAAGCCGTCATTGCTCTTCCTCGGTCACATCATCGACGCCAACGGCATTCGTCCGGCTGAAACCAAGGTCAGTGATATTGCTGAATTTCCACTTCCACAGTCCTTCAAACAGCTCAAACGTTTTAACGGTTTTGTCAATTATTACCGCCGGTTCATTCCACACTGCGCCACCCTGATGCAACCGCTCACTGATCTTTTGCGGGGCAAACAACGAACCCTCATCTGGACCGATCAAGCCCAGGAGGCCTTTTCTCAGCTCAAACAGGCCTTGTCGTCTGCGGTTCTTCTCCGTCATCCGGATCCCCATGCTCCCGTCAGTATCGCTGTTGATTCTTCCGATGTCGCACTTGGCTGCGTTCTCCAGCAGGCCGTGGACGGCGCCTGGGAGCCTCCGGCTTTTCACTCACGCCGCCTGTCTTCCGCAGAATCCAAATACAGTGCGTTTGGTCGTGAGTTACTTGCCGTCTACACCGCCATACGTCACTTTCGCCACGCTCTGGAAGGACGGGAATTCATCATTTTCACAGGTCACAAGCCACTACTGTATGCTTTCCGCAACGCGTCTGATCGTCATTCTCCACGAGAAATTCGCCAGCTGGATTTCATATCACAATTTTCTACTGACATCCGTCATATCTCTGGGTCAGCTAATGTGGCTGCAGATACTCTTTCCAGGATCCACAATCTCGGGTTGCCCGCTGCTTTCGGTATCAATCTCGAGGACCTGGCACAAAGCCAGCAGGATCCTGAGTTTCAACAAACCATTCACGATACAAGTCTCCGAGTGCGGGCTTTGTCTCTTCCGTCATCTGCTGGCACTATCCTCTGCGACACCACCTTGGATCACCCAAGGTCAATCGTACCACTTTCACATCGCCGTCCAATTTTCGATGTGTTGCACGGTCTATCCCATCCGGGTATCAAGCCCACATGCAAACTAGTCCGTGCCCGATTTGTTTGGCCAAACATGGATCGCGACGTTCGTCAGTGGGCACGTAACTGCATTGGTTGTCAGCGAGCCAAAATTCAGCGACATACCACCAGTCCAGTCGGAAATTTTGAGACTCCAGACGCCCGTTTCGCTCACGTGCACGTCGACATTGTGGGACCCTTGCCACCATCCCGAGGTCTGATCTATCTACTCACTTGTATTAATCATTTCACTCGTTGGCCCGAGGCCATACCCATTCCGGATGTATCCAGTGAAACTGTCGCCCGTGCGTTCATGGAACACTGGATTTCCCACTTTGGTTGTCCTACCACAGTAACCACCGATCGAGGAGCTCAGTTTGAATCTGCCACTTTCGACAATCTCCTCCAACTGACTGGCACTAAGCGTATTCGCACCACAGCTTATCATCCCAAGGCAAATGGCTTGGTCGAACGTTTTCACCGGCACCTCAAAACTTCGCTCAGTGCTCACAACAATCCTCAGTGGATGGACGTCTTACCACTGGTTTTATTGGGCATCCGCAATACGTTGCGCAGCGACACTCCCTGCACATCTGCGTCCATGACATTCGGCACCACCGCTCGTCTCCCTGGTGAATTTGTCGCACCCAAGGTGAGGGCACCTTTCCCCAACCTTGGAGACTACACTCAACGTCTCATGATCTACCTGCGTCAGAAGATTGGTATTCCTGTCCGTTCGACAGATCGGCCGTCGTTTATTCCCAGTCACCTACATACGTGCACGCACGTTTTTCTGCGTACGCCGAGCCGCCGCCCGTTGACTCCAGCTCATTCTGGCCCGCACAAAGTCATTCGGCGTTTAGAAAAAACGTTCATCATCGATCTCAGTGGTCGGCAAGAAACCGTCAGCATCGACCGCCTTAAGCCAGCGTTCGTCTACTCGGAAACCCAGCCTACCGCGTTGCCCGTCGATGGTAAAAACACAGAAGTTTGCCCGACCCCAACAACATCTAGCTCCAGCACGCGTGAGTCACAGGTCGACCCCCCATCACGTTCCACCAGGTGTGATAGGCATGTTCGTTTCCCTGCACGATTCGTTGACTTTATTGTTCTTACATAGATTTCCCCTTTTGATTGCATACTGTATCCAGTTTTTCTTATCTCTTCTAGGGTCAGTCGTTGTTTACCTAGGAAGGATCTGGTACACCACTAACAATGGACATGTGTCATTATATGAACATTACCATTTGTTGTTGTTGTTGTTGCCTACGTGCCTTGTACATGGTTTGGCACGTCCCTGTCCCCACTTAAGGTTTCTAGATAGAGAGCGCGGGGAGAGGATACCCCACCAGTTCACGCGTGAGTAACCTTCTCTGCGGCTATATATGGCCCAGAGGTCCTTAGATCACCTTAGAGGTGCTGAGCACAAACCTTTCTCAGCTGGAACTATTCAGCTGGTTTTTGGTTCAACTCACGACGCTCTCTTAGGTCGAAGTTCTCCTACTCGGTCGTCCTTCTGGAGGGGGACTGATGTAGCGGCTTCGCAGACACCAAATTCAATAAAATACAATCGCGAGCTTAGAGCTTAGGCGCGCCTTGTTTAAGTCCACCGGTGTGAAAAATAAGAACACGTTGAAAAAAGAAGAACCTTCGTCACACTACGTCAAAACGGCAAGGCGCGCTCCAGCTCATCAGCTCTGGTGATTAGCTCGATCAGCCTCCCTTCTCCTGTGCTTTATACAGGGCAATCAGTACAAGTACAAAAACCATCAATCGCTGTCGTTCTGCATCTTTATTCGCTGGACGGGAATTGAGTCCACAAGTCATGCGTTCGACTAAAGTACAGTCCAACCACTCGAAAGATGGTGGTGTAAAGCATTACTCTAGTGGCAAACCGGTTCCGGTAGCTCGCCGTTAATTTGCCGGACGCTTTACTGAGAAGTGCCTGTGGGTTGCCGGTAGCTTGCCGGTATTGTTACTCAGCTGTGGTGACATGAACGAAGAGGTGATGAATGTCACGGCATAGTGCCCTTTCCTGTAGGAGTTGATAACTCTCTCTCCCTCTCGTTGTAAAATTCTGACCAGTTTTGCTTCTTTCCTCCTGCTAATTAATTTGTTTTGGTGAGTTTTGATTGACCCATCGGTCAGATATAAACGTTTGTGAGCCGCTGTTCAGTCAGTCCGTTGCCGCGTGCTGGGCGGCAGGGGGTGGCTAATGCGGAAAAGAAGCCGTCGATGGTCTGGGACGAGGATGTTTAATAAGTCCAATGTGCGACGAGAACAACGGTAGTGTCCATTGCATGGCCGGAGCACGTGAAAGAATCCCAAGGCCCTTTTCGGGGCCACGCCATACTGATTGCTATTTCCTTTCTTGCTTTTCTACAAGTGAAGTTAAAAGTTGGCACATGAGCCCCATTTCGTGTGCGCAACTAGTTGATGGTACTCACATGGTGGTAATGTAGTGGGTACAGTCGAAAGGATCGCAAATGCTATACCGGAATTTTAAGCAACTGAGCGAAATTGGAGTTGCTGGCATATTATGGATTTTTCTCAATGAACATCTTTACATAAGGACAATGAGTAGAATATCTTACTCGTTCTAAGGGTACGAATTAGAGCTGTCTATAACTTGGTGTTCCATGACTTTTTAGTGCATTAGACATTGTTCACCTATTATCAGATTACCAACGTAAAAATAATTTATCAAATATTTTATTTTTCAATGAACGATAGCACCATTTTATAGATAACTCCTTCAGTTTCTTAAATTGCAGGCCGAAGCAATATTAGAATTTTAAAACTTTACTCCAATGGTACTAAAGAACAGAAAGACGCGTGTAAAAGCATTTGACCATCAACTAAAACCTAACTTTCATAAACAAAATACACCATGTGGGTTACTTTCGAAAGTACTACACGGGTTCGAGGCTTTGAGCCCAATTGCCCCGGTTATTGAGGAAATATTTGATCTCCTGTCGGATTCACCGAGCTGAAACGAGAGTAAAACGAAGCGAAATGGGGCGGGGGCGGCAACAAAAGCAAAATACACATAATATCATGCAGTCTCACTATGGACAGTGCTTTAGGCTGAGTGGGGGGGGGGCGACATTCATGAACATATGTGCAATAAAAGACATCTATTTCGCTTTTTTGACGGGTAATTATTGTGAGAGACCCAGGTCGAGGTCTAGCTTTTTCTTGAAGATGGTTTTGTTCTGCGAGAGAACAATATCTTCCCGAAGTGCATTCCGCAGGGTAATAACCTTATAGCTAAAAAGGTTAATCCTTAGTGAGGTGCGTGGCCTCGATTTGAAAACCTTTCTGCTGTGACCACGGAGAGAAGAGGCTGGACAGACGGAGAAGAAGCAATCGCTTTGACCTGATTCAAGAAGGTGGAACATCAAAAACAGACCAACTCTTACGCGTCTTAAGTCAAGGGGATAGAGGTTGATGAGTGAGAGGCGGACGGGATAAGGTAGGTGGGATAGACCCCTTAATGTTTTGGTGGTGGCCGTCTAAACTCTTTCTAGGATCCCACGGTCTCGGACAAGACCGGAGTGCACTATCCGACTACCGCACTCCTGCAGAGGTGTGATATACGTGCCGAAAATTATGGGAAAGTCATCCCCAGGGATGCGCAGGCAAGGACCTCTGAAACGTATTTAGGACTCGAAAAGGCAGACTTACTCGAAAGTCGGTGATGATGAGAGAAGGACAAGTTACAATCTAGACAGAAACCGAGCACCTTGTGTCGGTCAACCCTTGGCAGTGTGGTTGCCCCGTTAATGGACCAGTCTCTCTGCTGAAAGACATGCTCACGCATTTGTTATCATCAACTGGGAGGTTCCAATCCTCGGACCAGCGTTTCGTTTCATAAACTGCAATTTGCAGGTCTTCAACGCTTGAACTCCAGAGGGTTACATCATCTGCGTACATTGCAATGTTCGCAGGAAGGGCTGTCGGAAGATCGTTCATATAGATCAGGAAAAGAAGAGGACCTAAGACCGACCCTTGGGGGACCCCAGTTGTTACTGGGGAGGGTTGAGACAAAACATTCCCGACTTTAACCACAAAGGTGCGGTCGGTAAGGAAGCTACGTAGGATGGCCAACATGGAGCCTGTGATCCCGTATGTCAGCAGCTTATAAAGAAGAGGGGCATGTGGGACCTTTTGGAATGCCTTAGCAAAATCGATGAATACAGCGTGTGAGGGCTGGCCATCATCATAGGCTTTCGTTAGACTATCCATGACGGTAAGCACATTGGTGATGCATGATCTGCCAGGGAGAAACTCATGTTGGGACGGGAAGAGGATCTTATTTCTATGCAGATGAGAAAGAACCTCACTCTTAAGAATTCCCTCAAAAGTTTTTCTGGTGATGCTAGTGAGACTTATGGGTCTGCAACTAGAAGCAAGGTGTCTACTACCCTTCTTATAGATGAGTGCTATCACTAGTTTTTCCCAGCTACTGGGAAAAAGTCTATCGTCAGCACATCGCTGGGAATGCGAGGCATGAGGAGCAGATAATGTGTCCGCGGCTTTCTTGAGAATACGGGGGTGGATTAGGTCAGGACCCATGGAGCAATAGTGGTTGAGCCGTCGGAAACCTTGTGCGACTGCACCAACGGGAAAAAAGATGTGGTTAAAGGTAGTGGCCAGGGATATCGGGTGCATGGTAGGGTGGGATGATATGAGTATGGAGCTGAAAATTGTACGGAAGTAGGAGCTGAATGCCTCAGCTACTTGGCTAGGGGAATTGATTGGAGATCCGGCACTATCTTTGAGAGCTAGTGGCCCTGGAGCTGTGCCACTTAGACGGCGCATGTACTGAAAGAAAAATGCCTCATTGGTCCGTGCTCGATCAAGTACAGATCGTTGGACTGCATTCTGATAGGACCTAATCTTGTCTTTTCATATGTTCCTTATGATCCCGAAGTCTTCTGCATCACGGGCAAGGCCTGTGGCTTTGTATCTAGCAAAGAGGCAGGCGCGTTCGTCTAGAATGCGCCTAATGGGGCGAGGGGGAGGTCGCCTAGCGGTCTGTGGACGACAAATTCTGGGGACAAATAGCCTATCAGCTGAGGAGACTAGCTCTCTGGGATTTTCTGCCGTTTTATCAGCAGGGTTACCTGGATTAATAGAATTTAGCTGAGAGCGAATAAATGCACAGACATGATCAAAATTAGTCTTTTTGAAGGATCTCAAAATTTTGGCTTCTGAGGAAAAAGAAGGCCATTTCACGATATGATCGAACCCAATGAGGATGTGATCCCTTTTGCCGAGAGGCGGTTGGAAGTGCAGCACATCTATTTGGAACTGATCATAGGTGATGACCAGGTCTAGTAGGGACTGGGCGTGTCCTGTGCGATATCTGGTCGGATCTCTTACTTTCTGCACCCATGAGTTCTTCAGTGCGAGACCTGGGGGGGAGGGGGTTACCAGAAGTGATTTAGGGGCATCAGCCCCTTGACAGTCAATGCTGGGTGAGTCTAAGTCACCGATGAACTCTGTGTAGCTTTTCAGGGAGCCAATGAGACCCAGGCTATCAGTTGAATTGCATGCGGGAGGAAGACAGACATCACCAATCAGTAGGGTGTCTGTCCTAGAAAGGGTAAACACAGCCCACAAACAATCGATACACAAAAAGGTGAGGGTTGTCGCTATAGTGGAAGGAAGGATCGAATCATCGTAGTATATGATGACCCCGCCGGCACGACCTCTACTGGAGTCCTGCTCTACTGCCAAGTATCCCGGAATGGATATTCCGGTATCAAGCATGTCAGGGGTGAGCCAGGTTTCTGTGAGGGCTATGATCTGAGGCTCCTTATCCACTGCAAGCTGCCGAAGCTCCGGGATCTTATTCAACACACTCAGGCAATTGCTGTAAAAACACTTGAGCACATGCTCAGGAGTTGTTGCAGAATCGCCAGAGACAACTGATTTTGGGTTTGAGGAGGGGAAAAGAGGGAGAGTTGGGGTAGGAAAAGAGATTCTGGGGGAGTTGAAAGCTGAACGTATTGGGGGGCCAGAGAGTAAACAGACTGTTGGGGGGAGGTACCGGTAAGTTTTGGTGTCTAGTAACCAGTGGGGTATCATACCAGGCGGATAGTCTACAACCTTCGGTCTCCGAAAAAGGTTGGCTGCTTTTCGTGGTTTGCCCTTCTGCGCACTGCGTGATGCCTTGTTCTGAGATTTCTTGTTGGTGAGCTTATTTTTTATGACAGCACCAGATATGTTATCTGGTGCTTTAACCTCCTCACTGCAGTTTTCAGCAGAAACAGGATGCAGGTTTATGTCTGGGCTCAAGGATGGGTGAGTCTCATCCGTTGGTATGGTCTCATTGGCAATGTTGGGGTCTGGGATACTTTTCGTAGGCGTCAGATTTTTAGTGGCACTAGGCCTACCGCTGGGAATACTCTCCTCGACGGGAGATGGAGTGATTAGGGGAGCGACGGATGGTGGGCATGCCTGGGCTTGCAAACCTAAACCTGGTAGTTTCATTCATCCTTACCTTTATCTTCATATCATTTGATGGGCTACTCAAATCAGCCGCCTACAGCGAACACGGTAACCACCTTAGAAACGGCGGTTGCTCATATCTTTCCTCTAGACTGAGTGGACTCTACCACAACCTGGCAATTACAGTTTGAAGTACAAATCACCGTTATCTATCCACGCAATCCAAGGTAGCGTGTATGTGTGTGTGATGATACCAAAGCATGTTATTGAACAACTGCTTTATGGATAGTCTTCACACCCACCACACCTCGAATGAAGCCGGGGGTTTTCGTAGTCTTTGGGAGATTGTGTGGCCAAGCATTCAGAACGTCTCCAAACGGGTTCACTAGGTATTATCGAATGAGATATTAGGGATACTATCAGTATCAGCAGGAACTTCAGGAACTCGGTGATGAATTTGATCAACATGTCTACTGCGCACCGACCCATTGCCCGTATCCGAAATTCGTACCATGCGGTTACCAAGTGGTCCCAACACAATTCCTGACGTTGGTCGTAAGTCATTCCATCGCTGGTAGGATAAATCAGCAGATTGAATGAGTCTTGAAATCGAAGGGAGCTTTCGAGGCTTCAATAAAGTTGCAGGACTAGAGCGCGTGGTAACGTGAGTGGCTTTTCTGTACTGAAGCAGAAAATTGTCTACACCTCCCTCAAGTTCTTGGGTGTTTAACGGATTGATTGCATTTACAGCTCTGTTCAACTTACGAACGATGTTTTCGACCACTCCATTTGACTGTGGACGTCTGAGCACAGTAAGCAGGTGACGACATCCTATTCCCCTAAGCCAGGTGGTGATCACTTCAGCAGTGAAGTGGCTTCCAGTAACAGTAATCAACTTACAGGGCACTCCTTCTCTGCTGAATGTCTTCCTCATGGCAGTTATTGTAAAGTCAGCATCAGCTGATTTTGTGTAGTATACTTTCGGCCAAAAAGAATAGGAAACGATAATCACCAAAGCCTAATAATTTCTAGGAAGGTACCACATTAGTCGGCATGAATTCCTTCCCAAGCTTGGCAAGATACCGGCCGTGAAGAAAATTTAGGAGGCAGAGAATAAGTTTCGTGTACACAAAAGTTACAACTTTTGATGAAGTACAAAATATCACAATCAATCTCAGGCCACCAGCAAGTCAGGCAAACCAGAGCTCTTACTCTCTCAACTCCCAAATGACCAGAATGCAAATCAGATAGTATTGATCGCCGGAGTGATGGAGGAACCGCAATGTGATCGTTTAAACATAGAATTCCACCTGGCGACATGGTCAACTCCCCTCTCCTTGAAAAAAATCAGGAAATCGACTCTTGGTATTAGCATTTAACCCTCGTTCAATTGCAGAGAAAACCGGTCCAAAGTATCTACGTGAATCGTGAATTAGATCTTGTCGGCTCAGGGAAAGTGGTTACACTAGCAAGTAATCAGAGTTACATGGAGCGCCTGACTGAGTGTATCTCGATATATAATCCACATGTGGAATTTGTTTACCACTACGGTGCTGGACAAGGTAATCATATGCAGAAAGCGCTAAACACCAACGCTGGACAACTGCAGCAGTGGGCTTGTGTGATGGTTTGGATGGGTCATAAACAAAACGCAATGCTTCATGATTAAAAATAAAGGTGAATTCGGATTCGAGCAGATATTTATGAAACCACTCGACAGATCAGTAGACAACCAAAGCTTCATGCTGCTTCCGAGAATAATCTATGTCGGCAGTAGTAGGCCGACGTGAAACACAAACAACAAGAAATCCATCCTGTTCTGGCACAGCCCCAATGCCAGTAGGTGACGCACCAGTGATTAGGGTAGAATGTAGTTTGGGTATGAATGAAGGCAAAAATATCTTGGTATTAGGAAATGACAAAGTAGAACGTAATGATTGTTCTTGTTTGGCTGACCACGAGAAACTGCTGGATGACAGTACTGTGAAAACAGATTCTATAATGAAAGAAAAATTCGGAATAAAACGCGCATAGTACAGGAGTGAACCCATCAAAGAATGAAATTTAGTAATGTTTTAGGGGTACACACGTCAAGCAAAGGTGCGAGGTGCTTACTCTTCGGTTGGTAACCAGCCATAGATATGTGATATCCTAGAAAATCAAGAGAAGTGGAATTAAACACGCATTTAGATGAGTTGGTGGCCACGCTAAACCCACAAAACGTTGCAATAACTCTCTAAGTCTATCATCATGAGCTGCTTGTGTGGGTGCATGGATAACCACATCATCTAGATAACTTTCGATACCTTCGAGTCCCTCAACGATAGTATTAAGGACAGACTGGAAGATCACTGGAGAAACCCTCAGTCCAAAAGGCAGAAATTTGCATGCATACAGAATAAATGGAGTATTATTAGTAGTGAACTCACGGGAATCTTCATGTAAGGGAGTTGGCAAGTAAACATCCTTCAAGTCAATACGCGGGAAGTGACCGGAGCCATTGAAGCGAGACAGTATATCCTCTGCTTCTACAGTATTGCAAGTACGCTGACCAAGCCTGGTATTCAAAAAGGTTCGATAATCCCCACGTTCTTGGGGTATTTCCGTCGGATTTCAACGGAGTAACAATGGGCGTTGCCCACTTAGATGATGGAATGGGTTCAAGTATCTCTTTGGCAACCAAGGTTTCGAGTACTTTTTTCACGAGTCCCAAAAGTCCGTCGGCAAATATTCAGAGCTTCACAAACACGGGATCTCCATCTACATCGGACTCTACAGGAGTTCTAAATAGGAAGAAAGAGGAATTTTATGGAGGTGCACCGGGGAAAATCGATGCATGCGAAGAGAATAGCAAACCATGAAGATGATGCAAACACTGAATGATGGATTTACCGGGTTTCAATGAAAAAAATGGGTTGTAAAAAAGAAGGACATGAAACCAATTTCATGGATGTGTATTTGGGAATTTTGGTGCGTGTGGGACGAAAAACAGTCCATAAGAATGTGGGTAAATTTCAGGATCAGTAACCTGTACCATTCAGAAATAAGAAGGCGCAACTTGAGGGTCCTGAAAAAGTGGATAATCAGTTTCCAGCCGGGGCTCGGTCCGAGGGGAAAATGGACTGTTGCAAAGAATACTTAAGTGGACAATCTCCACATAGACTTGAGAGTTAGTATGCTGTTTTACTGACATATATAAAAAGAAGTTTTTATTATTTTTCAGTTTTATCGTAGTCAGATATCTGGCTGTCAGAGAGGGCTGTGCTGCTTTTGGTGGGTGGCCACAGCTCCCACTGCCAGGCCGAAACATGGACCTCATGTAACAGGCCGCGTAGGGAATAGGTCAGTCACACCATTCAATCCGTAGAAAGACTGCAGCCCGGAGATATGTGTCACATGTGACAAGGCTGGTATGCCTGAGAGACAAAACAGTGAGGCATTTTTCTCTCCTTTTTATGCCAATCTCTTACTTTTTGATGGTAATGTAGTCTCATTTACGGTCAGTTCTGTGCAGGGAGACAACCACAGCCAGGACCGTTCACAGAAGTGCCGCGGTTACACTCGACATATCAGTGAAGTCAGAACCCCAATGCTGTTTACATGGGACATCAAATGCAGGCGGAGGTGGAGTCATCCGTAGCCCGCGATTATTCAATTGAGTTCATGCCCATCGAAACACCGGAAGGCACAAGAGTGGGGCACTACTTGCAGTCCTGACAACGTGACCCCCTTATATCTGAATATGCCATAGGCTGCTATGTTGGCTTGCCCCGAAAGAGATATTTGATAGTAAAAAATGAGATTGTTTGTCCTCCCAGATCGTGGAGCGAACCTTTGAGCTCCCTAATTGCTCTCGGGAGGAGGCCAACCATATGTGAGTTTTACTGAGGCTAGGATATTTAGATCGGCTATCCGACTTATTAGTACCTCATAAAGCCATGGATGTGCACTGGGGCTTTTATGTCTAAGGGCTACTGGGGGAAGGAGCTGGGAATCACTTAGAACCTAAATGGCGCCTTTGCTTAATATGTCCAGAGGATCAGTGACACATTCTATTTCGGGGTATTTACAGGTCCAGTAGTGCAAGTTGGTGTTGGGTCTCTGTATGCGAAAGATCGCTGTTAGGTTGCGTTGTAGACTGGAGGGTGGGTTGGGAGCTAGGACATAGGAGACAAAGCTTCCTTATAAAAAGGAGGAAAACGGATAGGTATGGGCAAAAAATACGAGAGGTTCTCCCTACGTTCTTACATACTTGTTAGCAGATTCATTCATATTTACATACATATGTTTAGTGCTATGATGAGACTCGTTTGTCGTCTGGCGTATCGACTTGTTGTCCGGAGCAGTGAACTAAGAGTCTGTTTACGTATCGTTTTTGAGAGTTAACTAGTGCTGGTGACGGTCGATTGATGTATCGACAAGAAGGACTATGAACGTAGCTGACTTCTCGTGGTTAATTTTTGGGAAGCTTGCATGGACAACGGAATCTGGCATCAGCGAACTGGTCGGAAATGCAGTACGGAACCCCGAAGGGTTTAACCTAAGAGAGGCGGGGTCGGTTATTATGTGGAGAGCACATTTAGCAAGCTATTACCCTGCCCAGGGTCAGGCAGAAGTACTGAGGGCTTAGCTCGTACTGTCAATTGTTTTGGGGGCACCCCATAGGCAGGGTTGGGTAGAAGCTGTAACGGGACAGTCATCCAATTGTAAAGGGGCTTACAGCATGAATCCAGTACCTCCGTAGCGAGGAGTATTTTTGGTGCCCTGGCACTTCCGTTTTTTGTCAGAGGAGTGGAATTCGTAATTACCATATGCTGCGTGCGTCCCAATTCTCCCCCGCCTGCCACTCCCTGAGCGTGACACATGGGGCCTGCCCCTGTCAAGTTTGAATGTTCTTCCCGGTATATTAAGACAACCAAAGGCTTGTGGCTGTTTTCCCGCCGGTGACTTCGCGGCCTTTAGCTATAAAAGGGAGAGAATGTGGGAAACAAGCATAAGCAACGATTCCAACTCTCAGTCAATGCATTGTTGACCGCTTGCTTCAGGCAGGACCGGAATCCGACGACTTTTAGTCTATAAGTGGGTAGGTATTGGCAGCGCCACCTGTGGTGATACATTGAGACCACCCGCGGATAGTTATTCTTTATGGTGACTAAGTAATAATTGTTTTACAGTGGTCAATAATAGGATGACTTTGTGGAGATGATAACAAATGATGACAATTTCTAACGGGTGATGGGATCAAAATATGGAATTTTACTTAGTAGTTGACTAAGACAAGAACAACAATGCCCAGTTAGAAATAATACTGCAAAAAGGGTGGGCTATGTGGTATAGTGGGAGCTAGATGGTTGAGCTGATAGGAGTGTCATGGGAGCTTTGTGTTTGAGAGCCCCTTTCAAAGGCGAGGTCTATGGAAATGCATTCATCTGTCAAGTTGATGGCATTGGCGACTTTGGGAAAGGCGTTTATTGCTCGCTTAAAGGAAGGGAGAATGAAGAGAATATGTATCTCATCTCGGAGCTCATTCACTGCAACGGACGAGAAGGAAATTAGACCTGGCTTTTAGGCGAGATCGCGGTACAGGTAAAAGTGAACCACTTTTCCGCAGCGAGTATACTCTGTGGACAATGAAATGTGGACGAAAGTTGGAAGAAAACTTGCCTGTGCACAAGTTTACATAACAACATGACATTTAGCTTCTGGCGTCTTCGCCAAAGGGACTCAAGTTCGAGATGGTCACCCTCTTCACGAGAAGATAGAAATAAGTTTATTCCAGACGGGTGTTTGACGAAGGAGCATTAGACGTTTTCGATTGCGGAAGAGGTGGATTTAGTCTCGTTAGGGCTAGTGAGAGAGCAGTATTCTAGGAGTGTCTTGATATGGGAGCAGTCTACATTTAGTTGACTGTCTTTCGGCCTGAAGCTGCCAATGTTCAGACCAGTGAGCCGTTTTGCCTTGGCTGTTTGATAGTTTGCCTGTTTGGAGAGGATGAAAGAGGACGGGCAATGTAGTCTAAGGTCCCTTACTAAGGGAGACAAGGGGATTAGGCGGCTGCTAAGTAGGGTGGATCCAGGGCTTATGGTCCATTTATGGGTGAGTAGTGAACCCTTGGACTTCGAGAACCGCATACTACACTTGCGGCACCAGTGGTCAAGGGGAGTTAAATCATCAGAAATGTCAGCTTCTGTAACGGACGGGCTGCATGGGTAAAATGTATGTACTATCTTGAGACTGCCAGCAAACAGGTACGGAAAGCCACGGTGCATTGCGGCAAGGAATTCATTTTGCATACATGAGGAAAAGTGGGGGCCTTAGGCTCTTCCATGGATCACTACACTCGTGATGGACGTGGATGGTGACAGGTGATTATAGATCAGAACTGCATGGGAGGGTGAAGATAAATAAGATAACCAAGAAAGAAGAGGGTCAATAATACCGAATGAGCAAATTTTAAATAGTAGGTGGGTTTGTGAGACCCCGTAGGCTTCTGACACGTCAAAGGAATTGGTCATATCCAGAAAAGAGATATTAGTCGCTTTCTCCGTGTCCATTGCAGTACTGAGGGTATTTAGAAACTGGAGCTGACAGGTGGCGCATGATCTGGTTTAGTTGAAAACACGCTGAGAGGGAAAAGGTAGATAGCAGTTAAGAAGATGATCGAGATTTTACTGCTTAATTATCCATTCCATCATTTTGCACATAACGGGAGTGTGGTTGATGGGGCGGTAGTTTCGGGGTTCATACGGAGATCCATTCTCCAAACGGGGCTTGCTGTTGGGGATCTTCCACTGCTCAGACACAAGGCTGTTGTTCATGGACAGCATCTATTGGTGAATAAGGAGAACAGAGAGGTGATTCCTACTAAAACGGGACAGAGCAGGGGGAATTTCATCAGGGTACGGTCAAGAAGATGGCTTATTCCACTCGGTTAGCTTTCGGATACGTTCAGAATCAAGAGGGATGCTAGACAGGGTGGTGTCATTTAACAATGGCAGAGCTGCACTGGGGCAGCAGAGAGGATGCGAAATGAGCAATAAATGCTTCTGATACAGTTTCGGGTGAGTAAGCGGATTCGCCGTTGTAGATTAGGGTTTTGAGGTTGGGGTTGGCGCCTGCATTATGCCCAGACCGTGAGTTTAATTATCTTGACAGGCTTCCAGACGTTTTTGGAAGGCTGAGGGTGGCACCTCCTCGACTGATCAACTGTCGTCCCTTGAGGCGTTTAAATGTCCCCGACGGTGATTTAAGGCGAAGAAATATAGAGGAGTCTCCGGACTTAGAATAACTGCGCCGCAATGCTATGACCTTTGGCTCAGTTTTCGATTTTCTGCATGATGGCTGGGGATTGCTGGCAAGGGTAGATGCAAACTTGGACAACACTCGAGAAGGATGGTGTAGAGAAAGTCAACGGCTAAGTTATGGTCCCTGGTCAGGAAAAAGTTATCCTAGTTCGACGAACGAATAAATGAGGAAACTGGACCCCATTTCATAATTCGGGACTGTACAGAAAGCGCCGGGGTTGGCTGGAGATTGGTAGGGCGCAGCAGAGTCGGAAGGACCATTTTGTGATCATTACCAGGGAAATGATGTGGTACCTGAGCTTGAGAAGTATTGAGGTCATGGGTGAAAATTAGGTCGCGAGCGCTGCCCTCTTTTGTAGAGCACCTGACAGTTTGGCATCATAGACCCAAGCGTATTCAGGGGATAAAGTTCCATAAATGAGGAGGGCCGATGTGTGACGACCAGCACATATGTGAGAATTGAAATCCTCTGCAATGGTTTTGTAACTGAGGGTGTAATCAGCAGCGAAGTTGATATCATCGATGACAGCGCTGATACTATGTGGGTCGGTGCCAGGAGGACGATCATGCGTGGTGCATGTGTGTTGACCACTGTCAAGAAATATACCATTATCATTATCATCATTGTGATTATAGGCAACCTTGTAGGCAGCTACTGTTGTTCTGACCCGAAAACAGCCACACAGAGTTCATTAACTGCCCAGGCAGCACAAAGGGACGGTGGCAGGAAATCACTGCAATGCCCCCAAAACAGTCGAAGACCCTATATAAACCGGAGAATCCGTCATAAATGCATAAATTTTGAACGAGTCTCTGTTAAGCCACATCTCTGAATATTTAATAGCTTGGTCCCCACTGGCCTTAGATATGGAAGTCTCTGGAATCGTGAACGTATGAAATTCCGAACCTTATATTGCATGTTAAAAAACCGTAATAAGAAAAAAACTCGACATTTACTGTCAATTTTACCGGGTATTACAGATTAGGATGTTCTGTTTGTTTTAATGCATTCCCATCACGGCGGCCGGTTTTCGCCGGTGGTTATTCTTTTTCGGCTCCCTGGCTAAGCTGGCAAACAATTCACTGCTTCTGGTGGGTCTCTAATGCTCTTCTGATGGTAAATCCCATTTATTTTCATTTATCTCTTCACCTGTAGATGGAAGAGACCCACCAAAAATTGCGTGGCTGTTTCAGAACTACAGTATGGAGGCTCAAGAAGCAGATCGCAGTTCGCGTGCTAAATAAGGGCGATTTTAACTCGTCTCTCATATTAGATGATGGTGTGAAAGGTTAGCTGCTATGAAGTTCGTTACAAATTCCCAGACAATTGTTCCGTTTCGACAAACAACGAGTCAGATGATGTGATTGATGAAATCGAAAGCCCTGGAAAACTTAAGATCTCACTGGCAGCAATTGAGGATCAACAAGTCAAAGCTGCTACAACCTCTACCGCTGTTAGGTAATGCACACTGAATTTCTAAATGTGGGTAGTTGTGAGTACACGAGGAGGGATAACACGTGCATACCAGAAGAGTGGGGGTCAACTTATTTGGCTGCGACCACCTTCACGAAAAGTTAGCTTTATGATGATCAGCAGTGTATGCAACAGAATTATGAGTGGTAGATGGAGAAGTGAAATTTACAACACTGATCAAAATGATAACCACCGTCACAGAAGGCAACTAAATCATTAAATCTATGCTTTCCAGCTGTTCCTTCGGCCAAAGATACTGCAAGGCAGGCCGCTATACAAATAAAATCATCAATGGCCGACAAGAGTATTTTATTACGAGCTCTGAGACAGTTATAGCTTGACTTGGCATTAGATCCGAGGTCATTGCTGGGGGCACCAAGGAAAATCCAAAAGGAAAACGTTGGCGCCGGTGGATACGTACATTTTGGACGAAGCGAAACCCTGCAAAGAGCTCTGGAGTGTAGACCTGTCACAGCCGGCTGCTGCGTTTATATCCAGTTGCATATCGGCGGTATGAGCTTGTTTCGGAGCTCATCGCACCATTTGTGGCCAATATTGTGTCGCCTTTTGGACCCCACGCCGCGAGCATTTATCGTTGGTCTATATTGAGGAATGTCCAAACCTACTGACGTGTAGGAATATTTGGAAGACCTGATACAGGAATTGGCATCATTATTATCCGATGGCGTCACTATTCGTGGAGTGGTCTTCATTGCGGAATTGGATTGCTGAGTGTTGTGGCAGATAATCCAGCCAAGGCAATGCTTAGGCACGTTAAGCATCATTTCGGGTTATGCAGCTGTCACAGGTGCGCAAAACGCGGCTATCGCGTCCAGCGCCGTCTCATTTTCCCATCAACCAGGGGAAGGTTACACAATGACGTTGACTTTCGAAGTCGTCGCCAAGGTGGTCATCGTACTGGCAGTTCCTTGTTCGAAGTACTACCGGTGGATATGATAGCCCTGTTTCCCAACGACTACGTGCACAGTGTCTGTTTTGGAATAATGCTACGACCAGTCAGTCTTTAGCGTAAATCTAGTTCTGGACGTAGACTGATTTTGGGTTTTAGTGGTGCGCGACAGGTGAACAAACACTTGAGAGCTATAAAGAAACATATGACATGTGAATTTCCTTGCTTGTGTCGAAAGCTGGAGAACATCGAATATTGGAAAGCAACGGAGTACAGGCAATTATGGTTATATCTCGGACCCGTGGTTTTCAGGAACTTCATGTGTTTTTCTTTGTTCGCTTACATTTTGTGTAGCGCCAAGTGGTCTCCCCACTACTTGGACTATATTGAACGCAAGTTGCCCCAGGTTGTCCAGAAATTCATGAGGTTGTACGGAGAAAAGGAGGTAGTATTCAACGCGCACATTTGGCTGCACAACAGTGCTGATGTGCGGATTCTGGAACCACTGGATAAATTCTCAGCCTTTCCGTTTGAGTCATACATGCAGATTATTTGCAGTTGTGTGACCAACCGACACCTGAATGCTGAACAAGTGTTTCGTCGCACTCAGAGACGGTGTGCTGAGGCCAACCTGTACACAAATGTAGGATTCTGGGACAACATTTTCTGCTGGTCCGTGAGACTGAGGGGTCTGAATGGCCAATTGATCGGCATTGGCTCAACAATCTATAGCATTGAAACCCCAAATAACTGTGCACCGATCGACCGCAGACCGGCCATCATCCAAAGAGTGGAAGGCGCACTATTGCATGCTTATTTCTTTGAACACTGTGACGAATTCTTCTACTACTTGATTCCCTCTAGGCATTTCGGCATATTCCTTGGTCACAGTTTGTCCAGGAGCACGGCCTGCTACGGTCTAAACGAGGTCGTATCCAAAGGTTTATTGCTAACTTACGGTGGAAAGTGAGTGTTTTACCCATATTGCATACATGGATGAACTTATGGTAAATCTCCGAAGGTAATCTATATTTATTCCATTCAAGATGTTCGTTGTTGTCGAGTTCTTAGTGGATAACTCCGTTGTAATTGTGAATGAAAAGTGGATGGTTGACCACAGTAGGGTTAGGTGGCCTCGTTACCCTACCAGCAGAATCCAGAAGCTAGATGTTGATGGCCGGCCACCACCACCTATCACTGCTGTTGACGATGTCAAGGTGCACAAAATGTTACGTAAGGGCCTGCTCATTGTCCATCACTTGTGGAGGTATTCGACTGTAGTGACCTCCATCGTTTTGAAAAAATGACTGTTTTCTGGACACCATTTTGGATCTATTTTCTCTACGATCTTTCCTGACGTTTGACATCAACCTTATAGTGCTATCAGGTCAAGCACGTTTTGCTGGACTGACTTTTCCGAGATTTCCGTCAACCTCGTTTTAAATCACTTTCACTTTCGGTCGCTCGCCGATTGTACACGCTCGCGGTTCGCTTTCTGCATAGCCGTCGCGTTTCGTTTCGTTTTCCGTTCAGTGTATCTCTCTTGTCAGTACTGTTTCGGTGCCACGATATATAGAATACACCTTGCATCCGCAAACTGACTCGCGTCTTCTCTATTCGTCCGATGGAGGGGATATCGTTGGTATTTCGCTGCTAGACCCAATAGGAGACACGTTCACCAGCCACTGTCGAACGTCTCCTACACGAAGATGCCCTCCGCTGTCAAAGACTTCTGGAAGAATTGTCGGAACTAACATCTTCCGACGCAACAGCGGCGACGGATTACCTTTCTAAAAATAAAAGGTATACGAACCAATGCTGACAAAATACTTTTTTTTAGCGAACCGAAGCACATTTCAGTTACGAGGTCCGATGAGGAGACCAAGCTGCGGGAAACACTACCATCTGATATTGATCTGCCACCACCTCTTGCTATGGAAGACATGTCCACCGCTGCATCTCCGAAACGGAGTCAACTGGAGGCAACTGCTAATATCAGCTATCTTTGGTGTCCAGTAGTCACCACGTACGTATTTATCTATTTTGATGACGTGTTCAGGTCCCAAGTCACAACTCATTCCATTACACCGGAAACATCAACCCCTATTCGAGACACTCGGAGGCACTTTGTACAGTACGTGCATGTTTAGAATAGATTGTCACCTTTCCTACATTTAGGAAGACGGAAACAGTAACGAAGGTAAGAAAATACAACAGACCGAGTTTCGGAACACATTATCTATGGAAAAACTTTGGTTGGTATGTCGAACTTCGGATGTTACGTTCATTGATTGCAGCTATGATGAATGATCTTACCACTCGGGTTGTGGAACTTCAGAAAACAATGGAGGACGTCATGTCCAAACTGTGCAGATTTGAACACGTTGCCGGTGCATCCGTACAGTTCATGCATTGCGCTATTCCCGTGCGAAAAGCATGGGAGTTCAAGAGGTTGAATGAAAAATTGGAAGATGAAACTTTCTACGAACAAATGGTAACTTATATTGTTCATAACTTTCTGACTAGCAGTTGCATTTCCTTGTTGCAACGGGAACGCGAACAGTTGGGGATCGTGTACGTCAGATAATGCGTAAACAGATCTCCGATTGCTTTTTGCACACATTGAACTCGCGCGGTGTCCACGGGCGTCAATCATTTGCCAATACAAGAATCTGTAGAAGAACTTTCGGTGAGTATGCTTTTCTGTGTTGTCTTATCCTGCGTTAGTAGACGCAGTAGCGAAGCATAATTTTCCCGGAGCTAAAACACTTTTTATGAACGAAAAGATTCACCAATGGATTTAAGAGTGCAGACAGACTGGGGTAATAGCACTGATTCGCCATTTCAGGACGTGGCCGTCCAAACCGAGAGTGTTGAGGACAGTTTTGACTTGATCATCATTATTGTATTATATATTGCTGAAACCTCTCATAGGCCGATTTCTAACGTCAAAAGTTATAACGACACCTAGTAAGTCATAAATTCAACTAGTATCTTATTCACTTTGTTTCGGGTACTGCAAAGTACACAGAAATGCCCCAGGGTTGGACAACGATTGTTCGCTGAGAAGCCTAGTGTATGAAGATTTACCAGTAGCAAAATACAAAATTATCCCTTGTGAAACCAGCATTTTCTTTGAATTCCGAAGATTAGTTCCGCTAAATTTTGTATGCGGAATTATGGTCAAGTTTATTGTAGGAAGGTTGTGCATGTGCGCCTTGGCTGAACTTCGGCTATTCCGTAGATTACCACTGTATCGTTTAGCATGTACGTATTTCGGTGTTGTAGTTAGTATTACATATCTACTGGGATCAGAGATCCCGTTTCGACAAGCCTTCATGACCATCACCTGAGTGTCTCCTGACTGTCACCTGAGTGTCCCCTGACCGTCGCCCAAATGTCCTTCTTTGGTACAAAGGGGACACTCAGGTAACAATTGTGCTGCTTGGGTGATCACGAGTTTGATGAGGCATAGCGGGTGTATGAACGGAGCACCGAACTTATGCCAGGCACCCATCAACTCCTCGGGAAAGCCTAGGACCAGAGAAGATTCGATGACCCGGGATACTAAGGCACCTGGTGGGTGGGTGCCCGGGGAGCCAAGTTTCAGTCAATAAAATGATATCTGGTTTGGCGTACTTTGCCATGGACTTTGGTAAAACTATTCTTTATAGGAGAGAGCGTACTTTCATAAGGAGAAGGTGGAGGGTGGTAGGCATGGAGTAAATTTTTTGATGGCTGTCTTGTGAGGGGGGTGACGAATGACAGGGTAAACGGGATTAAAGAAAGCGGCATATAACGTTATGGGTGGAATAAGTTGAAGCGGCAAGCATCTCAGAGGGCCCCAAGGAGTGAGAGTGAAGGGATGGATGGGTATCGAAAGTGCTGAAGACAAAAAAGGCTTAGGTGTGGAGGGCCATTTGGCATAGTGTGCGGTGGGATCAGGGTAGAATACGGCGACGTTGCATGGTGACGGGGCAAAGGAGGATGGAATAGCAAAGGGATAATATGGGGCATAGTATATGGCGGAAAAAGGACCAGCCGTGGTCTGGATGTTGCGGTTCAGGTTGGAAACTACTTTGGTAACTCGTTCCGAGTAATTCGGGTTTGGCGTAGCTAACGATGAGGCGGTAAACTTGGGGACATTTTGTGACGTGGTACTGCGTCTGTGGGAATTGTGACTGTAAAGTACATGTTGAAAGATCTTCCTAGTCGTTGCCACATACCTGCATTGTTCAGACTGCGCTATTTGTCTTATTGACCCCCGAACAAGTACAACATGTACCAATCACTACACTTCAACATTTTTTATATTTTGCCCACGTGAAGTGGCATAATTTTTCATTCGAAGTTGGACTGCCGTGACGGTGGTACCTGACACTGACCTTTTGTTTGACTCTGGTCCTTGTTGCTAGGCGTCGTGGCCGTACAGTTAGGGTTTGTACATATTTGTATGCTTATAATTTGGTAATCCAGTACCGTGAATCAGCGAACCAATCTTGTTCTGACTTTTAGATTAGTTAATTGGGCTACGCGTTACTCACTGCCGGAATGACGGTTACAGTACTCAACTTGGAATCTTCACGAGAAAATCAACCAGAAATGCCAACAGGACAAAGATAAACCGAAGCTAGACAGGAAGTAACTTGGCAAGTCCGTGGGATATTTTTGGGTGATACTGATTCCTTAGATATTGCTATGTCTGCTAGTCCTGTCAGTGCAACTTTATGTACTTTAGCTAGTGAATTAGAATTTAAACGTGATGATATCTCTAGGTTGAGAATAGTTGAGTCAGAAACCCAACTTAGGCAGGCTGGGGAAGAAGCCGAGTCAGCCGGGCAAGAACAACTTCGGAGACGGGAGCGACAGGTGATCTTTGAGACCACGGAGCATGCGGCCTTCCAGCCTAGCAGTTTCGTGGAACGATTGAAGCCGAATAGCCCCAGAGTAACACACGCTATTGACTTACTGAGAGTGGGATTGTCCCCATTCGACGGGAGCGCAGAACAATACTGCAAGTTCAATAAACAGTACGAGAACTTTGTGGGAAGCAGAGTATCCGATCCAGGACAGAGATCCTGGTATCTGTTATATTACTGTCTTGGAAGAGCCAGGGAAGCGATCGACGGGTGTTCGATGCTTAATCCTGAAGAGGGTTACACTCAGGCTCTTGAAATCCCGAAAAACTTGTTTGGGCAGCCATTCAAGTTCATCCGGAATTTGATCGATGATGTAATGTCGGAGGCAAAAAGTTCCAATTGCGGGTCGGGCTCTTTAGCCAGCCTGGTGATAAAAATTCAGAACTGCAGCATCACATTGAATCACCTAGATTACCCATCGGACCTGAGAGCACTTCACACAATTGAGACCATTGTGCACAATTCACCCTCAGAACTACGGGGAAGATGGGCTGAGGAAGCCGAAGGGGTCAGTAAATTTGGGCGAAAAACCGTGTTTGAGGACCTGTAGAAATTTATAGACCACCATGTCCGAATAGCAAACAGTCATTTCGGCCAACTTGTGCTCGAGACTAGCAAGTTATCTAGAATAACGACTACGCGAAGCTGGACCAGAGAACCAAGTAGAAGCCAACCACGGGCAAACACACAAGCATTATCTCGCGAAGGTGAAAACTTGCCGGTGTGTAAGGTTTGTGAACTGCCTCGTTGCCTAGAAGAATGCCCTCGCTTCTGCAAGGTAGACGTCGACGAACGATGGGGAGTGGCCAAAAGATGGGGCGCGGGCTTTGCCTGTCCCAACGATTCGTATCCAGCAGCGGCTTGCTTAACGAAACTCAGCTGTAGTCAGGGTGAATGCCATAAAAAACACTATTACCTACTGCAAAACCCCAAGAAGTTGAATTCCAAATAAATTCCGAAGCCAAGTGTGGTCTGCTCAGTGTCTTGCTCCACTCGCAAGCCCATTCACCTGGGAGTAATAGCCATCGGCGTATAAAAACCAGTTGGGGTAATAAGAGCTTTAGCCTTCGTGGATAGTGGCTCGGAAACCACTTTTTTAAGGAAGGAGTTCGCAGAGAGATATGGGACCAGAAGGAGTCATTCGTAATTAGCGTTGAGCACAACGAGTTTCACCCAGGTCATCCAATAGACCAAACTGCACTTAACAATAATAATAATACTGGTTTATATTGGAAATGCCCGAAGCATTCCAGGTGCATGATCAAGTTTTTACAGGTGATGGAATGGACAGACATTATTCATGAAAATGCAGAAATTTGCATGAAAAAGTAGGATAAAAAGTCTCTAGAGGGGGAATAAAGTGGGATGAAAGTATGATAGGTGTATGCACACCAATGAAAATGCAGGAGTTTAAATGAACCCAGGGGCAGACTTAAATGGAAGCCCGGTGAGCTTGAAGGTCAAAGTCAAATGGTGAGTATGATCGGTCCGGGTGGAGACATCTGAAGGCCTACTGATATCCATGAAAGGGGCTAGAAATCGGTATAAGAAATTGCAGAGGCGGGGGATGATTGAAAAAAGTGGAATGCACTGCAATGGGTTAGGTGACAATGAAGCTTTGGTGCTCTGCAATGAATAGTCGGCTGACAGGACGCGAAGCTCATTGTAAATCAGGGAGCGAGCAAAGCAAGACGTAAGGGGTGGATCAGATGACAAAAGTGATTCAGGAGGATTGGATACGGTAGATGTGAGGCACAGATGTAGAAGGGAAGGACGAAAATCATGAAGGTCAGCTGGATGACAGCACGGGGAATGGCGGGTGAGGAACTGCAGGAAGCAGAACAGATACATGTGCAAGTAAGAATATATATATATATACATATAGGAGGAGCAGGAGCAATAAAAATGGGGCCCCAGAAAGAAAGCTTCAGTCATTGGGAGGCACAAGTAAGATTAGATCAAATGGTTGTAGGGTTAACTTTGGAATATCGTGGTGAACTATCCTCATGACAGGTAAACATGGCAGCACAAAAGAGGGGAAAAAGAGGGGGGAAGCACAGAAGTGATGACGACTGTGAGGAGCAGTTATTAGAAGAGGGAAGGTGAAGAATAGGATCGGGGAGAACGGGTAAAAATGGGACTGATCATTTGATCAATGCAGGTGCGACTTTTGGTGACGGACCAGAGGAGTCGGGTAGTGGTAGATCAAACCACTTGGAACTGTGAGTGATCATCATTAGGTAACGTTGCCCTCACAATCAGTGGAACATGGTGAAGCGGACTAAAGTGAATGACACGCAGGAAGTGCCTGTGGCGAGCAATATACGGAACGGGAGATGGAAGCACTGATCAGAGGGACACAGGTAAGACATGACCAATCAGGTCATTTTGCTGCAGATGAAACACGAAGGAGGCGGAGAAGGAATAAGCGGGAAGCACCAGGATAAGTAAGCCAGCATTGGAAGAAAAGGCTCAAGAAATGAAAGCGCAACCGAGTTGGGGCAATGGAGCTGGAGAGCTGCGTACCAGCAGACAACTTAACAGGTGGATTGAGCAGGAGGATGCTCATCGGGGCGCTACTTAATGGGAAGAACCATAGAGGAATCGCGTAGCCAAGAAAGGAGAATATGGTTGTGGCGACCAGTTAATGAATGCGACTGTGAAAGTTGCAAAGTTTGGAGAGGCGAGTTCTAACATGAGGGTTGGTCATGGGTGCGGGAGTGACCGGTGCGTAATGGCTTTGGGCATGAGGAGGGAGAACAAGGAGGGGGGGGCTTAACAAAACGACCGAGAGTGAGGTATAAAAATGCTATCAATGGGCATTATGAGCGTAGGGTAATACCAAGTGACTAGAGAATAGAAGCCGACAATGACAGCGGATGGAAAAAAAAATATTGGCAAGCTTCGGCGAAGAAGAGTGGTTAGGACGAAAGTGACTTCATGCAATGGGGAGTGATATGGCGAGAGGCGATGGGAGCGAGGACAGAATAGGTAGGTGTGCATACCGCGGTGGAGTGACAAAAAAGGAAACTGGTAACAGATGACAGGAACTATAGATGAGCGTACCGTAGCGGAAGAAGGATTGGGAGCATGCAATTTTGAATCGACAGTATTGAATGCGGTAGTCCGAGGAAAGTTAAAGCGTGCAATCCGCAATCGGTTCTAGTGGGTCGGGCTAACTGTGTGCTGGGCACCCAACCTGGAAAACTCTTTGTGAGGTGAACACAGGATGTGGGATCCACCAGCCTAATGGCGCTCGCAATTCGTTGCAGACGGTCCGCACGCCAGATATGCGCCGGCCATGGGGGTGGATCTGACGGCACCCCTACGACTCTTTTTCTTTGTCAACAACAATAGAGCAAAAATTCTAGAAGCACTCACCATAAACGATCTGCCGATCAGAGCAGCCCAGTCAGTGCAATCGATTCTGACTCGGTGGCCACGTCTCGACGGGGTCACCATTGAGGGGAGGCAGAACAACGAAATTGATCTACTGATCGGTTGTGATGTACTTGAAGCACATTTGGTCCTGGATCAAAGAAAAGGAAGCCGTAAAGCACTCTAAGCACCAAGCACTATATTCATCTGGACTTAAATTGGTTGTGCGGATGGAAGATGCAACAAACAAGTCCAAATCAACTGCATTTCGGTGGAGACGGCGAACATTGAACAAGCATTTCAACAGCTGTACAACGCCAAATTTGTCAACCTGGCCATTGATAAAGATGCTCCATCAATAGAAGATAGGTTGGCTTTGAAAATGGTAGCCAAGAAAGCGCAAATGGTAATAGGTCGTGTCGACGTTTTTGTCCCGTTGAGACCCAACATGAAACCTATGCCAAACAGCCTAGAAATGGCTCTAAAAAGATTGTGCTTTCTCAAAACCAGGCTACTCCGAGAACCACAATTAAGGATGGAATACACGCGAGCCATGCAACATAACATCGATTTGGGTTGTATGGAAAAAGTGGATACAGCGGTAATCAGCTCAAAATTGAGGTGGTACCTACCCCATCACCCGGTCGTGAACCCAGAAAACCGAGGAAGGTCATGGTGTTTTTCTACTGTGCCGCAAAATGTCAGGTTGTGTCACTCAACGACCACATACTACAGGGCATAGACTGGACAACACCGCTAGTCGAGCTTTTATGTCGTTTTCGGCTAAGAAAAAAGCCGTCTCTGCGGACATACGCGAAATATTTCTACAAGCAAAGATGCCCGTTAAAGATAGAAAAGCCTCCCGTCTTCCCTGGTGTCCTGGATGCGACGCAAATCGCGCACCGGACGAGTACAGGCTGATCGTACATCCCTCTGGGATGGTATCATCCAACTTCTGTGCTAATTTTGCCCTCCGGGAAACCCTCAAGCGTTTTGGTGGCACCAGAAATATGTTAGAAAGAGCAGTGGACTATTTCTACGTGGACGATTTTCTGTGTTCCTTAGACGACCCAAATGTAACACACGTCTGGGCAATGCGTGGTCAAATTCACAACGGATCCCGAAATCAAAAGGCGATGATCCGTGATATTCTACGATACTAGATTATCGAATGAACAATGACACCAAAAAGATACAAACCTCGATAATGAGATCACAAGTACTCAACAAACGAGAAACCGAATTGCAGCGTGCGAGCAAGGAGCACGTGCGTCAAGCAGGTCCAGAACAAGGATATGACAAAGTAGCGCTCTGGGCTCGAAAAAACAACCATTGGTCCATAAAAACAAACAGCTCGTGAAGACACTTCAATAGTGTAAACAAGTGGGTGATTATAGGAAAAACACTGAATCGCGAAGGTTTTAGGGGATTTTCCACGACCGGTAGTTACACCAAATACTGCTATTCTATATATGACCGAACTGACCGCCACTCCAAAGGCCGGAGGATTCAACCTCATTAAATGGGCTTCAAACTGCCAGGGGGTGCTCAATGTTTTTCCGAAGTCTGAGAAAATGGAGTGTGCGAAAGAGCTTTTGAGATCGTCTTCGCAAATTGAGCGCAAGCTTGGAATTCAATGGAAACCTGAAGGTGACGAATGCATATTCACTCTACACCCACCAAAGCGACCGGCCCCACGGTAGGAAGAGGAATCCTATCATCAGTCTCAGTCCTCTATGATCCTCTAGGTTTTGTTTCGCTTTATTTGTCACCGAGAAAGTGCTTGCTGCAATAGCCCTGTCAGAGAGGGACGGGTTGGGACGAACCTCTCTAGGATGACGATGACAAGAGATGGCTCGACTGGTTGCACAGCCGAGATCAACTTAGCGGGATCAAGATACAGAGTAGCTTGACGGGAATCAAGTGTACAAACGAAGCCCAACTCCACTTATTTTAAGATTCATCAGAAGTAGGCCGCGGGATGGTGGCTTACGGCTGCATGGTGGGCGAATATGGTGGGTGGCACTGTCAGATATTATCCGCAAATGCGAGAGTGGTTCCACTGAAAACGGTGTGCCTTCCGAGGCTGGAGCTGACCGCAGCTGTAAGCTGATTAGGAGATGCTTCGAGCAAATAAATTGGGAATCAAACTTTTGGACTGACTCAGCCCGTTGGAGCGATCGAGGATTGCCTTGCAGAAATCGATGGCCTCGTGCGCACGGTGATGGCGAGAACTAACAAAAGAGAAGTATTGGAAGGTATCCGTAAGATATTTTTCCTGCAAGATGACAATGGCGACGGCGAATTCGAGTCTTCAGACCAAGCTAAAACCAAGTCTACTGATACCAACTGAAGCTGAATTTATTTATTTATTCCTCATGCAATCCCCCGTAGGTCCCATCCCTTCAAATCGTCGTTCAAGCATATTTGTGTCTAATTTACCACTATGTTCACGATTTAATATGGAGTTAGTTGTCGGAACCCCAATTTAGCACGCGACACAACATTGTTTGTGAAGTAGCGGAAACTCCAGAACAGCCACTTGTTGACCCTTTGTAGAAGCACCTCTATTTCCGGGACCTCCTATTTGTGTTATTATCCAACCTGTGTCCAGTTGGATATAAGTTGTGAGTCAAACATACTCCTAATGTGATAACGCCACACGTTGAGCCCCTGATGTTCGAGTACCCTGTAGCCATCTCGATTTTTCATCAAGGATTCTCAGTCCTCATCTTGCCGCGTACGTTCCTCTTGTTCAGGCAGCCTTTTCCTCCACGTCCCGTATTCTGTCTACGCATCCCGATCACGTCGAAGCCTCCTCCTTGTATACGGATAATGTAATGTTACCCTCAGAAGAAACTCTTAGACGTCGAGAGATGGAGCATAACCTCAAGGAAACCTGCAAGAGTATCTGCGACTGGCCTATGATAGATGAAGCCCATGGCGACCTACTAGTGCACTGATTTAGGGTCTAGGTAAGCCAGGGCGAACCAGTACCCATATTTGCTCCTTGGATGTTGACGGTTTCACAGAAGGATTTGGTGGGCGGTGTAACGTACATGTGTGGAAGCTCTTCCTAGTCGTTGCCACATACCTGCATTGTTCAGACTGCGCTATTTGTCTTATTGACCCCCGAACAAGTACAACATGTACCAATCACTACACTTCAACATTTTTTATATTTTGCCCACGTGAAGTGGCATAATTTTTCATTCGAAGTTGGACTGCCGTGACGGTGGTACCTGACACTGACCTTTTGTTTGACTCTGGTCCTTGTTGCTAGGCGTCGTGGCCGTACAGTTAGGGTTTGTACATATTTGTATGCTTATAATTTGGTAATCCAGTACCGTGAATCAGCGAACCAATCTTGTTCTGACTTTTAGATTAGTTAATTGGGCTACGCGTTACTCACAATCGGAATACCCTTAATGGTGACAGCAGCCTATGAGTTGATGGATGTCGCATGCAGCAGTGGGGTACGTAGGTCTTCAGGGGACCAAATAGTTGCGCTGATGGAAAGCGACGCGGTGGGTTACTCTATCCTGTAGGTATGCCCGTGCTGGTAGACGTGGATGGGTAATAGACTGGTTGGTTGGTACGTGAGAGGTCGTAGATCCCTTGTGGATTAAAGCTGGGAACTCGATGATGTGACCGAAGTGCTAGCAGGTAACTTTGCAGCTGGCTGAATGGTGCATGGCGGCGTGTGAGAACCTGGCTTTTTGTTGGTTAGTTTGACAGATGTAACAGGGCTCTAGAGGAAGCTGCTGTGATGGCCGAGGACATTATGTCACAATACAACCCAGCCGTCTCTGGAGTAACCAGGCCATCCTTCACATAGGTGCCCACCTTGCAGTTTTTAGAGATTTCGCTTCAGTCGCGTCTAGAATTGACGCGAGCCTGCCGTAAGATGCAGTTGAGCAATACGTAACCAAATTCGAAAAGGATCCTGAAATCAGAATGCGATTAACAGTGAAAATATACGATACTAGATTATCAAGTGAACAACGACATATAACAGATACGAAACCCAGTTATGCGATCACAGGGACTCAAAAAACGAGAACCAAATTGCGACTTGCGAAAAAGGAGCACGTGCATCATGCAGGTCCAAAATAAGATAGGACAGAGCAGCTCGCTGGACGCGATTAAGCAAACGCTGGTTCATGCAAACATACAACACATAAAAAGAAGCCAATATTGCAAACGAGTGATTGATGTGGAGGGAACATGAAATCGCAGCGTTCTTTTTCTTGGGGGGGGGGATTTTCCACGACAGGACGGCACACCTGCAACACCTCGCAGTGAGTGGAAGTGTGTCACAGAAGCAACACCAAGCAAGATCACCTGGGCGCCATATTCCTCCACTGTGACGACTCTTCGGCCCTTCAAAAGAAGGGCATTTTAAAAACCACAATCTCCTCGGAAAGGCGGCCAAACGACTTGAACCAGGGTGCTTAAGTTCCCGGTGCCGATCAAGGAAACCAACCCTCAGGACTCTTGCGGGCAACCCACGAAGCCGGGTATCAGGCCAACAGTCGCCTTTTGAAAGTTGGGGATCCCATTTCAAGTAAGCTATTTCTTGTAGATATCGGTGCCGATGTGTCTGTCGTTATCGACCGAAGGGTGACGTCAGTGCATCGCAGGCCCAAACACCACGCTCTGCCAATGGCAAGGCCATCCGAACATTTGGTCGCCGGTCACTTATCTCGAACTTGGGCTTGAAGCATACTTTCGTTGTATATCCATCGTCGCCGACATCCGGTACCCAATTCTAGGCTTTCTGTAAACCTTTGACTTGGTAACTGATGCACGGCGCCGCAGGGTGGTGGGTGGGAAGACCTCCCATGCTGTTGCTGTTGAAACACTATTCCTGTGTACCTTTATTCACAGGCGCACCTACCTTATGGCTAACTAGCCTCCGCCCACTCCGCCATATTTCGGCAGGCCGGGCCTCTCCCGGCAGTGACCACCTACGTCACTCGCCATATCAAAACCAACAGACCCCTGGCTTTTGGAAGGCCACTTTGGTCAGCACCAGACAAGCTCCGTTTTGCACAGGCAGAATTGGAACACATGCTGGAACTCGGCATAATACACCATTCTAGTAGCCCTTGGGCTTCCCATCTTCATATGGTTCCTAAGTCCAGCCGCGATTTGTGACCGCGTGGTGATTACAGAGCACCTAGCGAAGTCGCCCTCCCCGACAGAAACGGATTCCCTACATACAATACCTTATTTCGTCTTTATCAGGTGCCTTCGTCTTCAGCTCTATCCATTTAGTTCGTGCGTAAAGCCAGCTCCCTGCAGAGGAAGCCGATATCTTTAAAACCGCAGTCACAAAGCCTTTTGGACTGCACTGGTTTCTACGTTCTTCTTTTGGAACCAGCGAAGCAGCCCGGGCCCTTCATGGGTTCACATACGAGGCAGCTCGTAGTTGAAGAAATGTGTACGCATACCTGGATGAAATTTTGGGGGCTGATTCTTCAGTGCAAGACCACTCAGCACACTTACGGGCACTTTTCAAACGCTTCGGCCAGCACGGCTTTTCGATCAATATCGCGGAGTGCGAATTGGGCCGGTCTGGTATTATCTTCCTAAGACGTTCTATTTCATCCTCGTGTATTTGCCCTCTGCCAAATGAAGTTGACATGCTATTCGCGACTATCCTGAACCCCAATCTTTTCGCCAGTTGCGGCAATTTGCCTGCCCGGTGAATTTCTACTGCCTGTTTGTTCCTCTCTGTGCAGAAATGATGCAACCCCTCACCAGCCTGTCGAGCCGAGTCAAGCAGAAGCTTGTGTTTCCCGACACAACAGAAGTCGCACCTGCTTTGAGTGAGGAGTTTATCGCCTACACAGCACCCCTCACTCACCCGGCTCTTTGGTTTCCACTTCGGTGGTGACGAAAGCCTTGGACACAGCGGTCGTAGCAGTAATGCGTTAGTTGGTAGACAAATCTTGGCAACATTAAGCATTCTTTCTTAAGCGCCTACCACCCGCCGAATCTAGCTACAGCACATTTGGCAGGGAGTTGTTGGCCAGCTGCTTGGGCATCTGTCATTTTTGAAAAGCACTGGAAGGCCTTTCAGTCACGGTGAAAATAGGTCACGAGCCTTCGGTTTACGCACTGGAGTCAGCTTTCGATCCATATTCACCACTTGGGATTCGCCACTTAGTCTTCGCCTCGTAGTTTGCTGTGGGCGTACGACACGTCTCTGGGGGTACTCAATCCCGTAGCCGACGCTTTATCACGCGTACATCATCTGAGTTTGTCAGCAGCGCCTGAAGCCGACTTAGACTTAGTGGCACATGCGCTAACTACGGACCCTAGTATCAAGCAGCTTCGACTAAACGGTTCTTTGAGCTTGACGACAGTGCCTATCCCAACCTCCCGGAGCACCATCGTGTGCAACTTGTCACGGGGTCGCCTAAGGCCGGTGGTTCCTGCTGCCCGCCTTCACCCTACATTCCTGACACTCCATAACCTGGCTCACTTAATTGTGACCGCCTCGACGAAACTGGGAATTGAGCTTTTTTACTGACATAACTTCAAGCAAGATGTCCGTCGGTGGGTTCGCGCTTGAATTCAGTGTCAACGTGGTAGGACATGTAGGCTCACTAAGACGGCGTTGGCCAGGTTCCCGGGACCTGAAACAGGTTTTCTTCATGTGCTCGTCGACAAGGTAAGGCCATTGCCACATTCGCTTGGGTACTTCTGCATACTCACATGTGTGGATCATTTCACTCTTTGGCCGCATGCCTTGCCTATCTCTCTTCTCATGTCTGAAGGGGTCGAGAAAGCCTTTCTGACCTGTTGGGTTGCTCATTCTGGTTGCCCGGCAATGGTGACAACCGATAGCCGTCCCTAAATTGACGGCGCTTTTGGAAGCCTACTAGCTACGCCCGGTTGCCAAAACATAAGGACGACAGCCCACCACCTCAAAGCCTGTGTTATGATTGATCGTTTCCACCGACTGTTAAAAGCCTCCCATCTGGCAAACGGCAACCCGCTTTGGAAGAAAGCACTACCATTAGCACTATTAGGCCTGTGTAGTACCCTTGAGTAAGGATTGCACACAACATGGGCCGCGCTAGTATAAGGCTGTGCATAGCCTCCTCGGAGATTTGGTGGCCCCCTCGCCGATCGCAACTTCCGACTTAGCGCTTTACGTGGCACGTGCGGGTGCTCGAGGTCAGTCCGTCGCTCAAACAACAGTCAACAAGTCATGTCTCAGCGGCTTTAGAGACATCTGCCCACGTGTTCCTTCACGTCGATGGTGCACGATCATCACTACAACCACTGTACACTGGCCCATTCTGGGTGATAGAATGCAGGGCAGAAACATTCGTCATGGGTATCAGCAGGCGACGCGGCACCATTTCTGTCGACCGCCTGAAACCTGCCGCCATAGAAAGTGAGCCGTCCGGCCAATTTACACCTGTTCAAGCTGCTCACTCACCTGCTTCGAGCGAGTTACTGCCCACACCACCCGCAGTTACGCCTAGAGAGAACCCGGAAATTAGTCCGTCGGAATCTCCAACCTTACCAGCAACTTGAAGTAGCCACCGTGGTCACTAACTGCGTTACACCAGCGGTGCGGTCGTCTCCCTCGGTGAGTGTAGCTGTTTTTGAAATTTTTAGAACACACAGCTCGTCCTCCTCCATTTAAGTTTATCTTTATCTGTGCTGACTTGATCCTGAATATTGTCAATGCCCCTCACCATTGATATAACCTCTTGCTCAGATGAGGCTACTTTCCCCATGAGGCAGTGCGATTCCCCCTCCGTGGCCAATGCCTCACTTCTCAATCCGGACGAAACAGTCCTTCATAATGCGCTGGAAACGTATGCACTAAAATGTGCAGTCCAAAGTCAGGCTGCAGAGATAGCCCAGCTAAGGGCCACCGTCCGCACCCTTAAGGATGAGCTGTCCAGCCTGAGGAGTTTGGTAATAAAATCCCTCCCGGTGTCCCAGGCAGCCGATCAGGTGTGTAGAGTTTCTGAGCAGCAAATTCTTGACGCCGCAAAGATTTTACAAGATACCGAGAATTGCTCCAAGCGAGTCATCCTTCGGGGCCGCTTCCTCAGTTCAGATCACCCTCATGACACCTACGCCCAGGTGTTTAATCGCCTTAAGCTCCCTTTCCCACTTAAAGGTCGGTCCACTTGGTTGGTAACCAAACGCACCAACCGGCTCCACGGTATTCTCATTGTGATGGGTTCTACAGATGCAACCAAACGAATTGTTTCCTTGGCCGCAAAGCTCAAGGAGGAAATTAAAGGGCTCAAGGGCGTATCCATTGATAAGCCACTTCATCTGAGGCTCCGCAGTGAGAAGGCTAAGCCAAAAATTCCACAAAAAGCCGATTCCAAGCTCAGGGTGCTGCCAGTTGTCCAGGTAACTTGCCTTGAGGACCGAGCTGCATGCCCACCATCCCTCGCTTCCCTACTGACACCATTTCTCGTCGCCGAAAGTACTCCCAGTAGTAGGCCTAGTATCACTAAACGTCAGGCGCCTACGAAAAGCATCCCAGGCCCCATCATAGCCAACAAGACTGTTTCAACGGACGAGACTCACTCATCCTTGAGCCCAGACATGAACCTGCAACCTGTTTCTACTGAAAGAAGCAGCGAGGAGGTTAAAGCACCAGATAATATATCTGATGTTGTCATGAAAAATAAGCTCACCAACAAGAGAACTCAGAATAGGGCATCAAGCAGTGCGCAGAAGTGCAAACCACAAAAGGCAGCCCACCCTTTTCGGAGACCGAAGGATGTAAACCGTCCACCTGGATTGATACCCCCCTGGTTACTAGACATCAAAACCTACCGGTCCCCCCAGCAGTCTGCTTACCTTCTAGCGCCCAATATCTTCAGCCCCGACTCTCCCAGGACCTCCTTTCCATCCTCAAATCCCCCTCTTTTCCCCTCCTCAAACCCAAAACCAGCTGCCTCTGGCGATTCTGCAACAACTCCTGAGCATGTGCTCAAGTGTTTTTACAGCAATTGCCTGAGTGTGTTGAATAAGATCCCGGAGCTTCGGCAGCTTGCAGTGGATAAGAAGCCTCAGATCATAGCCCTCACAGAAACCTGGCTCACCCCTGACATACTTGATGCCGAAATATCCATTCCGGGATACTTCACAGTAAGGCGGGACTCCAGTAGAGGTCGTGCCGGCGGGGTAATCATATACTACGATAATTCGATCCCTCCTCCCACCTTACTGAAAACACCAACCTTTTCATGTATTGATTGTTTGTGGGCCGTGTTTAACCTCTCTAGGACAGATACCCTATTGCTTGGTGTTGTCTATCGTCCTCCCGCATGCAATTCAACTGACAGCCTTGGTCTCAAAGACTTATTAGGCTCCCTGAAAAGCTATACAGACTTCACCCATCTGTTAGTCACTGGTGACTTCAACTCTCCCAGTACAAACTGGCAAAGAGATGATGCCCCAGATATCACTTCCGGTAAACCCCTCCTTGATCTCGTACTGAAAAACTCATGGGTGCAGAACGTAAGAGATCCGACTAGATATCGCACAGGCCACGCCCCGTCCCTACTAGACCTGGTCATCCCCAATGATCGGTTCCTAATAGATGTAGTGCATTACTTGCCGCCCCTCGGCAAAAGTGATCACATTCTCATTGGATTCGATTATATCGTGAAATGGCCTCTTCTTTCGTCAGAAACTAAAATTTTGAGATCCTTCAAAAGGACCAACTTTGACCAAGTGTGTGCATTTTTTGCTCCCAGCCAAATTGAACTTACCCAGGTAACTCTGCGAATGAAATGGAAGAGAATCTCAGAGAGTTAATCTCCTTAGCTGATAGGCATTTTGTCCCCAGAATTTGTCGTCCACAGACCGCTAGGCGACCTCCCCCTCGCCCCATTAGGCGCATTCTAGACGAACGCGCCTGCCTCTTTGCTAGATACAAAGCCACAGGCCTTGCCCGTGATGCAGAAGACTTCGGGATCATAAGGAACATATGAAAAGACAAGATTAGGTCCTATCAGAATGCAGTCCAACGATCTGTACCTGATCGAGCACGGACCAATGAGGCATTTTTCTTTCAGTACATGCGCCGTCTAAGTGGCACAGCTCCAGGGCCACTAGCTCTCAAAGATAGTGCCGGATCTCCAATCAATTCCCCTAGCCAAGTAGCTGAGGCATTCAGCTCCTACTTCCGTACAATTTTCAGCTCCATACTCATATCATCCCACCCTACCATGCACCCGATATCCCTGGCCACTACCTTTAACCACATCTTTTTTCCCATTGGTGCAGTCGCACAAGGTTTCCGACGGCTCAACCACTATTGCTCCATGGGTCCTGACCTAATCCACCCCCGTATTCTCAAGGAAGCCGCGGATACATTAGCTGCTCCTTATGCTTCGCTTTTTCAGCAATGTTTTGGCGATGGAGTTTTCCCCCGTAACTGTAAAAAAGCAGTGATCGCACCCATCTATAAGAAGGGTAGTAGACACCTTGCTTCTAGTTACAGACCCATAAGTCTCACTAGCATCACCAGAAAAACTTTTGAGGGAATTCTTAAGAGTGAGGTTCTTTCTCATCTGCATAGAAATAAGATCCTCTTCCCGTCCCAACATGAGTTTCTCCCTGGCAGATCATGCATCACCAATGTGCTTACCGTCATGGATAGTCTAACGAAAGCCTATGATGATGGCCAGCCCTCACACGCTGTATTCATCGATTTTGCTAAGGCATTCCAAAAGGTCCCACATGCCCCTCTTCTTTATAAGCTGCTGACATACGGGATCACAGGCTCCATGTTGGCCATCCTACGTAGCTTCCTTACCGACCGCACCTTTGTGGTTAAAGTCGGGAATGTTTTGTCTCAACCCTCCCCAGTAACAACTGGGGTCCCCCAAGGGTCGGTCTTAGGTCCTCTTCTTTTCCTGATCTATATGAACGATCGCCCGACAGCCCTCCTTGCGAATATTGCCATGTACGCAGATGATGTAACCCTCTGGAGTTCAAGCTTTGGAAGCCTGCAAATTGCAGTTTATGAAACGAAACGCTGGTCCGAGGATTGGAACCTCCCAGTTGATGATGACAAATGCGTGAGCATGTCTTTCGGCAGAGAGACTGGTCACACGTTTTCCATTAATGGAGCAACCACACTGCCAAGGGTTGACCGGCACAAGGTACTCGGTTTCTGGTTAGATTGTAACTTATCCTCCTCCCATCATCACGAACTTGCGAGCATGTCTGCCTTTCGAGTCCTAAACATGATTCGAAGGTCCTTCCCGCTCATATTTAAGGATGATTTCCCCATAATTTTCGGCACGTATATCCGACGTCTGCTGGAGTACGGTAGTCAGATAGTGCACTCTGGTCTTGTCCGAGACCGTGAGATCCTAGAAAGAGTTCAGCGGGCCTCTACCAAGGCAGTAAGGGGTCTATCCCACCTACCTTATCCCGTCCGCCTCTCACTCATCAACCTCCATCCCCTTGACTTAAGACGCGTAAGAGGTGATCTGTTTTTGATGTTCCACCTTTTTGAAACAGGTCAAAGCAATTGCTTCTTCTCCGTCTGTCCAGCCTCTTCTCTCCGTGGTCACAGCAGAAAGGTTTTCAAACCGAGGCCACGCACTTCACTAAGGATTAACTTTTTTAGCTAAAAGGTTATTACTATGTGGAATGCACTTCCAGAAGATATTGTTCTTTCGCAGAACAAAACTATCTTCAAGAAGAAGCTAGACCTCTACCTGGGTCTCTCCCAATAATTCCCTTTGTCCAAAAAAACTAACAAAATAGGTGTCTTTTATCGCATATATGCTCATGAATGCCGCACCTCCACTCAGCTTAAGGCACTGTCCACAGTGTGACACTGCATGAGGTTATGTGTATCTTGTTTTCGCTGCCACCCCCGCCCCCCCCCCCGCTTCTTTTTACTCTCGTTTCAGCTCGGTGAATCCGACAGAAGATCAAAGATTTCCTAAAGAACCGGGAAAATTGGGCTCAAAGCCTCGAACCCGTGTAGTACTTCAAGACTTCAAGACAACTTAGAAGTCCCGTCCTTTCGCTGAAAACTTGACCATTTTTACAACCGAATTTGAGCTCTGAGTAGGAAAGTTTGCCATCGATGCACCAACCAGCAGGCCCCGTAATTTGCAATCGGTAGCCATGATTTCATTTCCTTCTAGTTTCCTAGCGACTACTTGAGCAAAGAATATCACTCTTATGTTGTTATTATGGTCCAACATCCGCCGGCAACCCAAACACTGCTTCCTTCCAGTTCTCCTTGTCCTTTGTCGGACGGATTCACACAGTGAAGCAGTCCTCGGCAGCAGCCCCGCTGACTCCCAGGCACGTTCAAGGAGCCAACCACTCACTGAACAACGGGGCGATTGGTCAGCGTGGCAACGCGGATGAAAACTGAAGGCCATTCTGGATGGACCTTAAGCAGTCTTTTCAGGCTTGCGATCGCATGAGAACTACGTGCGCCGAAACACAGTTAAAATGGCGCACATCGGACCTTGAGCTTGCGCGGGCCGTCGAGATCACCAGCAGTTGATATAAGCCGTCAACAATATAACGAGCAAGAAGTGAGGATTTCCCGGACTATTACTGCTTTCGGCCTGCCGCCAAGATCGAAGCTCAGCTCCCTCGGACCTCTAGGATAAGGTCCCTGTAGTGACAGCCATTTTCGTTCGTGTTCCAACATATTTATCGCCTAACTGAAAGCTGGCTTCCAAGCGCAGTCGCCATTTGACAGTTGTTCTTGGGCGCGCTTCTACGCACGCTCTGAAATGCACACCGACCACTCTCTCTTAATTGCCTCCTTGTTCCCAAAAGTCTTTACGAATACCGCTCTGGTTAACATGTTCGTACAGCGCTGAGCATGGGAGCAACTTGAAGGTGGTTCACGCAGTACGAGGCCCCAAAGAACTCGTTTGAAAAGAAAACGGCGTGGCGAGGTCTGGTGGTCTTGATGATCTTTCTCTTGTCGTTATTGGACAAGATCAAGGACTTCAATGGAATAGTACACAAAACGTCCAAAGGTGGCAAACTGGCTGGTTATCCCGCTTTATTGACCCATTTTATCAAGGAAAACATTGTTAGCACCATCCGTTGGTGATAACCTTGAGTACTACGCCCGATTACTGTTATCAAGGTGGCTGCAAAACCGAGCAACGCTGGAATTCAACTATAACGGAGCGCTCAGTAAATTTTCTCTCACGAGGAAGGCTTTGCATGAATTCTTTGTTGTTAAGCCTTCCGTGTTTTCCAGCTCAGTTTTCAACAAACCGGGGGCATCACCAACAAGCTTTTGGCGAAAAGTGAAAGTCCAATGTTTTTCTTTTCACTAGAAACTGACAGCAAGACACCGGAAGCAATATGGAGAGAAGTTAGACGAATGCACGTAAAGCTGCATGATGAAACATATACTATTTAATCGATTATAATACTTTCACAGAATCAGGACCAAAAGTACTTGAAAGCTGATAGGGACATCTAATGACATGCCGAAAGCACACAATTTTCTTTTGCAGTGAAGCCTGAAAATTAAACCTTCACTCATCTTGAAGGGTCTCTGTTTCGTCATTCTCGGAGTAACGTTTTGGATTCTTAACAGAATGGGAACTGAAAACAATCCCTCAAAAATATTTCGATTAGTCATCGACGGCTTGTTCTAGGGTATAATGGGGTAATGCTGGGGAAGGAAGTTGGCAGCGACAGGCAGAGGTAGCTGTTAGCTATTTTCTCCGGGCTTCTGCTACTGTTGTTCCTGTTCTATTTAGTAACGTGGGTTCGTTCCCATTTAGAATAGTGGAGAGTTGTGCTGTAAGAGAGCAGGAAGCTTTATCACCAGAAGGTTATTGATCTGTTATTGCCAGCGGATGGATGGCCACCGTAGAGGTTTGAGGGAGGGAGGAGGTGACCAGTAAGGGGTAAAACCAGTTAGTCTCTATCATTTCCGTTTCTCGACGCCCATTGACTGCGAGAGTAAAAAATACGAACGGTCCCCGGCATTCGTTGTTCTAGGTCGCCTCATGCTCATTTGCTTAAAATTCTCAACCTGTACGAAGCTTTCATTGGGCAATTGAACCAGATTTTATCGAAAGTTAGTGGGCAAGATTTTTTTTGTTTGAACTCACCCTGTGATAGCAGCGGAGGTACTACCCCTCTGACCATATTTGCAGCTCTCCGGCGTTGTTTTGAAGGCTTAAAGTCCCTCACGACCATCGCACCTAAGCCCATACCTCGGGTAATTCAAAACATGGTACTGCCTGTTCCGTCTACTTTGGTAGTCAGGGCTGAGCCCTTAGTGAGTTTCAAGGCTAAATCCCACTCATTCGTCCACGTGAGAGCAGCATTTATATCCTGTACTACGTCACTCCCTGCTGTCTTCATATCATTTTTGAGGATGAAACCGTGGGCTGCTGAATTATTCCGCTTGGTCATTTACGCAGAGGAGAAATGTCAAAGCAAGTTTCTCAGGCCTCCATAGACTAACGCGCACTTTGGCACAAACTACGGTTCCCAAGAAAGTTGACTATCCCGTCACCTGCTTTCCCGACTATCCCAAAGGTCCAAAATTTATAATTCAGCAAATGATGACTTCCAGAGTAGGAAGCCCTGTTGAAATGCAAATAACAAGTCTCCACAGTTGAGCTCTATCAAATCTACGTGTGATTTCGTCCAAGAATACCAACAGGTTTATCGAACCAGATCTTTTTTTAACAAACCTAAATTGTGCTTGCGTCAAAATACCAGTATTACCAAGGTGCCAGCGAAATGGCTTTCCGATCACACTTCCCAAGCGGTTACACAGCACTTGTGTCAGGTCGACCGGTCCGCTGTTCTTCGCTTTCCGCCCGGATTCTGTCTTACTTGTCACTAATATGGTAGCCTTGCATCTATCCTTTTGCATCTTTCTTTTCTAGTTACGTTATGTGTGGCTGAGTAGCATACCGTGGTGCGATTTGAGAAGGAGTTTGAGCGATTGTCGAGAGAATAGCATCCACTTTAGGTGCTCTTTGCTTGCACAGTAATTTAAGTTCCTGGAGAGTCTCGGCCTCGTGGTGAGCTCCTAAAGCACCGGCGTACCCCAGTCTCTGGGTCCATCTCAGTAATCTACCCGCCTGGCGATATGCGTTTCGTTTTGTCCTCACCATCAAGTGCAACGCTTTTGTCGGGCCTATCCAAGGTACATATCATCACGGCCAACTGTCCTTTCATTTCCACCCCTATTTTATCCACTCTATACTCCCCCGGTCACCGCTTCACTACTTTTCTATCCGCTAAGCCAACCACCCTGCACCTCAAACTTTGCCCCGTCACTCCCTAGGAATCGTCTATGTGCCTCACTCAACTTCTCACTGTCACAGGACTTACCCACTTCTTGTCCAGTATTGCCGCCCAAAGGTGGTTGCTTTTCCCCCCGGCCCCCTCCCAGAATATTCACTGCATTCTAACTATCCTTTCAACTAGCACCTCCCCATCCCTCCTTCTTTACAACAACCCCTATAGGCTTCAATTGAGGGTATGCTCAAAAGCAAATAGTATTTGCCCTGCAATTCGATGCTACTTACTGGAAGTTGGCAAGTCTAAAGAAAAACAGAAACCAGCACAGGCGCGCTGGTATCCCCTTCCTAATTTTAGTGAACAAAGATCACGTCAACCCACCTGTGACGATAACCGAGGTGCTCGATTCCTACTTTGTTGCATCCATGATAACGGACTTCTTCATTTTACCCCCACGCATAGACCCTGTCACCAGGCACTTACTGCCTGACTTAGAATTAACTCTAAAAGAGGTGACCTTCCAGCTCCCCAGTATCCGAAAGTCACCACACCCTGGCCATGATGGCGTTCCACCAACATTTCTACGTCCCGGAGGAATCGGTCACAGCCCTACTATTGAAGTCCTACAATCGACTCATCAAGTTTGATCTATTTCTTTCTCAGTGGAGGACTGCGATCATCATCCTAGGTCACAAGGAGGGACCAGTAAATGATCCCTGAAACCACCGCCCCATCAATCACACTCTAAGTGCTTCTAACTTCATGGAACTCCCCATCAAACAGCAGATGCCTGATTTCCTATTTTCCCATTATATCATCCATAGTGAGCAGTACGGATTCTGAAAGTCACATTCCTGCACCGCTTGCCAGTACGACCTTTCAATCTCATAAACGCAGCAGGCGACAACAATGGGTCCATCAGTGTTATATACCTTGATATGACAAAGGAGTTGGAAAGTGTCCCTCATTCTTTGTTACCAGCCAAACTCAAAGCTCATGGCTTTTCCGGTCCTCTTTTTTCGTGGCTAAAACCATGTCTATCAAACAGCTCACGGGCGGTTTCTATTGATGAGTGTTTCTCACCTTCTGCTCCAGTGACCAGTGGGGTTATACAAGGCAGTGTGCTCTGTCCTTTGGTTTTTCTTATTCAGGTAAACGATATATTTCCCATCTTGCACCGCAATACTATAGTCCTTTTTGCTGATGACATTAAGATTGCCCATGAGTCTCCTTGTCAGAACCTCAACACTATGCTGGATGAAATCTTTGGTGATCTGAAGCTACTCTGGGGCTGGTACATTTCTTGGAGTGAGAACTTCTCCACCACTAAGAGCTGTTGCACAACCCTCAGATGTCAAGTGGCCCACGGAACCCTACTTATGCACAACCTACCCATTTTGTACAGCCCCTTAGTTCAAAACCTCGGTCTTCATCACTCTTTTGACTTTGGGTTCTCTAAGTATGGTCAATTCCAGATGGCCAAGACGAGTAGATCTATTGGTCTCATCTCCAGAACTTTTCGGTTAAACGATTGCAAATTGCTGGCCTCAAAGTCTCGCTCCAGGCCTCTCCTCGAACACTGTCCCATTATCTTCACCAACAAAACGAAATCTGACCGCATTTCTCTGGAGTCCATGCAGCGCCAATTCACCAAACAGTTGGTGGGACTTTCCTCCAGCCTGTGTTACAAAGGTCGACGCGTTCTACCCAATCTTGACTCTCTATGGCTGCATCGTACGGGGCTCCATTTATGTTTTCTGTTTAATTTATACCGTCGTATAGCCTTCTCACGTACTGAACCCGTTCCTCTCACTCACTCCGCTGACAATGCCTCTCCCCATCGCTTATTGCGGCTCTCTATTCCTAGGTCAAAAATGGAGTTGGAATCTAACTTTTCCTTATAAAATACTCGACGTTATGGGATAAACTCGCGATAAATATCCGTGAGAGTCTTTGTCTCTCGCCTCAGAGGGTCTCTGGATCACTTTTCGACTGTTTCCAGCGTGCTCCTTCTTACCAGCCACAGCATCATAGAGGAGCTGGCCTACAAAAACAGGTTCGATTGCTAGGATTATGGCACCATATCGTAGAACTTTCACTACTTGCCCAGTGACAAACGCCCGGTTGACTACTTTATTTTACGTTACGCGGCACTTGACCTATACTACAATACCTACAGTTTGTTGCCTTTTGTAACTATAACTAGTTTAATGCTTGCCAGTCCTCCTGACACTGCACTATTTATGTTCTACTGCCAACTAGTCTAAGGTTCTTAGCCCTGGATGTCCCTCTAGCAAATAAGTTTGTGGCTCTGGACCCCAGGACACTGAGTTCCGCCGTTCACCAATTTACGTGATATTTTCACAACTCTCTCATTCATTTTGGTTACCACAACCCACCTGGATTTTTCTGCCCGGTCTCGTTTCGCTTTCATTATTTGTTTCATTCCAGAATCTCTTGTCCCAAGTGCCCACCTTCCAGTAACTACGTTTTGGCCCGTCCCCTCTTCTCTTCTCATCTCTGTACCTACCATCTACCAACTACTATCATCTTCTCTCTTATGCGTCATACTATTTCCCATCAGCAAAGCTAAACTTCTTTCCACCAGCTGGCCCAAAATGGTCTCTGATAGTTATAGTTATAGTATATTTCTTGACCGTGGTCAATACACATGCACAAGGCAAGATCAGAGTAAACAGCAATACATGTCAGTGTGAGATATTCACAAATTCTAAATTTATAAATCACAACAACCGAAATACAACAGTAAAGTCATGTAGTGTTTGGGTAAGCAAAAGCGGTAATGGTTGAGGCGGGAATTTCGAATCGGTTTCGAAATCGCTGGGGGCGGTGTGGATAGCTGGACAGTCGTGGAATTGCTGATATAAGCAACAAATGGACGGTAACTAACAAGTAACCGGGCGTAAGAGATGCAAAAGAACATTGTTAGAAGTAAAGCAAGCGTGGGGCTTTCTAAGTGCAGTCAGAGATACCAGCGGGATATTGGACACTGATCCAGCATTGGGTAACTAATTGTGGAAGAAGCATGTGAAACAAAGGCAAGTGATTCAAAGGTGATAATAAAACGGACCTTTTGTGCAGGTGATTACAGTGTCATATGGAAATTCAAATGAAGGCGAAAAGCTTCGCAGGGACTTCAGTGAACTTTTGAAGAGCATGAATGGTGTATGGACATATAACGGACTATTAAAGAAAAGAAAAGCCGTCAATGAAACGGATTAGTGGAGACAAACGTCAATGGTTCGGCTAGGCAGGAGTTGGAAGAATGTAAAATGTTTTTTTTGTATTTGATAGAAAATTGGTAATCAAATTATGGTTGGCTGCAGATGGCTGGTATTCTGTTCCGTAAAGACCTTGGTTGCAGGCAGAATGTTGTGGGAAGCAGGTAAAAAAGGGCTGGTTTGACGAAGTTGACAGCTGCGAAGGCTGGGTTCCGGCCATTGGTTTCGTACTGCAACACGGGAAGAATTGAACTGTTGGGTTGGATTATTTGGGAATAGACGTTGAGCGGATGTGTTGATGGTTGATGTCAGGAATCACCTCTGCGATCCGGTGAGACTATCATGAGGTTTTGTTAATCCATGTACGGTGCCCCATGTAACGTCAGTAGGCGAGAGTATAGGTTTAAACCATTGATCAAATCGTCCAGTCCTTACGGTAATCCGGAATAAACGTCGATTTAGCCGATGGATACCCAAGTAACCAATGCAATCTGAAAGAGATCAGGAATGCGGCAGTCTGGAGAGTGTTCCAGCTGTGGGTTATGATTATCGTTTATATGGAAGCAAGAAAATGAACATTTTGATATCCGAACAGTTAGTTATCGTTTGGCTAGTGGACAGGTCTATTAGGGATCCCTAGATGGAGACTGGTAGCTTTCTAGGGTAGCTGGGTGATAGTAGAGATTTTGGGCGATATCAGGTAGGCAGTGGATGAGGAGAGGGTGTCCGTTTGGGAACCAGGAATAAAACAATAGTAGATGGTATGGTCTGGACGAAGAATGAGAAAATAAGAAGAAAACAGTCTGGTCCGTTCACCAGCTGTGGTAAAGGACGGCAAACATTAAAAAAGGGGGGAAAACACAGTGTTAAAATGAGGATTTTTCATGTGGGGGCAAACGTGCTGGTATTCGGCAGGGGCATACGGATTCCGGTTGGAATGGGGTCTTAACTTACCATGAGCATGTGCGTAGAGAAGTGGAGCCTAGTTACTAAGGAATGGTAATCCGTGTGGCAAGTACGAGAAAGGCACAAAAAAAGCAGGATGGGACGGCTGAGTTCTAGCCTGAGCCAGGAATTAACTGAGAGCGAGCACTCATCGCTAAAGGACGGAACGGTTTTATTTATATATACGCAAATTGTGTGTAGTAAAATGGCACAATCTAGTTAGGAAGGGGGACAAGTGAGTGGAGCATACCCAAGGTATATATGTATACATATATATATATATATATATATATATATATATATATATATATATGTATACGTGGGTGCGATCATTGGACGCAAAAGACTATGGCAAGGAAAGTGAGATAGAGTGACGCAGCTGAGGATCAACGGTTAACGGAAAGAAGAACAAAAGTTAAGCACGGGCTCATCGGTGCGGCGGATCCCAAAGGCACATTGAGGCCATGAAACGTGAGACTAAAGTGGAAACGCCTAAGTGTGGCTAGAACTTTCAATGGGAAAGTTAGTATTTCGCCTAGAGTGGTCATTGAGCGGGAGTAAAGACCAAGTTCTGCATGAAATTACAGAAGAACCTTAGCTGGGGGATAGGGTGGGAGCAGAAATGGTAACGTCATAACTGGGTGTTGAGTTCAGTTAGTGAGTCACGCTAAGTGCGATGAATCAGACTGGATTTTCCAGTTCGAAATCGCAGAGGTGGTGAGCGAAGTATGAGTGGTGGGACCTGGTGCGGAAGAGAGGCATTATAAGCTAAGAGATATCGAGGATCGTTGAGTTACTCTTGGGTATGATCTGGCGCTGTGTGAGACTGATACACGTACGCTGGCATATGCTTTACAATCTTCGTTGTCCTACTCCGTGTGTTTGCTTAGTCCAACTCCGCGTTTCTCCAGCCCACGATGGCAAAACCCCTGATGTCAGCGGCCTCCATGCCATAGCGTCTTCCGAAAGTGAGGAAAACATACCACCTCCAGCAATTGCGGAAAAAGACGAATACGCATAAAATTACGATCGGGCGGAGAGGTTATGAAAAGTTCCTATACGGGCTCAACCACCCCTCTTGTGGGAAACAAAGGAAGCTAAAAAAACAAGAGGGAAAAACAAAAAACCTGGTTGGATCGATTCAATTTCCAAATACCACTGATATCAGGGTGTGAAGCAAATGGGCAACCTTCATATATGGGTATGTTTCCCATCAGATCAGACCAGATCCTGAGAAAGGGGAAGCCCCACATCGCCCTAGTTCGTTCTGCAAGCGTTTGATTTTTATGCAGGAGACTGACTGAGGTGACAGAGCACTGGACTCTCCACATATGCTTAACCGCCTACCGCTCCAAATTCAGCCACCCCGCAGCCTCTCAAAGCACATCTAGCGTGCATGTCGACGTCGGAGACTATAGCTACTATAGGCTTGACTTTCAACCCACTGATCCGGACAGCTTGTAGACGCAACCGACGGCTAGAACCAACCCCATTGGAGTCCGAGAAAGGAAAAAAGAACTTTATGGAAACCGGTCTTATTTTCCAGTCATGCTGTAATGTCCAGCGGCCGGAACGTTTGAGGGAGGTGTAGCAACCAATTTAGGCACCTTTCAAATCAAAGTAGATTTAAATAGCTACGGTAATGCATACAACAAATTATGTAATTTTACGATAATCAAACTTCAATGGTGTTCCTCCTGGGCTTTTACGCTCCAACCTGAGCAACGAAGCAACAACTGCGGCTGAATTACAGCAAAAGGTTAGATACAGAAGATAAGAAAACCGAACACAGCCACTACAAAGTCAAGGCTAAGCGACTCACGCTCGAGGCAACGGTGGGAGTCCGGCTTGTGACAAACATTTAGAACAATGAAACAAACAATTGTAATTCCGGCGAAGGTACTTCATATAAATGAAAAATGACTTTTGTAACATGGATGCTAATGAATGGGAGAGGGTTTCCTGAACTCTTATAAAGAAACCCTTCTATCTTTCGTCACCTCTCTTAAAATGCGGTCTTCTCGATGCCTTAGTATCCGAGCCACGTTCAGGTTTACAACCTATCTAGCCGTAACCAACACCCGACACCAGTCAGCAGCATCAGACCTGTAAATACCCCACGACTGCACGTGTAAAATATCCTTCAGACTAATCATACAAAATGCTTCCTGTGTTCTTAGTCAACCCTATTTGCCTCCTGCCAACCAAAATCACTACCGTGGCCTAGACTTTAGGTCCACCGACTGGATAGCACTTCGGGGCGATAGACGGCCAACAGCAGCCTCGTTTAAATTCACAAAGATTGAATGCGGAGAACCGCTCATGTTTCCCATTCTTTATTAGCTACCTTCCCTCACTTTCCTAAAAATCAGACTTTCTGCGCTTCCTTGCTACCAACCCACTTTTGAGGTTACTTTTTAACCCATTAGTAACCTGCGAACAAAGGCCGGACACCGGTCAGTAGCATTCGACAGGTAAATACACAAAGCTGCGCTCCTGGTTCGCCCATTACGTCTTTGGCTCCTCTGTTTATGTCCAAGTCAGATGATAGCATACTAGTTTTTCACATACCCATGCTAACCAAGCTCTTTCCGCTCTATTATCATATTCCGCCCATGCTAACCCACCTTTACAATGTTTGTCATAATTCCCAGCTGGAACCTCTTCCAGACAGCCGCACTCTCACTCCATCTATTTCAATCCCCACTGGGTACGGATTTATCTATCACAGCACCCGGTAGAAACCCCATTTGACAGCACGAAGTCGCATAATGGCCGGTTCTACCATGTTATTCCTCATACTAAACTGCCTAGGAGTACAACCTGGCTCGTGTCGACTAAGCCTCTAATGGGGCCCTTCATTTGCTGGCCAATTTGATCACAGTCTGACCAGGAAGCATAAGAACTCTCCCTGCTGCTTCACATTGGACTGATTGGAGTCTGTTACGGTTACTCCCCCATTGATGTCTCACTCCGAGCCTATGCATTTACAGGCCGTGCACCAACTATTTCTGCATTAGCAACCAAAGTCTATCGCTTTCGTCCGACGCGGCCCGCCAGTTTTCGCTTTTCGCTCCCTCCTCGATAACACTTCCCTTACACCGAAAGAGAACCATACTCACGATATAATACGCTTTGCTCACGACTGTAACCCGCTGATATATTATTCTGGCTGAGGTCACGCCTGGCCAGATTCCACTGAATAACAACCACGTAACGGAACCTATCTCAATAGAGGGAGCACCCAAAATACTGTAAGCCGTTCTCACTCACAGTACTCAGCTTGGATGCAGAAGTGCTCGGGAGACTCGAATAAATAATATGTATTTATCGCTTTAGAAGTAGTCAAGCCCAGTCCAGGTGAACACCCTTCTTGCCTTCTCTGTTCCAATATTTTGCTCCTCATTGAGGGCTTTCCTCTTTCTAATTCGTTCTTCACGTGGTGGGACTTCATTCATCTGCCGCCAGCAGCGGATTCACATCGCCGAATTGTACCCATTATTCCAGGTAACCCCTCCTTGTTCACAGTGTCCTGACTCTTTTCCCATTCATGTATCCTCTCAAGCATCTTCTTGCAGTTTCTACCTGTTTATTCCGTCCAGTAAACTTGAAAAAAGCATCTTTCCTCACTTTTGCATCATCTTTGCGTATGTCGTAGCTTCTGCATCGTGCGACAACGTTAGTTTCAAAAATTTCATGTCCTTCCTCTTCTCCACCACTGCAGATGATGAAATCAAATCTAACTCGTATTCGCTGCGTAACTGTTCTCACCGTACTTCATTTAAATTTGGTTTTGTTTTATTCTGTTTTTTGCTAAAACAATTGACTCCTTCCTTCAAAGTTTGTAATTTTCTGTTTCTTTGAGCAGCATTGTACACCTTGATCACGCTCCCATGCTTGCCTCTCAGCCGAGGTCGAGGAATATACCGTTATTATCACACGCGTCTTCTTTTGGGCAGTACATAAACAAAGCGCTTCTCAGGTTCGCCTTCACATAGTCAGCGACTTTTTTCTCGTACTCGCATTTTGCCTTTTGCCTCAAGGCATGGGCCCTGTTTCCGGCTGCTTCGTAAACGGTTCACGGGTGATGCTTGCAGTTAAACTTGCCATGGGTCCACAGCCTTCTACGAATATTAAGGGAGGGTGCTATCTTTGGCTTCCACCGAGGCGGTCGGCATTTACTTCAGTGCGGAGCTAATGGAACGAAACTCGTCCGTCAAGCTTATTAGCCCGATTGTTCTGCTGTCCACTTTTCCTCCACAGATGGCTGCAACAATTCTGGGTACCAAAGTGCCGTACGCCCTTACTCTTGGTTGATCCTTATCCACCATGGCTCATTTCCGAACCAACCTAGATCCCGGTTTCTTGTGTCCCTCAGCGAACGTCATTCACAGGACTACGTGATCGCTCTTCCTGAGTGGCTCGGATATCACCAAAGATTTATCTTCGGATCAGCACCCGGTTACCAGCAAATCTAGAGCACACCTTTTTCGCTCATCTCGGAGGCTTGTTGCTTTTCTCGGGTGTTGTCAGGGCCTGGCTGTGAGGCCACTTCACGAGGGCGATTCCGGTGTTGCCCATGATGGCTCATTTATTTTCCCAGTTTATTTCTGGGATGTTCACGCCTCTCAATACGATAAAGCACTGAGGCCTAAGTAGCATCATCTATAGAAGTTTGCTGTGCTTTGTAGACCCAGACCATTCATACCGGTCACCAACCCGGGCGAATGCACCATGCAGTGGTTTTGGTGCTGGGCGTTACTAGTGTAAACTGGAGATGCTACTTATTATAGTAAGACTCCACAAGAATGATTACTTCTCCGCCCACCTTACCATCTGTTCCATCCTGTCTGTAGACCTTGTAGCCACTAGGTCGTGTGGCACTCGCTTCTCCTTCAGCCGCCATTATTGATTCATTTGCTCTAGTCAGTAATTCACCTTACCTTGCCTCCCAATCTGCAGACATTTGTGTACCATACGGCGGAACACTGTGCTAGTTCATCTGCTTTGGTCTTACCTTTCAGGCTCATTATACCCACAGGCGTAATTCCTGAAAGGACGGCCCGTTTTCACACTAACGTCCATTTCGCCAGTATTTTCCTGAACCTTGAAGGCCACGCCACGCATAGTAACTGTAATGCAATCAAAGAAACACCCGAAGCTTCTCGTGTCTCGAAGCCTGACCCTCTATAGTTTCCCGAGGGGGCCAGAGAGCTGCCGTGTGATTAGTGTTCGTGCACCGGCTGTTTTTCTGGTCTCATCCTTATTACTGACACTAAATATGAACTGAATTGGGCATCTCCGCCACTTCCGCTTCCATTTCTGTCATATCCTAAAGATGTGCGTTTGCTGAGCGCCCACCTGCTTCACAATTTTTGTTGAAAATGTTTCAACTACCGCCTCGTCCGCCGCGCTTTTCCCAGCTGCTTCGCCAAGCATCCACTCTCCAGTTTGGCCGCTACTAATGACTGCTGCCTTTGGCCAGTAGTTTGGCCTTCTGTTTTACTGTCGTTAAGCCGGCTTCTTGGGTTCCAGTTTCAATGAATGCGGCGGATTTAGTTGCGGTGCAGCCTCTTAACCGAAGGGGTTTTCGGTGTGAGCCGCGTGTTCTCTCCTTAGGCTTGCTAAACTCCTGATGTCCAGTCCAGCTGTAGGTTCCTGCTTTGTGCTGGCAAAGACCACGAGCAGAGACCACCGTTTCAGCGCGCTCGCTTCCTTCCAACTCCCCATTCTAATGCACAGTGTACTCTGATTTACTAGGTGGCCCCACCGTTCTCAGGGAGTTTATAACGTGCCCATGGTCAGCTTCCCTTCTGATCCGCGGCCTTCTGAGCATCCATTCTGCCCAATTATGTAGAAGTCACTTGCATTTTCACGCAACTTCTTCGGTGGTGACTCCTATATTTTGGTCTCGTCTTCAGGTTTTTCATCGATTGCTTGATAGTTTTGAACTCCACCGCTTCTCCGGGTTTGCTTTTTGCTTGTTGATACTGATTTTTCCTTCTTTACGGGCTGTCCACTCATCTCAGTAAAAGTTCGCGTTGCTATTGCCAGGCTCCTTGGTAACTCTTTCACAAAACTCCCTACGGCTGCCCCGTTTTTCCTACGTTGTAATCCCTGTGTTGTACTTGAGCCTCAGTCTGCCACAGAAACACGCAGTCGTGCCATTTCGAATTGGTCGTTTCCCTGTGCAGTTTATAGATTTTCTCGGTGAGGGGTGAGTCAGGAAATTACCAAATAAAAAGCTTGACTCGGAAAATATACTTGTAATACACTGGCTTGAGAACACACATGGCGTCAGCTCCACAGCAAAGTTGAAGGGTTACGAAGTCGAGGGACGGGAGAATAAGAGTCAGCTCAGAAGCTGCAAAGAGTAAAAGGAAATTTGTTCAGTTATTTTCACCGTACTAGCGCTTTTGACATTTTTTACGTTTTTCAGTCCTACATGGTAAAGGGGAAGACGACAGACCGGTCACACTATATGCGCACTGTTGGATTTGGTTCCAAGTCCTATCTCCCAGCACGAATAATCAAAGACCGTCTTCATCTCTCGGGCCCATATCAGGAAGGCAGAAAGCACCAATCGAAGTTGAAGCCGAAGCTAACTTCATTCTTTTTTGGCAAATCACAGCCTGACCACTGCGCCGCTTCTTCCAGCACTTTCTAGCACATTTCAAAAGTGCACAAAAAGATAAAAGTTGAACAGTCATTGGCAAAACAAGCCCCAACCCACGGAGGAGGTTTGGTGCGATTATCTCCGTAAGAGGGGGACTATCAGCACCGAAAGCACGACGATTAAACTCTCCTATGCTCACCCACTATTCCCAAAGAACACAAGCAATGCTTCAGAGGCACCCGTGGTCGAATACAGAAAGCCAACGAGCATCCTGAAAGCGGAGGGCGGTCTCGCAGCCGTAAAGAGCACCACAAATGGAGACGATGTGTGCCCTTCCCTTGAGAGAAAGCCAGATATCACGGCGACGACACAGGTGGCACTTGGTCAAGGAAGACGCTTCGGCCACAGCAATTCATGATGTGATCCCCTCCACAACGCTATCATCAGCTGTGATAAAGCCCCCTTAGAACTTGAAGCTGTTGCCCACCTCTAACCGATCACCGCTAAGGGCCAATGCAGGCACAGGCTCCTGCCAGTTTTCAACAAGTGCCTTGCAGTTTGAAGGTACAAAGCCCCTACCATATGGGGAAATCCCAATGGCCAATCTGCTCTATTCGTGTTGAGTTGCCTGTGCTCTGCCGCTTTGCAAGGAGATACCGTCGGCGTACCCTCAATCAAAGACTCTGCCTCTTAGGGGATTTCAAACCCGCCGTCTGGAGGACCAGACAAAGCCTCGTGTGGGACAACCTTCAAATCTAAATTGTTAAGAGACGGGAGTGTTGGGAACCTTTTCGAACTCCACAGGGGACCTCATAAGGCTGAGAATGCTGGCCATAAGTCCTAGTCCGATCCGAGGCATGAAGATACAACTCTAAGAGGGCCGACAGAATTCTCAAGTACACCTTTTCTGAACAAACAGAGCCGCAATGCAGACCTACCGAAAGAGTCAAAGGAGGTTAAAACATCTAGAAACACGGCATTCGCTGGTCTTTGGGATGCTAATGAGCTCCCTAACAGCCATCGGAGGGTGGAGACTTGATCAGTGCATTTACAACTAGCTCAAAACCTGGTCTGTTCTTTACGAGGTCGCTCATCACGCGTGCTACACCTCTTGCTGGGAGTGACAGAGGCTAGCCACTTAGACGCTATCGGGATTAGGCTTATACTCCTTTGGTTGGCGCGGTCACTGCGCGTTCTTCTTGATAATGTGGATAGTGTTTGATTCTTTTAACAGAGAGAAAACTTTCTCAGAATGCCCAACCTTGGAGAAAAATCTTTGAAGCTCTTTAAGAAGCTCTATCCAACCATCTATAAATAGGGCTAGAGAGGGATAATACAAGCTCGGCACTTTGTGACTTCCTAGGGCATGGGTTTTTTATGGATTTACCTGAGGATTTCCACCTCAGAAGGCGGTTCTGTAGAAAAAACCATAAAAAGAGTGCGGAACAGCCGCGGCAGAGACCGACGCTGGAGTTCAACTAAGCTGTGCTTCGGAACTTTCCAAAAAGCATATAAGAGGTCGCTGCAAAATGTGGATAAACAAACCGTCGACCTCACAGGTCGTTTAGCTCACACCGATTGTCTTCCTACCGGCGACTTGAATAGAATGAAACGGCTAGCGGAAATTTCCCACAGTGACTGCATGTTTCACCTCTGACACTTTTACCATCATAAGATTTAACGATCCCTACAAAGATTTGCGTTGATTTCACTTCTCGCTGTGAGCCATGCTGCATTATGTTCACTACCAACCGGGGTGGACTGGCCTGCATCAGGAGGGCTCAAAGGCTCAGCAGAAGTCTGGGGTGAAGCCACGGGACGAGTCAGACCATAACTAAGCATGCCAGCAGAACACACGTCATTCCTAATGGGCGACCAATGCCATTTTATGTTATCTTGTGGCTTTGTCTCAAGCTTTGCATCTAAAAAGCTTCGGAAAGTTGAGGTGTAAGAAGGATCAGACTGCATACCTCAGTGCGAACGGCTACTGCGTCGTACGTCTTACGCGCCCACTGAAGTACACGGAGAGCTTAGCACTGACCACAGCGTGGCCACGGCCAGTTGGAGTTCTCCAGGAAACCTGCGACCTTGTATGCAACCCCACCGTCTGTAGATAAATGAGCCCTGATCTGTCTGAATCCCTAGCTTACCCAAAGAGCACAGAGGCCACGGGGCATACCGGTAGTTGGTAAGTCTGGAGTTCGCACTGGCAAGAAACAGGCGGTGATTTGTTCCCAGTCTTCTGAACGACAGGAATCGAGGCCAAAAGGCCCTCCCGAGCGCTCCTCGTTCGAAGATAGTCGGTCGACTCCAGCTCTTATGTCTCCGGCCAGAATCACGATATCACCCGTTATGCTTTACGTGAGAGATCTTGTAATATTTGCTAGGAGACATCTTTTATTGCACCTGGGCTGACATCTGTGGGGGCATAGGCCGGGACGACAGACGAGTGGCCTCCATCGGAATGGCGATTTTGCTTTGCACGGACCCCTAAGTCTCGCTGCGTACAACCGACTGTTAAATGTGGTGCAATCAAGTAAGGCAGGCTCAGTCCTCTCACTGAGATCTATGCATATGCTAGCAAGATCAGCAGCCGCAGTCTCAGGGTCCCCAGACACACTCAACTGAAACTTTACAGGACTGGCTAGGAGCATCGGTCGAAAGACTTTGCTGGGGCCTTGTAAAAGAGCCTCTTGAATGTAACACACTTCGACGGCAAGAGTCTCCTGAGTACGGGCTAAACAAGCCCGTTTGTCTATAAGCATCGGTCTTTGCACAGAAAATGTGGGCCGTTTGACAGGACGCCAGGGGAGAAGAGCATCAGCTGGTAGAAGCGGATTCAATGAGGCTTGTTTATCAGAAGCGAGAGCACATGGCGTAAGACTCTTTTAGCAGTACTTGGTGAAACTCGCTTGAATCCCAAAACCGAAAGCAGACTGATTTATACTTCCCTTGGTATTGAATTAAATATATATGCATACGAACCTGAAATATGGGATCGTGTAACTGAACAGCCGTTCAATGAATGAGTGGCTCATAGAACACGAACCCAAAACCCAAATCAAATAAGGCGAGTCGGTGAACCACGTTTACTTTAGAGAACAATCATTGCAATTACAAGCAAAGTACCTTGACGTTTGGGGCCATCCAGTCAAAAGAGTCAGGGAATATACTTCAGGTGGTCGGAAGGGTCTGTCGAGAAAATTATACCGAACAAAACGGGACCGAGCCATCGGATTACGGTGAAATCTATCTTTTATAGGAAGGACAATTGACCGATGGCGGAAAGAGTGGTAAGAGTACGTGAGACTGAGAGACAGGTATGACCATGAAATTAGATCAGACAAGAATCAAGAGAACCACACTTACGCCTGGCCTTGACCCTCACTCAGGTGTGGCGTGATCTCCAGCCTGGGAGGAAAGTACAAAGGTCACTCATGCGGTGCGATTGAGAAGGCGAACGAAGAACTGATGCATGCATGACACACAAGATCGAGCACCTATGACACCCAAGAATTGAAGGTCAGAAGCCCTGGATTGACGGTGATGGAAAATCGGTTTACTGTGAGAGTACACTCGTGCGAAGACAGTAGATGAATCGAGGCGATGTAACCGGGTTCAACGTATGAGAAGAAGGGAAGGCCCTTGGGGTGAATTGGCTGCGAAGGGCCGGGTAACGAGTTGATTGGACTCATGCAAATGAGAAAAGGCGACGGCCTCGAGGTTTCACACAATGTACCGATTTGCCGTTACACGACCACTGGGACTCAATACGATACCAAGTTCACGGTGGAAAACGGAAGAGCACTTCAGTCGTAAGGGTCTGAACGGAATACGAAAAAATGCGAGCTGAACTCGGCCAAACAGAGGTCAGTTAATGAAAGGTAGATGGTGCAAAGCGCATAAATGGCGTACGTGTTTGAGTAACCATACGGAGTCAGGATGAGATAGTGTTCCGATAGGACTTTCCACAACCGGTCGCTGATTAGGGACAGGACTTTTCTCAGAGGCACTACAGCAGGTACGGCTGACGGCAGTTCCTGAGGAAAGCAAAAATGAGAGTGTGCCGGAGTGAGGAATCGAACTGAATAGATCGCTGTGTGTGCGCATTGTAAGAGCTTCAGAGCTAGCATGTGTTTGACAAGAGTAACAATCGTGTAATAAGAGATCCATTGGTTTCGTTGTTGTTGAAGTTTAGGGCCTTTGTAATGCCCGGTTGCCTGGCCCAGAGTAGGCATTTTTATTCGAGGATGCACCTATAGCATTAGCGCAACCAAGCGCACCCTGCAAGGTGGCAGCGTTGGTTCGGGCGACGGTTGGCGGACACTCACGGGACAGCCAGGGGCGCTAAGATAGCGTTCAAGTGACGGTTGGGTGAAGGCCGTTCTTCGAAGGTGACCATGTGGCTGAGTTTGCAATTGGCCTCCCGAATCTTATCTGGAGGCCTGAGTTTGCAGCTGCAAATGGAGTCCCGGACTGAATATCGGTCTCCACAAACTAATGAATGAATTATCATTCTTTCCAAAACTTCAAAATCGGCTGGCTGCACGCGTCAAGAAGGCGGCCCCTGAGAACTTCATATGGCTAAGAAATGGGTGGATTGAAATAAGCCAATTTTTCACAGGAGAATACTTATCCATTCTTATAACAGATAAGTAGATGAATGGCTTCTTCCCGCAAGCCGCATATTCCGAGCCAGACATGAGATGTCGAAACTTCTCAAGTATTTTTCAACTTTGCAGGAAGTTGCATGAATTACCCGAGGGTTTTTGCCACTGGAATTCACCGTGAGGCCAGATTTTGCAGTTGAGAAATGGACTTGAGTAATTGTATCGTTCGCAGTGGGAGCAATACAGCTGTTTCTCAAGCCACGAATAGTTGATGATCAAGAGCACCAGCTGATCAAGTATGGTAGAGTACAACCAAAGACATACAGAGTAGTCCGAATCGGAAGTTGCAGCAGATTGCGTAGGAAATGGATCAATAAGGGTGCTAGAAAAATATTTTTCGCGAAGGATTTATATAACCACAATCCTTTAGGACTGCCCTAAGTTTAGCCCGAAAATGTCCATGTTTAATCTTTATGTCCTGCGGTCTCCTGTCGGCAGCAAGATGATGATAATACTCAGCAGCGCGAAGAGGAGTGCCTCAAAGTATTGGTTCAAGCAATGAGTATTGGAGGAACTCCAGAGCGCGTGGACAGTGCCCACAAGCGGGGCAGGCGGAATACTGAATTCCGTAATCTTTCAGATATTTGCTAGCTTAACTCTGTCGCATGCGTCGCATTACGGGGGTCTCTTCTTGGAAGTCCAGTTTATTTATGCCTCTATTCTTGGTTGCTAACTCGGTTTCATTGGCGAGGGACATTTTTCGTGCCTTCCACGTCGGTCCAACGTGACGACAAAACCATCACGAGGCGTTCTTCACAACTTACACCGTTCGGTGTGTGTTCATCGCACACCTGCCTCCCCCTTGTCTGTGAATTACGATTTTACACAATGAGTGGTTAGTGTGTCTTTGGTCCGCCGCTTCCGGCAAGCCCCAAAGCCCCGCTCGGTTGTGGTGGTTGATACTTTGACGAACCAGCCGGCCTCTGGCGCCAAATGGTTCCATCTCTGATCCAATGACCTTTGTGTTCCAGCTCTGCGAAACCTTGTTAGTCCACGTGGTTCTTTCCGACGCAACTAGCCGGAAGGAAGGAAAAGCAAGGAAATCACGCCTTGGGGCACGGGCAGATATTTGACGGGGACATGGAGGCGCAACGCAGGTTGTAGTTACTCCTGTCATGATAAACTGAGCTTCCGCGAATAAATTTTGCTGAACTGTATGCGGGTGGAATACCACCTGGAGATAAATGTGACCAATAAAAGTTCTGCACACGATGTCTGTTGCATCACACGGCCTCATTCGTTTTTTCTTGTTGACTGACGCAGCTAGGTCCTCCGGTGGAAGGTGACCGCTAGTGTTAATTACAGACGGAAACTGAGGACCACCAATAAGAAAGTGTGAACAGGTGCGATAACTTGAAGGGCTATCAAGAGAAAGTTCTGCCTCAATGAGGACTGATTCGGGGTGACCTATACCAAAGGTATCTCTCCTACATTCAAAGTCTATTGGGCCTTTCTTTTTTCTTCGCTGGACAACGCTCGTCGTACCAAGGTAAGCCTCTTGTAGTGGTGATTGCACCCCATCCATGTAGGCGAAAAAAAGGTCGAATGTCGCGAAAGATTTACAGGTGCGTAGCCGCCTGGGGTTCGATAGAGCGGTGAGGTGGGTTTAAGGGCCCGCACTTGGAGCAACAAACGTTTCGCGTAATTCTTGCAACGGAATTTCACAGGTGGCACTAGAGAAACCAGCTCCTTTGAAAGTCACGGCATGCAGCCGTAAATCAGTTCTTCCGGAGCAGTACGCGTCACCTCCCAAAGTTGTTCCGCGGTCCCAGTAGAAGCACTGATAACATCTCACTTCTCAAAGGATTATCTTGAAAACAAACAGCGGCCTTCAGCCAGTGACAAGAATCCTCCACCAAGCCGATAGTCAGTGGATGATAGGCGGTCGTCTTAATGTATGTGCAGTTGAACGTGTTCAGTAGATCGTGCAAAACTACGTCAAAATGAGAACCGCGGTAGGTGGTCACGAGAACAAGTCTGCAAAACGTACCCGCCGAACCAGATTTCAAAACACCCACTGCTTCTTCTGAAGCTGAACGAGGAATAGAAACGGCCCTTCGCCAGAGAATGAAACCATTTACACAAAGGGGATATATACTTAGCCGCAGTACCTTAGAAAACGCTCCACGAGACCCACTCCAATGTGATGACCACTCGCGTCTGTTTAGAGGCATGTGTCTAGTGCAGGTTCGTGACGGAGTACTCTAACGAGCTGCAATTGAGAGCAGGTTAAGAGCTGTTGAGAAGAACCTCTTTCCCTAAATCTATCCAAAGACTTCAATCCGGCGTCAGTTTTCATCTACCGTTCTTACCTCTAGAGATATTTGCAATTCTCTTCAAATTCTGATCGCTGGCCGTTGAAAGTTTGCAAAAACTGTAGGATTCACCTTCACACGAGCCTGCTGCCTTGTTTTATTATGCACTTTTACATTATTTGTGTATATGCGGCTGAACATTATTGCACGCTCGCCTTTCTTCCAGCACCAAATGAGCGGCTTAGCTGGAGGTCTTCTCTTCCGTTTTGTGTTGTGAGTCCTTGGGCTAGTAGCTTTTGTGCTTGGTTTGTAGACGCATATTTCGGTAGTACGATACTAGGTTCGGGTTCGCGACAGACATTTACTTTTTGTTTGATGCAAGGTAAGTGGTTAGTTTCACACAGGAAGTAGTACCAAGGTGCAGCTTGTTGCTGAGACTGCTAAATACCTGTCGGCGAAGAGCAGCGAGAACTAGCTTTCAGTGCCGACATCGCGAGACATTGCAGATAACAGTTTCCTCCGAATTCAGAGGCTAAACTGGAATAATCTGCAAAAACAAATGTTGTTTTTGAGCTGTTTTACTTCAGGATGCTCTGTCCGGAGCGGGGCGAGGGAACCTAGATTTGAACTTTGGTAGTAAAGCCTCGGTTCTGTGGACGCACGGGAGCATCTGCTACGCGATGGTGTGCCTCAAAGACGTGTAGAAACTCCCTGCTAGACTGCAGAACATAGCCTAACTGTTTAATGTTGACCAAAGGCTGTTGACAGCTTTTACTAGCGTTTATGACTTGTGAACGCTTGACAGTGCTGTGTGCCCCGGAAGTGTCGGATTTCCAGAAAAATTACCGGCACTTTCTGCTGAATGTACTACTTTCGGCTCCGCAGATTCAAGGCCCTTGGAGAATAAGGTTATTGGCCTTCATGAGCCAACAGTGGGTTTCTACGGCACTGCTACAACAACCTTGTATAAGGCGTCTATTCCCACTAACTGGGGAGCGAAGTCTTGTCTTTCCAGGGCGTGATAAAAGTAACTGATGGCGGCGGTGACGGTGAGCTATTCTCGGCTAGAGGCTTCGTATTTGGATTTCCTAGGGAATAAGCGATATAAGTAACAGGCGAGCAGCTCCCAAAAGCCGTCCTCTGCTTGTTGAAGGATGCAACAAACATCAGCGTCGGAAGAGTCAATGGGGATGATGAAATGGGCATTAAAGTCTTGAGGGCGAGGGGAAAATAAGAAACCTGGGTCTGCTCTGGCTGGAAAAAGCTTCCTTGGCTTGGTTGGTCCGGACGAAAGTCCGTTTCTGACCCCGCAGAAGGTGGGTGAATGGATGCTTTGAAGTAGCGCAGTGGAGAATAAACAGTCTGCTTTAGTTATCAGAACAACAAGGGGTCTTGATCTGTTTAAAAGGCGTTGGCAGTGGAAGTTCTGCGGTATCGGTAAACCGCCGGAAGAATGCTCTTGGCATCGATGATATTACGGAGGAACAGCACTAATGGCTTCCCTAATTCGGTGGTTATACCACGCTTTGCGAAATGCCCGATGAGCCGTCAAAGAAGCAGCTGTTGTGCGGTGACATCAGAACTAGTGAAAGGTTTTTCGTCAAAAAGAAAATGAATGAGAGGCGGCCCGCCGGTGCCACAGCCACTTGGTTTAAGGGAGGTTTGAGATGCTTTGCACAGGCCAAATGTTAGGCGGAGAAAATTGGACGGCCCAGACAGAGGGATATCAGCAGCTTTTATACAGTCTTCTGCAGCTAGCGGAATTTGATTGTAGGCTCTAACGGGGTCTTTTTTGCCGAATATAGTGGATCTAGACGAGGAGGATGTGACGTCGTGAATGTTTGGGACAGGATAACGATAAGGCTTTGTACCTTATTGAGGCCAAGATAATCACCGTGTGGGTGACAGTTGATTGATGGCTTCAGGCACCATATCCGACGAAGAAGCCCACGGGCCGTACGAAGGGTGGAAAATACCAAAGTCCAACAGGTACTAGAACACACATTAGGCACTAGCGAGTTCAGTGGAGCCATATGATAAGGATGGGAAGAAACGTGAGATGCTTTTATTCCATTGTTTCGTGTGACCATCGAGGGTACCGCAGATAAGTGGTCTACAGGCTTGTTAGAGATGCAAGCCATGACGAGAAGTTGACACATATGTCTCTGGTTCCGGCAACCACGGACAAGGGTCGAAGAGTTTTGACCAAGCTTACAGCCCTCGCAACATCAATTTGGGTCCCGAGACCCAGCCAAGTTCGTCCGAAAATGTCGGTCAGATTGGGAAGGCCTTTCAAAGCCATGTGACGTCGGGTTATCCCCATCGGGAACCAGCTAATAACCTAACGGGACACAGGTGAGATGCCCTTCGTATTCCACTATAAACCGAACCTCTGAGCTAGGTAGTCCCAGTCAAAACCCAAAGCATCGCAACAGTCCTAATTAAACCCCAATGGTGGCCCAGTTATGATCTGATTGGAGTTGCTACATTGAGAGATCGATCTTACGTGAAGCTGTCTGGATGCGTCTCTCTGCTCCTCCCCCCCTACGTTTTATACCAGAAATCATTCGTTTCATATCAGTAAGCAAGGTCCATCTTCATCATCAGTTAGGCTTTCGGCTCCTGTAAAATTATCTCAAAAATAAGCGAACACTAAATTCCGGAAGTGAGACGTTTTACCAGACTTTCACTCACACTGAAATGTCCCCACAAGTGGAATTTCCTTTTTCACTATAGAGATATTACCATGAAATAAAGCTCAAGCTCTAATGAAATGCGCACACTGATAAGAACCAATAAATAGAGTCGCTTCGTAATCTCGTGCCCTGAATGGCCGCCACAACCATTCATGCAGCGTGCAAGCATCACCGCTCTTCTGCCGGGAGATTATTCTTGCTTGATCTAAATTAACAACAGTGAGGTAGCTCTACCAGCTCGAAGCTCAATAACTACATCATTGGGGACCCACAGCAACATTAGCCTAAAGCCTAAATGGCTTCCAGCAGCTTAGCAACTATATTTATGTAACGCTCGACGGGCTGAAGGCGACTCTGTCGAGATAAGAGTTTGCCCAGAAAAACGACACAATATAACTACAATTGCAGTGGAAAAGAAATGGACACTGTGCTTCAGTCACCGGTACTGAAAGCAGTTTCAATAACCGTGGGGGCCCACAGTGACAATACTTTCCACTGGAACAGAGAAAAAGCACGAGTTTGTACGATGAATCCTTTATTTCTAATTTCAAGACACTGCAGTCTTCCTTGGCGGTAACGAATGCCGTGAGCGGCCCGTTTGGTTAAACCATCTCTCCTTTTAATGTCCGATAGATTTCACAAAATAGAATCGTTTCGCACCACTCAAGCTGAATGGAATGACGCAGAGTCGATCCCTGACCTATATTTTGTGACTTATCTTCCAGCTCACTGGCGGTACAAGTCGCAAGATGCAGCCAAGACTAGTTTTCCGAACCCTTTAGCGCTGTCAGGTGTTCTATCTTCCATATGACTAGGGATAATAGAAGCAGGATATCGTCAAAAAATAAATGTTGGATCCTCTTCTTTTTCCAGATGCTCTTCTATTCGGTGAACCATCGTCCAGCCCACCGGAGCCATCCAGATTCAAAGACAAACACAAGATCCGGGAACATTTGTGCTTCAGCTTCCTACCCGTGTACTACTAAAAGACTTCAATACTATATTGGCTGCGTCCCTGGGGCCACAGCTTCTCCTCCCTCAGAAGGATTTTGTAATTTTAAATTTATTGATAGCATTATAGGGCTATCTCGCCTCAATGCGCTTTGAGAAGTTATCTGTTTATCAAAATAAACCTTAGAGAAGGGGCAACAGATTTTGGAGCCTCGTGAGTCGCTCAGGTGCTCTTCAGTGATATATTTTAACCTTCACAGGGCCATTTCCGGTGTCTTAATTGCTTGGCTTGCTCTCCACTAACGAATACGCAGTTAGCACCTTCCATGTGCCCCCAGCCTTGTAGGTGATACGGTATAGTGCACGTCTGGTCAAATCAAGGAGGTTCGCACAGTTGAGCAGTAAGTAAGCCCTTGAAATTGGACCCATTTTCGCAGAGTACTCGGCAAGGTGCATGCTGGCAATAAATCTAGCATTCTAGAATGGTGTAAGCAACCACTTTTGAGTCATCAGTTTCAAAGGGCAGATAAACACCACCTGGTAAAATGTGCACTTGTTGCCCTTACGTGTCACTGACAACGGTCCATTGACGCTCATTCTCAGCATCCCATTTGGGGATCCAGTGGCCACTGGCTGAAGAGGCTACGATGCACAATAGGAGGATTTATGGAACTTTCGCATCCTTTGAGTGTCTTTCAAGATCTGGAATATCCCTGTTTTTATTTTGTTGGCAAAGCTGCAGACTGGTGGTATGTTCCAACTTATTGGCGCCAGCAAATGGTGATTCCGCTAGCATTGTTGTCAAGGAAGACTGCTTACAGTAGATTTGTCAAAATCCTCCCCAATCATTGCCACTTACTTGCACTGTTAGCACAGCAATTTATTCTTGTTAGCCCTCGAACAAATTCCAGCACGTATCGGCCACCACACCCGAGCACGTTTATATTTCGCTCATGTGTGCCGCGACACCATTTCGGTTTGTCCTCTGATTGCCGTGACGGTCTTGCCCGACGGTGACTTTAGCCAAACCCAGGTTTTCACTGTTAAACGGTTGAGCGAATGAGCACAGTAACATCTGCTAATTAATCTTGTTCTTGCTAGGGATTCGTTTATTCTGCTGTGAGTCGCTCACAATCGGAGTGGCCATTGCATTTCGAATCACCGCTTGACAAACAGGGAGTTTAACCGGATAACCTGGTCTACAAAAGAAAACCAGTTCTTCATCCACCATCCTCACGGAATTGCGGAGGATCTACGAATACTTTGTTTACAGACTGGACCCTGCTACTTCTTGAGGTGTTGGATTTCTACCTCTTGTTTTGAATCCATCAAATGAAGTTGCTCGCTTGCCCTATTTGACCGCATCACTATCCATTGTCTTTCGCTGGCCTCACAGATAATGACCCCCACCATAAAACAGACGGTGAAGTACGAATAATAGTCATGATCTGTTACTGGCCTCCTAGATGTGAAGTCCGCTTTTGCATAGCTTTTACCTCTCGATGTTCGGAAATATGGTCCAACTCATGTACTGCCTCCTGCCATCGAACAATCTCTCCATATCTACCACTGAAACTTCGAAACCAAAGATCAAATGGTGATAGACGCACATGCCGAATGAGTAACCAGTTGAGTAATGTCGATACATCTTGATGTAGACCTTTGAAAGCTGCTTCCTTTATAGCATTACTGTGATTGTTTTTGTTTCCTGGACAGCGTCTCACCCTGAAAGGCCGTCCCGTGCCGATGGCTTTCATAGCCTACTCTAGACTACACAGCACCGACAGCAACGTCACTTGAGTCGATATCTAGGATGAATTCACTAGCATCCGCGAAATGTCAGGTCAAGCCAGTACTGGCGAGGAACAGCGCGGAATTCATATGCCTGGAAGTCCCGTCACGCCGGTCATCGCAGAGAAAATTTACTTTTTTCTGCAGAAGAGGGTCTAAAGGAGACATATTCTCGGCGAATCCCATACGTCGGGGACAGTAGGAAGCTAGACCCAGAAAGCCTCGTAAATTAGGAAAGGAAGTGAGAGGTGGCAAACTGAGGATCTGGCCTGCTCCATTAGGACCAGTTTTATTCCCTTACGAGTAATACCAGGGCCCGGAAAATTGACTTCCTCCCAAAAACCGACACCTTGATGGTTTCAACTTCAGCCCGGCTTCCCTGGTTCATTCTAGCGTCAGCTAAAATTTTGTAGGATGACATTCCACTATCCTCCAGGTGACAGCAATCGTCGAACAGGACCAGACACTTAGGGGAAATAAAACGTGGAGCATGCTTCATCAACTCTTCTACCAGAGCTAAGTAGGTCATTCGGTCACAATTTCTCCCCACTTCTATTATGAGTATGGGGTAGTTTGCCCATCATCATCCGGGCTTCTCAGATCAAGTTCAAATTTCCATCGGCACCAGTTTCATATCTCAAAGTTGCCTGTGCACTTCAGTCATCTAATATGTGCATATCTGGAGATAAAGCATAAGAATCGAGCCTCGGCTTTCAGTTCCGGCCAACCCCTCCGAAAACCGAGCCCCCACCTATAGTGGACATAATCAACCACAAACGATCTCATCTCTCCGGGAAGACTCTCGACTGTTGGTTAGACTTGCACTTCTCCGTACCATATAAACAGAGTTGAGGCGCCATTACTTTCCTGGACTCTGCTCCCCCTTTCTCCAGTAGTTTAGGGCCTCCTAATACTTTGTCCCTTCTTGGTTTTTAGTTTCCTCCGATAACCGGTGATTCACAGCAGGGGAATTCTCCGCCTGCCCTTCTGTACCCGCTTTCCCCATCTATCTCTCCGCCTATGTATCTTCTGCCCTCAGAGTTGGTCGTCTGTTTTGGTATTGTGGTTGTAGCTCCAGGTTGATGCGCCTGGATAGCACCACTGTACTGTCGTCTATCAATCGTTATTCCCACAGAGACTGCCCCGATAGATCCCTCGCAACCTGGCCACTTAATCGCAAATCGTACACCCTCATTATTGATCTGCCCCGTCCACTTATAATTATCAGTGTCCACTTGTGTCAGTCCCAAAGGTGTGAGGCGTAGCTAGGTCTACCGCTTGGTCGGCCCACATCGGGCGTGCAGGTCGTCCGCGGCGATGTGCAGGAGCAACTAGTCTGGTGGATCGCATCCCCTGTCTTCACTTCACGAAGTGGTTTTCTGGTTGGGTGTCCATCTGAATATCAGCCCTAACTCCCAGTAACTTGTGAGGACCTCATGTTCTCACTATCACAGCGATGCCGCATCAGTTAGGGCCGTTTGAAGATAGCAAGCTTCCACCGTCTCCGTTCTGTCGCGGTAGTTCACCTGACGAATTCTTCAATACCGTAATCTCTTACCTTTTTGCCACCCCTTGTGTGCGCACCCAATTACATTTTCCGTATTGTCTCCCTTGTCGCTCTACCACCGTATGCACGCCTGGTCATTTTGTCCCTACCTTTATGGTTTCATTTTGCCAGCCCCATCCGTACCTGTGCCCGACCCTCATGGTAGAACTTGCCGTTCCACGTTTGAATCTCCCGCGGCCACATTTATAATCGGTCAGCCACAACCATATACTTCTTTTCTGCTTCCTGCAAACCCTTCTTAATTTTTCCCTTAGCCGGTGCTTTGATCGGCCGCCTTCTGCTCAGTCCATTTATGCGACTGCCTGCAGGTGCGCAGGACCTCAGCTGTATCGTCCCAAGTCAGCTAGACCTACACTTTCCGTTCTATTACAGGTTTCCTGTACCTGGTGCTCCTTTTTTCGGATTTCGTGTAGTCTCACCTGCAGCAAAACTGCCTCAGTGGTTATCCCTTACCCATTTCGCTTTGGTCATTTCTCAGATCTGTCTTGTACATTGTTTGCCGCGAGCATCATTTCTGCATTCTCAGGTTGTTCTGTTTCTTCACATTCTACCTGTTATAAGGAAAGCGTTACCCCATGAATTTCGTGTACAACTTCAAACCATATGATCTACCTTCACCTGTCCTCTCTGATCTTTCATATACCCATTTCGCTCTTGCCTTGTTTGCCGCTACAGAAGCTGCTTTCTTGCACCACAGCCAGTTCTCCTCCACAGCTCCCTCTCTTCACTGATATTCCACACTAATGCGACCACTTAAAATCTATATTTGCCCTGCTTTCCACAGTCTCTCCCACTCCAATCACCTTTCTGCTTGATAATGTAAGTCCTCTTCTTAGTGCTTTCTCTCAGCCTCGACCGTCATGACCTGATGCCCCTGCACAGAACAGACTAGTGGATCCACTCTCGCTGTCTTCGTTGACCACTCCCTTTATCTTCTATCCATTGAGAACCGTTTGCCACAGCCGACATTATGTCTATGCTTCTGGGGTCGTTTCTCTCCCCTTCGAATAACCGAGTTCCATTTGATATATAGAAATCAATATATATAACAATTTTCCTAAGTAATTCTAAGAAGTCTGATCCAACCTCACCTGCTTCCTCTGGCCACTGCCATTCCTGTGTTCCAGCGCTCTACTGTTACTCTCTCCAGCTTCTCGTCTTTTATGATATTTTCCACTCTATCCTCTATATAGAGAATATTTTCGCTTCACAATCTCCTGTTTTTGGCCGGCCACCTCTCTTGCCAACATTGCACTGTTTATCATGATATACGTCCACTCCGGAAATATCGGTAAGTAACAGCTACGGTATGCCAGTCTTCCAAAGACATTCTTCCTCTCCGACCCATCTTTCATGGCCTGCTTCGCTCGCTCTATGGTCCACACCAAATTTTGTAACCGGCGCGGATCATTTATCCCAGTGTGACGATGCTTAACTGCCATTTATTTTCACCCAGTGTATATCAATTCACCCACCGTCGGCTTTCGTTAGCACAACTGTTCAGACTGGTTTTAGTTTTCTCTCAGAAAAACTCCTGGCTTTGGGCTACTTTCACTTGCATCGGCCAGATCCCACCTTCTGACCGTGGCTTTTTAAACTTGCCGAAAATTCATTTGAATTCATCAAATGGTCAATTCAAATCACCTCCATTATTCCTTTGTATGCATATATATCTCTTGGAAGTCCATCTTTTCTAGTTTAGTTGAACGTTTTCCCACGTTGTCACGAAATATCCTTTTACATTATTGTTCTTGACATTTGATCATGTATCTGGCATGCTTCGGGACTCTTCGAAATAAACCGTTATCCTGAACTTGTAGAAACAACCTCCTTACGTTTTCAGAGACATCTACCTCCCCAGCCAAAGAAGGCATGAAATTTCATCTAGTTAAGTCGTCCAATCTGGACCCCATAGTACATGGCTTTTGGGCGGCACAACCTGACATATGTCAGCACGATCAAATATCGCTGTGAGCCTTCTTGGTTTTTTGGACTGGCAACTAGGCAATGGGGTAGGTGCCACATAGACCACGGGGAATGGAAATGTCTACAGGCCATGTACGGTTGGTACGGAAGCAATCGATGGGGGGAAATCCACGGGATCAGATATCTCCCACTCAACCATTCTTACACCGCGTCTTCAAAAGTTGGGAGTGGAACCTAGCTACACTGCACCACAAACTCCCCGAAGAAACTGCCATACCGCGTTGGTGGAAAACCGCGGAGGTCGAGCCGATCCACAAGAGAAGATTGAGGGACCAGGTAACGAAATACCGAGTTGAAAGGCTGCCACCAGTGTCACTAAAGTTAGTGGGGAAAACTGCGCGAAATACTCTTGTACTATATATGGGGAAGGATAACCTGGCCGCCCATGAAAAGCACATTTTTAGGCGAGGCAGGTCCTGTCTCATCAAAGCACCGAGCTCTTTTGATGAGACAACCAGTAAGAGAATATTTGTCGCTTGGGCCTCTGCAAAGCGCCTAACGGCATTATTCACCAGTTTTTTAAGTAAGCTGGGGAAAGTAACATGGCTACGGGGCCAATGGAACGCCAGAAGCTTATTAAGCTTGGTAAAATTTATGAACTTAGCATTATTAAACAATGGCCCCGCGATGGAAGTCAGCACTGGCGTGGTTCAAAGCCGAAGGATTGAGACAACGGAATCTTGGGTGACAGGACAGCCAATCAGGGGATTGGATTGATGGATAGGAAATGAATCCTGTCAGCGTTGTTCAGTTCTCAAGGCTCGGTCTTCCATACCAGCCAAGCCAATGCTTCGTGCGCAACGAGTAAACGCATGGAAAGGCAGCCCACATTTTCTATCTTCCGCTAATAGAACGAGATGAGTAGAGGGCAGAGCAGTTTTCCTACTAGAGCTAGTGGGACGGAGCAGAACATCTTGCTGACCACTTATTCTACGTCGATTTTGGGGACATCAAGCTCCTTATGATGAGAGAAACCCGTAAAATTTTTCAGAGATCGAAGTCGTGTTTGGTACTGATCCCGACCTATGAAGGTGACTCGCAACGGATTAGAAAATCGTCTTGGTCCATGACACGACTAAAATCACGGATCCTGGTCTGGGTGAAGTCTGCTCGTTGACTCAGCTCTCGATTCACCAAGTGACAGTCTTTACTCACTCTGGATAGCGCCTTGGAGCCCTAAGGTACCGTATAGCACCAACTGATGCAGAAGCGAACTCAAAACAAGGTTGCTGGGCAAATTCTGCGGTATTATTCATGAGGTAACACATAGGCGAAAGACAATCATAACGTTGATAGTGGGCCTCGGCTTCTATCCCGTCAATATGTAACCTAAGCGGGCGGAAGAATCTAGTATAGAAACACGGCCGACCAAAAACGATGGATAAAGAGTACCTGTCCTGTGGTCCGACCGACTACAGTGAAATCTCTACGCTCGATCAGGGCCAGTGAACAAATTCTTGAGTACCGCAGCCAATGAATAACGTGAACAAACGGAAACCCCGCTATCCGCTAACGAGGGCGATAAAACGGAAACAAAATGCATAAAAACAGCAGGCTCTGAATCACAGAGTTTTGCTATCATTCGAAATAGCCGCAACGTCTCTTGATGGAAAGATCAAACATTGGATAAAAGGAAAATTCCTGTGGCGAGAAGTCGAATAGAGCTAAAAATCAAAGATGGCGAAATTAACGTAGACGTAGTCAATCTGATGTCCACAAGAAATTAAGTCTCAGCTAAAGGTTGGTGAATTTTCTTTTTCCCTCTCTGTTGCACCAGCCACCGAAGTTTCTCTAAATGTCAAGCACCCAAAAATGGTAGTCCGCTCAGGGTCCCTTCTCCTACCTACGACCCCAAACACCGAGTCAACAGGATTTATGATTGCAATGCTGCTACCTCTACACCCTTGATATCTGGGGGGGGGGTTGCAGCATTACTCCCGCACACACCTCACCCCATGGACCACATGTCTACTGGGCATTTCCGGGCAAACAGGGCAAACAGAAATTCCGGGAATCCGTAGGTCGGATGCCCTTCGCCATGTGCACACCAACTGTTCAGATGAGACCGTCGACGTGTGCATGACGATCATCAGTCGTGCCTTATGGCAGGCATTTTCTATTGGGTTTCTATGTCGAGGTAAGTACCACTTCACCCTCCTCAAGGATCCGCTATTTACCGGTCCACTTGTTTCAGATTTGTGGAACTGGTTAATACTTTCATAGCCATTGCTGTCAAAGCTTCGGCTGGTTAATTTACCCGCCATTAAAGCCCCAGGAGCTGTCCTGCAGACCGTTACTCACCGGCGAACCGTAACCCTCGTGAAGTAGAAGGAGGCTACTCGGGGTAATTCCCGGTCAACTCCATAGAACCAACATTGCAGGCGTCAAAAAGCAATGTTTAGAATTGTCCCGGCCTCAACGAGGCATGTTGATGAAGCCTCAACTTTATTTTTCCGTTCGTATACCTGAGCTAATAGCAGCTTGGGGACCGATTGGGTAACTTTCCTATACAACGAGTCGATGGCTAGAAGGTGGTTCGTTTAACTGCCGTTAGAGACCTTCTGGTGGTGTGCGGTCGAGTACCTCCCTCCGACCCTATCTAGTCGTGTAGCCACTCAGATCCGAGACAGACTTTAGAAAAATGAGCTAATTGTCACTATGAATCTATTGATAAGCCTCGCCTCTAGATGAGGCCTTCTAGTGCCATGATAAATGTTCTAGAGAAGGGTAATACGGTAACAGATATTGGAGTGTGAGGATAATCTAACAGAGCTAGTGTAGTTCTACCCCAGACGCGCAAAGACTCCAATAGGAACTGCTTGAGACAATTAGGCATTTAAAAGGAATGCCGACCATGAGCAGGCCGCTGGCCGTACGCGATGGTGACTGCTATCAGCTGGCACAGTTCAACTCGATCAGACATAGGTTGAAGAAAAATATCGGGGACCAGTATCTCACTCGCAGGAAAATTACCAACTGCTGTAAACTTCCCGATGGAATGATAAAAGCGAACAGGGTGGCAGCTTCCAAGATTTACCTGGACTAGCCGCTCATCATGGCCCGTGAGTCAAAGAAGTGAGTCTACTTTTGATCCTTTCGTCTACTAAGGTCGTCTGTGCTCCTTCTTAATCTCTTACTTTTTCTTTACATCCAACACACCAAACTCGTTTATAATGTAACTGCAAGCCTAGATCTAAGCGGCAAAGTTGCTTACGAATAAGCTCTATTTATAGTTAGGCTTCTGAGTCAAAGTACGCCATTCAAATGATAGCCCTCTTTTAAAATCTCTTCCAGCTCCGGCGTCCGAACTCCCGCTAGCTACAGAGAGCTTTATGTCTTCTTTCGAGCTGAGACCGCTTACTGCGACGCGAAGAGGCTTACTTCAATATACTTGCCCACTTCCAAGACAGATATGTCCATTTTGGAAGATATTTGATACACAAGAGACTCTCAGCAATGTTTTTTGAGGCATACAACTGGTCAACCAAAGGTTGGCCAGTCTGTTTGGCAAGTTGGGAGATCAGGTTAACCTAAATCCCTCCAGCTTTCTGAATGTTCGAAGCCTATATGCTTAAATAAACCCAGTTTTGTTCTGCTTTGGCCGGAGGCCTAGTCTTTCCAGGCGTCCTGGAAACTTGGCGTACCACGGCTCGTGGTCTCTAATTGTTATCCCTCTGGGCCTCCCATTTCTCTTCAATACAATAAGACTATCATCATCACCGCCAGATCTGTCGGAATCTGTGGTTTCTTCCTAATTCAATAGTAGGACAAGAATCGTATCAGCGGAAGTCGCCCACGTACCTAATATTTTTTTAAAAGTTGGCTTGAGAGGAACTAGTCCACAACTGCGGTGTGCCGAGAATCGTTTCCTTTCTATTTTTATCACATTTTTAGATTGAACATTAGATGCAAAGCTGGGTGGCCACTTCACAATTGCCTCGTGCATTATATACGCAGGCTGTCACAATACACGCTTATCAGTTCTGCTCTACTGGTCTTCTTCACCATAGCATAGGCGATGAAAGGTCACTCTGTGGCCTTCATATTGACTTCATGCGAAGTATCACAGTGATAAAAGTTGGCCGTTGCATAGTTGGGGGGGGGGGGCTAGCAAAAGCAAGCAGTGAGGAAGTAGCGTGCTAAAGCCTAACTGACTTAACATTAGTAATAGACGTAAAGGTCTGCATTTAAAACCCTCCGCAACGTTCCAAGTACTTTGCAATTATATTGCATCCGACATTACTCTGCAAAGTTCGTCCACACACAACACTTTTACGTGTTTCGTTTGTGTGAGACATTTAAATTTGGTCTTGAATCGTTTCTGGTCAACGCGCTTGGACTGTAACACACGTTTGAGCAATGAGTGGCCAGATTCACAACGGATCCCGAAATCAAAAGGCGATGATCCGTGATATTCTACGATACTAGATTATCGAATGAACAATGACACCAAAAAGATACAAACCTCAATAATGAGATCACAAGGGCTCAACAAACGAGAAACCGAACTACAGCGTGTGAGCAAGGAGCACGTGCGTCAAGCAGGTCCAGAACAAGGATGTGACAAAGTAGCGCTCTGGGCGCGAACAAACAACATTTGGTCCATAAAAACAAACAGTTCGGAAAGACACGTCAATAGTGTAAGCAAGTGAGTGATGTTAGGAAAAACACTGAATCGCAAAAGTTTTAGGGAGATTTCCCACTACCGGTAGTTACACCGCCCACAAAAATCCTCCCGAATCCTTAGCAGAGTCAAAGGTTTGGTATAAAGTTACTGACTCTTCCTACCTACCTAAGCCCCGCTGTCAGTGCGCTCGCCTAATGCCTGTCGTCAACGTTCCACTCATGGTCGCACCTAATCCGTTGGCCACATAGACGCGAGGCTATTCCACATCTTCCACGAGAACAACTGACCGATGGCGGGAGTGGACGGGGCACATAGATGCTGCTTTGGAAAGGCCTTCCTGCCCTGGCCGTAGGTGCTTGCTTGAGTGTGTGTGTCCGTGACGTAATCGCCGATATTTCCATAGATGCCAATGACATTTCAGTAACGTCAACAAAAACAAATTGCCAACACCGTCACATGTTTGATAGGGGTTGCGGGACATATAGTGCATCGGGTATGTGCATTTGTGTCTGGATGTAAAATGGAATCACAAGTATCACCACACATCGAAAGAGGACTATCCGCAACGTCAACGAGACTATGAGCGCTGTAACTTGTTTGACGGGGATTGTGTGGCATAAACGAGTAAAATGTAGGCATGTGTGCGTGACCTAAGCTCCACTACTTCTATATATGCAAAAAGGCATTCGATAACGTCAACAAAAAACAAACGACGAACAGTGTCACACGTTTGATAAGCGGTTGCGGGGTGTAGAGTGCATCGGGTGTGTGTATGTGTCTGGATGTACAATGGAATCGCATTTATCACCACATATCGGAAAAAACCTCCTGTGATGTCAACGAAAGACTGCGAGCGCCGTAAAGTGTTTGACGGAGACCATGTGGTATAACCAGTACAATGTAGGTGAGTGTGCGTCGGGTTGTATGATGGTTCGATACGTCACTGTGTCGGGATTGCTTCCATATATGATGTTTCTTTACCCACTTCGATGACTAGTGCAAAACAGTCTACTGGGCCTCAGCTTTACCAGCTTCTCCGCCTTCGCTCTCGAGTAGGCTAATACTGCTTATGTCACGAATGAGTGCTGCGTTAGCTCTCTTCATCTGCACCGTTCATATCATTCCGTCAGTGCTTTCGATGGTTTCCATAACTACTCCCAAGGACCAGGTGCAGAAGTGTGCATGTTCGTCTGCGATCATCACCACATCCCCAACCTTTAATGGTCTTGTTTTCACCAGCCACTTCTGTCGAGTCTGCAGAGCCAGTAGGTACTCCCACAGCCATCGCCCCCAAAAATCCTTGGCAAGATAGTTCGCTTGCTTCCATCAGTGGAGGTAGCTCCCACGAAGTTTTACCGGCATTTGGAAACCGTCACTCGACCTTAACGTCAATAAGTCGTTCGGGGTGAGCGCCAGGTCGGTGAGGTGGCCGGTCATTACTGAAACCAGGGGGCGGTTGTTCAGGATTCTCTCTACCTAAGTCATGGCGGTGTTCAGCGTCTCGTCGTCAGACGGCTGTTGCTGAATGATCGACAGCAATATCCGTCTGGCGGACCGGATCAGGCGTTCCCATACGCCGCTGCGGTGGCTAGCCTGCGGGGGGTTGAAATGCCATCGTATGCCGTAGGCCGCGGTTCGATCCTGCAGTTCGTCCCTGTTTATGTTCTTGCGCCAATGCTGCAATTCCCGGTGAGCGTCCACGAAGTTCGACCGATTGTCTGGGTATATATCGGCCGGTACGCCTCTTCGGCTGATAAATCTCTGCAAGGCCTAGGAAGAAATCGGTCGTCATCGAATTCGCCTCTTGGAGATGATATATCTTTGTTGATTGGTCCCACTTATCCGCCCTCTCGAGCTCTCGGATAATAGCCTCGCGTTGTACCATTCTGAAAATTTCGTATTCTGCAGCTTGTAACTCATCGGGACTTATCGGACCCACTTGTATCCGGCCTGAGAGCGGTAGCCCTTTCATGACTAGTAAGTTTCTCTTGAACTTGGTTAACCAAACTAACAAACGAAGGGTCTTCATCCAGGAAGAAAACCTGACCAATCGCGATAGAATGGATGTCGCTTCAACAACGTTGGCCGTTATCGCTAGGCCTTTGATCTCCAGTTCTACTTCCGTAGGAGGTTTTAATTCGAACACGGGCCAGTCCTGTTTAGGCACTTGCAGGAAGTTTAGCTCTCTTGTCCACGTGTCTATTTGCCTGAAATTGGTCGCACCTCGGGAGCACAGATCGGCTGGATTATCGCCAGACCTGACATGCTTTCACTGGTTCAAGGCTGATTCGTCGTGGATGATCGTGAGCCGGTTAGCAACGAAAGTACCAAACCGGCTCCGGACGTTGTTAATGTAGTAAAGTACTATCGTTGAGTCCGTCCAAAAGCTAGCCGACCAAATGTAGAGGTCAAAACATCTCTTCACCGCTTGAACCGCCCTGACTGCCAACACGGCTGCGCTGAGTTCAAGGCGTGGGATCGAGACCGACTTCAGTGGAGCAAAGCGGGTTTAGCGAACGGGATCCTCGTGGTATATTGTCCATCTCCTGCGCACCACCTTCCGTACATCACCGCTCCATGACCGACTTCAGATACATCGGAAAAGGCATGTAGTTCTCCGGTCCGCGTCGTATGGCCAGGAGTCAAACATCGTGGAATCGTTATGTCCCATAACTTCTTCAAGGTGTTCAGAAATTCTTCCCAGTCCAGCCGGTGCTCTCGGTCCAGTGACTGGTCCCGATCGACTTTCTTACGGCACAGCCGCTGCAGCAAGATCTTTCTGGGTAGCAGCCATGGTGAGACGAAACCGAGCGGGTCGAACGAACTAGAGGCAGCGGATAGTGTGCCACGGCGGGTTATTGGCAGCTCGGGAACGTTTAGCTCGAAAACAAAATCGTCCGTTTCCGCGTCCCATTGTATTCCTAAAGTGCGTTCGAAAGAAAGTGGAGGGCCGTCCAAATCTCTTACCCTTTCCGCCTTTTTGTGATACTGAATGACCTTTAGCACTTCTGAAACGTTCGACACCCATTTTGTTAGATGGAAGCCGCCTTCTTCCAGCAATCTCGTCAGGCCCTTGAACTGCGCTAGAGCTGATTCCACATCGTCAAATGACCCAAGATAGTCGTCGACGTAGAAATTCCTGCTGACGCTATCTACCACCGTCCGATGGACTAGATCTCCATGTTTGTTCGCTGATTCTCGGAGGGCGTAGTTCGTACAGAATGGTGATGATATGGCTCAGAAAGGGTGGACGGTCATCCTATAATTCGCCACTGCGTTGTCCCAGTCGCTCTCTTCCCACCACAGGAAACGCAAAGCATCTCGTTCTCCTACCGGAATCTTCACCTGATGGAACATTTCCCTAATGTTGGCAGACAAAGCCACTTTACCCACTCTGAAACGGCACAAAACATCGATCAGTGGTGTGGTCCAGTCAGGTCCTTGTAGTAAGCGATCGTTTAACGACTTGCCATGGAACTTGGCTGCACAGTTGAAAACCACCACAAGATTCTCGGGTTTCTTGGGGTTGATAACCGGGTGGTGATGCAAATACCAGATACCTCTATTGCCGTCGGTGTTGGCAGGCACCTTTTCAACGTAACCGAGGGCTTCGTTTCGCTTCAATAAATCCGCGTATCGTTCCCACAGATTCTGGTCTCGAATGAAGCGTTCTTTCAGTCGTAGTAACGTTGGAGAACATAATTTCCGTTGTCAGTCCACGGGTCGACAGATGTGCGCCATGGAAGGGGAACGTCGAACTGTTTTTTGAGGCCTCTAGTGCCTTGCCGCATCGTTTGTAAAGATAAGTGATCCTCTTGAGACAACTTTGGTCTTTCGTCTCCAATGTCATGAAACTCCTTTTCATACAGCTGCTGCAGGTGATACTCTATGCGGTCCATTTCGGCGGATAAGTAATTCACGGAACTACGTACCCCTACTAGACCATATAACATTTATCTCTGAGCAGCGCGTACGGCATACGGTGCCTGGCGGTCGCCCACTCTCTGGTCAAGTACCCAATCCGCCTTTGGCACGTCACAGCCAATGAGGAGATCCACTTCATCATCTTCCCAGTCTTCAACGGTTACATCCTGCAGATGGGGCCACCTAGTCAAGATTGCGCTGACCGACCTCGGAGCTTGCATGGGGAGATCCACTGACGTGAATGCCTCCGCTGGTTCAATTTCCTCGTTAGTGTCTAGAGAGATGAGTTGCAGCCTTAATCTACCGGCAGTCATTACCTGTGTTCCGCCCACCATGCTCACTGCCAAAGAAGTCGCACCTTTAGCGAATCGGTGTTTGTCGGCAGACCGCTCCTTCACCAGAGTAGTGTCGGATCCACTATCGACGAAAGCCAAAGCTCTGCCCCCCCCCCGTTGGGGTCACTACTCCCACGGCAACTACGCCTAAACGTACCAGTTTACTGGCAGACCGCGACTTTGAACTTGGGCTTGGTACTCGCCTCGGGTAAGGTTACTCTCGCCTGATGCAGCAGTCTATGGTGTCTGCCCGTGCAGCCCTCGTAACCACATTGGTTCCTTGTCCTACAAGCTGCCGTCCGGTGCGTGGTATTGAGACAAGTAGAACACACTCCTGCCATCCTCACCATTTCCCACCGTTCGTCCATTGTGGCGTTGCCGAACTTGGGGCATTCTGGTAGTCCGTGGCTAGCATCACAGGGTCTGCAATTTGGTTGCGCCGTGGCATCGCGTGGAATGGCGTAAGCATTGGTCCAAGGTTGGTATTTTGGATGTCCCCGTGCAGGGGTTTGAGCCTGGCTAGTACTGGGCTTGTTTGCCAGGTTGTTGTCCCGGATAAGTCGGCCAAATCTGCTGTCGGCTATATTGGTTTGCCTGTCCAAGTACTCGGTCAGCTCTTCGAAGTTAGCTTCCCTGTCGCTTCGGCTTATCCGTTCCAATTCTTCCGCCCACCGACCCTGCAGTTCGGGAGAGAGGTGACGGACTATGTTTTCCAAAGTGTGCGTTGCATCTAGGTCAGCCCTGTAACCTAAATGGTCGAGGGCTATTGAGCAGTTTTGCATCTTGATCACCAGGTCAACCATTGTGTAGACGTCGCCCTTGGTTCTCTTTGCCTCTACTATTAGGCCCTCTATTAGATCACAGGCCACCTTGAACGGCAGGCCGAACAGGTCCCTTAGAATATTCCTTGCTTGGGTGAAGCCCTGTTCCGGGTTGAGCATGGTACACCCGGCGACAACTTCTCTTGCTCGGCCTCGACAGTAGTGAGTCAGGTAGAGAAGCCTTTGCCCGGGGTCGGTTACCTCACTTTCGACGAATGTCTCGAACTGTCTGACAAACTTGCAGTGTTGTTCAGATCGCCCGTCAAAAACCGTTAGTTCCACTCTTGGCAAATCTATCGATGGTGTCTTGTGGTCGGCGACCGGCGCGGTGTTCCCTATATTATTGCACCCTGATCTATCGAAAGTGTCGTAGTCACTGGTCTCATGCTCACGCTCTTTCTGTATACACTTTTTTCCTGCTTCCTGGGCCTGTTGTCTAGCCGATAACCACTGTTGTTCTAGGTCTAGTATTCTCAGCCTATATAAATCAACATCCTTACGATCCATATTGCCCTTATTAACACATGAACTAGCACTGACAGGACTAGGTGATCTAACATTACCTAAAGAATCAAATGTACCCGAAACCGCCCTAGTGACTTGCCGTATTACTTTTTGTCCAGAATCCAATGTTATCGATCGTTTTCTTGGCATTTTGCGTGTTTTTCCTCGTTCCAAATTGATCTATTGAGTATTGCTACACACGTCTGAGCAGTGCGTAGCCAAATTCACAACGGATCCCGAAATCAAAAGGCGATGATCCGTGATATTCTACGATACTAGATTATCGAATGAACAATGACACCAAAAAGATACAAACCTCAATAATGAGATCACAAGGGCTCAACAAACGAGAAACCGAACTACAGCGTGTGAGCAAGGAGCACGTGCGTCAAGCAGGTCCAGAACAAGGATGTGACAAAGTAGCGCTCTGGGCGCGAACAAACAACATTTGGTCCATAAAAACAAACAGTTCGGAAAGACACGTCAATAGTGTAAGCAAGTGAGTGATGTTAGGAAAAACACTGAATCGCAAAAGTTTTAGGGAGATTTCCCACTACCGGTCGTTACACTGATCATGGGATGCTGAGCCTCAGGCTTTACTGTTCAGTCCACTGAGCCGCATACTTCGGGATTGTACATTTGTTTGCTTTTTTGATTATCAATTTGGTACCGTAAAATTGCCAATTAATCTCTTCCTTTCGTTCCGATTCATGCAAATCTGCTACGCTTTGGTTGAACTGCGGTTACTGTGACTAAAACTACCTTAGCAGAACCTCGGGAAGCAGACTATTCCGTAAAGCCCAAGAGAGGAAACGATGACTTCAAGAAACAACAAGAAATAATTCTGCGAGTCTCTGAAAGTGGCTTGGGAGTTGTTGATTTTATAAACGGTGCCAAACCTACCAGTTCGGCCAGTGCTAGCCATGTGTTTTTATCGCTCTAAGTATGAAGGCTTTGGTGTGCTTGGAACCAGAGTGACAATTGGGGAATCAATGGCGGTTAGCTAGAAAGGAAGTGATGAAAAACGGAACTCATATCAACGAGCCAGCAGGATAACCACGTAAGTATTTATATTGATATCCAAGTGACAACGTTATCCACAGGCACAAGCTTTTGTGACCGCCTGAAAATACCGAGGTTTCGGCATACGAACTGCCATGGGTAGACATGGCCCCCTTCAATGGGCACCCCGATTGATATCGTATAGGCGTGAAGCAATTCAGAAATTTTGTCGAGTGCAAAGGTTCTTATCCTAGGCCAACGACGGGTTGTGGAAAATCTCCCAAAATACCCTGCAGTTTCATTCTTTCTTAACATCACACACTCGTTTACACTATTGGTTTGTCTTTATGCACCCCACTGTTTGCATGAACCAAAGTTTGTTTGCTCGCATCCAGTGAGCTACTCTGTTACATCGTTTTTCTGGGCTTGCATGACGCACGTGCTTTTTTCTCGCATGCCGCCATTCTGTTCTCTTTTTCTGAGTCCCGATGGTCACATAATTGAGGTTTGTATCGGTTTCATATCACTGTTTACTTGATAATCTAGTATGGTAGAATTTCACAGATAATCGCGTTGTGATTACGGAATCCGTTTCGAATTTGGTTGCTTATTGCTCAAAGGCGTCTTAAATTTGACTCTGTACTGTCGTGGAAAGGCCAAAGACACTATGGAAGACCACTCTACGCTTTATCAAGCAAACGAGTACATTAAGGCGTCCATTATGGGCGAATATTCGCTCGGACTTCCATTTAAGGCAGCTGGGAGCCTGACGGATAGTGTTTCATTGGAAGAAAGGATAGCCTAGGACAACTCAGAGCTGCTTTCAAACTTGGTGCTAAAACGTCCACTGAAGCATTTAAAAATGTGACCTGGTCCAAATGAGTTGCATGCACTGGAAAGCGCTGTTTAGTGTCTACCTATTGATTTACAGAGCCGATGGGTGGAGAATGCCGAAGGAACAGATATGCCTGAAAGACAAGCTACGTTCTATGACCTGAGGGAGTCCATCATTCGTCATTCGTGCATTGCCTACAGCCGATTTGAGCAATCTGTGTACCAGAGTTGCAGGCTGACGTGAGCAGCATCAACGTCGGCTCAAATATTAGGTGACGGCTGCAACAGAAACCTGTTTTTAGTCAGCAGGCACACGATAAGTCCAGAGCCCACGAGGTCACCCCAGCGCAATCAACGTAGCTCACTGCATCGGTTACCGGATTCTCTGAACTTTCATGGATTGGTTGCACTCGATCTGCAGTCAGCAGAAAAAAATTATTGCATGCTCTGTGTGTTTTAACAACCCTCACCGAGCCTCTGAATGCCTTTTCAAGGTGAAATTCGCCCAGGACGGGTGCTTGGATAATCATCTTCCGTTACTACACGTCGCCAGAAACAGCGCGCCTACTAATCCGAACGTGCCCACGATGATTTACTCAACAGGACAAGGTGATTGCAAGGCTGTGAGATTAGGCATAGTGCCTGTTAGTATCGGGATGCCTAAAGAATTGAGGGGTTTACGGCATTTTTGGACACGGGGTCAAACACTTCGCTGGTTACGCATGAGGTTGTAGAAAGCTAGGAACTAGTCTGCGAGCCCACCCCTCTCACGATCAGCAAGCGTTCAGGATGTCGTACCAACAATTCGATGGTGCGGATCCTACAGTCAACATGCTTCAGCCCTGAGATCAAGATCCCCTAGAGGGGAAAAACGGGATGTGGCGTCTTTTATTGTTTTTGCTGTTACCTTCATCTGGGGTGGTATTTTTGCCATTCTCAACAGAACTTATTGTTCGTTCTGAGGCACTCAGTTGTTGAAGGCATCACCTGCACCACTCCACCGTGAGTTGGCAATTCGTTATCGCGAAGTTTTATCGTAAGCCTCTTCCATAATTATAGGCTCAAACCTACCAAAAGTCACCCTCGGCAATCCTGTATAATAAACACATTGTTTCCCGGCCATAGAACATCATTTTGTTATCTACCCCTCTTTGGCTAAAACCCTAGTCCCTCTCTTTTATAGGTGTAAGCATCCTGCCAACCCAGATCGCAATCATCTTACGCGACTTTCCATAGAATACCATGGCTGCTCCATTCTTGGGTTTTATAAGTCTGACGACTTGTCCCGTATCTTAGAAACAGGCGTCTAAAGACGATCCTCCAATACGCTATATCCTCCAGTCGGCGCTTCCTCGCCCATTGGACTCAATCTGTAGTAGTTCAGAAGTACGGCCTAGGATAAAGAAGTGCAATCAGATCTTTCGATGTCCGAAAGGCCCAGTGGATTGTCCAGCCTCCCAAAAATTTTTAGTGACCACAGCGCGGTACCCCATCGTCGCATCTAATGATACTCGCCCCCAAGCACGTTGCAGAAAATAGCCGTCGCAATAATTATTTTTAACCTGAACATCCAGCCCACTTTTGGACTTATAAAATATCATTCGGAACGAGCTATGAACCGAACATCATGCCTCGTCCCTCCAATAAACGAAGCTTTAAGAACACCATCTCATAACCACGGAACAGCGGACTTTCCAAACACGTATTGGGAGGGAACGATTGCATCGTACTGCTCCACGATTTAGTTGACGAAGCTAGCTGAAAGGCTAGTCTTCACGAACAAATGCTGCCAACAGCTATAAGCTAAATCTCCTAACACGCTCTTTTCTCACGTATTGCGGAGCCTGACACACTATCGGAGCCACAAGGCCCGATGGACCCTGGGCAGTACACTGGTTCTGTTGCGTCAGAGGTATTACGGAGTGTTCAGAACTCCCGCATTGCTATAATATTCAACTTTCCTCGTAAAATACGGAAGGAATTAGTCAGCGGGACCCTTCTAGGTTCTTGTTACATTGTCCGTATTCCTTGTCGGATAAGGAGGGTCCGCAGGGCGTCGCGCCTGACAAGTGCTCAATCCTAATCCAGTTTCCTACCGACATCCTGGCCACGCTGTTCAAGATTATGCAAAGGGGTTTAACCGCGGCCACCTCATTTAAGAGTACCAGGATATTGGCTTACAAAGGTCTTATATTGCGGCAGACACCATGCAGCAAGCAGTTGTACTTGCAAACCGGGCAAATCTTCACCGGCAGTAGAATCGACGCACCCTCTGCACCCCACTGCGTCCGACATGTCACCTTGCAGCTGCGCTGATGGAGACGGTGCCTAACCGCCCCAGCTGCCTACGGTAAACGTACCCCAAAAAGCAGACTTGGGCCGTACCCCCAACAACTCCTCTAAGCAAACTACACCGAAGAGCCCGAAGAGTTCCTTGCGCAGCGCCCACCCAGGAAACACTTCTACAGCGCTGAATGTATGCACAAATCCTTCATCACCCCTGGCGAAGTCAACCGACCTCCTCAAATTAGATTTCACGGCTTTCCTACTCTTCTCAACATGCTAGAAAATGCCACCTAGACGTGGTTTGTACTTGTTTGCTGATCCGCCTACTCCTACTCCCTCCCTACCTAACGTAGAAGAACCTCGCCCATATTCAACTCTTTCCCAACGAATGCCTAGCAGCAAGGTCCATCGACCCCCCCCCCCGCCAACTAAAACTGCCGCTCTCTACACCATGCCATACAGACACCACCTAGTTTCAACCCATCATGTCCCCTTCTCGCTCATCATGAAAACACCTACTGATCAACCCACTGACGCTGGTTCCAAATCTGGTATCTATCACCCAGCCCCTATGATCCTTCCTACACCGCCTCTGTACCTACATGGATCTAACCCATATGTTCTACACAACCACTCACTGAAGCACTACCGGACGCGACTCACCCTATTGAATTCCCAACCTCAAACGAGTCGTCATTCGTCCTTGAATTACTATCTGCCACATGGTGCCCATTTGATCCCCACTCATTCGCTACCACCCCATCTATTCCCTCACGGCCTGCAAGCCCAGATCCTCAAACAACTCAGACTTTCCTGTCAACTGCAGCCACACAGAGTCGCCTCCCACAGTCTTCCTCAGCAGCAGCGTTCTTCAACCAGACAAAACAGCTGCTTTAGGGTTTCTAGACTCCCTCCCCAACTTATCAGCCTTGGGACTGCAGGTTGCCAACTTTTATAGCTTACCGTGCTACTATCCTGCCTACCCTGGTACAATCAGAAACGAGCCTCGACTGGGTCTTACGGGAGCCTGTGGTGCTTCTGTATCCCACGCATCCTCCCGAAAAACGACAAATCCGTGTCGGGCAACACGGAGTGCCTTCCCGGATCCTCCCTCTGCTAACTTCTTGCCCGAATCAAATATGGTTTCCGACTTCGACATTGACTCCACTAAAGGACTATAGCAGTTTTTGCTGAGAGCTGGGCCTCCCGCCTGAAACTGCAACTACTATAGTTGCTTCCGGTGGTAATCCCATTAACCCATCCAGTCCTTCCACTCTTGTAAATCTTTCCCCACTACGTGATGGTATGGCCAGGCGCCACACCTCACGAGCCCTTTTCTGGCCTATCACAGAAAGAGCCCTTCAGTCCATAATGATCATTCTACCCTTGCCGAATTTTGCCGCTCCAGCTCGGTGGTATCGGAAAAAAGGCGATACATGCAAGAACCGTTAACATTTGGGCTCAAACCTTGCACCCGTGAACTACTTCAGAACCCCAAGACTACCATGCCTTTTGGCACTTCGCACGCTGAAGCCCCCCCCCTAAAAGTCCCCCTTCAACGGATAACCTCGTTTCTTCACCCCGCCGTATTACGCGCCTTTCAACTATACTACGTGACTCACGTAGTAACCCCCCCTCGGTAAACTAGTGGTCTATTCCTCATTCCTATCGGCAGCCTTTTGGTGGCCAGGAAACTACCCAAATCAGTACTTTGGCAACATCCGCCAACCCCAAAATAGTCTTAGTCCCCGAGACAAAGCTGTCTGAGCAGTCCCGCCTAGGTCGTATAAGCACCGCTGGGTATCATAGATTCTCTAGCTCCCGCCAATTCAGACGATGTGGCAAATGCCTAGCCATGATATCTCAGCAACTTTTCCAAGGCATCTCGCCCTGGAACAAATAGACTACCCCCTTTGGTTATCAATAAATGTCATTAACCATGCAATATTAGTAAGGTGTGCCTATCTTTCTTCCGGATTATCGGAAGCTTCAATGTGCTCCATTACTGATGCTTTCAATGCGGCTTCAGACCGCCCTGTGAGTACCAGAGTTGTTCCGAGTGACTTCATCTACCCTCTGATAAACTAGTCCTAAAATATAAGCTAGTCCCCTCTGAAAAGCCTCCTTTCGTGCACAATTAGTGGGGGTAGACCCACTACCTAACACACCCACCAGAATGCCAAATATTCTTGACTTTGTCTTCAGGCATAACTCACCCAGTGTCAGAACTCAAACCACTCACCTATTCCTGGGCAGTAAACACTAGACCGCCATGTTTGCATACAACTACCTCTCGGCGACCCCCTTCTAATAAAACCAGCTACCCTTACAGTCATTGCAAGTTCGACCTACTGAAAATATGATTGGTTCCTGGGCATGAGACTCTTTCGTTGTGGCTTGCAAAGCTCAGACTGCAGCTGACTCCTTTTATGCCAACGTGAACAGCTACCTAAACAGCGCCAGTCCAATCTGCTCCCCATTCACTCAGCGCAGAATCTCGATAACATGCTGAAATGAGCTCGAGCTGCTAGGACTGCAGCGCGAATACCAACAGACGAAAACCTTCTCCATTCTATTACGCAATAATAAGGCAAACCAGGAGCTCAGGGGCTCCACTGAAGTGCCGCTCAAAAAAATTGGAAGCATTCGCTCTAACTCACCCTAACAAAGTTGGGCTTTTGTCCAATTCGTTAAGTATAGGGGCGTGGTCACGGCACCAAAGTAACAAGAACGACCATACACGGCAGGATACTTGTATTCTCACGATCACACAAGTCAAGTCATGGCACACATACAGTCGCTTATATAGGCCTTTTTCCAGACTGCGCGGCACCAAGATTGCTATTGCCGCTGCTTGAGCGCTTCGGCTGCGTTCTGTCCAGTTGCCTGTGGCCGATGGCCTGCTTCTTTTGACCGTCATTTCACTTCAGTCGGTCCAACTGTCTCAGTTGACGGCTTGATAGGCGGCCCTTCAACTGGGCTATCTTGTTGGTTGCCGGAGATCCCGTTGCTTTCTCTCTGGTCGTCGGTATGCCTCCTTTTGCCTGCTTCGGGATGCCTCCGACATATTCGCCGCCTGTTCTTTTGGCTGTGGCCCTCGTTCGGTTCGTTCGTTCGCCTTGACGTTCACGCCGTTCTTCCACCCCAGCATTCCCTTTTGCGCTGTCACCACGATTTATCTTACCTCATCTGAAACAGACAAGCTAGTCATCAATAATATGCCCTCGCAAAAACCCGGACCGGATGGAGTGCCTCCGGCTCTTTTCCCTTTTCGGTGGCTCCGACTGGGCTTCGTTGTTACTTAACCTATTTACACTTTCCGAGAATGATAGTTTAGTGTCGCTGCAGTGGAAAACCTCTGTTGTCACACCCTGCTTTAGAAAAGGTTCACAGCTTGACCCCGATAATTACCATCCAATTAATCACCCATCCGTGGTATGTGCAATTATGGAGCAAATTGTCGGGTCTCAGTTAACTGATTATCTCATGTCCAGCGGTCTACTGGGCCCTGGTCAGCATGGTTTCATCAAATCGCCGTCAAGCTCGCTCTGTCAAAAGGGTCTTCTGGACTCGCTAACCTCAACCACTGTCGATGGGGCTTCTGCGATCATTCTGTTCCTAGATCCGTCAAAAGCCTTCGACCGAGTGCCTTGCCAGCATTTATTATTAATAGTAATGACAACGTTTTATTTCGGATACGCTCGAAGCAAGCCGGATGCATGGTCAAAAATTTACAAGCCATAGAATGGACAAACAAAGTTATTGAAAATATAGAAATTCGACCGACAAAAGCAGGATAGGTAGGCTCAGTAGGGGGATTAAAGGGGGATAAAGGTATGATAATGTGAGCGCACCGCAGATAAACGTAAGGAGTTACATGGACCCATGAGCGGATTCAAATGGATGCTCGATGAGCTTGGAAGTCAAGGTCAAGTGGGGGTTGAGACCGGTCCAGGTGGGTACATCTGAAAGCCGACAGATATATATGAAAGGGGCTAGAAATCGGTATGAAAAACTGTGTTAACTAGAGTCGATGGAGAAAAAAGTGGGATGCACCGCTATGGATTAGATAACAACGGAGCAATATTACTCTGCAATAGATGATCGAAGGATAGGGCACAGAACTCACTGTAAGACAAGCAGCGAGCAATGCAAGGCGTGAAGGGTGGATCAGGTGACAAAAATGATTTAGAAGGATTGAATATGGTAGATATGAGGCAAGAATGTAGAGGGAATGGAGGCATATCATGACGGTCAGCCGGACGATAGCAAGAGAAATAGCTGGTGAGGAACTTCAGGATGCAGAGCAAACGCATATATATAAGTGGAGCAGAATCTATACCAATGAAGCCTTAGAAAAAAAGTCATTAGAAGAGGCGGGTGAGGTTGGATCGAACGTTTACAGAACTAACTTGGGAAAACTCCGGTAAATTTTCCTCATGACGGGCGAACATGGCGGATCAGCAGAGAGGTAGAAAGAAAACACTTTGGAAAGGCAAAATTGACAAAGGCTGTGAAGAGCAGTTCATAAAAGAGGGAAGATGAAGGAAATTATCAAAGAGACACAGGTAAGAATGGATCTAATGATCCGAATAATGTAGGTGAGATATACAGTAACAGACCCGTTACTCGGTTGGTTGGGTTCATACTTCTCCGACCGTCATCATTTGGTTCTGGTTAATGAGTCCGTCTCGAAACACAAACCTGTCACCAGTGGTGTCATACAGGGCAGCTTTTTGGGCCCACTACTCTTCCTCATATACACGGGTGATGTGTTCAGTGTCGTTCGTCATGGCAGTCTCCATCTCTTCGGGGACGACACCAAAATCGTGTATAGTTGGGGTTCTAGTCAGCTTAGTACAGTTATCGGTGATATACGGAAAGATTCAACAGCCCTTAGTTCTTGGTGCATCACTTCATGAATGAAATTTTCGGCTGAGAAAAGCAACATTCTTACGTTCAACTGCAATGTCCCCCCAGGTATGCTCAGCATTGACGGTCACCCGATTGCCATCAGCCCGTTAGTACGATATTAAGGTTCGCAATATTCAACCACCTTCACTTTCTCTGAACATACTACCATTCAAACTTCTAAGGCTAGAAGACTTATAGGCCTGCTTCGTAGGACATTCCGCATTCCAGAAAGCAAATTCAGCACATATAAGACTCACGTTAGACCCCTTCTGGAAAACTGTTTCATAACCTACTCTTACGTGCGCCAGTGGGACAGAGCTGCTATAGAAAAGGTTCAACGGCCAATGACAAAAGAGCTAATTGGCTTTCCCACTCAACTCAATTGCAGCCAATGCTGTGAACATTTGAAACTAGGTCCGCTATTGCTTAGAAGCATGAAGCTGAACCTCACATTCTTTCATGGTGTTGTTGTAAATCAAATCATCGAATCAGCACCGCAGTTCAGAAACCTAACGGACTCGCAATATTCTCTAAGACTGAGAGACAACACAGTTACTGTTCCCATTTACAGAACTGCTCTTAGATCCAACTTTTGCCTAGTTAAGTATGCAGCTTTATGGAACAAATTACCCCGTGATATACTTTCTATAAATCCACGTAAGGCGTTTTAGGCCTACATAAGCAAATACCTCACAGTACAAACTATAATACAACATATAGATCCGTACATGAGTGAAAAAAGGGCTTTTGAATTTGGATTGTTTCTAATAGTTTTCGAACCCCCTTCTTTGTGGACCCTATGTGTTTAAGGCCATAGACGCCCTTGCTTCCTCCACTCGCGTTACTCACCCATTCGCTTTGCTTGTTCTACACCTGGTCCTGCCATTTGCGTTTTCAGTTCTCCCTTGGCAAATTCCGACAGCCACAGTAGTTGAACTTTCTCTGGAGTGCCGCAAAAACTGGACTCAAGCTCCAGTTATGGGAGCATTTTCTTTCTTTTTTTCTCTCTTCGCTCTCTGTTCTGTAACTTTCAGCTTCTTTGGTTCAGAAGTTTCCCACAGAATGTTTTATCTTCAGTCTAGTAATTCTGTTTCACTTTAATCTGTTTTGCTAAATCCTGCAACAAATAATTTTCCACCTCCTCCCATCCTCTCATTTTTTCCCCATTAGCCCCGGCATGGCTATTAGTAACCAGCTTCTTGACATTCATCCACCCACTCTTCTTCTCCCCCTTATCAGATCTTGCCATGTTACACTTTAATTTGCATACGGAGACCTAGCCTCCAATTTTAAATCCAGTTCAAAGCTCCGTCAAGACAATACTTACCCGCTAGACGTCACCTGACTTTGACGCACTATTACCCCTGGGGCTCAGGGTTTTAAGATAGCTCTCCACCATCAGTCTGCTCCTCGTATAACGCCTTATTTTTCTAGGCAACACTCACACTGTGACTAACACCCAATTGCCGTAAGCTATTATTCCAGCTTCGTTCGCTGTAAAACCATTCTTGAAAAAGGTTAACCGTGGTGACCGAAACGTCGACAACCTACCCACGATTCCGACTGCTCTGTGTTATTGAGCAATAAAATTCTACCATAACACTCACCCGCAACAGATCGGGAGGTTGTTTCACTCGGACTTACAACCAATTTTCTACCGAAACCATTCTCTCCCTTATTTATCAGTTTTCGGTATACGGAATCCTACGGTCTTCAAAGTTCATCAGCTCTCACCTTCAGCGTGCGACTTCCGGCCGAAAACCGTTAGCTTATCTGTCACAATTACCCGTTGCCACTGCATTAGCTAACGGTCAACCTCTGCAAAGCCAGTGGTGATACCTTTCCATCAACTTCGTCGTGCCCGCGAAGTTACCCTGCATATCAAAATCGGCGGTGCTTTCACTAGATGGCTCGCATATTTACCGGAACCCGTCCGGGCCCTGTTATTGGCAAGAGCAAGCTTTTGTGTGATAGACACCGGAATGCTGCCATTATCTTAGTGATTCCTCCATCCTATATTCTTTCTTTTACAGCTTGTGGCAGCAACACCCCAGAAGGTTGTGGAATCTGGTCTGTAGCGCTCTCATAAATAAAGGTAAACAGCCCTCCCTATCAGTCTCGGACCCAATGGGCCATGTGTAAAGAAAGGCGGGTCAAGGAGAAATGAGAAGTTTACCCTACGGAGTAAATTAGCTCTCCCTCTCCTCTATAAAAAGACGAAAAATACACTTCTGGCTGGAAAGATCATGGGCAAATGCTCTCTGCCTTCTTCATTAGAGATGGATTTCTGATAACAGCCTAAACCCGACCCTGCATAAAGGAAACCCAAAGCTTTCGAGTTAACCAGCAGTTCCTTTTGTCTAGACCAGTGTGGGGTGACAGCACACCGTTCCAGCCCTCCACATATGCTTGCCGATCCCGCCTAACTCAGCTTAAACCCTTTTGGGTTCCCTGCAAAATCCTTGACCAGCTAGCTGATGTTTAATGCAGTAGCCGACACAAGGTCTGAATAGTTAAATCATGTGACCTCTGATCTGACGACACCCCGGCTTTGATACGCCTACGCCCAACAGCTATGGGCAAAGCCTCGCTTGTATTGGTTGTCGGAATGCAATCATTGCACATTTTTAATTTATTATCCACAAGTTTACTTTTTCTGTCCCCCTCGAGCCCAAGCACTAATAATGTTGTCCAAAGTCGGCGATGATTTGTATGCTACCATATAGACTCAGTTACCAAACCAAAACTCCTACTAGCGCTAATTTCCTTAATAAACTGTTATTCCTTCAATGATAGGTGCTCACCTTTACTTAGTTCTCTTGTCCCAGGCTATAACTCAACGGTCACATAGTCCTTTTCCTTGCACTCTTCCGTTAACTCGAGTCCTACCAACCAGATTACCATCCTTTAATAACTAATACTCACCGATCAGTGTATTTGCTCACGTTATGTTAGGACCCCATTCCACCCAGCAAGCGTATGTATCTGATTACGCATGACCCCACGGACAACCGGCACTTTAGCATCCACTAAAATGGCCTTACCTTAGCTCTGAGCATTTCCTTTTCCTTTGATAATTTCTCCGCCCTCACCTACAGCCGGCCAATAACCAGGCTGCCGTCTTCCCTTTTCCCATTCCTGTTTCTGATACTACCCTCTTCCACTGCCTGATTTATGATCCTCAACTGGACCCCTTTACTATTCTACAACCTATCAGCCTAACCATTTTGCACTCAGGCTGAACATGCGCTTTATATCTCGATAATCAACCAACTGCCCTAAAATACTACCAGTCTCCGCCCGTTAATCCCTCGTAGATCGGCCCACCGGCCGTCAAGTAGCGCTATCTCTAATTTTCGTTAAGGCGTTGATCATAACCCCCGGCTGGAACATTCTCCAGACTGCCGCATTTCTCCTTTTCTCCGGAACACACTGGTTACCTGGGAAGCCGGTCAACCAAATCGACGTTACCCCTGGATTACCTACTGGACTAAACGATTCGATCGATCGGATTGACCATGGTTAAACCTATACTCACACCTGATGACGCTCTATATGGAGCACCTTAAATGGCTGACCAGTGATCACAATCCCATAACCAGGAATTCAGTCATTCGTGATAGTCTCACCGGACCGCCGGACGGATTCCCGACATCACCCATCACCTCACACCCCATCAACACCCATTTCTCGTACTCCACACGAACAGTTCAATTCATTCTGCGTGCAGTACAGAAAATAGTGACCGGAATCTGGCCCTCGCTGTTGCGTTCCGTAGCTACTCTCCTTATTTCGTCAGCCCAGCCTTTTTTGACTGCTACCCTCATCATGCACTACCTGCCATCAACAGCAACCAGTGTCTTTATGATGCAAAGTGCCAAACACTTGGTTATTCACTCTTTTATCCTGTATGCAGATAATCTCACTTTTACACTCAACTTCCTCTGTTCCTTCGGGTCTGGCCTCTCCCAGTCACCGCTGTCTTCCTTCCTCTTCACCACCTGTGCATATCTGCTTGGTTGCCTCAGCAGCGTTTGTCTCCAACAGAGTGCTTCCTCGACGGCTTCTCGTTGAAATTCCCCTTTCTGTGTCCATTCACCCTTCAAGCTCCTGAAAGGCACACTGCATTCCTGGTGAGGGCTTCTGCCTCCATGTGATTTTCTATATAATATCGGAATTACCCATACAGAAAGGCTAATCTGATTATCCCATTCGACTCACTTGTATTCGTTTCACTCGCTCCCTCCGCAATGAGTTGTCCAATCGAGGGTCAATCTCCCCTTGATTCTGCAGGCATCACTGAAAGCACCTTCACAACACCATGTTAACTCCAATTTTAATTTTCTTTTGGTAACACTCTCAACCAGTTTCTCGATATTGAGTCCTCAGATATCCAGTTGGCGCCACACCACGACTCGTTCTACACTTCCCGACTCTTCTTTGAGTCTCTTTATCTCCACCTCTCTCTCTATCTCCATTGACTACACACCAGATTCCGTAGGTTGCCGCGATTCATTCTGGACTACCGGATCCGTCGTGGACAGTTATCGGCACCCATAAGGCAAGTTGCGTATTATTCCTGCCTCAACTCCCTGTTCATGTTGTGATGTCTGACGCCAGTTGCTTCATGGGTTCTTACAAACACCGTACTTTTACCCTTCTTCAGAATCTCTTTATCTGCATTCCTATGTCCATCCCGCTAAACACGTTGTCCTCGCCCCGAATTCGAAACCGATTCACGGTGGCCGCGCCGACCCTCTCCGCTCCAGTTCACTTAAACACCGTCCGAATTTATCGTTCTTTTACTGCAATGGCGTGAACCATGAACTTCAAACTTGTGATTATCCCACATTACTCCGAAATGCTGTGTTCTCTGATCATGCCTTGTGCATGTATCTTGACCACGATCAAGAAATATACAGCATTATTATTATTATTATTATTATAATTATTATTAAATCGTATCTTTCATGTGGTCCGCCGTGTTGCACAATTCCCCCCCCCCCGATGGTATCGAATTTTTACTCCGTCCCCATAGTAGTCTGTCACCTATACTTGTCAACATTAAACAGTACCTGGTGCAATCTGTGGCAGATGAAGTCCTCTGCACCCCAAGGTCCTGTACATCCTAAAAAGGGTCATTTACTTCCAGGTGTCATTGCTCTTGATAAACTACCCATACTTACAACCCAGTAGTGTTCGACGTCGAGTTTCGTTATTCTCGTTCTTTTAACTTTTCTCAACCGACAGACTTCCAAGTTTCCAGATCCACATGACTCATTGCGTCAATATCCGGTGCTTCAAAATGCAGCACAGTCAACTGTGCGTCCATGTTTCCCGTGTCCTACCCTTGACTGAATATAGTTCTATTATCTCCTCCCATCTTTCCAAAACTGCAACAATTATCTCGGAGAATGTTCAGCTCACCTTCACTAAAAATCTTGTTGGGCCATCTTCTGCCATGACTTTTAGTGAGCTTCCCGATTTGTTTACTGCCGATCTCCTGTGGGTCCACCGCCTTCGGCTCAACCTCACATTCTTATTCAATCTGATCCACGGCCTTACGCACTTATCTTGCCCATTGTCTAATAACCCGCAGAACTCTTAGCCCCTTCGAAACCGTGTCTGCTCCCTTCCGGTTCTACTGTGCAAATCATCTCTGGGACTTCGATTCTTTTGAAAAGTTCCTAGCAGAATTCAGAGAGGACTTCCGTCCCCCCCCGCTCCATGTCGTGCCACCTCCTCATATGTATTTAAGATTATGCTCCATTACTACCTCACGGTTCCTACTTCCACCACGCTATCCAGAGAATGCGTCAGCATAAATACTGCTTTTGAAGAAAGCCTACAACTTAGTCCTAAAATAGCACTATACTCCGCAGGACGTTCCACCTCCACTTTCGCTTCTGTGCGCCAACAGTAAATAAACGGCCGCTGGTTTACCCTGCTTAAGCGAAAACCTCTCTGGCAAACCCGCACTTCCTCACTATCACCTCATTTAATGGTCTGCCCCGTAGCCCCTGATCTTATTGGACGATCTGCTAAAACCTGGTTGTCTACCCCTCCTCCTGCAAATATTTCTGTCCCGTGCGTAGCTCTGCTTTGAGTACATATTTATCCACTTGCTACGCTCGTATCTTTGCACCTGCCTCCTGGATTTTACCTATATGAAGCCTCAGCAAGTTACATGTTCCCTCATCACCTGCATCCACCATACCTCACATAAAGTACTTTTTCCTCACTGTAAGCTCTAGGAGGCTTTTGCACGTGGAGTAGTTTTCCCCGTTGACCATTACTGAATGTACTTTACACCCCACGCGACTTTAACAACTTATTCGCCCCTTGTCGCGGGCATAGCCACCACCACTGGTGACCATTCATCTGCTCTGCCCCATTTCTCCCAGACCCCTTCCGCACTAGTCACTTGGTGCTAATTCTCAGCCGGGACCCGCACAGACTGCGCTTTTCCAATTGTCTTCTTTTCCAGTTCTCCTTCCATCCTCACATACCATTCTACGGTGTCCACTCGCCCCTGGCACTACTTTGGCCTCTATCCGGCCCACAGCATTTGTACACAAACCCCATTGCTGGTCTGCCAGCTAATCCCCTTGTTCATCGATTTCGGTCTCCTGGTCCCTTTGAAACATCTCACTCTCTACGCTGTCCAGCACATCACTTTGCCAAGCTTGCCCAGACACAGTACTTTCACGTACTTCGTTTGTGTGAGACATTTTAGTTTGGCCTTGACCCGCCTCTGTCTGTCGTGATTGGACCACTGGATACTGAACCCCAGGCTTTACTGTTCAGTCCGTTGGGCAGCAGACTTCAGGTTTGAACTTACGGTAGTTTTTGTGACTTCCAAATTGGTAATGTAGGAACTGCGAATTAATCCCATTCTGGTTTTTGGATTCGTGCAAATTGGGTACGCGTTTTTCGAACTTCGATTCTTGTGACTTACAATACTACCCTTTCTGAAGCTCTTCTGCTGTCGTCCTGCCCTGCCTTGCATATTTTTCCCCATGAGGCTGCTGGAAATGAGATTTAAGGGCGAACATTCGAGCTCAGGAATCAAATCGTTATGGCGCAGTGTGGCAAACCTACGTGAAGTTTACCACCCAGCAGTTCCCAGAGGCGCCTTCTTGGAATAGACTACTCCTCATAACCTCAGGTCACCCGAAGATCGAAGACAGCACCATTGGTATAAACCGGACGATATGGCAGGCTGCAGACTGAACATAATTAAATTGTGGGACACCAGGGCTGAAGGTCGCGAATCCGCAAGTGGATGTGGTTGGACAACTTGGAGGCTCTATGTAGCGATACCGAATTTTGCTCATTTTTCTAAAACATTATTATTCATCTGAACTCGCTCTTCCGAGCGCACCGGCCACTTAACCACAGCATGCGCAAGCTAGACGCAAGGTCTCACAATACACACTAATAACTTCCTTTCCATTAATGAGTTCTCTACCTCATGGGTCGTGGACGTGGGTGCCCCCGTTTTCATGTCAGATCTGGACACAGGGCCCCTGCATGTCCGAATTCCCATTCTGCTTCGAATTCCAGGGGATTGGTTATTGTGTTTGCCTAGTGAAGGAAACTAAGGAGAGGAATAACCAGCGGGTTCGCTTCCGAAGAACCGGCAGTCGCTTTGGGTAGACAGGCTGGCCCTCCCAACTAGCTGCCATGCGTGCGTTATGCGAAGCATCGCCGAGCCGGAAATGTAGCCCACGCATGATGGCCATGAAAAACCTCAAATCAAATAAAGCCCATCGCGCGGCTGCTCGGAAAGCCTCAAGAGCTCTCTGGAAATTTAAATGAGTCGTCGTACCAACATACGAAGTGTTCGGTCAGCCAGCCTCTCTACCACCCCTAGCCCAAGTCTTAGCAGCTCTCGTGGCCAGTTTGTGCCCTGGGTCGCTGTCCGGCGTACAACCGCCGGGAGACTTGCCGACAGCCGACGTGGCTTCTGCGCACAAATTTGGTGGAGAGAAAGGGGGCTAAATTACCGGGCTGTTAGCACACCATCCATGTCACCAGAATACCGAAGGGGCAGATGGGGACGGGGTGACTGAATATATGGTCATCTTCACTAGACCACACGGATTTGTCAAAAACAGAGCCTGTTTATCCAACCTTCGTCCGTTCCTGGATGAAGTAACTGCCAGAATGGATACAGGACAGAGGGCCGAGGTCTGCCCCATGGAATTTCAAAAGGCGGTCGCCGGGATCGCACGGGGAGTCCCACATTGAGTGGCTGCTGCTAGTGCGTTGCACCAGCATGTTTGGTAAGGTACCAGGCAAGGGTCTGGATGCTTTCCATCCCTGTCCAGTTTATCAATAACAACCCTCCTCAAAGGATATATCTGAGCCGCGTTGCCGTGCGACTCCGGGGAACAGTAACAACCTTTGTGTTAAAATCATCCCGCTCCTGCGGCGACCCAAGGCACCCACAGGGCTGGCCAGGACATATGGTAGTGTGGTCATAGATGAGCTTAGCACCAGGGCGGTGGGGCCGTCTTGGGACACTGTAGAGGAGGCTGTTGTCGAGGGATGCTGGCAGGTCATAAAGAGATCCCTAACTGCCCCCCGAGAGAGTTTTCACACTTAAAAGGAAGGATAGGGGGGGGGGGCAAACACCATGGCCTGAGGCTGCAGTTGCTGGGGCCGTCAAATGTAGAAACCACGGCTGGAACCATCACAAAGCTTCCGGCTAGCCTGCACCCATCATACAAAACTTCGAAGAGAGACTGTGAGCCTTCTGTGAACTTCTAGGCGAGAGCCTGAGCTCAGGTTGGCCGAATGCTTAACAAGGCAGCCGAAGAAATTCTGTAGCTGTGTGCAGTCAGAAGGCTCAAAAAAGAGTTCGATGTGTCCACTATCCACTAGGAAGCTCGGTATGGCCACTGATGACCAGAGCACGGCCGACGCCCTGGCTGGATACCTTGGCAGTGTACACACGATGGACAGTCGGGTACCAGTCAATCTGACTCTGGTGCATATTCCTCCGCAGTAAAACAAGCTAAATCTCTCAGAGGGAGTCTTGCATAAGTAACTGCTGGAATTGAACGGCCACGAGTCGGCAAACCAGATGACATCCATCCAGCTGTCTTAGTGCTTTTATAGGATATCTCGCAAATCGAGCAACGCGTAGCCAATTCAAACGAATCCCAAAACCAGAACAAGATTGATTCGTAGCTTCTACGGTACTAAATTGAAATGCACAAAGGATACAAATATATACGAACCTCAAGTATGCGGCCAAATAGACTTCAAAGTAAAACCCAAAGGTCCAAAGCCCCGTGGCTCAAGCACGACAGTGAGAAACGGTTCAAGGCCAAATTCAAATGTCTCACGTGGATAAACAAACGTGAACATGTGTGGTGTATGAGCGAGCTTTCCAAGATAATGTTAAATATAGTCAAATTCACAAAGCACGTTGAACATTTAGAAGGATTTTCAGTATTCGTTCTTTACACCGCCGGTCAAAATCCTTCCGCGGAAATGGTTGTCTAAGGTTCAGGAAGGGGTCATGATTCTCACCCTACCTACCTTTAACTTACTGTCAGTGCCTGTGGATACTAACTTCCTGTGTTATCTGAACGTGAAACAGGTTTTTGCCGTAGTCATCATCGCACAATCCATAAGGAATCAATTCCAAATCCCGCTGCACAACTTGAGATTGACATATTTATCAGGAGACCGGCGCATATAGTCAGACGCACGATGAAGATGAATGCTTCGCAGAGTGAAGTGTTTCGCCGCACGGAATAAGTCTAAGCATCACAAGCAGTAACCCATTGCAGCAACTGGTTAGACTAATTTTGTTTACAAGCATGAGCGCAGAAGTTGAACGCAGGTGCAACGCCTAATGAGATATCGCGTAAAATTGACAGGTCACGAACCAGTGGAATTACATAAAATTAACGCACCAAATCTTCCGAAAGAAATGAAAACCGGTTTCTGATTATGAATAAATTTCGAAAACAAGTGTACGGCGGACAGTATCGAAATACACATGAACAAGGAGATTGATCGAATACTGGCATCTATCAGAGTATTTCAAAGTTTTTCTGTGCACAAAATATGTGACAATCAATTTGTATAAAATGTAAATAAATGTTCTTCTTTAAAGATAATAATAGTTTCACAATGTGCTCACAGCTAGTATGCCTCACCTGAACTGTTCAAGTGAAATACTGATGAATTTCTCCTCTTCGCTTATGTGCACGCTAGATAGAAACTGGAACTAAGTACATTTGCAACCTTTCAGAAAAAATGGGTCCCGTTGATTAGTTGTAGGGCATGAAATGCAATAAAGTGCTGAGTAACTCGGAGCGAGGCAATCTGCGAGCTACTTTGTCTTTTGTATGTGGTTTCGAGCTCGAATCATCAACATTTTCCTCGCTGTTTCCTGCTGCGAGTGGATTAACTCTCTGATGTCTCGAACACGTTCTTCGTTTCTTCCGTTTCCTGTAATTTAACACAACTGTAGGATCTGTCCAATAGGCAAGGCTTAGTTCGGCGGTGGTGCAGTTCTCTTTTAGCATTCGTGCTACCTTAAAACCCAATACCAGTGCAGTCGTTTTGAGCTCGTTTAGGGATACTGACTTCAGCTCAGCAATTTTTGTTTTGGCAAAGGGTATTTTGTTTCGCCGCCGGCCATGCAGTTCCCCCCAGGTACCGTACACTGTCACTGGGTCGGCAAATTTCAAGCTGCTTTGGGTGACCTGCTGGTGTCCTTTTTTGAGATATTTCAAAAGCCTCCGGGCAACTTCTCCTTTTCTCAATAAGTGACTTGACGGTGGTCTCTTGGGTATAGCAACTTCATGTTGCCCACTGTGACGTCCCGTCTTTTAATTCGCCATCGAAAGCACCGACTGATCCTTTAAGTGAACTTCGCTTTCCTGAGATGGACCGTTGGATTCAATATCGAAAGGCTGATCGTGTTCTACAGAGGCACTTCTCTCAGCAACATTTGAGCAATATATTGATGCCGATTGTTGAAGTTCGCTCGTCAGGGGTCCGAGAAGTGTCCAGCCTAGTATCGTTCGCGTAGCGAATGGTTCTTTTCGATTGCTTATGCTCTGTTCAAGCACCGAGTGAGCCTCTGGTACATTGCATCCAATTAGTATGTCGACGTGGGGGCTAGAAACTTCTTCGAACTCTATGTCCCTGAGATGAGACCATCTCTTGGCGATCGATCTAACAGAGTCGACTGGTCTCATTGGCAAGCTGTCTATTGCAAAAGATTCCGGAATTTCTACGGTCCCCTCATCAGATAAAGACGTTAACTGCAGGGTCAGCCTCTTAGAACTGCTAACATGACCCCCTGCAATCGTGCTGATAGTGAGCGAGGTAGGCTCGCCTACTAGTTCACAGCTTTCTACAAGCTCGCGAGTATTCAGCGAGGTATCCGACCCCGTGTCCAAAAATGCATTGACCCTCCTCAGTCCTTTAGGTGTCACGATACCGACAGGTACGATGCCTAATCTTGCCGGTTTGAAATCATCATGTCCCGTTGAACAGACAATTTTGGGTTCATCTGGCTGAATAGGCCTATTGTTGAGAAGGCCATGCAGTAACGAGTGATGATTACCCAAGCATCCGTCTTGGTTGCATTTCACTCTTAAGCTGCATTCAGAGGCTCGATGAGAGTTGTTCAAACACATAAAGCATGAGCCAATCCTTTTTACTGCGCACCACCGATCGGGTACACTCATCCCATGAAAGGTTGGACAATCTGGTAACCGATGCAGGGAGTTGCATAGCTTGCATTCAGCTGACCTCTCGGGTTCTTGACTTATCATGTGCATGTTAGCCAAAGACTGGGTTTGGTTACAGTCCTTCTCCACAATTTGAGATGTTGGTTCCCTTCGCGCCAGCCTGCAACTTTCGCGTACGATTTGTCCAAATCGACTGTTGGCGATACGGGATTGACGACCTATGAACTCCGTCAAATCGTTGAACGTAGATTCCCGCTCAAGCATATTTATTTTTTCAGTTTCCTCTGCCCATCGGCTCTGTAAATCAATAGATAGACATCGGACAATGCATTCCTGTGTGTGCAATGCATTCAGATCAGACTGGTATCCTAAGTGCTCCAGTGCTATACTGCAATTCTGCATTTTTATCACCAAACTCGACAGTGATTCAGCCTTGCCCTCAGTCCTTTTTGCCTCCACTAAAACACTATCAATTAGGCTTCTAGCCACCTTGAATGGTTGTCCAAACAAATCTTTCAGGATTCTGCACGCCCTGATGTACCCCATCAGTGGATCAAGCATCGCGCAGCCTTTGATAGCACTTTTGGCTCTCCCACGACAGTAATGTAATAAATACAAAAACCTTTGACCAGGATCTGCAACTTTGCACTCAACAAAATTTTCGAACTGTTTCATGAATATACAGTATTGCTCGGGGTGCCCGTCGAAGTGGGACAGCTCCACTCTCGGCAGGTCAAGAGCCAAAACCTCGGTAGTTTCAGGCTGTCTCAAGGGTTTATATTTGTCGATCACAGTGCCCTTTCAATGTTGACATTGTGAACTACATGGACTCTGTAAAGTCCAGCCACCGGAACGTTCCAGCGACGCGTAGCAACCAATTTCGACACAATTCAAAACAAAGTCGATTCCAAATAGCTACGGTACTATATACAACAAATTAATTAATTTTACAATAATCAAACCTCAATAGTGTTCCTTCTGGGCTCTTTCGCTCCAAATTGGAAAACAAATCAACAACTGCAGCTGGGTTACAGTCAAAGGTTAGATACAGAAGATAAGATTACCAAATACAGTCACAACGAAGTTCAAACTGAGCGACTCTCGCTCGAGGCAACGGTAGGAGTCCGGTTTGTAACAAAGGCTTAGAGAAATAAAACAAACAATCGGAATTCAAGCAAATATAGTTCATACGAATGATTAATGTCGTTTGTAACATGGATGCTAATGCATGGAATGGGGTTTCCTGAACTCCTTTACACCGGCCCCCAAAATCCGACCCGGATTTTTTCCCGTGCACCGCTAGGTGTGGTCGGCCTCATGCATCGGCTCGCCCTACGGTTCCTCAATACCTAAAACTGGTCACCGTCAATAGCAGCTCCCAGTCGGACAAGTGGATCAACTCTCAGTGGTCCCTCCCGGTTCGGCAGATCCGAAGACCCGCCTCCCACTTGAGGAAAGTTGGCCTCTGAACTTACACCACCAGTGTCCGGTTCGCCCTCAATAAGACAAATCTTTCTAATGTCACGGAGCACTAATCCTTCATTAGTTCGCACTGTTGCCGTTCGTACCAAGCCATCGTCCGAAACTGAGATGTTTTCGATTACTCCTATCGGCCACCGGCCACGCGGCAAAACCTCCGAAACTAGGAGCACTACATCACCCGATCTAAAATTGCGTTCTCGAGTTATCCACTTCTGCCGCTGTTGTAATAGTGGAAGATATTCCCTGATCCATCTCTTCCAAAACACAGACGCTAGGTAGTTTGCCTGCCTCCACTGACGAACCATTCTATCGCGCAACGAATCCGTCGGAATATCTCGTGGGTTCGCCCTCAGGATAAGCAGGTCATTGGGCGTGAGTACTGGCAGATCACGACAGTCCGAGGTCAAAGGCACTAGCGGTCGTCCGTTTACTATCCGCTCACTTTCCGTGAGGAATGTCAACAGTATTTCGTCAGTCATCGGCTGCTCGTCACAAACTGAAAGAAGTACTCTTCTAACCGAGCGCACCATGATCTCCCATATGCCACCACGGTGACTAGCATGTGGAGGATTGAAGTGCCACTGCACGCCCCGTTGCAACAATCTATCGGCAATCTTATCACTAGACCAGTTTTCCATTAGGTTCTTCAATTCCCTTTGAGCCCCAACAAAGTTTGTACCGTTATCACTAAAAATCTCGGACGGTGCTCCTCTCCTCGACATGAAACGCAGTAATGTCATGATGAATGAATCCGTGCTTAGAGAATAAGAAACTTCAATATGTACCGCACGCATCTGGAGACAGGTGAAGATGCATCCATATCGTTTCTCCATGCTGCGCCCATGTTTAACCGCAAATGGGCCGAAGTAATCTATTCCGACGTACTTGAACGGAAACCAACCTTGTTGGACTCTAATGGCTGGTAGAGGAGCCATCATCTGTTTGCCCACAACCGCCAAATGCTTCCGGCATTTCCAACATCCTCCAAGTACTCGCTTGACGGCAGCTCCCCCCTGTACAATCCAAAATTTTTTGCGAAGTTCCGCGAGTAACTGAGAAGGTCCTGCGTGTCCTTCCATCGCGTGGTACCATCGGATTATCGAGTCTGTAATCGGGTGAGTCTTGGGTAGTATCACCGGATGTTTCACACCCCGAAGCTGACTGGAGTAGTTCAGTCGTCCTCCAACACAAATAATTCCATTTAATAAAATTGGATCGAGTTTTAATAGAGTCCTGTTCATCGGAGATTTGTTAGTGCATAGGTTATTGCTCCTGTCTCGTAGCCATTTTAACTCTTCGCCATAGACCTTAGCTTGTACAATCATAATAACACTTTCCTCCGCTTTAGCAATGTCGTGTAACTTCAACGGCCCAGTTGTCAATCCTAGATCCGTGCGCCCGCCTCTCATGACTGCAACGTACATTTTAAAACGGGTTAACCACGCTACCGACTTCAGCAAGTGAAACCAACTGGAGTGCCTAGCTAGAAGTGCGTCCGACCATGTATCCCGCAACACTGTGAGAACTGTACTCGAAAGCTGCTTCAACTCAACGTTTGGTGGTGCTGCATCAACCGTAGGCCAGGTCGGCCATGAGGTTTCATCGCCCATCAGGAATTTAGGACCTTCGAACCAGCAGCTGATATCACTCGGTGATGTTGTGCCTCTTGATGCCAAGTCTGCGGGGTCAGCCTCCGATCTGACATGCCGCCACTGCCAGGGTTCCGACCACTGATGGATTTCAGCCAAACGGTTCGCAACGTACGTACTAAATCTCGTTTTAGTGTTGTTTATGTAATGCAAAACTATAGCAGAGTCCGTCCAGTAGTAGGCCTTACCAAACTTGATTCCAGTTTCTTCCATAAGCATCCGAGAAACTCTAACGGCCAGTCTTGCTGCGGCTAACTCCAAGCGCGGGATCGTTATGGTCTTCAGAGGAGCTACCCTTGACTTAGAGAACAATAGGGCACAGTAGGGGGCTACGTCCCTTAAAACCATTCTGGAATACGCCACCACCCCATAGCCAACTTCAGAAGCGTCACAAAATACATGAAGCTGCACACCTTCGTTCAGCGAGTTACCTCTAATAATGGGACGCTGAATTTTGAATGCGCAAAGTTGTTCCATACTTCTTAACCACTCATTCCAGCATCGTAGGGGTCCTTCTCCAATTGGATCGTCCCAACCAAGCTTCAAGCGACACAGTGATTGCAATAACACCTTGCCTGGCAGAATGAAAGGTGAAACCAACCCTAGCGGGTCGAACACGGATGATACTATAGACAACAAGCCACGCCTTGTTTGAGGTTTTTCGCGTATTGAGAATGAAAACTGGAACGTGTCTTCTATTGCGTTCCATTCTAACCCCAACGTCCTCTCCGGCAAAGGCGCGCAATCATCTATTTCCAAAGTGGGATGGGCGAGCTCAGATTTTGGTAAAATATCCAGCACCTCCTTACGATTACACACCCACTTATGAAGCCGGAATCCGCCTCGTGATAGTAACTCACTCATCTGGATAGCGAAAACTCTCGCATTCTCCGGTGTGGGCAAAGAAACAAGACAGTCGTCTACATAGAAGTTGTTATACACGGCCGTGGAGTCGTAATCCTCATACTGTCCTCCCCAATCGTTTGCCGTGCGACGTAACGCGAAATTTGCACAAAATGGGGAGGAAGTGGCACCAAAAGGGTGGGCATTCATCTGATATTCAACAGGATTACCACCTAGTCGACCATTTTCCCACCACAGGAACCTCAGTGCTCCTTTGTCTCTCGTTGGCACTCGAACCTGCATGAACATTTCTTCAATATCCGCAGCCAACGCGACAGATTCCTTTCGGAAACGAAGCAACACTCCAACTAAGCTTGCTGTCGTATCCGGTCCCTGTAGCAAGTAATCATTCAAGGAGCGTCCCTGGAATGCAGCCGCGCAGTCAAACACCACCCTCAACTTGCTAGGCTTTTTAGGGTTTGTAACTGCGTGATGTGGTAAGTACCACTTTGGCTCAAAACCCATTTTTAGCTGTACATCGGGAACTAACTGGGCGTGGCCCTTGCGCACATAACCCTCTATTATTGTAGAGTATTTTTCAAAGAATTCAGGGTCACGCGCAAACCTTTTCCTCAGGCCGTTCAATCTCTCTTTGGCCACAATATAGTTATTTGGAAGTCTCACTTCGGGATTCCTCCACGGGAGTGCAACTTCATAGTGTCCGTTCAACCAGGTTATGGCATTGGAAACCATATCGACGGCCTGTTTGTCCTCTAATGAAGGAGAGTTTTCTGACGCACACCCATCGCAGAATTCGGCGTTGTATAGTCGATCGATCTGTTCTGCTAAGGGATCGATTCCCCTCTCAATGTAGTTTACTGTCCTCGCAAAGTGTGGTTCCTGGTTTATCGGACCAAGAACAATCCATCCTAAAATCGTCCGCACAGCATAGGGTTGTTTTCTTTTGCCGCATCTTTGCTGTAATGCCCAAAGTGCTTCTGGGACTTCGGCACCTGTCAGGATTCGCACTCTCGAATCTTCCGGATTTTTTCTTTGGACGCAATGTAGGTGAGGCCAGGATAAAATGTCCGCATCTGTGCAGTACTGCACTGCTTGGATTGGTAACCTATCAACACAAAATGCTCTCTCTACATTCACGAAATCATTCTCTGACAATGAGTTCAGTCGCAGCTCCGCTATTCCCGAATTCCAAGTGGTAGTCCCATTTACGGTCGAAATCGAAAGTGAGGTCGGGGATGCCTTCAGGCCCACCAGCTCCATAATGTCTTTTTGTATTAGAGTCACATCAGATCCGCTGTCCAGCAGAGCGTAGGTCTCCACGGAGCCCCCCGGTCCGTCTACTCGCACTGGTAGCACACCTAAACTGACCCGACATTCTGGCCTAAGAGTAGCCGCACAATTATTGGTCCACTGCCCATGCCCTTTCGCACTGTCCGTACCCAGCTTATCCAGCTGCGGCCCTTGTGTTGTATCTTGCGTGACTTGATCGGCACATTGCTTCTGTGCAACATGCAGTAGAGGGTGGTGCCGTTTCAAACAACCTGATGTTGAACATGGTTTTGAAACAGAACAGTTGCTGGACAGATGTCCACACTTGAGACACGAGAAACAAGCCTTGATTTCTTTGATCAATGCCCAACGACCGGGTATATCACGAGACAGGAATCGCTGACATTCCTCAAGTGTGTGTATTCCATTACATACCGAGCACCTGTTAGCTGCGACCAACAAAGTACTACCCTGATTTGGCGTGAACCGTGTCGCTTCTGGACGCGGGTTTTGTGCATAATTCCTCCAACTGGATGACCGCGAATACCCCTGAGCCTTGCTATTGGCGGCAAGTTTGCCAAACCTACTTCGAGCAATCCGTGCCTCACGGGACACTAGGTGCTGCAGATCTTGGAACCTCGGTTCGACTCCTCTTCCCAAAATATCATCAACGGTCCTAGCCCACAAATCCTGGAGACGCGTTGGTAGCACTCGAGTGATACGTTCCATAGTCTGCAATGAGTTGAGGTCTGACATGCAATTCATCTGCGTGAGGGCAACTTCGCAGTTCAGCATTTTTAACGACAATTTGGTCAGGGCATCCGAATCTTCTGCCAGAGGCTTTAAACCTTGCAGCAAGCCGTCAATCAGTGAACGAGCCACTACATGATCTTGTCCATACAGATCCTTTAGGATTTCCCTAGCCCTATTGTATGCCAGTGTTGGAGGCAACATAACACATTCGGCAATCGCATCCCTTGCTTGTCCCTTGCAGTAATGCATCAAATAAAGTAGGCGCTGTCCATCGTCTCGAACTCTACCTTCGACGTAATATTCGAACTGTTTCACAAACCTCCATTACGTTGACGAGCAGCCCGCGAATGACTCCAGTTCCACCCTAGGCAAGTCCAAACGATAATCCGCTGCAGGTTTCACCATTGGAACCAAGCTTGTTTTTTGTGGTGCGTCGTTCTGCACGTGGCAATCACCTAAGTAACGAGAAAGATGTTCACTGACCATTACTCCACCCTTGACTTCATCTCCGTTGACTAGATTTTCTTCTTCCTCAGCGAGTGCCAAACGCAGTTTCGCCATTTCCGTCTCATTCCTCACCTGAAGCAGCTTACGTTGCTGATCTAACTCTAACTGTTCTACAACCTGCTTCTCCTTCAACTCGGCTAACAACAGATCAGCTCTAGCTCTATGGGAAACCGAGCTAACCCTAGAACAACCTGATATACTAGAGCCTGAGCAAGAAACATGACCAACACCTACGGGCAAAAGGGTTTGGTTCACCTGCGGGGTATTGTCCTTTGATTCGGAACGGTTTGCCGATTTGCTGCGTAATTTCATGTCTCAGCAATTGCCAAGGTTATTGAGTACTGTAAAGTCCAGCCACCGGAACGTTCCAGCGACGCGTAGCAACCAATTTCGACACAATTCAAAACAAAGTCGATTCCAAATAGCTACGGTACTATATACAACAAATTAATTAATTTTACAATAATCAAACCTCAATAGTGTTCCTTCTGGGCTCTTTCGCTCCAAATTGGAAAACAAATCAACAACTGCAGCTGGGTTACAGTCAAAGGTTAGATACAGAAGATAAGATTACCAAATACAGTCACAACGAAGTTCAAACTGAGCGACTCTCGCTCGAGGCAACGGTAGGAGTCCGGTTTGTAACAAAGGCTTAGAGAAATAAAACAAACAATCGGAATTCAAGCAAATATAGTTCATACGAATGATTAATGTCGTTTGTAACATGGATGCTAATGCATGGAATGGGGTTTCCTGAACTCCTTTACAGACTCTTTGCTGGCTCTCTGAGACCAGTTCCTTGTGTAAGGGGCTCTGCTTCCTTTCTGGCTAACCGCAGCTCGTTTTCTAATTCTATTACTCTCATTCTATAAGTACTAATATCGTCAAACGCATCGCGGTTAGAGATATATGACCTGGCACTGACAGAGCTAGTAAACTTAGTATTATCTAGAGAATCAATAACACCCGAACCATCCCCAGAGACTTGCCGAGTTATTTCCTGTTGTCTCAAAATGTCCTTGCTTCCTCGTCTGGGCATTTCCAATGAGTTTTCTCGTCCAGGTTCCACTTGAGTACTGTAAGTCAAATCTCGCAAATCGAGCAACGCGTAGCCAATTCAAACGAATCCCAAAACCAGAACAAGATTGATTCGTAGCTTCTACGGTACTAAATTGAAATGCACAAAGGATACAAATATATACGAACCTCAAGTATGCGGCCAAATAGACTTCAAAGTAAAACCCAAAGGTCCAAAGCCCCGTGGCTCAAGCACGACAGTGAGAAACGGTTCAAGGCCAAATTCAAATGTCTCACGTGGATAAACAAACGTGAACATGTGTGGTGTATGAGCGAGCTTTCCAAGATAATGTTAAATATAGTCAAATTCACAAAGCACGTTGAACATTTAGAAGGATTTTCAGTATTCGTTCTTTACATCTTGGCCCCTCGATATGCAAGCTGTACAGACCCACTTTGGACCAGAGCAAGCTGCCGGAGGACCGGAAAAGTGAGGCCCGCTTGGCGGCACATATGGATGGACCTAGGTCGGCTATGGAGAACTACAGGCCGGTAATCCTTATCAGCATCCTATGAAAAGTCCTTGAGCAAATCATCCACGCCCACATCTGTCAGCCATTACCGGGCACTTAATGCCAAGCCCAGCCCAGCATGGTTCCCTAAAATACGGATATGATCTTACCAATACTTCGAGCTTCTCAGATAAAGTGACTCGACTAGTGGATGAAGGTGAGAAAATTGAAGTATGCTGCCCGGACTTTAGCTAGGCACTCGTCCCCATCATTCATTGTCCCTTATTGGGCAAAATGGAGACGTTCGGTATGGGTGGGCCAGTATATAGGTGGCTGGCGGGATTCCTCCGCTGTGGAGCATTCCACGTCAGAGTAGGGATCAGGTGCTTTAGTTCGGTGAACACCACCAGTGGGGTACTACAAGGATCTGCCCTAGGGCTGACGCTATTCTTGTTGTACATTAGCGAGTTTGTATCCGCCTCTCAATCGCTTAGTCCCATTTTCGCGAATGACGTGAAGGTTGTTGGATCTGAGGTTAGGGTCGACTTGGGCATTTATATAGGACCTGCCATGGACTGGGCATATATTGGGGCCTGTGGATGATTGCTGGAAAAGCCACTTGTTGTCAAGGCTAACAGAAAGCCTGACTGCCACTCGTGAACAAGAGCCGTTCACACTAGAAGCAGTCACCAGGGCCAAGGACCTCGGGATCATCAGGAGAAATGACTAAATGGTCGGACCGGCGCAATGCTGCTGCACAAGGAGCTCGTGCTGAGCTCTTTAGAGCGCGATCAGCATTGCCTTGTCGGCATCCGAAAATATTTGTACCTATTTACTTGGCTATGTTATGATCTAACTTGGAAGGTGGCTTGTGGGCTTTGTCACTCTTCTACAAAAGGGACGCCGCCTATCTAGAGAAATTTCAACATCTATCCACGCGAATGGTTGAAAGGCAGAAGAGTGAGACGTACGAGAAAAGACTGTGATCCCAGCCTTTTCCCCTCGGGAGACAGAAGACTTCGAGTGGATCTCAGAAAAATTCAAGCTAATGGAGGGCTTCGTTGGTCTTAGGCCAGATAGGTTATTCAAAACAGCTTTTGGTTCCCGAACGAGAGGACACGAGAAGAAGCTGAATGATAGGCCTGCAGACCATCCTTTACTTCAGAGGTGCCATAGATGGTAAATGGGACGAGATATTTCTGGTAGTGAGCCTTGAGTACTTTCACTAGATTGGCGGAGATAGCACAATGATCTGCCTGAGGTGTGCTGCAAATGACGTTTTCGTTTGTGACACAGAGTCTTGGCGAAGGCCCACGATGCATGATGTCCCTTGTCGGTAATGTGCGGTGAGGTTCAAGTTTCCCCCTCATCTTTCACTGAGGTTAAAAAAAAACACTGCACAGTGGTGAGTGCATAACCGGTGGGCATACCATTGAAGGACTTCTGGAAGTTCGATTGGCAGTGGCTGTTACCTGTCCCCTGCAAACTGAACTGAACAGAAATAGCTTTGTGAACTACCGACAACCGCCACGCAAAATATAGTCCCTGGCGATCGCAACTCGAGTTCTGCAGTGGATCCAGGCACACCTTAGCCATAGAACCTACTACGTGAGGATAGAGGACGGCAGACCCACGAGGGTAGGGACCATTACAGGGGTTGCACAAATATCAATGCTAGGTCCGCCTCTATTAGTAATTCACGTGGACGACCTTAAGGATGTCGTACAAGACCCAGGTTGCCCCTTTGCGGACGACCTGAAATGATAGTTGAAAACGGTACCTCATGCCCTCAAGGGAACCTAAATAGGGTTCACGCCTGGACCACCAGGTGGCAGTTGCCATTTCACGCGGCGAAGTGAAGGCGCCTGACCAGGAAGCCGGTGGAATCTGAAGTACATAGACCCGAGTGAGCCATAAACGTTGTCTTGTGTCACAGATATCACGGGCCTCGAAGTTCGGATAACCAGCAGCTTCCAGCCACCCGAGTATTGCTTAGCCACAGCGGCCAAAGCAAATGGAATGTTGCATCAACTATGATGCACATTTGCATCAAGGGGCTCATCTACTACCACCACACGTCAGAACAATAGTCAGGCCCCACCTCAAATATTGCGGTCCAGTGTGGGTTCTTGCTCCTGTGAGAAAAGCTTTATCTTGGAAAAAGCTCGGCGTCGTTTCACAAGGATGGCAGATGGATTGAGGAACGAGCCATATGCTGAGGCTTACAGCGATAAACCTGCTCACCCCAAAGTGTAGAATAATTAGAGGTGAACCCACAGAAGTCCTCAAGGAGAGCAGCGGCCATTCATCACAGCAGAGCTAACTGTGGTGATAGCAATGTAATTCCGACTAGTGGCCCAAGAGTACAAACTGGTATAACCAGAAGCACTGAGGACAGTTACAGCAGAATTTTTGCTTGTCGGGTCATCAGCTCCTGGGATGGTCTTCCGGTCGAGGTGGTGGCTGCGTACCCGGTGTTTTTAGGGCACCTTTCGGACCGTCATCTGTCGGATGTATTCCCTGGGGGCAACTGATCTAAACTAAATAGTGCAAAATTGGACAAAGTGCCCTCCCAATCTTTTGCCGCATGAGTGACCCTCCTGCTTGGGAGGTAGACTCGAGGAAGGACCCAGTTCGAGGGGTAGCTGCTCTCCTGATAGCCAGCCAAGTCGTTGACTAGTTCCTCCACAGATCTGAGAATGGAAAGAAATGAAGCCGAAGTGATAAGGAAATACAGAATTCATGGCCAGGTGAGAACCAACCGATACCAACTGGCGCAAGAATATCTTCAGTTCAGATCAGTCCATTTTCCACAGGACAGATAATGGCCACGGCCAATCGAAGGTCCAGAATTCCTTCCATGTTATGGAAGCCAGTTATGCACCCACCCCTGCGGGGTGCATTTCGCCGCGGCTCCGGGGACGAGGCCAACTAAGTTGGGATGCAGTGTAACGGAAGTTGAAGCTGACTGCATAGCGTACTATTCTTCACACTAACGAATGCCTTCACTCTTTTCCAGCAGATCACATCATCACTGTGGAGCCTGAATAAACAACGAAGGTCAGTAATAATACCGTGGAGACTGTCTTGTAATGCCTACTTTCTTCGTTATGTATTCACACAACAGTGCGCCACTTTCCAATATTTGTTCTTGCGCTGATAATTTGTGTTCTCCCTGTAGACTGTCGCAAATGCTAGGCAGTTCTGAAAAACTTCGAAAACTCACTGAACATGAACCTTCTCTTGAATTATCTTTTGTTCCAGGCACCGGGTCCTGTGGCCTGACTTGACCTAACCGCCCCTGGACTATGGCGTCGGGGCATGGTGGTCGTACCTGTTGAAACACAAGACCTCGCGGCAAGCGTAGGGTCGTCTCACCGGGTGGTAACCCTTGCCCAACGGGACTCAGCCACAACCAGAGTCTAGAGTGGCTGAATCTGTTCTTATTGGAGCGTAGAAGACGTGGAGATGACTTAGTGGAAACCTTCGAAGCAGGGAGGGCATTTTCAGTACAAGCGGTGGAACCAAATCAGTGTTGAGGTTGAACAGCTGCTCAATTGTCTTGAAGTCTTGGAGTATTACAAGGGTGCGAGAGTGAAGCCTAAATTTTCCCTGGCCTTGTGATTACCTTGGTATGTAAACGTCCCTGGTAAGCTGGAAGATGGCTCAGTGGATAATGGGGTAATAGGAAAGAGGAGAGAGATCGAATGCCCACCTTGGAGGTATCTTGCATCTGGAGTTGCAAGTGAGCTGGAATATAGACCACCGGAGGGTAGGCCAGGGTTTAGCTTTGTGATATTCCATTGGGCTTGGGTGACTCAAACGATTCCGTCTCGGAAAATCCACTGGATGGCAAACAGCGGGACTTTGAACCGCGCCCAGCGCAGGGCCCTGACATGCGGGATGTCAAGGGCATAGTCTAAAGTTGCCAAAAGGGACAGTGAGGATCCGATTGACGACAAATGTTTTTTAGGCCATAGTAGTTAATGGCTGGGATAATTCCTCCAGAGACGTCATAGATGCTTCGTCGACTGTGGCTTTCAAAACGAAACTAGACAGAAAAAGGGTGACTTGTTTGAAGAAGGGGCATGGAGCACGTTTGTCTTATATCCTATACCCTTTCACATGCACGCTTTCTCTTTTTTTTCTTAACCATCGCCCAATCCAACAATTTTCAGCATTCACTCCCAAGGTTTCTTCTGATTTCGTGATTTTCGTAACCCGTGGCTCTATTGATGACTGGCTACCAGCTGATAGCTGTCAACAAAGAGGACCCTGTCCAGCCTTCGGACTGGGGCACGACGGCCGGAAGTTCTTCGCTTTCCGTTTCTACCACCGTTTCAAAGGCGAAGGCACAGTTTTTCCATTGTCTCTTATTCGGGAGGTCCAAAAGACCCTCGATGGAAGAACCCGGACGAGTTCTGTCTGGTTACAGTACTTGCTCTTTATATCGAACTGACCCGATTTGCCACCATACCATGGAATCTGAGTTTAATACAAAGTAGTACATTCGTATCATGTAGACGACTTTCGTTGTTCCAGTAACGCGTGGCGGCTCTCAGGGTCTTTGAGGTTAGTTTTCGCCTCTTGCAGTTGTCGGCTTTATTGTGAGCTTTCTGTATGTATTCAGATTCCTGCAGTATTGCCATGTAAAATAAAATATTTTGTGAATTCCCCCACGGAAGAGTTACTTTATTCCGCGATCAGAGTGGCTTTTACCTACTCTTGAATTCGTTCCTTTCCGTTTATCAGTTTTTTTCCGCTTCCTCTTAACTGGCTGGGTCCCTCAAAGACTTGATGAGACAAATTAACTCATTATGGTGTCCCATTCTCGTTCGTTTTGCTGCTTTTTGGGGTTTTCAATTTTTTTGGCTTGAGATCTAATAACCTCATCCATTCTCTGCGTGTCCAGTTCAGTTTATAAAATAACATCCTGGGTTAACTGTAGTTAGTTAGCGAACCCACGAAACTATATTGACGGGAGCGTGCTCGTTTCAGTGCACCTTGCACTGAATTTATTTTTACTCTTCACAATGTCGGACATTCAAATTGAAAAACTTTCCGAGATTCTTTCGAAATCGGGTTTTGATGTCTCCGATGGAAGCTCTAGTCAAGACTGCATCGTCCAACAGCAAATAATACACAGTTACGCTTCATTCTGCCTTGATCGGCTTCCTGTAATGTCAGGCGGAATTCCCGCTCAGGAATAATGATCGTACCAGAGGACACACCCTGACGCTTCGTAAGGTGCATTCCACCGGCTTACCGGCCATCTATCGATTGTCAAGGAGGGTGACCAATCTCTGGAACGCTCTACCGACCGAAGTGGTAGAAGAGGAAACCGAGACACTATTCAAGAGGAAATTGGACCAGACCCTGAAGGTTTATTGGCGGAGCGCCGACATCCAGCCGAGTCAATAGAGTACGATGTGATGGGCTCATACGGGATGACTTCCCACTGCCCTTTACCTGAAGACTGAAGACTGACTGACTGAAGGTTGCGTTGCACAGAACCGGTAGTTGCCTAGCCAATCGAGCATTCCGAATTCTTCCAGTTTTATACACAAAGATCGGCTCTTAGTAGTGCGACTTGGTTGGTTCCTTCCAGATGTATTGCACAAACAGCGGCTCATTATGAGTTTTGCTGAGAAGGAAAGCAGACGCTAGACAACCGTGACGTGCGCGTTCTGTCACATTTTTTACTACACGTGAAGCGAATTACAGCATAAGGGGCAAAGCGTATAATCAAAAGGCACCGCAAAAGTGAGTTATGGCGGAAAATTCATGTCAGAGTCAGTTTAATCCTTCTGTTGAAGAGGGGTTGCAAGTGGGTGAAAAGACAGAAAGAAATTCCATAATTCAACGGTCCGGCAAAAAGATATAAAGACAGAAGCATGACATCTGGTGGCAGAGACTTGATAAGGATGACTGATTGCCTGGGGAAGTGATGTTCAGAAAAAGGTTGGGGAAGAGGGACTGTCGAAGCAAGTTCCGAAGAATAAAATTCCAAAATAGTATCGGTAGAAGAGAAAAAACAAAGCAACAGCCCAACGATGGACTAGTGGTTGTAGATTGGAGGTTAAAGAAGGGTCGTCGATCAGCTGGATGGCATTTGGTTGAATCCGATCGAGCAGAGAAGGATAGGTGGACTTCAGTATTCGAGCGCCGGGCGGGTTTGAGCTTTGTACAGCAGATGAGCTGGTGTGAAGAAGCGTCTAGCGTGGAACAGGAAACCAACTTTGCGCACAGCACGAGAGGCGAGCTGAGATGTGAAAGCGGACCAACACAAAGGAGTTATAGATAAACCAAAAAGGGATAGAACCTGTGGAATGAGGCACAGTTGAATCAAGGGACAAACGAGTGGAGTCGGAGTCTAAGCATACACTAACTGTACTGCGGTCACGTTCGATGGTGGTGTTGGCATGGCGGGGAGTTCAGTTCAGTTCAGTTTATTCAGCCATTACTCTTGCACTTCTGCGCTCGAGTTCCCGTTGCTACCTTCCAGCATCGTCGGGTCCAGGGCAAAAAGAATAGAAGCATACAATGAAAAAGACTAAGAAAATAGTGGCAATAAGCGGAAATCACGAAGACGAAGAAAGGGTGCGAATGCAACTACGCCACTGGCCCGGACAACTAACCACGTCACTTAATGTCTCCAATCATTTGATAGATGGAGCGCGTGGACTCCAACCTGAAAGTCTAACACGTCCTACTTGACCAAGTCCACTGATCAAAGTTTTTATACCTTTTTCAATTTCATGGACTGACAACCTCGACCTACCTTCCAATCACTACCTGCCTCAGACAACAGCGTGCGCCGGGTAAAGTCTATCGGTGGGCATGCGTAACACTTGTTTCAACCACCTTAACCTGTTTAGATTCAGTACTTGATCCACAGAATGACCTCTGGTTCCCAACACCCTGAACCTAGTCTCAGCATTGCTGAAACGGTGTTCCCACTACATTCAGGCAATATTACGGGAACATCGATACACGAACACTGACAGTCTCCGCCTATTTTCTACTCCTAATGCCTACGTTTCTGAACCACATAAAAGAATGAACCTAACCGCCGCATTGTACACTCTACCCTCAACAGACAGTCGGATGTCATGTCGACACCACGGACGACTGAGATTGGCAAAAACCAATTGCGTCTTCTGTATATGCGATGACACTTCATCCAGTATCTGCCCACCTGGTGAAGTGTAACTGCCCGGGTAACAAAATTTATCCACTTCAGTTGGAGCTCCCCCTGCCAAGAAGAGGTTTGGTGTGGCGCCAACCCAGTCCTGCAGCAGCACTTTACACTGAAGGTGCAAAGCGCATTCCGAACATTACTACACTGTTGTTTAGGCTATCTAAGAGAGCTTGCAACTTATCTGGATCTCCACTCGGCGCGGTAAGAAAGGGAAGAATGAAGGGTAGCGCCATTGGCAAAGGAATGGATTAGGTTGGAATTAGTGCGTGGAGGATCGTTGATAAATAAAAGAAATAGGGTGAGCGCAACTAATGAACTTTGAAGAACCCCAGCGTTCACAGGAAGTGGCTGGAACAGAACGCCATCAACTCGGACGGAAATGGTTCGCTTACTGAGGAAAGTTGATGTCTACAATACAAAGATGTAGAAAAACCCGAACGTGAGCAATCTCGCCAGAACTTTGTGGGAAGCTCGGTCTGTTGTGACGCGAATTCACGTGGCATTGACTTTCGTTCGTGATTCATTCCAAACCCATTCGCCTTGCACAGGCACATGCGATGCCTGTCTGTATCACGCTCTGCTTCGCTTTTCTCTACCAATCACACGCAGATAGCTCCGTGTGTGACTAATATCGACTAATCGCTTTTGTCCGATTGACATGCTCACGCTTGCGCTTGCAGAGCATTGGGCCTGAATACAAATTGTGCCGTGCGTATGTATATTTTTTCCGTTTACTGAATTTTGGACACAGGACGGTCAAAGGCCTTAGGGATGTCGAGCTAGACCATGTGTTTGTCCGTGGTTGCCGAGTGCAGCCGAATGCGAGTGTGAGACGAGACCCAGGATATCACCGGTGGAATGGTGAGAGATAGTGACTATCGTGAATAGTCCCCTATCTTGTAACTCACATTTTATCAAGCCTCGTCAGCTTCTAAATCTCGGCTCCTTTAATGTGCGTACTCTCATGCAGGCCGGTCAGGAGGCGCGCGTAGCGCTCACAATAGACTCTCTTAAGACTGATTTCTTCTGCGTACGTGAATGCGTATCCAGGATTGGAGCAATACGATTCAACTAACTGCTCCTGGTATCTATCTCATCGGCGCATTTCCTGCGCACTTTAGGAGATGAAGCAGCTAGGGTTGCGGATATATTCATACTTTCGAATTCTACGTGCAACGTGGTTAGAAATGCAGTGGTCAGTGGGGCTTGCCTTACTGTTTAACGGTTTACGATGATGATGACGAGGGCTGTGGGTCAACGTGGTGTAGAAATAGTCTTGAGTGACAAGCCTGAAGTTGCCCTTTTAGATTGGATCTCGGTTAATAGTCGTTTATGTGCAGTTAGACTCCAGGAGTCAGTTGGCGTTCGAAAGGATAGTTGTGTTAGGCACAGTTCGCTCGTGATCTCGGCATACTCCCCCAACGGACTGCAGCTCTGACGTGCAGAATGATGAGTTCTATGATAAACTCACCACTCTCGTTCGCAGGAGCAAAGGCTTTGGCATTGCAGTGCTGGCAGGTGATTTTAATGCACAGGTTGTAAAACTTAGTGCATCAGAAGCTTGTTTAGATGGACGTTGTGCCTTAATCGCTCAGTGTACAGATAAGGGGTATAAACTCCTCCAGTTTTGTGCAGACAACCGGTTATTCCTATCTAGTACGAACTTCCGACACAGCTCGCATCGCACGGTGACATGGTGCTCTAACTCTGCATGTACTTTGAGTCAGATTGATCGTATCGCAATAAGCTGCCGGTGGCGCAGTTCTTTTCAGAACTGTAGATCTTACCGGTTCACGTACGCAGAATGGAATCATGCAGTAGTTGTAATACGATTACCGCTCCAGCTCCATGGTCATGGACGCAAACCGCAAACCCGATTAGCCGAACAATGTTTGTGTGATACAGAAGTTGGCACCAGTTATGAACGGAAATTAGCGCATGAGCTGGGATCTACGACGAACAGTAATTTAGATGAGTATTGGGCCTATATCCAACAGGCAGTGCCTGTGGCAGCAGGTTTCACCTGCTGTCCTAGATCCGATGTCCATCAAAGACACTGAATTTCTGAAGGGTCGGCCAGTCTAATGGAGCAAAAGCGTCAGCTCTCGAACAGTAAGGAGATGACTAAGATACTTAGAAAGCTACAAAGGCAAGTTACGAAATGCCTTAAGTGCAATCGTGAAAATTGGTGGGTCAAGGTAGCCGAACAAATGGAAGTAGCATCTGCTCCGGGTAACTGGGAAACTGTTCAGACTTATTCGCGACACTGGTGGACGGCGTATGCCGGTCAGCGAAACGATATGCGATAGAAATGGAGAGCCTATTCATGGCAAACAGCAAAGGCTCGACGGTTAGACCGAATACTCCAAGGAGAAGTTTAGCTGGTCGCGCGCTAATGTAGTTACTCCGACGTCGACAACTGCGATTCATTGGGAAGTGTCGCTTGAGCCCCTATCGGAAGTGGGAGTAAAGTCGAGCATTCGGTAACTAGAGCTTGGGAAAGCGGCCAGTCCCGACGGACTTCCTTCATTCATTTTCAAAATATGTGGTGGTACGTTGATAAAATCACTTACCACCTTGATTGAAAACGTTTGAAAAGAGGAGCGTATTCCATTATCCCGGGGCGAGTCACTGATTGTACCCATCTTCCAAGAGGGAATACGCAATGACTGTAGTGACCATTGTGGGATCAGTTTGATCCCGATAGTCACCCAAGTATTATCCTCGATTTTTCCGCGTCGTCTTACACCGGCTCGCGAGAGGAACGTCAGCGAACAACAGGCTGGATTCTGCCCAGGTCGAGGATGCGTCGATCGGATTTTTCGCTCTTCGTCAATTACTTGAGACGCGTGACACACATCGTCCACCGACAATAATCGTTTTCCTCGACTTGAAAGGCGTATTGGAATAAGTTGACCGAATAGTGCTATTCATTGCTCTTCACCGAAGAATTATGCCGCAGAAGTTCGTGAATCTATTGAGGTCATTGTGCTCTTATACTTCTGGCCGTGTAATGGCTTACGGTGAACTATCCAATCCATTCAAGAACGACCAGCGGTGTTTGACAAAGATGTCCCATGTCTCCATTCGTGTTCAACCTCGTCATAGAAGAGATAATGGAAAATGCCTTGCGAAGTCTTCAGGATTTGGGCGTTGAACTAAGAAATAAGGGAAAACTGTTGTGACTTAGATTACGCGGACGACTTTGTTTGCTTGTTAGAATGCACGAAACGCGCGTAATGTGCGCTAGATAGACTCGCAGAAGCTGTAGCTTCATTCGCCATGCGTTTTGCACCTTGAAAGTGTAAAGTAATGTTGCAAGACTGTACGTCAACGGTCCCGAGCTTGATGATCGATGGGGAGGTGCTAGTAATTATCGGCCGCTTCAATTACCTCGGCATCAGCGTGACGACGAATGGGAGCACGGTAGTAGAAGTGAGCACGCGGATATCCGAAGCTCGAGCGGTGTACGTTGGACCGAAGCACTTGTGGCGCCGACCTGATATTCCGCTGAAGTTTAGACGTCGTGTGTACTGTGCCGTGGTGCGTTCACTTTTGTTGTATAATTGGGAGACGTGGAGTCTGTATGCGGAAGATGTCCGTCATCTTGAGGTTTTCGACCATCGATGTTTGTGCGGTATCGCTGAGATTTAATGGAATGACCGACCGTGTGAGCAATTCTGAGGTCGTAAATCGAGTACTGGGTACTAGTTCAGAGAATGTTTTATCACGGCATATCCAGCTTAGCGGGCTTCGTTGGTTGGGGCACGTGTTCCACATGGCGAACACATTTACCATACCGTGCACTGTTTTTCGTTTTTCCTAGGGGAGTAGAGGAATCCACGTGGAGGTCAACAGATGACTTGGCAACGGTGTATGAGAAAATGCATCACGAACTTGGGAAATGTAAGTGCCTCATGTTCGCAGTTGGGGTCCAAAAGATCCTTCAACCAGTTGGCTGGATACATTGAAGGATATGGAAGCGAACCGTGATTACGTGATTGCACTTTGGTTTGGTGTAATTTCTTCCGTGTCTCCATGATTCAACGAGCTATGCCAGATTGCTTACCTAAACCGGAGATGCGCTTGTGCCTGACGGGTCAACTAGTAGATGCCAGACGAAGTCCAGTCCCCGAACCAGTTTGCGGGGAATACTGTGTTTTAACCCTTATGCCGCTGGAGATAACACTGCAGCAGATAAACATGGAGAGAAGCAGTTTGCTGTTGTAAAAACCTCCACTAAATGTACGTAGGAGTGGAGTACCCGGGGTTTTTCTCGACGGTTGGAGAAGTCGTCGCATTTCCTTGGGTAGCCATCGCCTACCTAAGCTGAACAGCCTCCAGCACAAAAGTTGCTGCTCCTCTACGTTCCGCCTGCTCCACTGGGTGCATGGGGTTTAGGACTGAATCTCAAAGGCGGATAGGTAACAAATCAGCGGCGAATACAAGACAGAATGCTTGCAACAATCAGGTCTCACGTGACAAACCAGAAGAAGTTCCTTCACAGGTTCTCCGGTCACGTTCGCGTGCAGGGTTAATGCCCCACTACCTTTTGTGTGAGACTTTTAAGTCAAAGGTTCTAGTTAGGGTTCCCAAAGAAAAACTCTTTTTGCGGTGTGGGTAGACGCAAAGTTTGATTCGCCCAGAAACCTCCAGTATATTTCCCGCAAAGGGCTTTACCAATTTTCCTTCCCTAATTCAAGGTCGATAAAAATGCCACGGGTAGTTGCGGCTGTGATGAAAGCAGTTGTTCAGGAGTTGGGTATAAATCGAATGCACCTCTAAAGCCTAAATTTTCACTTCACTTGGCTGCCTCCAGCGTCTGTACACGCATACAAGACCTCACTTCAGTGAACACTCTTCGCACCCGGAATACAACCTCAGTCTCTCACTTTACTCTTCGTGTGTCGAGTGATCCGGTCTCTAGTGCTCGTGTTCAGGCCGGCGTTGGGATTGTTTTGAGCATGAGAGCTGAGTGCGCACTGCCAGGCTGGATTCCAGTCAGCAGTCGTTTGTGTGCAGTTCGGTTGAACTGTTCTGTGCATGTCGGCAACAAAAAACTGAAACGTCGATACCTGTTCGTCGTGTCTGTGTATGCGACGACTGACTGCAGTTTCTCTGAAACCAAAGACAAATTCTACCAGGATTTGTCTCGGGTGCTTCAAAGCATGCGTTCAACGGACGTGGTGGTCATTGCTGGGATAAAGCCTTCGGTAGTTATTCCGCTGGTCTTGCGGGTCTCTTGATGAACGACCTGCAACATGGTGAGAACGTGCAACATGGTTAGAAAGGCAGTGGTCAGTGGGGCTTGCCCTACTGTTTAACGCTGTACGATGATGGTGATGATGATGATGATGACCTGAGTTTCCCCAAATACGATTCATAAGGGAAGCCGCAAGCCGCATCTCACAACCATGGTGCATGAGATATTGTCATTGGGTGACACGAAATACTTAGCAAATGATAGCTCAGCATGCAGCACGTCACAACGTTACCTCGTGGTTAGCTTGGTGGTTGCGAGATCATCGGACAAGGACAGTACAAGAGCATCCACGTTGATTTTTGGCTTATTCTGTTCTTCGAAGCTGTATTTCTCCACCGGCTGAAAAGGTTAAAATAATAAAATATACTAACATGCATGAATGATCGACTCTGAGTCGCTGGTAGTGAGTAGAACGCTGTCTAAAAGATCAACAAACCCCAAATCTGCTGCTGGCGCAACTCTTGTGGCTCTACTCCAACAGCATGGACACCAGGATTAACTGTATCTATTATGAATTAAGATTAAAGATATACGTGACAACATTCGGTTCTCCTTAGCATGCCTATTGACTGTAATTTAGGCCACGAACGCCGGTGCTCTTATAATGTCGCGTCGCCACAAATGAGGCATTTTGTACTGAGTGCCTTCTTGCGCCTCAAATACCTCTTCCATTTTGTCTCTAGGCATAACAACGTATTCTGATTGGCAGAATCTGAAGATGAGTGACCAACGTTATAGCGATTAGCACACAATAGCGCATGAATTTCACAAAAACAACACTACAAAATACTACATCAATGTCCAAGGATATATATATGCATGCATACGTGTACATGCATACATATAGATGGTGTTATATATGGAGATAACAATATACCAGGGTTAAGACAAACTAAAAATGCGCATTAGTTATCCCCAAATGTAATGAATCACTTTTCTCCATAGAAAAACCGAACAGCGCATCCTGTAAACAAAGGATAAAAAAACCCAGCACCGCACAGCCCCGTCACGAGGGCATTCAGTAAAACAATGTGACGTCTTTGTAACGCAGGTATATATTGCTAAATGTTGTGGTACTCATTATTATATTCCTCACTAAGTTTTATGAACTTTTGTACAAGCTTTCAAGGCACATGTCAGGAGTCATTTTAGCCTGACGTTCGCCCAACCGCGTTGAGCAACCGAAACCAGAGCAGAGAAATGCGAAGTTCCTGGGTGAATGAACTGAACTGAACAGGTTTCAAAGGAAGTATGTGGTCGATATTATTTTGCTATGGAGATTTGGCGTTATACGCTTCGGAAATTCTATATACTGAAAATAGAGTACCGCGATATCTTGGATATCGGGTTATCGATTCCGTGTAGTGAATAGGCGTCCAGTAACGTGTCGGTTGATAATTTGATTGTAGTCAACTGCCATGCATCTTTCGTTTGTCGCTACAAGAACTTGAGCACGCCAGGGTGAAATTGGCGTCTTGATGATTGTGTCTTTCAGCAGTCGCTAAATCGAATGTATCTTCCATCTTCAGGAGTATGAAATCGTAATTTATTTGCAAATGAGTTGCAATGTAGTAGGATGTATCCCAAAACGGAGTTGTAATATGTGAAGCTGTCACTACAAGGGGAGAGGGCTGGTTTGTTACCAACGATTGGGATCGCAACTGCTTTGTAAAGCTTCAAAATACCGTGTTCTGGTAATATATCTTCACACAAATGAAGGAGCGCAGATTGTTTGATTTTGTCGTACGAATCATTATCGGGACTCGTATTGACAAGACAGTGGCCTTTCGTTTGATTAGTCTTGTGGAAGCCATAGGGATGACGCTAGATAATTGCGCCATCTTTATACAGTGATGCTGTGCCACGGGCTCTGAGATGTAGCTGTCAGAACTACCCGTATCTATCAGAGATTTCATGGGATACTTACTTTTACTTTTACTCGACTATCTCCTGCGAGAGGATAAGTCGGCTCCATGGATATCACGGACCATTGCTGACCACGCGCGGCAGTCGGAGGCGAGCTCCGTACAGACCCTCATCCAGTCCTTTTTCCATCGCCGGGCTCCATAGACTGACCGAAGGCCTAGAAGCTCTACGTCTTTCTCGATTGTACTGGTCCACGTTTTGAGTTGCCCACCAAGGCCACAACGCCAACCAGGGCAGGGAGTGGGGCAGAGTGTTTGCTTGGTTATCTCTGACTCGGGTCGCCGAAGCGTATGGCCGAACCACTGAAGTCGTCCACGTTGGAGGAGGACGGGGAGAGCATCGTCTCCTTACCTCGTCGTTGGACACCCTGTCGCGCCAGTTGACTTTGAGGATTTGCCGCAGGCACCAGTGGTCGAAAACCTCCAGCCTTCTGGTATCCTCAGCTCGTAGTGGCCAGGTTTCGCAGCCATAGATGAGTACGGGCGGAATGGCAGCACGGTAAACACGAACTTTGGTTCTTAAGCTGATTTCACTACGAGTCCACAGCGTTCGTCTTAGCTGAAGAAAGGCTCCCCTGGCGCTGTCGATCCGTAATACCACTTCATCTTTTGCCTGGCCGTTCGGAATCAGCGTTGAGCCTAGGTATTTGAATGAAGGGACGTATTCGACTGGTTGGTCATTGATCGACGGTTGTTGAATTGTCGGGCCCAGATGGATTGTGAAAGCTTTTGTTTTGGTCGAGTTTACTTCAGGTCCGATAGATCTCGCGAAGGAATTGATTCGGTCGAGGATTAGTTGTAGCGTAACGGGGGAGTCTCCAAGCATGACAATATCATCCGCGAACTTCAGGTCCGAGATGTATATTTCCTGGCTAAGCTGAACGCCAGGGTAGTTGTGTAGTGTCTGTCGCATTGTCCAATCGATGGCGTAGTTGAACAGCATCGGTGAGAGGGGACAGCCCTGCCTAACTCCGGTAGTGAGTGTGAACTCGCGGGACTCTTCACCGTACATACGAACCCTAGCACCAGTTGTCGAGTAGTATCCCCTTAACAGCCTTAAAAGCTTATCGGGCATCCTGTCGGATTGGATTATGGTCCAAAGAGACTCGCGGTTCACCGAGTCAAAAGCTACCCGGAAGTCGATGAAACAAGCTACCGTCGGCTGCTGAAACTTATAGCGGTGCTCCAGTATTCGGCGCAGTGTGAAGATTTGATCCACACAGCCTCTGCCACGGCGGAAACCCCCTTGGTTCGGGCGAGTGCGCTGGTCTCTTGCCTCGGAGAAACGGGTTAGTAACAACGCACCAAAAATCTTTGTGGCCACATCGATCAGGCTGATCCCTCGGTAGTTCTCATATGCCGATTTATCACCTTTCTTTGGAACGGGCAGCAGTATGGACATTCTCCAGTCGGGTGGAAATGCTTCCGCTCTTCAAATGGAACCAAAAGGTGTACACAACCTGTCAATCAATGACGAAGAACATGCTTTATACACTTCCGGAGGGATGCCATCTTCCCCAGCAGCCTTTCTGTCTTTTAGTTTGTTTATCATTTCCGTGATTTCCGCGGTGTTGGGCGGGTCACAGTTGCTTTCGTACTGGACTGGAGGGGTTGATATTAGTTGGTCCGTCCGGTGATCCGTAGGCCGGTTGAGCAGCTGACCAAAGTATTCCACCCATCGGTCCATTTTCTTACTCTGTTCGGGTATTAAGTTTTCTGCCGTGTCACGAAGAAGGGAATTTCGCTTACAAAACCTATTAGAGGCGTTGCGAATAAGGCGGAACAGTTTACCGAAGTCACCAATTCCGGACGCGGTCTCCATTTTTTCGGCTATTTCTATCCAGTATCTTTTACAATCAGCCTAGGCGGAGCGTGTGGCCTCTCGTTGCAGTCTGCGGCGTTCGTTGCTACCTGCCAGTCGCGCTTCGTGTGCTCTGGTTGACAGCTGGAGCGTGCTCTCCGAGATCCAATCTTTTGTCCGCCTTTTTGTTCTCCCGAGTACTGTCCAGGAAGCTTCCTTGACTGTCGTCTTCATTCGAGTCCACTGCTCTCTCTCAGAAACTTCATCTGCTTGTGCATTGGTTGCGTTGGTTAGTCGGGTTGTGATTGCTCGTGACAACGCTTCTCGCTTCTCTGGATTTTTTAGGGCAGCAACGTTCATCCGAGAGGGTGCAGAAACTTTAGCACGTGTAGACAGATGAACTTTGAAACATGCGCGTAAGAGGACATGGTCGGTGCCGTTTGTGTTGTCCGTTATTGCACCTCGGTACGCTCGGCAATCCTCCACAGACGAGGCCCAACGGGCTCTCACCAGAATGTGGTCGAGTTGGTGTGCAGTGTGACCATCATTGGAGTACCATGTGAGTAGGTGCTTCTTGGGGTGTTGAAATCGAGTGCTGCAGACAACCATTCTGTTGATATCGGCTAAACCAATCAGTCGGCCACCGTTCTCGCAGCGTTGACCAAGGCCGAATCTCCCGAGAATATGGCTAGTAGATTCGTCGGCCGTACCTGTGCGAGCGTTCCAATCTCCTGCCATGAAAAGTACGTCGCGCCTCGAAACCCGGTTGATTACCTCCTGCAAATAAGTCTAGAATTCGTCTTTGGTTTCGTCATCAGCTGAATTGGTTGGAGCATAGATCGCGATCACCGTCAAGTCGTGCGGGGAGTCTTTAAAACGTGCCAAGGCGAGTCTGGATGAGACTGGTTCCAAGAGATCATTACATCATTAGGTGCGTTGTTCAGAGCAAACGCGACACCGTAGAGACCGGAGTTGTCTTTCAGGCCACCGTGATAGAGCTAATAGGATGTATCCACACCCGAGACCTTTATTTGTCGGCTACCTGAATTGAGCAGGCGGACTTCCGAGAGGCAAGCAATATCTACGTCATAGTCATGTAGAGTTCGCGTTGTGATGCACTGACTGCCGACGTCTAGAAGCGTCCTGACATTCCAACAGGCTGTGTGTGTTCTTTTCCTGCAGCGAATAATCCCAGCTTGTTGTCTTATCACCTCGACCGCCGGGACACGAGGCGTGTCGCTTACCGGGGACGCCGTAGCATAATGAGCGCTTGAGGTTTCGTTAATAATCATAGAGTCGCGGGAGTAGGATACGAAGCGGTGTCCCCAGCACCGTTCGGCCTTTTTGTTCGAGGTTGCACCTCTAGACCTTGCACACCCAAGTGCAGACTGCAAGGCAGCAGGGTGTTCCCAGAGGAGCCGGTGACCTGCTGTACGGTTCGTTCGCCTCCTCTGGAATGCCGGATCAGGCAGTTGAATAGGTCTCCTTTGTGGCCGTTGGATCAGTAGATCTCATCCGCTTATTCAGAAGGATCTGTCTTCACATGCCGAACACCGTCTCGCCGAAGTTTTTTAGACCTCGGCAACCCTCAACCTGGTTTAGCCCGCCTGTCGAGCGGTTTACCGGGGTGTGGCCGCTGATGCATGCTTCAGCTTCGTGGAACCACAGGTGAGAGCTGGGTGAATGATGGAGACCAGAGATGGAGGATGCCCCAAGGGACACGACAGTCAACCAACTCAGAGATGCTACTCCTCTCAGACACCCCATGGGGATCGTATTCACAGTGATCATATCACGTTTGAGAGAAGATGACAACTTGGGTTGAGAGTGCAGGTGCTGTGTTAGAGACTAATCGGTTCTCTGGAAGCGATCGGCAGACACGTTTGAAGTGTCCTTTATTTCCGAAGTTACTGCAAACCGCATTCTTAGCAGGATATTCAAAACAAGTGTCTGTCGTTTCCACAGAAGTAGCATTTGTTTCTAGTTACTGCTGACGTCGTTTACACGAGTTAGTTGCTGCCCTATAACTGGAAGAATGGTTATCAGTAGATTTGCTAGGTTCTAACGCTAGGGCACTATACGATGTCGATGGTTTCTGGAAAGCATTAGATTGTCGGTGGGCCATTAGGAAAAATCAGGCTTATTCCAAACTGACTGTCGAACAATGTTTGACTTCATCTTGCTTATGAAGGCTTCCCATATGGTATCACTGATTTTGATTAGTCGTCACGGCCTGGAAGTTACAATCTTTAGCTAGAGATTTCAGCTTGTGGATGAATCGATTGCAATCCTGACCTGCTTTCTGTTCCCGCATTGCGAGTAGGTAGCGCTGGAAAACTTCATTGGGTGGCTTGTCCGAGGTTTCACTGACATGAGAGTATAAAGTACGTTCAACCACGTAAATGCATATGGTCGGATATGTATATATATATATATATATATATATATATATATATATATATATATATATATATATATATATATATATATATATATATATATTGGTTCCCTCTTCAAGAAATACTATCCGGGGTCGCTTTAATTGTTTCTTGCTGAGAGGTATTGCATTTGGGGAGAGAGATGGTCACAAGAAAGTAGTTGCGAAGGTAGTATCATTTTGATCGTGTAGTTTGCTAAAAAGTGTTTCGAAGTGCTACAAAGTGTTATTTGACCAGGAGGATCATGTAATATCTGGCATTTTCATCTCTTATTATTAAGACGGTTTCCTGGAATCAATGTAACAACATCTACGCAGTAACTGATTTGCACAGGGATTGAATAACTTCCCAGAATCGCTTAATTTTCGTTCCTACGGAAATTTAAATTAAATCGCCTTTGCATAGGTGCGTCGTTTCTTAAATCGAGCTACCTCATGTTCACCTACAAATTGTTACAAATGTAGCTCTGAATGCGCATTGCAGTTATCCAACAATACAATTTTTCGGTCCGTCATCATCATCATTGTACAGCGTTGAACAGTAGGGCAAGCCCCACTGACCACTGCCTTTCTCACCATGTTGCACGCTGAATTAGAAAGTATGAATATACAAGATGGACGGGGACTGGACCTACATGGGTGGGAAAAGGAAAGAATGCCCTAGTAGGCAACACACAGAATACACAGTCTAACTGTACAAACGCACATCGATCAGTCATTCTGGTTCGATAGAAAGTGACAACACGATCGCCACTGTTCACGGTTCGCAGCCATATCCCTCAGTGTCTCCAGCCAACTGGTAGACGGATCTTGTGGACCCCAACCACGAAGACGTGAAGCACCTACTTTTCCTAAGTCTGCTGTACATTTTCTCATTTCTCGTTGCCACTTCATCTGTTGACCTCCACGTGGTCTCTTCCACTCCTTAGGAGGAACGGAGAATAGGACATGGTATGGTAGACGTGTGTTTGCCATACGTAACACGTGCCCCAACCAACGAAGTCTACTAAGTTGGATACGCTGTGACAAAACGTTCTCCGCATTAGTACCCAATACTCGATTTCTGACCTCTTCATTACTCACTCGGCTAATCCACCCGATCTTAGCGATACTACGTGAACATCGGTGGTCGAAAACCTCAAGACGACGAATATCTTCAGCACGCAGACCCCAAGTCTCGCAACCATACAACAAAACTGAACGCACTGCGGCACAGTATACACGACCTTTCAACTTCAGTGAAATATCAGGTCGACGCCACAAGTGCTTCAGTCCAGAGTACGCCGCTAGAGCCTTGGATACACTCGTGCTTACCTCTACTACAGTGCTCCCATCCGTCGTCACGCTGCTGCCGGTAGGTGAAGTGGCCGACAACTGACAGCACCTCCCCATCGAGTATCAAGCTCGGAATCGTTGACGTCCAGTCTTGTAACATCACTTTACACTTTGAAGGTGCAAAGCACATGCCGAATGAAGCTACAGCTCTTGAGAGTCTATCTAGTGCTCGTTGAGCATGTTCCGTGGATTCAAACAAACAGACAACGTCGTCTGCGTAACCTAGGTCACACAACTTTCCACTGTTTCCTAGTTCGACGCCTACATCCTGAAGATTTCGCAGAGCACTCTCCATTATTTCGTCCATGACGAAGTTGAACAGGAATGGAGACATGGGACATCCCTGTCGAACACCACTGGTCGTTTCGAACCGACCGGATAGTTCACCGTAAACTCTAACGCGGCCAGATGTATGATAATACAGTAATCTCAGTAGGTTCACGAACTTCTGGGGCATACCTTTTCGATGAAGAGTACTGAAAAGCGATGTTCGATCAACTTAATTGGAAGGCACCTTTCAGTTCTAAGAAAATCATTATTGTCGGTCGGCGGTACGTGTGACGCGTTTCAAGTAGTCGGCGAAAAGTAAAAATCTGGTCGATGCATCCTCGACCTGGGCGGAATCCAGCCTGCTGTTCGCGGACATTCCTCTCGCGAGCCGATGTAAGGCGATGCAGCAAAATCGAAGCTAATACTTTGGTGACTATCGGAATTAAGCTAATCCCACGATGATTACTACAGTCATTGCGTATTCCCTTCTTGAAGATGGGAACAATCAATGACTCACTCCATATTAACGGAATACGCTCCTCGTTCCAAATGTCACGGAGCAAGACAGTAAGTGATTTTATCAACGCATCACTACCCAGTTTGAAAAGAACTGGAGGAAGTTCGTCGGGACCTGTCGCTTTCCCACATTTTAGTAATCGAATACATGACTCTACTTCTACTTCTGATGGGGGCTCAAGTGATACCACCCAAGGAGTTCACAGTTGTTGACACGGGAATAACTGCACTACCGTGCGGCCAGCTAAACTATTCCTTGAAGTACTCGGCCCATCGGTCAAGCCTTTGCTGTTTGCCATGGATGGGTTCTCCATTCCTATCGCAAATCGTTTCACTGACCTGGATGCGCCGTCCACCGGTATCACGAATAAGTTTGAACAGTCTTTGACTGTTACCTGAAGCAGCTGCTATTTCCATTTGTTCGGCTACTTTGACCCACCAATTTTCGCGGTCCTTCTTAAGGTTTTGCGTAACTTGCCTTTGTAGCTTTCTACGCATCTTATTCATCTCCTTACTTTTCTAGAGCTGACGCTTTTGCTCCATTATACTCAGCGACTCTTGCGAGATCCAGTGTCTTTGATGGACAACGGATCTAGGACAGCAGGTGAAACCTGCTGCAACGTGCATCGCCTGTTTGATATGAGCCTTATGCTCATATACATTACTGTTCGTCGTAGATCCTAGCTCATGTGCCAACTTCTGCTCGTAACGGGTGCGTACTTCTGGATCACACAAACGTTGCACGGCTAATCGGGTTTGCGGTTTGCGACGATGACCATGGAGCTGGAGAGATAATCGCATTAAAACTAATGCATGGTCCGACTCTACTTACGTGGACCAGTAAGATCTACAGTTCTGAACAGAACTGCGCCACCGGTAGCTTACGGCGATATGATCAATTTGATTTAAAGTACATGTAGAGTTAGAGCGCCATGTCGCTGTGCGACGCGAGTTGTGTCGGAAATTGGCACTAGACAAGAACAATCGATTGTCTGCACAAAACTGGAGAAGTCTATCCCCGTTATCTTTACACAGCGGGTAAAGCACAACGCCCACCTTAACAGGCTTCTGACACACTAAGTTTGCCAACTTGTGCAGTGAACTCACCAGCTAGCACTACAATGTCAGAACCTTTACTGCTGCGAACGAGGGTGGCGAGTTCATCATAAAACTCATCTTTCTGCGTGTCAGAGCTGCAGTCCGTTGGGGCGTACGCCGAGATCACAAACAAATTGCGCTTAACACAACTATCCTTTCGAACACCAACTGACCCCTGGAGTCTCACAGCACGTAAACGACTGTTAACAGGAATCCAGTCTAAAAGGGCAGCCTCATCCTTGTCAGTCAAAACAATTCCTACACCATGTTGACTCACAGCTCGAGCTACTTCGTCTCCTGAAGTACGCAGAAAATACCCCAATGAGACACCAGGAGCAGTCTGTCGAATCACACTGCTCGAATCCTGTATACGAGTTTCACTTAAGCAGCAGACATCAATCTTCAGAGAATCTAATGTGAGGGCTAGGCACGCCTGCTGACCGGCCTGCATGAGAGTAAGCACGTTGAAGGAGCCGAGATTTACAGGCTAACGAGGCTTGAGAAAGTGTGAGTTACCAGATAGGGGATTATTCCCGACACTATTTGACAGCAAACCGTTGCGAGTATCGACCGTGTTATTAGTGGGAGCATTATGAGTGGATAGATGGGCAAAGAGGGATGGTTAGGGATAGAAGACAAGGGTTGAATAACAGAGAGGGAACTCTGAGCAGTAGCCCACTTATCACTACCCACCCCGCTCGATGCAATGGGCAGTGCGGTCCTGATTATCCTGCGCGACGACCGATGCAGTATGGAATTCTTTGTATTCGTGCAGTTCATGGGAGATGTTGGACTGGTACTGCTAAGGTGTCCAGCCACAAAGCAGGAATCGGTCCTTGGTAGGCAGTATATTGCTCTAGCGCCCCAGCCACTCCTCAAATATACTCCTCACCACCCAAGCACTACGCTTGTTTTCACAATCACCTCCAATTTGCGGTCGATTTTTAAAACATCTCAAATTGGCACTTTTACCGATGATTAAATGTTTTAATTTTTCACCGGGTGCACTGCAGCACAACATTATGGTCAGCCGGTCTTCTGCTCTTTTCATGCCATAAAATTTTCACGTACTAGCACAAGGCTTCTGTTTGGTATGCTTCGAAACAACAGGCCTGTTCCCCCAACATTGAATTTGTTGCACGGCTCGTGATATTGCGATTTTTGACCTCCAAATTCATCGAAACTGGATACAGAATCGGCTTACTACCATCGCTCTTACTGTTCGTCTGTGTCTAGGCCACGCTGACAATCGAACAGCATTGCAGTCTTAGCATGAGACGGAAACCCTCCCACTCCCAATCGACTAATGTTTAGCATTATTGTTGGCTGACCAAGACGAGACTGAGCCAGCATGATGAGAACTCATCAAACCCAGTGGCATATTAATTCTAGCTCATTTTAACTGCGTGGTTGGCCACGAGTGTAGTAGTAGGGACATACATCATAGCCTCAGGAGCCCATTACACTATTATGGAATGCCGGAAACCAGACCTTGAGAGTTGGACTGGAAAACCACGTAGGTCCCAGTAGGTCAGGTTTGATAACGAGCCGGAAAACTGATATCATATACCTAGGCAAAAGTGCGTCACCAGTTTTTTTCGGAAAACGAAATTCTCAAACACAGAACCAGGTTCTGGGGTAATTATTGCATGGTGGGGAGGTTTTCTATAGGGAGAACTTTCTTCCACGACAAAAGTATCTCTTGCAGAAGCGTTGCAATCTGGGGGACGGACTAGTGTAGTTCTATGGGAATTTCAGCTTTTTGGAATCGTCTGTGCCGACTTTGACGAGAAATTCACCAGACGTAAGGAATCAGTGTCGCCAAATATTCGGGGAAGTGCATGGGTTTGGATCTTCGTTGATTTGTTCCGGTCAGAGACAGCGTCCCGTTTTCGGATGCGATGCACGACGAGTAAGTTCGCGCGCTTTAGATTGACAGAATACAGGGGCCTGAAGTGTAGACTTTTTCAACATACAACTGAACGGTAGGAGCTTAAAACGATGAAGTGGAAAGTTCAGAAGAAATATATATATATATATATATATATATATATATATATATATATATATATATATATATATATATATATATGGTTCACACTTTTGAGTTAATGACTCCGCCTAAGATTCCCAAAGAAAGTCCCTCCCACGGTGTGGTCTGTCGGGAAGTACCATTTGTCCAAAAACCTCCAACATCCTTACTATAGTGAGTCTTACTGGACTTCCTTCTCTCTTCAAATTAAGATGGACATCAAACGTCACGGTCATTCGGGCTGTAAAGAAAGCTAAACTTCAGGAGTAGGAGGTAAATCAAACACAATTCCTAAACCTACACTTTGGCTTCACTCAGTCGTATCGGCGCTCAAGCTCTCCGCCCCGCACAGTTGCTTTTGAACGGTAATTGACAATCTACCTTCCGGGAAGAGCCGTCTACACGGTTATCAGTTCATCTGAATATCAACGACTGAAACGAACGCCGACAACAACTCAGGGAAGCCTTGCACCCGGCTTCTTATGTCACACAAGAACCTGGCTCGAGTGAGCCCACAAACAATGGGCATCTTCGGAAACACTTGCCTGTTAGATTCTCGCACATCCCTCCCAATTAAACATCCAATGAAGTACGTGCATCCCTGAGGCACCAACTAACTACGAGCTTGAAAAACGACTGTAGACAGTGGTGGATTGCGAGATAAAGGAGGCTGCATTATTTGAAGAGAGCAACAACTTTCACCGTTTGATAGGTACCGGTTCACGGGAGCAAGGTGTGAGTCATTAATCGAGGAATACCATGGTTCACTGATTCACCCCCAAACGGACATCGTCTGGACTGTTGGGCGGAGCACTTTTATCATCGTACAGGGTTAAAAAGCAGAGAAAGCCCCACTGACCACTACCTTTCTCACCGTGTTGCACGTTGAAGTAGAAACGAATATACATGATGGACTGGGAGTGGACCTACAGGGATGGGAAAAGGAGAGAACGCCCTAGTAGGCAACACACGGAATACACAGTCTAGCTGTACAAACGCACATTAATTAATCTTTCTGATTCGACAGAAGGTGACAACACGATCGCCACTGTTCACGGTTCGCAGCCATATTCTTCAATGTATCCAGCCAACTGGTTGAAGGATCTTTTGGACCCCAACTGCGAACATGTGAGGCACTTAATTTTCCTAAGTTCGTGATGCATTTTCTCATACACCGTTGCCAAGTCATCTGTTGACCTCCACGTGGATTTTTCTACTCCCCTTGGAGGAACGCAGAACAGGACACGGTATGGTAGACGTGAGTTTGCCATACGTAACACGTGTCCCAACCAACGAAATCTAAGCTATATACGCTGTAACAGAACGTCCTCTGAATAAGGATCCAATACTTGCTTTCAGTACGGTATCCATAGGTCAAGTATTTGAACAAATCGTGAGACTACGAATAACTGATATACCCCTAATGTGGCTGGCGATGACAGGGTTTGAATCTCGTCAGAGGTAACAGATCCCCGCCGCTTAATGACACACGTGTGTACCGACTCCTTCTCCTGATCTGAGATGCAAGACTTTGGCAGTAATTGATTCCTATTGTGAATTACCGTCAATCTAGACGACATTAACTGATTAGCCTACACCAATTGTATTGCCAAAAGCTAACCACACAAACGGAAATAATTTGTGTCATACGGAATCAAATAACCCCTACTTTATACTTCATACCCACACATTGTTCAAAGGATCACATCCGGATGAGTGGCAACAGAAAGGCATGGGGGGTCTGGTGCGGTAAAAGAAGCGGGCCAGTTTAAGCGTTTTGTCAAACCCACAATGACAGCACCACATAAAAATACAAGGACTTACCGCCACCTTGCATCAACTTGTAGATTTTGGCTTCGATTTGGAGTTGCGGATGCTTTGCCTTGACACATTCTAGCTTTATGGCGACCTCTTCACCTTTAGCTATATCAGTACCTAGGAGCACAGACAAGAAGGTAGTGTGAGCGAGGCGGTAGTTGGTCGAATTGGACGAGAAGGAAATGTCCCAAGAAGTTATGATGAATCAATACACGGAAAAATCTGAAATTTTTGACTAACATGAGCTGCAAGACGATATCCCTAAGTGAAAATCCCACAAAATCCCCACGGAGCAAAGAAAAACACCACTGTACGAGTCAGAGCCCAGACTAGCTCACTAAAAATTTCATATGGCTAGGCAGTGCTTGCAAAGCTTGAAAAACTGGGTTACAATAACGAACTTAACATGAATAACACACAGCAACCCAAACCTTGGGATTATCTTCAAATGCACACGAACACATGAAGAAGTCTGACTGGATCACCTTCATTATTTATGACTGTAACGATAAACAGCATCAGTGGAATGCCCCGGAGTTCCATTGTGAAAAGAAATTCGCTTCCATCCCATATAACCATCATCATCGTAAACAGCGAGGAGTGCTAAACATTAGGGCAAGCCCCATTGACCACTATCTTTCGCACCATGTTGCACGTAGAAGTAGAAACGAATATACATGATGGACTGGGAGTGGACCTACAGGGATGAGAAAAGGAGAGAACGCCCTAGTAGGCAACACACGGAATACACAGTCTAGCTGTACAAACGCACATTAATTAATCTTTCTGATTCGACAGAAGGTGACAACACGATCGCCACTGTTCACGGTTCGCAGCCATATTCTTCAATGTATCCAGCCAACTGGTTGAAGGATCTTTTGGACCCCAACTGCGAACATGTGAGGCACTTAATTTTCCTAAGTTCGTGATGCATTTTCTCATACACCGTTGCCAAGTCATCTGTTGACCTCCACGTGGATTCCTCTACTCCCCTAGGAAAAACGAAAAACAGTGCACGGTATGGTAAATGTGTTCGCCATGTGGAACACGTGCCCCAACCAACGAAGCCCGCTAAGCTGGATATGCCGTGATAAAACATTCTCTGAACTAGTACCCAGTACTCGATTTACGACCTCAGAATTGCTCACACGGTCGGTCATTCCATTAAATCTCAGTGATACCGCACAAACATCGATGGTCGAAAACCTCAAGATGACGGACATCTTCCGCATACAGACTCCACGTCTCCCAATTATACAACAAAAGTGAACGCACCACGGCACAGTACACACGACGTCTAAACTTCAGCGGAATATCAGGTCGGCGCCACAAGTGCTTCGGTCCAACGTACACCGCTCGAGCTTCGGATATCCGCGTGCTCACTTCTACTACCGTGCTCCCATTCGTCGTCACGCTGATGCCGAGGTAATTGAAGCGGCCGATAATTACTAGCACCTCCCCATCGATCATCAAGCTCGGGACCGTTGACGTACAGTCTTGCAACATTACTTTACACTTTCAAGGTGCAAAACGCATGGCGAATGAAGCTACAGCTTCTGCGAGTCTATCTAGCGCACATTACGCGCGTTCCGTGCATTCAAACAAGTGGTTTGTGTCGATGACCATGGAGCTGGAGCGGTAATCGTATTACAACTACTGCATGATTCCATTCTGCGTACGTGAACCGGTAAGATCTACAGTTCTGAACAGAACTGCGCCACCGGCAGCTTATTGCGATACGATCAATCTGACTCAAAGTACATGCAGAGTTAGAGCACCATGTCACCGTGCGATGCGAGCTGTGTCGGAAGTTCGTACTAGATAGGAATAACCGGTTGTCTGCACAAAACTGGAGGAGCTTATACCCCTTATCTGTACACTGAGCGATTAAGGCACAACGTCCATCTAAACAAGCTTCTGATGCACTAAGTTTTACAACTTGTGCATTAAAATCACCTGCCAGCACTACAATGCCAAAGCCTTTGCTCCTGCGAACGAGAGTGGTGAGTTTATCATAGAACTCATCATTCTGCACGTCAGAGCTGCAGTCCGTTGGGGGAGTATGCCGAGGTCACGAGCGAACTGGGCCTAACACAACTATCCTTTCGAACGCCAACTGACTCCTGGAGTCTAACTGCACATAAACGACTATTAACCGAGATCCAATCTAAAAGGGCAACTTCAGGCTTGTCACTCAAGACTATTTCTACACCACGTTGACCCACAGCCCTCGTCATCATCATCGTAAACCGTTAAACAGTAAGGCAAGCCCCACTGACCACTGCATTTCTAACCACGTTGCACGTAGAATTCGAAAGTATGAATATATCCGCAACCCTAGCTGCTTCATCTCCCAAAGTGCACAGGAAATGCGCCGATGAGATAGATACCAGGAGCAGTTAGTTGAATCGTATTGCTCCAATCCTGGATACGCATTCACGTACGCAGAAGAAATCAGTCTTAAGAGAGTCTATTGTGAGCGCTACGCGCGCCTCCTGACCGGCCTGCATGAGAGTACGCACATTAAACGAGTCGAGGTTCAAAAGCTGATGAGGCTTGAGGAAACGTGAGTTGCGAGATAGAGGATCATTCATGACACTATTTGACAATGAACCGTTGTGAACATCGGGCGTCTTATCAGTGGGAGTATTATGAGTGGGAAGAGGGGGTAAACAGACGTGGTTGCGAACAGAAGACGAAGCTTGTATGAAAGAGAGGGAACTGTAAGCAGTAGCCCGCTCATCACTCAACTAGGTTATCCTGCTCGTCGACCGGTTCAGTATGGAATTCTTTGTGTTGGTGCAGTTCACGCTAGATGATGGGCCGGTACTACCAGGTTGTCCAGCCGCAACACAGGAGAGCGATTAAGGTTCTCATCCCAATCCTTTGTTCGAAGAAAAACCCGTCCGCAAGGCAGCGCTGTGGCTGAGCGGAAGCCCATTTGCTTGGATCAATTATCCTTCCACTGATTTTACCGAATGCGTTGTCAGCTCAGATAGACATCCAACCTGGAGGACCAGGAGACTGGACTTGGTTTGGCCCCTACTCATTGACCTTTCAGGCAGGGTTGCATCTCCGGCTTAACGAAGCTGCATCCAAACTGCTCGCCAGGATCATTCTGCACCGATTATCGAACTCCTGTCAAAGTTGCTTGCGTGAGAATCAAGTCGGTTTCAGACCCCGTAAGGGTTGCATCGATCACAAATACACTTCGTCAAATCTTAGACCACGAATGCATTTTTCCTAGACCCACAATTTCTGTCTACCTTGATCCACAAGCGGGATTCGAATCAGTCAACCACATAGCTTTCTGGCACTGCCTCTCATTACAGAGTGTGCCAGGGGGAATTATTTATTTTTCCTAATGCTTGCACACAAACAACCGAAGCCGAGTTCGTGCTTACGGTGATCGTCCACGCGAGTTCATCACGGTAAGTAGTGTGTGTCAGAGTTGCCCTCCTTCACCCTTTTTCCTCAATTTTATAATCGAATTGATTCTTCACATAGCCCTATCCTCGTGAGATAATAATGGCATCGATCTTTGCTCAGACAGCAAACTGTCTGACTTGGGATATGCAGACAATATTGTTGTTCTGAGTGAAGATCGAGGTAAGTTGCAGGCTTTCTCAGATAGCCTAAACCACAGTTTAGCAATGTTCGGAATGCGCTTTGCACCTTCAAAGTGTAAAGTGCTGCTGCAGGATTGGGTTGGCGCTACGCCAAATCTTATCTTGTTAGAGGAAGCTTTAACTGAATTGGATAAGTATTGTTACCTGGGCAGTTACATTTCATCAGCTGGGCGGATACTGGATGAAGTGTGATCGCATATACAGAAGGCGCAATTGGTTTTTGCCAATCTCATTTTTCTGTGGTGCGGGCACGAAATCGGATTATCTTTCAAGGTTCGAGTGTACGCTGCACCGGTTAGGTCTGTTTTCCAGCGCGGTTCCGTAACGTGGCCGATAAGGGTTAAAGATAGGGGAAAACTGTTGGTATTCTTGTGTCGATGTCTCCGTAATATTGCCCGAGTGTAGTGGGAATACCGTATCTGCGATGCTATTGTTAGGCTAGAATGTTAGCGGCCAGAGGTCATTCTGTGAATCAAGTACTGAATCTTCACTCCGTTTATCCCTCGCGAAGGAATTTTTTTTATATTGTTTTGTTTCTCCTTTCAGATCTGTCTGTCACGAGTTCATGGAGTTGCGCGTCGGCAACAAATATCGGCTTGGTCGGAAGATAGGAAGCGGATCTTTTGGTGAAATCTATCTTGGTGAGCACTGTGCCGCTCGCTCGTACACACAAATCAGCCTTTCTCCCCGTTTTGAGATGTTGTCCGTTCGTTTTGTGTGGTTGTGCATTCACGGTCACGTGAATTCTGTTTCTTATACTTTCAATTCACCTCTATATATATATATATATATATATATATATATATATATATATATATATATATATATATATATATGGCGTACTTGTCAAAATCCAGGGTACGCATATTACACACCCCTGCACAGATAATCCTAATTAGAATGTACGGTGGCTGATCTCAAGGTTGTCCTGGTTCATGCTTCATCTTGCCTGTTCACATCACCAATCGGATTCTATCATAATATCTTGCGTTGATGCTACATGAACAGTTTTAATCTCCATGCTGTCGTAAGTCAACGGTCAGTTGAATGCTTCGGACATAACGAAAGAGGTAGGCCGTAACGCAGGCTTTAGTCAACTGGTGAATGGAATAAAGGGTACAATAAAAGAGATGTGCTCTAATACACATGATACACGTAACAGCAAGTGATGAGCAAACTGGAACAAATTGTAACTCAGTTCTATAATGCCTACGCAAATCCTCTGCTATCAGAGAAAGCCTTAGCTGAAGTAGAAAAGTTTTGTCGTCTGAGAAGTCACATCTTACCAGATGGCCGGATATCGAGTGTAGTTCCGTCCAAGTGCCACCACATTTGGGGCCGGTGTGACATTTGATTGTCTGTCAGTGACCGAGTACACACCAAGGCACTTAGCACTGTCCCCCTATGTAGCCTCGGAACGTGACCGTTACGGTTGGAGGATGCGTGATGGCCGTCTGTATTTGAGCACGGATATCTTTGTAGTATTGCTGGAATACGATGGGAACAGCGCATAAACAGTGCTTAGATGAGATAAAGGATGCTGGGAACCAGAGATCATTTGCTTGAAAAAGTGCTCAATCCGAGCTAACTAAGGTGGTTGGAATTCTGATCCGTCCTGGTAGCTCTAGGAAAAAGAATCTTTTGCCTTTGAACCATCTCGTTTATTATACAAAAACAAGCAGCTTATATAGGATAGTAGGTGACGGCAGTCGAAACCGTGATATGGACCGCATTTGTCCAGAGCTGTTGTTATAACCGGGTCTTCTGATTGACCGTTTTGCTTACGTCTCCCACTGACTGATTTCATTGCGGTCGGTTATAACAACTGTTGACCGCTGATTGGCTAATTTTCGTTTCACTCGGTTAAAACAACTCTTAGCCGCTGATTGTTTGATTCCTCTCGGTTCAGCGAGGACGACTGTTTGCGGCTGATTGGATGGTTTCGTCATGAACTGATTCAGCGACCGACCTCCTTCGCCGATCTGAGATTTGCCATCGATTTTGGGCAGACAGGAATGTGCTATCTACTAACAAAACGGCGGTCTATCGATGTGTCAGCCAGTACCTTCACAATTGGCACATGTATTTCTCATGCCACCCGATAAGTTTCCTCAGTGTATGTTCATCTAGGTAGGCAATGGTTTGAGGGTAAGCCGAGGTCGTCAGTTTATGACATGACACAACAGTATGGGAACTGTCACCGAATAAGATGTGTTAGGTCTGCGGGTTGCTATCTACGGCATCTGTTTACCCCGTGATTGGAGAAAACGAGCGACGCGGTAAGTGGTATATTTCTACTCGAGTCTTTTCCTGATCTCCATGTTTGTTGACTTGTAACTTTCTTGTTTGTTTGCTCCGTATTCTTCCATTATTCTCGCTCTCTTTGATTCAACCTTCGTCTTCCGTTCGCAACCACCTCTGTTTACCCCCTCTTCCCACTCATAATACTCCCACTGATAAGACGCCCGATGTTCACAACGGTTCATTGTCAAATAGTGTCATGAATGATCCTCTATCTCGCAACTCACGTTTCCTCAAGCCTCATCAGCTTTTGAACCTCGACTCGTTTAATGTGCGTACTCTCATGCAGGCCGGTCAGGAGGCGCGCGTAGCGCTCACAATAGACTCTCTTAAGACTGATTTCTTCTGCGTACGTGAATGCGTATCCAGGATTGGAGCAATACGATTCAACTAACTGCTCCTGGTATCTATCTCATCGGCGCATTTCCTGTGCACTTTGGGAGATGAAGCAGCTAGGGTTGCGGATATATTCATACTTTCGAATTCTACGTGCAACGTGGTTAGAAATGCAGTGGTCAGTGGGGCTTGCCTTACTGTTTAACGGTTTACGATGATGATGACGAGGGCTGTGGGTCAACGTGGTGTAGAAATAGTCTTGAGTGACAAGCCTGAAGTTGCCCTTTTAGATTGGATCTCGGTTAATAGTCGTTTATGTGCAGTTAGACTCCAGGAGTCAGTTGGCGTTCGAAAGGATAGTTGTGTTAGGCCCAGTTCGCTCGTGACCTCGGCATACTCCCCCAACGGACTGCAGCTCTGACGTGCAGAATGATGAGTTCTATGATAAACTCACCACTCTCGTTCGCAGGAGCAAAGGCTTTGGCATTGTAGTGCTGGCAGGTGATTTTAATGCACAAGTTGTAAAACTTAGTGCATCAGAAGCTTGTTTAGATGGACGTTGTGCCTTAATCGCTCAGTGTACAGATAAGGGGTATAAGCTCCTCCAGTTTTGTGCAGACAACCGGTTATTCCTATCTAGTACGAACTTCCGACACAGCTCGCATCGCACGGTGACATGGTGCTCTAACTCTGCATGTACTTTGAGTCAGATTGATCGTATCGCAATAAGCTGCCGGTGGCGCAGTTCTGTTCAGAACTGTAGATCTTACCGGTTCACGTACGCAGAATGGAATCATGCAGTAGTTGTAATACGATTACCGCTCCAGCTCCATGGTCATCGACACAAACCACTTGTTTGAATGCACGGAACGCGCGTAATGTGCGCTAGATAGACTCGCAGAAGCTGTAGCTTCATTCGCCATGCGTTTTGCACCTTGAAAGTGTAAAGTAATGTTGCAAGACTGTACGTCAACGGTCCCGAGCTTGATGATCGATGGGGAGGTGCTAGTAATTATCGGCCGCTTCAATTACCTCGGCATCAGCGTGACGACGAATGGGAGCACGGTAGTAGAAGTGAGCACGCGGATATCCGAAGCTCGAGCGGTGTACGTTGGACCGAAGCACTTGTGGCGCCGACCTGATATTCCGCTGAAGTTTAGACGTCGTGTGTACTGTGCCGTGGTGCGTTCACTTTTGTTGTATAATTGGGAGACGTGGAGTCTGTATGCGGAAGATGTCCGTCATCTTGAGGTTTTCGACCATCGATGTTTGTGCGGTATCGCTGAGATTTAATGGAATGACCGACCGTGTGAGCAATTCTGAGGTCGTAAATCGAGTACTGGGTACTAGTTCAGAGAATGTTTTATCACGGCATATCCAGCTTAGCGGGCTTCGTTGGTTGGGGCACGTGTTCCACATGGCGAACACATTTACCATACCGTGCACTGTTTTTCGTTTTTCCTAGGGGAGTAGAGGAATCCACGTGGAGGTCAACAGATGACTTGGCAACGGTGTATGAGAAAATGCATCACGAACTTGGGAAAAGTAAGTGCCTCATGTTCGCAGTTGGGGTCCAAAAGATCCTTCAACCAGTTGGCTGGATACATTGAAGAATATGGCTGCGAACCGTGAACAGTGGCGATCGTGTTGTCACCTTCTGTCGAATCAGAAAGATTAATTAATGTGCGTTTGTACAGCTAGACTGTGTATTCCGTGTGTTGCCTACTAGGGCGTTCTCTCCTTTTCCCATCCCTGTAGGTCCACTCCCAGTCCATCATGTATATTCGTTTCTACTTCTACGTGCAACATGGTGCGAAAGATAGTGGTCAATGGGGCTTGCCCTAATGTTTAGCACTCCTCGCTGTTTACGATGATGATGGTTATATGGGATGGAAGTGAATTCCTTTTCACAATGGAACTCCGGGGCATTCCACTGATGCTGTTTATCGTTACAGTCATAAATAATGAAGGTGATCCAGTCAGACTTCTTCATGTGTTCGTGTGCATTTGAAGATAATCCCAAGGTTTGGGTTGCTGTGTGTTATTCATGTTAAGTTCGTTATTGTAACCCAGTTTTTCAAGCTTTGCAAGCACTGCCTAGCCATATGAAATTTTTAGTGAGCTAGTCTGGGCTCTGACTCGTACAGTGGTGTTTTTCTTTGCTCCGTGGGGATTTTGTGGGATTTTCACTTAGGGATATCGTCTTGCAGCTCATGTTAGTCAAAAATTTCAGATTTTTCCGTGTATTGATTCATCATAACTTCTTGGGACATTTCCTTCTCGTCCAATTCGACCAACTACCGCCTCGCTCACACTACCTTCTTGTCTGTGCTCCTAGGTACTGATATAGCTAAAGGTGAAGAGGTCGCCATAAAGCTAGAATGTGTCAAGGCAAAGCATCCGCAACTCCAAATCGAAGCCAAAATCTACAAGTTGATGCAAGGTGGCGGTAAGTCCTTGTATTTTTATGTGGTGCTGTCATTGTGGGTTTGACAAAACGCTTAAACTGGCCCGCTTCTTTTACCGCACCAGACCCCCCATGCCTTTCTGTTGCCACTCATCCGGATGTGATCCTTTGAACAATGTGTGGGTATGAAGTATAAAGTAGGGGTTATTTGATTCCGTATGACACAAATTATTTCCGTTTGTGTGGTTAGCTTTTGGCAATACAATTGGTGTAGGCTAATCAGTTAATGTCGTCTAGATTGACGGTAATTCACAATAGGAATCAATTACTGCCAAAGTCTTGCATCTCAGATCAGGAGAAGGAGTCGGTACACACGTGTGTCATTAAGCGGCGGGGATCTGTTACCTCTGACGAGATTCAAACCCTGTCATCGCCAGCCACATTAGGGGTATATCAGTTATTCGTAGTCTCACGATTTGTTCAAATACTTGACCTATGGATACCGTACTGAAAGCAAGTATTGGATCCTTATTCAGAGGACGTTCTGTTACAGCGTATATAGCTTAGATTTCGTTGGTTGGGACACGTGTTACGTATGGCAAACTCACGTCTACCATACCGTGTCCTGTTCTGCGTTCCTTCAAGGGGAGTAGAAGAATCCACGTGGAGGTCAACAGATGACTTGGCAACGGTGTATGAGAAAATGCATCACGAACTTAGGAAAATTAAGTGCCTCACATGTTCGCAGTTGGGGTCCAAAAGATCCTTCAACCAGTTGGCTGGATACATTGAAGGATATGGCTGCGAACCGTGAACAGTGGTGATCGTGTTGTCACCTTCTGTCGAATCAGAAAGATTAATTAATGTGCGTTTGTACAGCTAGACTGTGTATTCCGTGTGTTGCCTACTAGGGCGTTCTCTCCTTTTCCCATCCCTGTAGGTCCACTCCCAGTCCCTCATGTATATTCGTTTCTACTTCAACGTGCAACACGGTGAGAAAGGTAGTGGTCAATGGGGTTCGTCCCACTGTTTAACGCTGTACGTTGATGATGACAATGGTGCACTGAACAAAGCGGACCTGGGCACACCACACAAACTCGATGTAAGTATTTAATGCGGGAATCCCGGATCATCTCTTCGAGAAACGTTCAGTCCTCACGCATGCACTCCAGAAGTCAAAGGCCGGCGAATGTTATGTAGTCCGTAAAAGTTGGTCTTCTTCTTGGGCACAGGGACAGACAGTGAATCAAGGAGAGGAAAAGATCTATGGAGGTCCACTCCTTGTTGAGGGTTCTTGCAGTTCGGATACAATGGGATTCACGTCGGGAAGGTAGATGAAGAGGAGAGGGAATAGTACGAGTAGTTTGTAATTATGTTTCGATCATAGAACAGTTATCGCCATTACCGTACAAGGTGTGATTCTTCAACTCAGTTTACATGGCCACGTTCACTTACGTTATTTCAACGACTAACCCACCACTTTCGTGCCCTAGTTTTGTTGTCACCACGCAGTATCGGGTCGAGAGAGAGAGATAGCGGGAGAGAGAAAGAAAGGGGAGAGAGGGGGGGGGAGAGGGACGTATTGGTGATAAGTAGTAGGTAAACAGGACAGAAAGGTGAGATTGAAAAGGAGCTCCAATGTAACTAGTCAACTGGCCGTAGCACATTGTCTTTTTGTTTACTTTTTCCAACCATACAGTGGGCGGGTCTTGTGCTTATTTGGTGTTCCAGTAGACCTTTAAAACTAAGGAGTTCGCTCCTTTGAATAACCGGTAATCAAGCCTTAATTGAAGTGACCTGGGTTGCTATCTCCTTGGTATCTGGCGGGAAACTTAGTTACCCGAAGTGAGGAAATCGCCAGTAGAATTATGGGACAAACAATGTTTTGGTCCGTCGCATTAGTTCTAGTAAGAAGACTCTTGTGCCTTCGAACCATCTCCGTCTATTAGCTGAGAACACATTGTGTATGAAGGATAAAGTGCCACTGTCGCCAATAGTTGCATCACAAACCAGTTGGTCCAAATTGGCATTGGACAGCGTCTCTTCTGATTGATTGATTAAGCGACCAACCACCGTTTGACGGGAATCCTTCCTAATAAAAGTTCATGGGTGAAGATTTCGCGAAGAATTTCGTTACAAATGAAGACCAGGCTCCGTTTTCATTCGCGGGGACCAAAGCCATCGAAGACAAGCCGATTTTAACGACATCGATGCTTGTTTTAAACAGCTTGTGTTCCGACCTACCTTTTCCCGACTGATTCATCTGCTTTTCTCACCCGTTAAAAAATTTAGCTTTTGGCATTAATTTGCTCCACTTTATGGTGCTTGACGAGCTTTTTGTTACGTTATAGTGACCTCGATCGTTCTGAGAAAATGACCGTTTTCTGGACACTATTTTGGATCCATTTTCTCTACGATCTTTTCTGACGTTTGACATTGACCTCACTGCTTTGTTCGGCTGCGTACGTTTTACTGAATTGAATTTTCCGAGGTTTCCGTCGACCTCGTTTTGAATCACTTTCACTTTCGGTCCTTCGCCGATTGTACACGCTCGCGGTTCGCTTTCTGCTCAGCCGTTGCGTTCATATCCGTTCGGTGTATCTCTCGTATCGGTACTGTTTCGGTGCCACGATATATAGAATACACCTTTGCATCTGTAAACCGACTTGCGTCTTCTCTATTCGTCCGATAGAGGGGATAACGTTGGTATTTCGCTGCCAGACCGGATAGAGGACACGTTCACTAGCCGCCGTCGAACGTCTTCTATAACGTAATGGGACCGAAGCATGTTTTTTCAATGACTTTCGGATCAGATCGGCAATTTCCAATTTGAGGTAATACGCGCAATCCGCTAAATAACCTAACTGCCGTGTGGTGATTCCGTTTCTGGAAGTCAACAGAAAACGGCTATTTCATCATCCCACCGCACCCCGTGAATCACTGTTGTCGGTTCATGTGTTCGGTGGAATGTGTGAATTTCGAAATATTCACTGAACAAACGAGGGCACCGTTCGTTTAATCTTTCTTTCGCGTGTTAATAAATGGTTAAGTAATGTTGGTCTTGATGCATTTGAATGTGACGAGTGAACTCTTTTTTCCTCGGCACATGAGTTATCAACTGCAATTGTGTAGACCGGTTTTTTTTAGAACTGCTCGTATGTGCGTAGAAGGGGTATACTCATCACTACAGGCGGAGCGGAGAACCATATTACGCCCCAAACGGATCAAGCGCGGTAACGATCCGGGTGATACAAAATGCTGTCCACCACTAAAATTGACCTGTGGTGACGCTGTTGGTACCTTTAATCTCAGAGGTTTGGTAGTCAGCAAATGACATCGCCCTTATCTCATTAGAAGGAGTTAATTGACTCACTGACTTCAACACTAAGTGCCTTCAACCCATAATTGATTGTTTGCCTGTGCGCATTTATCATTCTTAGCGAGTAATACTTCGGTGAAGTCCGTTCATCCGTTCTTCTTTGCCCACCACGATTCGTTCATTCAAGCTCCAATCCACGCAATCGCCGTGAACTTTTTCTTTCTTTCTTTCTTTTTCTTTTCTTTCTTTCTTTCTTTCTTTCTTTCTTTCTTTCTTTCTTTCTTTCTTTCTTTCTTTCTTTCTTTCTTTCTTTCTTTCTTTCTTTCTTTCTTTCTTTCTTTCTTTCTTTCTTTCTTTCTTTCTTTCTTTCTTTCTTTCTTTCTTTCTTTCTTTCTTTCTTTCTTTCTTTCTTTCTTTCTTTCTTTCTTTCTTTCTTTCTTTCTTTCTTTCTTTCTTTCTTTCTTTCTTTCTTTCTTTCTTTCTTTCTTTCTTTCTTTCTTTCTTTCTTTCTTTCTTTCTTTCTTTCTTTCTTTCTTTCTTTCTTTCTTTCTTTCTTTCTTTCTTTCTTTCTTTCTTTCTTTCTTTCTTTCTTTCTTTCTTTCTTTCTTTCTTTCTTTCTTTCTTTCTTTCTTTCTTTCTTTCTTTCTTTCTTTCTTTCTTTCTTTCTTTCTTTCTTTCTTTCTTTCTTTCTTTCTTTCTTTCTTTCTTTCTTTCTTTCTTTCTTTCTTTCTTTCTTTCTTTCTTTCTTTCTTTCTTTCTTTCTTTCTTTCTTTCTTTCTTTCTTTCTTTCTTTCTTTCTTTCTTTCTTTCTTTCTTTCCTTCCTTTTTTCTTTCTTTCATTCATTCATTCTTTTTCTTTTCTTCTTTTCTTTCTTTCTTTTCTTTCTTTCATTCTTCCTTTTTCTTTTCTTTCTTCCTTCCTTTCTTTCTTTCTTCCTTCCTTCCTTCCTTCCTTCCTTTCTTTTCTTTTCCTTCTTTTCTTTTCCTTCTTATCTCTCTCTCTCTCTCTCTCTCTCTCTCTCTCTCTCTCTCTCTCTCTCTCTCTCTCTCTCCCCCCCCCCCTCTCTCTCTCTCTCTCTCTCTCTCTCTCTCTCTCTCTCTCTCTCTCTCTCCCTCTCTCTCTCTCTCCCTCTCTCTCTCTCTCTCTCTCTCTCTCTCTCTCTCTCTCTCCTCCTCTCTCCTCTCTCTCTCCTCTCTCTCTCTCTCTCTCTCGTGTGTATTTATGTGTACGTGTGTGTGTGTGTGTGTGTGTGTGTGTGTGTGTGTGTGTGTGTGTGTGTGTGTGTGTGTGTGGTGTTCCACTTAACATTATCGTATTTGCATATTGGTCACAGTAACTGCACATCTTCGTCTCCTCGGGGTGAACAGTCACTACTTTTTTCAGTCGGATTCCGTTAACACCTCCATCACCACCATAATCTCCACTGACATTGTCATCATCGCTGCTTGTTTTTATGCTGTTCCCAACGCAACGGTTCGTAATTCACTTCCTTACTGAGCTGTTTTTCAGCGTTTGTCAGTCTCATATGCATAACAAGGGAACCAACTACGTATGTACCTTGCAATCGTTCTTTGGAATTTTGTTGGTACAATAGCTCGCCTTGGGAAATGTTTATTCTGGGTCCCAGCAGCGCACCGTTGTGTAAACATTTGGTTGACAGGCTATGTAAGGGTCACTAGTTGCACGCGCCCTCTTGTGGTGCTTACGAACGTGTGTATCTGTCTTCAGACAATCAACGCTATGTATGTAGTCAGATTAAATTCACTTCAATCAGTCCCTACCGGACAGTCAATAGACCACAAAGATGCACCGCGTGCGAATTCCGTTTCGTTTTTCTTATTTCTACTTGCCCATGTGGTTCGTGTGTTTCAGAAAGATCGATCAAGATGATTGACTGTGGTTGTGTATGTGTGTGTGTATGTAACAGGATTCTCGCGCGACGAATCATGTGATCCACTGTTAAAACACATTCCTCGTCTCTGACTTGTCATAAGGTTTCTTTCATCCAAATGGCACAAATAAGACATGCACGGGATGTCACAACTTACGACTAAGTTAAAGTTATATTTCTAAGGAGAAGAATCAGTAGATTCACACCATTATTATGGCACTGTCTCGTTCAGTTGTGTAGGCGAGTATTTAGTTGCGTAAAGTTTTCACCTGACTATTTGTGTCCGCATACGCCACAATGCTCAAGCTATTTGAATGTGCAGGCGTCAGAGACACCGGACAGAAACCAGCATCTGAAATGCTCCTACCTCCTTTTAACAAAACAACAGGATATTTGCAAATAGCATTACAAATTTTGAACATAATGCTGATCCCTCGATTAGATTTTCTCGTTGTTGCTCTGAACAGATTGGGACTGCACAAGTTCTTAGTTTGTCGTGATCCATGCCCAACTCATGTTGGGTATCGGAATATCGGCTAGGTGAGTGCCAACTAAATCGGTTTTTTCGGCCCCAGTAAGAGCGGAGTGGCTATCTGCCCGCTGACCCGAAATTTTTCGTCCTCCTATGAAGCGAGAGTCTAGTTTTCAGTATAGGACTGCAAGTCTTTGTTCGATTATTTCCACCGGCACATTTAGAGAACACGGATTGACGAACAGACTCGTTTTCAGTAATTTATACTCATACCAATAAGTCACAATATATTGCGACAGGTTAAGGAATTGGACCAATTAGACAATACGTGTGAAACAATTCATATCCGGTCTTGAGTTAATCCTGGACTATGGTTTTTGTCACTTTTAGCCTCTATCACTTCAACCTTTTGTTTGATTGGTTCAACCCCTTAACCTGTCGTAATGTATTATGATGTAATGGCATGAGTATGAATCACTGATAATGCGCTTGTTCACCACTCTGTGTTCTCTGAACTTCAAGTCCTGTTCGAAGGTGATTTTCAACCCACATTTTTACACTAATTTTCATCAATTCTGACTATAATTTGACGGAATAATATTCAGTCATCAAGTTCGAGCATCGATCTTAGTACCAAATCTCCAAGGTCTATTCACTGAGGTTCATGTGATGTTCCACTGTCTTCAGACAGATTTCGTTGTTGTGTGCCGGGCATTCAGTTCAGTGTAGTTTTATCCTTAAAAGCCATTAATCATGCATTGCCTGCAGGGTTTGTTGTTGTGTTGCAGGAACTGGCACTTAGAACGGCGGTGAATATGATAAGATTGGCTATGGATACAACTACGCAAATCAGCGCTTTATTTGACTATATCGTTTACTGCTTCAAGCCATTTGATAATTACATTATATATATATATATATATATATATATATATATATATATATATATATATATATATATATAATATAGACACAAGAAGCCAAAAAAGCCACACATGGTTATCTTCACTTACTAGTTTTCTCATATCTGTGCACCACGTGACAGTGACCGGTTGTGGTCGAGTGGTTTAGAGTGTTTGCTTTCTACCTCCAAAGTCAGAGTTTCGAATCTCGCCACCGCCGATCATTTTGGTGGTAGACAGTAATCAACTGTCGTCCGGTTCGTTACCATACCTGACCAATTTGAACCTTATGTGGTTTTCCACTCCAAGTGTCAGGATCGGGTAGTCGGTTATCCCCAATTGTGCATTGGGCCTTCGAAGCTATGGGGTAAACCCGTTCCACTAAACTCGTGCACAATAATTTAATGAAAAAGTTTTCTCCAATTTCCCATCTACCGCCCGTACCAGTGAACAATACTTACCCTAATAGTTGATCAAAGGGTAAGTCCAGCACGTCCAAACCTCATCTCAGTTGGGTCGATTAATTACTTCGCTGCCCACTTGGATAGCCCAAGGGTCTACGCTAATACGGTCAGTTCGTACAATGACAAAGAAAGGCGGGGCGCTTTTATCATTGAACCGAATTTGCCGGGTTCCGAAATGCTTAGCAGTTTAATGATAATGATCACCTATGTGCCCCTGTCGACGTTTTTCCACCTTTCCCCACTAGATACACCGTTGCACTGGTTTGGTGCTTTCCCAGCCGGCAACAGTGCTTTGCGTCGCTGATTCATTTTGCTCTAAACTCATTTTTTTCAACCGGAAACTGTGCACAAAAATGCTCTTGGTTTGTCTCTTGCATGGCTCTATTAATAGGTCCTAAATGAAGTAATTTAAATCATAAGTAATAATTACATGTAAGTTAAGTATAAAGGTAAATCATGCAGACGAAGAAAGAGTTCGAATTCGAGTAGACCATTTGGCTCGTGTCACTTCAAATCTTCGATGTTTTGGAAGGCAGATTTTCGGGACCCGGACCTACGCGGTCAAGTTCACGGACGAAGGTTTTCCTACCTTCGGAACATGAAACAGTCGCGTCACCTTTCCCCTCCCCCCCCGGCCATCTATCTCGGAGGAGAATACACTCTCAAGTTCAGTCTGTATTACACCTGTGTAGTCAGAATTTCTCTACACAGATGAGTTACACCTTACAGGTGACTCAGAAGTTTGACATAAGAAATCAGTATATTCGACAAGGGTTGAAATACGGTTTCAAAATGCTCCAATTTTTCGCAGTACTAAAATAACTGGTCTTTTCCCACTGATGTAACCTCAGTTCAGGCGAGATGTGAGATTGACGATGGAAAACCAGACTCCTTTTACCATACCTGTTTTCGGTTGAACTCAAAATGCTGCGTGGATAGTCTTTATCATTAGTTATGGGATTCATTTTTTGCCCCACATGTGATCATTTTTTGTATTTGGCCCACTCAATTCCTCAAATCTGTCCTACTTCAATATTCGCTATTCCATTTCACGATGAGAATCACCGTCGGTGTCCGCGTTGCTCCTCGTCCGTTCGTGGTCTACACAAGTAGTGGGACCATTTTGCTTAGGGCTCCAAACGGTCAAATGTGAAATTTTATTGCTGAGAAGAATCAATGCACGAATCAAGTTGCTGCAGAACGTTCGTTTTTGTTTCCCAATTCATGGTTTGTTTGAAGCTTTGACTTATCAGATTACGGGATCGATTTGTTTTAAAGCTTGTTTTCTCATCTATCTCGTGGACGGTTAATCGGTTGACCTTCGATTGCCACTGAAACTGCGTCGACCGGTCGCGATTTTGTTCTCTCACTTGCGAAATCGTTTTTGTGTAATTCGTCCAGTTCCACTGTTGTTTACTGCGCGAATTAGCAACTTGGGTTTCTCTACTGACCAAATCGTTTTTCTTTCGGGTCGGTCTGATTGGCGTGCTTGATAGTTAAATAATTCTACCCGTTGACCAGTTTGCGTGTGTTTGGTGTACACGTGCCCAGTAAACGTTCAAGTTTGAAATCGATTACATCCATTCGGGATTGTCATCCCTCATCATCCTCTTGTTCTCTCCGTATCCATTTGTTTCATAAGCTGATGCTGAAAATACACAAGCCCGGTTTCTTATGCGTTAATCTGACACTGTCTTCTTTCTCATAATTTTCCTGGTCATTATTTCTCGACTCTCTCTGTCCTCCCTTTTCCAACCCTGAACTCATTCCATATTTCGTGATCTGATTGCCACTGGCAGTCGGTATCCCTTATCTGAAATGGTCCGGTACCGAAGGTGATTACAACGTCCTCGTGTTGCAGTTACTCGGCCCAAGTCTGGAAGATTTGTACAACTTTTGCGGTCGAAGATTCAAGTTGAAAACTGTGCTTCTTCTGGCAGATCAAATTATCACACGTGTTGAGTATATCCACAGCAAAAACTTTATTCATAGGTGAGTCCGTTCTCCCGGGTTATATGCATGATTTCATCACATTCTCTGCGTGTGTATACGCTTATTTACAGCCTCCAACCACTTACACACTTTTCACTAAGTTGTGCGCACATGAAGATACAGACACCAACTCTTTATTGTCTGTTCGAGCACCTCCCGCGATAATGGTTCGATCAACAATTTTCTTCACGGAAAAGAAGAAACTATTCCGTTCAGTTTTACGCGGAATTTCGTAGAAGTTCTTCGCTTCTATTTTACTCTCGTTCCTTTTTATATCTTTCTTGTTACAGTTCAGTTCAGTTCGTTCAGCTATGAACCTCGCAACTCTGCCCTCCGGTTTTCGTTGCTACCTTCCAGCAGCGTTGAGTCAACGACAATGCGAGTCAAAGCATCAAGGAAAAGATCTAAAAAATCAAAGTAAAAAGCGGAAATTAGAAAAACAAAGATCGAATGCAACTACGCCACGGGCAGCGACAACTTGCTATATCACTAACTGCTCCCACCTGGCAGATGGGTCTAGTGGAGCGCAACACAACTCTGACAGGTTCTACTAGGCCAAGTCCACTGGTCAAGAATTTCATACCTTTCTGCCATGTCATGGACTGACCACCTCAACCTACCTTCCAATCACTACCTGCCTCAGGGAACAGCATGCGCCGGGGAAGTCTATCGGTGGGCATGCGTAACACATGTTCCAACTACCTTAACCTGTTTAGATTCAGTACTTGATCCACACAATGGCCTCTGGTTCCAAACACCCTGAGCCTAATCTCAACACTGCTGATACGGTGTTCACACCATATTTGGGCAACACAAGGGAAACATCGCTACTCGAACACCAACAGTTTTCCCCTATTTTCCACTCTTAATGCCCATTTTTCTGAACCGTATAGAAGAGCAGACCTAACCGATGCAGTGTACACTCAACGGGCAATCGGATATCAGGCCGACGCCACAAATGACGGAGGTTGGAAAAAGCCAAATACGTCTTCTATATACATGATGACACTTCATCCGATATCTGTCCACCTGGTGAAATGTAACTTCCCAGGTAACAATACTTATCCAATTCAGTTGGAACTTTCCCTACCAAGACAAGATTTGGTGTAGCGCCAACCCAATCCTGCAGTGCTGTTTTACACCGAAGATGCGAAATGCATCTCAAACAGTGCTACACCGCATCGCAGATACGGTATTCCCACTACACTCGGGCAATATTACGGAGACATCGACACAAGAATACCAACAGTTTTCCCCTATCTTTAACCCTTATCGGCCACGTTACGGAACCGCGCTGGAAAACAGACCTAACCGGTGCAGCGTACACTCGAACCTTGAAAGATAATCCGATTTCGTGCCCGCACCACAGAAAAATGAGATTGGCAAAAACCAATTGCGCCTTCTGTATATGCGATCACACTTCATCCAGTATCCGCCCAGCTGATGAAATGTAACTGCCCAGGTAACAATACTTATCCAATTCAGTTAAAGCTTCCTCTAACAAGACAAGATTTGGCGTAGCGCCAACCCAATCCTGCAGCAGCACTTTACACTTTGAAGGTGCAGAGCGCATTCCGAACATTGCTAAACTGTGGTTTAGGCTATCTGAGAAAGCCTGCAACTTACCTCGATCTTCACTCAGAACAACAATATTGTCTGCATATCCCAAGTCAGACAGTTTACTGTCTGAGCAAAGATCGATGCCATTATTATCTCACGAGGATAGGGCTATGTGAAGAATCAATTCGATTATAAAATTGAGGAAAAAGGGTGAAGGAGGGCAACTCTGACACACACTACTTACCGTGATGAACTCGCGTGGACGATCACCGTAAGCACGAACTCGGCTTCGGTTGTTTGTGTGCAAGCATTAGGAAAAATAAATAATTCCCCCTGGCACACTCTGTAATGAGAGGCAGTGCCAGAAAGCTATGTGGTTGACTGATTCGAATCCCGCTTGTGGATCAAGGTAGACAGAAATTGTGGGTCTAGGAAAAATGCATTCGTGGTCTAAGATTTGACGAAGTGTATTTGTGATCGATGCAACCCTTACGGGGTCTGAAACCGACTTGATTCTCACGCAAGCAACTTTGACAGGAGTTCGATAATCGGTGCAGAATGATCCTGGCGAGCAGTTTGGATGCGGTACGCATCCAGCTAATTTCGCTGTGGTTTTCACAAGATGATCTGTTGCGTTTTAATAGATCCGCACCTTCCCTGATTCACACTGTTCTCTGGGAATCCGTTCAGTGACTCAAATAAGCCGGAAGAGTTTTGCTAACTGCGAAACCAAAGCTTCGCCTCCATCTTTGAAACGCGATGGAGTCAACTCTTCTGATTCACCAGTTTTATACACCTTCAAGGAAGCTATTTCCCGAATAACCTCTATTTATGATAGAGGAATTAAATCTACCTGTATTGTTTATCTTGCAGTTTTATTAGAAAGGTTAACTGTAAAAGTGGCCCAACTGAACCGCTCCTGAAAGTGCTCTGCCCAACAATACAGACTACGTCCGTGAAAGTGAATCAGTGCGCGGTCGGATTTCTTGTTTAGTTATTTACACCTGGCTTCCGCGAACCCCTAGCGCTTGGTAAACGATGAAGATTGCTGCTATTTTGAAAAGACGCAGCTTTGTTTATATCGCAATCCACCACTGCTCACGGTAATTTCCCAGGCTCCTAGTTAGTTGGTGCCTCGGGTATTTATCCACTTCAGTAGATGTGTCATTGATAAGGAGGAATCTGCGAGAATCTAAAAAAGCAAGTGATACCGAAGATGTCCATTGTTTGTGGGCCTACTTTAGCCGGAATCTTGTTTGGCAATAGATGCCAGGTGCAAGACTCCCCTGAGTTGTTGTCGGCGTTCATTTGAGTCGTTGATATTCAGCTGAGTTGATAACCATGTAGGCGGCTCTGCCTGGAAGGTAGATCGTCAGTTATCGTTCAGAAGAAACTGTGCGGTTCGGATGACTTTGGCTCGACCACAGGCGAGACGTAAACGGAATCAAATACGTTCTAACATGTGATGTAGGTCCACAGGCGTAGACCAAAATGAACGACAATCTTCAATTGGTCAATGTCAATGGTGACCAATGACAAAATGGTCTATTTGAATCCAGCGTCGTGTAGACGTAGAAGGACATCATGTGAGTCTGCCGCTTCTTATGGTAGAAGTTCGCACTTGCCAGAAATAATCTGTGGTCGGAGCGCAGCTGGGTGAGATGTTCGCCGTTATCATTGGGATGGGCCTTGATAGCAAACCGGCCTTTAACATGCCTTTTGGAATTCGCCATACAGTTAACTCGTTACGAAAACGGTGAACGTAAATCTCGGCAATCACCAGCGTACTTTGTAGCCTTGTTTATTCAATGGATTGTTTACCAATGATCTTATATAACCGTGACTAATGAAGTTCATTCAGTCAGTAGTCGGTTCGGTTTGTGTTGGGTGCGATCTCGTGCACATCAGCCGATGGACATGCATTTGTCAGCTGGTTGAAAGACATTGTTCATCAGTTGACGTCCGGCTTATTTGTGGGTTCGTGTCTGTTTGCCTCCTAAATTGCAAATTGTCTGACCCTAACTTATTGAGTACTGTAAATTATTGTGCTGCGTACCAAACCGTATTGCTGCAACACATTTCTATTGTACGCATTTAATGATTATCACAACAAACCCGCACTGTTTATCATTTTGGTATCAAAATTTTGGGCCTGGTTTTCGCGTGGTACTCCCTCATTTATCCCGATGAAGTCGATTCTGTCAGCCGACAAAATGTTTTTAATCAATCCTTGCTTCCATCAATGAAGGCACACTTCAAATTGAGAAGTGGTTGTCGTTAGAGAACTGTAAACTCCGGGACTTGGAGTGAATGCCCAAGTAAAGTCTCAGTTAGTTATGCGTGACACTGGGTCGGTCAACTATTGACTGTGATCATAGTCGAACAGCTGTATAATGAGCTCAGTGGTCTGTCACGATCGCCGTGGGTTTGGGTTGCTATTCCTCATTTCATAGTCTGTTTCATTGACAGATAGTGGTCAAGTAGTTGAAGTGTTTATCACTTCAGATGTCAGGGATTTAAATCTCGCCACCACCAGTCACTGTAGTTGTAGACAGTATTCCACTGTCACTCGAGTAGTTACAATCCCCGACCTTGCGTGGTTCGCCACTCCAAATATCGGTCAGGTTGTCTTTATCCCTAATAGCGCAGTGGGCCTTTGATGTTATAGATTACACCCCTTCTACAAGCATGTAATGAAAGACCTGAGTTCCTATTCCTTTACACCACATCTGATCTCATTTTTGGTGAGTCAGTGTTCCGTTGTTTGTTAGTCACGGTATTCTTGAACTTGACACCATACTTCTGCCCATAGATGTGATCTACTTGCTTTGTATTTTGTATTTATAAGTTCTAATAATAAAATACGTGACTGATATGGTCTCGTCAAAAGTTGTGTGAATAAGAAATACCACTCTGCAACCATCTGGTAGGATCTTATTCTCGTCGCATCTCAATTCAATTTTTCCGCTTTGTATAAAATAAGTTCACAATAGCAGTTCTTCGAGTTCTTCGTTCTGTTGTTCTTACGTTTGCACCGATAATATATTTAAATTGCTTGCTACTTTCTTTCTATCAGACTGTGAATTTCTGCCCCACCCTTCTTACTGATCTGTCAACCAACCTAACTACAAAATCTCATTCTGTTTTTGACTAGTACCGGTTACCCAAATTTCCATAGTGACAGATCGTCTAACTTTACTTTCTCAGAGTTCTACCACTATATTCGACCCTTGTTTTCCTCGTGCTTACTGCCGGTCCAATTAAGATTGTTTTCAGAGCCTGGCTTTTATTATGGGCACCTGATTTGTATGGAACTGTCAGTTTATGTGATTTTCCCGTTGAGGGGCTTTCATCAGTGTCTGTTCACTGGACACCTGGCTAAAATCAATCAGTCGATATTTTCTGTGCTCTATCGGAGTTATGTTTGCCTACTACATGCCTACAAAACTTGCTGATTGCAATCCGCGCGTGCGCTTTGCCTTTCTGAGAACGGGCCCACTGTCGTTGCAAGAATCATAGCGCAGAACTATCTTTCACTAAACGTTCGAAGAGTGATGATTGATTGATCACATTCATGATGACCTAGTGGTGATCTCAGAGACAAGTGACCTGGCCTGTAGTTAAGACTTGTAGTTAGTCTTCATGGCAGTCTCAGTGACTTTACTGTCTGTATGTGAAGTGAGATAAACGTTATGGAGACAAACGACACCTGTTTCGCTCCAGTCTCCAACCTCTCATATGAAGGAGGCTCATTTATGTTTTAAATAAATATACAGTTGAATGTTATACGAAACTGAATGACGCTGTTCGCATTTATAGCCCGTCAGTCTGTTTATTAATCACTGTGACCTACACAAGATGAGCTGATGAACCTATTCACAACGATATCAGTGTTCTCGATGCTTATCCAAACTCAATAGACGTCTCTGACCATCGAATCTGAAGGGATCGAAATTGTGCTACCCTTGATCAACTTTGGTGGTAGACAGCAATTTTCTGTTGCCCGAATCGTTCCCACCTCGTGCGTGTTTGGCTCTCGGTGGTTCTCCTTGATAGTATGGTGTTCTGCTGCGGTGGTTCTTGGTTTATTCTCTTCGTTGGAACCTTATGTGGTTCTCCACTCCAAGTCTCAGAGTGGGGTTGCCGGTTATCCCTACTAGTGCAGTGGACTTTCGTGATTATGGGATATTCACCCCTTCTACTGCACTCATGCGCATGCATGTAATAAAAAAAACTTCATGCCATAATGTATATATAAAACCCAGGTTCATACGTGTTCAGATCACCTTGCAATAATGTGGTAATTCGGGCTTGTGTAACGTGGGCGTTTACGGACCGATTTCGTCAGATAGACCAAAACGCTTAAACTGACAGATTCAGCAGGGTAATTATCAACACAAACGACGATAATCACTCGCATGCGCCTCTCGAAAAGGAGAACGCAAAATGATGAAACGATGCGTTTATTCAAGCACGATCAGGAGTAAAAAAATAACTTACAATTCATGTTTCCCTACAAGATGTATGCACGCATTAGATTATCGATTTCTCTCCGTTATTCTCCCCTTTCGGTTTTTGCCGTCGGAATTTTCAAGCAATCTGGATCTGTGGAAGGACAGATAAGATATAGTTATTAGTATCGCCCAAGGAATTATCGGTTGAGGTGGTTTCAATCCCGCTTCACTTGGGGACTATATCTGTTCTGGAAATATTTTGTGGTACAGAGATGAACAAGCGATTTCAGTAGCATCCAGTCCGCCTTAGTTAGTAATACAGAGCTAGCGGGTTGTGGTCAAATGGCTTAGAGTGTTTGCTTACTACCTCGAAAGTCAGAGGTTTGAATCTCACCACCGCCGATCATTCTGATGGCAGACAGTAATCAACTGTCGTCCGGTCCGTTACCATACCTGACCAATTTGAACCTTATGTGGTTTTTCCACTCCAAGTGTCAGGATCAGGTTGCCAGTTGTCCCTGATAGTGTAGTGGGCGTCTGTAACTATGGGGTATACCCCTTCCATTGCATTCATGCTCAAGCATGTAATGAGAAAACTTCTGTTGCACTCCGTTTTTGCTAACTTTGATCGATGGATTTCTGTGATAATAATCCATTTCCCCAGCCATTTGATAATAGGTGCCGTGCCATCGTCCAGTAGCTACGTAAAGCAAACCTTTATGGGAGCTAGCCACCCAGCGTAATGATATACTCTTTTGGACTCCAGCGTCTCGGGTTCGAGTCCTCAATTGGGTGACCTGTTAGAAATGTACTGCACTCATGAGCCCCGTTGGGAAGGGAACAGTTGCAAAGTGCGTCGAAAACCATTAAGGACGCTGTGTTCACGTTGAATGACGGTAAGTCCAGCACAAACTGCGAAATTCCGGTGATAGTCGAATCTACGCAGACAAGATGAGTAGTACGTGGTGGTGAATCGAGCGGTGCCGGGCTGGTTATCGCTAGAACTGATTGTCAGGTGCATCCACTGGTGACGATTTTCATACCTTTCTGTACCATAGACTGGTCTCTCTTACGTCTACCCGCCTCAGTGAACAGCATATACCGAGAATGTCTTGTCTCTCGTCTGCAAGTCACGTCTCGGATAACCGAACGGGTTATCTTGTACTTAATCTTGTAGCTAAACTTACTCTACAACTAATCTTAGCATCGCTCATCCGGTCTTCTCACCAACTTCGGACAATGTTTCGAAGACGTCGGTGCACAAATAACGGTAATACTCCTGTTTTCCATCCGTATGGACTTTGTTTGTCGTCGCTTAAACTGGACAAAGTAATGTCACGTCGGTGCCATAGGTGACTGAGCTGGGAAAAACCATATGCGGTCTTTGTGTATGTGATAATACTTCAACCACTCAGGTAACAAAAATTTCCTATCTGATTTATTGTTTTCCTTGACGGCTTTAGACCACCAACTCAGTTCTGCAGCAGCATTTTATGTGGCACGATGCAAAATGCAACTTAGATAAAGAAGAACGATCAGCGCATCACAAGCAATGCTGTGGGTAATTCTGCCTCAGATACATGGTAATACAGAGGCGCAGCAGTCGCTTCATTGATATACCGGTGCGTGGATTATCTGTCCGCCTATTTGCCTCGAGAATCTTACCTGTATCCGATGAAATATACGTTGAGTTTCCCACGTAGTACCCCAATGTGTTTGTGCATAAGAGGCTGTTTCTGAATTGTTTGACTTACTGCTGCCCCATTTCAAGTGTTATTAATCTGGTAAAGATTCACAATGAGTCATTAGCACCAGTCAGTTGATACGACAGTTCTGTGCCTGTACCTTCCTTTCCCACGGTCAGATGTGTTCCATTTCTCATCTATTTTGCGGCCTGTGCGGGAGAACAGTATGACCTTACGGAGTACGTACTAAGTCACGATGGTATTCCACCCAGTACCCATTTCCGTGACTGGCGTAGGATAGTCCGGCATTGTGACGAACTTGTAGGTGGTCGGCAGAAGGACTCACTTAGTCAGGCGCATGGATAATGATTTGCGGACGTTTGCATTGGTGCCTCTGGGGCTGTTCGTCTGACTTTGTCACGGATGACGTGACCTTGAACGACAAAATTATACACACTAAAAACCTATTGTCTGTTTGTCGTAGTACATGTATGTGCTCTCATGGGTGTGTTTGTGTTCAGTTGGAGTGAGGGATAAGTTGCCACGTCAGTCCGAGACTTCATGCTATTTTATTCGGCTCGGGAGGTGAATAGTGATCTCCCCAAGCGATAGCGAGTTGTAACTTTTGGTCGGGGCATTTGAAGTGCTTCAGGAGTCATCTATAGATATGATGGTCTTCTGGCCTTTCAGTATAGATCTTATTGTTCAGCAAAAGTTACCGTTAAAGCGGTCCCGGGATTAGCTACCCTGGTGGTGTATCATACTACTACGAATAACCCTAAGCACGTTGTCTTATCTGGATTTCGATGGCCTTGCCACTGGGCAGAAATTCTGGTCTTTTGTAGAGTGCGGTTCAAATATCCTACAGCCCAGAAAACCATGCCCATTTAAAGTTAATCTTGTTTGGTCCTTGAAACAAATTTACTGTCCTGCAACGAAGAACAGTAGGGAACACATGATGGTAATCGTAACGTGAATCACTAAGTTCGTTCCTCTCAGTTTATGTAATCCCCAATACTTTTGACTGAGTGATTACAGCTGATTGCCTCAGGATGAGTTCCTATTGAAACTATGTGTAGTATGCTGAAAGCAGTGTTCTTCCGCACAGGTTGCACGTGTACAGTCTGCAAAGACAAAGAAAACGCGATGAGCCGGAGCTCAGTAAGTGCATAAGCGAGCATCACCACTTACGCCTTTAAAAATGTGAATCGTGAGCTACGCCTGAACGCGTTGCACATCCTTTTAAGCTGGAATGTACGAAGCACGCGCTTATCGCGCTTTTACGTCCCCACTACAAAATGGACTGATTGAACATACAAACTGAACCGTTACCGATTTCGTCAGAGGTGCAATTTCACAGAAGATGGAACTAAATAATAAATCAATTCACTTGCATAGGGCATATGTTTATTAGCCAACGACACGGCAACCTTTTTTCTACCACTTATTTGTACTCGTTCTCGCTCTAACTGGTTTACACGGGACCAATATTAGGTCTTTTAACGGCAGTGGTGGATTTAATACTCCTAAGGCCGTCGATTTACACTTATTTTCCTCCGAATTGCATGCATTGTAAGGCATAATAAAATGTCATTGCGTAAGCGATGCCCAATATAGTTTCTGTCTGAACCCCGTTCGTTGACTGGGTAGATTAGCATTAAAATTGGAATAGTATGTCGATCAGCTGGGGTTTTCAGTTCCCATCCACATCATATATCTCCTTAATGTTGGGTGGCTTGTTTTGCGTTCACTTTCAGATAACAATTTTTCAGCTACGTTGATCTGGACGCATTGCTCGATTTAAGAATTCCGTGATTTATATGTCCAAGATTAGCGCCTATTTCGATCTGGGCATTTGTGTGTATGCGGTCACACCTACTCATTTGTAGTTCACCATGGCCTTTCGGATTTAATGCCTGTGTGCGTAAACTTCCTCAGGTATCAATTATCGCTTTTTCCTTTGGTTGCTCATGATAGCCACTTCTTCCGATGTGTTTTTGTCTACGATTGCCTCCCTGCGCTAGCTGTTTATACTCTAGTGTCTGCGAATACTTGATTCCGTTGAAAGTGAAATGAACGAGTAAATCGCGATTCTGTGGTTTCGTCTGACCTCGGAAATAGATTTATGTCTGTATTACCCAGTATCCGAAGCCTTCAGTGTGGCGTTGTAGCTCAGCTAGTAGTGACTGTGCGTACCAGAATATGCTTTCGAGTCCACCCTATCAGTGTGTCGAAGATGTCATTTTATATGATATTCAATGACCATTTGTCTGCATCATCATTGACTTTCTCCATTCAATGGGCTTCCCTCTCTGGCTTTGATGCGCACCGATCAGAAATCATTCCCATTTGTGTCGTACAGTGTCTGAAAAATCCGAGTAATATGCGAGAAACTGCGTGACGTGAACGGATTCACCTTCACGCCATATTTTATTATTCATCGCGAACGAAAATTTTGTCTGCAGCTTTGAAATGCAGTCTGTTTTCTCATCATTCCTTGTATCCCCCACGTTGATTTAGTACTTTGTGGGATGTTTAATCGCCGAATGTCAGTTTACTTTTGGACTTGAAAGTGGCGGTCCAGTGACGTAAGTCTGCGATATGCGGTTCTAAACATACAGCCGCCGATCAGAAAGTATTTACACATACACACACACACACACATATATATATATATATATATATATATATATATATATATATATATAGTAAGTAGTATGTAAAGGTGCGGACAAAATTTCCCCGGAAGCACACGACCGGTTTCGCGGTTGTTGCCGCTCATCAGGCATGCGTACCCGGTACTCCTCTGCCCACTCTTCATTGAAGAGTATCCATTCGCACTCCAGACGATTCAAATTAGATTCTGTTGAATATATAACGGAGTGTACAAGTATTAGGACGAGTGGTCAGGGGAGTACCGGGTGCGCATGCCTGATGAGCGGCAACAACCGCGAAACCGGTCGTGTGCTTCCGGGAAAATTTCGTTCACACGTTTACATACTACTTACCATCAATATGAGCGCTTGCACATGCAGCCTCGTTGTTCGTTGGGTTAGCAGTGACCCAGACACGAATAACTATAAGAAATCACAGTTGTGATTCATTTGTGGGCTCTTCAATGAAGAGTATCCATTCACACTCCAGACGATTCAAATTAGATTCTATTGAATATATATATATATATATATATATATATATATATATATATATATATATATAATCACCCGCTTGATTTCAGACTAGGTCAGGTGAAACATGCTACAATCGGGGAGGAAGGGGTTGATAGTCCGAGTCCATGATTTGTTTGTGGACGTAATACTACCAGGTCACACAAGCCAAAGCAGGTGGTCTTCTTAGGGGTCCGCAACCGGAGCCTTTAGCTATCCAAAGGTTAACCCGTAAGTCATAGGGACGAAACGTACGGTCCGTAACCCACTGGGGGCGGTGACTGGTTACTCAGTTCATACGCCCTTCGAATGAGGCCAAACATCCTGGGTGCCCAGTGCACCTCTGCGCCACAGATGCCGGTGAGCACACCGTTGTGCGTCTCACAAGCCACCCGTGGTTGGCTTGGAATCAGGGTTTAGCCATCTCCCCTAGACTGACTCTTAGTCAACCAACCCGGTGGAGAGCGCCGGGCATTCGGTTTCGTCCTCTCACTTTAGTGAGGACACCTCCGCCACAAGAAGGCAATGAGGAGGACTTCCTCAGCAGAGGCTGTGTTAGACGCACGGTCACTTGAGAGCATTTCGAGAGGCGTTCAGGACTAGTAGCCAACTCGGAGCCTGAGACACCCGTCCCCGACCATACGGAGGCACTTGGAGGCCCGAACAGAAAGGAGGAACGGTGATTCTCTGTCGTGTGGGTCGTAATCACGCCTGACCTGTTTAGAGCTTATGTGGTTTCCCAATCCAAGTCTCAAAAGCATGTTTACCGGTTATCCTTGGTAGTGTTTTTGTTCTTTGAGGACGTGAGGTGTCCTCTCTCATTACACTTATACCCATTCGTAAAATATTAAAAAAACACCAGCAACCACAAAAACGGTTATTATTTGCAGAACACACGACTACAGTGAACCTAGTTTGTAGTTCGAACGCGACCAAACAGGATTGTGTGGGACCAATTCACGTTTCGGATTAATTCACTGACTGAGGTGAGCGGTTCACGCCGGGAAGTAAACTTCATTTCCCACACAAATCGTGAAATATGAATAGCACTGTCCGAAATTGTGACTGATGAAGTCGATTTCGAATTCAAATGACGTGGATGTAAACGAGGCTGAGATTTGAAAGGGATTTGTCAACGTGTATGAACAAATAATATATTTGCTTTTTATGTGCCCAACATCAAAACTTCGGACAAAGTGCAAGTCATTAGAGCGTCACACTAGTTGCTGTGAGTTGTAACACACGAAAACCCAGTCCATGGCAGGAAGACAATTGATTGTACCATATCCAATCTCTAGTCTTTCACAGCCAAGTTTCTCATACAATGTCTTATGGTCCCATAATGTACAGTGACGCGTTCGATCGCCAGATGGATGTCTGTGTGCTTGGAATGTGTCTTTTCCGCCCACCTGGATGAATATCTGCTGTTTACGACCATAAAAAGACGATTTCGACCGTAATACTACCTAGAATAATCGGTTTATACTCATTACTAACAAGAGAGTTAACTTTGTCCTGGAATCAGCTTTGTGGTGCAATTCTACTCCCGCTCACGTGTGAATACAATTCATATATTCAGTCTGCAGCGAAACATCGTTGGGCCCGTTGGGTTTGATCACCAAACTTGTGTTCACCTAAATCGTGTCATATGGGCGTTTGCCTGTTTACCTTACACTAACCACGTGTTTTCCTCTCATCTGAAAAACTGATATATTGATGCGTTTGTCTATTGATCATATGATAGATGAAATTCACGCAGAGCAGTAAGAAATTTGGATGTCGATCTTTTCAGTTCACAAGATGCTTGTTTTCATAAACTTTGCTCGAAAGGACACGGTTATACATATGATCAAAAACTCTTCGTTGTTCAGTATTGTCTATACTAGATTTCTGGTCGTATCTAAATAATCGGTCAGTCAACAGAGGCTGTTTTTTTACCGTGATATCCATTCTTTTGAGGCATTGTCAATAGGCACAAATGAATCACATCAGCTTGCCTCTGCTTCTGATCAGAATTTCTCCCACATACGTTGACTCAGTCTACTGGTGGAAGATTGATATCATTGTGTTTTTTCACTCCAACTGGAAAACTCCGTTCTCGTTCGCATTGTTGTTTTTCATCTTTTGTCGTTTTGGTACACTTATCATCGGTATTGATCCATCCTGACCCTCCAACTCAACTATATTAGTGCACTGAGATCAACAAAAGACGACTGATTGGTCTGTTTTCTTCCCTTCGATGGTTTTGCGAACGGAGCTATTTTCAGCATTCGCAGGGTCATTTATTATGAACTTTTAGTGGATACTAGTGAAATGCGAACTGCCACAATCTTTGTTAGATTCTGGGTGTTGTTTGTTCACACTTTCCACTTACCGTTGGATTGCACGTAGTTCTCACTCGTGTTCACCTTGTTCATCCCCAGAAGTGAGAGACGACCATTGTTGACCGGTTTGATTTATCTTTTGTCATGCAGAATACAAGAGTGCTGCCGGTCACTAGGGCACGAGAGCGGATTCTTTCTGTCGTACTTAAGTGAACAGGTGTAAGATAAATTGACTCGGACCTCCCCCCCCCACACACACGGACTGCTCTGCTTCGAAAAAAAACAATATGAACGTATGAAATGTCTCGCGCTAAGGTATTTTGATAGCAACTTCAGTGTTACCTTCTGCGATGTTAGGGTACATTTTTATTTCTGTTAAAGTAGCTGGTGTCAGATAGGCAAGCGTAATGCTTTCAGTCCGTATTAGAAAAATCGTGAAGAGCGTGAGCCCGCAATGGGGGAATCAATTCAATGGTTACATGATAAAACAGAAGGGACAATAAACAAGGCAATAACAACAACATGGGGTGCGGGATCAAGAAGAGGCAGGGGCTAGTCAGTTCAGCTGAATGTGATAAGCATCACCCAGTTGACAAACTAGGTCAAGCTCCATCTGTTTCTAAGTTCACACAATCCGGGTGAATATTCTCTCATTGTCAATACCCTGGTGATGCGTAGTGTTTCATCCGACATCTGTGGTGAACGCATCAAACGGGTTAACCCCGTCGACCCGCCTCACGTGCGTGTTTGTCTATCCGTCGATTTGTGGTTTCTTTCTGTCTTCTTAACTATCGTAAGTAGTCCCATTTTGGTCGGCTTTTCCACGCATCAGTATGTTTGCTGGGGACTCTATATGGGCGCAGAAAGGAACGTCAAAAAACGGAATCAGCATTAATTATCTGTATACGAAATTTAATACTGAGCATCTTTCATTGGTTACCCGTTCTTGAAACAACAACTACCACTGCTGCACGTGGTGTTAAACTGCCGTCCACTGTCTCCCAGCTGGTTGCCACGCCTGACCCTCTTGGGACGTTATACGATACTTCACTCTAAATTTTATGGCCCGTTTGACCGTGATCGCTTACAATGGACAACCATGCACCTTTGAGACCATGGGGTGTACCTCTTTTACAGCACTCATGCGCACGTATGTTATAAAATTATCCTTCCTGAATTTGTCATACAATATTCGAGGGGTGGGGCGGGGGGTAGCGCCCAGTGAGAGACTGCCGAACGAGGGAGTTAACTGTTGGAAAAGCAAAATTCGAATGCTCAGCCGGAAGTTCTAAAATATACCACGATGACCGGTTGATCAACACCGGTATTTGATGTAATTGACCGATTTTCGACCTAGGAGGCATCACGATTAGACTAAGTGGGACTAGGCGCATAGTAGACAAAATGACTCAGGAATTCCACAGTTGTTGCTGACTCATCGGCATGCCACCCGAGCCTGAATAAGTAGAGGGAAAACTTTAGGGGTTTCTGGGCAAACCGGAAGAATTATTAATAAATTCTGGATAAATACCTGATTGTTTCGTTTCTGTTTTTCGTGAATTCTGCCCGTGTTCGTTTCTTCGGAACGTCTCGATTTTCTTTTAAACTGTCCTAGATGTTTGCGGTCAACTTTCGTCGCTCGTGAACTGGTGATTGCTGACACTGATGTTTATTTATTCCTGTGTTAACACAAAACGTTTCATAATTTATCTAAAACACTTGTCTAACTCCAGTTTGCTTGTCCGTCCAGAAATGACTGTTGAGGTCCGAGGGGGTTATTCATCGATCTCTCCACTCGCCATCCTACCTCTGTCTATCTTCCGATCGGGCAGCCTCTTATAAAAGCGTGTTCCGCGTGCACTTGTCTATTCTACAGCTTAAGGATACTGGTCGAAATTTGTGGTGGACGCGTGGTTCGGGGGTGAATGGGGGAGCGTAACGGAGTACTTGCTGGTCATTGACCTTATCATCTGTTCAACCCCAACAGTTATGTGCTACTAATCGCATGAATAACAATCCCAGAGTGCCCGAAAAATCGGACGATTGTAGGCAGTACGATCTTATTCCAGTGGCAATAGCATTCTAAGTTATTTCCAGTCGGTGTTCATCGTTGTTGTTCCTATCATTGTTGCTACATCAAATCTGTCCAAGAAACCAGTGATGGTCGAACAGTTCTTATCATGGAATTCAGGTTTTGACATTCCGGGTTCGGTTCTTACTACCTTCAGCCGAAAAGCGGATCGATAACCAAGACTACAGAATGCTCGCAACAATCAGGTCTCACATGACAAACCAGAAGAAGTTCCTCCACAAGTTTTTCGGTCAAGTTCCCGTGCTGGGTTAACGCCCCACTGCCTTGTGGGTCAGACTTTTGAGTCAAAGGCTCCGTTTATGGTTCCCAAAGAGAAACCCCTTTTGTGGTGTGGATAGACGCAAAGTATGATTCGCCCTAATTCAAGATCGATAAAAATGCCACGGGTAATTACGGCTGTGATGAAGGCAGTTGTTCAGGAGTTGGGTATAAAGCAAATGCACCTCTAAAGCCTAAATTTTCACTTTACTTGGCTACCTTTAACGATCGCACACTGTCAGATAGGGCAACAGGCTGCCCTCACTAAAACTCTTGACACCTTTAAAATAGATGTATGCCATGTCTCCGAAACACGCATACAAGGCCCCACTTCAGTGAACACTCTTCGCGCCCCAGATACAGTCTCAGTCTCTCACTTTACTCTTCGTGTGTCGAGTGATCCGGTTTCTAGTGCTCGTGTTCAGGCCGGCGTTGGGATTGTTTTGAGCATGAGAGCTGAGTGCGCACTGCCAGGCTGGATTCCAGTCAGCAGTCGTTTGTGTGCAGTTCGGTTGAACTGTTCTGTGCATGTCGGCAACAAAAAACTGAAGCGTCGATACCTGTTCGTAGTGTCTGTGTATGCGACGACTGACTGCAGTTTCTCTGAAACCAAAGACAAATTCTACCAGGATTTGTCTCAGGTGCTTCAAAGCATGCGTTCAACGGACGTGGTGGTCATTGCTGGGGATCTCAACGCTCAAGTTTGCAGTTCGGGAGATCCCGAAAGGCACATCTGAGACCCGTTTGTACCGATAACGGCAATCATTTCATTCAGATATGCTCTAACCAAGGAATGTTTCTGGCAAGTACGAACTTCTGCCACAAGAAGCGGCATAAACTGACATAGCGTGTTCCTGCGTCCTCACAGCTTTGGACTCAGATTGACCATATTGTGATTGGTCATGGCTGGTGTAGATCAACTGAAGATTGTCGTTCATTTTGGTCTACGTCTGTGGACTCAGATCACGCCTTGCTATGTGCTCGCTTCTGTTTACGTCTTGTCCGTGGTCGCACGAACGTAAATGCCACCCGTCCCGTGCTGTTGCTTTTGAACGATAACCAGAGAAACGATTTCCAGATGGAGCTGTCTGCACGATTATCCATGCAGCCAGATGTTCAAGATCCAGATGAACGCTGGCAGCAGATCAAGGAAGCTATGTATGCGGCTTCGAATGCCACCCAGGACTCTGGTTCAAGTGAACCTCACAGACGATGGAAATCTTAGACACCAGTTGTTCTGTTGAATACTTGAAGATCCGTCCCTGTGGATGTCACATTCAGTGAATCGCGTAGATTCGTGAGGCGCCGGATGATTAGGAGCCTGAGAAAGGAAAACAAGCAGTGGTGGATTGCATAATAAAAGGAAATGGAAAAGGCTGCATCCTTTGGCAATATTTGTAACGTTTACCGTTTGATTAGAGGTACCGGTTCACGCAAGCCTGGTGTAAGTGAGTTAGTCAAGGAATCCGACGACTCACTGATTCACTCTCAGGGACGTCGTTTGGATTGTTGGTTGGAGCACTTTAGGGAACAATCCAGTTGGTCCACTTCTACCGTGGACCTTTCAAATATACCTGCCAGAGAAGCGAGCAGTTGGATATAAGCCGTCCATCAGAGATGGAGATTATGCGGGAGATAGGTTGCTTGAGAAGGTACAAAGCCGTTAGACCGGATGGGTTGTCTCCATCTTTTTTCAAGGATGAGGGCGAAACTTTGGTTTCGGACTTAGCAAAACTCCTCTGGGTTATCTGGGATAGTGAGCAGATTCCCAGGGAATGGTGTGAGTCGGTGATTGTGCCGGTTTACAAGAAAAGCGATAGATCCTGTTGTGAAAAGCACAGAGAAATTAGCTTGGTAAGTATGGCGTCTAAACTGCACATCGGTCTGATCACAAATTCACTTCGTCAAATCTTAGACCACGAATGCATTTTTCCTAGACCCACAATTTCTGTCTACCTTGATCCAAAAGTGGGATTCGAATCAGTCAACCACACAATTCTCTGGCACTGCCTCTCATTGCAGAGTGTGCTAGGGAGAATTATTTATCTTTCATAACGCTCGCCTACAAACAGCCGAAGCCGAGTTCGTGCTTACGGTGATCGTCCACGCGAGTTCATCACGGTAAGTAGTGTGTGTCAGGGTTGCCCTCTTTCGCCCTTTTTCTTCAGTTTTATAATTGTATTGATTCTTCACATAGCCCTATCCTCGTGAGATAATAATGGCATCGATCTTTTCTCAGACAGTAAACTGTCTGACTTGGGATATGCAGACAATATTGTTGTTCTGAGTGAAGATCGAGGTAAGTTGCAGGCTTTCTCAGATAGCCTAAACCACAGTTTAGCAATATTCGGAATGCGCTTTGCACTTTCAAACTGTAAAATGCTACCGCAAGACTGTATGGGTGCTACACCAAATCTTGTCATGTTAGAGGAAGCTCTAACTGAATTGGATAAGTATTGTTACCGGGGCAGTTACATTTCACCAGGTGGACAGATATCGGATGAAGTGTCATCATATATATAGAAGACGTATTTGGCTTTTCCCAACCTCCGTCATTTGTGGCGTCGGCGTGATATCCGATTGTCCGTTGAGTGTACACTGCATCGGTTAGGTCCGTTCTTCTATACGGTTCAGAAAAATGGGCATTAAGAGTGGAAAATAGGGGAAAACTGTTGGTGTTCGAGTAGCGATGTTTCCCTTGTGTTGCCCAAATATGGTGTGAACACCGTATCAGCAGTGTTCAGATTAGGCTCAGGGTGTTTGGAACCAGAGGTCATTGTGTGGATCAAGTACTGAATCTAAACAGGTTAAGGTAGTTGGAACATGTGTTGCGCATGCCCACCGATAGACTTCCCCGGCGCACGCTGTTCTCTGAGACAGGTAGTGATTGGAAGGTAGGTCGAGGTGGCCAGTCCATGGCATGGCAGGAAGGTATGGAATTCTTCACCAGAGGATTTGTTGAAGCAGGTTGTGTTAGATTTCCGGATTGGGCTCCACGAGACCCGCTTACCAAATAGTTAAAGGCATTAAGTGGTATGACTAGGTGTCACGACCAGTGATGTAGTTACATTCGGACTCTTGCTTTTGTCTTCTTGATTTCCGCTTTTTACTTTGATTTTTTGGATCTTTTTCCTCCCTGTATGCTTCTACCCTTTTTCTACTCGATAATGCTGGAAGGTAGCAACCGAAACCAGAACAGAAGTGTGCGAGGTTAGTGGTTGAACAAACTGAAACTGAATTGGAACTACCACCGGTCAAACAGCCGTTTACAGGTTGTGGTTCCTTTGCAGAATTATAATGCATTGTCGTATAGTAAGTTGGTGGTAGACAATAATCCACTGTCTTCCGGATCGTGACCACACATGACCTATTGGGACCTTATGTGGTTCTTCGCCACTCCAAGTCTCGGTCTGGTTGCCGATTATCCCGTATAGTGCAGTGGGCTTTCGTGGCTGTGGGTTAAATGACCCTTCCACTACACTCATGCGTAAGCGTGTAATCAAAAGATAATGAGTAAAGGATGTAAAATGTTTATTATTGTTAATAATATTTTCATCCATTAATATAGTTTTTCAGGCTGTTATAGCCAGAGATACTCCTTTAGACCCAGTGAGAAAAAAGCAGGCGATGGAGATAATCGGTTGTTTCTCGGGCAACTCATTGTCCGATGCATCCTTTTGGAAAGGATAATTGCCATTCCGGGAAGTGTATAATATTTGGTGAAATTCACAGGCAGTGGATATTGATGTCATTATTTTATTTTCCACCTAAGAAACACGGGCGTTGAAAGGCAAGGGGACTGGCTTGCGGATAATGGACCCATCACTTCCGATGCGAAATTTGAGGGCATAATTACCACTTAATGCCTTTTTTTAAAATCATTCGGGTTCTTACCTCATTTTACTGCGCAGTATGTCTTCGGTCTACTCGATGAATCGGTGATTCAGCCAATCAGTTTAGATTATACGTAGAGTTCATCCACCTTATGCTGTATTTTTTAGAAACGATCTTCCACCCGAATGGGCCTTTTTTGGGAAGGCGAGCCGATTCTCAATTGTACGTGGTCTTCAGATGCACGCCTTGTCAGTGTGAATCACCAACCAGGGATTTGTGTCACCCAAAACAGTGATCGATTCATTTATTTTCCCGTGTTCCGCCATTTGTTCCGTGTACTTTGATGTATAGTATCATAAGGTATCATAAAGCGGCCCTAACGAAGTAATGAAGTGTGATCAGTATCAGTTCGCAGTTGTGAGGGTCGTCTTACCAGGTGCAGGATGTGCACTACACTCAACCTAAAGGGGCTGCAGTTCCTTAAATAGCGAGCATCTCGCACCGCATCTGTCTCCAAAATCGGGTATTCAAATTTGCCAACCTTGACTGTGTGGTTTCTCTGATGCACGTGTTAGTCACGCGTGTGCACTGACTAACCGCTATCTCAATTCGCTGTCACCTAATTGCCCCAACTACAAAGCAGTTCCGGTAGTCCGTTGACTGGTTGTTGCGCACGCACACACACACAACACAGAAAATCCTAAATGCACGCTTTTAGACGTGTGCATGTGGTTTGCGCGTGCCCCTTAAATCAATGGTGACGCACTTCATTCCTAATGCGCTAATACATTTACCCATAAGGACGCGTGCAGTAAACGGCTTGGTACGTGGTCTATCGATTGATGATTTGTTGACATCATTGTGACTGTGTGAAAGGCCGGCCGACCGGACGCTGATAGGGAAAATTGACAATTGACTTCACGCGCGTGAGCGAATCGAAACCCGTTCCATTGGCTGCGGCCATCAAAATACATGTTCCGTTTGATCGGGTTTAAGAGATGCACGACCAAGAAACAAACGTAAATGTGATCATCTGCCAACAAACTCGGCAATTCCGTTACCATCACTTCACTCCGAGATCGAGTCACGTGTTTGGATTCACTTTCGTCGTCCATGCGTTCACGCTAGTCCTTAGTCGTTGAGCTGTTTGTGAATCTGATTACTCGAGCTTCAAACTCACCATAGTACCGATCGGTTTTTGGTGTTAGATGGCTCTGTCATCACCTGCTACCAGGTCAGACCCTCAATAGTTCTTCATTGCTTCATACCCTGGACTCATATTTGCCGGTTCTCCCCTGTTTAACAAAGAGGTCCTTCTTTTTATAGGCTCCTGAACACTAAGCTTGGTGTTTCGGGTCACTGGAAAATCGAAAGCCTGTGAAAGCCATCAACCCCAGTTGTGAACGACAGTATTCAAGTCCATTAAGAGCCTCGCTGTCTATTTATAAATTCATGGATGAATAGTGAGAAATAATTTACAGGAATCAAAAATTATTGTCTACTAGATCATATTTTAAGTATTACCAGTTGGCTGTTTTTAAACCATCTTCCTTGCTCTCATTATACTCGTCTGGGAAATTGCACCTGATGCCACTCTTTCCCAAATTGGTCAGAGTCACCCCAGGCAACTGGATTGCTCGTATCATTCAACCCACATTTTGACTGGTTTTATTCATAGATGTTCTTGTATCACGTTTTGTTTGAACGAACACACAATTGTCTTCGCGTTTATTGAATCAATTTTTTTCCGAACACTTGGGTACTATGAAATTGATTATTGTTCTGGTCGATCATTCCGCCTTGGCTAGATGCTGGCTGGTATCGCCTGCTGAGTATGATGAATAACGTTACTGATGCTTATCGAATCTCATTTCTGCCTGTCTAGAATTCATATTTGGTTCGGTGCCGTCGAGATCGGTCAAATACTTCCACAATTGATTAGCCTATATCTTATAGTCACTAATCCAAGAGAGCACTTTTTCCTCGTTTGAATCTTGATGGCAAAGTAACTGCAAATACTACACCTTTGATTGCCCGCTGGTAAACGCAAAACCACCCTGGTCTCAAAAGGTGATTCATCTGTGTGCAATGTTTTCTGAGTGAATGACAGATAAAACACAGGTTAGGATTGTTTAAGCACACTAATGTAAGCTGAATGGTGTAAGACGTGCACCTAGGAAGGATTCGTTCGTGGTATCCACCAGATTCATCTGCTCTATGACTAAAGACATTATGCAGTATGTATTTATTTATTCTACACCGGCTTGAATTCAGTCATATTGCCAATGATTAGAAAGTACAACAGAGTAGGAGAGTAGAAAGCTAGTAAAAGGATATGGTCTTTTCTATTTTGTGTTTACCGTACACTCTGATGTATTTACGAGCCACGAGAGTTTAACAGACAGACCCTACAGCGTTTGCGCCACTGACTTCTATTTTGAACCCTTTCCCTCAACGCCTCTAACCAACGGCAATCCTCATCCGTTGGGCCTCAACCAAGAAGGACGGGAATCATCAATCGAAGCGAGTGCTGATGTTTATGCAGTATACACTATGGTGATGGTATATCAGTGTTTCAGCTCTTCACACCACTAATTCTTTCAGTTGTTTGAAAAGCTTGAGACACTCTTTTCGCGAGATAAATTTGAACGGAGAACACCGACTCATCCCAGTTGACCCTTACTTCAGAGTTGAATGTGTACAGTTTTATATTGATGGACACAGTGGTTTAGATTCTGTATAGATTATTGGTGCTTGTCACTGGTGATTGGGTATGATATTCGTAAGGCAACAATGTAAACACCTTCTACATCGATAATATTCTTTTGTTTCGAAGTGTCTATATTTTCTCAGATTCTTCCACGCGCTTTTATTTACTTCCCCACTCTATCGGATCAGCTAGAACTTGACTTTGCCCAATGAATGGTTTCCTGTTAAGCTCAGGTTTTTCTGTTCTGTTCTGAGTACTTCCATAGACCGAACGATACACTTTTCCCGCTACCATTCCATTGAACTTGTAATAAATGTTACTCTTGGTCTATGCCCGTGTGCGTGCTCGCTTGTGCTGCTGCGTAACTCTTTCCCGTCTACTCACTTGGCACATAGGAGTGAATGACTAGCTAACAACTCTTCTTTCGATACAAAACCTTCGTGTTCTTCTTTGCACTCGATGGGCTTCAGAACACCGCATAAATAGAAACATGGATCTCCTACCCAGAAACAGGCTTAAACTTAGACCAAGCGGACTACTTTTCGTTGGTTCGCGAGGATGCTACTGTTGCTTTATACACCCTGAACAGACTCGCATTTTCCGTCTCGTAGTACGGAATTTGTTTTTTATTCCTAACATTTTGAATATTTCTGCAAGACTTACAGGGGTCCACTCCTGCATTCCCTTGTGATGTTGACACATAAGAGGTTGCTGAGATGTATTTGTACCTGGAAAATTGTTTGTTGTTGGGGAAGTTGAACCTGAGTCAACAACCTCCGTGGTGGACAGCAATCCACTCTTGTATGGCTTGTTACCACACCTCACCTACTGGGACCTTATGTAGTTCTCCACTGCAAGTCTCACGGTTCGATTGCCGGTTGTCCCTGATAGCACAGTGGCTATGGGATATATATATATATATATATATATATATATATATATATATATAATCTTCTAATGCACTCATACGCAAGCATGTAATAAAAAAGAACCGAATATTGAAGGCTTGCATATCGCCCTGCTGTCCCGGTCACCGGTGTTGACGACAAGATGATTCTCCCCCAAAAGGTTTAGGTGTACAAAGCCGCAGTACGCTCGTATCACCGGTTAGCTAGGATACGTACTTCGTATATTCTCCGACCTGTTCCCACTGAGTCTTAGTTTTCATACGAAGGTGGTGTGGAGTTCGTGCTAAGACGTGAAATCGGTTGATCAAAACGTTGACGATGCCTATCCCCGTTAGTTCCGGACATTATCATTGTTGTGGACTTTGAGGTTCACTGCATTCTGGGTTGGAGATCTCTTCGGGTAGCTGGTAATGGTTGCTTTGTGCTCCAGCCATTAACAGACTTGTTTGTGTCCCACTTTCTGTAACCCCGGAAGAACAGAGCTGAGGGCTACCGGGCACGTTCCCAGGTCGCGGATAACGGAACGGTCGCGGACGATCTACCTTCCATATACAACCGTGCGTCATGGTACGGAATTTCGGTACTTGCAGAAATTGTAATTACTTCCTCGTCCACCACTAAGAATATACTCTTTACCAAATTCAAATCGGGGCTGGTAGGAGGAAATCGTAGGTACTGAGTCCTTGAAGTGTTCATAGTTTCGCTATCGCAAAGGCTTATAACAGCTGGAGAGATATGTCTACTGCTGTGAAGTAAACGATCTCCTACAAGACGTGAACTGGTACATTATTCCACAGCAAGATAGTTCTCTTAGAAGAACATCGGGTCTGACGTACTGGAAACATTTTACCATTTGATTTCGATAAAATTTGAATTGCTCTGATTATCTTTGACAATACACCGTTGACGAGATTCACCATGATTTGATGGAGCCCATATCAGTAGGCGTAATGAGTTTTAGAATCTCAAAGTCGTCACTTTCCGGGTCGGTTGTGTTGGTTTTTGACCACTGCGTCACGTTGTATTACGTGAATAAGGTGGAAAAAAACGTTTATTCATTTACATAAAAATTCCGTACATGGCCTACCACAAAAAACACATGTCCGATACGTTTTCCGAAATTTTAACTGCATCCCACTCACAAAAGCAGTGAAAATTTCTGGTTCTGAGTGCTCATTTTCCCATCGTCGCGAAGAAAAGATAAACGTTTAACGAACGACGCTCAGGTGGTTTTGATGCCCAGATCTTGCAAAATAAATAAATTGATGTTCTTCCTCCCTGAGTTTGCGGCTCCTTCACGAGACAATATGTTAATCTCCAAATGTGTTCCTGCAGTTATTTCCTTCCTTTTGTGATTGGTAGACACATGATGGACACTTCAAACAGAAGAAATGCTTCTGGTACGATCAGCATTCATTCATCACTGATAAAAAACACTTTTGATGAATTTTATCTTCGTTGGTTTCACATAGTCATCTTCGGTAGTTTAATGATTTTGGAGTTCGAAGCTACAGGCTAATTCATCTTGGTAACCAAGGTCAGTAATCGCTTCAGAACTGGGGTTCCCAAAGTCAAGTTATTTGGAGTTTTATATTTAATCCCTATGTTCTGGTATACTGTGAATGGTCTAGGAAATAAAGTCAGTGTGAAAAGAAGAATTATTCTGGCGAATTTCGACGTTTGTTCACTTGACTCAGTAGGGCAGTGAGCCAAGCTGGCAGTGAAGCTGTCCCTCAGGAAGGCTGTTTAACGGTGGTATGTTTCTGGTCCGACTACCTGGCTATCATTTCGAATATTCAACTTCATCTGGGTTAGTTTTGTAAACATACTCGCTTATTCTGTCTAAGGAATGTTTACTTTTGACGATTGCACATGCGGAACATTTCCATGCACGCTTATCCCCAACCTATTCCCGTGCGGCCCTCTGGTCGGTTGTCACTTAGTTTTTTTTGTTCATTTTTTCTCCAGGGACATAAAGCCGGACAACTTTCTCATGGGATTGGGCAAACGCGGTAATCTGGTCTATATAATCGACTTTGGTCTGGCCAAGAAATACCGCGACAGCCGGTCACATCAACACATCCCCTATCGGGAGAACAAAAATCTGACGGGAACAGCTCGCTACGCGAGTATCAACACTCATTTAGGCATTGGTAAGTGCAGTTACGGCCTTCTCGAACACACATGCACACTACCTGAAAACCAATTTGATTCTTCTTCTTCCATGTACTGCACCAGAGTTCACGTCTCCTCTTACACATCTGTACCATCGTGACTGCACAGCAAATGACTGTTGAGCTTCACCAGTCACGGATCTTGATTACTGTCGTCGCTGGGTATAATCCGGTCCTGACTATTGTTTTTTAAAATTTGTTGGTGATGCGTGAAGTGCCAGAGGCCCGCTGCGTTATTAAAACAAACTGGCAACGAAGTACCTAGAAGTTTGGAGAACAGGATCACACCATCAGACCCCAGTAGGCTTAGGGTAGTTCGTTATATGGGCTAAGCGTGATAACTTAAGGGAACGAAGTATTCAAATCCAAAGGCGCCAATGGCATCGAAACTCAGCTATCTCACCCAATGGACAGTAGCTAGAAACATTGAGGCAAATACCAGCCCTACCACTGGTTTGTCCGTCATCAATATAACGGTAGTAGGTGAGGTATTATTGCAATATGGGCCTGCCGATGAGGATGGGAAATCGGTTGACTTAATCGGACCACTCAGGTATTGACCACATTCAGTGCTCACCTGAATACGAAATGTGTGGTTTTGGGAATCTACCTGTGGGATTGATTGTTTTCAATCAACAAAAATGCCTCAGGTGTAACCGCATTATCGCTGCCATCGAACACGGGTGGTCAGTCACTCATACCAAACCTTTGGGTGTGAAGCCATCAAATTTCAATTATTTATCCCAATAACAGCCCAACGTTTCTCTGCCGAGCACGAAAACGAAGGCCCTAACATTGTCACCATGCTTAAACGACGACTTGCAATAAAGTTGCCGTCCTACTCCTTACAACGGTTCGCGGTATATCACGAATATTGGTCTGTTCCGTTCCTCTCTCTCTCTCTCTCTCTCTCTCTCTCTCTCTCTCTCTCTCTCTCTTTTGTGTCTGTGAAGTCTTATCCGATTCCACGTAATCCACTTCAAATCACTTGACTCTTTTTTATCCACTTTCATCTTGTCTCTCAGTTTAGTCACTGAGTAAATAAACAAGTCGGAAAAACACCAGGTTGTGATTGGAAGGCAACCCTGATTGAATTTTTGACCCAACTCGCTTTCCTCGTTTGTGATCGGTCTAATCGGACTGGTTATCTATTGTCGGTGATTCGTCTTCCCGCTTTCTTTCAGTCGACTGTTCTCTGTTTTTGTTCCTATTTCTGGCTTGTTTGAGTTGTGGGTAAGAAAACTGTGTGTGCGCGATCGGAAATGAACAACCGTGGGACTACAAGTCGCACACTTTCCCATTTTTCCTGTCCTAATCTGAAAAACCGTTCGAAATGTTTTCCTGAATTTGGATGACAGTTTTTTTCTTCTTCTTGGCACTTGCTTTTGGAATATGCAACGCCAAATTTGTCATGCACCTTACCAATTGCTTTTTAGAGTTATGAACAGAATACAGCTAGGTTCCTCCCGAAACAGCAACAATTTGTGTCTCGTTACTTTTTTCCGTATACGAAGGTCACGGTAACGGTTTTAATTTGGTGTTTATTTTCGTCGATCAAGCCTGGTAAGAAGTAGGTTTTAACAAAGTTGTCGTCTTTGTCCGAACGGATGTCGGGGGTGGGGGAGACTCAGTTAGGTCAAGAAGTCATACAGTTTAGGTTGAATATGGAGCATGAAACGGGACCTAATCATTCATGTTTTTTTTCACTTAGTTACTGTTTGTGTTTGTCTGTGTGGACGCACTATTGATCATCTAAAAACAGCTTCTGTCGTATTTTCTTGCTGGCACGTGTAGTTCTCACCATATATCTTGACCGTCATCCGTATTGATTGACCTAGCGTTTTATTGTGTCTGTGGATCACAAATCATACTTTTCCATTGTTTGACTATCGCGGTTCAACATTCCTCCGCGCTTAACATTAGCAAGGTTATGGTGAGTGGTGCGTATAAGTAATGTTCTTCAAACTTGCTCATCGTTTAGCCTCCCGAATAGTGGTGTCGTTGCAGTTTGCTTTGGCAAATTTTCCTGTGCCTAATTTACACGCAACTGAGAATTTCCGGACGTAATAACTGGTACGGAGAGGACTGCGATAACATATTTGGAAACCACACACAGTTCCTGGTAGAATGAGTCGACCACGGAATCAACCAATCAATCTGTGAGGTTAGTAGAAGACACGATCAAAGAAGCCCTGGTTTGGCTGTCAGACGACACGCCTTCGCGCGTCCATAAACTAGGGTAAGGTTTGTTTCAACGAGGCAGATCGATGATTTGCCAGGCAGACAGTACGTCCTCGCTTGTTCGAAATCGAACACAAGATTAGGGCAACCAACTAGAATGACGGACCAATCAGTGGTCAACATCTATCTGAACCGACCGGAGCCGAATCGGCCAATAGGGTTGCAAGTAGACCAGCCAGCCAGGCGAGTCGCTCGGCGATAACAATTTAGCCAATGAGTTTGCGGGCACGCATTTGATTATGGTCACCACATATCTCATATAAATGATCTATTTTGTGCCAATGAACTGAGATGGTTCTAAGTCTTAAAATCTCACCGAAGTTAGTGGGACAGGTTGAAACACAATGGATATTAAGAAGTACCTGTCTACTTCCGGTTTTTCTGTTTATATGTTGCAGATTAGAAGGGAACTGCCGGTAGAAAATGGCCCTAGCCTCTTAGCATCTGATCCGTCAAGATGAGACTGCAACTTGACGTGGTGTGATGGCCTGCGTGCCTCTGTGACCCAAAGAGCTATACAAGATGACTTCTTTAAACCGGGGATGCAATCACACCTGAAACGTCAATGGGTAGAGACCAACCGAAGTCCAGTCTCCTGGTCCTCCAGGTTGGGTGTTGATCTGAGCTGACAACGCATTCGGTAAAATCAGTGGAAGGATAATTGATCCAAGCAAATGGCCTTCCACTCAGCCACAGCGCTGCCATGCGGACAGGTTCTGGTTAGAACTAAAGGATTTGGTTGAGAACCTTACTCGTTCTCCTGCGTTGCGGCTGGACACCCTAGTAGTACCCGTCCATCATCTCCCATGAACTGCACTATTAGAAAGAATTCCATACTGCATCGGTCGTCGTGCAGGCTAATCAGGACCGCGCTGCTCATTGTATCGAGCCGGTTGGGTAGTGATAAGTGAGTTACTGCTCACAGTTCCCTTTCTTTTATTCAACCTTCGTCTTCTTTTCGCAAACACCTCTGGTTGCCCCCTCTTCTCATTCATGATTCTCCCACTGATAAGACGCCCGATGTTCACAACGGTTCATTGTCAGATAGTGTCATGAATGATCCTCTATCTCGCAACTCACGTTTCCTCAAGCCTCATCAGCTTTTGAATATCGACTCCTTTAATGTGCGTACTCTCATGCAGGCCGGTCAGAAGGCGCGCGTAGCGCTCACAATATACTCTCCGAAGACTGATTTCTTCTGCGTACGTGAATGCGTATCCAGGATTGGAGCAGTACGATTCAACTAACTGCTCCTGGTATCTATCTCATCGGCGCATTTCCTGCGCACTTCAGTAGATGAAGTAGCTCGAGCTACGGCTCAACGTGGTGTAGAAATAGTCTTGAGTGACAAGGCTGAAGTTACCCTTTTAGATTGGATCTCGGTTAATAGTCGTTTATGTGCAGTTAGACTCCAGGGTCAGTTGGCGTTCGAAAGGATAGTTGTGTTAGGCACAGTTCGCTCGTGACCTCGGCATACTCCCCCAACGGACTGCAGCTCTGACGTGCAGAATGATGAGTTCTATGATAAACTCACCACTCTCGTTCGCAGGAGCAAAGGCTTTGGCATTGTAGTGCTGGCAGGTGATTTTAATGCACAAGTTGGAAAACTTAGTGCATCAGAAGCTTGTTTAGATGGGCGTTGTGCCTTAATCGCTCAGTGTACAGATAAGGGGTATAAGCTCCTCCAGTTTTGTGCAGACAACCGGTTATTCCTATCTAGTACGAACTTCCGACACAGCTCGCATCGCACGGTGACATGGTGCTCTAACTCTGCATGTACTTTGAGTCAGATTGATCGTATCGCAATAAGCTGCCGGTGGCGCAGTTCTGTTCAGAACTGTAGATCTTACCGGTTCACGTACGCAGAATGGAATCATGCAGTAGTTGTAATACGATTACCGCTCCAGCTCCATGGTCATCGACACAAACCACTTGTTTGAATGCACGGAACGCGCGTAATGTGCGCTAGATAGACTCGCAGAAGCTGTAGCTTCATTCGCCATGCGTTTTGCACCTTGAAAGTGTAAAGTAATGTTGCAAGACTGTACGTCAACGGTCCCGAGCTTGATGATCGATGGGGAGGTGCTAGTAATTATCGGCCGCTTCAATTACCTCGGCATCAGCGTGACGACGAATGGGAGCACGGTAGTAGAAGTGAGCACGCGGATATCCGAAGCTCGAGCGGTGTACGTTGGACCGAAGCACTTGTGGCGCCGACCTGATATTCCGCTGAAGTTTAGACGTCGTGTGTACTGTGCCGTGGTGCGTTCGCTTTTGTTGTATTAATGGGAGACGTGGAGTCTGTATGCGGAAGATGTCCGCCATCTTGAGGTTTTCGACCATCGATGCTTGCGTGGTATCGCTAAGATTGGGTGGTATGGTCGAGTAAGCAATGCCAAGGTCAAGAGGCGAGTATTATATAGTAATTCAGAGGACGTTCTTTCATATCGTATCCAGCTCAATAGACTTCGTTGGTTAGGCCACGTGTTGCATAAAATAAACACGTCTACCATAACGTTCCCTGTTTTCCGCTCCTTCTAAGGAATGGAAGAAACCACATGGAGGTCATCAGGTGATGTTGCATCAGGGAATGAAAAAATGTACGGGGAACTTAGGAAAAGTAGGTGTCTAACGCCTTCTCGGTTGGGGTTCAAAAGATCGATCAACCAGTTGGCTGGATACATTGAAGGATATAGCTACGAACCGTGATCAGTGGCGATCGTGTTGTCACTTTCTGTCGAATCAGAATGATTAATTAATGTGCGTTTGTACAGCTAGACTGCGTATTCTGTGTGTTGCCTACTAGGGCGTTCTTTCTTTTTCCCGCCCGTGTAGGTCCACTGCCAGTCCATCATGTATATCCGTTTCTACTTCTACGTGCAACACGGTGAGAAAGTAGTGGTCAGTGGGGCTTTCCCTACTGTTCAACGGTGTACGATGATGGTTTAGTCCTGATGTTCTAGAACCGCTTTCTTCTCCCTCATACAAGCACACACACAGACGCTCGTAGTGTTTCAGTTTTATTGTGGATGACACGTCCTACTGGGGGATTGGATCGCCTATCCAGTTCATCCTTGTCCGGCTTGGTGACGGATTTCATATATGTGCCAATGCATACGGGTATTTTTTATTCACATATGTTGTTTTCTGTTCATGCCAAAGCTAACCAGTGCTATTTTTGCACACCTTAGGGCAAACTCTTAGTTTTTCCATCATTTCCAGATACAGGAGATATGTGTATGATTGTTTATAAAATTCATACAAGCAGGCGTGCATGTAGTCCCGTGGTAACCGCCGTAAGCTCTTCACGCGGACGGGATGAAATTGGTCCGACGAAATTATGTACGGTAAGTAGGTAGGTATGTGCTGAGTAATGGACGTTTAACCTTTGCAGGCGTAGTGGACGAAGATGTAAGGCTCCTGAAATTCGATTATGCAGAAGATAAATGATGTTTGGTTGTTTTTAGGAGAAAGCTGACTACAGGCGTTGAAACGTTGTCTAACCCTAACACCCACCAACCACTGCATTTACAGATTTGTTCTGTGGATCGTTCTGAAACGTCGCCTTTTTAATGGACTGGAAAAAATAACCGGGTCACGTTATAGCCAGCGAGGGAGAATGAATGCAATCACGAATTTACAATTAAACTGCTATGTACTGAAAGCATTCCCAGTGATACCTTTCTGTTACTGTAAGATGTTTATTGGACATATGTCAGCAGTGAAAGATTGTTCGACTACTAGAAACCGACGTATTTGACTGGTGGCATCACTGGAATGGTTTCACTGCAAAGAGAAATAGTCTACGTGTAACATCTCGCTGTGATTTACCTTCAGATAATGTAAGTATCACACTCTGATCTTTGTACACATTCAACGTGGGGATCCGAGACCAGTTTACTACTTACGCAAGACCGTTTTGTACTGCCGGAATATCCTCAGGTCTGAGAACTGTACACCGATAACTATGTCATCGACGTACACTTAGCTTGCTATGCTTTTACATTGTGCCGTATGATTTGTTTCCTGTGTCCAATACTCTGCATCTAAGCCCAGTGTTACTGATGCGGTGTCCCCACCAGATTCGAGCGATGCTACGAAGACATTGCATTGATCGAGTTTCTGAATCATAAAGAAGAACTGGCCCATAGCTGTAATCTCATTTGAATGGAATGGAGCGTACATGGACGGGGAGTCCATTTTTAGAATCACACGGTGATTCTTCCAAAGTTAATTCGTCGGTAGACACGGCTAACCTTCAGAAAGAGGACACATGGTCCTAAGTATGGATTTGCATTATGAGTAGTATGACATTGTATGTGGATGACAGCTGTAAACCAACTGTGGAGTGCTCAAGTATAAGGATGATTGGGCGGAAGAGTACCGGGTACGCATACCCGATGAGTAGCAATAACTGCGAAACCGGCCGTGTGCTTCCGGGGAAATTTTGTTCTGTCATCCACATCCATACTACGCATACCGAAGAAAAGAACTGGTCTAATTGCTGTAGCGAACACTCGATTGTTCGTAAATAAATGGGTATCTTGACAAATCCAATGGTCCTTCCGTCTCCAAATCAGTCAACTGCAGAAACTGTGGATGAGACTCGTGTCAAACGGCTTGGATATACATGAATATGTATGAGGATGACCAGTCCATGACATGATTGATATGAAAGCTTGGCCGGTGAACTTCGACCTGTAAAACCTGTTGGGCTTCCTTATTGGAGCCCGCGAGCTTTACTTCACCATGGATTAGGGACACTACGGCAAATGACGACTTGTCACGATCATTGGCGTACTCGTTTTCACACAATTTTTCTACTTAATACCACCGCTTTTGGAGGTCTTTTTTCATTACTGATAGTTTAAGTTCCGAGTGGGGCCTTACGGAGATATGACAGAAGTAACCCTTCGGTTTGTTTAGTCATATGCTTATCGAAGTAATCCCGATTTATCCTCGTCACCCTTTGTGTGTGGCGTGTGTTCAATGAAGTAAAGGAATTCTGACCATTATTGGTGATACACTTCACACTCCGAAGCTCTTTTGAAGACAGAAACCAGTATTTTCTCAGTGAAAAGCTTAGATTTCTATCCGTCCTTGGTTGGTTCCCTATTTTTCTTTTGGGAATGCTTTCAGTTGGGATCGCTCACGTTTGTTCTGTGTCCTTTTGTTTTCCTCGCACCGTCGATTGTTTCAGTAACTGTACACACTGTTCACTAAAACCCTTCCACCTCCTAAATAAACTATGGTCCTGAGGCTCCACATCGTCAGATCAGGATATTTCAAATAACCTTAGCACAGTCGTACTTTTACGTGTTACAGTCTACCGTTACACGAGCGGAACTTATGAGATTTGTTGTGAAGTTCAGACACATGAATCCATACTTTCTAGTTTGACAGTCCACATGTTTATCTTCTGAGTTCACGTGTCGCTCACAGGAGAGAAGGTCGTCTGGCGTGTAGTTAGAATGAGTGAATCAGGAAAGTCATGCCACGAGGTTACCATGTATTTCGGAAACCGATTATTTGGACCAGTGTATCAGTATTTTCGTTATGCAGGCATGATCGTCACGGGCGTGTTTGGAAGACTTTCTGCAATAATGCAGCACAATGAAGTTCAGTGCATCTCTGGAGAGCCCTCTGGGGGAATGTTCGGATCAGCTGGTATTTTTTGCACGATATCGCTAACGTTGACTTTACCTAAAAGTCCCAGTCCGATACCTCTTGGCACCGTTATGCACAACTACTAAAGTGGGTTTCCAGGGTGACAACGCGTTCGATCCCTTGTCGTGCTCGAGTTTCATGCGCAACACAGTACAAAGATGCACCCGCGGCCATCTCGATCACCCAGTCTCAATCCAACCGAGCATTTGTGGGATCAGTTCGAAAGGAGAATGGGTCAGAGGTGGCAATACAAATCTCTAGGGGAGTTGCAGACTGCCTTGAAGGAGGATTGGGACCGTATGTCACAAGATACTATCAGACTGTTGATAGCGAATTTGACTCGACGGGTAGCTGCTGTTATATCATCCAAATGTGACTGAACATATACTAATGAGCGGTCGTTTGAAGATGGTCACATTATTCTATTCATAACAAAACATTTTGATTTCACTTATGTACAGTATCTTAATTATTACTATTTTTGGGTGGGGGGGGGGGGGGGGCGTTTTTTGACAAATAATATCGGTGAGCTGATGACTTTGTAAAGTATCAAGATTTCGAACTTATCTCGTGGAGCGTACGAGATCCCAAAACACGAATGACATCCTGCAGCTGGTTCAAACCCGGTCGACGTGAATGAGTTTTAAATTGGTACAACTTCAAAAAATTTCAAGCCGGCCACAAAAACTTCTCCCGAGTTTCTACTTCTTTCTGATGAAATAATCAACGATTTGTGCATTAATTAATCGTATCTCACAAAGATTTCGTTCGTTTTTTGATGAATTTCTTCGCTCCAGTTAACTTGCACCGATTCTTTCGGCTCACGTGATCTTGTATCACCTTTGTTTCGTAATATTAATTCGGCTTTTTTCGTTTTCACCTCTGTTATCGCCCGGTTGTTTTTAAATACACCCCACCATCACGGCTATCACGCTGCATTCCTATTCCAGCTGTTTTTGACCATCGCCAGAACGGGGCATAGCAATACGCACAAACGCACGTTCAGAGATAAGACAATAAACAAATGAACAAAAGCAAACGCATACTTTTGCGGCAGCCGTGTCAGTGAGGCAATGCAACCGGGTTTTCGTTGACTGTTGTAGATACATGGCTTATATAAATATCATATGCCTTCTGATGGGCGAGGTCAGTATCGATCTGTCAGTACCACATATCGTCTGGTTCGAAGCACAGATGACTGTCGTCCTTCCTGCTGTGAAATTTGTATGTATTGAACCCAACACACTTCTAATTCGTCACGGTGCGTCTCAATGATCTGGCGAAAAGGCACACACACAGCGCCCGGGCACACTGGTTACAACCACATAAGTGCAGTCGAGTTTGTCGTCCATAGTGCGCTTTGTCGTACCGTAACCAAGCAGGCGTGTGACCATGTGCGTACGCACGGCGCACAAAACCAGTTGTACATAGTGAACGATGCTTTATTTACAGCTGATCCCATCTGCCATCATCCACTTCGCTTCCGTCTTCATTTTGACTACATACACTCGTCTTCTCAGTGAAAATGTTTCGTTCTCTCTTCGTTGACGATCAAACGATGCAGGTGTCTAATATCGGACGTGGGGTAAGAAGTTCATACTCTGCAATCGCCGGTCACTTCAGGTGGTTTATAGTACATGTCTGTCGCCCGACAGCTTACCACGCTCAGTTCATTGACAACGTTCGTTGTTCTCTACTTCAAGTTTCAGATCCATGACGTCTGGTTCTCACCGGTGGTGCAGTGGGCCACTTCACTCATTTAAAAATGGACCGATGAAACCAGACATTGTTACACAGTAACTCACGAATTCAGTCACCACAGGATTCTCAACAGAGATATTCGTCCACAGTGTACAATCTGTTCTCACATTCCCTCGAATCGGATAGTTTTAAATGTCGACATAATCCATTAGAATGGTTATATTCTCCTTACTACTGAGGGGGGGGGGGGGGAGGAGGAGGGGTGGGAGTGGATCATTTTACAAATTTTGACACGTTCAAGTGATACAGACACTGAATGTCGTCCACCTCGTCGGGATTCGAACCGATGCATAGATGCCCCGCCTACACTTTACTATCACTTGTGCCCTACCAACCAAGTTATGAGAATCACTGAGCATTTTTTTGTGTTCTTGAACACGATGAGCACTCAGAAAAGAGCAGTCTCGGTTATTTCATTCAAGGATATAACATAATTCATTCTGACCACCTTGATTCAATAACGGTTCCCCCTGTCGAATTCTGTTCGGTCATGATGCCAGTTAAACTATGCTGTCGTGTTTCCTCGTAGTTCCTTGAACCACGAAGCTGAAGATGATCCCGTCAACTACACGGTCTGACTCAAGTTACCCTTTGCCCAAGCGAATGTGATTACGACTGTGCTCTCAAAACCACTGCTTACTACGCCCTCCGTCTAACCCCTTCTTCATGTTTGATTGGTTGTGTTCCCTTCTCAAACACTGAACTGATCTGGATCAATCTGGACAACTTATTCATTCTGTGACAACATTCTACTGCTTTGAAAAGCAAGCCACCAACATTCTTATTTCTATCGTAATAACTCAGTTAAAGGAGAATATTTCTCAGATTTTTAAGATATTAAAATCTACTGCTGTGATGACGCAGCTCACGATATCGTGAGGAAAATGAATGTTCCAATGCGTTATTTGGATTGATTCTAGTCCTATAGTAATCACTTTAAAATGAATGGAAACTGTCAATGATATACTTATCCGCGAATGCTTGCTTCTGGTGTTGGGTCCAAGGGGTCTAGTTGCTCAGTGGTTGAGGATACTAAGAGATATGACTATGTGTCATGATAGGTTTTTGTATCACGTACAACTTTTAGTTTACCTGACACCATTCTCGGTGCTCTCCTTACTATTACGGCACCCCTATTCCTTTTGCTTCTGAACGAGGTTTTTGCTGAAAAACAGCGACCAGAACCACCACAACAATAAAGCATGGTTAATGGTTTTTCGAAGACCAAGCTCATTGTATTCATGAGCTTTTGATCAACACACGGCGTTCAGATTGCAACTATTTCACCCCCGATCGAGGTGCGTACTTATAAAGTCGTCGTTCTTTTAGGGACAAATATCCTTTGACTGCATTTTCATACTTTGGTGGTGGTGATCCATGCCGTCGCTGTACTACTGGCACGCGTTACTTATTGGGTTCTGTGTTCAGGGCGTTCCCATCTTAATAGTGCAGTGCAAACGTAATATAACGACTTGCAGAGTTCACCAAACACATGGGAACTGCACTCAGGGGGGAACCAGTCGAAAAAGTACGAGTTTCTCAATCGATTTGCTATCTGTTAACGGGTTTCCTGCTTTGAATTACAAAAGTCTATGACCTTTACCCGTATGCGTTTTATTAGCTGGGTAGATACGTTTCACCAGGTAATCGGATATCGGTGAAGTTTCATCCGGTGTGTAGAAGGCGCGAGTGGCTTTTGCCAATTTGAACCACCTGCGACGCCGGTGTGTTATTCAGTTGTGTATCAGTGGCCGAGTGTACACTAAAGCAGCTTGATCTGTCGTTCTATACGGCCTCGAAACGTGACTGTTATGGTTGGAAGAAACGTGGAGGCTTTCTGTGTTTGAGCACCGATGTCCTTGTAGAATTGCGGGAATATGATAGGAACACTATAAAAATACTAGGGATAGAAATAGTGTTTTTTTGACATGCTTGCGCATAAGTGCGGTAGACGGGGTATATGTCCCATAGCCACAAAGATTCATTGCGCTATCAGGGATTACCGGCAACCAGACTGCGAGACTTGGGGGTGGAAAACCACGTAAGGTCCCAGTAGGTGAGGTATGGTAACGCGCCATACGACAGTGGATTGCCGTGTTGGGAACGGGAAGTAATTTACTTGAGAAGACACAATCCCAACTGGCTAAGGTGGTTGGGACGTGTGTTGTTCATGCCTGCCGATTAGTTTCCTCTGTGTGCGGTGTTCATCATGGTAGGCAGTGGTTGAAGGGTGGGCTGAGATAGTCAGTCCATGACATGGTAAAAACGTGTGGACTCGGTCGTGTTAGGCTTGTGGGTTGGTGTTCACGAAATCCGTTCATGGAATGGTTGGATATATTAGGTGACGTTGCTGGATATATGCCGTGGTCAGTGGTGTATTTGCATTCGAGCTCTTTTTTCATCTTCATAATTTTCGCTTATGATTTTTGTCCTACTTGATCGCTTCTTGTGCCCTAGACTGGACCATGTAGCGAGATAACAACCAAAACCATACCGCAAACATGCGCAGTTAACAGTTGATTGACCTGAACTGAAGCGATGCACTTAGTGACAAAACTTTTACTTGGATCACTCGTTTGTTCTTTCCATGAGGCTTTTCTGCTTTAAGCATCTGTCATATGCTCATTATTGGCCTCCACTCACGTCTTTCATCAGTGCTTGTTTTTTTTTTAATCCCTTTTCGTGCCCAGAGCAAGCTCGACGTGACGACATGGAGTCGTTGGGTTATGTACTCATGTATTTCCTACGCGGTTCGTTACCCTGGCAAGGACTGAAGGCCGGTACAAAGCGACAAAAGTACGAACGAATTAGTGAGAAGAAAATGCAAACACCAGTTGAAGTGTTATGCGAAGGCTACCCAGGTAAGTCTCTCGCGGCTTCCGATGAAAAATATCAGAGTTTGATCGTCCATGTGTTTTCCTCTGGATGTTATTATGCAAAATTCCTAAGACGGATAAACTGGTCGAATAGAATTTGACCGACGGTGACCAGATTCTAACCCGTGATCCTGCGCTATTCAATCCGCGATGTTGGCTGCTCGCCCCCTAACACACTGCTTGCGTTTCAAGGTTCCAGTTCGTAATCCTTTATCTGACTGAGCAGAGGCCACTCTTGACTGAACTCCTCTAAACGGTTTCAGTCAATTTATTGTGACTATAGTTCTGTGTCACGAGGGCATATCAACGGCGCCGTATGAGATCCAATTGTGATTCAACTGCTGAGAGGATGCAACGTTTCAGTCGTGAATTTACCACGGTTACTGTATGTTTCACGATTAACAATATCCATGCAGCCACTAGTGTCCGACGCTGAATATTGTGCATTTGGTTCAAATCTTGTCATCACCTGTTGTATGATGAGGGATAGAAAGAACGTTTCAATGAAAAACTTAACTGAAGGCGCGTCTACCGAAAAGTATTACAGTTTTTGTCGTGTGACTTGTTTTGCATTCCTTTTTGGCATTCGGTTGCGATTTTTATGTGGATCGGCCGCAACACTGGACTGGTCATTTTGCAGAACGACTTCTGGCACTGCTCTTCTTTTCCCACACTTCCCGGTCGGGTTGTCCGTTGGTTAGACCATGACAACCATGAGCAGCTCCTCGGGCGTGCGTGTCGCGTGTTTGATTATGTTCAGCATTTGGCGCTTGGTCATCGTTTGGTCCACTCACTGAGTCATTCTCGTTTTCTCGTGTGCCTCACTTCGCTTCGTTTCACAGTAAACGCGTATTTGTGTTGCGGTGTCTATTGGTGTTTCTTTGCATCTGTTCACGTCTGTGTTTACGCGCGCACATTTGTGGGTCCCATCCCAAGCAAGGGTTGGTTTCTCGTTCGTCCGCTGGCCATCGGGACCCGGTCGCTTGGTCCACGACTGTATTTGCACCACCACCTCTACACACTTTTGTTGATTCATCGATTGACCAGTATCGATGGTCTCGCTCGTTCCAGTCATTGATCAATACGGGACAGCCACACCACATCTGACAGTCACATGTGAATGTAAACGCGGCCACGCTGACGCGCAAATGCACACACGCGCATAGAACGAGTTCATTGATACAGACCATGATTTTTTCAAATGACTTAGATGTCACTGGCTCATTTTTCCTTCGCTCCACTCACTCACTCACTCACACACACACACACACACACATATATATATATATATATATATATATATATATATATATATAATACATGCACACACACACGCACACATATACACATACATATACACACAGACGAGCATTTTGTACCTCCATCTAATGATAACACCAGCATAACATGCTACTCCCCGTGTCACTATAACGAATTTCTCCATCAAACCGCGCTCGTTGGTGTCTACTGGGTGGAGTTGTGGACGTTGAGTCAGGTTTGCTGATAAGGGACATCATTCACATGTTCAAGACGCGTTGGTGTCATCTTCGTATCCATCTATACTGTGCAGAACGCACACGTGAATTCGATGATGATGATGTTTTCATTGGGGCTATCTCTCATCATTGATTTTGGACGTTTGTCAATCAGAAACCCGTATTCTTCCACCACCATCAGCACTGGTGATGTGTTTATCCCACGGTTGCCCGTTCTTGTCACAAATGGGCTTCATTCCAACTGGACCGACCGCTGAGACAGTCCTCAGTTCAAATCAGAGTTGACCACACTCCTATAAACTAATATAAACATCGACAAATCAGGATAGTCGAATTTCGAAACACCAAGGGTCCCACCTTTTTTATTGTTATCGTAAAACTGTCCACAGCAGTCGATTATAATGTAACTTTGACTTTGTTTGTATGATCTCTAGCCCAAACAATATGTTCACGTAATTTTTAAATTCTGTTGGAAGGCCGCGCCTGATGCGCTCATTTCACTAGTCGGGTCTCCCGTTCGATCACCACATTTTGTTTACAGCGTCGGTTTTAGCATGGCATTGGGACCGATTTTTATGCGACGCGTGACCAATGTTGTTTGCAGTGATTGATGATGATGCTTAATGGATGCAATTCATTCACGATCCCGTGTCTAAGTTGCTTGGGGAACATTACGTAAAATTATGACAGACATTCGCCATTGTGAACTTTAGGAGGGAACCCAATATCCCTATGTACATATCGTTAATGTCCAGTGCGATGTTTTGGCTAATCATTTGGAGGATTAATTTCCTCAGCTCGTAAGCAGATTGTTCCGTTTCTTCTAAATATCGTTCTTTTTTAGCTCTTCATTTATTGCTAAAGATAATTAGAGTCGAAAAAACTGGCAGTATTTAGGAGAGCCCATTGTGCTGTGTGTGTGTGTCTGAGATAGTCAGTAACCTCGATCATAGGGTTTCTGATGCTGAACCGCATCGTAATACAAGCAGTATAGGTTTTAAGTAGTATGCAGATGGATGGACAAAGCATCTCAGAAAGACGCGACGGGTTTCACGGTTATTACCGCTTGTCAGGTCTGCGTACTCGGCACACCTTTGTCCATTGATCCTCATACTTGTACACTCCGTAGGTATTCTGTTCACAATCTCATTTGTGCATCAGAATTGTTAGTGATTCGCAAATCACAATTGTAATTCCTCCATGGACTCACCGATGAGTACCATTCACTTCCATTCATCGTGCCCTAGTTGGGCAACGTGAACGAAATCTAACTGAATCAAGCATGACATCGAATCAGATGACAGTAGAACTGCCTGCTACTTAGATCGATCAGTGATGTTCGGTCTCGACTCCCTTTGCCCAAGGAATCAATCACTGGAAATATATTGCACTCGATATCTTCGGTCTGTCTTCAGTCAGTTAACTTTTCTTGGTTACGTGCTTGTGCATGAGTGCATTGAAAGGGGTATACGCCACAGCCACGAAGGCCCCCTGCACTATTAGGGATAACCGGCAACCAGACCGTGAGACTTGGAGTAGAGAACCACATGAGGTTCAAATTGATCAGGTTTGGTAATGAGCCGGACGGCAGCTGACGGCTACCTACCACCATTGATCCACTTATTGTTCTCAACGGTTCGTACACATGATCCATCCTTTCGATTTTTCTCCTAAATTCTCTGACGGTATGCCATATCAGTTAGTCCCACTTCTGTTCCATTTGGTTAGAGAAACCTCTCTGTCCTTTGTAATACAGCCCTGATGTGTAAACGTTGTTTGGCCTAACGTCGTCTACTTAGCGTTCTTTTAGTTCCCCGTTGTGGTGATGGGCGGCTGTGCAAGCGTAGTCTTTCCAATCAACTCAGTCTGTCATACCCACAGATAGACTCTATCGGTGCACATGCGTCTCCAAAGCATTATATATATATATATATATATATATATATATATATATATATATATATATATATATATATATATATATATATATATATATATATATATATCAAAAGGGTTACAAATTGGGGTAGAAATTGGGGTCAACATCAATATGAGAACAAGTGAAGCTTTTAGGGAACGGGAAGTCGACAGACAGGCCATACTGGATTCGGTTCTGAGCCATATTTCCCAGCGTCTCGAACCTACGACAATCCTCGTCACTTTGACCCCAATCAGGAAGGTGGGGAGGGGGGGGGGGAATTAACAACCGAATTCAGAGCTGAATGGTATTGACGTAGGATACAAGGGAGCAAAAATACTACAAACTAGGAAAACCGTTTTAGAAACTCCGAATACATGCACATCACTGTAGAACATGATGAAAAGCGTTTCCAAATCGTCATAGAGTACGTCAGCTTTTTTTAAAAGGTCCTGCTACTGCAGCCATTTCGGTCAACTGAATGCAGCCCGGCCAACCCAGTGAAAATACCTGAAAGTTGTTCTTCACGGACTACAAAATAACCGAACACCAACAAAGTACGTTAATCTTACCTCCTACCGTCGATACGTAATTAGGTTATTCAAAAAAAGTAAATTATTTCGCGATTACACCAGTTTGACGGAATTTAACGTTGCATCGTACGACGCTTTCAAAGCTAAAGCTAACCTCTTCATACCTCTACGTCGCACCGCATCTTCCAGCCTTGTGGTGCTGCGAGGTGTCACTCAAGACCAGAACATTAAAGTGCGAGGTTTGTGGGTAAAAAAGCTGCTTTTCTCAGAACGGAAATATTCCCGTTTTACTAAATATCATCAGTTCAATTTTATGGAGTACCTCGCGGTAGTCCAAACCTTTGTGCTTACTGACTGGAATGCGGTTCGTCAGCTTGATACCCTCCATTGCCTACACACGCAAATCACTTGTCATGTGAAAACTGTACGATCGCCGCAACCGATCACCTTACTAAAGGTCCTTCCGCCGAGTACTTTTTGTGTTCTTGTTAGCCTGCGTGATAGTCCATCGATCATATTTGCTTACTTGGTGGAAAATCCAGTCGCACTTTGATGTGTCAGATTAGCTCGTGTGTGTACTTTTTCCACAGTGTTTTACCATATTCAGTCTAACGAATCACTCATTGACCGTAATTTTTTGTTCATCCGAGCGCCTTATCTTGTCACTCCATGGCTGATAACCTTGCTCTTCTCAAATCCACTCTTATCCTTCGTGTGCGCTATCAATCAATTTACAAACTGTTTTGGTTTGTCTCACACAATCCGTTCTCAGCCAGAAAGTCGGCCATTCGTGCACACGAACTTGTCGTGTCATATGAACCAGCCGTGTGATGATGTATCGAGTTCTTTCTTTTCTCCCATGCGCACACGTGCCTCCGTACGTGTCAACGCATACCGAGTTTATTGACATTTGCTGGTCTGAAATATTCTATAAAGCGCCACAAACAACAAATCCGAGAACACCTTTAGTTTTCCGTTAGCAAGGCTCTTGCACAAATCAATTTCTATTGACATCACAACTGACAAAATGTTTTGAATAACGCAGATGCCCACTTGCCCTTACCCCAGTATCTCTTTTTTGACACTGTATTACTTTTTTGAGGATGTGTACTTGGTCATTTGAAGGCTGAATATTCACTTCCGGGGTGCATAAAGCTTCCTCTCAACTTGCATTGGTCTCTGGGTTCCTCGTGATCGGTCTACAGGTCTACGCGCTTTCATATGTTATTACGTATGTGTCTGGGGGGGGGGGCGAGAGATAGTAGAAGAAATAAAGAAAGGGGTGCGTTATTTGCCTCAGAGTCCGTTATGCCTGATCTCATGCTGTCTGTCGTTCACCTCGGCATGCGTTTTGCCTTATACAAATGGACTCGACTGTTTCGTGGGGTTAGTCGACCCACCTGGTTGTTGGTTCTTTCGAACTGTCTCCCCTTCTTCCCCATTTTTTCTGTTCTCAGCTTGGCAGCTGTGCTGTCAAGTGCAATTTTTCACGAAGTTACCTCTGTGTCACTCTATCGCGTTTCAGTTGCACAGTCTGAATGGATGGGTCTTATTTGACTGACATTTTCCTTTAAGCGTCTGTGGAAATCAGTTGAATTCAGCAGAGCACTCCCAATTCTCTCAAATATTTTCCAAATTGAACTGATTCAGTCCTATACGAAAGTGGAATTGTGCGGGTTGTTGCTTTGCAACAAAACCTTATCGGGAAAGAAATACACAAAAGTAGTACGTCAGTTACAATAACGAGCATAACTGCTAGTGAAAATGTCAAACTATTGAGAATAGGTTGATTCCGGATGCCTTCGGGCATAGGGCACAGCTCACGGCGTCCACCAAGCACAGTCGTTTGGGTGGTGAATCACAGTCACCCTTACCACCTCCAGCTAATACTCAAGTCCGTTAACACAGCGCCTATCAAGTTGAATTTGGAATGCCGTGGGTTTTCGATCCACTAACCAACTGGAATGAGTACCTGATTCTAAGAGTAACATCGATTGATCTCTACTCCGTCCTAGCCCCATCATATTGTTGGTTGATCACTGACAGGTTCTGTACTTATTCTACTTGTAAAGCTAAGATTTACTTTTTCAGAAACAGAGTCGCCCTTGATCGCAATATGATTCGAGGACAAATAAAAATTGGCACATGAGGGTTTCTACCCTTTAGTCTGATCGATCCCTCTCGATCTGTGTGATGACGTTCGGTTCATTGTGATTTTCTTCCATCGTCGATGTGCTCAAACATGCTAACGTATTGGCTGACGTCTGTGCTAGTTCAATCATTTCAAGCCTTGTCGAACATATAGGATAGGTTCATCAGATTGATCTAGGCAGTCTGCATACATTTCACCCTGACTCCCTCTTTGATAAACAATTTCCGGTAATTCCGTCATGAAATTGGACCGAAATTGAAAATAAGTGTGCATCATTTCAACACTGTTGAACGTCTATCACGTGGATGATCATGCTATCAGAGTTGGATCATGTTCAACTAGGATTTGAATTTTGCGTTGAAAACGGTTCAGTTCGATCAACCACCAATCTCGCACTTCTCTGCACCGGTTTCGGTTACTACCTTCCCACATCGTCCCGTTAACGGCAGAAAGAACAAAAGCATGAAAAGAAAAAGATCCAAATGATCAAAGTGATGAGCTGAAATCACAAAGACAAAAAAAAGAGTCCGAATGCAACTACGCCAATGAACACAACACCTAACCATATCACTTGATGTCTACAACCATTTGGTAGGCGGATCACGTGGACCCCAACTTGGAAATCTAATACGTCCTACTTGAACAAGTCCACTGGTCAGGATTTTCATACTTTTTCTGTCATGTCATGGACTGACTACCTCAACCTACCTCCCAACCACTATCTGCCTCGGAGAACGGCGTACACCGAGGAAGTCTATCGGGTGGCATGCGTAACACATGTACCGGCCACTTTAACCTGTTTAGATTCAGTACTTTATCAAGAGACTGATCTCTAACCTCTCAGTACTGCTGACATGGTGTTCCCAACATATTTGATGCTCGAACACCGACAGTCTTCGCTTATCTTCAACCCTGTTGGAAACAACGGATCTAACTGTCGCAGTGTACACTTGACCCTTGAGAGACAGTCAGATGTCACGTCCGTGACACTAATGACTGAGTTTGACAAAATCCAATCGCGCCTTATGTATACGTGACGAAACCTCATCCCTCATATTGTGACGGGGAATGCTGGGGCGAGGGAACGGCGTGAACATCCAGGCGAACGGACGAACCAAACGAGGGTCACAGACGGAAGAAGAATCGGCGAATATGTCTAAGGCGTCCCGAAGCAGACAAAAGGAGGCATACGGACTACCAGAGAGGAAGCAGCGGGATCTCCGGCAGCCAGCGAGATAGCCCAGGTGAGGGGCTGCCGATCGAGCAGTCAGCTGAGACAATCGGACCAACCGGAGGGAAATGATGCAGAAGAGAAGCAAGCCATCGGCCGCAGGCAACGGGACAGAACGCAGCCGAAGCGCTCAAGCAGTGGCGTTAGAAATTTTGGTGCCGCGCAGTCTGGAAATGGGCCTGGTATAAACGATTGTATGTGTTTCATGACTGGACTTGTTTGGCCGGTGAAATGCAAGTATCCTGCCGTGTTTGGTCGTCCTTGTTACAATACCACCACTTGGTGAGATGCAGCTGACTAGTTAACATAACTTATCTGCTTCAGCTAGAGTTTCCCCTATCAACACGAGGTTTGGTGTGGCGCCTATCCAGTCCTATAGCAGGATTTTGCGTTTTGAAGGTACAAAATGCATACCAAACATCGTTAATCTCTTGCTTAGTCTATCTAAGTGAGCTTGCAGCTTACCTGGATCTTCACTCAGAACAACAATATCGTCCGCATATTCTAGGTCAGATAGTTTACTGCTTCAGCACAGATCGATGTCACTATTCTTACACGAGGATAGGGCTATTTCAAGAACCATTTCAGTTTCAAAGTTGGAGAGGAAGGGTAATAAGGTACAACTCTGGCAAATCCCACTTCTCGCCGGAGGCAAGAACTCGGCTTCGGTTGCTTGCGCACAAGCATTGGAAAAGAGAAATAAATTTATCTGGTACACTTTTCAATGGCAGGCAGTGCCAGAGAACGATGCGATCTACTTATCCGAAGTCCGCTTCCAGATCAAGGCGGACAGAGAACAGATTGCCTTGGGCAACTAGTGAAATATGAAAGAACAAACAGCGAATGGAAACACCTGTCAGAACCTGAGAACCGTACTGATTCTCGATGACAATTTGTTATAACGTATGCTCACATTCTTCTCTGTCTAAAAGCAAGTAGATGAATTTTTGGCTGTTATTTGAAATCTGGTGAAAAGCTCCCTGCTACGTCCTGTCCTGAGACCAGATGTGCCACTGCTCGCCCGAACTGCGATTTCCTGTGGTCCCGGTGTTTATTCATTTTCTCATTTGTCATCCTCTTTTGTGTAGCAGAATTTCATTACAAAAATACTTGTGTTGCAATTGTCAGTCGGTGGACTACGCTAACAAACCATTGCATATCTAGAGTGAACTTCACGTCACGTAATTCTCCAAGCACATGAATGTCTAAGGTCACGGTGGTCTGTTCATGGGCTGAGTATGCATCCTTATTCCGGGAGTATTTCACGAATTGCCATGGCAGACCAAACTGTCCTATGACACGTTGTCGTTATTCCTATGCCCATACACGTCTCAGTTTGTGTACACCGTAATAGATGACCAGTACACCAGTATTCTTTATTGGGATATTGAACTGTAATTGGATGGTGGCAACAACACATTGATGCTATTTCTAGATTAGCAGAACAAAGCTGGTTCCATTCTGTCGTAGTCGGTTGCTTCTCGGTTTCAAGCGTCCCCACCCTGATTGTGACAGCCGTTCGTTCCGTCACGCTCATATGACATTTGACTGAATTGGGCTAAATCATATTTGTTCCTGTCAGTCTTATTCATACGAAATGCTAAAACACGCACCGGTCAATAACAACGTGAGCTACCCATTGTGTTTGCATTGGGGCAGTGCTCTGTCTGCCCATTCCTGACAGTAGTCCCATAACTGATTTTAGCATAGAGCAAAGGAAAAACACCCGTTTAATGATGCTCTTTTTCGTTGTTCGTTTATTCGCACTACTGAGAAGTTGGATTGCAAATGTTTCACCATCGACCGAAGTATCTTCATTGGTGCTAGAAACTAGCATCACTGTTTCTGTCTCTGTCACCAGAAGTGAACTGGAAGCAACCAATCCAGTGATCGAGCCCAAACAGTGGGGGATGTAAAACAAGCGGATGAAAGCACGGGAATACTCGGTACACCATTCTTTCTTTGGGGGTATAGCCTCGGTTAGTGATGAAACGTTTTCGATCCTATCTAAATGTTACGGACCCCGACCAAATATCACACGGCTGATATTACGCAATTCCAGTTCTTGCGCTACGACTGGTAAACTCGACCCTGAATGACCCGAATACACAAGGAAAAACACGGAAGGCAAGGCCTTCAGCTCAGTCGTATATTTGGTGCTAGACCAAAGGCAACTCTACAACGCTACTCCGCTGCTTATATACAGTTTTACGCGATCTCGCAGATTCAAGCAACTCGACGCGCTCCGGTGAAAGTGAACCGTACGGTTTTCGCGTAACATACAGCCGCGCGCGATTTGAATTCAAGGTTGATCTAGAATATCTCCGAAAGTAAGCAAGATAAGTAAGAACAGACCGTGAATTTGGATTCCCTGGCATCGATTTATGAGGAAAGGGATTTTCTCCAAGGCTACTGTGTCGCCCTTGGCTAGTTTCTGCGATTGAGGTAGGAGCTAATTACACACCTTCAGTATCCTGGTGGGATATTCGTTGTCGCAGATCAAACCCCTCCGCCCCAGTCTACTGGCATCACCACTTGCGATTCGGTGTGTTCTTGACCCGGCTATTGGTTATCCGAAACCATTATATGAGGTCGAATTAATCAGTCATTGGAAGATTATAACATTGACGTATTGGTATGTCAATTCTTATTATGAACGAGAACATCCACCATAAACTCTTTTTATTACGGAGACCAGCATTATTTTTGAAACATTGGGTCCCCTTTATCCAATTCATGAGAACAGAGAGAAGACATAAATCGCGAGGTTGGTTGGTTGGTTCACGTTACCGAGACAGTTCATACCACATTGCTTAGAATGTGTTTATTCTTTCTCATAATCAAACCGAGCACTGAGAACTGATTTACTCCCTGACAAAAACAACAGCGAATTTTGTGCGTGGTAATCGATATTACCACGGTTCCTTACGCTTAGAGCAGTGAACCACATATAGTGCTCTCGAAACCGGAATCGGTTGTGACTCTCCCGATTTCGATTCTCTATCTCTTATCGTGTTTGACGCATATGTCTTCGGTCAATTCAGGTTCAGTTTTTGTGTTACTTTGTTCGTTTCTTATGAAAAGGCGTGTCATTTTGTCGGGTAGTTTCATCATATACGAGCAGTCGAGATTGAATCGGTGCTTGAGATATTCGTGTTTTTATACGCATCCCCCCCCCCCCCCCCCCTAAGCATTTTGATCGAACAGTTAACCACCTGCACCTCTCCCCTGTTTAGCGTCTGAATTGATATAGTCCTCCAAGCATCCGTTCCCTCATGGGAAAATGCAGACAGAGTGCTTTTTGTAGGCCATAGTAGTTGAACAGCCGTGTTCTCTCGCCACACTCCCTTTCCAGTAGCAGATCCAAATACGCTATGAATGTTTACAAATAATATGAATGATAGCCGAACAGTTGTATTCTAGATGCATTTTACACCTTCGTAAAAAATGCAGCGAAAGAGAAGTAGGCAATGGTCAACGGAGAAATACTTATCAATATCTAGTTAGTGTTGGTAGAAGCTTTACGCTAGTCATGACCTCTGACTGTATACCTAATATCTCAGTCTATAGAACGCAAGTAAGCGAGTCTCACTGTTGCCGTTCATGAATTAAATATCAGCTAATTTCACTTCCACTCTTCGTGTTTCTCCTAATCACGCGCTGGTACTCGAGTGCAGTGAAAGAGGCATACCCCATAGTTTCAATGACCCACGGTGACTGTAGGACTTGGTGTAGTGGATAACCACAGGATCTCAGTGGGTTAGGCGTGTTAGCGATCCGAGCGACAGTGTATTTCCGTCTACCATCTGCGTGACCGGCGATGGAGAGGTTCGAATCTCGGATTTCCGAGTTGATAAACGCTCATATTACCTGGCTACTTGCTGTTATGAATGTAATGGTTTATGCTATGCAGCCTGAATTCATTTTCGCACGTCGTTCAACTCGCTGCTTTGTCCGTCTATCATCGGTGGAAATTGTTAGTTCCAGTGTCTCCACCGCACTTTCTCTCCAGTAAATCATGAGACAGTTTCTCTGTCGCAGTTCTCACTCTCAGAACGTTGCCCGGGTATGTTGGGAACACCATGTCAGCAGTACTGAGAGGTTAGAGATCAGTCTCTTGATAAAGTACTGAATCTAAACAGGTTAAATTGGCCGGTACATGTATTACGCATGCCACCCGATAGACTTCCTCGGTGTACGCCGTTCTCCGAGGCAGATAGTGGTTGGGAGGTAGGTTGAGGTAGTCAGTCCATGACATGACAGAAAAAGTATGAAAATCCTGACCAGTGGACTTGTCCAAGTAGGACGTATTAGATTTCCAAGTTGGAATCCACGTGATCCGCCTACCAAATGGTTGTAGACATCAAGTGATATGGTTAGGTGTTGTGTTCATTGGCGTAGTTGCATTCGGACTCTTTTTTTGTCTTTGTGATTTCAGCTCATCACTTTGATCATTTGGATCTTTTTCTTTTCATGCTTTTGTTCTTTCTGCCGTTAACGGGACGATGTGGGAAGGTAGTAACCGAAACCGGTGCAGAGAAGTGCGAGATTGGTGGTTGATCGAACTGAACTTTCAGAATTAACTCTGGGATACCATCATCACTATCTGTTTTTTTTGACGTCCTCAGTTTGAAATGCGATCTCATAGATTTTATCTAATTGGAAAATCCACTCTTATTTTTCTCATCCAGAAGTCCAATGCTGCGAGCTCATATTTTAGCCCGAGAAAGACTTTTCTGTATGTATCTTGATTTATTCGTACTACCGCAGTAGGTCGATCATGAGAATCGCCAATGCATCGGCCAGACTTCCCTCCGAACCTATATAATGCATTCTGCTGTTCGATTCAAATCGAACCACATCAACATTATCTTCCTGTTCATATGTAGTCCGATCCAAAAACTAGTCGATTTTGTCATTTAACTCAGTTGAATCACGGGTGAATGTATGCATCATCAGATGTTTTGGCTACCACGAATTTGGGTCGTCCTGACGACTGTCCACCTGTGGTGTGGAATAATAGAAGCGCTTTTTTCCTAATCGCCCACCCGGGATCGTTCTGTCTGTAATTACCTTCCTAATGGCGATTTTCTATTTGGCACAATGGGTGAAGTAAACGCAGGGGTGATCTCACTGAGTCACTTTATTTCCAGCATTATTCAACCGCAGATGAACCTGAGCTCGTCCCACGAACAATGCTACCAGCTAGATTTTATATTCTGTTTCAGCAGAGACGAAGTGCAAGTTTACACCCTGGTCTTTGTTTCATATCTGTCAGTGGCCGTTCTTTAGTGATGTGTTATCATACGGGTACGCTTACGTGAATGCGTGGTGGCAACCTTACATCCTTCAATTTTTTTCGATTTTATAAAAGTTTTGGAAAAAATGCCGGAGTTGCAGCATGACACAATTTGTGTCCGGGATAATTTCGCTGCATGTCAACGTGGTACATACTGCAAAACAATGGGTTCATTTAAAACAATGATATCCGAAAAGTATAAGAAACAAGGGGTTAAGTTACATCTCCACGGTATAGACATGTTAAAAAACAGTCCTTTTTGTTGACTCAGTGGGAGTTTCCATCGATGTACGACAATGGCCTAGGCAAGCCTCAGTGCAAATATGCCAAGAAACAATAAGGCAGTTTTATGCGCGCATTTCCTGTCGCAGGATGAGCTCGCTCCCTTACTAACGTGAATCGTCGTTGACAATTTACTACGGGTTTCGGCGAGTTTCGCGCTTATTGAGATCTAACTCTATTTGTAGTGCCTGTTACCGTAGAGTGACTCCGAGCCGATGCAGTTCACGTTCGCCTTTACGGTCTCATTCATGTCCTAAGACGAACCAGCACATCAGTGTTCGTGCCCGTTCGGTTCTCCTGTTTCATCTCCCTCTCTCTCTCACTCACTCACTCACTCATTCGCATATACGGGAAGCATGTAAAGATAACCAGTCAATCGATATGCACAAGTGATTACTTATTTTCGTATACTGTTTGTATTAGAATAAAAATATGGCTGTCAGAATTAATGATCTAATCAAAGCATGTTGAATGCGTATTGTCGTATGACCTACGGTCGGAGGAGATTCTCAGAGCGTTCTGTTTTTGGATGTTTACGTCAGTCTTGTCATTTTCGTGTCCCGGTGGTGGATACACGTTTTCTAAATGAAGAAAAAAACACTCACGGGAATTCATGGTGCTGCAATTTCGTTTAACTGCTGCATTTTAACTATATTTCTCATGTCCTGTCCGCAGTCGAGATGGCCGTATATCTGAACTTCTGTCGTGGACTCCGTTTCGACAACCGGCCTGATTATTCGTATCTTCGTAATCTTTTCCGAAGCCTGTTCCATCGCGAGGGCTTTACATATGATTGTGTGTTCGATTGGAATTTACTTAAATTCACCGGAAACGACCAGCAGCAGCAGCAGCAGACCAACTCGAACATGTTGACGAATGAAAGTGCGGCTGCTGGATTGGTTCAACAGGTGCAACAGACCCAGCCACGTCGTGGACAACAACAGCAACAACAGCAGCAGCATCACCATCATCACCATGAAGAAAAAAATAAAAGTGAGTGTTGTTGCTCTTTCTTTGTTCTCATATCATTGTTTTCTGTCGTCACGTTGTCAGTGGATTATGACCCTATACCACGGAACTACTAACCGGGTTCATTTTGTTGTTCCAACAGACCGTTACAATGTGAGTTTACAGCCATCCACACACGCGTGTTTGTTTGTCGGTCCATGACCTGAATAATCAACACACATGGCTGAATTGGGGTCCTTTTTGGGTGGTTGCACTTACTGTCAGCAAAAGATCCACTTTTTTTCGCACCACTCTTGTTGTTGTGGTTGTTGTTCAAACAAGAGCTCTTGTAGTCGATTCAGAACCGGAAGTTTAAGTTTGTGTGATGCAGTCCGTGGCAGTGTGCACACAAGTGATGCCAGCATTGCTTGCTGTACAACTGAAAAGAAATGGTTGTTTTAGTCAGCTCGAGTCCATAGTCAATGATTTAAGTGGTGTGTAGAAAACTGGTAGTGACCGCCTCCCAACAGACCATGACTTTGTTCTCATACATTTGTATAGTGTAGTACAGGGCATTTGCGAATGTGCATACTGGATCAGGCCAGCTGTGAAAACGACTAAACATCAGCCCTTTTCTTTCTCATCCACCGTCGCACCGAGACTTCATTATCAGACAGTGTTGCTTAAATTTCGATTGGATTTAGGTTTGATTTATCGCCATGTTGGTAGCAAGCACTGTTCGTGTCCAGTTGCCACTTGGCAGTTCAGTTCGATCAACCACTAACCTCGCACTTCTCTGCTCTGATTTCGGTTGCTACTTTGCGGTATCTTCCAGTTGAGGGTAGAATGAATAGAAGCATGAAGTGAAGAAGAGCCGAGAACAGAGAAAGTGAGAATAAATTTGCAATATATGATTCATCATGCAGTATTAACGCTCGGCCCTTCATTGAAATCCACTGTGCAGCTGTTTCATCCTTCTTAGGAATCATCGGTGCACATCCACCGAGCCCCCACTGGGGCATCATGATTCGTATTCTGAAAATGTAATCTTCTACTACTCATATTCATATAATAGGTTGTTTATAAGGGAATGCTTTTGTTGTACTTAAGCTCCTAAAGAGAAGCCATTTATCACAGGAGTTGATCGCTGTTCGGGAAGCGGATTGTTACCGTTCAAAGCCAGTGAGGGAATGGCGCTGTCATGTAGTAAACATATTCATAGGACCTTTGAGAGCCAACCGGGATAAGCTGCTGGTTAAGTGCTCGAATCATAATCGTTCACTCCGGGTCTGAGCCTCAATAAGGGCACGGATTTATTTCAATATTGAAGGCGGCGGTTATGAGTTATGCACATTGGCTATGGTTGCCTCTGGTGAAATTATCCAATTTTTTATATGATGGATTGAGAAATGTGTTACTCATGAGTAGTAAATGTAGATATATTACTCGAAATAACTTTTGCTTCAGTCTGTGCCGCATCGTGAATAATGAATAGAGAATCTATAAATTCGGGGCTGAAATTTACTGGTGAAAAGCTTCATTGCTGATTCACACTTTATTGCAACCTTATAACGTGCACGGAGTTACAGTAACAAAGTAAACGAGACAGCAACCCACTGACTGCTTTGAGATACCATATTCTGAATGAGCATAAAAAAACCGAAGGTCATGCTTGCTCGTTTGTCTGTTCACAGCAGTGCGAACGGTTCAGTATGGTCCTTTGGTAGTAATACACGATGGATTTGCTTTTTTGACTTCATTTCGATGCCCGCTTTCATGCGACCCGTCAGTGTACAGCTTCGGTGGACCACTATACTATACAGTTTGTTATCAGGGCTTCCTCGAATTATTTCTTAGTTCCGATAGAACCGTCAGCGGTTTTCCCGTTTGTTATTCACTAGTGGTGATTGATTTAAGTGATAATTTACTCGATAATGTTTGTACTAAGCCTACCCCTAGAATAATTGTAATGGTTATTTTTTAATCTTTGTTATACATTTTGAATTATGGAAACGCCAAAGAATGATGAATGATGTAATCTCGTTTGAATCGTATGGAGCGTGCATGGACCGAGAGTCCATTTTTAGAATCACACGGTTCTGAAGGTCAGTCGTGCTAAACAGCGCATTAACTTTGGAAGAATCATCGTGTGATTCTAAAAATGGACTCTCCGTCCATTCACGCTTCATACAATTCGAATGAGACTACAGCTGTAAACCAACTCTGTGGTTCTCAAGTATAGGGATGACTAAGTAGAATGGTTCTGGGCACGCATACCTGATGAGCGGCAACAACCGCGAAACCGGTCGTGTGCTTCCGGGGAAATTTTGTCCTCCCATCTAGATACAATGCCATACTACTCATTTTGATAATGACGAGTGATCTTGACAGTGGTATGGTCGATCTGCTGATCGAATTGATTACCACTAATCAGGCGGGATCTATCTTACTGACAACAGACGCGATGTTTCTCAAAATATTAGACTTGTTGTGTGCACAGTCACTGCTAATCATTGCTATACATCTGTTTTTCAGTTACTTGGTACCATGTTTACTATTACTCTAATTTTATGTCCCCGTGATAAAATGAGTGGTTCAACGTGATAGCAAGATGTTTGATGTTTAAGCGGTTCTTAGGATGAAACCCTTTTTTGCCCTACTTAAATGTCAGTTTTTGTGTTGAATTTTTACCTCGGATTTTTTTTAAGCCACCATCTTTCTGTTTCACCACACGGCCCTACTGAACGCCGATTTAATTTTTCTTTACCTATTTTTCATATTTTCCGTAACTTTTGGTGCCTCAATTTTACAGGTCGCAATAAAGGAGCTACCTCCATACCCACATTTGTGCAACAAGCACAAGCTATACAGTCTGTGTCCACTTCTCGGACGGGGATGACTCAACAAGCCGCCGGACCAGGGACCGCTTATCCACGTGGTATGGGTGCTCCAGGTATGGTTCCAGTCGCCCAAAACGCTGCTGGACAGACTGTTCAAGTAATGACTCTCCAGAGTCAAGGTCAACCACCCCAATCCTTATCCACTGCACCCCCTTCATTCTATACAACCCAACCAGTCTCTGGAGCCATGCCTCAACTTCCCGGACCTCCACAGTTTGCTGTATCTGCTGGTCAGATCCATCCAATGGGCATGTATGTGGTCACTTCAAGCAACTCTACACCGCTCGGCGCAGGTGGTAATTCTATTCAACCCTCAGCCACCAGCTACTATTCACATGCACTTGATCCTTCGCAACCTCATATGGCTCATCCAACAGCTGCCGTGTACACTGTCCAAACACAACAGAATGCACAACAAGCAACAATGCAGACGGCACAACCCACAGGTCAACCGTACATGATCGCTGCTCCAGGTCCTTATGCAATCCAGCCGCCACAGCAGCAACAGCAAACACAAGTCATGACCGCCATGCATCATCCGCACGCTTATCATGCACACTCTCAGCCCTCGGGTGCGTTGTATATCCCTACCGGAGCTCCTGGAGGAGCAGAAAGCTTTGGTACTCCCCTACTTGCTCCATCCGCTTCTGCAGTGGCAGGTGCATATCGGAAATAAATTTATCTTCGATGAACTTGTGTTCATTTCTGAGTTTTACAGCCAAACCTGGGTTCTTCGGTGCCCTCTTTCCGAATTGGCTACAGATCGGTCTGGCCTAGTAGTGGACTTTTGTCCTGCTTTCCACTTTCTGTTCTTATCATTCGGTGTGAGTTCTTTGTCACAATAATTCCCCTGTTCTCCACAAACCCTTTTCCCTGGCTCGATTTGTTGTATATAGTTAATGACCTTAAAGGGACCACTGGTTCCCTCTTATTTCATTCTTCGTCCCTGTTTCCACTTCGCCACAGAACGCACCATCACACTTCTTTACTTAGTGTGCCTGTGTGTTCATGCGAGGACTGCAGCAAGAACTGTTTTTCTGCATTCCCGCAGCGTTTAAGTGCGCCCTTGCTCGTTTTCTCCATACACGTCTATGCTTACTTCATGGCATCTTGAAATCAAATGACTGATGTAGTCAGTGGCCTGATCGCCGTATGCCTTATCCCTTTGCCTTTCTTTTCAATACCTACTCGTCTGTCTGCGTCTTTGTCTGTTGGGTGGAAGTTTGTCCGCCTTACTGTTTTTTTTCGGTTTAGTATGACAGTTTCGGTTCTCTGGGATCTCCTAACGGGGAGAATTGCATCAATCTTGTTTTATTATTATTTTTCTTTTCGGCTTTCCCTCGAACCGCGCGAGTATTTCTTATGTGATTTCACTTAATCGGTAGTCGGTTTGTTAGCGGTGTAATCTGAAATATGTCTGGCCTTCTCCTCCGTCTCGTGAGTGCATGTGTGTATGTCAGCTCGTTTTGTTGTCTGTCTCCTTGTGTCCGTGAATCCTTTTGGTTTCTCTCTGTACATAGCCAACTCAAAGTCCCGTTCGATTCGCACTCCATTAAGTCACTGTTTTCTCTTCGGTCTAGTTCACCGCCTCCTCTTTCCTCGCAACATTTAGCAAATTTATTGCTTACCTACCTGTTTGTTCACAACCGACCCATAAATGCAGAATTTCTAATGACGGCACTTCTTTACCATTGTTACAATCACCAGTCCCACCACTGCCGTTATTGTTATCCGTACTACTACAACTACAACTTATCTGATCATCATTATCACCATCCTGCTACCACTATTGTTAGTATTGCCGTTATAATTACAGTAACTGTTATTATTATTGCCCCTGCGATCGCCGCACTCACCGTTGTTCGCGCTTCGGAATCGCTTGTGTGATCATCCACACGTCTGTGTATGTGTGTCTGTGGAAAATGAAAACGTACCAGTTTGTAGTTGCTCATCTGTGTTCTCGCCTGGACACCCGCCCCCAACCTCCCTCACTTGAGATGCGGGTTTATGACCCACTCGATTCAGGATAGACTTGTTTGCTCGGTTTCGATCTGGATATATTCAACTACATATTATTAGTCCAGTCAAAGAGGATTTTTCCCCTCTTGAAAGAAACCATTAACCGTGAAGACAAGCAAATAAGCTTGTTTTTCGTATGTTCGCTAGGGTCGAGTCCCAGTCAATATCGATTCAGTTGCTCGCCTGTGGTATTTGATGTTGTTCGCTTCTTCAGATCTTACATTATGGTGGGTCTATGAGCAGTGGGAGCGTAGACTAGCGCAAGAATTGGATCGTCCTTAAATCACACCCTTTTTCACCTCCGCTTCGCAGCTAACTACTGGAACTTCTGATTGAGACACCCGGGTTTACCAAAAGTACTGACGGGTCTCTGCTCTCTTAAGTATATAACTTATTTACGGATATTGTACCTGGATCCACTTCATCCTCCGAGAAAATTGGACTCAATTATTTAGCGGTTGAAGGCGCCTGATTTGTTCTATGCGGGCGATCCACTGTCGCCTGTCGCGTTATGACGATTTATGTTTGTGTGTGATTCGGTAAACTATACAGAATCACTTTCCGGATGTCTGGAATATCGAGATGGGTAGGTCAGAAAATTGCCATCTGCAGCGGTGGGCCACACGGGGTTATTTGACAAGCCAAGATGGGGCCGTAAACCAGTGGAACAAACGATAGATGAAGGTTCTCCGATCTAACTTGATTTCTCAGTCAGTGGAATTTTTGAGTTATGATTGACCCGCGCCAATGAAGCTCTGCACACTTCACTTCTTGTTTAACCTGAAGAGTTCGGATTAGAAGTGTAATGCGGTATTGGCGCTCAACGTACCATTGGAGCGCTGTTTCGTCCTTGGTATTCTTCATCGCTGGTGCTTGATCACCACCTCCCAAATGCGACTCGAACCTACCAGGGTGCACGACTGTGAGACCCACATATTAGACATTTGAGCTGACTTGCTTCACCCAATGAACTTTGCTGGCAGAAGGTAGGACTTGTCAAAGCGAACGCAAACTTTAGTCAGGAAGCAGTATCAAACGGAAGCTGATTCACTCAGACCTGAATCGTATTGTCTGTCAGATTACGCGTAGCTGTCCCTGATTGGTATACAAGACAGAAAGGGGCAGACTATAGGCCGGAGCCACCTACGGTCAAAACTTGCCCGTGACTGACCAGTCGGTTTGTGGTTTCGTCAGCATCACTAAACCCTCCGGGTTGCAGCGCTCAGCAAACCCGTCGACCAGCAAGCTTAAGGCGTACATAAAGGGCACGCTAGAGCTTGGTTTTAGTCACAGAAACGAAAATATTATCTGGATTGAAATCAGACTAAGCCATCAAATCAACACTGATCTCCGGTCAGAAACATTTTCAGTCGTTCCCGAGTGGTATCTCCGTAATATTTTGTATGTGAACTTCGATGAGGTTACCTTGGATGCGCTATCACTGGGTTGAATTTCCGTTGTCCCCAAAGTTTGACTAGACAACTTGATCCAGAATTGAAAACCTGTATAGTGAAATGTCAGATTTAGTACCATTGCCAGAAATTAACTAAACGAGGTTGAAATCAAATCTGGTTGCCAGTATTTGACTCAACTAGCTGTGACGAAAACTACCCTATTCATGGAACCCTTGGACAGGTTGAAAGACCTCAAGAAAAACAATGGGATAATTCTGAAACCGAATAAAGTCTCAGGCGTAAGTAATTCATGGTCGAATTGATTATTTAGCGAAAATGAGTACGCTGCTTTAGAACGGTTCTAAATTCTTGAAGAAGGATAAAACGGCAGTGATGAAAACAAGTATCCAAAGCGTTAGATACCACCAGTGGGGTACATGTGCCCAGGCTGACACACGCGAAATCTTAACTCGTGGACTCGAATGTGTCATTCATGCAGTCAGCGTGTATGTCGATCGCGATGGGGCTTGGGTTTTGGTGTGAAATCCAGACACACCCAGTTGTCCACGTCGTTTGGTATGACAAGTCCCAGCCGACCCAACGCAGCCCGTTCGATTGCGTCTAACGCGTTTTGGTATGCCGCAGTTCTCAGGTGGATCAGTTGCGATTATTTCATGATTACCGTTCTCACCGTGGCATGCGATTTAATGCGCGAACCTGTCAGGCTTTTGGGTGGTCTGAGCTATTAGGTTGGCGCTAACCTGATTGCACCGATGGACAAAAACCGTTTGTCGTGGTGTTAGCTACTACGGTGGTCTGGTGTGCCCCCTGAGTTGACTGCTCTTCGTCCGAGGAGGAGTGTATGCGTGCCTCGAACCGGGGATGGTGAGAGAACGATTGACCGGTCCTTTACAGGACCTAAACAATGATTGATTGTCGGAGTTCTTTTCTGTTAGGACTCCGATACAGTCGATAACTATAACTGATAACAAGGGTCTTACGCTCGGTCTGCCGGTTGCATGTTCCAGTTACATACTGTTTAAATAGCCTCGTATGAAATGAGCTCGTTCCACCGTTTCCGTCTCACGGTAAACGTTTTGACTGAATTTCAATATTCCTTCGGTCTCAGCTGAAAAGGTCATCAAAGTATGTGGATACTGGTTTTATAACCCAGTTAATCGGAAAACGAAAGAGTATGTGCAGTTAAATGTAAATTTTGGACTTTAAGTAATAATCACGTTTGAGATGTAATTCGTAAAAAAGCGCGTTACTGGAGGCAACCTCCCTGAAAGCGTTTGCAGTGGGATTTGCAGTTTTACTCGTGGTAAGGTCGCCAATGTTCAACAATCATATACCTCATTTATTTCTTAACAATAAGCATATCTAGTTATCGGTTGAGTGGGGTGATCCATGGTATTTTGAAAACTCTATCAATGAACTGGTCGATACCATCGGTGTGAGTATCAGGTTCAGTATATGCATTGGCGAGGATGATTTGCCACAAGGAGCTAAGAAACGGTGACTAACAGGAACCGTTACACAGCCCACCGGATCCCATTTCTTATCGTTTCGGTTTCAGCTGACGAAATCCATAAACATTTTCGGATATTCGTTTTTCATCACTGGCAACCAGAAAACTAAAGAGAACCTTAGGCTTTATTTAAATGTTACTTTTTCAATAACACAACCTGGCCGCAACTGTAATCAGGGGGATTTTCGTTTCTGTAGATAAGACGGGTTTACAGCCAAGTACGCAGGTTGGCCTGGGTAATTCACAATAAGTGTGTCTATATTCGTGTAAGTACCACTAATAGGACTGTTGGAATGCGTCAGCATCTATGAGTATTCGCTACAGGGTCAACATATGCATTTTTTTCGGTCGTGATTCACGGTGTCATCGGTCTTAACGTCGCTGAGATAATCTTTTGACTGGCATATGAGAGATTAAAAATCTAACTATTGCCGAGACTGCACCTTGACGTGGTGTGATGGCTTGCGCGCCTCTATGACCCAAAGAGCTATACAGGATGTCTTCCTTAGGCCGGAGATGCAATCATACCTGACAGGTCAATGGGTAGAGGTCAGACAAAGTCCAGTCTCCTGGTCCTCCAGGTTGGGGGTTGATTTGAGCTGGCAACTCAGTCGGAAAAACCAGTGGAAGAATAATTGATCCAAGCAAATGAGCTTCCACTAAGCCATCCCGCTGCCTTGCGGATAGGTTCTTGTCAGAACTAAAGGCTTTGGATGAGGACCCTAATCGTTCTCCTGCTTTGTGGCTGGACACCCTAGCAGTACCAGTCCAACATCTCCCATGAACTGCACGAATACAAAGAATTCCATACTGCATCGGTCGTCGCGCAGGCTAATCAGGACCGCGCTGCCCATTGCATCGAGCGGGGTGGGTAGTGATAAGTGTGCTACTGCTCAGAGTTCCTCTCTGTTATTCAACCTTTGTCTTCTGTCCCTAACCATCCCTCTTTGCCCCATCTATCCACCCATAATGCTCCCACTGATAACACGGTCGATACTCGCAACGATTCACTGTCAAACAGTGTCGGGAATAATCCTCTCTCTGGTAACTCACATTTTGCAAGTGAGTAGTAGGAGATTAGATTTGTATATAATATGATTCATCATGCAGCTTGAACGCTCAACTCACCATTGAAAACCATGGAAGCACTGTACAGCTGTTTCATCCTTGTTGGGAATCATCAGCAGTGCACATCCACCGAGCCCCCACGGGGACTCGAACCCGGGGTGAACGATTATGAATCGAACACCTTAACCGCAAGGCTATCCGGGCTGGCTCTCAACGGTTTGTTGAACATCTACATCACATTTTCTCAAGCCTCGTCAGCCTCTGAACCTCGGCTCCTTCAACGTGCGTACACTCATGCAGGCCGGTCAGCAGGCGTACCTAGCCCTCACAATGAACTCTCTGAAGATTGATGTTTGCTGCTTAAGCGAAACGCGTTTCCAGGATTCGAGCAGTGTAATTCAACTAACTGCTCCTGGTATCTCATCGAGGTATTTTTTGCGCACCTCAGGAGACGAAGCAGCTAGAGCTGTGGGTCAACGTGGTGTAGGAATAGTCTTGACTGACAAGGCTGAGGCTGCCCTATTAGACTGGATCCCTGTTAACAGTCGTTTATGTGCTGTGAGACTCCAAGGGTCAGTCGGCGTTCGAAAGGACAGTTGTGTTAAACGCAATTTGTTCGTGATCTCGGCATACGCCCCAACGGACTGCAGCTCAGACTTGCAGAAAGATGAGTTCTATGATGCACTCGCCACTCTCGTTCGCAGCAGTAAAGGTTCCGACATTGTAGTGCTAGCTGGTGACTTCAATGCACAAGTTGGCAAACTTAGTGCGTCAGAAGCCTGTTTAGGTGGGCGTTGTGCTTTACCTGCTGAGCGCACAGATAACGGGGATAGGCTTCTCCAATTTTGTGCAGACAATCGATTGTTCTTGTCTAGCACAAATTTCCGACACAGCTCGCGTCGCACAGCGACATGGCGCTCTAACTCTACAGGTACTTTGAGTCAAATTGACCATATCGCCGTAAGCTACCGATGGCGCAGTTCTGTTCAGAACTGTAGATCTTACTGGTCCACGTACGTAGAGTCGGACCATGCCTTAGTTTTAATGCGATTATCTCTCCAGCTCCATGGCCATCGTCGCAAACCGCAAACCGGATTAGCCGTGCAACGTTTGTGTGATCCAGACGTTTGCACCCGGTATGAGCAGAAGTTAGCACATGAGCTAGGATCCACGGAGAACAGTAATTTAGACGAGCATTGGGCTCATATCAAACAAGCGATGCACTTTGCAGCAGGTTTCGCCTGTGGTCCTCGATCCGTTGTCCATCAGAGACACTGGATCTCGCAAAAGTCGCTGAGTATAATGGAGCAAAAGCGTCAGCTTTCGAACCGTAAGGAGATGAATAAGATGCGGAGAAACCTGCAAAGACAAGTTACGCGAAGCCTTAAGAAGGATCGCGAAAATTGGTGGGTCAATGTAGCCGAAGAAATGGAAGTGGCAGCTGCTTCAGGTAACAGTCAAAGACTGTTCAAACTTATTCGTGACACCGGTGGACGGCGAACTCAGGTCAGTGAAACGATTTGCAATAGGAATGGAGAACCCATCCATAACAAACAGCAAAGGCTTGACCGATGGGCCGAGTACTTCAAGGAACAGTTTAGCTGGCCGCACGCTAGTGTAGTTACTCCCGTGTCAACAACTGTGACTTCTTGGGTGGTATCACTTGAGCCCCCATCAGAAGTAGAAGTAGAGTCATGTCACATCAGGGATCTTTTGCAGTAAGGTTTTCTATGCCTTCAAGGTATTTGATGTGTACCAGTCGGATCGTATTCTTCATTCAGTCACTAGCGCGACAGATCCAACTTTCTAATTGTCCGATATATTCAGACGGAATTGGTACTGATAACGTTAACTTATTACTGCATACCACGGGGCTGTCGGAAAACAGTCTGGACCACTGGCTTCACAACCTTGTGAAATTCCACGGAGTTTACTGCACATTGGCATCTATCCGTCGATAATCTTGGTTACGCGGCAGCTTTTACTGGCGAGAATTGTCAGCATGCCAAAAAAACGGTCCAGACAATTAAGGGACGCTTATAGCCTAGGTAATTTTTTGATGATTTGCCTACTGACAAGCATAAGAGTAGCCCGGCGAAGAATGCAGTTTACATGGGCTTAAATAAGACACCGGTTTTTCTCACGGCAGCAAATGCGTGATAGAAGATTATAAGAATTCAAAAATACTACTGGATTGTCTTATTGATGCTTATCATAGTATTCAGTTTACAATTGGAATATTATCCGCAAGCAGACCTGCACTCTTAGAGGTATTTCTGTCTCGCCTGCTGTGTTCGGCTTGAATAGTCATGCGTTCAGACACCAACATCGTACAACGTTAAACAGTAGGGCAAGCCCCACTGACCACTGCCTTTCCCATCATGTTGCACGTTGAATTATAAAGTATGAATATACAAGATGGACAGGGACTGGACATACACGAATGGGAAAGGAAAGAATGCCCTAGTAGCCAACACACGGAATACACAGTCTAACTGTACAAACGCACATAGATCAGTCACTCTGATTCGATAGAAAGTGACAACACGATCGCCACTGTTCACGGTTCGTAGCCATATCATTCAGTGTCTCCAGCCAACTGGCAGACAGATCTTTTGGACCCCAACCACGAAGACGTGAAGCACCAACTTTTCCTAAGTCTGCTGTACATTTTCTCATTCCTCACTGCCACTTCATCTGTTGACCTCCACGTGGTGTCTTCCACTCCTTAGGAGGAACAGAGAATAGGACACGGTACGGTAGACGTGTTTGACATACGTAACACGTGCCCCAACCAACGAAGTCTACTAAGTTTGATACGCAGTGGCAGAACGTTCTCCGCATTAGTACCCAATACTCGATTTCTGACCCCATCATTACTTGCTCGGCTATTCCACCGGATCTTAGCGATACTACGTAAACATCGGTGGTCGAAAACCTCGAGACGACGAATATCTTCAGCAATTATCGCGCGTTCAGCCGACCTTACTCATTCAAATGGCTTGCGGAAATCACTTAGGCTCTTCTACACGGTCACGGGGTTACGATCGATAGAGGTCAAGTATCACCCATTATCCAGCAGAACAATCCACCTGTTTGTGTTCAAAAACAGTTAGTCAGAGCCTTTCATCTACCTTGATTACGCAGCACACTGGAAGATTCGTGACATCACGTCACATCAGTCAACAGGGGTGATCTTTTGTTCGCCATTACCCCTCCCATCTGCACATTTCCCAATTTGAGTCACTTTTGCGTTTCCTTTTGGTTTATCTGACTTTTGTAAATGCATTGTATTTGGCTAGGTAATGAAACACCGAAAAGGTACTTCTTTACCATTCTTTGATATTTCATGAATGAAAAGCTGCCGTAGAACGTTCATTGCAGTATTGTTGTTAGAGCATCTTGACGACCTCCGCTAAATGACCCGATAACAGATGTGACCGTCGACAAAGGACGCTCATCTGGCGTCATTTAGATAACTGTCCAAATCCAAGCTTCACACGTTAGCGTGGCTTAGCAATCGATTCATCATTGGTCTACGTGCTACGTTGATCCAAAATAATTCGGGCAAGCGTACAAGCCCGAAGCTATCCTATGTGTCCTTAAAAATAAGTGTTCAGTTTATCATAAGCTTCTGATTTCACATCCAGACACGTTCCGTCTGCATTTTACTGATAGATTTCATGATCATCAGTTTTATTTTTACTATTGCCGCGCCAATCACGCCAGTTGAATTTCGTTCGTTTACTCCGGTTCCTCACATCTCCAGTTTCCGTTGATAGGCAGAAGCCTACCAGACACACTGACAGTTTTCGATGTCGATAGCACCTATGGATGGATGGACAAAGATTCTCGGAATCATCGGACAGGTTCGGATTTTATTATCAATCATCAAGTACGCGTGTGCGGCATTTCTCTATCCATTCATTCTTATAGTCGTATATTCCGTATGTATTCATTCACAACAATAAAATTTGTGATGCTGTTTACGTCAACAAATTTCAACTCACGAACACTGCATCGTCGTTCTGGAGGCTAGTTACGAGTGATCGGCATAGAACTTCCAGCGAGTCACAATTGTGATTATCAGTATAGTATTCTAACAGGAACATCCACTCGCACTCATGATGCAAAAATCACATTGTTGTGAACAATGATGGTCTATATGTTTTGCCTATTGTTTGAATCCAGTCACTAGATCCACGTGTGTGTTACTTTAGAGAGCTCTGGCCTAGAATTACGGATTATCCAGAAGACGATATGATCCACGTAGTGATATGATATTTTGCCACAGATCCTGCACTTGCCCGGAAAATATCTGGCAATCGGCTTATGCGGCGCACCTCATAAGTCTGCTGCTTTACAAAATGCAAACAGCGGTTTGCGTCTACAACAGTTTGCTTCATCGAACGAAACTCCAGAGCTTATGTACCAATGATCTGTTTCATTTATTGAAGCATCATTACTGTTGGGGTTGAGCGGCCCAATGCCAACTCAATATAAACTGAATAATGAGCATAATTTTATTAACTCCAAATTACCTGCTTTCTCTTAGTGGTCTCTGCTATGACAAACGAAAGATGCAACAATAGAGTCAATTTCACTGACCGACTTATGGTCGGAAGGGATGTAACCATTTTCAGAGCATCCCGCGGCGTCCAAATTAGATTGTATGCAGGCACAGTAGGAATACATCATAACCTCGACTGACGGACAGGCAGCAGGATGGCTGAGACTTAGCGCATTCAATAAAATCCCCGTCCGGATCAGTAGGATCAATCCAGTACGAACTTGGGTCGAAGGAGGACCATTACATCCACAGGTGCACCACCGAAATGCGGTGGAAGAGTACAGACGCGAAAATGGGCTTCTAAAACGACGACAACAAATCAACAACTATTCTTTTCGGCTCAGTCTACATAGTTTTCCTTCCGCTCGATGCTTTCACAAATACGCCGCAATAGACTAATTAATAGGACCGAATAGCTTTAAAATCCTTTCGGAATCGATAGACTCCTTTTAAGTGGGCGCTCATTTTTCGTGTGTCGCATTGCTTACCGTTAAAGAGACCTTTATATGGCAAAATGGATGTCATTATGGAACATATCCTAATACGGACACCGCAGACACAAAGTCCACGCAGAGTTAAGCAGTTATATAATTGCAATTATTCAGAAATTTTGGTTGTATGTAGTACGGTAGTGCCTTATGCAGCATCAACGTTCAACTCATCATTGAAAGTCACTAAAAACTGTGTTGTGGACTGACTACAAATACTAATGGATAAACATTTCCTATAGAGTGAAAAATAAGATAGTGCATAACATATTTTGACATTCAATGGGACACTTAAGTGACGATAGTAAAGCTGACCGAGTCAGTTGCTCTCATCTCATAGAACGTTCAATGCAACAGGAGTCTTTGAGTACACAGGTCAACAGTGTTAGATTACATGACGAGGCAAACTATGAACAACATCCCCTCAGCCGAATAAATAGAGAAAAAAACTCGTGTCCGTAGACAGATGAGTTGTATATTCTATAAGTCGTGGTACCGATGCGAGAAATATATGAGAAGCAAACGGTGGCAACGCCAAAGCAAAAAGCGAACCGTGCGCGTACAATCGGCGAAAACTGAAAGTGTGTCAGAGACAAAGTCGTCGGGAACCTCGTGGTCAGTTCAGTAAAACGCACGCAAACGGAGAAAAACGATGCGATCAAAATGAAGTGTCAGAGGAGAGCGTAGAGGAAACAAATCCAAAATGATTTTCCGAAAATGTTCACTTTCTCAGAACGATCGAGGTCAATAGAGCAGTCCCTCGCTAAAAAGCGTGTATTATTCGATAATATGCCTACTGAAAAGAATAAAATTAGTCCTGTCCAAAATGCCGTTTAAGTAGTTTTGAACTGGTCTGAAAAATTATTTTCACGACTTCAAAGGCACTGTATAAGGTACAATGCCCTATCAAATCGTTGTGCTTCAATCTAATAAAACGAGATTTTCGAAGAGAAAAGAAGCTTTCTTCCTGGATGTAGTGGGATAGTACAAAACGGGGAAGGGGTACGAACTTTGAGACTATCCGTAACATGTTTCTTTTCGATATCGTGATTTAATTCTCAAAATTCAGCGGTTTCTAGCATGTTAGGAAACGCCGATGGAATAGCGACCTGCTGTAGTCACACGAAACTTCCCCCTTCCCACGAAATGGGCACCCTATCCAACATCTACTGGACATGGTGCATTTGCTACGTGGTGTCTACTGATCAGGCATATCGATTTCAGATCTTAGCTAAAGACGTTCGGGTGTGTTCATATATGTTGTTAATGTTTGGGATCTAAAAATCGATGTGCCACCGCCACGTAGTTTAAACAACCATTTCCGGATTTAGGTATGCGAAGCGTGTTGTTTTTAGTCTATGCTTGCGGTGTGAAGAACACCCGTGGTTTCAAAGAACCACCGCATCAACCAAGATTATGGGCAACCATGACCTCTAAAACATGGTACGGATAAGCACAAGGTGCCAAAAACGAAAAAGTTGAAATTAACGGCTAGATCCGTAGTGATTCAGCAAGCACCACACGGGACACTACCCTGTACAGCTTCGTGGTTTCATACGCTGAGAAACGTCAACCAATCAGAATCAAGGCGAACAAGTAAAACAAAAGCACGTTGCGATTATTTGACCCGAGATCTACTGAGTATCTTCTCTGATTTAACACATTCATACAAATTGATTCGGCAATATAATTACCGTGCGATTTTGCATTCTTGATTTTCTTGCTATTATTATTCTAAGTTAGAGTGATTTCAATACGTTGTATCAGTCCGAGTATTACGAACAACGGAGAATCTCCAGGCTTATTAGTCCTTCGGAGGAGAATCACAAACTTGAGACAAGTTCCTGCCTACTTTTCGTTGTTTTCCATAAATGCTTTTGTGTAATGTCTACCAGAATTTCAATGTGCATCGATTTCATATTTCCCAAATCGATTAATTTGATCATAATCCATAATGATAAGGGTACTCAAATTCTCCAGAATTTTTGTGACCTCAACTTTAAACTTGTTGGATCGGCGTGAAGCTAGAACACCACATCTCCAGCTCTTTGCGACCATTAAATACAACCACAATCATCCCTAGACGCTTTGTTGATCATTTGACTGACCAGCGTCAGTTTATGTGGTGGGTAATTTATCACGCTCTATCAACACTCAAAACAATGCTGAAAATAAATAGAATTTTACAACTGATTCATTTTTTGCATAATACAAATTTCAACCAAATTTTTTCGCATGTTGAAAATGCAAGTGGGCTTTTCATTATCTATCAAATTCGGCATCCTAGTACCGGTAACAAATTTTAAAAATGTTTCATTTTTGTTAGTCATCACAAGCAATGCATACTCACGGAGCATTATCATAATATTGATAATAAACACGGAACCTAGATCCAGGCATGGTACCAATACCATAAATTCAGAAAAGGACAACAAACAGGGGTAGGTGAATAGGACGTTTTTTTGATTGTTTCACCGCACTCATTTTCGTGGCTTTCTCAAGCAGGTTTTGGCGCTTATTGGTTACGAGAGATTCCTGAATACACTGCACAGCATTTGCGCCACTGGCTTTCGTTCTGAGCCACATCATCGATGCACCTAACCAAGGACAATTCTCCTTCCCTGGGTCCCTATCAGGGAGTGGACACGCACCAGCTAAGGCCAGTGCTGACGTCAACTTCTCACCTCTACGCCAAGTTACAGTCTAATTGTTGCGTCGCTTCTTCCAGCCATACCCAGGAAGCGCGCGCGAAACGGTAGACTATGGGCAGACATAAGTAAAACGTGTCTACGTTCAGCGGCGGTGTAGAGTGATTACTTTTGCCAGGGTGAAGCTATCTGAACCTAAGAAACGACGACGAACCTAGTCTTTGCTTATACGGTATTCCCACGAAACGCGAAGAGTGCTTCAGAGATATCAGTAGTTGAATAAAGAAAGTCATCCAGCGCACCCAGCTCTGAGACACAAGGATTCACATTGGTTGAACAAAACACTGCGCACTGTGGTATTTCAGACCTGGCCCTTAAATGAGATGTCATGACGGCACCCCAAGCAACACAGATTCATGAAGGCCAGTCTGGTCTTCGTTATTCGTGTTGTGATCTGCCCAACACCACCCACAGCACCTGAGGTAATTAAAGCTTCTGATTAATTTAAACCGTTCATAGCAAAGAATGAGTGCAGCTACAGGCTCCTGACAGTCTTGTTAAAGTATTTTGCACATGGAAGGTTCAAAGGGATACTATATCGGGACATCTCAATCGCAAAGCGGTCGAAGACACATTGCTACCCAGCAAAACGATATCATCGGCGTATTTCAAGTGAGAGGATTTGTTACCTGGGAGGAGTTCTACTACGCCGTCCAGAAGACTAGACTGGACAATCTTTGAAACATTCCGTATGAAGAAGGTAAAGAGAAATGGGAATATAGGGAAACCTCGTCGTACTCCACTGAAGACGACAAAGTGAACGAAGACTGACCGTAGGTCCTAACGTCACCAGAAATATGACGATAAAACTCTTTGAGGACCGACACATACTTACCAGGTACTCCATTTCTCATTTAACAGTTCCACAGTGCAGTCCTACCGATAGAGTCGAAGGAAACGCGCATACCTAGGAACACAACTATCGTTGGTCTTTGGAAGGTATTGCGGTGCTCAAGCAGTGACAGAGGGTGAAGATTCGATCGATACATCCATGACAGGGGCGAAACCGAGCCTGCTCCACATCAGTGGGCTCGTCTCGCATATGGCCCAAACTGTGAAATATGGCAGACGATAACAGCTCCGACGGTATTGCAATAATGCTTATATTTCTATGATTGACGCACTCACTTCACGATCCCTTATGAAAACTGGAAACAACAGTCGATTCCCCACACAGAGAGGACGTTGAAGGACAGGGTGTAGAGTTCCCGAACGAGCTGTGCTCCACCGTCCCTAAACAGAGATGGAGAAGCCATCGGAGCCAGGTGCATTTTTACTTCTCAAGAAATGGATAACTGCGGACCTCTGCCTCTGTTGGTGGTCCGGTCGAAGCAGACTACGGGACGCGTACAGAGAGACTGCTCTTGTCTGAAACCAGCGCGAAAAGCGGCAGAAAAACTACGCCTTAAAGTGCGCCTCTTCTAAATTACATTGTTGGGTGTGCAGCGCAAGGCACAATGGCTGTATTTGATAGCGAGCCACATTCGCAACATCAGTGCTGTCTTAAGATGTGGCGGCTTAAAAGATAAAGCCTGCAACCGGAAAACCCACCACATCTTGGAGCACTTCCGCTGCCCGTCCACTACCGTTTAGTCGGAGACCCTAGACTCACCTTGCTCGCGACTGACCACTATCCAGAGGCCGTTACCCCATCTGTGACCTGGGAACGCGTGCGGTGACATTCTGCTATGCTAGTCGTCCTCTGTTTGGTATTCGAACGCTGTACTTAGGTTTCCTAGCCCCACGGGGTAACTGTTAGGCTAACGAAGTTATGCAACAGCACCATATTGTAAAAAGGACGACAAGACGGACTAGGACACCAGTACTTCAACCGCCAAACAAGTCAAGTCCATGAAACACACACAACCGTTTATAGTCCCTTATCCAGACCGCGCGGTACCGACATTGCTCTTTCGGCTGCTTGAGCGTTTCGGTTGCGTTCTGGCCAGTTACCTGTGACCGACAGCTTGCTTATCTTGGGCATCATTTCTGTTCGGCTGGTTCAATTGTCCTGATTGACGGCCCCTCACCTGGGCTATCTTGCCGGTTGCACGAGATCCCGATGCTTTCCCTCTGCTGGTCCATATGTCTTCTTTTGTCTGCTTCGGGAAACCTCCGACATATTCGCTGTCTGTTCTTTTGTCTGTGGCTCTCGGTTGATTGGTCCGATCGATTTGATATTCGTGTCGTTCTCTTGCCCCAGCATACCCCGCTACAATATGGTGCCAAACCAACATTGAAGTTGGGCATACACAACACACCATTGACAGTGATCGTCTCCCTTGATTGACACCTCTCGGGTTCCGTCTTATCTATTTGGAGAAGTGGAGCGTGCAAACAGACAGCGCTTGAATAAACACAAAGTCGACCTCACCAGTAAACATTTTGAGACTGATATGCTCTGTGCTGCAACGATGACTAGCCACGGGAAATATAGGGGCGGCCACGAATCTAGATAGATTGTTACCGTAATAAGATTTTGTCGCTGGGTCTCCAACCCTACGCATCAAATTTTCAAGGCAAAACCGGCAAGACTCCCATAGTGAAGAAATCTTCAAACACGGTATTATTTGCGATAAAAAAGGTTGTTTGAGTTAATGGGCGCAAAATTACAGTGTAAAAATGTTCATGAGTTGCAGACAATATTCAGCACATGATCCGGTTGGAACTCAGCTGGGAGAAGGAGAGATCTCAACCGCCACTTAACGTTTGATCCTCAGTGGGCAAATACGTACATACGGAAGACTATCTGTTGCGTTTCCGATGTCCTTGCGATAAGGATATCGACGAACCGAATAAATAGACAACCGCGTCTGCATCAAGTTCAGTGGAAAAGCAGTTAGTGTTTATTTGACCTTGACGTAAATTAAAAGCAGCTGTCGAACTTTTCTATGACATGCTTGCGCATGAGTGCAGTGGAAGTGGCATACACCCCAAAGCCACAAAGGTCCACTGCACTATTAGGGATAACCGGCAACCAGATCCTGAGACTTGGAGTGGAGAACAACATAAGGTCCCAGTAGGTCAGGTGTGGTAACGAGCTGGACGACAGTGGATTACTATCTACCACCAACAATACACGAGTAAATATGGCATACAGTCAAACGGGTAAACGTCACGGTTCAGTCGACTAACTGAGCCGTAGGGATGGTCAAACCAGTTTACTGGCTTTGCGCAACGTTCTTTTATCGTGTTGTTTGATACGTTATCACGTCAGATCAGTTTGGGGATCATTTACAGGCATCGGCGATCAAATACTTCCAGTTTTCCTGTGTCCGCGATGCGTCATGGCCACGTTTCGCAACCGTAGATCAACATGGGACAGAAGACGGCTCGGAAGACGCGGATTTTGGTTCGAAGACTGATCTCGGCTCGCGCTCCTGTAGGCAATGTGAATGTGCTTGCAGAGATTGAGGCCCCCAGCCAGTGTATTTGACACCTTGGCCGCCGGGATAAAGCAAGGCGCATCGCTTACCGGGGACACCGTAGTATGATCATTGTGTACTGTAGCGGCGAAATCCACGGAGTCTTGGGAACAGTGTGCAAAGTGGCGTCCCCAGCTACGTTCGCATTTTGTTCGAGGTTGCACCTCTAGCCCGTGCAACAGGAAGATCGTGCTGGCAGCCGGTGACCGGTCAATCGGTTCACATGCCTTTCGGATGAAGGTCTACTGATTCGGGACGTCGAACACATTCATGATTGCCGGTGGCTTTCCAGGAGATCCTTCGCCAATCGGTAGAAGTGACCATGACCCGGGGGTCCATACGACCCTGTTATTTGGACAGTTTTCCTTATAGGCCGTCAGATCAATCAGTGGACTTTGTCCGCAGTCAGGACCAGCTATCTTTGCATAATGAACACTGTCTCACCGAGGTTTTTAGGCTTCGGTTACCCTCCTTTCGGGTGGTGTACCAGGGTATGGCCGCTGATGCATGCTTCACCTCCGTGGAACAGGTGAAAGCTAGGTAACCTATGGAAACCAAGGAGATGTAAGTTACCCCAAGGGGCATGACAGTCTACTAGACCAGACTATCGCCCGGACACAAGTAGTATTTCATGGATAAACTCTTTAATTCAGGTGGGATATGCGACACGTCCAGTTCTAAAACGCGCTTCTGAACTGCGGAGTTGCTAATTCTGTGTTGGTACCAAATCCACAAAATATTCCACTGATAGCGGTAATCAAAGATAAACAATTAACATCTTCCGTCCGATTGCCTCATGCGCAAGGCACGGTATCTTCCAATGTCGTATACACTACTTTTTAACGAGAAATGAGTGGTTCTCCGTCTCCATCGGCTGCCAGTCTCGTTCAAAAAGTTTCCACAGGCACCCAAACAACATATCCCTATCAAGGGCGAAGATGTTTGATGTATCACCAATTTTTGACTGTCTGACCCTGGGACTAACGAAGTTTGACCGTCAAACAGACACTCCGGAGATGTCGACTTCTGCGAGTAAAATAAGGATGAGACCGTAAAGCGAATCAATAATTTTTTTTATCTGTATTTGATTTGTTCCAAATCGACGGAGTGAATTGCACGTTTATTGAGAACAATTCACAGGTTTTATATTTATGAACTAAAAAAGCATTCATTGATCAGAGGGACTAAAAAAGTTGTTTTAACACACAGAATGTGGTGTATCACAAGATCGGCACAATGGAAGATTACTTTGACACAAATATTGCTACTGATGCGGTTGTCGTCGTTTTGTTCGTCGTTCGAGTGTCACTTCGCATCAGGGCGAGGGAAACAGCGTGCGCAACTGACGGCTTGTGTCTTCCGGTGACTGTACCGTATGTCCAATAGTACGCGGATCGCTGAACACTTCGTAATCATTTCCACCCTGAGTGTAAAAGAAAACACCGAAAAGGAATTGTTTAACAAAATAAAGTAGTTGAAAAGGACGCATCTTGATTTAGTGTTTAATATCAACCGGTGTTATAACGTCAATGAAAACATTGCCCAATTGTCCGATTCACACTAGGAATCAAAAGCTACGCATTTCGGAAACTACTGCAGATTCCCCATTCATTGGCGCTCTTATATTAAATAATTTCGTTTGTCTACCCGATAGTACCCCTATTCCTCTCCTTGCTCTTATTTTTCACTATTTCCAATTGAGGTTTCTGCTGTGAGATAGAAACCAAAGCAACCTCATCCTGTGCATGGTTAATGGCTGTTTAAACGGAGCTGAAGTATATATATATATATATATATATATATATATATATATATATATATATATATATATATATATATATATATATATATATATATATATAGGGAGTTGACGACTATAGATGAAGAATGGCGCTGACGAACACATATGAGTTAATGGAATGAGGAAATTATCTTTGCACAACACTAGAAACCCACCTCAGTTGTTCTATCCCCGAAAAAATGGATTTTCGGAAATTCACTCAAAAACTGCAGGCAATATCGCTTGTCCCATCCTTTAGGGAATACATCGATGCTGATTTGTCCACCTAGAAGAGAATAAGTAGGAAAGAAAGATCACTTATTAGTGTAGGTAACATTAAGCACCATATCATAGCACTCACCACGAATCCCATTATAACTAAAAGCAGTGAATGACCAACCGAGACTATACAGACTGACACGCTTGTCATTTGTTTTTATCTCTTTTAGACGACTTGTGAAATGTATCGCGCATCGCATGACTTAGAAAACTTCCCCTTTAATCAAAGGCGAAGTGGTTTACTGACGCACCAGAAATTAAAAGAAATTGTGCGAAAGAACAAGGGGACTCAAAAGGAAAGCGACCTCGTTAGGAATGTAATTATGGTGGTGCAACTTAATTTCCCCTTTGCATTTTTACGGATGAGGTTGGTGGTTGTGGAGAAGCAGAGGGTATGCTCAATGACGGGACTGGAGAATCACATGGGATACCACCGATAATTCAGGAGTGATAGTGTCTTATGTCATGAGGTCACGAAAAATTCCCCGAAGCTAAGTTGCCAATCGGTTAGAACGTGTCAAGTCGGGCCAACCAACCAACACGCCTCCATCCACAAATATGGCTTAACCAACCGTGTGAACATTGAAAAAACCGGTCCGACCCGACTAAATCAACCAGCGCCCGACAAAGCAGCAAACCGACTGGACACGCACGCTCGAGATTGTTCTTTATTCGTTCCAAATAGCGCGTCTTCCTGTTGTATCTTCCACAAAAATCTCCGAAGGCTGCAACCTTTTATTGAATCAACGGGATAATAGACGCTCAAGTGTCACCTGGACACGTATCTGCATAATGACTTTTTGTTCGATCACAAAATATGATCGGCAACAGAAGCGTAGTAGTCGAAGCTAGACCACCCACTAGCCTGAAGAAGAACACAGGTGAATGTGCCGACTGGCAAAAGTTTATTGGTTCATTGGGCACCCCAATCTTGTGGTTCGCGGAGCTCTGAACTCAGGTGCTTATATGGACTCCGCTAGGACGGAGCTGGTTGATCTTGGAAATCGATGGGCAGCTAGGGCAACCAATCAGTCGGAGGGAACTGACATGGATGTTACCTTTATATCATGGTGCGATAAGATACAAATTTAATTTACGAAATAAACAGATAATCAGAATAAATCGAAAACGGAGGTATTTTGGGGGGAAACAATATCACTACTGTAATAAGCGCCTCAATATTGGAGAAATGGTACTGTCTGCCCAAACACTTCCTTTGACCAATACACTGTCATCCGACGTGCTGTGGTATTTTGACCTTCACCAGCGGGCAAGTGCGATCGGAGTTGCAACGGAGATCGACTGTTCAGGCCGACCGTAGAAAAATCGCACAATAGAAAAACGCCGGAGAATGCGACAGCGAAGTGCTGGCAGTTGAGGTACCTACCTTCTAAGTGCAAAGCGCTTTTGCAAGACTGACAGGAGCCTGTGCCTGTACCTACTCTTCGTGGCGATCAGCCTGAGTTAGTTAAAAACTTTCAGCACCTTGGGAGCTTGACAACAGCTGGAGTCGGTGTTTGGAGAGGAAATCAGTTCACGAATTGTGCGGTCTAGAGCAACTTTCGCAAACGTGTGACACGTGTGGCGTCGCTGTGACATCGGGCTCTCACTTAAGGGACGGATGCCCGTCGCCGCAGTTCGTACTGTTTTGCTCAACGGTTGGAACACTTGGCCACTTCACGTTGAGGATGTTCGGCATCTTTCTTTGTTCGACAACCGATTTCTCCAAAGTATTGTTTGCATCCGGTGGAAACACCGAGTGAGTAATTAAGAGGTGTGCTGTAGTGTGTTGGGCGCGGATAGTCTTCCTCTTAACGAAATGATCACTGTACACTATGTCCGGTAACTCGGTCATGTTGTGGGAATGTCTGCCGATCGTCCACCTTACCGCATTCTATTTGCACGTGCGAAGCAAGGGTGGAAGAAGCAACGCGGTAGTCACATCATGACTTGGCGTAGGTGTATGAAGAAGCTGATATCAGCATTGGCTCTGGCTGGTGCTTTCCGCCTTCCTGGTTGGGGCCCAAGGGACATGGATTGTCGTTGGTTAGAGACTTCGAGGGACACGCATCAGAAGAAAAGTCAATGGCGCGAATGCTGTGCGGTATGTTTGTCGAACTCTCATGCCCCGTAATCACAAAAATGTCACTCCGACAAACAAAATGACAGAAAACAGAAACTTCGAAAGTGTACGGTGAAAAAAGAAAGAGTCATAGCGTATTATTTTCTACTAACTGTGTTCTGCTTTTCCTCTCAGTTTTTGTTACTGTTGTTGCTACGTTGGCACCATTTTCATTCAAGCCAGAGGTGTCGTGTCACATAAAAACATGAAACAACAAAATAAACATGCAGAATCAAAGAGAAAATCTTTTAGGAATTCAAACGTGAATTGTCACAACATAACCGCCACTGAGCCACATCCGACAAGGTTTCCAGCCAGCGATATATATATATATATATATATATATATATATATATATATATATATATATGGGCAGAGGAGTACCGGGTACGCATACCTGATGAGTGGCAACAACCGCGAAACCGGTCGTGTGCTTCCGGGAAATTTTGTCCACACATTTACATTCTACTTACTATCAATATATATATATATATATATATATATATATATATATATATATATATAATCATGGCCTCTATGTTTTCGTTTCCACATAACCTTAGGCTCTGTAAACAAAGCACGCCGGGGAAGTTGATGGAGTGGAGTGATGTTGTTGCACTAACTGAGTACTCGACAGGCCCGGTTCTGTAGATGCGCGTTCGAACTGTGGAATGGCTTATTCGTTGTTGCCAGTAAACTCGCGAGATACTCCTCAGGTATCGATGACTGGACAAGGACATTGTCACGAGACGGTAAAAAAGCGTCAATTATGGGACAAACTGGTAAGCATGACATACGCGTCTTATTTTCCTAGTATTCTAACCTGCGAACGCCACCGAGGCGCGGATGCAAAAACTGATGCTACAGCAATGCGCTGTCGCCCAGGTCACAACCGCGCGTGACCTATTGGAACTTTATATGGTTTTTCACTCCGAGACAGGTTAACGGTGGGCTTTGACGCCATGGGATGTGTTCCTTCAATTGCACTAACGAACGAGCATGGAATAAAAACAGGGTGATTAGGGGATCGCAAGCGATCTTTACAGAAGAGAGTTCGAGATCATAAAGTGACCCGATGAAAACGGAAGTCAACTTACATCTTTATGAAGAATGGGTCCCAGAGAAAATGAGTAACACAGTGGCTTTTTGTTTACTCATTGACGACCGAAGTTCACGTCACCAACAGGAAATTAATACCGCAACTTGAAAATGGTAATGCTTGCTTGGTTTGCGTGTGCAATTACATTCACAAATAGTCTCCCGACAACCTTTTTGGTTATTTTACAAGGATCATCTTCGGAAAGCCATATATGAAGCCGATGCAGAGGTAGTCTGTGCAGTCTGGCAGACTGTCGATGTCTCCGTACCATTGCCTGAATATGGTGGGAACACTGTATCAGCGATCCTGAGGTTAGGCGCAAGACGTTGGGAACCAGAGATCGGTCTCTGGATTAAGTACTGAATCTAAACAGGTTAAGGTGGCCGGGACATGTGTTACGCACGCCCACCGATAGACTTCCTCAGCGTATGCTGTTCTCTGAGGCAGGTGGTGATTCGAAGGTAGGTCGAGCTGGTCAGTGCATGATATAGCACAATGGTATGAAAACCTTGACTTGGTCATGTAGGACGTGTTAGACATCCAGGTTAGGGTCCACGTGATCTGCCTACCAATTGGTTGAAGATATTAAGTGACATGGCTAAGTATCGCGGCTAGTGGCATAGTTGCGTTCGGACTCTTTCCTTGTCCTCTTGATTTCCGCTTCATACTCTGACTTTTTTGGATCATTGTCACTATGCTTCTATTCTTTTCGCCCTTTACTGGACGATGCTGGAAGGTAGCAACCGAAACCAGAGCAGAGAAGTGCGAGGTTAATGGGAGAATAAACTGAAGCTGAACTGCGTCTGTGCAACTGGGTTGAACCAAGCTCACACAGTACCAAAACTATGTAATGAACAACACTATCTCGCGGTCACTCGTGTGCTACAAAAACGATATCAGCGATCCGAGTGATCGTTTGTATGCCATTATTTGGTCTGTAATTTGACTTCGTCGAGTCGTGTACAATAAAATCCAGTAAAACCAATGCAGTAATTTGTAGTTAATCTTCCAAAAGTTGGGTAGATTTGCAAACAAAACACCAGTATGTCAATTACTAACGTTGCAGTAAGACGAAATATCTATTTTACGGAGAGCCTCATGAGACTTAAAAAGGGTGGAGTAAGGTTAATCGGATAAAATTCACATCCTGTTTATGTTGTTCTCGCCTGTGCACATGAAACTACGAACACGACTGAAATGACCCACATGGGTTCATACTATGCGGGTCTGTCAATCACACTGAACATATGGAGTTACTTTTTAGAAATCAAATGCGTTGGTGGTAGACAGTAATTCACTGTCGTCCGGCTCGTTACCATACCTGATCTATTGGGACCTTACGGGGTTCTTCGCCATTCCAAGTCTCAGAGTTCGGTCACTGGTTATCCCTAATAGTGCAGTGGGACCTCAGGGCCACATGCCCCTTTCACTGCACTCATGCGCGTGCATGTAATAAAAAAGAAAATCGGTGACCATCTCTTGCGACAGGATAAGTCGGTTTCTCGGATGCCTCGTCAATCCGGTCAGTTCAAGAGCTTTTTGGGAGAATGATACATCTCGGTTGTCCGCGGCGCACAAGGGAGTTTCCTTTCTTAATCCTAGCCGGAGCGTTCTACTCAACAATGTGACTCAGAAGGTAGAGAGGCGTGCACCCACTTATGGCGGCTGCCCATATTAGACAGCCAGGGGTCAGTTCAAAGTATACTGACACCCTGTTTGTATGTTAGTGTTTTCGAGTGACCTTCTATTTAAAAAGGTACTTTTCATATACATTTAGGTCCACAGATTTCGAACAAAATATTACCTTCACATGAAACTGTTTATGTCTTGAGTAATTCGATCTTCTACTTTTGCACTAAACTCAATTTTTCCCCCGCCGCTGTATATTTTCATGTTACCCTCTAAACATTGTTTTACCGTTGCCTTGTTGGCTTTGCTGACTGGTCAATGCATGATTTTGGCGAAGTCACCCGGATAGACTATATAAAAGGTAGAACTGATGCGTCAGTTTTACTTATGTTGGTCGTCATCAATAAACGCTCGGCACCTTGCTGTGTCTGGCTTCTCTCCAGATAGCACGTGGGCTAGTGTTATTGAAATTCGGGCCTTGTATCTGAGTTAGTGGGCAGCTGAGAACTATTTTGTTGGGCAATTCAAGGCCCAAAAGGGTTCGATCCAAGTGGTCAGTTGTGTTATTGCCCTGCGAGGCCGCAGATATTGGTCGTCTATATATATATATATATATATATATATATATATATATATATATATATATATATATATATATATTATATAAATACTTCTGTTTTCACACGACTATCTCCTACCAGAGGATAAGTTGGCTCTGTGGATATCGCGGATCATCGCCGACCATGCGCGGCGGTTGAATGCGAGCACAGCGCAAATCATCAACCAGTTTTTCATCCAATATTACAAGGCCGTAGATCCTATGTTGTCTGAGAGGCTCCAAAACTTTCTCTACAGTATACAATCACGTTTTCAGTTGATCAGCAAGGTAACAGCGCCATCCCGTACATAGCGCAGGGCAGAGTTTGTCTGAACAGTTCTGTGTCGGATCGCCGGAGTGCGTGACCCAACCACTGCAGGCAGCGGCGTCTAAGAAGGACAGAGGGCTGATCAATGACACAGCATCTCCTAGTATTCGGTCGTTTGATAGCATTGCCTGCCAGTTTGTACGAAGAATTCAGCGCAGACACGAGTGGTCGAACAACTCCCGCCTCCTGGTATCTTCAGCTCGTAGTGGCCAGGTTTCCCACCCGTAGGTAAGCACGGGTCGGACAGCGGCACAGAAGACGTGATTCTTCATTCGAAGGCTAATTTTGCTCCGTGACCATAGCACACGCCGGAAATGAATAAACGCTTCCCGTGTATTGCCAATCCCTGACAGTAATTCGTCCTTCACCTGGCCAATCGGAAGCAGAGGCGACCCCAGATATCTGAACGATGGTACATACTCAATCGTTTAACCCCTAATGGAAAACTGCTGAGCTGAAGGCCCAGAGTAAGTCAAAGAGCTTTCATTTTCGTTGAATTGACTTCGAGAACCAATCGAGTCGGTTCAGGGCTGGCTGGAGCGTGGCGAGATAATCTCCTTGCACGACAACGTCGTCTGCAAACATCACGTTCAAGATGTGCACTGTTGGACTCAAATGGACACCGGGGTAATCAGCCAAGGCTTTGTCCATTGTCCAGTCGACTGCATAGCTGAACAACACCAGTGAGACAGGGCGTCCCTGTCTAACTGCGGAATCAATTGCGAACGCAGGTTCTTCGCCATACACACGGACACATGCGCTAGTGGATGCATTGTAAGCCCTCAGGATCCTTGAGAGTTTGACAGGAATACTGACAAATTCTGGTGCAACCCAAAAGCATTCACAAGTAACCAAGTCAAATGCAGTCCGGAAATCGGTCGTATGTTATCCTCTATAACAGCTTTTGTTTTTCAACTGGTTGACGACCCCAGCGCATTCCGTCATACTTGGCGACTCGCAGTTGACGTCGTACGCTTGTACACAAAGGGAGGGTGGAAGGTCCGAGGTGTAGTCGGGAAGTCGGTTGCGAACCCGGTCAGAAAACCCTACCCAACATTCAATTTTTCCTCTCTGTTGGGGGATAATTTGGCCTGCTACATTACGTTAGACAGATTCAGGCTTGCAACGCCAATTCAAAGCACTCCAGATAAGCCGAAATAATTTGTCAAAGTCGCCAGTACCGGAATCGGTCTCCATCTTTTCTGCCAGTACCTGTTACGGTCGGCTCTAGCAAAGCGCGAGGCCTCTCGCTGCAGTCTTCAGCGTTCAGTGCTTCTTTCCTGTGCCTTGGCTGATATTAGCAAGGTGGTCGCTGAAATCTAATCTCCCATACGTTTTTCAGTTTCCCTAGATCCTTCCAAGTAGCCTCCTTAATCACCGTCCACTGTTCTTCCACGAAGGACCCATTCGTTCGCACGCTAGTTACAGTAGCCAGTCGGGTTGCGACATTGATTCGGCTCGGCGGAGACAGATGAATTTTGAAGAGCGCACGTACAAGAGCATGATCTGTATTATTCGTGTTTCCCATTACCGCGCCGTGGTACGCTCGGCAGTCCCCTGCCGATGAAGCCCAACAGGATCGCACTAGAATATGATCAGTTTGATGCACTGTGCGACCATCATTTGAGTACCAGGTTAGCAAATGTCTTCTGGAGTGTTGGGAGCGCGTGTTACAGACGACTAACCTGTTAGCATCGACCAGATTCACCAGGCAGTTTCTATTCTCATAACTTTGGCCAAGTCCGAACTTTCCTAGGACAGGGCGAGCGGACTCATCCGAGAAGCTTGTTCGTGCGTTCAAGTCGCCGGTTACGATTGAATAGAGCTAGTGATATATATATATATATATATATATATATATATATATATATATATATATATGTCAACAGGAACGTCACTAAATAACGAAAAGGACAAGATACAACAGGATGGGAGAAAACTGTTTATCTTTTCACCGTACACATTTGTTGTTTTTTGTTGTCCTCTGTTCACGGGGAACGGAAGTGCAACAGACAGGCCGTACAGCATTCTCGCCACTGGCTTATAGTCTCAGCCATGTCCCCTACCGTATTTAACCAACGCAATCCTCATCTCTTGGGCCCCAATTAGGAAGGTAGAAAGCATCAAACGATGCCAGTGCTAATGTCAGCTTCTTCATACCCCTACGCCAAGTCAAGGTCTGACCACCGCATCGCTCCTTCCAACCTTACTTTGCACGGGCGAATAGAGCACGGAAAGGAAGATAGTGGGCAGGAATACGCAAAACATGTCCATGTTTACATCTATGTATATTGATTTCTATTTGACTGTCCTTGACTGGCTATCAATTCACACAATAGAGACATCATCTCGAATGGTGGCAAAACGTTTCCAATTCAATGGCTCAACGAAGCCAAAACAAACCAACAACGATGGTCTGCTGAACGCGGGTTACGAGAAAGAATATCATTCTCAACACTCGTGTTAGTACGGAAAACAGCCCTGAGAGTAGAACAGAACTTACCGATAGCAAACTGTAAATCTGTGTGTCCGAATTTTTTTTTCATATCCTCCACGAAATGCTCACGAATTCGATGAATCTACGGATAGGATATTAGATCGCAAAGGAGTTGTAAACTGCGAGCAGGATAAAACACACGAAACACGTCTCATTCATTTTTCTGGCTCCAAACAAATGTATAGCGAATGGCATGACGCGGCTAAGTAAAATAAATGGAATATTGGGAAGTTTATTCACGTTCGATTACTTATTGACAATTTCTTGGAGTTGGACCAAGAACTCGAAGCTGTACAACGATGGTTCGGTCTGTGTGTTGTCACACGTAAAAAGGAGTTTTGCCGAAATTATTTGGGTGCGTTAATATCGGCAGAATAGTTCGCACGTAACAAACAACCCCGTGGGACCGACAAGGCAACCATCAAAATATTACCTCACATGACGCCGTAATTATGTGAGTACCTAACTGTCCACTGTCGTCATCACAACTACCGATTTCCTGATTGTTGTTCTATCATCCTTACTCCGATACGCAATAAGACATCCTGCATTTACCCAACTGCGAAGCCCTGAAAACAAACTCGTTTGCCACCGGGTGTTCTGATGTATCAAGCAAAGATTTTCGACCAATCCGAAAGAGACAGTGTCCATCCTAAGAGCCTGACTCAAATGAACAAACACCAGAGCTTCAGCCTTCCAGATTTATGCAATATTCCTTAGGTTTTTTTATATAAATGATGTTGGAGATTTCCAGGCGAATGGCACTTCGCGGTTGTTCACATCATAAAAACTTCTCACTGAAAAGACCCCAAATGAGCGTTCGACTCAACAGTCAGGCCAACATAGCAGCTGACCGAGTACGGAAATATAACTGAAGCATCTAGGAGGAAGCTTGTTCTAGTCTGTTACGTGAGATCTAGTTGTTTATAATCGGTTCTGTGTTCGTTGATGCAATAATTATTGATCTGCTTTCGGATTCCTTTCTTAGCCCCATACACCCAATGGAGCAAGAGAAACGTGAACGACACAGCACTGTTTGAACTGTGGTTTCCTCGGCTTTGGTAGGCGACAGCTGCTCAGTGAAGTGTGATAACTCTTCGAACCGTCAAGAGGACCCTAGGAACTCCGCTCCTACATTTACATGGTGGTTCACTGATGGGTACACAATCTTACTATATGATCACACGAGTACAGTGGAATGGACGTGCCCCATAGCTTCAAAGGCCCATTGCACCAAAAGGGATAACCGGTAACCTGATCCTAAGATTAGAAATGGAGAACCACATTGCGCCTCAACAGGATGGGCTTGGCAAGGAACCGAACGGCACCGGATTGTTATCTACCAACATAGTGACCGACGGTGACGGGGTTCTGACCTCTTGCATTTGTGGTGATAAAGGTCTACACCACTAGATCACCAACGCTTGAACTGTCTCGTCCCGTGTTTATTCGCTGGAGTGTCTCCTCCAGGGGCAATGATGGACCACATAATATCACATATGTCCCAGCAACGGGCCCAGCGAGAATGAACTGCGTCTGGCATCTACCCAATATCCCGTCAGACATGACTGAATTACCAACATAAGGACGTCATCTTGCGAGGCTCTTTAGTTCGTGGAGACGCGCATAACTTGCTGTAGAGCGGTATAATTTTTTTCAGCTCCGAAGTACACGGTTTTAATCCCGTCTCGACCTCCCATAATGGTGACAGTGTCGTTACAACCCCTGATCTACAGGGACCACATGTAGTCATGGGGTATGTCGTTTCCAATTTGATCAAGTTTAAGAATGGAAAATGGAAAGAATCATAAATATCATACGGGGAATAAATCTAACAGCAATCGCTAGCTAACGCCCGATCAACTTGGCATAAGTACTAAACCAATCGAAAGTGAGTCAGTTTCAGTTCCACACACATACACAATGACTTCAAGAAACACTGAATTGAAAGGTAGCCAGTGATTAAAAATACTCACATCATCGTACTCGGCAAATTCGTCCCGTTCAGCCTGTGTGCAGCTACGGCCGATCGGGCAGATATTGATCAAACCTTTACGGAATTCGACAAATGTCCCACGTTTACGCGGGAGTTCCAACTTGGACATGTAGCCCAACGCATAGTTGATAAATTTCTGAATCAACTCTTCACCCAAATGGTCCACGATACTCTGTTTGAAGATTGACTTTTTCGAACCAGCGGAAACAGAATACTTACCGTACTTTGAATCATTTTGCCAAACCGATGCACGACTAGACCATTCTCGGAGAACACATATCCGAATTTTTCCATGACTAGGACAAAGGTGAAAATTAAAACTAACTGAAGCAAACAAAACATACCTGGTTCTCCACCAAGCTGCCATGCTACCTTGGGAAAATCTGAACCACTAACCACCGCAATTGGGATGCGCGACTGTAATGCTAGCAACTGTTGTAAAAACTCCGGCTTGATTACGTTTCGCGGTTTTGTCAAAGTGCCATCCACATCAAAGAGACAGATTACCCCCTGAGTTGAATCCATCGCGGCAGAAACAAACCTGGATTAAGAGAACAGTGAAGCAGCATTTGATAAGTGAAAAATTCTGGACAGCATTAAGATTAGCTTAATTATGGCAACCATTGTCTTTGCGTCAGAACGCGGTGATTTCATTGTCATTTCTAATTAAAATCAGACCAATAGAATCCATCAAAGCAAGTCGATGATATCAACAGGAACTGATAAAATCACAGAAACACAAGCGCCACGTAGAACGCGATAACCAACACGTTCTGCACTGTCCTACTAACTCCAGTGGGAAGACATCTGCCCTCGAATTATCTCGACTTATTAGTACAAGAACAACAGTTTGTATACGATGAATGGTGGTCATAACCAAATTTCAGCCTGCGCACTTACTGGTTCCCCTGTTATTCATAGTAAACTCTTCTGAGTGGTTAGTCTGGGAACAAACCCAGTTTGTTTATTCGGTTTAGACGACAGTTGGTATTTGATTGGTTTTTCGGTCCGTCTCGTTCGCTTCAATCTTGTCCTCGATTCAGGACAGGCAAAGACGTGCAGGCTGCTCGTCAAACCAGCGTGCTGCCTACTAAACGACGATATGCCAGCGCATTCGCTCACACAACAAGTTATCGAAAAAGTCCTAGTCTCGTAATCGGGTATCATACAAAACCGTAACAGTGACATGTTGCTATCCATTGCTTTTTAATGTTGTTTTCTTTTTCATCTCTTCAGCGTTCATACGAGAATTGTATGATGAATAAAGCTTGAGTTGTGGATCCCACTCGTTCTGTTTTCATTATCGAATCTTGCTGTTTTCCTTGTCTATAACAGTTTATTCACTATATGACCTCTACAGATGGAACGAATTCTTCGCTCGGAATGGTTCGAGGTAGAATCGAGTGCATCGGATGCTACCAAGCAGTGGGCCCATTGGTACCGGACATTTTATAGTCTTATTAAACCTGATGAACCTATGAATCTCGATAAACTGGAATTACTAATTTCATATATTTCTTCGGTGATATATGAGCACATCGGGGATTGTCGCACATACGAAAAAGCCATTGAGATACTAAGAAGCTTGTATCTCTGTTCTAAGTGATTTTTTTCTGCGCCGTGTCCTTGCAACAGCGAAGCAAGAGAGCGACTAGTCTCTGGATCAGTTTGCAGAGAAATTGAAGTCGCTAGCTAGAGGTTGCAACTTTAAGTCGGCCGCGGCTGAGGAGAACCGCAATGATGCCACACGCGATGTATTTATCAGTGGAATCTTGTCAAACCATATCAAGCAACATCTCTTAAAAAACGGGACGCTGAGTATTTAAACGGCATTTGAACCAGCTAGATCGTTAGAAATGACTGAACAACAGTCGATGTCTTACCAAAATTCATTAACTCTACCTCAAACTGCAGCAACGCATAGCCTTCCGCCTCCAGACGACATGTCTAAGGTCACAGACGATGACGTTGTCGCCGTAGTTAGCGCTCAATGCTTTTTCTGTGGTTGCGACAAACATCCAAGGTCACAATGCCCGGTAAGAGATGCCATATGCAAGGCTTTCGGAAAAAATAGTCACTTCTAGGTTCGCCTGTACAGAAATAATAAAAACAGTATTTCATCTTCAGTCTGTTCATCTCTTTCTTCTATCGTCACTGCAGCTGAGACAGAATGCCTTGAACCTTGAAGTAAATAGTATTCCTTGCCGCACTCAAACACGGGGAGTTCAGCCAGCTACGTATTGGAGAGTGCCAGCTACTGGATTATGCATTTTTAAGAAACAATAACGATGGCTTCCAGTGCCTTATCTAACACTACAAAGGGGCATTGCCTTGTAACAACCAAGTTCGAGAATCTGTCCAAACTGTCCGCCCTAAGTAACTTGCGTACTGGCGTACTGCTCGGATATGACTTTCTTGGTCTTCACTAAAGTGTCAACATATCGTTTGGTCAGAAACAGCCGCTAAGTATTTGCGTATTAAAACCAGCTTCTCTGTGTTTCACCACTCTTTGAAGACCTATTCTCCGATTGCAAACTTATAGCTACCAAGTCACGACGGCAAGGCCGAAAACATGAACTGTTTATTCGCGAATAAATACGGCGGCTTATTTCCGACGACATCATTGAACCCTCTAACTCCCCCTGGCGAGCTTAGGTTTGGTTGTCGCTAACGAAAATCATAAACGGAGGATCGTGGTAGATTCAGTCAAACCATCAATATATTCACAAACCTGGATGCATATCCGTTGCCAAAAATAGATGATGATTGCGAAGGCAGCTCGATATGACGCATTTACTACGTTGGACCTCAAAAGTGTCTACCATTATATACCTATCCTAGATGGAGAAAGCCATTCACTGTTTCCGAAGCTTGCGGGCGACTGTATCAATTTTGTCGTATCCCCTTTGGAGTAGCCAATGGGGTATCGTGTTTCCACAGCGCGACTGCTCAAATCATTTCCACTGAGAAAATTAAAGATACTTTCGCATACGTTGACATTATAATTATTTGTGAGAACACTGCTAATGAGCACGATTTGAATCTTCGGAGATTTCTGGATGTAGTCAAAAAATATGGTCTGACCCTTAACGAAACCAAAATCACATTTGACGCTAAACAAATCAAGCTGTTTGGCATTCAGGTCTCGAAATGCAGCATCAAACTGGATCCCGATCGATTGGAGCCACTATTAGAATTACGGCTACCAAAAGACTCCAAATCACAACAGCGAGTTGTGGGCTTCTTTGCTTGATACTCGCCCTGAGTTTCCAACTTTCCTGATAAAATTAACGCATCTGTATGCAATCAGACGTTTTCATTATCGGAAACCGTAAAACAATGTTTTTCCAATCTCAAACAGGATCTAGCAAAGGCAAGTCCAGCCACCGTTCGTTCATACCTACCATTAATTGTAGAAACTGATGCCTCTAGCATCGACATCGCTGCCACGCTCAACCAAGATGGGCGCCCAGTTTCGTTTTTCTCCAGAACGCTGACCCCAAGAGAAAAGCATCACTCGGTGGTTGAAAAGAAGGCATATGCTGTTGTGGAGGCCGTACGGAAGTGGAGACATCTGCTGTTTGGAAGTTCTTCTGATCTTGTCACAGACCAACGGTTTATTTCTTTCATATTCGGAAACTAACACTCTGGTCGGGTTAAGAATGACAAAATACTACGTTGGAAAATACAATTATTACCGTATAATTTCGATGTCGTCTACAGGCCCGAGAAACAGAACACTGCTGCAGACGCTTTTAGTAGATCTTGCTGTGGCGCCGTCCTCTCAGGATTGGATCTAAAGCAATTGCACAACACTTTGTGTCATCCTGCAGTCTTGCGTCTGGCTAATTTTTTGAGGGCCTGAAATTTACCTTTCTTCCTTGAGGATATACGAAAAATGATTGCTGATTGTGAAATTTGTTCTGAAATAAAGCCTAAATTCCAGGGTGCCTCGATCGATCTTTTCATCAAGGCAAGCCAGCTGTTCGAAAGACTCCATCGATTTTAAAGGTTCTTTTCCATCTTCAACTCGAGACCGGTATTTGCTGACAGTTACTGATGAATATTCCACGTCTCCATTTGCGTTTGCGTATCCCGGCTTGAGTATTCAAACTGTGATCAAATACCTATGCCAATTGTGTTCATTGTTCGGAACATCGGGATACATATATTCGGATGGAGGCTCTTCTTTTGTCTAATGAAGTCCGACATTTTCTCCTTGAAATAGTGGTCGCCTTAAGCCGCATCACTCCATATAATCCAGAAGGAAATGCTCAAGTTGAGCGCCTGAATGGAATTTTGTAGAAAACTACTTTGTTGGGACTGAAATCAAAGCATCTCCTTGTAGAGGATTCAATTCGATCATTATTATGCGCTACAATTAACGAAACACCCCATGAACGTTTGTTACGCTATAATCAAAAATCTACAATGGGCACAACTCTTTCTACTTGGCTTATTACTCCTGGAAGAGTCTTGTTGAAGAAGAACAACGGAACGATCAAATGTGACCCTTTCATGGAGATCGAACTGTTGCATTGTAATCCATACTATGCTCATGTTTGATTTCCACGTGAAAAGATACCGTTTCTGTACGTTACTTGACCCCAAAGCGCGTTGAGTACAAACATGCGAACATCGCAGTCGACTGTGACAAAGGAGAGAGACTAACTTGCCTTTGACAATAGAATCTACTATAGAAAACTGTGAACCAGCCGACATCTAATCAGTGTTGTCACTCGCATGACAAATCCATCAGTCCTGGCGCACTTATTCGACAATAAAATCGTGTTCGCCCTTACTGTTTGAGAAACAGAGAAGTCTAACAGCAACAATACAGATCATAGTAGTCACTCCTCTTTCCAAACTTGAACCGCTCACACTCGAACCTAACATTTCAAACCTCAACGGAGAAAATGAAATGTTGTTGTCTATTTTTTTATTGTTGTTTTCTTTTTCATCTCTTCAGCTCTCATACAAGAATAACACGATGAATAAAGCCTGAGCTGTGGGTTTTACTGCTTTTGTTTTCATTATCGAATATTGTAGTTGTTCTCGTCTATAACAAACAGCAAAATATCTAAATCTGTCTTGATAATGCTGACAACAAACTGAAACTGCGTCCAGCAAATTAGTCCAAGAGGAGTGAAAGATATCTGATGACAACTACATAACTGAACTCTATGCCATGGCTAAACTATTCCAAAATAAGCCTGGAAAAAGACGATTGAAATCAAAGCATCGTCTTACTATTTCGTTGCTGAGTACGAAGAAAATACCAGTGATCGAATTTCATGCTTATTCTAGTATCCTGGACTTGCAACATCAGTTTATCGAGGGGGTCAGCACGGAGTAGAACGCATAAAGGAAGGTGTATATTTTCGTTCGAAGACTGGTTTGACGTTGGACTAACGAAATTCCTTAAGTCGAGGAGCTCCGTTACATCATTTTTATATTACATGCTTGCACACCAGTGCAGTGGTAGGGGTATATACCCTACAGCCATAAAAGGCCCACTGCACTATTAGGGATAATCGGCAACCAGACCCTAAGACGGAGTGGAGACCCACGTAAAACCCCAATAAGTCTTCCGACAGTTGGGAATCAGAGTCTGTGGTAACTGAATCCTCCTTAATTAGATATTTTGGTCATTGTTTGTACTCTCCCATGTTAATGCCTTATAACTCTTACCTATTTATATTTTAGCTATGGCTTTGTTCCAAGTCGATTAAAGCTTTACTTCGGGTTCCAGTGCGTTCAGTTTTGTTGTATGGTTGCGAAACTCGAAGTCTGCGTGCTGCAGATATTCGTCGTCTTGAGGTTTTCGACCACCGATGTTTACGTAGTATCGCTAAGATCCGGTGGATTAGCCGAGCAAGTAATGATGGGGTCAGAAATCGAGTATTGGGTACTAATGCGGAGAACGTTCTGCCACTGCGTATCCAACTTAGTAGACTTCGTTGGTTGGGGCACGTGTTACGTATGTCAAACACACGTCTACCGTACCGTGTCGTATTCTCCGTTCCTCCTAAGGAGTGGAAGAGACCACGTGGAGGTCAACAGATGAAGTGGCAACGAGAAATGAGAAAATGTACAGCAGAATTAGGAAAAGTAGGTGCTTCACGTCTTCGTGGTTGGGGTCCAAAAGATCCGTCTACCAGTTGGCTGGAGACACTGAAGGATATGGCTACGAACCGTGAACAGTGGCGATCGTGTTGTCACTTTCTATTGAATCAGAGTGACTGATCGATGTGCGTTTGTACAGTTAGACTGTGTATTCCATGTGTTGGCTACTAGGGCATTCTTTCCTTTCCCATTCGTGTAGGTCCAGTCCCTGTCCATCTTGTATATTCATACTTACTAATTCAACGTGCAACACGGTGAGAAAGGCAGTGGTCAGTGAGGCTTGCCCTACTGTTTAACGCTGTACGATGATGATGATGATGATCGGATTCTATTTGGAGACTTTTATTATCATTCGTTTGCTGTTGATCGTAACAATATAATCAACTTGTGCAATATGGATCGGATCCTACGGCCAAATCGTTTAGACGCAAATCGTCACTCATTGGACGCCACGGACTATTAAATTCATTGGAAGAGAACATTCGATTACTTCTTGACTTCTATTGAGCCCCAGAATGTTGACAAACTTGCCACTCTCGCAAACTATGTCGCGCCGTCAGTCTTCAAACACATCGCCGCGTGCAAGGATTTCAATTCGGATATCACAACTCTCGAGAAATTTTATATTAAACCGAAAAATATAATTTTTGCGCGCCACGTGCTACCTTCCGCCAGACAAGAACAGCAGCAGACTACAGATCAATTTCTCCAACAATTACAATCCCTCTCTATCAACTGTGATTTCAAAGAAGTAGGCGCTGACGAACACCAGGACGAATTTGTTCGTGATTCATTCATTCGTGGCTTGAAGTCTAACCAAATCCTGCAACGATTATTGAGAGAAAACACACTTGAACTTTCAACCGCCTCTGAATCAGCTAGGCAACTCGAGCTTGCCTAAAAACAATCTATGCCGTGCCATGTTGCCCCATCCGCATCTTGCTCCATCTCAACGACAAATCCACCCGTTTCGGATAATTCAACTGATTCACACAATAAAGAAAATTCCGTTGGCAACTTTTCTTGCTATTTCTGCGGTACGAGTCGACACCCCAGAACTAAGTATCCTGCTAGGGAAGTTTTGTGCAAAAGTTGCGGAAAAAAGGGACATTTTCAATGAGTTTGTCGAAGTTTCCATGTCAGGAAACTTACACCCTTCCCCAGACACGTCACATCGTCCGCGAACTCCGTCGTTTCTTGCGTCACTGTTGCAGCGGTTCCCCACTGCCTCTCCAGCGCAATCATTCGTATCACTGTCAACGGGATCACACCGCACACACCTATCGACACTGGGAGTTCGGAGAGCTACATTTCCAAGAGTGTGATTGAAAAGTATGGCTGATATGTTGTTACTTCACAACGTTGAATCACCATGGCATCCACCCGCCTAACAAGTTCTACTCAGGGACATTTATTGGTATCTACCGAATTCAGAGACACTTCTTACGCACGTATCAAACTTTCTGTCTTGTTTCATTTACGTACAGATGTTTTACTTGGACATGACTTTCTCAGATCATATGAAAGCGTTGAAATTCCATTTCCTGGTTCCAGACCACCTTTTTCTTTCTGCAGTCTACCGGTGGCCAAAATCGAACCACAATCACTTTTCCGATTGCAGACCGATCGCTACTAAATCACGACGACATTCCTTGCAAGATTTTATGTTTATCAAGTCTGAAATCGAAACATTATTATCCTCCGGCATTATTGAGCCGTCGAAGTTCCCCTGGAGAGCGCAAGTTGTCAAGAATGAACGTAACAACAGGAGACTGGTGATTGACTACAGTCAAACGATAAATCGCTTCACACATTTCGATGCTTACTCACTTCCACGTATAGACGAGTTAGCCGAAACAATTTCGCGATATGAAGTTTACAGCATACTAGACTAAAAGAGCGCTTACCATCAAATACCGATTACCGACTGTGAAAATCACTGCATCGCATTCGAAGCATGAGACAAATTGTACCAGTTTTTACGTATCCCACTCGGCGTGGCAGGCGGAGTGGCGTGTTTTAAACGTGCAACTGGAGGTACCATAGTCAAAGAACGATTGAATGGGACGTTCGCCTACGAAGGCAACCTGACTATCTGCGAAACCCCAACTGAGGAGCACGATCCAAATTTGGGAAAGTTCCTTAAATTCGCTAAGAAATACGGCACTACATTTGATGAGTCAAAGAGCATTAACTGTTCGCGGCAACTCAGTGTTCTTGGGTTCGAAGTATCGAAAAATGTTACTAGACCAGACCCAGAACAATTAAAACCGCTGACAGAACTAAATCCACCGCATAACGTGAAAACCCAAGAACGCGTCACAGGCACGTTTGCTTATTACTCTCAATGGATATCACACTTCTCGGACAAAATCAGCCTACTTGTAAAAAACCGGACCTTCCGTCTATCAAGCAACGTCTTGGCATCGTTTAAAACCTGAAACTTGACTTAGAAAACGCCGTCTCGGTCGCCGTCGAACATGAAACCAGTTTGGTTGTAGAAACGGATGCCTCAGACATCGCCATTGCGGTCTCTTTGAACCAGAACGGCAGGCCAGTGGCCCTTCACTCCAGGACATTGTCTCCGACGGAAAGGCATCATTCCTCGGTCGAAAAAAGAGGCTCACGACATCGTCGAAGCCTTGGAGAAGCGGAAACATTTGCTAATTAGAAAACACTTTAAATTAGTGACTGACTAAAGATCAGTATCATTCATGGTTGGCAAAGAACCTAAAAGTAAAATAAGAATAAAGAGATCCAATGCTGGCAAATTGAATTATCTGACTTCTATTACGACATCGTGTATCGCCCTGGACGCGAAAATTGTCTCTGACACTTTGTCACGTGGCTTTTGTGGATCCGTCTCCCGTCCCGATCTGAAAGAGCTCCATGAATCCCTGTGCCATCTCGGCATAACCAGAATGCCATACTTTGCCAAGAGTCGTGATCTACCATTCTCGACAACAGAAGCAAAATCGGTCACCTCCCAGTGTTCCATATGTCCTGAAATTAAAGCAAGTTTTTATAATCCTCCACACACCCCTTTAGTCAAAGCTACGCAGCCATTCGAACGTGTGAGTAGAGACTTCAAAGGACCTCTTTCGTCTAACTCTGAAGACAAATTTTTGCTTACAATTATCGATGAGTTTTTCCGTTTTGCACTCGTGTACGCCTGTGCCAATACATCTACCACTATTACTGTAATCAAGTGTCTAACTAATTTTTTTTTCTATTTTTATTCTGCCCTCTTACACACATTCCGCCATACATTCGTCGTTTATGTCAGATGAGTTAAAACATTTTCTCCACAGCAAAGGCATTGCCACTAGTCGCACCACGCCTTATAACCCCCAATGCAATGGACAAGTCGAACGTTTGAACGGTAACACTTGGAAGGCCGTTACCTTAGGTCTGCGATCCCGAGATCTAGCGATTCATCAGTGGGAAGTCGTTCTTTTTGACGCCTTTCATTCACTTCGCTCCCTATTCTACACGGCTACGAACTGTGCCCCTCATGAGAGGATGTTTCACCACAATCCAAGAGCCACAGCGGGCACATCAATCCCCAGTTGATTGGTGAATCCCGATAGGGTACTTCTTCGCAAAAATGCTCCATCATCCAAATCTGACCCATTAGTTGGGGAAGTTGAATCACTAGAATGCAATCCTGACTACGTCCACATCCGGATGGTTGAGAAGATACCGTGTCACTCACAAATCTTGCACCGGCTGCTGAACGACCCACTGAAGACCCAAACCAAGACAAAGAAAATGAGATGCTACGTAGTCCCGCTAACGAACTTCACTCCTCTACATCAAAGCCAGATCCGGGCCTCAATTCGCAAGTGACCGGCAGGGACGAAGACACCACTCAAAAGTTCTCAGTGGAGGAAATGTATAAACTCCAACAACGAGTTCACCCATATTGTTTGAGAAATGAAAAAGTATGGTCTATACACCACAATGCCACGTCACATACACACGCAACCAATCATTCCCTACGTCTGCGCAAATATTAACTTCGACGTCAACTTTTTGGGAAGAAAATGTTTTTAGGAGGGGTAAATGTGGCAACTGAGTCTTCCTTAATTAAATAGTTTGGTCATTGCTTGCACTCTTCCATGTTAATGCCTTATAACTCTTACCTATTTGTGTTTTAGCTATGGCTCTGTTCCAAGTCGATTAAAGCCTTACATCGGGTTCCATTTGGAGACTTCGGTTATCATTCGTTTGCTGTTGATTATAGCAGGGTCCAAATCCGGTATCAAATGAATGAAACTGGCTTGTTAAATATGGGTGAACAGGTTAAAATGACTGACCTGCCATTCTTCGAGGACTCAACTTGGTCAGGGGTTATAATCCACCGAGCAATTTACCAAGTTGTGTCTAGTTGCGATTGGAATCCAGGAGAACAAAGAGTGAAGTTGGTACGAGGGGGTGAGAGTGATACGTTTTCAAGTGGTGATGGGTATTTTTGGTGACTGATCCAAAAAAGCACGCGATTCAGCGGTTGAGAAAACCGAAATATATTCACGGCTCGCCTCGAGCAGGGTTAATTTTTAGAACTAGAAACGGGACAAAATGCGTGTCGTATTGGACCGGTTTGTGACGAATCCTCGCTTCATTGCTGAGATCAGCTTCTTATAATTCTGTCGGGGACTGGGAGGACTATGAGTATCAGATAAGTAAAAAGGAAGACAAACGAATCACATACATTAAAGTAGTACAACCGGATAAATTCTAATGAAAAAACCCACGTGGCCACATTGTTTTGCGGTACGTCTCTGAGTGAAGAAAACAGAGAAAACAAATGGGCCTACCACATAGAGTGAAGAACTACATGAATTTTTATTCGATCAGGCACAGTTACATTAAATGTCTACCATCAAGACCACTTGAGACAGTTTCACTATAGTCTACCACTTTTTGTCATTTAGCTTTACCCTGAAGATTGAAGGACATCAAACCCGGTTGCCCAATCCGGACAGAACAGAGCTGTATGCTATCGGGCTCGTCCCCAGGTCGCGGATAGGGAAAAGGCCGCTTCCGCGATTAACCGTGAATAAGTTATATTCACCAAATAAACGGTCGTGGGAGATCAGCGGCAGTGCTCCACGATGTGGTGAGCTTTTCGCTCCCCACTTTCTCCACTCTAAAACGCCACATAAATCTGCTGGCAGCACTGAGCCGAGCTCTCTTCTCGTGTACTACTTACCCGACGTTCAGCATCCTTGTTAAGAAGCTTACTAATTTTCCGTCCCCTAATGCAAAACTGCACGGGTAATTACGGCTCTGAAGAGAGCAATAGTTTAGGAGTCAGACCTTAAATCAAACGCCCAAATGTTCAACTCATTTGGCTGCCTTCAATATCCGAATACTGTCAGATAGGGCAACATACTGCCTTCGCAGACTTTCCCAATAGATGTAAGCCGTGTCTGCCGAACATGCATTGAGAACCCCATCTCTGTGATCACGCTTCGCACCTCAGATACAACCTCAGTCTCTCGCTTCACTCTTAGCCTGTCGGGGATCCGGTGTCGTGCCCGTGGTCAGGCTGGCGCTGGGATTACTTTGAGCATGAGGGCTGAGTGTGCACTGCTGTACTGGATCCCAGTCACCAGTAGATTGTATGCAGTTCGGTTGGGAGGTTTTGTACACGTCAATGCGTCAATGCTTGTTCGTCATGTCTGTGTATGCGCCTACTGACTGCAATTCCCCTGAGGCCAAGGACGAATACTACCACGATTTGTCTCAGCTGCTTCAAAGCGCACGTTCAATGGACGTGGTGGTCATTCCTGGGGATTGCAGCGCCCAAATTGGTCGTTTGGGAGACTATAAAAAGCATATTAAAGGCCCTTTTGCTATCGAGACCGATCGCATTGATAACGGTGGTCGTCTCATCCAGCTGTGCTCTGATCACAGATTGCTTCTGGCGGGTACGAACTTTTGTCATAAAAAAACTGCATAGACTGACATGGCGTCCTCCTACGTCTTCACAGCGTTGGACTCAGACTGAACATAATGTCAACGGTCACCGCTGGCGTGGATCAATTGAAGATTGTCATTCATTTCGGCCTACGTTTATGGGCTCAAATTACGCCTTGGTACGCGCTCGCTTCCGTTTACGTCCCGTCCGTCCTGTGCAATTGCTTCTAGACGATAACCGACAATCTGATTTTCAGGCGGAGCTGTCTATACAGTTATCTATGCAGCCGGATGCTCATGACTCAGATGAACGCCGGCAACAGATCAAGGAAGCCTTGTATATCGCTTCCAGTGCCACGAACGACTCCGGTTCAAGTAAGCTTCACAAACGATGAATATCTTCAACATCAGTTGCTCTGTTAGATGCTCGAAGATTTTTCCTCCGGATTCCACATTCAGCGAAGTATATAAATCTCTCAGACGCCGACTGACTAAAGCCTAAAAAATGACCGTGAGCAGTGATGGATTGCGAAATATAGTGAAACAGAAAAAATTATTGGCAACACTCGAAGCCTATACCTTCTGATTAGTTACCGGTTCAAGGAAGTCCGATGCAAGTGAGTTGATCAAAGAATCCGACGGCTCATTGATTCACCCTCACCGACGTCGTCTGCACCAATGGGTAGAGAGCTTTAGGGGGCAGTTTACTTGCTCCGCTTCAAAAGTGGGCCTTCCGAATATACCTGCCAGAGGAACGATGCATATATAACTTCTCCATCGGAAATGGAGGTTACGAGGGGATAGTTTACTTCAAAAGGTAAAAAGCCTCCGGATCGGATGGGTTGTCTTCATCTTCCAAGAATGGGGACGAAGCCTTGATTTCGGAGTGAACAAAACTCTTCCAGATAATCTGAGGTAGTGAGCAAGTCCCAAGAGAATGGTGTGAATCGGTAAGTGTGCCGATTTACAAGAAAGATCACAGGTCCTCTTGTGAAAACTACCGACGAAATAGCTTGGCGAACATCGCGTCTAAAGTGCTCGCCACAAACATTCTCCATCGATTATTGAGAGCCGGCCAAATGTGTACGCGTGAGAATCAAGCCAGTTTCAGACCCGGCCGTGGTTGTATCGACCAAATTTTTACTGTTCGACAAACCTTAGAGCACGGGCGAATCTTCCGCAGGCCCACAATCTCTATCTTTCGTGATCTGAAAGCGGCGTTCGATTCAGTCGACCACACAGTTCTCTCGTGCTGTCTCTTTTTGAAGAGTGTGCCAGAGAAGTTCATCTCTCGTTTCCAATGCTTGTATGCAAACAGCCGAACCCGACTTCGTGCTCACGGCGATCATTCACCCGAGTTCATCACGAGAAGTGGTGTTCGTCAGGGTTGCCCACTTTCACCCTTCCTCACCAATTTTGTAACTGAACTGATTCTTGAGATAGCCCTATCCTCGTGATAAAATAGTGGCATCGATCTTTGCTCAAGCAGTAAACTGTCTGGCTTGGGACATGCGGACGACACTGTTCTTCTGAGTGAAGATCCAGGTAAGTTGCAATTTCTCTTAGATAGCCTAAACAACAGTGTAGCAGTATTCGGGATGCTGTTGCAGGACTGGGTTGGCTAAACACCAAAGGTTATGTTGGCAGGGGAAACTCTAACTGAAGTGGATAAATTTTGTTACCTAGGCAGTTACATCTCACCAGGTGGTCAGGTATCGGATGAATTGTCATCACGTATACAGAAGGCGTGTTTGGCTTCTGCCAATTTCCGTCATCTGTGGCGCCAGCGTAACATCCGATTGATTATCAAGGATCGAGTGTACACTGCGGCAGTTAGGTCCGTTCTTTTATGCGGCTCAGAAATATGGTCATTAAGAGTAGAAGATGGACAAAGACTGTCGGTGATCGTACATCGATGACTCCGTAGCATTGCCTGAATATGGTGGGAAAAATCTATCAGCAATGCTGAGGTTAGGTGTAAGGTGTTGGGAACTAGAGGTTTGTCTCTGGATCAAGTACTGAACTTAAGCAGGTTAAGGTGGCTGTGAGATATGTTACGCATGCCCACCGATAGGCTTCCTCGGCGTACGTTGTCCTCTGAGGCAGGTAGTGATCAGAAGGTAGGTCGAGGTGGTCAGCCCATGATATGGCAAAAAAGTATGAAAACCTTCAACAGTGGCCTTATCCAAGTAGAACCTGTTAGAGTTGCGGGTTGGGGGTGTCATGTACATTTACTATTTTCTATCTACCTTAGTTTTATTACTGTTGTTCTACAAAGTTTCTGCTTTATTGTTTTCAGATCGCACCGTTCAGTTGTATGTCAAATAAAGCCTAAATTCTAGGCCTCTGTCCTGTCTGCCTCAGTCATGCGCATTTCGTACCCATGCACGTATCAATCTATTTGACATACACAGCGTCTCAAAATGGAACGCTACCTACGTCCTGAACTGTTCGACGCAGATCCAAACTCGGCTACTTATTCAAAAGTTTGGCGTCACTGACTCTGCATGTCCAATAAATTTCTCGCCAAAGTTGGTGTAGACGATTCTGAGAAGCTTGACTTCCTGTACAACTATGTATCTTCGACCATATACAATTGTGTGGCTGAATGTACTTCGTACAACGATACCATTCAAATCCTTGAAAAACTGTTAATCAAGCCGCCCAATGAAGTCTTTGCGCTACCTACTCGCAACATGCAAACAGGAAACGGGGCAGGATTTCAACTAGTTCCACCAAAAGCTGAGATCATTAGCTAATGATTGTAACTTCCAGTCCGTGACAACCCAGCAAAATTAAAACGATGCTATTCGGGAAGCCTTCATAAGCGGGATGCAGTCGAACATTGTCCAGTAGCGACTCCTTGAAAATAAATCTCTGGATTTGCAAACTGCCCTAGAATTAACCCGATCGCTCGAAATGGCCCAACAACAATCCAGCGCCTACCAGATACCATTAATATCGCATACGGCTTCGGCGTCAACACTCACTGAATCAACTGATAATTGTCCCTCTGACCACAAGGAAGGTAGCAACTTACTCACGGAAACAACGTCAGCGGCGTTAAAAACTAAGTGATATTTCTGTGGAAATGACAGACATCCTCGGTTCAAATGTCCTGCTGCTGATGCGGTTTGCAATAACTGTGGAAAGAAAGGACACTTCAACCGTGTCTGCCGATCGTCTCCGGAGAAACGAATAGTCTCTGCCAGAACACCTGTACTCTCTACCGTCGTCGCCGCCTCTTCTCCGGATTGCCTCTTAAGTGCGCTAACAACGATTACTGTGAACAAGATCCTTATGGAAGCTCTGGTAGATACGGAGAGTTCCGACAGTTACATCTCCAAATCCGTGGTACAGCGTCACCGTCTTAAAACCATAGTCATCCAGCGTCATCGCCATGGCTTCCACAAGATTAATCAGTCAAATGAAGGGTCACTGTTTTGTTAACATTTGTCTCAAGGATAATTCGTACAACTTCAAACTCTCTGTGCTCCCTCATCTGTGTACGGATGTATCACCGGGGCACGATTTTTTGAAATCCCACAGAGCAGTTGAGATTCCATTCAGCGGCAGGAAACCAACTTTCTTCCTTTGTAGTGTGACAGCTTCACATGTTGAACCTCCTTTTTCGGGAACTTGCTACCAGATTGCAAGCTTATCGCAACTAAATCACGACTCCACACTCCTGAAGATGACAAATTCATTTGTTCGGAAATTCAGTGACATCTAAGGAATGGCATCATTGAGACATCAACGTCACCCTGGCGCGCTCAAGTCCTTGTTACAGCAAACGAAAGACACAAAAGACGCATGGTAGTTGATTACAATCAAACTACCAATCGATGCACGTCACTGGACGCTTATCCACTGCCCAGAATCGATGACATAGTATCTGGAATATCTCGATATTCTACTTTTAGTGCATTGGACTTGCGAAGCGCATATCACCAAATCTCCATAGGAAAACAAGATAGGCCATACTGTTTTCTGCTTGTCTCAACTATTCGGATTTCGTAGCCATACACTTATCCGGGGTCCAACAGACCCACCTGCCAGGTGGGAGCAGCTAGCTATATAGCAAGTTGCCGCTGCCGGTAACGTAGTTGTATTCGAAATGTTTATTTGTGTTCGTGACTTTCGTCTATTACTTTGGTTTTTTGGATCTTCTCACTTTGGGCTTCTATTTTTTGCTCTTTACCCGACGATGCTGGAACGTAACAACCAAAACCAGAGCACAGAAGTGCGAAGTCAATGGGTGAATAGACTGAACAGAAATTGAAACTTTTGGCAGCTTATTCGAAGCATTACCTATCCCAAAATAAAGGGAAATTCTCCCGGGGAATTCTGAGTGCTCTCGGCTTTTCCAGCTCCAGGCTGTCCCCTTAGGGCCGGGTTCGGGTAGGAAGTGATGCACATTCGTTCATGACATTCATTTTGGTAGTTTGAATCAGCATCATCGTACAGCGTTAAACAGCGAAGCAAGTCCCACCGACCACTGCCTTTCTCACCATGTTGCACGTGGAAATAGAAAGAATGAATATACAAGATAGACAGGGAGTAGACCTACAGGGATGGGAAAAGGAAAGAACGCCCAGCAGCCTACACACAGAACACACAGTCTAGCTGTATAAATGCACACTGATCATTGATTTTACAGAGAGTGACAACACGATCACTACCGTTCACGGCTCGCTGCCATATCCTTCAGTGCCTCCAGTCAACTGGTTGAGGAATCTTTTGGACCCCAACCTCGAAGCCGTGAGGTACCTATTTTCCCCAAGTTCGCTGGACATTTTTTCAGTTCCTGCTGCCACGTCATCTGTTAACCTCCAGGTAACTTCTTTTACTCCCTAGGAAGAACGTAAAATAGGGAACGATATGGTAGACGTGTCTGCCATAGGCAACACGCACTAACCAACGAAGCCTACTAAGCTGGATATGCTTTGATAGAACATTCTCTGAACCAGTACCCAATATTCAATTTATGACCTCAGAATTGATTACTCGGCCATTCCATCCAATCTCAGCGATATCGCACAAACATCGATGGTCGAAAACCTCAAGACGACGAGTATCCTTCGCACGCAGACCCCATGTCTCGCGTTGCGAACTCGCAACTATTCGACAGAACTGAACGCACCCCAGCACAATACACATGACCTTCCAGCCCCAGCGAAATATCGAGTCGGCACCACAAGTGCTTTAGTTCAGCGTACGCCACTCGAGCTTTGGATATACGCGTGCTCACTTCTACTACCGTGCTTCTATCCGTCGCCACACTGTTGCAGAGGTAACTGAAGCGGTCGACCATTGCTAGCACCTCCCCATCGATCATCAAGCTCGGGACCGGTGAGGTCCAGTCTTGCAACATCACTTTACACTTTCAAGGTGCAAATCACATGCCGAATAGAGCTGCAGCTCTCTCGAGTCTATCTATTGCACGCTGAGCATGTTCCGTGCACTCAAACAAGCAGACAAAGTTGTCCGCGTAACTTTTGTCACACAGCTTTCCAATTTCCTAGTTCAACACCCACATTCCGAACATTTCGAAAGGCATTCTCCATTATCTCTTTCATGACGAATTTGAGCAGGAATAGAGAAATAGGAAATACCTGTCGAACACTAGTGGTCGTTTGTAACGGACTGTATAGTTCACCGTAAACCCTTACGAGGCCAGAAGTATGAGAGTACCATGACCTCAGTAGATTTACGAACTTCTGTGGCATGCCATTTTCGTGAAGAGTATTGAATAAGGCTGTCCGGTCAACTGAATCGAGACGCCTTTCAAGTCGAGGAAAACCATTATTGTCGGTCAACGGCGTGTGAAGCGTCTCAAGTAATCCATGGAATAGAAATCTGGTCGATGCATCTTTGACCTGGACGGAAACTAGCTTGTTGTTCGCGGGTGTTCCTCTCGCGAGCCGGTGTAAGGCAGCGCAGAGAAATCGAGACTAATACCTCAGTGGAATCAAACTGGTCGCGCGATGATTACTACAACCATTGCGTATTCCCTCCTTAAATATGGGTACAGTCAGCGACTCGCCCTACACTAACGGAATACGCTCCTCTTTCCAAAAGTCACAGATTAGGGTGGAAAGTCTTGATCAAGTCCTCCTTCATGTCTCTGATTATAGGGGAAAAATCCGATATATGGTAGGGTCCTGAGACTTGGAATGGTCCCACCATACCTTCACTGCACGTTCTCGAGAGCTTTCTGACTCCTGTCTAGAAGGGTGGTTTAAGACTGCACAGTACAGACAACAACTTTGTATAATTCAACTGTGACCGGGGGTACACTGGAATCAATCTTTCTTCAGAGTCGGTATGCCGACCGCTTGTTGACTGTGGTGGTACAACGAACTGATGGTTTAAACGATTCACGGAATAGCACCCCTGAGTCTATCACTTCAGTGACTTATCTCAGCCTATGAGAAGTCTCTAAGTCCAGGTGTAGCGGGTTGGTTCGCAAATGCGAAGAATTTGCTTGCATTTGCTAATATTTACAGGTAGGCCCCAGTTTTCTAACCAACAGTCTAGTTCAGTTCAGTTCACAGGACTCGTGTGGCAATGCGCCGAAATTGTCTAGTTTTTCTTGAGCTCCTTAGATCTCCCAATGCTCCAAAAAACAGAAAGCCTACACCTTCAATCTGTTGGTGGGGAAAACAGAAAGAAAAGGCCTCCGGTCACTACAAATTTTAAAAGGTGTACAGGACCCTTGTTGCTAGCTGCTAGCAACTGGCTGCCAATCATCCATTGGGCCACGGGCTACGAGAAGTTACTCATGGTTTAGGGACTCGCAGAGGGTAGGTTAGGAAGGGTGGTAAAAAATGACAGGATAGTAATGAAGGGGTGGGGTTGGAAAAAGAAGGAAAGTGGAAGTGGCGTGAGAAGGATGTAGTGCCACCTATTGCTCCCTAGTGCAGTCAAGCTGTTGACTAAAATCCTTTACTGTCGATGATGGAACCACCTTGTGACGACAGCCATCTTCGCCCATACTTCAAACACGTTTGTTGTTTAACTGCCAAGCGCGGTTACCATTTGGCCGTTGCCCTTGCGCACGGTCTCAAATACACATTAACCGGTATCTCTCCCAGTCGCCTTCTTAGTCTCACGGTTCGTGAAGGATACCGTCCTGGTTGGCGTGTTTATGCGGTGCCGAGCGTTAGAGTAACGTGCGGGTGGCCCACGTAGTACGAAGGACCGGAGAACGTTTAATACGGAAACCACAAAGTAAAGTTTAGCGACCTTACGACTTCGGAAGTCTATTTCAATTATTGACTAACCCAAAGAAAGTTTGCTCTCAGTCGGGTCCTTGCTCTCTTTTTCCGTAACTTAGAGGCATTGCCTCGGACAAAATGTTGCTGCTGGATACTAATAACTGTAAGGTCGATCAGACCTTACTTCGCGGTTTCCTTAGTAAACGCGTGCTTTGGCTCTTTGTACTGCGTGGATCATCTGCACGTTACTCTAATGTGCGGCACTGCACGAATATGTTAACCAGAACAGTATTCTCCACGACCCGTGAGAACGAGAAGGCGATTGGGAGAGATAGTGGTTAGCGTGTATTTGAGAGAGTACGTGAGAGTGTACACAAGAGCAACGGTCAAATGGCAACCGCGCTCGGCAGTCAGCGTTCGGCTGAACGACAAACGTGGTAAAAGTATGAACGAAGATGGCCACCGCTACATAACGGTCTGACTCCTCCACCCACCTCAACTACTCTTTCAATCATTGTGAGTTTTGAAAGGGTCACACCAATGCCCTAAATGCGCCAATAAATACAGATCCAGTATTTTGAGGTGCTGCTCATAACCGAACCAGGGATATATACCTACGGGCAATGGAACTTTTGCCTTCTCGTCGCTAATGTTCATTTCAGCTGCCAGAGAGCTCCGAAGCGTAGACTTTAGTTCGTGAAGTTCTTAAAGTAATTACACGGGTTTGAGGTCCAAGCCCAATGGATTCCGGATCTTGTATATTTATTCTGTTCAGAAAGAAAATTGCTGGACAGTGAAGGCGTACCAAACTCGTTATACAGTATTCCTCCAACACAAGGAGGACCGTTGTTAAAACAGAAAAGACGGACATGAACTTATATACACAAATAATCCTCTTCTTTTGCAAATTAGAACTAAATGCAAAACGACAAACGGCATAGCACTAACCTCAACAAACGAACGGCGACGACCGGGCGAATCATGCGCCCACCTTCAACTTCAAGGTCAGTCAGTCAGCCAGTCTTTAGTCTTCAGGTGAAGGTCAGTGGTAAGTCAGTTCAGTTCAGTTCAGTTCAGTTTGCACAAGACTTGGTGTGGCTAGAGCCAATCGTGTGTCCAGATTGTTGTGTTGTCGGCGCGTTTCCGTAGCTCCCAACACTGCGTGATTTTCTTTTTCTGAAGGGCAGAAATTTCGTGCAGTATCAGCCCTGGCAGAATAAGGTTGAAACAATAAGTAAATTGCATCTGACCCTAAAAGCCGCGTAACATAACTCGGGGTATACTGCCACCCAACATAGGTCTACTGCTTTCTTAAAGGCCTTCACTGTTGTGGTATTTATGACCTCTTCCGGGAGCTTATTCTAATAGGGTACCACTCTATTTGAGAAGTACCTCGCCTTAATTTGGAGCCTCGAATGTTTCCTTTGTAATCTCAGGCTATGCCCCCTTGTGCCTCTCTCGGGGATCAGCGAAAAAAGGTCTTCTCGTCTTATTCCTGACAGTCCTTTCATTACCTTGAAGGTTTCTATCAAATCCCCGCGAATGCGCCGTCTTTCTATCGAGAACAGGTCTAGGGCACGGAGACGCTCTGTGTAGTTGAACTCCCTTTGCCCAGCCACCATTCTAGTGGCTAGCCCTTGCACTTTCTGCAGACAGTCGATATCTTTCTGGTAGTACGGTGTCCAGGCCTGCACGCACTACTCCATACGCGGCCTAACTATGGCCTGATATATCGGAACGAAAATCTCCGGATCTCTACACGACATAATGGATCTAACTCGAAAGAGTTCTCTCCTAGCCGTATTGGCTGCTGAGGTGCACTGCTTCGACGGCTTAAGGCTGTTGTCCATTATAACTCCTAAGTCTTTGACCTGCGAGACCGCCTGCAACGAACCCACACCGTTCTCACTAGCCCCTGTATTTGTGGTCAAGCATTGACACTTGGTGAGGTTTCGTGGAAGGTCCCATTTGCGTGCCAAGTTTTGTACTGCTAACACGTCAAGTTCTATATCTACTCCAGCTATCTTGATGTCATCGGCAAACATAAAGGTGCGGTTTGTAAGCCCACTTGCTAGGTCGTTGATGAAGATGAGGAAGAGCAGAGGACCGAGCACCAAGCCCTGTGGCACCCCACTTGTTACACCTTCCGGTTTTGAAACATGACTCCCCACCTTAACACTAAAGGTTCGCCCTGCTAAGAAACTGCTTAACCATTGTCTTGCCTTTCCAACAATTCCCATAGACTGCAGTTTGACGTCCAGAAATCTGTGGTTCACAGAATCAAACGCCTTGCCGAAGTCCAAGTAACAGACCGCAATCGATTGCCCTTCGTCCAGACGCTCGGTTGCCTCATCGAGGAACAGCAGGAGATTCGTCAGACAGGATCGCCCTGCCACAAACCCATGCTGAACATTTGATATGAGGTTGTGTTGAACCAAAATGCCAAGAGATCTGTTTCCTGACTATTCGCTCCAGGCACTTTCACAGTACTGAAGTCAAGCTAACCGGCCGGTAATTTTCGGCCTTTTTCCGGGGTCCACTCTTGTAAATGCCTACCACTGTTGCTCTCCTCCAGTCTCCCGGCACAATTCCCTCTCTAAGTGATGTTTCATACAGCTTCGTCGCCGGAGCCTTCAGAACCTCGGCCAGAGGCTGAACGATTGCTGGATGAATCCCGTCTGGACCTGCTGCTTTATTTCTATTCAAGGTTTGCAACTCCGCGTACACTTCTTCTTCTCCTACAGTAAGTTCGGGTATTGGACGCGCCTGTGGGCCCTCCATTCTTTCCTCCAAACTATTTTCTGGTCGATATATGCTCTTGAAGAATTCCAAGAGCATGTCAGCCTTTTCTTCGTCGTTTAGAGCTGGTCGTCCCTGTGCTCCTTCCAAAGTTGCTACACACTCTCTCATGCTTTTGTGAGATTGCACGTAGGCGTAGAATCGCTTTGGGTTTGTGCGGACCGACGCAGCTAACCGACGCTCGAAGGCATATTTCTCCACTCTTTGGATCTCTTGAGCTCTGTTCCTAGCCATCTTATGGCTATTCCATGCCCCCTGAGTTCTGCACAGCTTGTACGCCGCCCATCGTTGCCTACGAATAACTATGGCCTTGCGGACTTTTGACTTCCACCATGGGGGTATATTTCTACTGCTTGCCATCGTCAGGGGTGCGAACTTATCTGTAAGTTCGAGTAGCCCCATCTTGATGGTCTCCCAAGGTTCCTCTACGTAGGCTTTTGTGTGTCTCGGTGTCCACTGAATTTCCTCCGCCGCCCTCTTTAGTTCACCTATGTTGATTCTCCCATAGCGCCGACGTAATACGATTTCCTTCAGCGCCTTGCTTAGTCCTAGTGTGACCCTTGGGACTACATGATCACTTTTTCCTAGTGGCTTTTCCCACTTAATTTCCTTAACGTCCTGATGGTGCCGCGTCATGATTAAGTCAAGGAGAGATGGGTGCTGTCCACCTCTGTGTCTAGTGGCCTGTGTCACGTGCTGCGTAAGTGCATGTAACTGGACCCACTGCGGAAACTGGTCTCCCGTTGATCCCCTTGGTGCGATCCCGCTTTCCCAGTTAAATTCGGGTGGGTTGAGATACCCTAATAAGATGAACTCCTTTGTCTGTGCCAGCACCGCATCCAGCATTTGCAAGAGCTCAACGTCTTCCTCATCTGTGGCTAGCGGTGCCCTGTAGATACAGATAATGCATACTGTTCGCTCCTCGATCCTGATAAAGCAGGATCTGGCCTGTACATTACCGGAGACTAAGTTGAACGGAGCCTCCCAATGGCCTATGTCGGTCCGCATTAGAAGTGCCACTCCGCCCCCTACCTTCCTTCTATTCTATCCTGTCTGTAGGCAGCGTATCCCTGGAAGCGCATGTCAGTATATGGCTGTATCCAAGTTTCCGTCAACGCAACGACCTCAGACTCTGCGATCCTAGCCGTCAACTCCCCTCTTTTTCCCGGGAGACTGCAGGTGTTGGTGTACCATATTGACTGTTCCCTGGTCCTCGTTACTGACTTCATTGCTAATTTTACGGCTAGGGTATCCCCGGGCGCAATCTCCGAGGTGATGCCCCGTTTTTTGCCTCTAAAGGTGTCGGCGGTGCAGCACCTTGCATATCAAGTGACACTCTGAGTTTCGTGGCTTTTTCTTTTCCATCCGTCGACCCAGTGTCAGGCTCGACATGCACAAAGGACGTTACCCCCTTTTGAGTCGCCGTGCCGATGGCCCGGGATGGTCTTGCGACCACCTCAGCCCAACTGGCTTCCTCGGCTTTTCCCTCTGATACCTCCAACTTCGCTGGTTGCACCAGAGAGAACGTTTTGGGAGTCTCCTTTAGAATCGGGCTGTTTTCAACGCCAACCGGACTGAATGTCCTGTGAGTCCCCTTCTTTTTGGTCTTTCGAACTTCCTGATCTTTGGCTTTTTGTATACCGGCGCCTGAAGCCACCTTTGGTACCTGGATTACTCCTTGGGCCTTAGGTGTTGACTTCCCAAGAGAAGTCATCTCCAGTTTCGCTATATGTAGCTTCGGCCTCTTAAGATCAGGTGTGCCCGTTCTCAGCGAGACTATGGCATTAGCCGGTTTCACAAATGCTGGGATATCAGGCGTAACCCTAACAATTCCCTGAGTGTTGCCCTCAACTGCTCCCACCCTGGACAGCAGCACATCCCTCCAGTAGACACTGTGGAATACAACTACCAGGGGTCGTGGCGGCGCTGGTTGTGCTCCACGCCATAGTCCTATTCGATGGCACTTGACTATTGGTGTCGTGGGAGGTAGGCCAGCCATCCTAAGAACCTCAGTCACATGCCGGCGGTTTTCCTCTTTCCTGATTCTACCGTCTTTTACGATGTTATCCCTAAGGTTATGAAGCAGCAGTCTTCTACTTCTGTCTGCCATGACCTCAGTGTCACGCTTCATGCTTTGCACTTCAGCATCTAGGAGTTTGACCTGCTCCTTGAGGGATTCCACTTCCGTCAGGAGACTTTTCCCCACATTGGTGAATCCTGCTACCTCTTTGCCTTCTAGGCCCTTTGGCTTGGGTTGTCTTTTTTATTTTTCTGCTCTGGCACCCGGTTTTCCTTTCCCTCTAGGCTATGGATTGAACTGGCTCTCTCTATTTTTGGTTCCAGCTTCGCTTTCGTGTCCCCTTTCCCTAGTTTGCCTCGAATTATGCGTGAGCACTCTCTTGCAAACGCAAAGCAGTGGACGCATATCCACTTGAGCGATGGGTACTTGATGTGCAGCTCGAAGTCTATCTCTTTCAGCTTGGAGCACTTTTGATGATACCAAATGCAACACTGGTCGCATTGAATTCCCTCATCTTGCACCAAGTCCGTGCATTCCTTGTTCCCACAGCTTACTGCCTGACCAATGGGATCAACCTCTGTCCCGTTCATTTCGGCAGTGATGGTCGAGTTTGTTTGAAAATACCGTCTCGAACACCAGTGGGGCAATAACACAACCTTTTGAACAGACACAAACGGTACACTAAGGCAGGTGCAGCAAAAAATCCACAAAATCGGTACACTAGAAAAAGCGCAACAAAAAGATGTTAGCCGGTATCAGTTGCACTGACACTGACAAAAAACACCAAAAAAGACACCAAAGGGTATACTCAGTTTTCGAAGAGAATAAACTCTTCTGAATAGAGTGAACTCCTCAAAAAGTACGCGTACCGAAATATTAATTACGATACGTTAGTTTGGCGAAATAACGTGTGTTATTTCACCAAACAATGCAAAAATGCTTATCGCTGAGAGCAAGATAGTGTCTTGTGGTCCAACCTTAATGATGGCCAAATTGGCGTTATTCATGAATACTGAAGAAAATGGTTCGAACTAATGGAGTCATTTTTGCGGAAAATAAGAATGGTGTTCCTACTTTTGCGGAGAATTTTGTTTAAGTTATCCATTTCGTAGCACATAAGGGTAGCGAAAGGCTGTTACCGCCCAGACCTGTTGGCCGTCGTGGCCGTTGCGCGAGCTTTTGTTGATGACTCTGAGAGTTTCCCAAGACATGTAAAAGATGCCTATAAATTGTTCTCAAGGTTCGAGGAAGACTTTCGGTTATTTCAGCGGCAGACTTTCACCTCGTTTTACGTGTATGAGAGTGTTAGCGCTGAGAACTGGCTTCGTACGCATCCGGGTGCACTGCCGAAGCATTTCCCATACTACCGGGTTAAATTTTGCTGCGTGCACAATCGACGGCAAAATAGGACAGCCATCAGGTATGCAAAGCACAGTGAATCTATCTTTACTTTTCATATATCAGAACACTCAATGCCCGGCCTTCGTGAGGATCCGTGCCGTTGGAATGCAATACAAAGTCGTTGGTTAATGTCTGCAGCATAGCCGTGATTTTCATCTAATCAGCGACTGGTTCTACCATCGTAATAGGCGTTTGATTCTCAAACAAGAGTCACACCTACTAGAATTGATGGGCACTTTCCGCCGATCCAGCGAAATATGTGAATACGCTCGCCAGAAGTTCAACCGGTTGTTCACAGTAAGGGATATTTACTACTTGAGGGCCAAGGCGAATGCCGTAGATAACCGTAGTGATGTGCTGAATGTTCAACAACTAATGACTGGAAAGGGTTATTTGAGAATCATATCGCCTGAAGGCGTAGTTAGGTTCGCGTTTCACATTCCACAGACCGTTAAGTCTCTGGCTGATAAATATAGCGAGGTACTGCCAGCGGATTCCACCCACCAGCTGAACTGCGGTGGCTACCTTCTTTGGCACTGCATGTTGATAGACGATAGTGGCCTAGGTCGTTCAATTTTCTACGCCCTGCTTCCTAACGAGAGCAGTGCTAGTTGTCTGCGTGCAATCACCGAAATGAGAGCCAGGTTACCGGAGACAGCGAACGTGAAGACAATCATATTTGATCGAAGCTTAGCGCAGTACAATGGATTTGCGGTCACGTATCCAGGAGCAGAATTCGTTTTTTGTCGGTTCAACGTTCTTAGGGATATGAAGCGTCATTGCTATCGCTTGCACGGCTTGTCCTTAAATGACAAGCAACGCGTACATCAATGGATGCGAAATTTGGTTTACGCCTCAACTAGGGTGATATTTGATATATTTAAGGCCGCCATTCTTGGCCGTAGTGCAGAGGCCATGAATTACTTGAACCGAATTTGGTTTCCGTATGAAGCAATGTGGGCGGGTTATAGTGTAATAAATAAGGAAACCTTCGGTACTTTTACTACCAGCAGGGTCGAGGTTGAGAATCGCCACCTAAAGGAAGGGCTATCTGCCAGATCGTCCTTGGTAGAAGTTTTCACTAAGTGAGTTACAATGACGATTTTCATTTTGCCTTGTACAAAGTAAAACCAGATAATAAATGTTTCCGTTTCTGCTTTACAGACAGAACACGGCAAAACATCACAACGTTCCACCGTTATGACCGTAGAACTTCGGCACGGAAGTGTGCAATAAAGGATCATTTTGTACCATTGAACGGCCATCTTTCAATACAATTCTTATTCTTCATTTTGTCCTCCATTTTTGCATTCGCTACGGAATGGGTCCATCAATTTGGTGCAACGTATTAAGATGTGGGTGGCATATGTGTAGGCAGGTGCGCCAAATGGGCTTCGTGCTTCAGCTGACGTAATTAGAGGTTGGCTTAGTTGCGTGCAATCTTACAACATTGCGGTCAGGGAGACAAAATATTTCAGGCAGGAGCTGATCGACTAAATCCACAATAGTAATCCCCAAACGTATCGGATCATCATCTTGGTTATATATATATATATATATATATATATATATATTGATAGTAAGTAATATGTAAACGTGTGGACAAAATTTCCCCGGAAGCACACGACCGGTTTCGCGGTTGTTGCCGCTCATCAGGTATGCGTACCCGGTACTCCTCCACCCACTCGTCCTCATACTTGTACACTCCGATGTTATATGTTCACTAGGATCTAATTTGAATCGTCTGAAGTGTGAATGGATACTCTTCAATGAAGAGCGCACAAATGAATCAGACACGAATAACTATAAGAGATCACAGTTGTGATTCATTTGTGGGCTCTTCAATGAAGAGTATCCATTCACACTCCAGACGATTCATATTAGATCCTAGTGAACATATATATATATATATATATATATATATATATATATATATATATAGGCATATACACATACACGTGTGCATACGGATTAATGCACACGTAAGTACATGTATATATATACATATATATGCATATATGTGTATAAATGTAAGCATCTATATTTAGATACGTATGTAAGTACACATGTATACATTAACAAATATATATATATATACAAATATACATATATATAGATGAAGTAACTCGAGGACTGGACGAAGGTAAGGAAGTTGAGGTATGCTACCTCGACTTAAGCAAGGCGTTCGACTCCGTTAATCGTCGTCTTTTGCTATGCAAGTTGGAGACTTTCGGTATAGGTGGGCCAGTATTTAGGTGGCTGGAGGACTTCCTCTCCCACAGGACGTTTTACGTCAAAGTGGGGGACAGGTGCTCCAGTTTGGTGAACGTCACCAGTGGTGTACCTCAGGGATCCGTCCTAGGCCCGGTCATATTCTTGTTATTTATTAATGACCTGGCATCCGCTCTTCAGTCGCTTAGCTTTATTTTTGCGGATGACGTAAAGATTGTTGGATCTGAGGGTAGGGCGAACTTGGGCTGGGAAATAGGTACCGTCCTGAACTGGGCATACGAATGAGACTTACCTCTGAAAGCTGAAAAAAGCCATTTTTGTCGAGAGCAACAGAGAGCCTAACTGTCGCTCATGATCAAGGGCTGTTCAACATAGAGGCAGTCAGTAAGATTAAAGACTTTGGGGTCACCATGAACAGTGACTTCAAATGGTCGGAGAAATGCAACGCTGCTGCGCATAAGGCTCGTGGGGAGCTCTTTAGGCTGCGATCAGCTTTGTCTTGCCGGAAGCCGGAGGTATTCGTACCTATTTACATGGCTATAGTACGACCTCACTTAGAAGGTAGTGTGCAGGCTTGGTCACCCTTCTACAGAAAGGACGCCACCTGCCTAGAGAAAGTCCAACGTCTCGCCATGCGAATGGTTGAGGGGCAGAGGGGTAAGACTTACGAGCAGAGACTCTGTGACCTGAATCTTTTCTCGTTGGAAAAGAAGAGACGTTGAGGGGATCTCATAGAAACGTTCAAGGTAATGAAGGGATTTTCTGGCCTTAGACCAGACAGTCTCTTCCAATTGGCCGTAGATTCCAGAACAAGGGGACATAAAAAGAAGCTGATAAAAGCCCGATCTAGGTTGATGACTAGATCGCACTTCTTCAGCAGCAGGGTAGTGAACAGTTGGAACGGTCTGCCTGGTGGAATGGTAGATCTGCAGACCGTCCAATCCTTCAAAGGTGCCCTAGGTCGCAAGTGGTACGAGATATTTCTTCGTAGTGAGCCTTGAGTTTATCAGCTGGATGGATGACGGGTAGCACTATAGTCCTTCTGGAGTATGGCAATAGACTTTTTCGCTCATGGCATAGTCTCTGTAACGAACGTTTGAGCAATGCATAGCCAAATATCGCAACGGATCCAGAAATCAAAAGACGATTATCCGTGATATTCTACGATACTGGATTATTGCATGAACAATGATACCAAAAAGATACAAACCCCAATAATACGATCACAAGGACTGAACAACGAGAAACCGAATTGCAACGTGTGAGCAAGGAGCACATGCGTCACGCAGGTCCAGAACAAGGATGTGACAAAGCAGCGCTCTGGATGCGAACAAACAACAATTGGTACATAGAAACAAACAGTTCGTAATGACACGGAAACAAATGACTGATGGCGGGCGGGAAGGGGGCACATAGATGCTGTTCTTGTAAAAGGCCGTCCTGCCCTGGATGTGTGCTTGAGTGAGTGTGTGTGTATGTGCCGGGGTGTACAATGGAATCACAGGTATGACTACACATCAAAGGAGGACTTTTTGCAATGTCAACGGATAGACTGTGTGGCAAAAACGAGTAAAATGTGGGCAAGTGTACGTGACCTCAGCCCCGTTAATTCTACATGCAGTGTCGTGTCGCATGATAAGCTAAGGTTTGGACAATTAGCTCCATAGTACATCGTGAATGCTGTATGAAATTAAACACAAATATACTTCAAAGACGGTGTATGGAGTTGGGTCCTACAGGAGAATGCATGAGGGTTAGATAAACGAATTCAGCTTCATCTGGTATCAGAAGACATGGGTATAGCTTGGTCGGTAACTTCGGCCTCGACCGCGTCACTGTCACCTTCAAGCAGACATTTTACGAATATCTCGCAATACGTCTCCTTTGTTCGTCCTCACCACCTCCGTGCGCACGAGGCCATCGATTTCTGTACGAAAATCCTTGATCACTCCAACCGGCCAATCGTCTTTATGTAAGTGGCTCTCCAGGAGGATGACCACGTCGCCACGTCTGAACGACCTCTGTTTGGAGACCCACTTTTGTCGAAGCTGCAGCGTCGATAGATACTCCCTCGTCCATCGTTTCCAGAAAGCCTGTGCTGGGTAGTTTACTTGCTTCCATCCAACAACGCACGTTCCACTCAGGGTTTTCGGTGTGATTGCTCCTACTTTTGGCCGCAGTATTAACAGGCTGTTCGGGGTGAGAGCCGGTTCGCCTTCCGGGTCTGGGTGGATCGGCACCAGGGGTCTGTTGTTCAACATGCTTTCTACTTCTGTTAGTAAAGTATTCAGCGTCTCGTCATCGAGTTTTTGCTGTGAGGTCAGGGCTGTGAGTATTTTCCTAGGCGAACTTATCAGCCTTTCCCAAACGCCCCCACGATGACTGGCATAGGGTGGAATGAAGTGCCATTCTATCCCCTTTTCTACGGTCTGGTTTTGTATTTTGGCGGTGTCCAAGCGGCTCCACCATTCCTCTAACTCCTTATGAGCCCCAACGAAGTTCGAGCCATTGTCGGAATATACATTCTTGGGAACGCCCCGCCTCGCGATGAACCTTTGGAGGGCCATTATGAATGAATCGGTTGTCATATTATGCACTACTTCCAGGTGAACTGCTCTGGATTGTAGGCATGTTATCAGGCAGCAGTCCTCTTTTAGGTGCTCCTTTGCTGTCGTATAAGTAACGGGCCAAAGCAGTCGACGCCAACTTTTACGAAGGGGCACCATCCCTGCTGGACTCTTACGGCTGGAAGGGGGGCCATCATTTGTTGGCCTGCTACCGCTCTCCGGCGACGACAAGTAACGCAGTTGCCTATGACTCGCTTGGCCGTCGCTGGTCTCTTTATCCCCCAAAGCCGTCGACGTATATTGTTCAATGAGTGATTCAAACTTGCGCGTCCCTCTTCTCGATGTACATGGTCTATCGTTATGTAGTGGCCACCAGGGATTATTGTGAGGTGTTTCGTTTCGTGCTCTAGACTTGAATTAGTCAGCCGCCCCCCAACCCTCAGTAGTCCGTTGATTCGCATGGGGTTTAGTTCTCGGATACTACTGTGCAACAGCCCGCTTCCTTTGGTGTTATCATCTGTCCTGACTAGCTCGCGGGCCTCGGACGGGAAAGCGTCTAGTTGCAGTAGGCGTAGAACTTCGAGTTCGGCTTGATTCAGCTCACCCGGTAGTATCGTTTCCACGTTCAATGTTTTGTGGTCTTGCGCCCTTCATAATCAATAAGATTGCTTTGCACCGTGTCCACCAGACCGCGGCTCTTAACATTTTTGTCCAGTTGAGGAATTGGCACAGTTTCTTTATCAGGCTTACGCCTCCCGTGAAGTTTATGGCCAGTATCAGTCTTTTAGTCTCGATAACACCATCATCAGCCTTGGGTATTAATAGCGTTGGCCACATCTCTTTAGTTGCCGTTAGGAAGTCCGGTCCCGCTGTACACATCCGCAACCTCTGGTGTATTCAGACACATTGAGCAGAAGTCGGCCGGGTTACTGGCGGATTGTACATAGTGCCATTGATCGGTTTTAATCGACTCGTGAATTATGGTGAGTCTGTTGGCCACGAAAGTGTTGAAACGAGTGGCAGTGTTGTTTATGTAATGAAGTACCGTGGCTGAGTCCGTCCAAAAGTTTGTTTCCCGGTCTATACGGTCGAAGCATCTCCTAATCAGCCTCGCGGCTTTCACGGCCAGTACTGCTGCCGTCAGTTCCAGCCCTGGAATCGACACCGTTTTCAGTGGAGCCACTCTCGCCTTTGCGAACAGTATCTGGCTTTGTCGCCCACCATTTGCGTCAACCCAGCAGCCGTAAGCAACTGTCCCGTAGCCTATTTTTGATGCATCGGAGAACAAGTGGAGTTTGGCGTCATTTGTGCACTTGATACCTGTTAAGCGTCTTTGTATTATTATCTCCCCAAGTTGCTCCAGGCTGTGCAGTCAGTCACGCCATCGATTATCGTCGCCATCCTGGAGAGGTTCGTCCCAACCCGTCCCTCTTTGGCACAACGATTGCAGTAAGCACTTTCCCGGTAACAACCATGGCGAAACAAAACCTAGGGGATCATAGAGGCTTGAGACTGATGATAGGATTCCTCTCCGTGTGACTGGTCGTTTGGGTAGGCCTAGAGTGAAAACGAATTCGTCACCTTAGGGTTTCCACTGAAGACCAAGCGTGCGCTCCATTCGTGAAGGGGACCCCAAAAGCTCTCTCGTACACTTTATTTTCTCGGACTTCGGGATAACACTGAGCACGTCTTGGCTGTTCGAACCCTCCGGCATTTAGAGTGGCGATCAATTCGGTCATATAAAGAATAGCAGTATTTGGATCGTCAAAGGAGCACAGAAAATTCTCTACGTAGAAGTGGTCCATTGCTCTTCTTAGTAAACCGCTGGTGCCGCCGAAAAGCTTGAAGGTTTCCCGGAGGGCAAAATTAGCACAGAAGGGGGATGATACCGTCCCAAAGGGATAAACGGTCAGCCTGTACTCATCGGGTGCACGATTTGTGTCGTTCTGAGGCCACCAGAGAAGACGGAAGGCGTCCTTATCTTTAACGGGCACCTTCAATTGTAGAAACATTTCGCGTATGTCCGCAGAAACGGCTACTTTTCCTAGCCGAAAACGACATAAAACCTCGACTAGTGGTGTTGTCCAGTCTGGGCCCTGTAGTATATGGTCGTTGAGTGGCACACCCTGACATTTCGCGGCACAGTCGAGAACCACTCTGACCTTCCCCGGTTTCTTTGGGTTCATGACTGGGTGATGGGGTAGGTACCACCTAAAATGTGCGCTGAATAACGCTGCATCCACACTTTCTGTACAACCCAAGTCTGTGTAATGCTGCATGGCTCGCGTGTATTCTATCCCTAATTGTGGTTCTCGAATGAGCTTGGTTTTGGGGGAAGCAAAATCTTCTCAGAGCCCTTTCTCGGTTGTTTGGCATCGGTTTCATTTTGGGCCTCCACGGAACAGGAACCTCGAAACGACCTTTTGCATACTCGACGTTCTCGGCCACCATTTCCAAAGCCAACCTATCTTCTCGTGATGGGGCATCTCTGTCCACGGCCAGGTAGGCAAATTCGGTATTAAAAAATTGTTAGAATGCCTGTTCGATATTCGTCGTTTCCACCGAAATGCGGTTGATTTGTTTGCCGCATCTGCCGTCTGTACTACCGTATAAAGTCCAACCGAATATGGTGCGTACTGCATAGGGTGCTTTGCGGCTCCCTATCCTTTGGCCCAGGACCCAATGCGCTTCCGGTATATCGCAGCCGATCAACAGATCAATTTCGTTACTCTGCCACTCCTCAATCGTAATTCCGTTGAGATGCGTCCACTGGGTCAGAATCGATTGCACTTACTGAGGTGCTCTTATCGGCAGGTCCTTTATGATGAATGCTTCTAGAGTTTCTGCTCCATCGTTGCCGACCAGGAGGATGAGTTGTAGGTGCAGTTTGGTCGACTGGATGACTTTGGTGCCACTCACTGGGCTCACTGCTAATGAAGATTGATACCCTCTGATCCCATATCTCTCTGCAAACTCCTCCCTTACTAGCGTGGTATCCGAGCCACTATCTATGAAGGCCAACGCTTTGACCACTCCTTTTGAGGTCACTACTCCCACGGCAACTACGCCTAAACGTACCGGTTTACTGGCAGACCTCGACGTTGAACAAATAACGCTGGGTTTGGTACTTGTCTCGGGTAATGTCACTCTCGCCTGGTGCAGCAGCCGATGGTGTCTGCCCGTGCAACCATCGTAACCGCATCGGTTCCTTGTCCTACAGGCTGCCGTCCGGTGCGTGGTGTTCAGACAAGTAAGACATGCTCCTGCCATCCTCGCCATTCCCCACCGTTCGTCTATTGTGGCGTTGCCGAACTTGGGGCATTCTGGTAGTCCATGACTAGCGCCATAGGACTAGCAATTTGTTTGCGCCTTGACATCGCGTGAAATATCATGTATATTGGTCCAAGGTTGGTATTTTGGATTTTCGCGTGCAGGGGTTTGAGCTTGGCTAGTACTGTGCTTGTTTGCCCGGTTGCTGTCCCGGACGAGTCGGCCGAACCTACTGTCAGCTATCTTCGTTTGCCTGTCCAAGTATTCAGTCAGGTCTTCGAAGTTGGCTTCCCTGTCGCTTCGGCTTATCCGTTCTGCTTCTTCCGCCCACCGACCCTGTAGTTCGGGAGAAATGTGACGGACTATGTTTTCCGACGTGTGCATGGCATCTAGATCAGCTCTGTAACCTAAATGGTCGAGGGCTATTGAGCAGTTCTGCATCTTGATCACCAGGTCGGCCATTGTGTAGACGTCGCCCTTGGTTCTCTTTGCCCCTGCCATCGTGCCCTCTATTAGGTTACGGGCTACTTTGAAAGGTTGGCCAAACAAGTCCCTTAGAATCTTCCTTGTTCTTGTGTAGCCTTGTTCCGGGTCGAGAGCGGTACACCCGTCGATAGCTTCTCTTGCTCGGCCTCGACAGTAGTGAGTCAGGTAGAGAAGCCTTTGCCCAGGGTGTAACAGCCGGTCGTGGAAAATCCCCCTTTTTCCCTCGCGATTCAGTGTTTTTCCCAACATCACTCATTTCCATACACTATTGACTTTTCTTTACGAACTGGTTGTTTTTCTGGACCAATTGTTGTTTGTTCGCGCCCAGAGCGCTATTTTGGCACATCCTTGTTCAGGACCTGCGTGACGCACGTGCTGTCTGCTCACACGCTGCTATTCGGTTTCTCGTTGTTGAGACTTTGTGATCGTATTATTGAGGTTTGTATATTGTTTACGTCATTGTTTATTTTAATAATCTAGTATCGTAGAATTATCACGGATAATCGCCTTCTGATTTCGGGATCCGTTGCGAATTTGGCTACGCATTGCTCAAACGTTCGTAACACAGGGTCTGTCACCTCATTTTCGACGAAAGGCTCGATCTGCCTGACAAACTTGCAGTATTGTTCAGCTCACCCGTCGAAAATCGTTAGTTCCACTCTTGGCAAATCAGTCGATGGTGTCTTGTAGTCGGCGACCGGCGTGGGATTCCGTATCTTATTGTATCCTGGTCTATCGAAAGTGTCGAAGTCGCTTGTCTCATTTTCTCGCTCTTTCTGTGTACACTTCTTTTCTGCTTCCTGGGCCTGTTGTCTAGCCGATAGTAACTGTTGTTCTAGGTCTAGTATTCTCAGCCTATATAAATCAACATCCTTACGATCCATATTGCCCTTATTAACACATAAACTAGCACTGACAGGACTAGGTGATCTAACATTAACTAAAGAATCAAGTGTACCCAAAACCTCCCCAGAGACTTGCCGTATTACTTCCTGTCCAGATACCAATGTTTTCGAGCCTTTTCTTGGCATTTTGCGTGCTCCTCCTCGTTCCAAATTGATCTATGGAGTATTGTAGCGAAAGTTCGAGCAATGCATAGCCAAATATCGCAACGGATCCAGAAATCAAAAGACGATTATCCGTGATATTCATCGATACTGGATTATTGCATGAACAATGATACCAAAAAGATACAAACCCCAATAATACGATCACAAGGACTGAACAACGAGAAACCGAATTGCAACGTGTGAGCAAGGAGCACATGCGTCACGCAGGTCCAGAACAAGGATGTGACAAAGCAGCGCTCTGGATGCGAACAAACAACAATTGGTACATAGAAACAAACAGTTCGTAAAGACACGTCATTAATGTAAGAAAGTGAGTGATGTGAAGAAAAACACTGAATCGCGAGGGTTTTAGGGGATTTTCCACGACCGGTCGTTACAGTCTCAGCGAACGCTCTCGATGCATAGTGTCTCTCGCAGTTGATGTGCGATGGGGTCTTTCGTTTCCCTCTCACTTTTAGTGGGGATTCGACGAAATACACTCGGCAGTGGTGGGTGCATACCTGGTGTGCATACCTTTGAAGGAATTCTGGATTCTCGATTGGCCGTGGCCATTACCTGTTCTGTGCAAACTGAACTGAACTGAACTGAACTGAACTGAACTGAGTTTCCTCTTGAATAGTGTCTCGGTTTCCTCTTCCACCATCTCGGTCGGTAGAGCTCTCCAGAGATAGGTCACTCTCTTCGACAATCGATAGATGGCCGGTAAGCCGGCGGAATGCACCTTGCAAAGCCTCAGGGTGTGTTCTCTGGTACGATCATCATTCCTGAGCGGGAATTTTTACTGTAGTTCCTGGCCCAACTCGCCGCCGATTATTCGCCTGGCAGAGATGAGGTCGCCTCGAAGACGTCGATAGGCAATGGGAAACAACTCGATGACTTCTGGGCTTTCCTCATAGCTGAACCCACACAGTCCGGCCATGAGGCGTGTGGCAGCACGTTGCACTCGTTCCAGTTTGGCTACTTCCGCCGCCGTGCACGGGTAGAGAGCCAGACCGCCATATTCTAAACGAGGACGTGCATGTGAGACTTAAAGCAGTCGGAAAGTGTCCAGGGGTAGGGCCCAAATGAACGGCGGATGGGACCAAGTATCTTCCAAGCTGAGGCGCACGCCCTCTCAGTGTGTGCTCTTGTATTCAGATTGTTGGTGACAGAAGCTTCGAGGTCCTTTTCCTCCTGCTGGTGACGGAGTACGATACTACCAAAGCAGTAGCCGGAAGTATCGTTGGAACTACCAATCCTCATGCTCGCGCATTTGTCCACGTTTATTGGTAGACCCCAGGTGATCAACCGATTGACGAGAGCCTGCAGATCCTCCTGTGGTATCTCGCGATCCTCTGCCGATCGAATGGTGCGCCAGATCTTCAGGTCATCGGCGTAGGTTAGGCAATGGGATCGAATGGTCTGTGGTAGGTCGTTCACAAACACTAGAAACAACAATGGTCCTAGCACGGAGCCTTGCGGCATGCCACTGCCAACTGGATACCACGCGGACTGGAACTGTGCAACTCTCACGAAAAAGGTTCTCCCGACCAAGAACTCCTCAATCCAGTGAAGCATGGGTCCTGAGATGCCCATGGCCCGGAGTTTCAGCAACAGCCCATTGTGAGGAACTTCGTCAAACGCCTTACTAAAGTCCACGAAGATGACGTCCGTGACGTATCCCTCGGCCTTGGAGTTCGACCAGCTTCCACAGGCGGTCAACAGGTTTGACAGACATGATCTGTTCCGCCGAAAGCCGTGCTGCTTTGGGCATAACAGTTAACAGCGCTCTAGATGTTCACGTATGCGAGTAGCCACCAGCCTTTCCGTGACCTTTCCAGCTACGGAAGTGGGGCTAACTGGGCGGTAGTTGGCCGAGGTGGATTTTGTCCCACACTTGTACAGTGGAACAACGACTGCTTTTTTCCACTCCTGAGTTAGACTTCCAGTAGCCAACGACCAATTGAACAACCGCGTCAGTGGTGTAGTTAGCTGGTCCGCCAAATCCTCCAACAGCAACGGATGCACGTCGTCCGGTCCCGGTGACTTATGGGTTTTGATGGATTTGAGCATCTTATTCACTTCCGGCTCCCCAAAATCATACATAATGAACAGCGGCGAGCTATCCACCATCAGGATTGACGCACCTTCCTCCATAGAATAAACTGACAGATAACGTTCGGCTAATGTCTCAGCCTTTCCGCCATCTGTTGCAACCATTTCGTCTTTGTTCATCAGCGCTGGGATACCTACCTTCGCTCTGGTGCGGAGCTTTAAGTATGCGAACCGGCGCTTGGGTGCTCGCACTGCGTCAACCGCAAGGGACTCCTCGAATGCCATCCTCTTTATCCGTTTTTGTTCCGTACAGTGGTTACAAATCCTGCGATAGAGATCATAACCCTCACCTGTGGATCGGAACCGCTGCCAGGCCCGATTTTGTTGTTTTAGCAGGCGTCTGAGCTCCAGATCAAACCACGGCGGTCCCATCACCCGGGGTCTACGCCAGTTGAGGGGGCAGTAGATATTCATAAGGTACAAGATACAGTCACGAATAAACGCCCAAGCTTCGTTCACATTGTGGTGGACATTTGAATCCTTGGGAACCCAGTTGACGTTTAACGCCGCACTCCGGACATCTTGGAATGGAGTGCGCCAAACATTACGTCCAATGTGTGGTCTAGGGGATGGACAAGACTCAGTGCGCCAGTGAATTTCCAGCACCATATGGTCACTGCTTCTAAGTGGAGGGAGAAGTTCAACGTTATCGACGCCCGAGCTCCTGGGAGAAAACACCAGATCTAGAAAGGAACCGTGACCGGATTGCCTCCGGGTTGATTCCTGAACATGTTGGTGTAGTGCCAGTTCTTGGACCGTTGTCAGTAATTCCCGAGAGAAAGGATCTGCCCCGGCCGCTGTCCTACCTGATGTCCAGTCAATATGCGGAGCATTGAAGTCGCCCAGGACGAGGCAGTGGCCGTCGCACGTCCACCTCCTCAGTAAATTCATCATATCTAGAGGAGTGACCGCAGGTGTCCGGTAGATGACTCCAACTGTCCTAAAGCCTCCAGCGGTAAGCTTGACGAGGCACCATATAACTTCACCGAATCTTTGCGGGTCCGCGAGCGCCTCTAACTGCGCGGTTGGGATGTCTGATCGTACGAAAAATGCTAAGACTCCACCAGCTCTGATAGAGTTCCTATCGACCCAGAATAGTGTGTAGCCAGGGCGAGACACCTCAGTGTCTAGAACATCGTTACTCAGCCACTTCTCCGTCAGTGCTATCATAGTTGGCCAGCCGGACTGCAGCAAGTGTTCCAGGTCATCTCTCTTGTTCAGCAGACCACGGAAGTTCGACAACAGGATGACGAAACCGCCTCGGCCTGCTACCACCTCCATTTTTCAGGGTTTCCTAGCTTGGGAGGACTGACAGGGACGCTAGCATCAGCGGCCTCCACCGATAGTGAGGGGCTTGTTTCTGCACCTGAAAATCCCGAATGATCAAGTCCGTTTCTCCTTGTTCCATTCGTTCACGTCGTCCGATCAACGCATTTCTATATTTCTCACGATCCGCAGGGTCGAGATCTCGGTGCAGCCAAGCTTGCTCGCCTTTTAGCTGGTGGGATCTTCCTAACACAGAAGTCGCGGATTCCTCAGAGTCCAGCACTACTTTCAGTGGACAAGGGCGTTCAGCGTCACTAGCTTTGCCAATTCGGAAAACTGATTTTACCCGCAACTCCTCTGCAGTCTCCTCCTCCCCGGGGACAAAATATTTTGTTAGCGCACTCCGAGGACTCGCAATATCATGGTCCAGACGTGCCTGTGCCGTGGTTTTCTTTGTTTCAGGCAAGTTCATTATTAGGAAGCGCTGTTTCCTCGACGGTGGCATTCTCCGTGGACGGTCCGCTGTTGTTATCCAGGCCGGTCTACTTTCATCCACGGTGGTGCTCTGTTGGCTGGGTTTTGTTCCTATGATGCCGTCGTGCGCTTGAGTGGCCATATCAGTACCAACTGGGTCCGCATTGTGGCAGGCAGATTTAGGTATCTTCTGGCATTTGCCGTTTTTTGTTCCGGTTGGCTCAGTGACCGATGTTGAGGCCACCTCTGCATACGTAGCACAGTCAGGAATAAATACCTCGGCGGAATTTTCCCCTTCTAACGGCGATGATGTCGGCGAGAGTGATGATATTGGCGAAGAAAAAGACGATGATGCCGCTGATTCTGCGGCTACTGATGGCAATGAATTGATCGATAGTGCTAATGATGATGATGACTACGAAGTTGATGACGCCGCGGTATCTGTGACAGGGAAAGCCATTTCCGCCGACTGCTTTGCCAGCCACACAGGTGTTGATAGCTCGGTGCATTTGATGCACAGCACCTTCAGCAACTTTGCACGGCATTTGTCCAGGGCTTCTTGAATATCAATACTTATTTCGGAGCACTAAAGATGGACCCAAACATCACAACCATCACTCTGAAGAGATCTGTCGCATTACCGAAAAACCTTTGGAAAACTAGGCACTCGGATGCAACATTTTTGACTATTTTTGAAGGCTTTGTGGGCAAATTACAGTCAACAGAATGATACAACCACAGAAAATACAATTCCACGTATTTAATAATAATAATAATGGTATATTTCTGGACCATGATCGAGAGACACGCATGTAAACATGGTTAGAGTTTACAATATCACTGAATGAGATGGAAAATTTACAAATACCAAAGAGAGATTCGCACATCACAGCAACAATGGAATAAGCCTGACGAGGGTTTAAGTGAATCAAAACGACCAAAGAATACACGGCGAGTACGAACTGATTTCAAGTCAACTGAGGCAATAGTAATGAATCCGCCGGACGTAAGAGTGTTCAGACGTACATTGGCTTAGGACGCAGGAAATACGATATTCACAAGAATAATGCAAGAAAATGGCCGATAATGCATATTCATGTTCACTTAACGAGGTAATTTGCGTTGAGAAAAAGGAGGCAGGGAAGAATTTCACGAAGGTTCGCAGAGGAATATTAATTTTCATAGATTTGCGGATATGAAGATGAAAGGTACCCCTTGAAAAGGTGAGACAATTTCCATGAGAAGTAATGTGTGTCATCTGGCGTCGGCAGTTCGCACGTGGTGGAAGATGGATGAGGTTCCAGGAAGGAATAATCAGCAATCGGGAGGCCGTGCCCATGCGGAACAAAATAAGGCAAGACAAGAGTGAAAACCTTTGCAATAGGCCAGGTTATGCTGGTAAATCAGCTAATACATCATTCTGTTGAGTTTCTTGTGGCTTTTTTGTGTCCATCTTGGGCTTTCTGAGCAAGGGTTGGCTGCGGTTTTGTTCGCTGTTTCATCATGGGAAGGAGGCGGCCATCGCCGAATCTGGACCGATCACAATATAATTAGGAGTCGTACGGTGGCTTTGACATCGGAGGGTCTTGTGGTGAGAATTCTTCAGCAAGCCTCAGAAGGGCATATACAGCTATACTGGGACCTCTCGCGGGTGAAACCCGGTGGCTAGGTCGTATTCGCGGTAGCCGGCCTTTGGTGCGGTTGTGGACGGGCAGAGAAAAAGATAAGCTGTCTGCACGATATATTACAGCCAGGCAACGTGATGGCCAGGTGGTTCTGAAAGTGCGAAAGGAAGGATCGCAGTCTCGGAGATGTTCCAGCTGAGGGTTAGCGTGAGCAAAATAACAGATAAGAGTGCATAGAATGGAAATGAGGCACAATGGTATTAGTGAAATGGGGAGTCGTCGGAGTTGTGATTCGGTGTTCGTGAGGGCTAACTGGGCTTACATTACTAGGCAAAATTATTGGTTACCGGTTCGGCCATTCACCGAGGAGTCTTATCTTTCGGGGTTAATAAAGTCGTGGAGGTGCATTTGGACTAGGATCTGAGGGCTACCTGAGAAAGCAGCTGGGCGACACGAAGAACCTTGAACGGCGAGTTTGCAAAATAGGTCTGGGGGTATATGACAAATCCCACAGTGGTGTTTAACAGGTCACAAGGAAGCAGCTGGGACACACTAAGAACCCAAATGGCACGTTTATATGATAGATCCAGAGGATGTACGACAAATCCTATCGTGGGGTATCTACAGGTCTAATGCTGCAGGTTGCTGTTAGGTAAGACTGTAAACTGGAGGGTAGGCTGGATTCTAGGACAAGAGGAACGCCGCTTTCTTACGAAAAGGAGGAGAAGCAGATGCGCGGGCGAAAAATACGGGCGCTTTTCTCTACGTTCTTACATGTACGTTTATATATACAATAATATCTACATGAATATAATTAGCGCTTTGATGAGACGCGCCTGTCGTCTGATGTAGCGACTTGCTGTCCAGAACCACAGCGGATTTGTAGCTGACGTCAACAAACATGCCAGACGTGCATGGGAGGGTACGAGGTGGTTGAAAATTAGAGCGGGAGGTGGGTAAGCATATGCGGAGAGGCCAGTCCGCTATCACCCACGAGTCAGTCTCGTGCGTAGGAACCAAAAGCATGTCAAGCGGACAAGGGCGGTGTGGGATTCTCGTAGGGTCAGGCGTAAGCTGATGGGAGACACCCATGATTGGAGGTTGCCCATTTCCTTCGCAGCCCGATATTATTGGTATATATAGATCAAATCGATCCCAATAGGTCTTTTTGTTCTCCACTTTTTTCAACGGAGGGGTGGTTGAGCCTGCATAGGAGCTTTCCATAGCCCCTCCGCCCGACCGTAATTTTCCACGTATATGTCATTTTTTTGCAACTGCTGTGAGTGGTCTGGTTCCCCCACATCCGGACGCAGCTATGGTGAAAATGCCGTTGACATCAGGGGTTCCGCTTGCATGGGCTGAGAAAATACGGAGTGGAGCTAAGCAAACACATGGAGGAGGATAACGAGTGTTGTAGTGTATGCGCTTGTTTATATGTTTCAGTCACCTACAGCGCCAGACCGTGCCTAAAACTGCCAGAGGTCGTTCTGGTGTGGTTGAGTAAGGCTGCGCCAGTAGATGTTATTACACACACGGAGAGAGGATAGCAATCTAAGTTAGGTGATGGATTCGGAAATCTTGGCGATACAGACAAGCGTTTATGTCGGGAAATATAAAAGGAGGCAATTGAGACCAACAGGTAGCTATTGGAAGGTGGGTGTATGGGATGAAAGATTTTCAACCGGGATGATTAAGGAAAGCGAATTACGGCCAAGCAAGGAAGCTGAGGGGAGCGGAAGCCAGGATAAATAAGAAGAGAGTCGAAGGATGAAGGAGTGAAGTAGTGGGTGGTGGGACTTATTGCCTTAGGATCCAGCACCACTGGACAATTTGGTGCTGGGGGAAAACATCAATGGCTAAAAACCTTCAGCTATAGGAAAGTTGTTTTACATGTCTGCCCTAGTACTATATAGCGGGGGAGGCAGTAATTGTTTAGACATAGTTGTGAAGACCGACTAGTGAATTAGATAAGGCAGGGTTGTATAGGGGTTAGGTGATAGTGGGTGAACGTGGGTGAGCAGCGAGAACCGGCAGGCATCTAGCTAGTTATAGTTGTAAAAGACAAAGACTGTATCCTCCTGCATTGTGGGTTATACGTAAAAAGTGATAATAAATGATAAGCCTAGCGTCTGTCGTTAGGCAGAAAATGGTAGGTTTGGGATATGGTGCCATGATCCTAGTAGTGGAACCCGTTTTTGAAGGCCAGCTCGACAGATAGCAGAGAGCGGCAGAAGAGACTGAAGCTAGGGTTCTAAAGTTCGATGCCTTCTTCATAGACTCGATCCTCAGATATGCTGGTGTTAGTCAAAGATAACATATGACTAATGGTAAGTTGTTATTTAAGGGCATGGCTGAACTGGGTTATTGACGCACATTTGCGAATGCTCCGGGGTAGCTTATTTCAAGGCTTTGAATATTTAATGAGAAAGAAGTTGGATCTTATTGCCAGCCTGGACAGTGGGATAGCCAGACTGTAGTCTCTGTGACGCAGAGGGTAAGATGAGGGTAGCAAGGACTGTATAGAGTTGGTAGAAGTGAACACAGTGCGATGACTAAGTCTATATAGAAAACACAAGTTAAGCCTAAATTGTCTAAGCCATACGGGGTCAAGTTTTAATGGAGTGCATCGCTCTTTATAGCTTAGTGGAGAAGAATATCCTATTAGCTTCCTGGTGAAGGTGCGCTGGACTTTCTCCAGGCGTATTCTATCAGATTTAGACATTCCAGAGGAGATTATAGGGCAATATGCGAGGTGGGGTCTAGCATGGGATTGGTATGTAAGGAGAACATCATGTTTCATTTTGAATGATCTGAGAACTAGGCCTATTACCTTTATGGCCCTGGCCGTCTGAAATGAGACATGTTCCGAGAATTGTAGATTGTTAGTGTATCGAAGTCCAAGATCCTTCACTGATGAGCTTGGGACGATAGGTACTTGGTTCGGTGACAGAATTCCGAGGGAGACTTGACATCTGTAGGTTTTGTAGAAGCTTTTAGGTGTCGAGAAGAACACCTACCATGAAATGCACCATTGCTCAAGTTTCTCAAGATCATTACCTATTTCAGACAGCGCTGTGCTCAAATCTTGATGGCGGAACTCATACACGATTTTGATGTCGTCGGCGAACAGAAAAGATGTGCCGCGTTGCACAATCGAAAAATATCGTTAATATAGAGTAAGAAAAATAGCTGACCAAGTACACTTCCTTGTATGACTCCACTAGTGCCAGGCGCCGGTCGCGATTGATGACCATTAGCATATACAACCTGGGTTCGATCCGACAGGTAGGAAGTGACCCATGATAAAAGCGGGAGTGAGGAACTCGATCAAATACCTTGGTCATATCGAGGTAGATGATAATCACATATTGTCCGTCGTCAGCTGCCGTGGTCAGTAGGTAGAAGAAATCAAACTGGCATGTGGTACAAGAACCTGAATTCAGGAAGCCATGTTGACCGCTGTGAATAAGGTTATGGGAAATGAGATAATCGAACATACGCTGTATAAACAAACGCTCCATTATTCTGGCAGCTAAGGGGGTATGGTTAGTAGGACGATCATTTGAAGGGTCATATACTGACCATTTTTGTGGATAAGAATAATGGTCGAAGTTTTCCACTGGAATGGAAAAATGCCGTGCTTAAGGGACAAGTTGTAGCGATTCATAAAGACAACAGCGACGTCAGTTCCGCCAAGGTGAAAGAGTGCTGGGGGGTGCCGTCATAGCCAGGGCGGGAGGAGGGTGTGACACGCAGCAGTAGGTGGGCCACATCGTTCAAACTGAATTCAATGTCAGAGAGAACCTGCTCGGTTATGAGGGGTACGGGTGGCGGATTTAAAGTGGCGTCAGTGGTCATGGATTCTAAAAGAAGGCATTGAGCGCCTCAGCGATCTCGGCTGCAGATTTAATCTGCGTGTTGTTTCCCAAAATTAAATAGGGTATCCCTGAAGGCTCGCTCTGATTTCTGCTCTTGAGCAATCGGGACAACCGGCACGATCTGTCGAAGGAATTCAAGGCCGAAAGCTCCTGCTTTCTCAGCAGTTCATTAGTCCGAAGACTGATGGTGACAGAGAGAGAGTGACGTTGCAATAGTATGGAGAAGTCCTTGGTTTTATTGTAGATCTTCTGCAGTTTTGCATGTTTATTTTGCAGCCTTGTTTGGTAGGAGCTGCTGTCTTAAGAGCATTTGGCCCCGGTGGTGGTGACTGCTGACAAGCAGCCATGTAGCTTATGGTAGAGTACGTCACTGGCGAGCTCAGTGTTGTGCTGTAGGAAGTATTCATCATAGTTGAGGGATCGAAGCATAGGCTTGAGGTTCATCCAGTTGATACTGTGCAGGGGCTGTTGAGGTGAGCTACATTGGGGTCCGTGGGTCCAGCTGTGAATCTGCAAGATACCATTCTATGGTCACTGTCTGGAAAAAGGTTGAGGGCGGTAGTCATCACATCCGATAGGCCAATGGTAAACATCAGGTCAAGTATGCTGTTACCTCTGGTTGGTGTCATTACGTGCTGGACCCAGCGCCGTGCGCGTATGGTCAAAACGAAGCTCGCGAAGTATTGGGGTGACGACATGGTGTCCCAGCAGATATGAGGCGCATTGAAATCGCCAGCAGTGAGTTTTGACGAGGAGGGTATCACGTCGGAACACTTGCCGGTGTCGCGCAGTTCAGTATTTCGTCAAGAACTAGCTTCATTTCAGCTCAGTTCAGCCTGCGCAGGATTGAGACCTTCCATCAGCCTAGGTGGAACTTGCTCCAACTTCTTCCCACGACCCCTTGCTCGGGATTCCTTTGCCACATGGAATAAACCCTCCGGTCTAAGCCCCGAAGAGCCTTTTATTACTTAAATGTATTAATGAGTTCCCTCTCGTGGTCTCCTTTTTTCCGTAGAGAAAAGTCTAAGGCCCTGTAGTCTTTGCTCATGCGTCTTGTCCCTCTGATCCTCATTCATGCGCGTTGCAAGACGTTGTACATTCTCCAAACAGGTAATAACCTTTTTTTGAAGGGTGACCACACCTGAACGCAGTTTTCCAAAAGAGGTATAGTTATAGGCATGTACACTGGCTTGAAAACCCTTCGTTGTCCTAACGGAAATGCCGATCCCAACCTGAAGAGCTCACCGTGTACCACTTTTGCAGCCGTTGTACAGTGATCCGACCACTTAAGATCAGAAGTCACCGAAATCCAGAGGCCTACAACCCTGTTTACCGCCTCTATATTGAATGGGCCTGGATGGTGTGCCACCGCCAGGCTTGTCGCCGTCCGTGACAATAAGTGGTCCTTCCTTGCACTCAGAGGTAAGTCCCACCTGTGTACCCAGTTAAGAGCGGTAGAAATCTCTGCTCAGGCCATCTCTCCCCTGAGCTTCCACTAACTTCACATCATCTGCGACGAAGAAGCTTGGTGAATGTGGGACTGAGGCTAAATCATTATTAAACATAATTAGAAGTGGGCCTAGCCCGCAACCCTGAGGTACTCCACTGGTGACGTTTTTTAATTTGGAGTTCTCTTCACGTACTCTAGCTTAATACGTTCTGCCATTAAGGAAGTCCCCCAAATGTTCCTGAATCTGCTCATTTATACCAAATGACCTCGACTTGATTGGTAGGCGCCGATCAATAACTGGGCCAAAGGCCTGGCCAAACTGAAGGTATAATACTTCTACCTGTTTACCCTCGTCCAATCTTTGAGTGACTTCTTCTAGGGAGCTCAAGAGGTTGGTCAAGCGCGACAAGTTCTTAGAACCTCATGCTGAGCTGGGCAAAGCGTATAGTTCCCCGGTAGGCGCTCGCAGGCTTGCGCCGGGACGATCTTCTCCATCACTTTGCACAGAATGCAGTTTAAGCTAACAGTTCTGTAGTTTCCCATTGCAGAGTGGGGTCCTCCTTTATGTATAGCCATTACGGCTGCGTCTTTCCAGTCCTGTGGTAACCTTACATAGTCCAGACTGGCCCTATATAACTTATATACTGGAGGGGATAGAATATCAGCTAATGGCATAGTGATAACAGGGTTCACATCATCTGGCTCGGCAGACTTATGGACATCTAATCCCTCCAGGTGTTTGTGTACGATTGCCCCTGGACGAATGAAGTCCGTCATGCCGGTTGGAAGAGTCACCCCCTCAAAACTTATCTGCACACCGTTATCTATGCTGTCCACACTGCAAGAATACACATCCATTCCATGGGCTCTCAGTGGTCCTACTGCATCTCTCAGCGAACCCTTGGACTGTACTTAGCAATGGCACTTCTTTTGACGCTCTTTGACACCGTGGACCAACTTCATTTCGTACGTGCGCTTAGGAGATTGCAAGAGGTCCACCGTCTCACTTCCATGCTTGATTTATCGAATCCAAGCCCGGCGACTACCAGAAGCCTTAAGAAGAGCCCGGCTACAGTTTTGACGCTTCAGTGACTTGCCCATTGCAGCCCTCCACCACGCCAGCTTGCCCTCACACCTAGGCTTCAAGGGGGCGAACTAGTTTTGCAGGGTTACTAGAGATCTTTCAATCACCGACCAGCGTTCCTCCAAACCAGGGTCTTCGGCTGTGTCCTATATTGTATCGACGGCCCTATTCCGAAGCCTGGGAATATCCATAGTTGCGAAGCTCCTATTAAACCTTACGGATTTTTTGGGCTTATGCATACAAAGAGTGTTAAGAACAAATACTGAAAATCCATACAAATGTTCTAAGCCTTTCGTGAATTAGACTATATTTGACATCATTTCGAAAAGCTCGTCCATACACCGCACTTTTGCACTTTCGTTCGTTCGTGCGAGACATCTGAATTTGGTCTTGAACCGTTTCTGACTGTCGCGCTTGAGCCACGGGGCTATGGACCTTTAGGTTTTACTGTTGAGTCTATTCGGCCGCATGCTTGAGGTTTGTATGTATTTGTACCTTCTGTGAATTTCAACCTAGTACCGTAGAAATTGCGAATCAATGTTGTCCTGGTTTTGGGATTCTTTTGAATTGGCCAGGCGTTGCTTGATTTACCAGAATTGATTCGCACATACCTAGACTACCCAGTCTGCGTGTGGTAGATTGGAGTCTACAACTATGGCGGCCCTAATAACTTCCTTAACTAGCGTGGTAAGTACGTGGGGAAGCTGGGCACTCTTTTCTCAATTTGTACCCGGGACCCCATACACACAGGCCACATTTAACTTTCTGTTCGGGAGTGTGGGCTCAACCATGCGCAATTGTATACTACGAGCACAAAACTTGGTCTGCGATTCAAAATGGTTCGTACCTGCCCTGACGAGGATGTCACTCCCCCCCAACTCAGTCGTGCTCCCTGTCCTGCCTATAAACAGCAAACTAGTTTTGTATTATTACCAGTACGTGGCCATCTTTAGAGAGCCATGTTTCCCTAACGGCAACTATGGACGCATTTTGCTCTTCTGAGGCTCTAAAGAGCTCCATCCACTTGTCTTTGATACTGCATGCATTGGTGTATAGCATCAACCCTTTTGAATGAACGTTTACGGGTTTCTATTGTTTGGTGTTAGCTGGGTCTTGGGCGCAACGCCCAAGATGGTGGCAAGTTTGTTGCAGCGGTGCCCATCACTAGGATTCATGGAGTCCACTGGTCATCCAGAATTACCGGACACCACCAGTCCATCACTATGGGCGCTATCTAGACACCCTATTTAACGAACGTCGTTTCATCCTCCGCCGGACAGGACTGCCAATTTTCATCTTTCAGTACATTCTCAATCACAAAGAACCCTGACGGCCTGTATGGCTTGCTTGTAGCCGTCGGTGAAGTAACCCGACAGTTGGATAAGGTATTCTGCTGTCCCCGGCGACCTTTCTTTAGCGCCCTCACCGGTCTAGCCATTTTTCACCTACGGACAAACCAGCTGGCAGAACTCTACGCTCGTCAGGCGTAACCTGATATCTACCCCTAGTGGTGTGGGCCATCGTTGCCTCCTCGGCTAGCAGCACATCTCTGCAGTTCTCATCCGCATGCTGGACCAGCACTGATAGTGCGAGATTCCTTCCCCGTTTTCGTGAGCGGAGATTTCCACGTCCCCACTATGTGAGCTGTTCTGAGAGACACAGAACCTGGTAAACTTGCAAGTCGCCGTATGTAATGCGCTGGCCTCCTATCTGTTTTCCTTCTTGGCTTGCCTGGTTTAGTATCAGTAGCTTACGACTTGATGTCCGTCCCGGCGACTGGACACGCCTCTGCAGATTCATCGGATGGATTTCCCAAATATGATATCCAGATTCGTCTGTCTTCTCGATGTTGTCCGCCGCGTTTATCGTTCTGTTATTCCCCCTACCTTGTTCTTCTTCCTGGGTTTCTGTGTCATCCACTCACTCGTGGTGGTTTGCCGCTTAGGAGTGGGTGCAACTTGCGCGGGGCAACCTCCTGCCTGTCCAGTAAATATCCCGAGAACCGCTTTGCCTGGCTTTCCTAGGGCTTCTGCACATGAATGTACTAGCTTACCGCGCGGTGTCAAATGGCGCTCAGTCTTGACCATATTCAGCAGGAAGTTGGGCCTTGTCCCGCTTATATTGCTCTAGATGGGCTAACCTTGTAGCCTCCTTGCAGAGACCACAAACCCATTCGACCCGCTTGCTCTTACAGTATAGCCGATACTCATCATCACTAAGCCCAGATCAACCTTCATGGTCGCATCTGCAGCACACATTGCACTCGATACCCTAGTCCATTTGCTTCCCGCATCCGGTGGCTGGACAGGGATACACCTCACGCGTCATGACACGCACACCATAGCAGCGAGACACAGGCCATAGAAAACGTTACTCGTTACTAAAAAACCCACTGCTCTTGATTACTCCAAAGTACCGTTGTTCGCAACACACACACAAAAACTCCAAAAGGTTTAGAGGAAAATGAAACAAAATGATAATCCGGATGAAAGCCCACCTCGGGGCTACCCTGTTACGCATGACGGAGCGAAATAGCCTTTGTTATTCCGGAGTACAACTAAAAAGCTTGGTTCAAAGCAGAGCACTTCAAAAATTCAGCCGGCTAAGGTCTCTCAATTCGGTTTCCTTGTCTTGAAGTCTTGAGGTAGTGCACGGGGGCGATGCAAAGCCCAAACATTTCCGGATTTTGTGATTTTCTTGCTTCTGAATGTTACCACTGAACTGGAAGATAGTTCGATGGATAATGAAGCAATGGAAAATGAGGAGGGGCGGCTAAATGCGAATCTTGACTGTGTCTTGCACTTGGTGTTTCCGGCGAACTGGAAGATAAACCACTGGATAGTGCAAAATGGTTCAGACTACTGGTCTTGACGGCATTTTGCTACTTTTATTGCAGGTAATCTTGAAGATAGGCCGCTGAAAGTTGAGGAGAAGTTTAGGTTTGCGGCAGTCCGTCCAGCCCGAGGGGCACGGAAGATTCCGTCGTGGTAAGTCTGTCAAACGTCACACAGCGAGGTCCTTGAGCCGCGCACTGCGCGCGGCCTTGTTTTTCAGTTCGGTTTTGTTCAGTTTGCACATGACAGGCAGTAACCACAGACAATCAAGCGCCCAAAATTCCTCCAACGTCGTGCACTCTAGTTAAGCACCTACCATTGCGCAGTTTATTTCGACGAACTCCCGCCAAGAATAAATGAAAAACGTGAATCACATCGCTCGTCAACTTCGGGAGACATTATGCATCATGAATCTTAACTGAGACAGTGGGCAACATACGAGGACATCATTTATAACACTCCCCGGAAGGACCACGGCGCTGCCCTTCATCCACTTAGTGAACGTGCTCATATTCGCGACTATGGCCCGCTTGAAGAGCTGGGCTTTCTGTGGATCTATCGTTTCACCGGGCAGCCTGTTTCAACTGTTCACTGCCCTGTCGGTAATGAAGTGCCGCCTGGTTATAGACCTAGCTAAAACTTTCACCAGCTTTACATCGCCCCCTGTTCTGAAATCCAAAGTCATTTGGAACAGACTAGCATAGATGGTCATCTGATTACCAGCGAAACATCAGTACGTGACTTGGGCACGTAATACTGTAAGGTTGATTAGACCTTACTTCGCGGTTTCCTTAGTAAACGCGTGCTTCGGTCCTTTGTACTGCGTGGACCACCTGCACGTTACTCTAACGTGCGGCACTGCACAAATATGTTAACCAGAACAGTATTCTCCACGACCCGTGAGAACGAGAAGGCGATTGGGAGAGATAGTGGTTAGCGTGTATTTGGGAGCGTGCGTGAGAGCGTGCGCAAGAGCAACGGTCAAATGGCCACCGCGCTTGGCAGTCAGCGTTCAGTTAAACAATAAACGTGGTAAAAGTATGAACGAAGATGGCAACCGCTACAGGGGCCTCCTCCTAGAAGTCCGACGGAGTTGGGCTTCGATCGTGATGGTAAGCCGGAATTATTGGTTGTCCAGGAACTCCTCATAGCTTCTCCGTTATATTGTTGTTGACGTCGAACGACTGCTGATGAGTTTACCGGTGCCTGCACTCTCGAGATCCGATGTGCGTGGGTCCAACTGTGTTTTGGCGCCCGCGGGTCTCATACGAATGCAAGCCGGAAAATGCCTCGTCAGGTCCATCCAAAAAGGCGTCCAGTTGCCGTCTCCAGTGCCAGGCTGAACAATCGTCCCGTTGTCCAGTGAGCGGTTGGCTCCTTGAACGTGCACGGGAGTCAGCCAGGCTACGGATGAAGCCAATGTGACTTGTTAGATCCGTCTGAGAGAGGGCAAGGTAAACTGGAACAAAATAGCGCCTGAGGGCGCCGGCGGATGTTGGACCGTAATAACAACACACAAACGATGTTCGGTGTTGTTGTAGTCGCTAGGAGACCAGAAGAAAATGAAATCATAACTACCGATTGTAATTTCACGGGTTTGTTGTTTGGTAAATCCATGGCGAACTTCCCAACTTATTGCTAACAGTCGGTTGTAAAAATCGTCACGAAATCGGCGAAGCGGACGGGATTTCGTAGTTGGCGACCGCGACGGCTACTTCGCGTTGCGGGTACGGTTGGAGAATCTGATGGACTAGCTGCCGAGTCCTCACTAGGCGTAATTGGGGGTGATTCGAGTGGTAACTCGCTCGATGCAGGTGACTGAGCGACTTGAGTGGGCGTAAATTGGCCGAGCGGCTTGCACTCAATGACGGCAGGTTTGAGACGATCGATAGATACGGTGTCGTGTCGTCCGTTGATATCTATGACAAATGTTTTTGCCCTACGTTTTATCACCCGAAACGGGCCAGTGTATGGCGCTTGTAGTGGTGATCGAACGCCATCGACGCGAAGGAATACATGGGTAGCGGTTCCTAACGCAGTTGGGACATAACTTGTAGACTGTTGTTCACGCGGCGGACTGGCCTTGAGCACTCGCATGTGCTGCGTAAGGCGCTGAGCATAGTCACCGTAGTCGAAAGTCACGGTTGGTGAGGGGGCTACCAACTCCCCAGGCAGACGAAGTGTACAGCCATATACTAGTACGGCCGGTGTTGTGTGTAACTCCTCCTTAACGGTACTACGCAGGCTTAAGAGTGCTAATGGTAGTGTTTCACTCCAAAGGGGGTTACCGTTTGCTCGAAGGGCGGCTTTTAATTGCCGGTGGAAACGCTCAACCATACCATTGGCCTGAGGGTGGTAAGCTGTCGTCTTAACGTGTTGGCAACCGAGCGTAGCGAGTAGGCTGCCGAAAGCGCCGTCAAAGTGTGGACCGCGATCGGTGGTCACTATTGCCGGGCAACCGAAATGACTAACCCAACCGGTCAGAAAAGCTTTCGCGGCCTCTTCCGAGGTGGGACGAGGGATAGGGATGGCCTGCGGCCAGCGAGTAAAACGATCCACGCATGTGAGTATGTAAACGTACCCAAGCGAAGGTGGGAGTGGTCCTACGAGGTCGACGTGCACATGATGAAAACGTGTTTCAGGTTCTGGGAACCTGGCTAACGCCGCCTTAGTGTGCCTATGAGTCTTAACACGTTGACACTGCAGACAAGCACGAGCCCATTGACGGACATCTCGTTTGACATTGTGCCAAACAAAACGCTCAGTTATCAGTTTCACCGAGGCAGTCACACCCGGATGAGCCAGATTATGGAGTGTCAGGAACGTAGGATAACGGTGGGCAGCAGGAACTACTGGCCTAGGGCGACCTTGCGATACATCGCACACGATGGTATTCTGGGAAGCTGGAATAGGCACTGTGGTTAAACTCAAAGAACCGTTTTGCCGAAGTCGTTCGATGTCAGGGTCCATAGTTTGAGCCTGTGCCATTGCGTCCAAATTGATGTTAGGCGTTTGTGACAGACTTAGTTGATATACGCGCGATAAGGCGTCTGCGACGGGATTAAGTACCCCAGAGACGTGTCGTATGTCCACAGTAAACTGTGAGACAAAGTCTAAGTGGCGAATCTCGCGTGGTGAGTATCGATCCGAAGCTGACTTCAGTGCGTAAACCAAAGGCTTGTGGTCTGTAAACACCGTGAACGAACGGCCTTCGAGTGCATGTCGAAAATGACGGATTCCCAAGTAGATGGCTAATAACTCTCTACCGAACGTGCTGTACCTTGATTCCGCGGGTTGTAGGCGCTTGGAGAAGAATGCTAAAGGTTGCCAAGAGTCATCTACGAACTGTTGCAGTACTGCTCCAACCGCTGTGTCCGAGGCATCCGTCACTACCGAAATAGGAGCCAAAGGGTCGGGGTGTGTCAGGAGTGCTGTGTTGGCGACAGCATCTTTGACCAAGGCGAATGCGGCCTGTGCCGTGTCCGGAAACACGAACTTCCGCTTACCTCCGCGCAACAGGTCGGTGAGGGGTTGCATCATTTCCGCACAGTGAGGAATAAATCGGCGGTAGAAATTCACCAGGCCGGCAAACTGACGCAACTGGCGAAAAGATTGGGGTTCAGGGTAGTCGCGAATAGCGGAAACTTTATCTGACAGAGGGCGGATACCCGAGGATGAAATAGAATGTCCTATGAACGTGATATCAGACCGGCCTAATTCGCATTTCGCGATATTGATCGTAACGCCGTGCTGGCTAAGGCGTTCGAAAAGTGCTCGTAAGTGCGTAGCGTGCTCTTGCTCTGAAGAACTCGCCACCAAAATATCATCCAGGTATACGTGGACATTTTCCAAACCACGGGTTGCCTCGTGCATGAACCGTTGAAAGGTCTGGGCTGCATTGCTGAGTCCAAACGGCATTCGCAGAAACTCGAACAGCCCGAAAGGTGTAGTGACGGCAGTTTTAGGGATATCGGCCTCTGCTACCGGGAGCTGGTTGTACGCACGAACTAAATCGATACGGCTGAAGATGGAGCAACCTGATAAAGACGAAGTAAGATCCTGTATATGGGGAATCGGGTATCGGTCCGGGACGGTGACTTTGTTAAGTGCTCTGTAATCACCACAAGGTCGCCAGTCGCCACTAGCCTTAGGAACCATATGAAGGGGGGAAGCCCAAGGGCTACTAGAAGGGCGTATTATACCTAGTTCTAGCATATGTTCGAATTCGGCCTGTGCAACACGAAGCTTGTCTGGTGCTAACCGACGCGGCCTACTGAACACTGGGGGTCCCTTAGTGTCGATATGGTGAGTGACACTGGTCGTCACTGCTGGGAGAGGCCCGGCCTGCCGAAACATGGCTGGGTAGGCGGCGATGAGTTCGCTATAAGGTTGGTGTGCCGGTGGTTGAACGTAAAAGGGCGTGACGTGATTCACTCGCGAATTATGACCCGCAACAGCGAAAGTGGTCTGACGATCCACCACTCTGCGGCGCCGTGCATCAACTAACAAGTCAAAGTGCTGCAGGAAGTCAATGCCTAGAATTGGGTACGGGACGTCGGCGATGATGAATACCCAACGAAAATTACGCTTTAAACCCAAGTTTAAGGTGAGCGACCGCTGGCCAAACGTTGGGATGGCCGTGCCATTGGCAGCGCGTAGTGTTTGGGCCTGCGGTGTGCTATTGTCGTCTTTCGCTCGGGGGAGGACGCTCACTTCGGCACCGGTATCTACAAGGAATAGGTTATTTGAAATAATGTCCCTTACGTTCAAAAGACGACTATTGGTGTGATACCCGGCTTCGTGGGTCGCCACCACGGGCCGGGGGTTTAGTTTCCCTGATGAGCACCGGGAAACGTACACCCTCGTTCGCATCGTTTGGCTCCCTCACCGAAGCGACTGTGGTATTTACAATATCCTTCTTTTGAAGAACCGACGAAACGGCGTCGCAATGACGGACTATGGAGCCTAGGTGAGCGTGCGCGGTGCCGCTCCTGTGACCCACTTCTAACTGCTAGGCGCTGCAGGCTCGCGTCAATTCTAGACAAAACTGACGCGAGATCGTTAGATGTGGGCAAGGCAGGCACCGTTGCGACGGACGGCTTGGTTACTCCAGCTACAGCGGGGTTGTATCGTGACATAATGTCATCAGCTATCGCTGCAGTTTCCTCTAGCGAGCATTTGCGTGTGGCACTTAGTAAAACTGGAATGTTATGCGGCAAACGCTGCAGCCAAAGTTCCCTCAAGAGCGGGTCCTCACCTATTGTCGGTCCTCTCAAGCGCTGCATCTCACGCAGCAGTTCGGAGGGCTTCCTACTTCCAAGCTCAACGTTTTGAAGTTGTTGCATACGTTGGTCTTGCGTTGGGGTCGTGCGGGCAATGACAGCCTCCTTTAAAGCCTCATAGCTTCGGGAAGAGATTATTACGTCCCTTACTTGCATTGTGACTTCTGACGGGAGGCGGCCTGCTACCCACCTGAAACGGCTGGCGTCGCTGGTTATACGGCAGTTTTCGAATTCTAACTCAACCAGCGTGAACCAGAGTTCTGGATCAGCAGGTGTGAATGCCGGTATGTGCAGCGTGATCGCCCCAACGGTGGGGTCTGAGCAGGATTTCCGTTCGGCAGACATAGCGATTACTTTATGGAATACCGACGGGAAAAGAAATCAACGACCAATGGGGCACTATAGTCTTCGCGAAAAAAAAAATCACGACAAATTAGACACACAAAATATGTTTGGACGAAAAAAAAATTATTTGGTAAACCAACCGAAAAAAAAATCAAGATAGGGAAACAATAAAACACACAAAAACGTACGCAGACGGGACCTTGAACGGTAGAAAACAAGGAAACTCACGTGACCTGAGGATCACGTCGGGCTCACCAATTGTAAGGTTGATTAGACCTTACTTCGCGGTTTCCTTAGTAAACGCGTGCTTCGGTCCTTTGTACTGCGTGGACCACCTGCACGTTACTCTAACGTGCGGCACTGCACAAATATGTTAACCAGAACAGTATTCTCCACGACCCGTGAGAACGAGAAGGCGATTGGGAGAGATAGTGGTTAGCGTGTATTTGGGAGCGTGCGTGAGAGCGTGCGCAAGAGCAACGGTCAAATGGCCACCGCGCTTGGCAGTCAGCGTTCAGTTAAACAATAAACGTGGTAAAAGTATGAACGAAGATGGCAACCGCTACAATACTCCTGTTTGCTCAACTTCTTAAACAAACGGACACCCAAATGTTTTAGTCCTGCAGGTTGATAGGAATGGTTCACTAAACGTTCCGTTTGCATGAAAGTGAACTCAGTGTCTATACAGCCTACTTTGGACCACTGCTGGAGTATAGTGCAATGGTTCGCTCTAACATTTGCGCGTGACGCGATTGATATAGAAAATGTTCAGCTCATCTTCACTAAGCAAATAGTCGGCTATTCTCCTGGTCTCAACTGTAAACAGCGATGTGGCCTGCTGCAACTCAAACCTCCTCAACTCCAAAGGATGTAGAACAACTTGTTCTTTTTCCACTCACTATTACAATACAGATCCAACAAAGCTTCCCCTGTGGTACCGGGCTCATTAAACTTCAGGTATTTCTTTACGACAGAGCAGCCATTCGGTCATTGCACCATCCTCCAGAATCAGCCCAAGGCCTTACTCCTTTATTGGTAAATATTCAAAAATGTGTAATAAGCCTTCACCTTATGTTAGAGCAATAGGCCAAGCACCAAGAGCTAAAGAGGAGTTGAGCAAATTCCTTGAGGAAACGACTCTGGTATCGAGCAATGATCGTCACTCTTCGGAGGAGCGAGCGTACGAAGTTCGCTCGGGTTCCTGACACGCGGTTCTGAGTCACGGGCCAGAAGACCTACGCACCACACAAACTACCGCAGATCTGCCAGCCGTACTTCATTCAAGCCTTACTTATTTTTCGTGTACAACCTTTTGTTTCACCTAGTCATATATTTCATTAAGATAAAATCTACCTAAAATTACAACTATAGCCCTAGGCCTACAGCTTCTTTCTCGCTCGTCTAATTTACTCAGTTCTTTGTTGAAGGAAGCTAAGTCTGAATTTTTTACAAGGAGTGGCTCATCGAGGTAATTCCACCTCCAGTTGTGACTATACCTGTGCTGTTTCCATTTACTACACTCCGGCTGGTTTGGTTCCACGTCCTCATGCAGAATTTTGTGTTATATTCTACAGAGTGGCTACTCCTATTCCACTCTCAGCCTTGTCCCTGAATCTCGAAGCTTTTGCATCTCCAAAGTTTCGCCCTTCAGTTTTTCCCTCCTACGTGTCAAACCTCAGCACAGTGGTAATAAGCTTACTCATCGACTGTCATTCAGGTCCATTCGTACTTTCTTTTATGTACCAATATTCCACTTAGACAACATTAATTCAACAAGGCAAATATACCACTAGACTTATAGCGTCCTCCCTGCCCGCCCCGTGTACTGGGTTCTCCGATGGAGGAATCTCGGGCCCAATTCTAATTTCTTATCCACATTACACTATGTTTGCTTCACTCGGTCCCAACTGGTTTCTTCCCTCTTCTCAATTCGTTTTGGCAATTCAACCCAGAATCCCATTCGGGCGACCACCATTCATTACCAAGTCATCTTTTTCTTTCTCCAGTTTTCACAATTTTTTGAATTCCCGTCTTATGTCAATCGCTCGTAGCTCGCATTTTTTCAGAACTAGTTCCAATTTCTAAATACCAGATGTTTCTTTTTGCCGTTGACCGTTGAGCCCCAGCTGGGAGCATCCCAGGGTGCATTCTATTTTATTTTTCCAGACAACCACTGACGTGTATCTTCCCTTTGATGGCTCTGAATGACCCACTGATAATACCGACGAAATATCTGGTGCACATCGGGCGTGCAGGATGCCTACAATGATATGCGAGTGCAGCTGGGTTGGCAGATTGCACCTCCTATTAACAAGAATGGTTTTCAGGTTGGATGTCAAGCGCACGGTCAGTCCCACCCCCCGGAACCGGTTATGATAATAATATTAGTTTATTTCGGAGGCGCTCGAAGCATGCTTTTCGCATGATCAAGGTTTTACAAGCGACAAAACTGACAGACAAAACGCTCGAAAAATTGAGAAATACGTAACGTAGAGGTAGGTATGAAAAAATAGAGAAGAAATGAGAAGGTGATAAATGTATGCGCACCAGGGAGTAATGAAGGGAGTTAAAGTGAACTCGGAAAAGGACTCCAACATGGGCCCGGCAAATTTTGAAGGTCGAGGACGGATGGAGCAGATGGCTGAGCCAAGTGGGGGAAAACGGAGCCTGGGAGTTTTACATGAGGAGGACTGAAAATCGTTGCGAGAACCGATGAGGAAAAAAGGAAGAAAAGAAGAAAAGAACAAAATTTGAGCTGTACGGCTGGGGACTAGATAGCCATGAACTATGCTTCATTGCAATAAACGGACGGGGTCAATTTGAAATCAGGGGGCTGGCAATGCGAGACACAGAGAGTGAGTCAGATGGCATCAATACTGCGCAAGGATCGATATAGGGTAAGTTTGAGGCACCGTTATTGAAAATAGATGCATATCATGAGGGGCGGTGGCATGGTGGCAGAAGAACTGGCCGGCAAAGAACTGGAGGAGCAGGAGGAAATATATGGATACAGAAATATATGTATATATATAGCAGAGCAGGAGCAAATAGCAGTGAAGAGACCGGACACAGAAGTAACAGTGGTTGGACGAGACAGGTGGGGTTGGGTCAAACGGTGCGGAATTAACTTGGATAAACATTGATGAATTGTTTTAAGACAGGTAGGCATAGCGGATCAACGGCAAAAGAGAACCAACTTTGGAAACGCAGAAGAGATGGCTTGGGCAGAAGTTGATAAGCGAGGGACTACAAAAGAAATGATCGACGAACACAGGTAAGAGTGAATCTGACATTGTGATTATTGCAGGTGTGACATGTGGAAGTACCAATTGAATACTGATTAGGAGCCGACAGGGGCGAAGTGGGTGGGAAAAAACATATTTCGGGCTTGGGAAGAGTAGAATGGATAGGGCAAGAGTGACATCATGCAGTGAGGGTTTTCATTGTGAAACACGATGGGAACAAAAACAGAAAGGATGGGTGTGCTCACAGAAGTAGAGCAACATGGAGGGGAAGTGAAAAGAGTGCTGACAAGATCGATCAGTTTTCGTTCGATGGTTGGCCAGCAATGTACTGGAAGTTCATTCGACAGTTTCATGTGTATGTCATCTCGAAGTTCATGAAAGACGGCCAATGCTTGATGTATTTGCCTCATTACTGTAAGGTTAAGGCACTGGAGGCAATTGAGGAATGCATGATGCTGCCTCCCAGCGAAGGATATCGTAGAGTTTGTGGGATACTAAAGGAATTGTTTGGCCACCCGCACGAGGTAATGCGATCACCACCAGTCCTGCTTGCCGTAGAAATCAGTTTTTATGTCGATGACTGCCTTGCATCCTTTAAAACTAGCGCCGAGGCTATCGCTTTTGCGACAGGGATAACTGCCTTATTGATACACGCTGGTTTCGAGCTGGGGAAACGGGTACCCAACTGACGGAAGTTTATAGCCTTATCTACAGACCCCGATTTAAGTGCCAGTTTCCTTCGGCTACCTCAGAAGAACGACACCGGTCAGAGAGCACTGGGCTTTCGGTGGGATACGGTCACGGACGAATTTGCCTTTCAGTTCTAGTTGCTTGATAGGCCTTTGACAAGTAGAGGCATACTGTCGAACGTCAGTTCCCTGTTTGACCCACTTGGACTAGTGGCTCCGTTATGTCTTCCGGCTAAGCAGTTGTTGCAGAGGTTATGCAGGTCGGAATTAGGTTAGGATAGCCCACTCAGTCCAGCAGATACGGTGTTGTGGAATAATTGGGTATCATTTATGAATCACGTCGGTAAAATAAGAGTATCAAGAATCATAATTAAAGAGACCCAAAAAGAAATAGGATGCACTGAGTTGCATATATTCTGCGATGCTTCGAAACCGGATACGGTGCAGTGGCATACGCGAGGCGAATTCCCGTGGACAGAGCCCCACAATATGTGCTCCCATGTAGTAAATAGCGAGCAGCACCTATCAAAACCGTTACTATCCCGAGGCTTGAGCTGGCGGCAGCCGTCTTAGGTGTTAGATTGAGTGAGATGTTAAAACGAAGCTTGCCAGATTGTTTTGACGGAGCTTATTTTTGGACAGACTTGATGATCGTCAGGTAGTACATAGAGAACACCAGTACGCGTTATAGTACCTTCGCCGCTAACCGATTGGCAGTTATTCATCAGTATACTAATCTTTCCCAATGGCGGCACGTGCGATCAGAAGATAGTATTGCTGATCTAGCCTCAAGAAGAATTTCAACCGAAGAGGAACTAAGGATTTGGTTGAAAGGACCCCCGCTTTTGAACGATTATAGTCCACCAGGATTTGTGTTGTCGGTCCCACTGGATGGTGTAGAGATTAAGAAAGAGCCGGCCTTGGTGAATACGGCCAACCTGCACACTGGCATCACCCTCATGTTTTCTCGATACTCTGATTGGTCCAAGCTCCTAACGGTCGTCGCTTGGCTCATCCGGTTTACTTCTTATATTCAAGTTATGTTCTCGAAGAGCAAGGGGTTGCTGAGCGTGGGCAGCCTGTCCGCCGAAGCCATAGAGAGGGTCAGGTTCAGAGTGATAACAACTGTTCAGAGGGATTCATTTGGAGAGTTTTTACAGCGAGAACCACTTACAGATGGGCTATGCAAGGGTGCCTTGGGTTCCCTAAAAAAGCTAGGCCCGACTGTATTGGGAAATCTTTTGTGTGTTGGCGAAAGGCTAAATTATGCTGAATATCCAAGTGCCTTTAAACACCCAGTTATTTTACCGAACAGACACCCGGCGACAGAACTCATTATCCGCCACCACCATAGTAGAGAAGGACATAGTAGCACCGCGCAAGTGCTTGCCGCAATCCGCGAGAGATACCGGATTATCAATGGAATCGGCATGGTCAAACGAGTAATAGGACGATGTTTCAATTGCCGTAGGCTGGCCGCCACCGCCGGTCAGCAGTTGATGGCTCCTCTTCCTCCCTGCCATGTGGAACGAGGGCGGTATAGCTTCATTTCGGTCGGAATAGATATCTTTAGTCCAATCCTTGTTCGTAGGGGCCGAGGGTCGGAAAGAGATACGGCTGTCTATTCATTTGTCTGCAAACTCGAGCTCTTCATCTGGAAATGACGGCTAGTTTAAGCACTGACTCGTTCATTATGTCACTCGTCCGTTTTGTTGGTAGACGTGGAACACCAACAGAAATCTATAGCAACAACGGGTCGAGTTTCGTGGGTTCAGTTACCGAGCTCAAAAGCCAGATGAAGAGTTGGGATAAACGGCACATTAACGATCACCTAGCCAGTCGGGGTATAAGTTGGCACTTCAACCCCCCTGCATCGAGCTCCCGAGGGGGCGTATGGGAGAGAATGATCCTTTCGGTACGCAGGTTGCTATCGGTGCTTTCTAAGGAACAGATAATGAGTGAGGAGGCGTTACATACCTGCTTTTGTTAAAGTTGAGAGGATATCGAATGTTCGACCGATAGTCCCACTTTTGTCCGATGAACAGGGCAGATTGGCCCTAACTCCGAGCAGTCTACTACTGCTGGGGGGCGATTGCTGTATATTAGATAGTGCTAACATGAAAGAACACTATTGTGGACTTTGGAGGCATGTCAACCACTTCGGGAATAACGTTTGGCGCCGATGGGTGAGGGAATATATCCCGACTCTGCAGGCCAGACAGAAATGGCTTTCAAAAGAGAAATCTTAGAAAGGGGGACATCGTGCCTGTTGCTTCAGAGACCTTTGCGAGAGACAAGTGGCCCGTGAGGATAATTGAGGACGTAGAAGTTGATGCAGATGGACTGGTACGGACGGCCGCGGTTCGTGCTAGCGGAGGAAATCAACGGAGAGACGTAAGAAAAATCTGCTTGTTAGAAGGTGCCGACTAGAGGCCGGGGTCGTAGGCTAGGGGGTATGCAGGTGTTACGAACGTTTGAGCAATGCGTAGCCAGATTCGCAACGGATCCCGAAATCAAAAGACGATTATCTGTGATATTCTACGATACTAGATTATTTCAATAAACAATGACATGAACAATATACAAACCTCAATAATACGATCACAAGGACTCAACAACGAGAAACCGAATAGCAGCATGTGAGCAGACAGCACGTGCGTCACGCAGGTCCTGAACAAGGATGTGCCAAAGTAGCGCTCTGGGCGCGAACAAACAACAATTGGTCCAGAAAAACAACCAGTTCGTAAAGACAAGTCAATAGTGTATGGAAATGAGTGATGTTGGGAAAAACACTGAATCGCGAGGGAAAAAGGGGGATTTTCCACGACCGGCTGTTACACCGCCCACCAAAATCCTCCTGGATCCTTAGCAGAGTCAAAGGTTCGGTATAAAGGTACTGATTCTTCCTACCTGCCTAGGCCCTGCTGTCAGTGCGCGCGTCTAATGCTCGTCGTCAACGTTGTACTACTGGTCGCAACTAATCCATTGGATACATAGAAGTGAGGCTAGTCTACATCTTCCACAAGACCAAATGACCGATGGCGGGCGTGAATGGTCACATAGACGTTGTCCTCGTAAGGGGCCGTCCGGTCCTGGATGTACGTGCTTGAGTGTGTGTGTGTGTGCGTGTGTGTGGGTGCCGGGGTTACGATTAAATCACAGGTATGACTACACATCAAAGGAGGACTTTCTGCAATGTCAACAAAAGACCGCGTGGCAAGAAAACGAGTAAATGTAGCATGTGTGTGTGACCTGAGCTCCGCTACTTCCACATATGCAAGGGGCATTCGGTAGCGTCAACAAAAAGCAAAACAACGAACACTGTCACATGTTTGATGGGTTTACGGGATGTAGAGTGCGTCGTGCATGCGTGTATGTATCGGGATGTACAATGGAATCGCACTCATCACCACATATCGGAAAGAACCTTCTGTAATGTCAACGAAAAGACCGCGAGCACCTTAACGTGTTTGACGGAGATTGTGTGGTATATATGGTGTTTCTTTATCCACCTCGATTACTGGTGTGAAAAAGGTTTACTAGGCCTCAGGGTTATCAGCTCCTCCGTCTTCGCTCTCGAGTAGGTTATTACTGCGTATGTCACGAATGAGCACTCCGTTAGCTGTCTTCACCTTCACCGTTCTTATCATTCCGTCAGTGCTTTTGATGGTTTCCGTAACTACTCCCAAAGACCAAGCGCTGAAATGTGCGCGTTCGTCGGCGATCATAACCACGTCCCCAACTTTGAATGGTCTTGTTTTGGCCAGCCACTTCTGTCGAGTCTGCAAAGCCGGTAGGTACTCCCGTAGCCATCGCCTCCAGAAGACCTTGGCCAGATAGTTCGCTTGCTTCCACCCATGGAGGTAGCTCCCGCGAAGGTTTACCGGCCCTTGGAAACCCTCGTTCGACCTTAACGTCAATAATTCGTTTGGGGTGAGCGCCAGGTGGGTGGGGTCGCCGTACAATACTGGAACCAGGGGGCGGTTGTTCAGGATTCGCTCCACCTCAGTCATGACGGTGTTCAGCGTCTCGTCGTCGGGCGGCTGCTGCTCCATGATTGACAGCAATATCCGTCTGGCGGACCGGATCATGCGTTCCCATACGCCGCCTCGGTGGCTGGCCTGTGGGGGGTTGAAATGCCAGCGTATGCCGTAGGCCACGGTTTGATCCTGCAGTTCGTCCCTGTTTATGTTTTTGTGCCAACGCTGCAATTCCCGTTGAGCGCCCACAAAGTTCGACCCATTATCTGAGTATATATCGGCCGGTACGCCTCTTCGGTTGATAAATCTTTGCAAGGCCCGTAGAAACGAATCGGTCGTCATCGAATGTGCGACTTCTAGGTGTACCGCACGTGATTTCATGCACGTCATGATACATCCGTATCGCTTTTCTAATCTTTTCCCGCACTTGATCCACAAGGGCCCGAAATAGTCCAACCCGGTGTCACTGAACGGCCACCAGCCCGTAGTCACCCTGCATTCTGGTAGTGGGGCCATGAGTTGTTTGCCTGCTGTGGCATTGCGTCTCCTGCATTGCACACACCGTCGGATTACGCGTTTAACAGTCTCTCGTCCTCTCAACAACCAAAGACGCTTTCGGATGACGCTCGTCACGTGACTTTCCCCGGCATGTCCCTCCACGGCGTGGACGTGTTGAATCATTGGCTCCACTACAGGTTGTCTCGCAGGCAGCAGTATAGGATACTTTGTGTCGAAGTTCAGGTGGGCGTTGGTCAGCCTACCATCCACCCGCAGCAGTCCGTCGATGAGTTTGGGGTTTAAACGCTTCAGCTCGCCTCTTGGAGATGGTATGTCTTCATTGGTCGGCCCCACTTCTTCCGCCCTCTTGAGTTCTCGGGCGAAAGCCTCGCGTTGTATCATTCTGAAAATATCGTACTCTGCCGCTTGTAGCTCATCGGGACCTATCGGGCCGACCCGTATCCGACCTGAGGGCCGTAGCCCTTTCATGACTAGTAAATTTCTCTTGAACCTGGTTAACCAAACTAGCGAACGAAGCGTCTTCATCCAGGAAGAAAACCTGACCAGTCGCGATAGAATGGATGACGCTTCGACGACGTTGGTTGCTATCACTACGCCTTTGATCTCCAGTTCCACTTCCGTAGGGGGTTTTAATTCGAACACGGGCCAGTCCTGTTTGGGCAATTGCAGGAAGTGTGGCCCTCTCGTCCACGTTTCCAGTTGCCTGAAGTTGTTCGCACCTCGGGAGCACAGGTCGGCCGGATTATCTCCAGACCTGACATGACTCCACTGGTGCGTGGCTGATTCATCGTGGATAATCGTGAGCCGGTTAGCAACGAAAGTACTAAACCGGCTCCGGACGTTGTTGATATAGTAAAGTACTATCGTTGAATCCGTCCAGAAGCTCACCGACCAAATGTAGAGATCGAAACATCTCTTCACAGCTTGCACCACCCTGACTGCCAACACGGCTGCGCTGAGTTCAAGGCGTGGGATTGAGACCGACTTCAGTGGAGCAACGCGGGCTTTGGCGAACAGGATCCTCGTGGTATATTGTCCATCTCCTGCGCACCATCGTCCGTACACCACAGCTCCATAACCGACTTCGGATGCATCGGAAAAGGCATGTAGTTCTCCAGTCCGTGTCGTATGGCCAGAAGTCAAACATCGTGGGATTCTTATGTCCCCTAATTTCTTCAAGGTGTTCAAAAATTCTTCCCAGTCCAGCCGGTCCCCTCGGTCCAGTGACTAGTCCCAATCAACTTTCTTACGGCACAGCCGCTGCAGCAAGATCTTCCCGGGTAGCAGCCATGGTGAGACGAAACCGAGCGGGTCGAACAAACTTGAGACGGCAGATAGTATGCCACTACGGGTTATTGGCAGCTCGGGAACGTTTAGCTCGAAAACAAAATCGTCCGTTTCCGCGTCCCATTGTATCCCTAAGGTGCGCTCGATAGGAAGTGGAGAGCCGTCCAAATCTCTTACCCTTTCGGCCTTTTCGTGATGCGGGATGACCTTCAGCTTTTCTGAAGCGTTCGACATCCATTTAGTTAGATTGAAGCCGCCCTCTTCCAGCAATCTCGTCAGACCCCCGAACTGCTCTAGAGCTGATTCCACATTATCGAATGACCCAAGGTAGTCGTCGACGTAGAAGTTCCTGCTGACGCTTTCTACCACCGTCCGATGTACTAGATCGCCATGTTTGTTCGCTGATTCTCGGAGGGCGTAGTTTGCACAAAATGGTGACGATATGGCTCCGAAGGGGTGGACGGTCATCCTATAATTCACCACTGCGTTGTCCCGGTCGCTCCCTTCCCACCACAGGAAACGCAAAGCATCTCGTTCTCCTACCGGAATCTTCACCTGATGGAACATTTCCCTAATGTCGGCAGACAAAGCCACTTTACCCACTCTGAAACGGCACAAAACATCGACCAGTGGTGTGGTCCAGTCAGGCCCCTGTAGTAGGCGATCGTTTAACGACTTTCCCTGGAACTTGGCCGCACAGTCGAAAACCACCCGCAGTTTATTGGGTTTCTTGGGGTTGATAACCGGATGGCGAGGCAGATACCAGATACCCCTTTTGCTGTCGGTGTTGACAGGCACCTTTTCAACGTAACCGAGGGCCCCTTTTCGCTTCATCAAATCCGCGTATCGTTCCCACAGATTCTGGTCTCGAATGAAGCGTTCTTTTAGTCGTAGTAATCGTTGGAGAACATAATTTCTGTTGTCAGTCCACGGGTCGACCGGTGTGCGCCATGGGAGGGGAACCTCGAACTGTTTTTTGAGGCCTCTAGTGCCTTGCCGCACCGTTTGTAGAGCGAAGTGATCCTCTTGAGACAACGTCGGTCTTTCGTCTCCAATGTCATGAAACTCCTTTTCATAAAACCGTTGCAGATGATACTCTATGCGGTCCGTTTCGGCGGATAAGTAATTCACGGAACCGCGTACCCCTACTGGACCGTATAACATCCATCCCAGGGCCGTGCGTACGGCATAAAGTGCCTGGCGGTCGCCCACTCTATGGTCAATCACCCAATGCGCCTCTGGCACGTCGCATCCGATGAGGAGATCCACCTCATCATCTTCCCAGTCTACAACGGTTACATCCTGCAGGTGGGGCCACCGAGTCAAGATTGCGTTCACCGGCCTTGGTGCTCGCATGGGGAGATACGCTAACGTGAATGCCTCCGTTGGTTCAATTTCCACGTTAGTGTCTACAGAGATGAGCTGCAGCCTTAATCTACCGGCAGTCATTACCTGTGTTCCGCCCACCGTGCTCACTGCTAACGACGTCGCACCTTTAGCCAGTTGGTGTTTGTCGGCAAACCGCTCTTTCACTAAAGTGGTGTCGGATCCACTATCAACGAAAGCCAAAGCCTTGACTATCCCAGTCGGAGTCACTACTCCCACGGCCACTACGCCTAAACGTACCGGTTTACTGGCAGATTGTGAAGTTGAACAAATCACGCTGGGCTTGGCACTCGCCTCGGATATGGTTACTCTCGCCTGATGCAGCAGCCGATGGTGTCTTCCCGTGCAGCCCTCGTAACCACATCGATTCCTTGTTCTACAGGCTGCTGCCCGGTGCGTGGCGTTGAGACAGATGAAACATGCTCCTGCCATTCTCGCCATTCCCCACCGTTCGTCTATTGTGGCGTTGCCGAACTTGGGGCATTCTGGTAGGCCATGGCTAGTACCACAGGATCTGCAATTTGGTTTCGCCGTAGCATCTCGTGAAATGACGTGTGTGTTAGTCCAAGGCTGGTACTTTGGATGTTCCCGTACAGGGGTTTGGACTTGGCTAGTACTGGGCTTGTTTGCTCGGTTGCTGTCCCGGATAAGCCGGCCGAACCTGCTGTCAGCTATCTTCGTTTGCCTGTCTAAGTATTCAGTCAGGTCTTCGAAGTTGGCTTCCCTGTCGCTTCGGCTTATCCGTTCTGCTTCTTCCGCCCACCGACCCTGTAGTTCGGGAGAGAGGTGACGGACTATGCCTTCCAAAGTGTGCATGGCGTCTAGGTCAGCCCTGTAACCTAAATGGTCGAGAGCTATTGAGCAGTTCTGCATCTTAATCACCAGGTCGGCCATGGTGTAGACGTCGCCCTTGGTTTTCTTTGCCTCTGCCATCACGCCCTCTATTAGGTTACGGGCCACTTTGAAAGGTTGGCCAAACAAGTCCCTTAGAATCTTCCTTGCCCTTGTGTAGCTCTGTTCTGGGTCGAGCATGGTGCACCCGTCGATAGTTTCTCTTGCTCGGCCTCGACAGTAGTGAGTCAGGTAGAGAAGCCTTTGCCCAGGGTCGGTTACCTTATTTTCAACGAACGTCTCGAACTGCTTGACAAACTTGCAGTATTGCTCAGCTCGCCCGTCGAAAACCGTTAACTCCACTCTAGGCAGATCGATCGATGGTGGTTTGTAGTCGGCGACCAGCGTGGGGTTCCCTACCTTATTGCACCCTAACCTATCGGAAGTGTCGAAGTCACTGGTCTCATGCTCTCGCTGTTCCTGTGTACACTTCTCTGCTTCCTGCGCCTGTAGTCTAGCTGATAGTAACTGTTGCTCTAGTTCTAGTATATTCTCAGCTTATATAAATCGACATCCTTACGATCAATATTGTTCTCAATAACACATGAACAAGCACTGACAGGACTAGGCGATCTAGCATTAACTAAAGAATCATATGTACCCAAAACCTCCCCAGAGACTTGCCGTATTACTTCCTGTCCGGATTCGACTGCTTTTGATCATTTTCTTGGCATTTTGCGTGATTTTTCCTCGTTCCAAATTGATCTATTGAGTATTGTTACGAACGTTTGAGCAATGCGTAGCCAGATTCGCAACGGATCCCGAAATCAAAAGACGATTATCCGTGGTATTCTACGATACTAGATTATTTCAATAAACAATGACATAAACAATATACAAACCTCAATAATACGATCACAAGGACTCAACAACGAGAAACCGAATAGCAGCATGTGAGCAGACAGCACGTGCGTCACGCAGGTCCTGAACAAGGATGTGCCAAAGTAGCGCTCTGGGCGCGAACAAACAACAATTGGTCCAGAAAAACAACCAGTTCGTAAAGACAAGTCAATAGTGTATGGAAATGAGTGATGTTGGGAAAAACACTGAATCGCGAGGAAAAAAGGGGGATTTTCCACGACCGGCTGTTACAGCAGGCGTACTGCTGTGAGTCCTCGCATACCCCAAGGGAAGGGAGGTAGCAGGCGTACTGCTGTAAGTCCTGTGAACTCCAGTGCCTCGGAAGCGTAAGTAGGAAGAGGAAGCCAGAACCGATTACTGTCTAAAACTGCCGTGAACAACCGGGAGAAATTTTTGCGGCCGGTGTTTTGTCCATGTTGATTAAAAAATTCCTCTTCTGCTCACATTCCTATACTCCATGACCGATTTTGGACCACTTTCTCTTATCTAATTCATGCTGACACTGTTTTGTGGTCCACAATTATTCTACGCTTGGCGCGCCCACTTTTTCTTTTTATGGTTATGCTTTCTTGCTGAGATTACTTTGAGGACAGTTGGTACTGTAGTGAGATGCACTGATTCATCACAGTTTTGTTTTATTACTCCTCTGTTTCACTTTCTCACTCACATCGACTGACTGTAGACGTTCAGCTCGTTTACCCTGATTTTTGGCTGCCACGCTCAGGAAATTGCTCTTTGGGCCTGATTAAGTGTGGAGAGCTTGTTCTATTTGTTTGGAATTCAGGACAGGTATTTATTATTTGCTCTTTTTGGCCAACTGTTCTCCTTTTTACAGATTTTTGTCCTAATTTTGACTACCTTTTTGACTGGATAGTGACTGAGGCTCGCTGTCAAAGGTATGATCGTGTTTGTACTTATATTTTTACTCGCTAATAGTACCGTAGAATTTGCAGAGCAATCGTGTTCTTGATTTGGGTTCTGCATCGATTTGGGCTACGCGTTGCTTTGAGGCTTCAATATGCTATCCAGAACAAGTGAAGCTTATCAGTCGATGAATCGATAATTGAATCGTTGGTCAGGCTTCACACGGGCCAGGACTTGAGCGTTTTGTTCGTTACATTCGGTCCGCAACGGACAGCGATAAATGCGGTAGGGTGGCAGGGTTGAATCATGCAATGCGCAACCTATTTTACTGGGTGGGGCTGAACGTATGCTGGACGCCCAACCTGAAGTACACTTTGTGAAGTGAACACAGGAGGTGTGATCCACCCGCCTAATTGCGCTCGCACATCGTTGCAGACGGCCTGCACGCCCGATGTGCGCCGGCCAAAGCGGTGGATATCACCGCGCCCCGCACCGTTGGGATTGGCGTGAGCGTTCACTGATGGTTGTACAGAGGGCTGAGCAACCACGATAAGGGTATATGGTCCAGGACCAACTGGACGGGTTGTGGGAACTTGGACAACAGAGCCAAAGGGGACAGCGATCGACAGGTGGCCATACAGCATTATTATCTAAGGGGGACCAGACAGAAAGGTAGTCATTGTATTGCCTGAGGTGGTTGACCGTCATTGAGGATAACTGGAAAGGGAAAAGAGATAGAGAGACGCAGTCTAGGTGTAGCCCAGCTGGTGGTCAACGGTTAACGGAAAGAAGAACAAAAGTCAAGTACAAGCACATCGATGCAGCCGATACCTAAGACAACTTGAGACCATGAAAAGTGAGATTAAAAAAAGAAACGCATAAGTAGGGGCTGCAAGTTTCAATGAGGAGGTTAATATTTCACCTAAGGAGGTCATTCAGCAGAAGAAAGGACTCAGTTCTGCACTAAATTACGGAAGGAACTTAGCTGGGGGAAAGTGTGGGGCGGAATTAGTGACGTCGTAACTGTGTGTTGAGTTGAGTTAGTGAGTCACACTAAGTGAGATAAATGAGACTGGACTTTCCAGCTCAGAATCACAGAATTGGTGAGAGAAGTATATGTAGTGGGACCTGGGGGGGAAATAGTCGTTGTAAGCTAAGAGATATCACGGAGCTTTGAGTTACTCACCATGATTGTGTTAATAACTACGGGACAGTAATGAGTATATATATATATATATGTATATATATGATGGTTTATTTCGGGGACACCCAAAGAGTGCTCGACTGCATGATCATATGATACAAGTGAGGTCACAAAAAGGTTCCTTGAATATTCACTTGGGTAAATGCAGCCCAAAATTGTACAGGTTTTAGTGTTCACACGAATGAATGCCCGGCAAATTTGAGTTTGAAAGTCAGGTGGACGCATCTCTCCGAAATGAATGAAATCGGCTCCTCCCTCGGGATACGTGATGAAGTGAAGCGGCGATGAAGTAAAAACGCGCAGTACTTCGGATATCGTCGATGTAAAGTCGCAGGGGTGAGTAAACTGACAAAAAAACCTTCGAAAAAGCACCAACGAAAACTTGGAGGACTTTGGGTGATAAAGGACATGCACTTGAACCAGCAGCCAAGATGATCCGGAAAATATTAGAAATATAATACTGGAGGATTTGTGATGTACTTCGAGGAGGGGAATTGTGCAAATAAAACAGTCGTTTAACCACGGAATTAGTATTTACTATTCATCAAGAGGTTGTGGACGAAGCCCTCATAAAGAGGTGGATGTAGATGCCCGAGCCTGGAAATTTCACTGGCGCAGAGTGAAAAAAGTTGACAGGTGAATGAAACACGATTCGAATAAAGAATTCGTTTCAGGTTAATTGATGAACACAAGTTGACAACAGGGTGGATACAGGAGTTGATACACGATGATCTTATGAAGTCACATGGGGGTGGTGCATAAACGATACTGTCAAAACATGTAACGGGATGCGCTGGCAAGAGTCTGACATGGGGCATTTGGGAAACAACCGGAAGGTCAGTAAATTGGCATACGTATAGTTCATTGCCAGCAAAGGTTTGGAGAAATCGCTTTCGCAGTGTTCTTCGGCGTAGATGCCTAATCGTGGAGGACTGATGAAAAAATGGCAATAGGTAATAGGTGGGTGAAACGGTGCTCGACCATTGGTTTATCGGGGGTTACTCCAGGACTGACAGAAAGGAATACAAATTTACAACGAAGCGGTTATAATAGTGGATTACATTTTTAATATCTGACTGAATAAACTGAAGGTAGTACATCACTGGAGCCTTCAGAAAGCGCAGATAATCGTGTGCCTAGGTACGTTGAGGAAAGTCCAACCTAGGACTGATTTTCAGCTGAAGATGTAGAAAAATCACTATGGATAGCCCACCAGGGGTTGGTTACTGATGCAGTTTCTATAGCTTTGTTGAGGTTGGTTTCAGGGCCGCAGACGTGATATAAATAAATAAAGGTAATATATCGTGAAGCGGATTGGGCATATTGACAATCTGCGAGTAGTATTGCGGTGGCCCCTCTATAAATGCGAACTCATCCGGAAGGACTTATTTCAAAGTGAAATTGACAAGATCCTAAAAGTTGGCATTAAAAAACGATTATTGGACGCAGACATGCTTTGAATAGGTCGATGGTGAGGTCTAAGGAGAAGCGATCAAACAAAGCATTCAGAATTACAAAACAAGTGAATTTAATCAGGAAGCTAAGGTAAAGCAAGAAGGCAGAGCGATGGCCTAAAAGTCAAGGCCCTTCCCATAAGCTTGAATTTCGGTTATGTGAACGTTGAATAAGGGAAGAACAGTTAGAACAGAAAGGAATTCATCAATAACACGCACTAATGCATACCCTGACTGAAAAGACCAGATGTGCAAAGGAAGTTTATTCCAGATTCTGGAGTACGTGAAGAGAAAGAACTTAGAGCGTGGAACAGTCCTCGCGGAGGGTGTGGTAATAGTATACTGTCCATTACGGAGTGAATATCCAGTATCCGGGGAGAAGCACAACTGTTTGGAGATATAGGATTGCTTGGTCAATAGCTTATACAGAAATACCAAATTTAGCTTGAAGCGACGAAGCCACAACGGTTCGATTTTGAGAGATACGCATCATTCCCCGTGCTTTAAGTTGGACGACCAACCGATAAGCTGCTTTGTGAATCTTTTTTGAATACATTCAATAATACTCCTGTCGGATTTTCTCATACCAGTGGAGATTGGAGGACAACATTCGAGGAGGGGCCTTGCATGTACTTTGTACATGTAAAGAATGCTCGCCCTAAGCTGAAAGGTTCTAAACAGAAGACCCAGACACATTTTAGCCCTCACCTTTTGGAAGACAGCATGTTCCGAGAAGTTGAAAGAGCAAGAATAAATTAAGCCAAGGTCTCTGACCAAAGGCTGGCCGTCGGTGGGTAAACCGCCGATGCATAGGGAACCGGAAGGAACCTGGCATTTGTAAGAAAAGTACACTTGTCGGCGGAGAATTTCATCGGCCAGGTTGAGCACCATTCATCAAGAGTGGCTAAACCAGCGGAGATTTTGGGGATAGTAGTACTGAGGTTGCCAGGCGAAAAAGTGTAGACTATTTTAATGTCGTCCACGAACAAAAACGGCGTTTCATTAAGTATTGTCGGAAACGTCGTTTATTTATAGGAGGAAAAGCAGGGGACCAAAAAACTGCCCCGAATAACACTGCTAGTAACAGGCTTAGGATTAGAGGTGCACCCGTTAATCAAGACAACCTGTGAACGATGAGATAAGTAAGATGAAAACCAAGAAAGATGTCAAATGATCGTAGCTTTGATAAGAGGTGGGGGTGTGGTACAGGATCAAATGCCTTGGATAAGTCAAGATAAAGAACAACAACGGATTTCCCACTTTCAGCAGAGACGGCGACGAGATTCAGAAAATCATACTGACAAGTCATGCAGGACCGTGAAGGGAGGAATCCATGTTGGTCGTCATTAGTAGGGTTTAATCTTAATAAGTGGTTAATAACGTGATCTTTAAATATTTTTTCCATTATTTTGCATAAAATGGGGGTATGGTTTATAGGGCGATAATTGGATACCTCATTTAAAGGTCCCTTTTTATGGATGGGAACGATTACCGAGCGCTTCCAGTTAGCAGGTACGGTGCTAACATTAAGTGAAAAAGTAAAAAGGTTAGGCAGAACAAGAGGAGATCCGGTCCACCATTGACAAGAGTAACTGGTGGTAAGCCATCGGGACATAATCAAGGGGAGGGTTTGCTATTGGATAGTAGCTTAGAAATACTCCTGGCATCAAAGGGTATCGTGGAAAGGACAGAGTCAGCAAGTGGTGAAGATGGGGGAGGGGAAATGTCAGTAGCTGAAGCCGTGGCTGAGACAGAGAATGCATTGAAGGCTTCGGCTGTACGAGGTGGGGAGATGGCAGATAACCATTTTATGGTCACTGTCGGGGAAATTTTGTGTTACGGACACGTCGATGAAAGGTATGTTATGAGTAAACACTAGATCTAGTGCGTTCCCATTTCTGGTAGGTTCGACAATATGTTGCGTCCAGCCACCAAGATGAATGCTAGCGATCAGATCCATAAGATTGAGAGGAGCCGAGATGGTAGGCCAACAAATTTGAAGGAGAATAAAGTCACCCGCAATAAGCTTTGTTCCAGAGGGAAGGAAAGATAGGTATTCGAAAGACCTTATGAGAAGTGGAAACAAGAAACTAAGGGGAGACTTGGCGAGCGCTACAGGCAGCCAATGTGAAGGGCAGTGCTTTGGAGGTTGAAAATGAACCAGAGAGAATCGGGAGTAGAACCGAGCGCCGTATGTAAAAGATGCCTCGTGGCATAGATTTCCTTGACTTCGGTTAGGCACCCACCACCATGCCGGTTCGGTCTGTTGGTCCTCAGAAGACATTGCCCTACCAAAGATATTTGATCATTGGGAGAGCTCTCAAACAGCCAGGATTCCGTTGTTAACATAACGTCTTAACTATTTATGTGGACAAGTTTTTTAGGTGCGGGAGTTTGCCAAGAATAGAACGCGAGTTGAATGCGGATAAATGTATACCATTTACTGGTTTTTATATGCCTCCTTTAACCGTTGATCCACAGCAGGGGCACACCCTGACTGATGCTTTTTATCTGCTCTCCTTTCCCACGTAACTCCCCCTTCTTAGCCCTTTTTTCAACTCCTGTCATGTTAATTTCCACATTTTCAAGGGTTTTGTCTGTTTATTCCATCACTTGTAAACAGCTGATTATGCACTTGGCATGCCTCGGACACCTCCGAAATAAACCGTTATTATTATTCATTATCATAACCCACGGCTGGAAACACGTCCACACTGCAATCCCCCTTTAATTCAGGTTCGTTGTCTCCCACTATCTCAGTCGCAAAACTGGCTAACCAAGGGTGCCACTTTGACTCGTACGGACGGAGACTCAATTGGAACCTACCATAGCAATTGGGACCGAAATCAAACTACACAACAGGAAATACTCCTAATTGCTTATCAGATCGTTCAGCGTTTTTAAACGCAACCAAAACGAATTCCAGTTCGCGCGCATGCCGCTAATATACAGCCACACTCGACTGATCGACCGACACATACTTTGTCCTGGAAGACGAACCTTACGCACTCGATGTTGTACGTTACCAGAAATGACGCTGAATAAAGCTGAAGGCAAATGTGTCAACACACAGATATATTTGTCAGTGAAACAGCATATTAACTCTGAAGTCCATGCGGAGATTTCCCACTTTATCATCCGTTACCACTGTTTATCTTTCCTACGACCAGTAGCCGGCTGGAAATGTACTCTCCACTTCTCGAGGACCCTCCAGTTGCGCTTTCTTATTTCAGAGTGGTACATGTTACTGATCTTGAATCTAAACTCATCTTTTCATGGTCTGCTGTTTCTCCCACATCCACCAGTGTTCACTCTCACAAAATTGGTCTCATGCCCCCCTGCTTCAACACTCATTCCGTTTGGTGAACTCCGGTAAATCCGTCATTCAGGGTCTGCATTGTCTTTATGATCGCTATCCTCTTCGCATGCCTTGATTTTCCCGAACACACTTCTATACAATTTTTCCCCCATTTTCCTCTTGCTCAAAAATTTACTCCATCTGCAGAACCTTGGTGGGCCTCCGGTTTCCTTGGCTTGCATCATTCTCGTTCATGGTGCGTCCTTGGCACTGCGTTTACGATTTTTCGATATCTCCACCGCGCACCAGTGCGAGACCGGATTCGAAACCGGTTCAAAACTGCCACGCGAACCATTATCAGAAGGATCCATTCAAACTGTTGCTCGCTTTGTTTTTCCATCTCTGATACTCTAGACTTTTATATTCAGAATTTGTGAATATTTCATCCTACTGAGTAATGTGTTACACCATGGTCATGCGCTTCAGCGTGCTTCTCGACCACGGCCGAGAAATATACCAGTATTGTTGTTATTATTATTATTATTATTATTATTATTATTATTATTATTATTATTATTTGCGGGAGGTGGTATAAGTACATCAGGGGGTAGTGTAAATTGGAAGGAGGCAGGCTACCGCTATTTGAAGGAGTGGAGATCAGGGTCAAAGGGGAACATGTCGATGTTGAGGCTAGTGGGGGCTCAGATTGGGTGGCTTCCAACCAAGCTGGAGTAACATGGCAACTATAGCACTAGACTTATAGCGTCCTACCTGCCCTCCCCGTGTACTGGGTTCTCCGATGGAGGAATCTCGGGCCCAATTCTCATTCCTTATCCACATTACACTATGTTTGCTTCACTCGGTCCCAACTGGTTTCTTCCCTCTTCTCAATTCGTTTTGGCAATTCAACCCAGAATCCCATTCGGGCGACCACCATTCATTACCAAGTCATCTTTTTCTTTCTCCAGTTTTCACAATTTTTTGAATTCCCGTCTTATGTCAATCGCTCGTAGCTCGCATTTTTTCAAAACTAGTTCCAATTTCTAAATACCAGATGTTTCTTTTTGCCGTTGACCGTTGAGCCCCAGCTGGGAGCATCCCAGGGTGCATTTTATTTTATTTTTCCAGACAACCACTGACGTGTATCTTCCCTTTGATGGCTCTGAATGACCCACTGATAATACCGACAAAATATCTGGTGCACATCGGGCGTGCAGGATGCCTACAATGATATGCGAGTGCAGCTGGGTTGGCAGATTGCACCTCCTATTACCAAGAATGGTTTTCAGGTTGGATGTCAAGCGCACGGTCAGTCCCACTCACCAGATCCGGTTGCGAAAAGACTACTATTTATATACCAGAAATGCTGCTTTTATACCACTGTCTTCTCCTGCTATCACCGTTCTTCTATCGTTCTCGCTTCCCTCTTCTTTATCTTAACTTACCGCTTCTTACGCGCTGCAAAAGTTACTTCCCTACGCGCATAACTATAGCATGTTTGAGGGACTATTTCTACTTTCGGCTCATCTTTCATGGCCCTTTTTCCCGAGGATTCGCGCCAAACAACTCAGTAGCCCCACTCGCAAACTTGGCCGATGCCCAAAATAAAACTCGCCTTCTTGTATAATTTTTACTGATTTATTTTTAAAAAGCAACATTTATTGTTGCCATGCACTTCCATTCCACAACTTCCAAACAGTATATTTCACTGCAAAATATGTGCCTCCAGAGTGTCCCAACAGTCGAAAATTTGGAGACAGCTTGCTCTCTTCATCAGTCCTATTGTTCATCCAGGTAGGGCTATTGTTTTGCAACATCCCCACCTTGCACAGTTACATCCTCCTCATACATGCACATCTGAGGGACGCCTGTATCGCAGCTTTTTTTGCCGCCACCAAGTGATCCACCTTTTGTAAAAGCATGCCGCTTTTCTGAAAGCAATTAATGTTCTCAGAAGTTACCGGTTTCCATCGGGCCAGGTAGTATGCCGATCCATCAGGAGGAAGATACACATCCGTGGTTGTCTGGAAAAATAAAAATAGAAAAACACAGTCTGGGATGCTCCCAGCTGGGGATCAACGGTCAATTGTAAAAAGAAACATCTAGTATTTATAAACTGGAACTACATTTTAAGACTGTGGTTTGCGAGCTAAACAGAGAGGACCAGAATGCTAAAAATGGCGAAGATAGTGAAGAAGGATAAAGATGACTTGGTAAGAAGGTCAAGGTCACCCCCAAGTGAAATTCAGGTTGTCTCGTTTTATCTTTTTGCTCATACCACTGTTTAGACTTGTAGCTGTGTCCACCCTAGTATATACCACCTAATTACCTGAAACCGTGACCTAGTTGTGTAAACAACTGCGGCACACCACCGCGTTGACGCTAGTACTTATCGCGAGTTAGAGTTATAGATTATATTGATTATTCACTGCTCCAATTACATTTAATTACATTCTACATGGCTTACCTAGCAAATCTCCCTTGATTCTCACCCCGATAAGATCCATGCAGCATTTTCACATCCCACTCGCTATAACCCAGCTCCTACCTTATTCTCGCTACGCATCCACCGGTGCACCTTCTGAAACTTCTGTCCCACTGTGCCTCCATTTATTTGTTTTTTCTGCCATAAGAAAGCTTTCTCGTTCCACCCGGTCCACCGACCCCATATTTACCATATACTCTCCCGCAAAACCTGCTGTTGTGATCCAGGCAACAGTTAAGTACATACCGTGTCCTGCGGGGTTGCACCTGTGCACACCACACAGCAAAATGTCTTCTATCTCACTATTCCTCATTGTCCCAACTCTCCCAATCCCAGTTGTATATATAGCGGGTCATATAGCTCACTTCCCGTATCACATTGACGCATAGGTCTCATTTAGACCTTTTTGCACATAGCACCCAGACACACTCTTGGTCTGCTTAGACCTTTGGCTTTTCTCTGTCTGGTTGACCGAATTCTTGCTACCTTTTTACCTCCGTCATATATTCCTACTTATCATGCCATCCCGGTCCCCAACCAGTACTCGGAAAATCCGTATCGCTAAAGCTGGCAAATCCAAACCCACCCAACCCCTGCCAAAATCCAAGCCGTGCTCTTTCGCCCTCGTTAATGTCGACGGTGAAGCTTCTAAGAGTCCCAATGGCCTTAAGCAGAGTTTCGTCGAAATTAGAAACAAGGTCGAGCTGATTGATGAAATCCTTTCAAAGGTTTCACCCCTGGCTACTCTCCTTGATCCTGTAGCCGCTACATCGACCAAGAATTCGGTTTCGGTGGGACACCTCCTCGACTCTGTGTCTACTGAAGTATACCACCGCATTGCCAACTCCAAGAACGCAGTGGTTTTTAATGTTCCATACCGGTTACCACTTTCCTTAGCGAAACACAACATACTCAGTTCGTGCAATATGGCTCACTATAGATGCCATTGCAGGAGGCCACGTACAAAGTCCCAGCGACATAGTTTCCCCTTTATATTCCAATTCATGGACGACCTAACAGCTAGAGAGTTCATTAGCAACAAGTCGACAATTGCTGCCCTTTTGCCGTATAAGGACATCAAGATATTCCCTGATAAAACCCCCCTCCTACGGGAAATACTTCGCTCGCTGAGAAGTAACTCCGCCTTGTCCATGCAGGCTGACCCCACTGTAACCGACATGAAGGTCACCCAGTGCCCCACTGGCAGGAAGTCAAAGGCGAGCACAGCGCCTCGCCCTGCCTGCCTGCAAACTGGCGACCTAGATATGTCTAACTTCCCACACCTGTTCCGCTTACACACAAACGCCCTTCTCTACCATCTCCCCCAGTAGCCTCCACTAGCAGTAGCTCTCACTCCCCGACCACAGGCCCCAAGCGGCACTCCACTTCAGTATTAAAGCCGCGCTCCCCCATAATAGCCTCAGAGCCAAGATATGACCCTGGTACGATTATCAGCCCTAGCCGTACTACTTCCCATCAGTCCCCCGAGCCGTTGACAAGAGTCGTCTACCGCCGCTCTCGCCTTAACGCCTCTACCAACTACCCACCAGCTGCTAGCTCAGCCGCGACACCTCGTCGTCATCCTCATAAGTGCCGCTCCGATCCTCCTATGAGCCTACCTGGTACTCCTACCAGGTCCGCACTTGTTCAACTAATCACCCCACCCATTAGCCCCACTCTCAGTCGGCATCTGCATATAGCGTACTCTCGGACCTTCCAGGTGGAAGCCAGTCGGGCCACCATCCAGATCCATCTAACGCAATCGTCCCTTTATGTAGGAGTGACCTTCATGGCACTGCCAGTGCGACTCCATTGCCTCGTACCCCCTCCCACTGTCTTTCTCTCTCTCTGATCAAGTGGGTCACACCAATCCTCCACCTCCGTTGCTACCCTATATCCCTCCCTGCCCCCGACACCAACCCTCCATACTATAGCCCCAGCATGCCCCCGCTGTTCCCCCTGCTCCCCTCCACCAACCCCCATCTAACCCTGAAGTACCACGTATACACCCTAGCAGATACCCCAGGTTCGTACCTGTATCCCGCCTCCTCGCACCACCTCCCCACTTACCGGCTCACTTGCCCCCCATGAGCCTCCAAACCATTCCAAATTTCGCCACCCCCTTCCCGCCCCCCCCCACCCCACACTACGTCCTAGTTACTCTCCCACATGCCTTCACCCCCACACCGACTTACGGGCCTTACACTGACTCTGTCCAAGAGGTAGGTTACCTGCAGTCAAGATCTCGTTTTTTTCCTGACCGGTGCCCTCCGCACTCGTGGCCATTCTGCTAGTAGCCCTATGGACCATATCGATAAACCTTCACAGACTCATATCACTGATCGCTCCCCACTCGAAGTCATGTCACTTAGCACCTTGCACCACGCACTCCCTTTTGTCCACCCCGCTTCGGCGGATATTCTTAATCTCTCACTTTGCCATATCGTGCCCCTTCCTCTATACCACGTGACCTCCCCGGCCCACATCAGCGGTGTGTTGCACACCCACCGTATTGATCACCCACAGCGGTCGGAGGCACCTCCTGCTAAAGCACTGCATATATTTTATCCCCCATCCAACACTGCTTGCCCTCCCCCTTCTACTGGCGCTCTATCCCTAATGAGACCCAACTCCTATCACCACACCGATCCTGATAATCTTGCAGCTGGCATCAGTACTTTGCGCAAACTGACACTGAACTCATTCCTACTAGTTCTTATCAACGCTCGATCAATAATTAGAAAAATATGACATCTGCGATCTCTGGCATTTACCTCAAACGCTGACATTATACTAGTAACTGAACCCTGGCTGTCGGATGATGCTTCGCTTGACCTTGTTCGCATAGCTGGGTATCAATGCTTCTCGAACACCCGCCAGTCCAGGCTTGGAGGGGGCTGTTTAGCCTTTGTCAAATGCACTATCCACACTAATGTTATTGGCCACCCCTTCCTTCTCATTATTGAGGATTCGTTATGGCTATCTATTCACGCATCCGGCCAGAACCTCCTCTTTGGCTGCGTCTACGTCCCCCTGGGTCTAGAGGCTGCAAAAAAGGACACTGCCGTGAATGTCTTTAAAGCCGCGCTTGACTATCCTGCCAGTGCAAAAATTATTGTGGGTGACTTTAACCTTCCTTCAATTTGCTGGTCCTCTTATACTAGCCCTCCCACCCTCTCTACCCTCCTTTCTTGTGTCCGTCTTAGTGGGTGGACCCAACATGTCCCCTGCCCTACTAAGGGGCACAACATTTTGGACCCAGTATTCTCCATTGATATTCCTGGTGTGACCACCCAGATTACTGATCACTTCCCGGGTAGTGACCACCGTGTTGTAAAGTGCAAGTTCAGCTGCTTCAGCTGTTCCCATCCGATGCAAATTTCTTCCTCCGTTCCGGCTTCCTACCGTTCCTGTCACTGGCCCCTAGTGCCAATGATAATCCGCTCCCTTAACTGGGACACATTTTTTCTTTCATCCGATCCCCTCACTGTTATGAACTCTCTCTACTCCAATCTCCTACACTGCTCAAGTACCGCCAACCCATGTGCCGATCCGCGCCCCAAGTCCAGCAGCTCACGCCTGTCACTTTTAGAGAGTAAGCTGTCTAAGCTGCAACTTACTTTCGCTAGAACACACGACTTTACAATTCTCCTGCGCATAAACCAGCTACAACTGAAGCTGCGTTGCATGGTCGATTCTCATCTGAGAAGACAAGAGGCCATCGCCCTAGCACACCCGAACAAAACTGGCTACCTGTCCAACCTGCTTAGTAAAAGGTCTAATCAATCCAATCATACCTCGCCCAAATTCCTCATCTGTGGCTCATCTACCGCTAATACTCCAGCATCTATTTCTGAGGCCCTCAATGAGCATTTTTTTTCTCCCTTACAAGCTGTCCTGGTATTCCCCCTCCTACAATCTACCCCTGCGCCTAAGCCTTTCTTTCATCGATTCCCTTTACCCATCTAGAAATTGAAAAATCAGTTTTTTCTTTTAAACCTTCCTCGAACCCGGGCCCAGACGATCTCCCACCGGCCCTCCTTCGTTTCGGTGGTCCTGAGCTATCTTTATCGTTACTTAATATGTATACCACCTCCATGCTTCGCAGCCTCGTCCCACCTCAATGAAAAACCTCTGTTATAATTTCGCTCTTCAAAAAGGGCGCACTGTACAGCCCAGATAACTACCGGCCCATTAATCACACCGTAGTAATCTGCAAACTTATGGAGAGAATTATCAAAAAACACATTGTCCAGTACCTCTTATCCAACAACCTGCTGAACCCTGGTCAGCATGGTTTCTTGAACTCCCGTTCCTGCTCTTCTTGCCAGCTTGACTTTCTGAATGTCCTATCGTCTGCTGCAGACGCCAGCAACTCTGTAATTGTCCTGTACCTCGACATGTCTAAGGCTTTTGACCATGTTCCCCATATGCATCTGTGGGCCTAAATCCGGTCTCTCGGCATTACTGACCCTCTCCTCCCCTGGCTATCCTCTTATCTCTCTCTCTCTCACACAGATCACAAGCTGTGCTCGTTGACGGCCACTTATCTTCCGCAACACCAATTACTGGCAGCGTCATCCAAAGCAGTGTCCTAGGCCCATTATTATTCCTTATTTATATCAGTGACATTTTCACTTCTATTCGACACAGCACCCCTTTCCTCTTTGCCGACGATATAAAAATAATGTACTCCTTCCTCCCTAGTGGCCTATCAGTGACTCTGTGCAACATATCGCATGACTCACTTGTTCTCCAAACTTGGTGCCTCTCTTGGTTTATGAAATTCTCTGCGGAGAATAGCTTCCTTCTACCATACAAGTGCACTGTACCACCAGGCCAAATTTGTCTGGACGGCCTGCCCATCCCCATGCACCTCATGGTTACCGATCTTGGCGTACGCTACTCTCTTTTCTTTAACTCCTCAGAACAGGCATCGTTCCAAATCGCTAAGGCTAAGCGAACCCTAGGCCTGGTCAGTCGGTGTTTCTTAATACCAGCAAATGGCCTCTCCATGTATCTCTCACTTGTGAGACCGCTCCTAGAATATTGTCCCATTACCTCCAGCCTCTGGCCACTGCCTCTTATTGTATTCCTTGAGAAAGTTCAGCGTACTTTCACCAAAAGGCTGTTGGGCGTATCCCTAGCCCTAACATACCGCCAGCGCTGTGAGCTCTTACAAATTGAGCCTCTATGGATTCATCGCATGAGGCTAAGCCTGATTTTCCTATTTAAGCTAATCCATAACCAGGCATACAACTCTTATCCCATCTCATTCGCTGTGCCCTGCTCCTACCCGATCCGACACCGTGCCTTCTCTCTCACTGTCCCTCATTCTAATCTCTGTCTGAAGTCCCGATTCTTTCCGTCAGCCTATTCCAAAATCTGGAACAATCTCCCTCTTAGCCTACGCAGTGCCTCCTCAATGTTCGCTTTGAGGCGCGCACTTGTGTTACACTTTACAGTTTAGTGCTATATTGCTCACCAATGAGCTCATCTCCACCGACCTGGCCTTCGAAAGAGGCCTCACACTGTAACTCTACTACCTCTGCGCCACAGGCCACTAGGTACACCCCATGCCCGATAACTCCCCACTCTCGAGTGCCGCGAACTAAGGCCATTGCCTTCACTGATCCATAGCGAACCTACCTCTTGCCATCATAAGATAACCCTACTGCTCACCTACTTTCATCTCTCATCCATCATTTTCTCTTTTTTTCTCCTCAGTATCCGTTGATTCTCAGCTGTGGCACACCCAGACTGCTCTTCTCTATCCCTTTTCCCCTTCCAGTGATCCTCAGTGACGGCCAACCACTTCGGGCACTGTACTTACCATCTCCCTGGCAGGCGCACCTGGATAATGTTGCTACACGGTCGTCTACCACTCGCTGTTTCCGTTGGCTCTCCTGTCCATGGTCTCAAGTCTCGGTCAATTGTTCCTGGTTCACGCACCCCCAACGCGGTCGTTTTGTCCCCCGTACAATTATCCATGAACACTCGTGCCACTCCCAACAGTGCGGGGCGCGGTCAGATCCACCGCTTTGGCCGGCACATATCGGGCGTGCAGGCCGTCTGCAACGATGTGCGAGCGCAACTTAACTGGTGGATCACACCCCTTGTGTTTACTTCACGAAGTGTTTTTCAGGTTGGGTGTCCAGCGCACGGCCAGTCCAACCCACTAACACCGGTTGCGGATCGCACGCTCTAACTTTTCTCGGACTACCGAATCCAATACTGTTGGTTGAAAATTGCATGCTCCTCATCCTTTTTCCTCCACAGCTTGTTCACCTATAGCTCTTATCATCTGTTACCACCTCCCATTTTTGTCACCCTACCACGGTATGCATACCTATCCGTTCTGTCCCTCCTCCTATCGCCTCTCTCTACATCAACTTTCATTGCATTGAGTCACTATCGTCCCAACCACTCTTCTCTGTCGACGCTTGCCAATATCTCTTTTCCCACCTGCCGTCATTGCTGGCTTCTATCCTCTATGCGCCTGGTATTACCCTCTGCTCAGAAAGCCCATTGATAGCATTCTTATATCTGTCGTTCTGTTAAATCCCACCTTGTTCCCCCTCCTCATGCCCAATGTCATGATGCTCCAATCGCACACGCACCCATGACCAATGCGAACATTAGAACTTGCCGCTCCAAACTTCGCATCTTTTACAGTCGCATTTTTTATCTAATCACCACCACCATATTTTCCTCTCTTGGCTCCGCGATTCCTCTGTGGTTCTTTCCAGTGTCCTGATTAGTATCCACCTGTTTAGTTGTCTGCCAGAAAGCAGCTCTCCAGCTCCATTGCCTCATCTCCGTTGCGCATTCATTTTTTGCAGCCTTTTTGTTCTATTACTGGTTCACTTATCTCGGGGCATCCTGCTTCCTTGTCCACCTCCTTCGTGTTTCATCTGCTGTAAAATTATCTGACTGGTTATGCCTAACCTGTGTCTCCTCGGTCATTGCTTTTATCCCTTGATCCGTTTATTGCTCGCTACAGGCATTTTTCTGTATGCCTTCCGGTGTGGCCTGCTTTTCCATTTTCCACCGATAGTAAAGACAATGTTACGTCATGATGTTCTTTTACAGTTCCAAACCGTTTGATCTGTCACTGCCCGATTCCCGTGGTTCGCCACTACATGTCGCACCTGCATTGATCAAATAATTAGACCCATTCTTACCTGATATCACTCCTTGATCCTCTTATTTACCGTGGCTTCCGCTCCTCTCAGCTTTATACATTTATATATATGCATATATATGCATATATATATATACACCTGTTCATATATATGCATATATATATATACCTATTCATATATATACCTATATATGTGTAAATATATAACATTTTTATATACTATATATATATACCCATTCATATATATACATATGTGTAAATATATAACATTTTTATATACTATATATATATATATGTATATATACTCACTACTGTCCTATAATTATTAACACAAGCACGGTGAGTAACTCAACGCTCCTCGATATCGCTTAGCTTACAATGCCTCTCTTCCGCACCAGGTCCCACCACATATACTTCCCTCACCACCTCTGCGATTTCGAACTGGAAAATCCAGTCTGACTCATCCCACTTAGCGTGACTCACTAACTGAACTCAACACCCGGTTACGACGTTGCCATTTCTGCTCCCACCCTATCCCCCAGCTAAGGTTCTTCTGTAATTTCATGCAGAACTTGGTCTTTACTCCTCCTCAATGACCACTCTAGGCGAAATACTAACTTTCCCATTGAAAGTTTTAGCCACACTTAGGCGTTTCCCTTTTAGTCTCACGTTTCATGGCCTCAATGTGCCTTTGGGATCCGCCGCACCGGTGAGCCCGTGCTTAACTTTTGTTCTTCTTTCCGTTAACCGTTGATCCTCAGCTGCGTCACTCTATCTCACTTTCCTTGCCATAGTCTTTTGCGTCCGACCGCTTTCGCATGACCCGTCCGATTATCGCACCCACCTATACATATATATATATATATATATATATACCTTGGGTATGCTCCACTCACTTGTCCCCTTTCCTAACTAGATTGTGCCATTTTACAACACAATTTGCATATATATAAATAAAACCGCTCCGTCCTTTAGCGATGGGCGCTCGCTCTCACTTAATTCCTGGCTCAGGCTAGAACTCAGCCGTCCCATCCTGCTTTTTTGCGCCTTTCTCGTACACTGAAGCCTTGCCACACGGATTACCATTCCTTAGTAACTAGGCTTCACTTCTCTGCGCATATGCTCATGGTAAGTTGAGACCCCGTTCCAACCGGAATCCGTATGCCCCTGCCGAATACCAGCACGTTTGCCCCCACATGAAAAATCCTCATTTTACACTCAGTGTTTTTCTCCTTTTTTACTGTTTGCCGTCCTCGACCACAGCTGGTGAACTGACCAGATTGTTATCTTCCTATTTTCTCATTCTTCTTCCAGACCAGACCATCTACTATTGTTTTATTCCTGGTTCCCTAGCGGACACCCTCTCCTCATCCACCGCCTACCTGATATCGCCCCAAATCTCTGCTATCACCCAACTACCCTAGAAAGCTACCAGTCTCCGTCTAGGGATCCCTAATAGACCGGTCCACCAGCCAAACGATAACTAACTGTTCGGATAACAAAATTTTCATTTTCTTGCTTCCATAAAAACGACAATCATAACCCACAGCTGGAACACTCTCCAGACTGCCGCACTCCTGATCTCTTCCAGATTGCATTGGTTACTTGGGTAGCCATCGGCCGAAGTCCCGGGACTTCAGTGAACTTTTGAAGAGCATGAATGGTGTATGGACATATAACGGACTTTTAAAGAAAAGAAAAGCCGTCAATGAAAGGGATTAGTGGAGACAAAACGTCAATGGTTCGGCTAGGCAGAAGTTGGAAGAGTGTAATTTTTTTTGTTTTTGTATGTGATACAAAATTGTTAACCAAATTATGGTTGGCTGCAGATTGCTGGTATTTTATTTCTTAGAGACCTTGGTTGCAGGTGGTGGCAGGTAGAATGTTGAGGGAAGCAGGTAAAAAAGGGCTGGTTTGACGAAGTTGACAGCTGCGAAGGCTGGGTTCCGGCCATTGGTTTCGTACTGCAACACGGGAAGAATTTGAACTGTTGGGTTGGATTATTTGGGAATAGACGTTGAGCGGATGTGTTGATGGTTGGTGTCAGGAATCACCTCTGCGATCCGGTAAGACTTTCATGAGGTTTTGATAATCCGTGTACGGTGCCCCATGTAACGTCATCGGGCGAGAGTATAGGTTTAAACCATTGATCAAATCGTCCAGTCCTTACGGTAATCCGGAATAAACGTCGATTCCGCCGATGGCTACCCAAGTAACCAATGCAATCTGGAAGAGATCAGGAGTGCGGCAGTCTGGAGAGTGTTCCAGCTGTGGGTTATGATTGTCGTTTTTATGGAAGCAAGAAAATGAAAATTTTGTTATCCGAACAGTTAGTTATCGTTTGGCTGGTGGACCGGTCTATTAGGGATCCCTAGACGGAGACTGGTAGCTTTCTAGGGTAGTTGGGTGATAGCAGAGATTTGGGGCGATATCAGGTAGGCGGTGGATGAGGAGAGGGTGTCCGCTAGGGAACCAGGAATAAAACAATAGTAGATGGTCTGGTCTGGAAGAAGAATGAGAAAATAGGAAGATAACAATCTGGTCAGTTCACCAGCTGTGGTCGAGGACGGCAAACAGTAAAAAAGGAGAAAAACACTGAGTGTAAAATGAGGATTTTTCATGTGGGGGCAAACGTGCTGGTATTCGGCAGGGGCATACGGATTCCGGTTGGAACGGGGTCTCAACTTACCATGAGCATATGCGCAGAGAAGTGAAGCCTAGTTACTAAGGAATGGTAATCCGTGTGGCAAGGCTTCAGTGTACGAGAAAGGCGCAAAAAAGCAGGATGGGACGGCTGAGTTCTAGCCTGAGCCAGGAATTAAGTGAGAGCGAGCGCCCATCGCTAAAGGACGGAGCGGTTTTATTTATATATATGCAAATTGTGTTGTAAAATGGCACAATCTAGTTAGGAAAGGGGACAAGTGAGTGGAGCATACCCAAGGTATATATATATATATATATATATATATATGTATAGGTGGGTGCGATAATCGGACGGGTCATGCGAAAGCGGTCGGACGCAAAAGACTATGGCAAGGAAAGTGAGATAGAGTGACGCAGCTGAGGATCAACGTTTAACGGAAAGAAGAACAAAAGTTAAGCACGGGCTCACCGGTGCGGCGGATCCCAAAGGCACATTGAGGCCATGAAACGTGAGACTAAAAGGGAAACGCCTAAGTGTGGCTAAAACTTTCAATGGGAAAGTTAGTATTTCGCCTAGAGTGGTCATTGAGGAGGAGTAAAGACCAAGTTCTGCATGAAATTACAGAAGAACCTTAGCTGGGGGATAGGGTGGGAGCAGAAATGGCAACGTCGTAACCGGGTGTTGAGTTCAGTTAGTGAGTCACGCTAAGTGGGATGAGTCAGACTGGATTTTCCAGTTCGAAATCGCAGAGGTGGTGAGGGAAGTATATGTGGTGGGACCTGGTGCGGAAGAGAGGCATTGTAAGCTAAGCAATATCGAGGAGCGTTGAGTTACTCACCGTGCTTGTGTTAATAATTATAGGACAGTAGTGAGTATATATACATATATATATATAGTATATAAAAATGTTATATATTTACACATATGTATATATATGAATGGGTATATATATATAGTATATAAAAATGTTATATATTTACACATATATAGGTATATATATGAATAGGTATATATATATATGCATATATATGAACAGGTGTATATATATATATGCATATATATGCATATATATAAATGTATAAAGCTGAGAGGAGCGGAAGCCACGGTAAATAAGAGGATCAAGGAGTGATATCAGGTAAGAATGGGTCTAATTATTTGATCAATGCAGGTGCGACATGTAGTGGCGAACCACGGGAATCGGGCAGTGACAGATCAAACGGTTTGGAACTGTAAAAGAACATCATGACGTAACATTGTCTTTACTATCGGTGGAAAATGGAAAAGCAGGCCACACCGGAAGGCATACAGAAAAATGCCTGTAGCGAGCAATAAACGGATCAAGGGATAAAAGCAATGACCGAGGAGACACAGGTTAGGCATAACCAGTCAGATAATTTTACAGCAGATGAAACACGAAGGAGGTGGACAAGGAAGCAGGATGCCCCGAGATAAGTGAACCAGTAATAGAACAAAAAGGCTGCAAAAAATGAATGCGCAACGGAGATGAGGCAATGGAGCTGGAGAGCTGCTTTCTGGCAGACAACTAAACAGGTGGATACTAATCAGGACACTGGAAAGAACCACAGAGGAATCGCGGAGCCAAGAGAGGAAAATATGGTGGTGGTGATTAGATAAAAAATGCGACTGTAAAAGATGCGAAGTTTGGAGCGGCAAGTTCTAATGTTCGCATTGGTCATGGGTGCGTGTGCGATTGGAGCATCATGACATTGGGCATGAGGAGGGGGAACAAGGTGGGATTTAACAGAACGACAGATATAAGAATGCTATCAATGGGCTTTCTGAGCAGAGGGTAATACCAGGCGCATAGAGGATAGAAGCCAGCAATGACGGCAGGTGGGAAAAGAGATATTGGCAAGCGTCGACAGAGAAGAGTGGTTGGGACGATAGTGACTCAATGCAATGAAAGTTGATGTAGAGAGAGGCGATAGGAGGAGGGACAGAACGGATAGGTATGCATACCGTGGTAGGGTGACAAAAATGGGAGGTGGTAACAGATGATAAGAGCTATAGGTGAACAAGCTGTGGAGGAAAAAGGATGAGGAGCATGCAATTTTCAACCAACAGTATTGGATTCGGTAGTCCGAGAAAAGTTAGAGCGTGCGATCCGCAACCGGTGTTAGTGGGTTGGACTGGCCGTGCGCTGGACACCCAACCTGAAAAACACTTCGTGAAGTAAACACAAGGGGTGTGATCCACCAGTTAAGTTGCGCTCGCACATCGTTGCAGACGGCCTGCACGCCCGATATGTGCCGGCCAAAGCGGTGGATCTGACCGCGCCCCGCACTGTTGGGAGTGGCACGAGTGTTCATGGATAATTGTACGGGGGACAAAACGACCGCGTTGGGGGTGCGTGAACCAGGAACAATTGACCGAGACTTGAGACCATGGACAGGAGAGCCAACGGAAACAGCGAGTGGTAGACGACCGTGTAGCAACATTATCCAGGTGCGCCTGCCAGGGAGATGGTAAGTACAGTGCCCGAAGTGGTTGGCCGTCACTGAGGATCACTGGAAGGGGAAAAGGGATAGAGAAGAGCAGTCTGGGTGTGCCACAGCTGAGAATCAACGGATACTGAGGAGAAAAAAAGAGAAAATGATGGATGAGAGATGAAAGTAGGTGAGCAGTAGGGTTATCTTATGATGGCAAGAGGTAGGTTCGCTATGGATCAGTGAAGGCAATGGCCTTAGTTCGCGGCACTCGAGAGTGGGGAGTTATCGGGCATGGGGTGTACCTAGTGGCCTGTGGCGCAGAGGTAGTAGAGTTACAGTGTGAGGCCTCTTTCGAAGGCCAGGTCGGTGGAGATGAGCTCATTGGTGAGCAATATAGCACTAAACTGTAAAGTGTAACACAAGTGCGCGCCTCAAAGCGAACATTGAGGAGGCACTGCGTAGGCTAAGAGGGAGATTGTTCCAGATTTTGGAATAGGCTGACGGAAAGAATCGGGACTTCAGACAGAGATTAGAATGAGGGACAGTGAGAGAGAAGGCACGGTGTCGGATCGGGTAGGAGCAGGGCACAGCGAATGAGATGGGATAAGAGTTGTATGCCTGGTTATGGATTAGCTTAAATAGGAAAATCAGGCTTAGCCTCATGCGATGAATCCATAGAGGCTCAATTTGTAAGAGCTCACAGCGCTGGCGGTATGTTAGGGCTAGGGATACGCCCAACAGCCTTTTGGTGAAAGTACGCTGAACTTTCTCAAGGAATACAATAAGAGGCAGTGGCCAGAGGCTGGAGGTAATGGGACAATATTCTAGGAGCGGTCTCACAAGTGAGAGATACATGGAGAGGCCATTTGCTGGTATTAAGAAACACCGACTGACCAGGCCTAGGGTTCGCTTAGCCTTAGCGATTTGGAACGATGCCTGTTCTGAGGAGTTAAAGAAAAGAGAGTAGCGTACGCCAAGATCGGTAACCATGAGGTGCATGGGGATGGGCAGGCCGTCCAGACAAATTTGGCCTGGTGGTACAGTGCACTTGTATGGTAGAAGGAAGCTATTCTCCGCAGAGAATTTCATAAACCAAGAGAGGCACCAAGTTTGGAGAACAAGTGAGTCATGCGATATGTTGCACAGAGTCACTGATAGGCCACTAGGGAGGAAGGAGTACATTATTTTTATATCGTCGGCAAAGAGGAAAGGGGTGCTGTGTCGAATAGAAGTGAAAATGTCACTGATATAAATAAGGAATAATAATGGGCCTAGGACACTGCTTTGGATGACGCTGCCAGTAATTGGTGTTGCGGAAGATAAGTGGCCGTCAACGAGCACAGCTTGTGATCTGTGTGAGAGAGAGAGAGATAAGAGGATAGCCAGGGGAGGAGAGGGTCAGTAATGCCGAGAGACCGGATTTAGGCCCACAGATGCATATGGGGAACATGGTCAAAAGCCTTAGACATGTCGAGGTACAGGACAATTACAGAGTTGCTGGCGTCTGCAGCAGACGATAGGACATTCAGAAAGTCAAGCTGGCAAGAAGAGCAGGAACGGGAGTTCAAGAAACCATGCTGACCAGGGTTCAGCAGGTTGTTGGATAAGAGGTACTGGACAATGTGTTTTTTGATAATTCTCTCCATAAGTTTGCAGATTACTACGGTGTGATTAATGGGCCGGTAGTTATCTGGGCTGTACAGTGCGCCCTTTTTGAAGAGCGAAATTATAACAGAGGTTTTTCATTGAGGTGGGACGAGGCTGCGAAGCATGGAGGTGGTATACATATTAAGTAACGATAAAGATAGCTCAGGACCACCGAAACGAAGGAGGGCCGGTGGGAGATCGTCTGGGCCCGGGTTCGAGGAAGGTTTAAAAGAAAAAACTGATTTTTCAATTTCTAGATGGGTAAAGGGAATCGATGAAAGAAAGGCTTAGGCGCAGGGGTAGATTGTAGGAGGGGGAATACCAGGACAGCTTGTAAGGGAGAAAAAAAATGCTCATTGAGGGCCTCAGAAATAGATGCTGGAGTATTAGCGGTAGATGAGCCACAGATGAGGAATTTGGGCGAGGTATGATTGGATTGATTAGACCTTTTACTAAGCAGGTTGGACAGGTAGCCAGTTTTGTTCGGGTGTGCTAGGGCGATGGCCTCTTGTCTTCTCAGATGAGAATCGACCATGCAACGCAGCTTCAGTTGTAGCTGGTTTATGCGCAGGAGAATTGTAAAGTCGTGTGTTCTAGCGAAAGTAAGTTGCAGCTTAGACAGCTTACTCTCTAAAAGTGACAGGCGTGAGCTGCTGGACTTGGGGCGCGGATCGGCACATGGGTTGGCGGTACTTGAGCAGTGTAGGAGATTGGAGTAGAGAGAGTTCATAACAGTGAGGGGATCGGATGAAAGAAAAAATGTGTCCCAGTTAAGGGAGCGGATTATCATTGGCACTAGGGGCCAGTGACAGGAACGGTAGGAAGCCGGAACGGAGGAAGAAATTTGCATCGGATGGGAACAGCTGAAGCAGCTGAACTTGCACTTTACAACACGGTGGTCACTACCCGGGAAGTGATCAGTAATCTGGGTGGTCACACCAGGAATATCAATGGAGAATACTGGGTCCAAAATGTTGTGCCCCTTAGTAGGGCAGGGGACATGTTGGGTCCACCCACTAAGACGGACACAAGAAAGGAGGGTAGAGAGGGTGGGAGGGCTAGTATAAGAGGACCAGCAAATTGAAGGAAGGTTAAAGTCACCCACAATAATTTTTGCACTGGCAGGATAGTCAAGCGCGGCTTTAAAGACATTCACGGCAGTGTCCTTTTTTGCAGCCTCTAGACCCAGGGGGACGTAGACGCAGCCAAAGAGGAGGTTCTGGCCGGATGCGTGAATAGATAGCCATAACGAATCCTCAATAATGAGAAGGAAGGGGTGGCCAATAACATTAGTGTGGATAGTGCATTTGACAAAGGCTAAACAGCCCCCTCCAAGCCTGGACTGGCGGGTGTTCGAGAAGCATTGATACCCAGCTATGCGAACAAGGTCAAGCGAAGCATCATCCGACAGCCAGGGTTCAGTTACTAGTATAATGTCAGCGTTTGAGGTAAATGCCAGAGATCGCAGATGTCATATTTTTCTAATTATTGATCGAGCGTTGATAAGAACTAGTAGGAATGAGTTCAGTGTCAGTTTGCGCAAAGTACTGATGCCAGCTGCAAGATTATCAGGATCGGTGTGGTGATAGGAGTTGGGTCTCATTAGGGATAGAGCGCCAGTAGAAGGGGGAGGGCAAGCAGTGTTGGATGGGGGATAAAATATATGCAGTGCTTTAGCAGGAGGTGCCTCCGACCGCTGTGGGTGATCAATACGGTGGGTGTGCAACACACCGCTGATGTGGGCCGGGGAGGTCACGTGGTATAGAGGAAGGGGCACGATATGGCAAAGTGAGAGATTAAGAATATCCGCCGAAGCGGGGTGGACAAAAGGGAGTGCGTGGTGCAAGGTGCTAAGTGACATGACTTCGAGTGGGGAGCGATCAGTGATATGAGTCTGTGAAGGTTTATCGATATGGTCCATAGGGCTACTAGCAGAATGGCCACGAGTGCGGAGGGCACCGGTCAGGAAAAAAACGAGATCTTGACTGCAGGTAACCTACCTCTTGGACAGAGTCAGTGTAAGGCCCGTAAGTCGGTGTGGGGGTGAAGGCATGTGGGAGAGTAACTAGGACGTAGTGTGGGGTGGGGGGGGGCGGGAAGGGGGTGGCGAAATTTGGAATGGTTTGGAGGCTCATGGGGGGCAAGTGAGCCGGTAAGTGGGGAGGTGGTGCGAGGAGGCGGGATACAGGTACGAACCTGGGGTATCTGCTAGGGTGTATACGTGGTACTTCAGGGTTAGATGGGGGTTGGTGGAGGGGAGCAGGGGGAACAGCGGGGGCATGCTGGGGCTATAGTATGGAGGGTTGGTGTCGGGGGCAGGGAGGGATATAGGGTAGCAACGGAGGTGGAGGATTGGTGTGACCCACTTGATCAGAGAGAGAGAAAGACAGTGAGAGGGGGTACGAGGCAATGGAGTCGCACTGGCAGTGCCATGAAGGTCACTCCTACATAAAGGGACGATTGCGTTAGATGGATCTGGATGGTGGCCCGACTGGCTTCCACCTGGAAGGTCCGAGAGTACGCTATATGCAGATGCCGACTGAGAGTGGGGCTAATGGGTGGGGTGATTAGTTGAACAAGTGCGGACCTGGTAGGAGTACCAGGTAGGCTCATAGGAGGATCGGAGCGGCACTTATGAGGATGACGACGAGGTGTCGCGGCTGAGCTAGCAGCTGGTGGGTAGTTGGTAGAGGCGTTAAGGCGAGAGCGGCGGTAGACGACTCTTGTCAACGGCTCGGGGGACTGATGGGAAGTAGTACGGCTAGGGCTGATAATCGTACCAGGGTCATATCTTGGCTCTGAGGCTATTATGGGGGAGCGCGGCTTTAATACTGAAGTGGAGTGCCGCTTGGGGCCTGTGGTCGGGGAGTGAGAGCTACTGCTAGTGGAGGCTACTGGGGGAGATGGTAGAGAAGGGCGTTTGTGTGTAAGCGGAACAGGTGTGGGAAGTTAGACATATCTAGGTCGCCAGTTTGCAGGCAGGCAGGGCGAGGCGCTGTGCTCGCCTTTGACTTCCTGCCAGTGGGGCACTGGGTGACCTTCATGTCGGTTACAGTGGGGTCAGCCTGCATGGACAAGGCGGAGTTACTTCTCAGCGAGCGAAGTATTTCCCGTAGGAGGGGGGTTTTATCAGGGAATATCTTGATGTCCTTATACGGCAAAAGGGCAGCAATTGTCGACTTGTTGCTAATGAACTCTCTAGCTGTTAGGTCGTCCATGAATTGGAATATAAAGGGGAAACTATGTCGCTGGGACTTTGTACGTGGCCTCCTGCAATGGCATCTATAGTGAGCCATATTGCACGAACTGAGTATGTTGTGTTTCGCTAAGGAAAGTGGTAACCGGTATGGAACATTAAAAACCACTGCGTTCTTGGAGTTGGCAATGCGGTGGTATACTTCAGTAGACACAGAGTCGAGGAGGTGTCCCACCGAAACCGAATTCTTGGTCGATGTAGCGGCTACAGGATCAAGGAGAGTAGCCAGGGGTGAAACCTTTGAAAGGATTTCATCAATCAGCTCGACCTTGTTTCTAATTTCGACGAAACTCTGCTTAAGGCCATTGGGACTCTTAGAAGCTTCACCGTCGACATTAACGAGGGCGAAAGGGCACGGCTTGGATTTTGGCAGGGGTTGGGTGGGTTTGGATTTGCCAGCTTCAGCGAAACGGATTTTCCGAGTACTGGTTAGAGACCGGGATGGCATGATAAGTAGGAATATATGACGGAGGTAAAAAGGTAGCAGGAATTTGGTCAACCAGACAGAGAAAGGCCAAAGGTCTAAGCAGACCAAGAGTGTGTCTGGGTGCTATGTGCAAAAAGGTCTAAATGAGACCTATGCGTCAATGTGATACGGGAAGTGAGCTATATGACCCGCTATATATACAACTGGGATTGGGAGAGTTGGGACAATGAGGAATAGTGAGATAGAAGACATTTTGCTGTGTGGTGTGCACAGGTGCAACCCCGCAGGACACGGTATGTACTTAACTGTTGCCTGGATCACAACAGCAGGTTTTGCGGGAGAGTATATGGTAAATATGGGGTCGGTGGACCGGGTGGAACGAGAAAGCTTTCTTATGGCAGAAAAAACAAATAAATGGAGGCACAGTGGGACAGAAGTTTCAGAAGGTGCACCGGTGGATGCGTAGCGAGAATAAGGTAGGAGCTGGGTTATAGCGAGTGGGATGTGAAGATGCTGCATGGATCTTATCGTGGTGAGAATCAAGGGAGATTTGCTAGGTAAGCCATGTAGAATGTAATTAAATGTAATTGGAGCAGTGAATAATCAATATAATCTATAACTCTAACTCGCGATAAGTACTAGCGTCAACGCGGTGGTGTGCCGCAGTTGTTTACACAACTAGGTCACGGTTTCAGGTAATTAGGTGGTATATACTAGGGTGGACACAGCTACAAGTCTAAACAGTGGTATGAGCAAAAAGATAAAACGAGACAACCTGAATTTCACTTGGGGGTGACCTTGACCTTCTTACCAAGTCATCTTTATCCTTCTTCACTATCTTCGCCATTTTTAGCATTCTGGTCCTCTCTGTTTAGCTCGCAAACCACAGTCTTAAAATGTAGTTCCAGTTTATAAATACTAGATGTTTCTTTTTACAACTGACCGTTGATCCCCAGCTGGGAGCATCCCAGACTGTGTTTTTCTATTTTTATTTTTCCAGACAACCACGGATGTGTATCTTCCTCCTGATGGATCGGCATACTACCTGGCCCGATGGAAACCGGTAACTTCTGAGAACATTAATTGCTTTCAGAAAAGCGGCATGCTTTTACAAAAGGTGGATCACTTGGTGGTGGCAAAAAAAGCTGCGATACAGGCGTCCCTCAGATGTGCATGTATGAGGAGGATGTAACTGTGCAAGGTGGGGATGTTGCAAAACAATAGCCCTACCTGGATGAACAATAGGACTGATGAAGAGAGCAAGCTGTCTCCAAATTTTCGACTGTTGGGACACTCTGGAGGCACATATTTTGCAGTGAAATATACTGTTTGGAAGTTGTGGAATGGAAGTGCATGGCAACAATAAATGTTGCTTTTTAAAAATAAATCAGTAAAAATTATACAAGAAGGCGAGTTTTATTTTGGGCATCGGCCAAGTTTGCGAGTGGGGCTACTGAGTTGTTTGGCGCGAATCCTCGGAAAAAAGGGCCATGAAAGATGAGCCGAAAGTAGAAATAGTCCCTCAAACATGCTATAGTTATGCGCGTAGGGAAGTAACTTTTGCAGCGCGTAAGAAGCGGTAAGTTAAGATAAAGAAGAGGGAAGCGAGAACGATAGAAGAACGGTGATAGCAGGAGAAGACAGTGGTATAAAAGCAGCATTTCTGGTATATAAATAGTAGTCTTTTCGCAACCGGATCTGGTGAGTGGGACTGACCGTGCGCTTGACATCCAACCTGAAAACCATTCTTGGTAATAGGAGGTGCAATCTGCCAACCCAGCTGCACTCGCATATCATTGTAGGCATCCTGCACGCCCGATGTGCACCAGATATTTTGTCGGTATTATCAGTGGGTCATTCAGAGCCATCAAAGGGAAGATACACGTCAGTGGTTGTCTGGAAAAATAAAATAAAATGCACCCTGGGATGCTCCCAGCTGGGGCTCAACGGTCAACGGCAAAAAGAAACATCTGGTATTTAGAAATTGGAACTAGTTTTGAAAAAATGCGAGCTACGAGCGATTGACATAAGACGGGAATTCAAAAAATTGTGAAAACTGGAGAAAGAAAAAGATGACTTGGTAATGAATGGTGGTCGCCCGAATGGGATTCTGGGTTGAATTGCCAAAACGAATTGAGAAGAGGGAAGAAACCAGTTGGGACCGAGTGAAGCAAACATAGTGTAATGTGGATAAGAAATTAGAATTGGGCCCGAGATTCCTCCATCGGAGAACCCAGTACACGGGGAGGGCAGGTAGGACGCTATAAGTCTAGTGCTATAGTTGCCATGTTACTCCAGCTTGGTTGGAAGCCACCCAATCTGAGCCCCCACTAGCCTCAACATCGACATGTTCCCCTTTGACCCTGATCTCCACTCCTTCAAATAGCGGTAGCCTGCCTCCTTCCAATTTACACTACCCCCTGATGTACTTATACCACCTCCCGCAAATAATAATAATAATAATAATAATAATAATAATAATAATAATAACAATACTGGTATATTTCTCGGCCGTGGTCGAGAAGCACGCTGAAGCGCATGACCATGGTGTAACACATTACTCAGTAGGATGAAATATTCACAAATTCTGAATATAAAAGTCTAGAGTATCAGAGATGGAAAAACAAAGCGAGCAACAGTTTGAATGGATCCTTCTGATAATGGTTCGCGTGGCAGTTTTGAACCGGTTTCGAATCCGGTCTCGCACTGGTGCGCGGTGGAGATATCGAAAAATCGTAAACGCAGTGCCAAGGACGCACCATGAACGAGAATGATGCAAGCCAAGGAAACCGGAGGCCCACCAAGGTTCTGCAGATGGAGTAAATTTTTGAGCAAGAGGAAAATGGGGGAAAAATTGTATAGAAGTGTGTTCGGGAAAATCAAGGCATGCGAAGAGGATAGCGATCATAAAGACAATGCAGACCCTGAATGACGGATTTACCGGAGTTCACCAAACGGAATGAGTGTTGAAGCAGGGGGGCATGAGACCAATTTTGTGAGAGTGAACACTGGTGGATGTGGGAGAAACAGCAGACCATGAAAAGATGAGTTTAGATTCAAGATCAGTAACATGTACCACTCTGAAATAAGAAAGCGCAACTGGAGGGTCCTCGAGAAGTGGAGAGTACATTTCCAGCCGGCTACTGGTCGTAGGAAAGATAAACAGTGGTAACGGATGATAAAGTGGGAAATCTCCGCATGGACTTCAGAGTTAATATGCTGTTTCACTGACAAATATATCTGTGTGTTGACACATTTGCCTTCAGCTTTATTCAGCGTCATTTCTGGTAACGTACAACATCGAGTGCGTAAGGTTCGTCTTCCAGGACAAAGTATGTGTCGGTCGATCAGTCGAGTGTGGCTGTATATTAGCGGCATGCGCGCGAACTGGAATTCGTTTTGGTTGCGTTTAAAAACGCTGAACGATCTGATAAGCAATTAGGAGTATTTCCTGTTGTGTAGTTTGATTTCGGTCCCAATTGCTATGGTAGGTTCCAATTGAGTCTCCGTCCGTACGAGTCAAAGTGGCACCCTTGGTTAGCCAGTTTTGCGACTGAGATAGTGGGAGACAACGAACCTGAATTAAAGGGGGATTGCAGTGTGGACGTGTTTCCAGCCGTGGGTTATGATAATGAATAATAATAACGGTTTATTTCGGAGGTGTCCGAGGCATGCCAAGTGCATAATCAGCTGTTTACAAGTGATGGAATAAACAGACAAAACCCTTGAAAATGTGGAAATTAACATGACAGGAGTTGGAAAAAGGGCTAAGAAGGGGGAGTTACGTGGGAAAGGAGAGCAGATAAAAAGCATCAGTCAGGGTGTGCCCCTGCTGTGGATCAACGGTTAAAGGAGGCATATAAAAACCAGTAAATGGTATACATTTATCCGCATTCAACTCGCGTTCTATTCTTGGCAAACTCCCGCACCTAAAAAACTTGTCCACATAAATAGTTAAGACGTTATGTTAACAACGGAATCCTGGCTGTTTGAGAGCTCTCCCAATGATCAAATATCTTTGGTAGGGCAATGTCTTCTGAGGACCAACAGACCGAACCGGCATGGTGGTGGGTGCCTAACCGAAGTCAAGGAAATCTATGCCACGAGGCATCTTTTACATACGGCGCTCGGTTCTACTCCCGATTCTCTCTGGTTCATTTTCAACCTCCAAAGCACTGCCCTTCACATTGGCTGCCTGTAGCGCTCGCCAAGTCTCCCCTTAGTTTCTTGTTTCCACTTCTCATAAGGTCTTTCGAATACCTATCTTTCCTTCCCTCTGGAACAAAGCTTATTGCGGGTGACTTTATTCTCCTTCAAATTTGTTGGCCTACCATCTCGGCTCCTCTCAATCTTATGGATCTGATCGCTAGCATTCATCTTGGTGGCTGGACGCAACATATTGTCGAACCTACCAGAAATGGGAACGCACTAGATCTAGTGTTTACTCATAACATACCTTTCATCGACGTGTCCGTAACACAAAATTTCCCCGACAGTGACCATAAAATGGTTATCTGCCATCTCCCCACCTCGTACAGCCGAAGCCTTCAATGCATTCTCTGTCTCAGCCACGGCTTCAGCTACTGACATTTCCCCTCCCCCATCTTCACCACTTGCTGACTCTGTCCTTTCCACGATACCCTTTGATGCCAGGAGTATTTCTAAGCTACTATCCAATAGCAAACCCTCCCCTTGATTATGTCCCGATGGCTTACCACCAGTTACTCTTGTCAATGGTGGACCGGATCTCCTCTTGTTCTGCCTAACCTTTTTACTTTTTCACTTAATGTTAGCACCGTACCTGCTAACTGGAAGCGCTCGGTAATCGTTCCCATCCATAAAAAGGGACCTTTAAATGAGGTATCCAATTATCGCCCTATAAACCATACCCCCATTTTATGCAAAATAATGGAAAAAATATTTAAAGATCACGTTATTAACCACTTATTAAGATTAAACCCTACTAATGACGACCAACATGGATTCCTCCCTTCACGGTCCTGCATGACTTGTCAGTATGATTTTCTGAATCTCGTCGCCGTCTCTGCTGAAAGTGGGAAATCCGTTGTTGTTCTTTATCTTGACTTATCCAAGGCATTTGATCCTGTACCACACCCCCACCTCTTATCAAAGCTACGATCATTTGACATCTTTCTTGGTTTTCATCTTACTTATCTCATCGTTCACAGGTTGTCTTGATTAACGGGTGCACCTCTAATCCTAAGCCTGTTACTAGCAGTGTTATTCGGGGCAGTTTTTTGGTCCCCTGCTTTTCCTCCTATAAATAAACGACGTTTCCGACAATACTTAATGAAACGCCGTTTTTGTTCGTGGACGACATTAAAATAGTCTACACTTTTTCGCCTGGCAACCTCAGTACTACTATCCCCAAAATCTCCGCTGGTTTAGCCACTCTTGATGAATGGTGCTCAACCTGGCCGATGAAATTCTCCGCCGACAAGTGTACTTTTCTTACAAATGCCAGGTTCCTTCCGGTTCCCTATGCATCGGCGGTTTACCCACCGACGGCCAGCCTTTGGTCAGAGACCTTGGCTTAATTTATTCTTGCTCTTTCAACTTCTCGGAACATGCTGTCTTCCAAAAGGTGAGGGCTAAAATGTGTCTGGGTCTTCTGTTTAGAACCTTTCAGCTTAGGGCGAGCATTCTTTACATGTACAAAGTACATGCAAGGCCCCTCCTCGAATGTTGTCCTCCAATCTCCACTGGTATGAGAAAATCCGACAGGAGTATTATTGAATGTATTCAAAAAAGATTCACAAAGCAGCTTATCGGTTGGTCGTCCAACTTAAAGCACGGGGAATGATGCGTATCTCTCAAAATCGAACCGTTGTGGCTTCGTCGCTTCAAGCTAAATTTGGTATTTCTGTATAAGCTATTGACCAAGCAATCCTATATCTCCAAACAGTTGTGCTTCTCCCCGGATACTGGATATTCACTCCGTAATGGACAGTATACTATTACCACACCCTCCGCGAGGACTGTTCCACGCTCTAAGTTCTTTCTCTTCACGTACTCCAGAATCTGGAATAAACTTCCTTTGCACATCTGGTCTTTTCAGTCAGGGTATGCATTAGTGCGTGTTATTGATGAATTCCTTTCTGTTCTAACTGTTCTTCCCTTATTCAACGTTCACATAACCGAAATTCAAGCTTATGGGAAGGGCCTTGACTTTTAGGCCATCGCTCTGCCTTCTTGCTTTACCTTAGCTTCCTGATTAAATTCACTTGTTTTGTAATTCTGAATGCTTTGTTTGATCGCTTCTCCTTAGACCTCACCATCGACCTATTCAAAGCATGTCTGCGTCCAATAATCGTTTTTTAATGCCAACTTTTAGGATCTTGTCAATTTCACTTTGAAATAAGTCCTTCCGGATGAGTTCGCATTTATAGAGGGGCCACCGCAATACTACTCGCAGATTGTCAATATGCCCAATCCGCTTCACGATATATTACCTTTATTTATTTATATCACGTCTGCGGCCCTGAAACCAACCTCAACAAAGCTATAGAAACTGCATCAGTAACCAACCCCTGGTGGGCTATCCATAGTGATTTTTCTACATCTTCAGCTGAAAATCAGTCCTAGGTTGGACTTTCCTCAACGTACCTAGGCACACGATTATCTGCGCTTTCTGAAGGCTCCAGTGATGTACTACCTTCAGTTTATTCAGTCAGATATTAAAAATGTAATCCACTATTATAACCGCTTCGTTGTAAATTTGTATTCCTTTCTGTCAGTCCTGGAGTAACCCCCGATAAACCAATGGTCGAGCACCGTTTCACCCACCTATTACCTATTGCCATTTTTTCATCAGTCCTCCACGATTAGGCATCTACGCCGAAGAACACTGCGAAAGCGATTTCTCCAAACCTTTGCTGGCAATGAACTATACGTATGCCAATTTACTGACCTTCCGGTTGTTTCCCAAATGCCCCATGTCAGACTCTTGCCAGCGCATCCCGTTACATGTTTTGACAGTATCGTTTATGCACCACCCCCATGTGACTTCATAAGATCATCGTGTATCAACTCCTGTATCCACCCTGTTGTCAACTTGTGTTCATCAATTAACCTGAAACGAATTCTTTATTCGAATCGTGTTTCATTCACCTGTCAACTTTTTTCACTCTGCGCCAGTGAAATTTCCAGGCTCGGGCATCTACATCCACCTCTTTATGAGGGCTTCGTCCACAACCTCTTGATGAATAGTAAATACTAATTCCGTGGTTAAACGACTGTTTTATTTGCACAATTCCCCTCCTCGAAGTACATCACAAATCCTCCAGTATTATATTTCTAATATTTTCCGGATCATCTTGGCTGCTGGTTCAAGTGCATGTCCTTTATCACCCAAAGTCCTCCAAGTTTTCGTTGGTGCTTTTTCGAAGGTTTTTTTGTCAGTTTACTCACCCCTGCGACTTTACATCGACGATATCCGAAGTACTGCGCGTTTTTACTTCATCGCCGCTTCACTTCATCACGTATCCCGAGGGAGGAGCCGATTTCATTCATTTCGGAGAGATGCGTCCACCTGACTTTCAAACTCAAATTTGCCGGGCATTCATTCGTGTGAACACTAAAACCTGTACAATTTTGGGCTGCATTTACCCAAGTGAATATTCAAGGAACCTTTTTGTGACCTCACTTGTATCATATGATCATGCAGTCGAGCACTCTTTGGGTGTCCCCGAAATAAACCATCATATATATACATATATATATATATACTCATTACTGTCCCGTAGTTATTAACACAATCATGGTGAGTAACTCAAAGCTCCGTGATATCTCTTAGCTTACAACGACTATTTCCCCCCCAGGTCCCACTACATATACTTCTCTCACCAATTCTGTGATTCTGAGCTGGAAAGTCCAGTCTCATTTATCTCACTTAGTGTGACTCACTAACTCAACTCAACACACAGTTACGACGTCACTAATTCCGCCCCACACTTTCCCCCAGCTAAGTTCCTTCCGTAATTTAGTGCAGAACTGAGTCCTTTCTTCTGCTGAATGACCTCCTTAGGTGAAATATTAACCTCCTCATTGAAACTTGCAGCCCCTACTTATGCGTTTCTTTTTTTAATCTCACTTTTCATGGTCTCAAGTTGTCTTAGGTATCGGCTGCATCGATGTGCTTGTACTTGACTTTTGTTCTTCTTTCCGTTAACCGTTGACCACCAGCTGGGCTACACCTAGACTGCGTCTCTCTATCTCTTTTCCCTTTCCAGTTATCCTCAATGACGGTCAACCACCTCAGGCAATACAATGACTACCTTTCTGTCTGGTCCCCCTTAGATAATAATGCTGTATGGCCACCTGTCGATCGCTGTCCCCTTTGGCTCTGTTGTCCAAGTTCCCACAACCCGTCCAGTTGGTCCTGGACCATATACCCTTATCGTGGTTGCTCAGCCCTCTGTACAACCATCAGTGAACGCTCACGCCAATCCCAACGGTGCGGGGCGCGGTGATATCCACCGCTTTGGCCGGCGCACATCGGGCGTGCAGGCCGTCTGCAACGATGTGCGAGCGCAATTAGGCGGGTGGATCACACCTCCTGTGTTCACTTCACAAAGTGTACTTCAGGTTGGGCGTCCAGCATACGTTCAGCCCCACCCAGTAAAATAGGTTGCGCATTGCATGATTCAACCCTGCCACCCTACCGCATTTATCGCTGTCCGTTGCGGACCGAATGTAACGAACAAAACGCTCAAGTCCTGGCCCGTGTGAAGCCTGACCAACGATTCAATTATCGATTCATCGACTGATAAGCTTCACTTGTTCTGGATAGCATATTGAAGCCTCAAAGCAACGCGTAGCCCAAATCGATGCAGAACCCAAATCAAGAACACGATTGCTCTGCAAATTCTACGGTACTATTAGCGAGTAAAAATATAAGTACAAACACGATCATACCTTTGACAGCGAGCCTCAGTCACTATCCAGTCAAAAAGGTAGTCAAAATTAGGACAAAAATCTGTAAAAAGGAGAACAGTTGGCCAAAAAGAGCAAATAATAAATACCTGTCCTGAATTCCAAACAAATAGAACAAGCTCTCCACACTTAATCAGGCCCAAAGAGCAATTTCCTGAGCGTGGCAGCCAAAAATCAGGGTAAACGAGCTGAACGTCTACAGTCAGTCGATGTGAGTGAGAAAGTGAAACAGAGGAGTAATAAAACAAAACTGTGATGAATCAGTGCATCTCACTACAGTACCAACTGTCCTCAAAGTAATCTCAGCAAGAAAGCATAACCATAAAAAGAAAAAGTGGGCGCGCCAAGCGTAGAATAATTGTGGACCACAAAACAGTGTCAGCATGAATTAGATAAGAGAAAGTGGTCCAAAATCGGTCATGGAGTATAGGAATGTGAGCAGAAGAGGAATTTTTTAATCAACATGGACAAAACACCGGCCGCAAAAATTTCTCCCGGTTGTTCACGGCAGTTTTAGACAGTAATCGGTTCTGGCTTCCTCTTCCTACTTACGCTTCCGAGGCACTGGAGTTCACAGGACTTACAGCAGTACGCCTGCTACCTCCCTTCCCTTGGGGTATGCGAGGACTCACAGCAGTACGCCTGCTGTAACAGCCGGTCGTGGAAAATCCCCCTTTTTTCCTCGCGATTCAGTGTTTTTCCCAACATCACTCATTTCCATACACTATTGACTTGTCTTTACGAACTGGTTGTTTTTCTGGACCAATTGTTGTTTGTTCGCGCCCAGAGCGCTACTTTGGCACATCCTTGTTCAGGACCTGCGTGACGCACGTGCTGTCTGCTCACATGCTGCTATTCGGTTTCTCGTTGTTGAGTCCTTGTGATCGTATTATTGAGGTTTGTATATTGTTTATGTCATTGTTTATTGAAATAATCTAGTATCGTAGAATACCACGGATAATCGTCTTTTGATTTCGGGATCCGTTGCGAATCTGGCTACGCATTGCTCAAACGTTCGTAACAATACTCAATAGATCAATTTGGAACGAGGAAAAATCACGCAAAATGCCAAGAAAATGATCAAAAGCAGTCGAATCCGGACAGGAAGTAATACGGCAAGTCTCTGGGGAGGTTTTGGGTACATATGATTCTTTAGTTAATGCTAGATCGCCTAGTCCTGTCAGTGCTTGTTCATGTGTTATTGAGAACAATATTGATCGTAAGGATGTCGATTTATATAAGCTGAGAATATACTAGAACTAGAGCAACAGTTACTATCAGCTAGACTACAGGCGCAGGAAGCAGAGAAGTGTACACAGGAACAGCGAGAGCATGAGACCAGTGACTTCGACACTTCCGATAGGTTAGGGTGCAATAAGGTAGGGAACCCCACGCTGGTCGCCGACTACAAACCACCATCGATCGATCTGCCTAGAGTGGAGTTAACGGTTTTCGACGGGCGAGCTGAGCAATACTGCAAGTTTGTCAAGCAGTTCGAGACGTTCGTTGAAAATAAGGTAACCGACCCTGGGCAAAGGCTTCTCTACCTGACTCACTACTGTCGAGGCCGAGCAAGAGAAACTATCGACGGGTGCACCATGCTCGACCCAGAACAGAGCTACACAAGGGCAAGGAAGATTCTAAGGGACTTGTTTGGCCAACCTTTCAAAGTGGCCCGTAACCTAATAGAGGGCGTGATGGCAGAGGCAAAGAAAACCAAGGGCGACGTCTACACCATGGCCGACCTGGTGATTAAGATGCAGAACTGCTCAATAGCTCTCGACCATTTAGGTTACAGGGCTGACCTAGACGCCATGCACACTTTGGAAGGCATAGTCCGTCACCTCTCTCCCGAACTACAGGGTCGGTGGGCGGAAGAAGCAGAACGGATAAGCCGAAGCGACAGGGAAGCCAACTTCGAAGACCTGACTGAATACTTAGACAGGCAAACGAAGATAGCTGACAGCAGGTTCGGCCGGCTTATCCGGGACAGCAACCGAGCAAACAAGCCCAGTACTAGCCAAGTCCAAACCCCTGTACGGGAACATCCAAAGTACCAGCCTTGGACTAACACACACGTCATTTCACGAGATGCTACGGCGAAACCAAATTGCAGATCCTGTGGTACTAGCCATGGCCTACCAGAATGCCCCAAGTTCGGCAACGCCACAATAGACGAACGGTGGGGAATGGCGAGAATGGCAGGAGCATGTTTCATCTGTCTCAACACCACGCACCGGGCAGCAGCCTGTAGAACAAGGAATCGATGTGGTTACGAGGGCTGCACGGGCAGACACCATCGGCTGCTGCATCAGGCGAGAATAACCATATCCGAGGCGAGTGCCAAGCCCAGCGTGATTTGTTCAACTTCACAATCTGCCAGTAAACCGGTACGTTTAGGCGTAGTGGCCGTGGGAGTAGTGACTCCGACTGGGATAGTCAAGGCTTTGGCTTTCGTTGATAGTGGATCCGACACCACTTTAGTGAAAGAGCGGTTTGCCGACAAACACCAACTGGCTAAAGGTGCGACGTCGTTAGCAGTGAGCACGGTGGGCGGAACACAGGTAATGACTGCCGGTAGATTAAGGCTGCAGCTCATCTCTGTAGACACTAACGTGGAAATTGAACCAACGGAGGCATTCACGTTAGCGTATCTCCCCATGCGAGCACCAAGGCCGGTGAACGCAATCTTGACTCGGTGGCCCCACCTGCAGGATGTAACCGTTGTAGACTGGGAAGATGATGAGGTGGATCTCCTCATCGGATGCGACGTGCCAGAGGCGCATTGGGTGATTGACCATAGAGTGGGCGACCGCCAGGCACCTTATGCCGTACGAACGGCCCTGGGATGGATGTTAAAGGGTCCAGTAGGGGTACGCGGTTCCGTGAATTACTTATCCGCCGAAACGGACCGCATACATTATCATCTGCAACGGCTGTATGAAAAGGAGTTTCGTGACATTGGAGACGAAAGACCGACGTTGTCTCAAGAGGATCACTTCGCTCTACAAACGGTGCGGCAAGGCACTAGAGGCCTCAAAAAACAGTTCGAGGTTCCCCTCCCATGGCGCACACCGGTCGACCCGTGGACTGACAACAGAAATTATGTTCTCCAACGATTACTACGACTAAAAGAACGCTTCATTCGAGACCAGAATCTGTGGGAACGATACGCGGATTTGATGAAGCGAAAAGGGGTCCTCGGTTACGTTGAAAAGGTGCCTGTCAACACCGACAGCAAAAGGGGTATCTGGTATCTGCCTCGCCATCCGGTTATCAACCCCAAGAAACCCAATAAACTGCGGGTGGTTTTCGACTGTGCGGCCAAGTTCCAGGGAAAGTCGTTAAACGATCGCCTACTACAGGGGCCTGACTGGACCACACCACTGGTCGATGTTTTGTGCCGTTTCAGAGTGGGTAAAGTGGCTTTGTCTGCCGACATTAGGGAAATGTTCCATCAGGTGAAGATTCCGGTAGGAGAACGAGATGCTTTGCGTTTCCTGTGGTGGGAAGGGAGCGACCGGGACAACGCAGTGGTGAATTATAGGATGACCGTCCACCCCTTCGGAGCCATATCGTCACCATTTTGTGCAAACTACGCCCTCCGAGAATCAGCGAACAAACATGGCGATCTAGTACATCGGACGGTGGTAGAAAGCGTCAGCAGGACCTTCTACGTCGACGACTACCTTGGGTCATTCGATAATGTGGAATCAGCTCTAGAGCAGTTCGGGGGTCTGACGAGATTGCTGGAAGAGGGCGGCTTCAATCTAACTGAATGGATGTCGAACGCTTCAGAAAAGCTGAAGGTCATCCCGCATCACGAAAAGGCCGAAAGGGTAAGAGATTTGGACGGCTCTCCACTTCCTATCGAGCGCACCTTAGGGATACAATGGGACGCGGAAACGGACGATTTTGTTTTCGAACTAAACGTTCCCGAGCTGCCAATAACCCGTAGTGGCATACTATCTGCCGTCTCAAGTTTGTTCGACCCGCTCGGTTTCGTCTCACCATAGCTGCTACCCGGAAAGATCTTGCTGCAGCGGCTGTGCCGTAAGAAAGTTGATTGGGACTAGTCACTGGACCGAGGGGACCGGCTGGACTGGGAAGAATTTTTGAACACCTTGAAGAAATTAGGGGACATAAGAATCCCACGATGTTTGACTTCTGGCCATACGACACGGACTGGAGAACTACATGCCTTTTCCGATGCATCCGAAGTCGGTTATGGAGCTGTGGTGTACGGACGATGGTGCGCAGGAGATGGACAATATACCACGAGGATCCTGTTCGCCAAAGCCCGCGTTGCTCCACTGAAGTCGGTCTCAATCCCACGCCTTGAACTCAGCGCAGCCGTGTTGGCAGTCAGGGTGGTGCAAGCTGTGAAGAGATGTTTCGATCTCTACATTTGGTCGGTGAGCTTCTGGACGGATTCAACGATAGTACTTTACTATATCAACAACGTCCGGAGCCGGTTTAGTACTTTCGTTGCTAACCGGCTCACGATTATCCACGATGAATCAGCCACGCACCAGTGGAGTCATGTCAGGTCTGGAGATAATCCGGCCGACCTGTGCTCCCGAGGTGCGAACAACTTCAGGCAACTGGAAACGTGGACGAGAGGGCCACACTTCCTGCAATTGCCCAAACAGGACTGGCCCGTGTTCGAATTAAAACCCCCTACGGAAGTGGAACTGGAGATCAAAGGCGTAATGATAGCAACCAACGTCGTCGAAGCGTCATCCATTCTATAGCGACTGGTCAGGTTTTCTTCCTGGATGAAGACGCTTCGTTCGCTAGTTTGGTTAACCAGGTTCAAGAGAAATTTACTAGTCATGAAAGGGCTACGGCCCTCAGGTCGGATACGGGTCGGCCCGATAGGTCCCGATGAGCTACAAGCGGCAGAGTACGATATTTTCAGAATGATACAACGCGAGGCTTTCGCCCGAGAACTCAAGAGGGCGGAAGAAGTGGGGCCGACCAATGAAGACATACCATCTCCAAGAGGCGAGCTGAAGCGTTTAAACCCCAAACTCATCGACGGACTGCTGCGGGTGGATGGTAGGCTGACCAACGCCCACCTGAACTTCGACACAAAGTATCCTATACTGCTGCCTGCGAGACAACCTGTAGTGGAGCCAATGATTCAACACGTCCACGCCGTGGAGGGACATGCCGGGGAAAGTCACGTGACGAGCGTCATCCGAAAGCGTCTTTGGTTGTTGAGAGGACGAGAGACTGTTAAACGCGTAATCCGACGGTGTGTGCAATGCAGGAGACGCAATGCCACAGCAGGCAAACAACTCATGGCCCCACTACCAGAATGCAGGGTGACTACGGGCTGGTGGCCGTTCAGTGACACCGGGTTGGACTATTTCGGGCCCTTGTGGATCAAGTGCGGGAAAAGATTAGAAAAGCGATACGGATGTATCATGACGTGCATGAAGTCACGTGCGGTACACCTAGAAGTCGCACATTCGATGACGACCGATTCGTTTCTACGGGCCTTGCAAAGATTTATCAACCGAAGAGGCGTACCGGCCGATATATACTCAGATAATGGGTCGAACTTTGTGGGCGCTCACCGGGAATTGCAGCGTTGGCACAAAAACATAAACAGGGACGAACTGCAGGATCAAACCGTGGCCTACGGCATACGATGGCATTTCAACCCCCCACAGGCCAGCCACCGAGGCGGCGTATGGGAACGCATGATCCGGTCCGCCAGACGGATATTGCTGTCAATCATGGAGCAGCAGCCGCCCGACGACGAGGCGCTGAACACCGTCATGACTGAGGTGGAGCGAATCCTGAACAACCGCCCCCTGGTTCCAGTATTGTACGGCGACCCCACCCACCTGGCGCTCACCATAAACGAATTATTGACGTTAAGGTCAAACGAGGGTTTCCAAGGGCCGGTAAACCTTCGCGGGAGCTACCTCCATGGGTGGAAGCAAGCGAACTATCTGGCCAAGGTCTTCTGGAGGCGATGGCTACGGGAGTACCTACCGGCTTTGCAGACTCGACAGAAGTGGCTGGCCAAAACAAGACCATTCAAAGTTGGGGACGTGGTTATGATCGCCGACGAACGCGCACATTTCAGCGCTTGGTCTTTGAGAGTAGTTACGGAAACCATCAAAAGCACTGACGGAATGATAAGAACGGTGAAGGTGAAGACAGCTAACGGAGTGCTCATTCGTGACATACGCAGTAATAACCTACTCGAGAGCGAAGACGGAGGAGCTGATAACCCTGAGGCCTAGTAAACCTTTTTCACACCAGTCATCGAGGTGGATAAAGAAACACCATATATACCACACAATCTCCGTCAAACACGTTAAGGTGCTCGCGGTCTTTTCGTTGACATTACAGAAGGTTCTTTCCGATATGTGGTGATGAGTGCGATTCCATTGTACATCCCGATACATACACGCATGCACGACGCACTCTACATCCCGTAAACCCATCAAACATGTGACAGTGTTCGTTGTTTTGCTTTTTGTTGACGCTACCGAATGCCCCTTGCATATGTGGAAGTAGCGGAGCTCAGGTCACACACATGCTACATTTACTCGTTTTCTTGCCACGCGGTCTTTTGTTGACATTGCAGAAAGTCCTCCTTTGATGTGTAGTCATACCTGTGATTTAATCGTAACCCCGGCACCCACACACACGCACACACACACACACTCAAGCACGTACATCCAGGACCGGACGGCCCCTTACGAGGACAACGTCTATGTGACCATTCACGCCCGCCATCGGTCATTTGGTCTTGTGGAAGATGTAGACTAGCCTCACTTCTATGTATCCAATGGATTAGTTGCGACCAGTAGTACAACGTTGACGACGAGCATTAGACGCGCGCACTGACAGCAGGGCCTAGGCAGGTAGGAAGAATCAGTACCTTTATACCGAACCTTTGACTCTGCTAAGGATCCAGGAGGATTTTGGTGGGCGGTGTAACAGCCGGTCGTGGAAAATCCCCCTTTTTCCCTCGCGATTCAGTGTTTTTCCCAACATCACTCATTTCCATACACTATTGACTTGTCTTTACGAACTGGTTGTTTTTCTGGACCAATTGTTGTTTGTTCGCGCCCAGAGCGCTACTTTGGCACATCCTTGTTCAGGACCTGCGTGACGCACGTGCTGTCTGCTCACATGCTGCTATTCGGTTTCTCGTTGTTGAGTCCTTGTGATCGTATTATTGAGGTTTGTATATTGTTCATGTCATTGTTTATTGAAATAATCTAGTATCGTAGAATATCACAGATAATCGTCTTTTGATTTCGGGATCCGTTGCGAATCTGGCTACGCATTGCTCAAACGTTCGTAACACCTGCATACCCCCTAGCCTACGACCCCGGCCTCTAGTCGGCACCTTCTAACAAGCAGATTTTTCTTACGTCTCTCCGTTGATTTCCTCCGCTAGCACGAACCGCGGCCGTCCGTACCAGTCCATCTGCATCAACTTCTACGTCCTCAATTATCCTCACGGGCCACTTGTCTCTCGCAAAGGTCTCTGAAGCAACAGGCACGATGTCCCCCTTTCTAAGATTTCTCTTTTGAAAGCCATTTCTGTCTGGCCTGCAGAGTCGGGATATATTCCCTCACCCATCGGCGCCAAACGTTATTCCCGAAGTGGTTGACATGCCTCCAAAGTCCACAATAGTGTTCTTTCATGTTAGCACTATCTAATATACAGCAATCGCCCCCCAGCAGTAGTAGACTGCTCGGAGTTAGGGCCAATCTGCCCTGTTCATCGGACAAAAGTGGGACTATCGGTCGAACATTCGATATCCTCTCAACTTTAACAAAAGCAGGTATGTAACGCCTCCTCACTCATTATCTGTTCCTTAGAAAGCACCGATAGCAACCTGCGTACCGAAAGGATCATTCTCTCCCATACGCCCCCTCGGGAGCTCGATGCAGGGGGGTTGAAGTGCCAACTTATACCCCGACTGGCTAGGTGATCGTTAATGTGCCGTTTATCCCAACTCTTCATCTGGCTTTTGAGCTCGGTAACTGAACCCACGAAACTCGACCCGTTGTTGCTATAGATTTCTGTTGGTGTTCCACGTCTACCAACAAAACGGACGAGTGACATAATGAACGAGTCAGTGCTTAAACTAGCCGTCATTTCCAGATGAAGAGCTCGAGTTTGCAGACAAATGAATAGACAGCCGTATCTCTTTCCGACCCTCGGCCCCTACGAACAAGGATTGGACTAAAGATATCTATTCCGACCGAAATGAAGCTATACCGCCCTCGTTCCACATGGCAGGGAGGAAGAGGAGCCATCAACTGCTGACCGGCGGTGGCGGCCAGCCTACGGCAATTGAAACATCGTCCTATTACTCGTTTGACCATGCCGATTCCATTGATAATCCGGTATCTCTCGCGGATTGCGGCAAGCACTTGCGCGGTGCTACTATGTCCTTCTCTACTATGGTGGTGGCGGATAATGAGTTCTGTCGCCGGGTGTCTGTTCGGTAAAATAACTGGGTGTTTAAAGGCACTTGGATATTCAGCATAATTTAGCCTTTCGCCAACACACAAAAGATTTCCCAATACAGTCGGGCCTAGCTTTTTTAGGGAACCCAAGGCACCCTTGCATAGCCCATCTGTAAGTGGTTCTCGCTGTAAAAACTCTCCAAATGAATCCCTCTGAACAGTTGTTATCACTCTGAACCTGACCCTCTCTATGGCTTCGGCGGACAGGCTGCCCACGCTCAGCAACCCCTTGCTCTTCGAGAACATAACTTGAATATAAGAAGTAAACCGGATGAGCCAAGCGACGACCGTTAGGAGCTTGGACCAATCAGAGTATCGAGAAAACATGAGGGTGATGCCAGTGTGCAGGTTGGCCGTATTCACCAAGGCCGGCTCTTTCTTAATCTCTACACCATCCAGTGAGACCGACAACACAAATCCTGGTGGACTATAATCGTTCAAAAGCGGGGGTCCTTTCAACCAAATCCTTAGTTCCTCTTCGGTTGAAATTCTTCTTGAGGCTAGATCAGCAATACTATCTTCTGATCGCACGTGCCGCCATTGGGAAAGATTAGTATACTGATGAATAACTGCCAATCGGTTAGCGGCGAAGGTACTATAACGCGTACTGGTGTTCTCTATGTACTACCTGACGATCATCAAGTCTGTCCAAAAACAAGCTCCGTCAAAACAATCTGGCAAGCTTCGTTTTAACATCTCACTCAATCTAACACCTAAGACGGCTGCCGCCAGCTCAAGCCTCGGAATAGTAACGGTTTTGATAGGTTCTGCTCGCTATTTACTACATGGGAGCACATATTGTGGGGCTCTGTCCACGGGAATTCGCCTCGCGTATGCCACTGCACCGTATCCGGTTTCGAAGCATCGCAGAATATATGCAACTCAGTGCATCCTATTTCTTTTTGGGTCTCTTTAATTATGATTCTTGATACTCTTATTTTACCGACGTGATTCATAAATGATACCCAATTATTCCACAACACCGTATCTGCTGGACTGAGTGGGCTATCCTAACCTAATTCCGACCTGCATAACCTCTGCAACAACTGCTTAGCCGGAAGACATAACGGAGCCACTAGTCCAAGTGGGTCAAACAGGAAACTGACGTTCGACAGTATGCCTCTACTTGTCAAAGGCCTATCAAGCAACTAGAACTGAAAGGCAAATTCGTCCGTGACCGTATCCCACCGAAAGCCCAGTGCTCTCTGACCGGTGTCGTTCTTCTGAGGTAGCCGAAGGAAACTGGCACTTAAATCGGGGTCTGTAGATAAGGCTATAAACTTCCGTCAGTTGGGTACCCGTTTCCCCAGCTCGAAACCAGCGTGTATCAATAAGGCAGTTATCCCTGTCGCAAAAGCGATAGCCTCGGCGCTAGTTTTAAAGGATGCAAGGCAGTCATCGACATAAAAACTGATTTCTACGGCAAGCAGGACTGATGGTGATCGCATTACCTCGTGCGGGTGGCCAAACAATTCCTTTAGTATCCCACAAACTCTACGATATCCTTCGCTGGGAGGCAGCATCATGCATTCCTCAATTGCCTCCAGTGCCTTAACCTTACAGTAATGAGGCAAATACATCAAGCATTGGCCGTCTTTCATGAACTTCGAGATGACATACACATGAAACTGTCGAATGAACTTCCAGTACATTGCTGGCCAACCATCGAACGAAAACTGATCGATCTTGTCAGCACTCTTTTCACTTCCCCTCCATGTTGCTCTACTTCTGTGAGTACACCCATCCTTTCTGTTTTTGTTCCCATCGTGTTTCACAATGAAAACCCTCACTGCATGATGTCACTCTTGCCCTATCCATTCTACTCTTCCCAAGCCCGAAATATGTTTTTTCCCACCCACTTCGCCCCTGTCGGCTCCTAATCAGTATTCAATTGGTACTTCCACATGCCCATAAAGCTGATTGATCGCATACCTCACTAGCTACCACTCTGCGATATCCTTCTTTGTCCATCTTATACCCCCACAGCAACCCCTCAGACACATCCGTAACCAAGACCAATCCCCATATAAGAACTCTCCGTTCAAAACTTTGCATTTTTTACGACCGAGTGTATTATCCTTTCACCACCTCCGTATTTCCATGTCTGAATCCGTAATTCCTTTTTCGATCCTCCTTTTAGACAGTGAACCGATTGGCAACTTCCGGCTCAGTCCATTGGTACAATGGCCTGTAAGCACGCAGCTCTCCACATCCATTATCCCAACTCCGAAGTACAACTATTTTTTGTGCGTTTTCGTTCTGTCACAGGCCTTCCCGTCCGGACTCGCTTCTTCTTCTCAGTCTTCATCCTGTGTCATCTGCAGCGGAAAAATCTGGTTCATCATCTCTTACCTGGTTTTTTTGGTCTTGTCTGCTACGTACATTGATCGCCACAGACATCTCCATTGTGCCTTTCAGGCTGCGCCGCTTTTCCGCGTTCCACTCAGTGTAATATCATCGTAACGTCATCACTCTCACTTACAGTTTCAAACCATCTGATTTTTCTGATCCTCCACTCCTATTATTCTCTTCCATGTTATTCGCTGTTACAACGGACGCATCTTCTCACCACAGTTCTTCAAACCTCTCAGTCACCCCTCCCCAGTGATCTTTTACACCTCTCGAACCACCCCTTACCTCCATTCGCCCTGCATTCCCCGGCCCTTTTCCTGGCCATTTTCCTGCCGCTTAACGTAAGTTCATTTAAAAAAGCTCCACCCACGTTTGACAGTTACCACATGTCACACCTGCAATAATCACAATGTCAGATTCACTCTTACCTGTGTTCGTCGATCATTTCTTTTGTAGTCCCTCGCTTATCAACTTCTGCTCAAGCCATCTCTTCTGCGTTTCCAAAGTTGGTTCTCTTTTGCCGTTGATCCGCTATGCCTACCTGTCTTAAAACAATTCATCAATGTTTATCCAAGTTAATTCCGCACCGTTTGACCCAACCCCACCTGTCTCGTCCAACCACTGTTACTTCTGTGTCCGGTCTCTTCACTGCTATTTGCTCCTGCTCTGCTATATATATACATATATTTCTGTATCCATATATTTCCTCCTGCTCCTCCAGTTCTTTGCCGGCCAGTTCTTCTGCCACCATGCCACCGCCCCTCATGATATGCATCTATTTTCAATAACGGTGCCTCAAACTTACCCTATATCGATCCTTGCGCAGTATTGATGCCATCTGACTCACTCTCTGCGTCTCGCATTGCCAGCCCCCTGATTTCAAATTGACCCCGTCCGTTTATTGCAATGAAGCATAGTTCATGGCTATCTAGTCCCCAGCCGTACAGCTCAAATTTTGTTCTTTTCTTCTTTTCTTCCTTTTTTCCTCATCGGTTCTCGCAACGATTTTCAGTCCTCCTCATGTAAAACTCCCAGGCTCCGTTCTCCCCCACTTGGCTCAGCCATCTGCTCCATCCGTCCTCGACCTTCAAAATTTGCCGGGCCCATGTTGGAGTCCTTTTCCGAGTTCACTTTAACTCCCTTCATTACTCCCTGGTGCGCATACATTTATCACCCTCGCACTTCTCTATTTTTTCATACCTACCTCTACGTTACGTATTTCTCAATTTTTCGAGCGTTTTGTCTGTCAGTTTTGTCGCTTGTAAAACCTTGATCATGCGAAAAGCATGCTTCGAGCGCCTCCGAAATAAACTAATATTATTATCATAACCGGTTCCGGGGGGTGGGACTGACCGTGCGCTTGACATCCAACCTGAAAACCATTCTTGTTAATAGGAGGTGCAATCTGCCAACCCAGCTGCACTCGCATATCATTGTAGGCATCCTGCACGCCCGATGTGCACCAGATATTTCGTCGGTATTATCAGTGGGTCATTCAGAGCCATCAAAGGGAAGATACACGTCAGTGGTTGTCTGGAAAAATAAAATAAAATGCACCCTGGGATGCTCCCAGCTGGGGCTCAACGGTCAACGGCAAAAAGAAACATCTGGTATTTAGAAATTGGAACTAGTTTTGAAAAAATGCGAGCTACGAGCGATTGACATAAGACGGGAATTCAAAAAATTGTGAAAACTGGAGAAAGAAAAAGATGACTTGGTAATGAATGGTGGTCGCCCGAATGGGATTCTGGGTTGAATTGCCAAAACGAATTGAGAAGAGGGAAGAAACCAGTTGGGACCGAGTGAAGCAAACATAGTGTAATGTGGATAAGAAATTAGAATTGGGCCCGAGATTCCTCCATCGGAGAACCCAGTACACGGGGCGGGCAGGGAGGACGCTATAAGTCTAGTGGTATATTTGCCTTGTTGAATTAATGTTGTCTAAGTGGAATATTGGTACATAAAAGAAAGTACGAATGAACCTGAATGACAGTCGATGAGTAAGCTTATTACCACTGTGCTGAGGTTTGACACGTAGGAGGGAAAAACTGAAGGGCGAAACTTTGGAGATGCAAAAGCTTCGAGATTCAGGGACAAGGCTGAGAGTGGAATAGGAGTAGCCACTCTGTAGAATATAACACAAAATTCTGCATGAGGACGTGGAACCAAACCAGCCGGAGTGTAGTAAATGGAAACAGCACAGGTATAGTCACAACTGGAGGTGGAATTACCTCGATGAGCCACTCCTTGTAAAAAATTCAGACTTAGCTTCCTTCAACAAAGAACTGAGTAAATTAGACGAGCGAGAAAGAAGCTGTAGGCCTAGGGCTATAGTTGTAATTTTAGGTAGATTTTATCTTAATGAAATATATGACTAGGTGAAACAAAAGGTTGTACACGAAAAATAAGTAAGGCTTGAATGAAGTACGGCTGGCAGATCTGCGGTAGTTTGTGTGGTGCGTAGGTCTTCTGGCCCGTGACTCAGAACCGCGTGTCAGGAACCCGAGCGAACTTCGTACGCTCGCTCCTCCGAAGAGTGACGATCATTGCTCGATACCAGAGTCGTTTCCTCAAGGAATTTGCTCAACTCCTCTTTAGCTCTTGGTGCTTGGCCTATTGCTCTAACATAAGGTGAAGGCTTATTACACATTTTTGAATATTTACCAATAAAGGAGTAAGGCCTTGGGCTGATTCTGGAGGATGGTGCAATGACCGAATGGCTGCTCTGTCGTAAAGAAATACCTGAAGTTTAATGAGCCCGGTACCACAGGGGAAGCTTTGTTGGATCTGTATTGTAATAGTGAGTGGAAAAAGAACAAGTTGTTCTACATCCTTTGGAGTTGAGGAGGTTTGAGTTGCAGCAGGCCACATCGCTGTTTACAGTTGAGACCAGGAGAATAGCCGACTATTTGCTTAGTGAAGATGAGTTGAACATTTTCTATATCAATCGCGTCACGCGCAAATGTTAGAGCGAACCACTGCACTATACTCCAGCAGTGGCCCAAAGTAGGCTGTATAGACACTGAGTTCACTTTCATGCAAACGGAACGTTTAGTGAACCAGTCCTATCAACCTGCAGGACTAAAACATTTGGGTGTCCGTTTGTTTAAGAAGTTGAGCAAACAGGAGTATTACGTGCCCAAGTCACGTACTGATGTTTCGCTGGTAATCAGATGACCATCTATGCTAGTCTGTTCCAAATGACTTTGGATTTCAGAACAGGGGGCGATGTAAAGCTGGTGAAAGTTTTAGCTAGGTCTATAACCAGGCGGCACTTCATTACCGACAGGGCAGTGAACAGTTGAAACAGGCTGCCCGGTGAAACGATAGATCCACAGAAAGCCCAGCTCTTCAAGCGGGCCATAGTCGCGAATATGAGCACGTTCACTAAGTGGATGAAGGGCAGCGCCGTGGTCCTTCCGGGGAGTGTTATAAATGATGTCCTCGTATGTTGCCCACTGTCTCAGTTAAGATTCATGATGCATAATGTCTCCCGAAGTTGACGAGCGATGTGATTCACGTTTTTCATTTATTCTTGGCGGGAGTTCGTCGAAATAAACTGCGCAATGGTAGGTGCTTAACTAGAGTGCACGACGTTGGAGGAATTTTGGGCGCTTGATTGTCTGTGGTTACTGCCTGTCATGTGCAAACTGAACAAAACCGAACTGAAAAACAAGGCCGCGCGCAGTGCGCGGCTCAAGGACCTCGCTGTGTGACGTTTGACAGACTTACCACGACGGAATCTTCCGTGCCCCTCGGGCTGGACGGACTGCCGCAAACCTAAACTTCTCCTCAACTTTCAGCGGCCTATCTTCAAGATTACCTGCAATAAAAGTAGCAAAATGCAGTCAAGACCAGTAGTCTGAACCATTTTGCACTATCCAGTGGTTTATCTTCCAGTTCGCCGGAAACACCAAGTGCAAGACACAGTCAAGATTCGCATTTAGCCGCCCCTCCTCATTTTCCATTGCTTCATTATCCATCGAACTATCTTCCAGTTCAGTGGTAACATTCAGAAGCAAGAAAATCACAAAATCCGGAAATGTTTGGGCTTTGCATCGCCCCCGTGCACTACCTCAAGACTTCAAGACAAGGAAACCGAATTGAGAGACCTTAGCCGGCTGAATTTTTGAAGTGCTCTGCTTTGAACCAAGCTTTTTAGTTGTACTCCGGAATAACAAAGGCTATTTCGCTCCGTCATGCGTAACAGGGTAACCCCGAGGTGGGCTTTCATCCGGATAATCATTTTGTTTTATTTTCCTCCAAACCTTTTGGAGTTTTTTTGTGTGTGTTGCGAACAACGGTACTTTGGAGTAATCAAGAGCAGTGGGTTTTTTTAGTAACGAGTAACGTTTTCTATGGCCTGTGTCTCGCTGCTATGGTGTGCGTGTCATGACGCGTGAGGTGTATCCCTGTCCAGCCACCGGATGCGGGAAGCAAATGGACTAGGGTATCGAGTGCAATGTGTGCTGCAGATGCGACCGTGAAGGTTGATCTGGGCTTAGTGATGATGAGCATCGGCTATACTGTAAGAGCAAGCGGGTCGAATGGGTTTGTGATCTCTGCAAGGAGGCTACAAGGTTAGCCCATCTAGAGCAATATAAGCGGGACAAGGCCCAACTTCCTGCTGAATATGGTCAAGACTGAGCGCCATTTGACACCGCGCGGTAAGCTAGTACATTCATGTGCAGAAGCCCTAGGAAAGCCAGGCAAAGCGGTTCTCGGGATATTTACTGGACAGGCAGGAGGTTGCCCCGCGCAAGTTGCACCCACTCCTAAGCGGCAAACCACCACGAGTGAGTGGATGACACAGAAACCCAGGAAGAAGAACAAGGTAGGGGGAATAACAGAACGATAAACGCGGCGGACAACATCGAGAAGACAGACGAATCTGGATATCATATTTGGGAAATCCATCCGATGAATCTGCAGAGGCGTGTCCAGTCGCCGGGACGGACATCAAGTCGTAAGCTACTGATACTAAACCAGGCAAGCCAAGAAGGAAAACAGATAGGAGGCCAGCGCATTACATACGGCGACTTGCAAGTTTACCAGGTTCTGTGTCTCTCAGAACAGCTCACATAGTGGGGACGTGGAAATCTCCGCTCACGAAAACGGGGAAGGAATCTCGCACTATCAGTGCTGGTCCAGCATGCGGATGAGAACTGCAGAGATGTGCTGCTAGCCGAGGAGGCAACGATGGCCCACACCACTAGGGGTAGATATCAGGTTACGCCTGACGAGCGTAGAGTTCTGCCAGCTGGTTTGTCCGTAGGTGAAAAATGGCTAGACCGGTGAGGGCGCTAAAGAAAGGTCGCCGGGGACAGCAGAATACCTTATCCAACTGTCGGGTTACTTCACCGACGGCTACAAGCAAGCCATACAGGCCGTCAGGGTTCTTTGTGATTGAGAATGTACTGAAAGATGAAAATTGGCAGTCCTGTCCGGCGGAGGACGAAACGACGTTCGTTAAATAGGGTGTCTAGATAGCGCCCATAGTGATGGACTGGTGGTGTCCGGTAATTCTGGATGACCAGTGGACTCCATGAATCCCAGTGATGGGCACCACTGCAACAAACTTGCCACCATCTTGGACGTTGCGCCCAAGACCCAGCTAACACCAAACAATAGAAACCCGTAAACGTTCATTCAAAAGGGTTGATGCTATACACCAATGCATGCAGTATCAAAGACAAGTGGATGGAGCTCTTTAGAGCCTCAGAAGAGCAAAATGCGTCCATAGTTGCCGTTAGGGAAACATGGCTCTCTAAAGATGGCCACGTACTGGTAATAATACAAAACTAGTTTGCTGTTTATAGGCAGGACAGGGAGCACGACTGAGTTGGGGGGGAGTGACATCCTCGTCAGGGCAGGTACGAACCATTTTGAATCGCAGACCAAGTTTTGTGCTCGGAGTATACAATTGCGCATGGTTGAGCCCACACTCCCGAACAGAAAGTTAAATGTGGCCTGTGTGTATGGGGTCCCGGGTACAAATTGAGAAAAGAGTGCCCAGCTTCCCCACGTACTTACCACGCTAGTTAAGGAAGTTATTAGGGCCGCCATAGTTGTAGACTCCAATCTACCACACGCAGACTGGGTAGTCTAGGTATGTGCGAATCAATTCTGGTAAATCAAGCAACGCCTGGCCAATTCAAAAGAATCCCAAAACCAGGACAACATTGATTCGCAATTTCTACGGTACTAGGTTGAAATTCACAGAAGGTACAAATACATACAAACCTCAAGCATGCGGCCGAATAGACTCAACAGTAAAACCTAAAGGTCCATAGCCCCGTGGCTCAAGCGCGACAGTCAGAAACGGTTCAAGACCAAATTCAGATGTCTCGCACGAACGAACGAAAGTGCAAAAGTGCGGTGTATGGACTAGCTTTTCGAAATGATGTCAAATATTGTCTAATTCACGAAAGGCTTAGAACATTTGTATGGATTTTCAGTATTTGTTCTTAACACTCTTTGTATGCATAAGCCCAAGGAATCCTTAAGGTTTAATAGGAGCTTCGCAACTATGGATATTCCCAGGCTTCGGAATAGAGCCATCGATACAATATAGGACACAGCCGAAGACCCTGGTTTGGAGGAACGCTGGTCGGTGATTGAAAGATCTCTAGTAACCCTGCAAAACTAGTTCGCCCCCTTGAAGCCTAGGTGTGAGGGCAAGCTGGCGTGGTGGAGGGCTGCAATGGGCAAGTCACTGAAGCGTCAAAACTGTAGCCGGGCTCTTCTTAAGGCTTCTGGTAGTCGCCGGGCTTGGATTCGATAAATCAAGCATGGAAGTGAGACGGTGGACCTCTTGCAATCTCCTAAGCGCACGTACGAAATGAAGTTGGTCCACGGTGTCAAAGAGCGTCAAAAGAAGTGCCATTGCTAAGTACAGTCCAAGGGTTCGCTGAGAGATGCAGTAGGACCACTGAGAGCCCATGGAATGGATGTGTATTCTTGCAGTGTGGACAGCATAGATAACGGTGTGCAGATAAGTTTTGAGGGGGTGACTCTTCCAACCGGCATGACGGACTTCATTCGTCCAGGGGCAATCGTACACAAACACCTGGAGGGATTAGATGTCCATAAGTCTGCCGAGCCAGATGATGTGAACCCTGTTATCACTATGCCATTAGCTGATATTCTATCCCCTCCAGTATATAAGTTATATAGGGCCAGTCTGGACTATGGAAGGTTACCACAGGACTGGAAAGACGCAGCCGTAATGGCTATACATAAAGGAGGACCCCACTCTGCAATGGGAAACTACAGAACTGTTAGCTTAAACTGCATTCTGTGCAAAGTGATGGAGAAGATCGTCCCGGCGCAAGCCTGCGAGCGCCTACCGGGGAACTATACGCTTTGCCCAGCTCAGCATGAGGTTCTAAGAACTTGTCGCGCTTGACCAACCTCTTGAGCTCCCTAGAAGAAGTCACTCAACGATTGGACGAGGGTAAACAGGTAGAAGTATTATACCTTCAGTTTGGCCAGGCCTTTGGCCCAGTTATTGATCGGCGCCTACCAATCAAGTCGAGGTCATTTGGTATAAATGAGCAGATTCAGGAACATTTGGGGGACTTCCTTAATGGCAGACCGTATTAAGCTAGAGTACGTGAAGAGAACTCCAAATTAAAAAACGTCACCAGTGGAGTACCTCAGGGTTGCGGGCTAGGCCCACTTCTAATTATGTTTAATAATGATTTAGCCTCAGTCCCACATTCACCAAGCTTCTTCGTCGCAGATGATGTGAATTTAGTGGAAGCTCAGGAGAGAGATGGCCTGAGCAGAGATTTCTACCGCTCTTAACTGGGTACACAGGTGGGACTTACCTCTGAGTGCAAGGAAGGACCACTTATTGTCACGGACGGCGACAAGCCTGGCGGTGGCACACCATCCAGGCCCATTCAATATAGAGGCAGTAAACAGGGTTGTAGGCCTCTGGATTTCGGTGACTTCTGATCTTAAGTGGTCGGATCACTGTACAACGGCTGCAAAAGTGGTACACGGTGAGCTCTTCAGGTTGGGATCGGCATTTCCGTTAGGACAACGAAGGGTTTTCAAGCCAGTGTACATGCCTATAACTATACCTCTTTTGGAAAACTGCGTTCAGGTGTGGTCACCCTTCAAAAAAAAGGTTATTACCTGTTTGGAGAATGTACAACGTCTTGCAACGCGCATGAATGAGGATCAGAGGGGCAAGACGCATGAGCAAAGACTCCAGGGCCTTAGACTTTTCTCTACGGAAAAAAGGAGACCACGAGAGGGAACTCATTAATACATTTAAGTAATAAAAGGCTCTTCGGGGCTTAGACCGGAGGGTTTATTCCATGTGGCAAAGGAATCCCGAGCAAGGGGTCGTGGGAAGAAGTTGGAGCAAGTTCCACCTAGGCTGATGGAAGGTCTCACTCCTGCGCAGGCTGAACTGAGCTGAAATGAAGCTAGTTCTTGACGAAATACTGAACTGCGCGACACCGGCAAGTGTTCCGACGTGATACCCTCCTCGTCAAAACTCACTGCTGGCGATTTCAATGCGCCTCATATCTGCTGGGACACCATGTCGTCACCCCAATACTTCGCGAGCTTCGTTTTGACCATACGCGCACGGCGCTGGGTCCAGCACGTAATGACACCAACCAGAGGTAACAGCATACTTGACCTGATGTTTACCATTGGCCTATCGGATGTGATGACTACCGCCCTCAACCTTTTTCCAGACAGTGACCATAGAATGGTATCTTGCAGATTCACAGCTGGACCCACGGGCCCCAATGTAGCTCACCTCAACAGCCCCTGCACAGTATCAACTGGATGAACCTCAAGCCTATGCTTCGATCCCTCAACTATGATGAATACTTCCTACAGCACAACACTGAGCTCGCCAGTGACGTACTCTACCATAAGCTACATGGCTGCTTGTCAGCAGTCACCACCACCGGGGCCAAATGCTCTTAAGACAGCAGCTCCTACCAAACAAGGCTGCAAAATAAACATGCAAAACTGCAGAAGATCTACAATAAAACCAAGGACTTCTCCATGCTATTGCAACGTCACTCTCTCTCTGTCACCATCAGTCTTCGGACTAATGAACTGCTGAGAAAGCAGGAGCTTTCGGCCTTGAATTCCTTCGACAGATCGTGCCGGTTCTCCCGATTGCTCAAGAGCAGAAATCAGAGCGAGCCTTCAGGGATACCCTATTTAATTTTGGGAAACAACACGCAGATTAAATCTGCAGCCGAGATCGCTGAGGCGCTCAATGCCTTCTTTTAGAATCCATGACCACTGACGCCACTTTAAATCCGCCACCCGTACCCCTCATAACCGAGCAGGTTCTCTCTGACATTGAATTCAGTTTGAACGATGTGGCCCACCTACTGCTGCGTGTCACACCCTCCTCCCGCCCTGGCTATGACGGCACCCCCCAGCACTCTTTCACCTTGGCGGAACTGACGTCGCTGTTGTCTTTATGAATCGCTACAACTTGTCCCTTAAGCACGGCATTTTTCCATTCCAGTGGAAAACTTCGACCATTATTCTTATCCACAAAAATGGTCAGTATATGACCCTTCAAATGATCGTCCTACTAACCATACCCCCTTAGCTGCCAGAATAATGGAGCGTTTGTTTATACAGCGTATGTTCGATTATCTCATTTCCCATAACCTTATTCACAGCGGTCAACATGGCTTCCTGAATTCAGGTTCTTGTACCACATGCCAGTTTGATTTCTTCTACCTACTGACCACGGCAGCTGACGACGGACAATATGTGATTATCATCTACCTCGATATGACCAAGGCATTTGATCGAGTTCCTCACTCCCGCTTTTATCATGGGTCACTTCCTGCCTGTCGGATCGAACCCAGGTTGTATATGCTAATGGTCATCAATCGCGACCGGCGCCTGGCACTAGTGGAGTCATACAAGGAAGTGTACTTGGTCAGCTATTTTTCTTACTCTATATTAACGATATTTTTCGATTGTGCAACGCGGCACATCTTTTCTGTTCGCCGACGACATCAAAATCGTGTATGAGTCCCGCCATCAAGATTTGAGCACAGCGCTGTCTGAAATAGGTAATGATCTTGAGAAACTTGAGCAATGGTGCATTTCATGGTAGGTGTTCTTCTCGACACCTAAAAGCTTCTACAAAACCTACAGATGTCAAGTCTCCCTCGGAATTCTGTCACCGAACCAAGTACCTATCGTCCCAAGCTCATCAGTGAAGGATCTTGGACTTCGATACACTAACAATCTACAATTCTCGGAACATGTCTCATTTCAGACGGCCAGGGCCATAAAGGTAATAGGCCTAGTTCTCAGATCATTCAAAATGAAACATGATGTTCTCCGTACATACCAATCCCATGCTAGACCCCACCTCGCATATTGCCCTATAATCTCCTCTGGAATGTCTAAATCTGATAGAATACGCCTGGAGAAAGTCCAGCGCACCTTCACCAGGAAGCTAATAGGATATTCTTCTCCACTAAGCTATAAAGAGCGATGCACTCCATTAAAACTTGACCCCGTATGGCTTAGACAATTTAGGCTTAACTTGTGTTTTCTATATAGACTTAGTCATCGCACTGTGTTCACTTCTACCAACTCTATACAGTCCTTGCTACCCTCATCTTACCCTCTGCGTCACAGAGACTACAGTCTGGCTATCCCACTGTCCAGGCTGGCAATAAGATCCAACTTCTTTCTCATTAAATATTCAAAGCCTTGAAATAAGCTACCCCGGAGCATTCGCAAATGTGCGTCAATAACCCAGTTCAGCCATGCCCTTAAATAACAACTTACCATTAGTCATATGTTATCTTTGACTAACACCAGCATATCTGAGGATCGAGTCTATGAAGAAGGCATCGAACTTTAGAACCCTAGCTTCAGTCTCTTCTGCCGCTCTCTGCTATCTGTCGAGCTGGCCTTCAAAAACGGGTTCCACTACTAGGATCATGGCACCATATCCCAAACCTACCATTTTCTGCCTAACGACAGACGCTAGGCTTATCATTTATTATCACTTTTTACGTATAACCCACAATGCAGGAGGATACAGTCTTTGTCTTTTACAACTATAACTAGCTAGATGCCTGCCGGTTCTCGCTGCTCACCCACGTTCACCCACTATCACCTAACCCCTATACAACCCTGCCTTATCTAATTCACTAGTCGGTCTTCACAACTATGTCTAAACAATTACTGCCTCCCCCGCTATATAGTACTAGGGCAGACATGTAAAACAACTTTCCTATAGCTGAAGGTTTTTAGCCATTGATGTTTTCCCCCAGCACCAAATTGTCCAGTGGTGCTGGATCCTAAGGCAATAAGTCCCACCACCCACTACTTCACTCCTTCATCCTTCGACTCTCTTCTTATTTATCCTGGCTTCCGCTCCCCTCAGCTTCCTTGCTTGGCCGTAATTCGCTTTCCTTAATCATCCCGGTTGAAAATCTTTCATCCCATACACCCACCTTCCAATAGCTACCTGTTGGTCTCAATTGCCTCCTTTTATATTTCCCGACATAAACGCTTGTCTGTATCGCCAAGATTTCCGAATCCATCACCTAACTTAGATTGCTATCCTCTCTCCGTGTGTGTAATAACATCTACTGGCGCAGCCTTACTCAACCACACCAGAACGACCTCTGGCAGTTTTAGGCACGGTCTGGCGCTGTAGGTGACTGAAACATATAAACAAGCGCATACACTACAACACTCGTTATCCTCCTCCATGTTTGCTTAGCTCCACTCCGTATTTTCTCAGCCCATGCAAGCGGAACCCCTGATGTCAACGGCATTTTCACCATAGCTGCGTCCGGATGTGGGGGAACCAGACCACTCACAGCAGTTGCAAAAAAATGACATATACGTGGAAAATTACGGTCGGGCGGAGGGGCTATGGAAAGCTCCTATGCAGGCTCAACCACCCCTCCGTTGAAAAAAGTGGAGAACAAAAAGACCTATTGGGATCGATTTGATCTATATATACCAATAATATCGGGCTGCGAAGGAAATGGGCAACCTCCAATCATGGGTGTCTCCCATCAGCTTACGCCTGACCCTACGAGAATCCCACACCGCCCTTGTCCGCTTGACATGCTTTTGGTTCCTACGCACGAGACTGACTCGTGGGTGATAGCGGACTGGCCTCTCCGCATATGCTTACCCACCTCCCGCTCTAATTTTCAACCACCTCGTACCCTCCCATGCACGTCTGGCATGTTTGTTGACGTCAGCTAGAAATCCGCTGTGGTTCTGGACAGCAAGTCGCTACATCAGACGACAGGCGCGTCTCATCAAAGCGCTAATTATATTCATGTAGATATTATTGTATATATAAACGTACATGTAAGAACGTAGAGAAAAGCGCCCGTATTTTTCGCCCGCGCATCTGCTTCTCCTCCTTTTCGTAAGAAAGCGGCGTTCCTCTTGTCCTAGAATCCAGCCTACCCTCCAGTTTACAGTCTTACCTAACAGCAACCTGCAGCATTAGACCTGTAGATACCCCACGATAGGATTTGTCGTACATCCTCTGGATCTATCATATAAACGTGCCATTTGGGTTCTTAGTGTGTCCCAGCTGCTTCCTTGTGACCTGTTAAACACCACTGTGGGATTTGTCATATACCCCCAGACCTATTTTGCAAACTCGCCGTTCAAGGTTCTTCGTGTCGCCCAGCTGCTTTCTCAGGTAGCCCTCAGATCCTAGTCCAAATGCAACTCCACGACTTTATTAACCCCGAAAGATAAGACTCCTCGGTGAACGGCCGAACCGGTAATCAATAATTTTGCCTAGTAATGTAAACCCAGTTAGCCCTCACGAACACCGAATCACAACTCCGACGACTCCCCATTTCACTAATACCATTGTGCCTCATTTCCATTCTCCGCACTCTTATCTGTTATTTTGTTCACGCTAACCCTCAGCTGGAACATCTCCGGGACTGCGATCCTTCCTTTCGCACTTTCAGAACCACCTGGCCATCATGTTGCCTGGCTGTAATATATCGTGCAGACAGCTTATCTTTTTCTCTGCCCGTCCACAACCGCACCAAAGGCCGGCTACCGCGAATACGATCTAGCCACCGGGTTTCACCCGCGAGAGGTCCCAGTATAGCTGTATATGCCCTTCTGAGGCTTGCTGAAGAATTCTCACCACAAGACCCTCCGATGTCAAAGCCACCGTGCAAGGACTCCTAATTATATTGTGATCGGTCCAGATTCGGCGATGGCCGGTAGGGGACATGGCTGAGACTATAAGCCAGTGGCGAGAATGCTGTACGGCCTGTCTGTTGCACTTCCGTTCCCCGTGAACAGAGGACAACAAAAAACAACAAATGTGTACGGTGAAAAGATAAACAGTTTTCTCCCATCCTGTTGTATCTTGTCCTTTTCGTTATTTAGTGACGTTCCTGTTGACATATATATATATATATATATATATATGTATCACTAGCTCTAATCAATCGTGACCGGCGACTTGAACGCACGAACAAGCTTCTCGGATGAGTCCGCTCGCCCTGTCCTAGGAAAGTTCGGACTTGGCCAAAGTTATGAGAATAGAAACTGCCTGGTGAATCTGGTCGATGCTAACAGGTTAGTCGTCTGTAACACGCGCTCCCAACACTCCAGAAGACACTTGCTAACCTGGTACTCAAATGATGGTCGCACAGTGCATCAAACTGATCATATTCTAGTGCGATCCTGTTGGGCTTCATCGGCAGGGGACTGCCGAGCATACCACGGCGCGGTAATGGGAAACACGAATAATACAGATCATGCTCTTGTACGTGCGCTCTTCAAAATTCATCTGTCTCCGCCGAGCCGAATCAATGTCGCAACCCGACTGGCTACTGTAACTAGCGTGCAAACGAATGGGTCCTTCGTGGAAGAACAGTGGACGGTGATTAAGGAGGCTACTTGGAAGGATCTAGGGAAACTGAAAAACGTATGGGAGATTAGATTTCAGCGACCACCTTGCTAATATCAGCCAAGGCACAGGAAAGAAGCATTGAACGCTGAAGACTGCAGCGAGAGGCCTCGCGCTTTGCTAGAGCCGACCGTAACAGGTACTGCCAGAAAAGATGGAGACCGATTCCGGTACTGGCGACTTTGACAAATTATTTTGGCTTATCTGGAGTGCTTCGAATTGGCGTTGCAAGCCTGAATCTGTCTAACGTAATGTAGCAGGCCAAATTATCCCCCAACAGAGAGGAAAAATTGAATGTTGGGTAGGGTTTTCTGACCGGGTTCGCAACCGACTTCCCGACTACACCTCGGACCTTCCACCCTCCCTTTGTGTACAAGCGTACGATGTCAACTGCGAGTCGCCAAGTATGACGGAATGCGCTGGGGTCGTCAACCAGTTGAAAAACAAAAGCTGTTATAGAGGATAACATACGACCGATTTCCGGACTGCATTTGACTTGGTTACTTGTGAATGCTTTTGGGTTGCACCAGAATTTGTCAGTATTCCTGTCAAACTCTCAAGGATCCTGAGGGCTTACAATGCTTCCACTAGCGCATGTGTCCGTGTGTATGGCGAAGAACCTGCGTTCGCAATTGATTCCGCAGTTAGACAGGGACGCCCTGTCTCACTGGTGTTGTTCAGCTATGCAGTCGACTGGACAATGGACAAAGCCTTGGCTGATTACCCCGGTGTCCATTTGAGTCCAACAGTGCACATCTTTGACGTGATGTTTGCAGACGACGTTGTCGTGCAAGGAGATTATCTCGCCACGCTCCAGCCAGCCCTGAACCGACTCGATTGGTTCTCGAAGTCAATTCAACGAAAATGAAAGCTCTTTGACTTACTCTGGGCCTTCAGCTCAGCAGTTTTCCATTAGGGGTTAAACGATTGAGTATGTACCATCGTTCAGATATCTGGGGTCGCCTCCGCTTCCGATTGGCCAGGTGAAGGACGAATTACTGTCAGGGATTGACAATACACGGGAAGCGTTTATTCATTTCCGGCGTGTGCTATGGTCACGGAGCAAAATTAGCCTTCGAATGAAGATTCGCGTCTTCTGTGCCGCTGTCCGACCCGTGCTTACCTACGGGTGGGAAACCTGGCCACTACGAGCTGAAGATGCCAGGAGGCGGGAGTTGTTCGACCACTCGTGTCTGCGCTGAATTCTTCGTACAAACTGGCAGGTAATGCTATCAAACGACCGAATACTAGGAGATGCTGTGCCATTGATCAGCCCTCTGTCCTTCTTAGACGCCGCTGCCTGCAGTGGTTGGGTCACGCACTCCGGCGATCCGACACAGAACTGTTCAGACAAACTCTGCCCTGCGCTATGTACGGGATGGCGCCGTTACCTTGCTGATCAACTGAAAACGTGATTGTATACCGTAGAGAAAGTTTTGGAGCCTCTCAGACAACATAGGATCTACGGCCTTGTAATATTGGATGAAAGACTGGTTGATGATTTGCTCTGTGCTCGCATTCAACCGCCGCGCATGGTCGGCGATGATCCGCGATATCCACAGAGCCAACTTATCCTCTGGTAGGAGATAGTCGTGTGAAAACAGAAGTATATATATATATATATATATATATATATATATATATATATATATATATATGTGTAGACGACCAATATCTGCGGCCTCGCAGGGCAATAACACAACTGACCACTTGGATCGAACCCTTTTGGGCCTTGAATTGCCCAACAAAATAGTTCTCAGCTGCCCACTAACTCGGATACAAGGCCCGAATTTCAATAACACTAGCCCACGTGCTATCTGGAGAGAAGCCAGACACAGCAAGGTGCCGAGCGTTTATTGATGACGACCAACATAAGTAAAACTGACGCATCAGTTCTACCTTTTATATAGTCTATCCGGGTGACTTCGCCAAAATCATGCATTGACCAGTCAGCAAAGCCAACAAGGCAACGGTAAAACAATGTTTAGAGGGTAACATGAAAATATACAGCGGCGGGGGAAAAATTGAGTTTAGTGCAAAAGTAGAAGATCGAATTACTCAAGACATAAACAGTTTCATGTGAAGGTAATATTTTGTTCGAAATCTGTGGACCTAAATGTATATGAAAAGTACCTTTTTAAATAGAAGGTCACTCGAAAACACTAACATACAAACAGGGTGTCAGTATACTTTGAACTGACCACTGGCTGTCTAATATGGGCAGCCGCCATAAGTGGGTGCACGCCTCTCTACCTTCTGAGTCACATTGTTGAGTAGAACGCTCCGGCTAGGATTAAGAAAGGAAACTCCCTTGTGCGCCGCGAACAACCGAGATGTATCATTCTCCCAAAAAGCTCTTGAACTGACCGGATTGACGAGGCATCCGAGAAACCGACTTATCCTGTCGCAAGAGATGGTCACCGATTTTTTTATTACATGCACGCGCATAAGTGCAGTGAAAGGGGCATGTGGCCCTGAGGTCCCACTGCACTATTAGGGATAACCAGTGACCGAACTCTGAGACTTGGAATGACGAAGAACCACGTAAGGTCCCAATAGATCAGGTATGGTAACGAGCCGGACGACAGTGAATTACTGTCTACCACCAACGCATTTGATTTCTAAAAAGTAACTCCATATGTTCAGTGTGATTGACAGACCCGCATAGTATGAACCCATGTGGGTCATTTCAGTCGTGTCCGTAGTTTCATGTGCACAGGCGAGAACAACATAAACAGGATGTGAATTTTATCCGATTAACCGTACTCCACCCTTTTTAAGTCTCATGAGGCTCTCCGTAAAATAGATATTTCGTCTTACTGCAACGTTAGTAATTGACATACTGGTGTTTTGTTTGCAAATCTACCCAACTTTTGGAAGATTAACTACAAATTACTGCATTGGTTTTACTGGATTTTATTGTACACGACTCGACGAAGTCAAATTACAGACCAAATAATGGTATACAAACGATCACTCGGATCGCTGATATCGTTTTTGTAGCACACGAGTGACCGCGAGATAGTGTTGATCATGACATAGTTTTGGTACTGTGTGAGCTTGGTTCAACCCAGTTGCACAGACGCAGTTCAGCTTCAGTTTATTCTCCCATTAACCTCGCACTTCTCTGCTCTGGTTTCGGTTGCTACCTTCCAGCATCGTCCAGTAAAGGGCGAAAAGAATAGAAGCATAGTGACAATGATCCAAAAAAAGTCAGAGTATGAAGCGGAAATCAAGAGGACAAGGAAAGAGTCCGAACGCAACTATGCCACTAGCCGCGATACTTAGCCATGTCACTTAATATCTTCAACAAATTGGTAGGCAGATCACGTGGACCCTAACCTGGATGTCTAACACGTCCTACATGACCAAGTCAAGGTTTTCATACCATTGTACCATATCATGCACTGGCCAGCTCGACCTACCTTCCAATCACCACCTGCCTCAGAGAACAGCATACGCTGAGGAAGTCTATCGGTGGGCGTGCGTAACACATGTCCCGGCCACCTTAACCTGTTTAGATTCAGTACTTAATCCAGAGACCGATCTCTGGTTCCCAACGTCTTGCGCCTAACCTCAGGATCGCTGATACAGTGTTCCCACCATATTCAGGCAATGGTACGGAGACATCGACAGTCTGCCAGACTGCACAGACTACCTCTGCATCGGCTTCATATATGGCTTTCCGAAGATGATCCTTGTAAAACAACCAAAAAGGTTGTCGGGAGACTATTTGTGAATGTAATTGCACACGCAAACCAAACAAGCATTACCATTTTCAAGTTGCGGTATCAATTTCCTGTTGGTGACGTGAACTTCGGTCGTCTATGAGTAAACAAAAAGCCACTGTGTTACTCATTTTCTCTGGGACCCATTCTTCATAAAAATGTAAGTTGACTTCCGTTTTCATCGGGTCACTTTATGATCTCGAACTCTGTTCTGTAAAGATCGCTTGCGATCCCCTAATCACCCTGTTTTTATTCCATGCTCGTTCGTTAGTGCAATTGAAGGAACACATCCCATGGCGTCAAAGCCCACCGTTAACCTGTCTCGGAGTGAAAAATCATATAAAGTTCCAATAGGTCACGCGCGGTTGTGACCTGGGCGACAGCGCATTGCTGTAGCATCAGTTTTTGCATCCGCGCCTCGGTGGCGTTCGCAGGTTAGAATACTAGGAAAATAAGACGCGTATGTCATGCTTACCAGTTTGTCCCATAATTGACGCTTTTTTACCGTCTCGTGACAATGTCCTTGTCCAGTCATCGATACCTGAGGAGTATCTCGCGAGTTTACTGGCAACAACGAATAAGCCATTCCACAGTTCGAACGCGCATCTACAGAACCGGGCCTGTCGAGTACTCGGTTAGTGCAACAACATCACTCCACTCCATCAACTTCCCCGGCGTGCTTTGTTTACAGAGCCTAAGGTTATGTGGAAACGAAAACATAGAGGCCATGATTATATATATATATATATATATATATATATATATATATATATATATATGGGCGGAGGAGTACCGGGTACGCATACCTGATGAGCGGCAACAACCGCGAAACCGGTCGTGTGCTTCCGGGGAAATTTTGTCCACACGTTAACATACTACTTACTATCAATATATATATATATATATATATATATATATATATATATATATATATATATATATCGCTGGCTGGAAACCTTGTCGGATGTGGCTCAGTGGCGGTTATGTTGTGACAATTCACGTTTGAATTCCTGAAAGATTTTCTCTTTGATTCTGCATGTTTATTTTGTTGTTTCATGTTTTTATGTGACACCACACCTCTGGCTTGAATAAAAATGGTGCCAGCGTAGCAACAACAGTAACAAAAACTGAGAGGAAAAGCAGAACACAGTTAGTAGAAAATAATACGCTATGACTTTCTTTTTTCACCGTACACTTTTGAAGTTTCTGTTTTCTGTCATTTTGTTTGTCGGAGTGACATTTTTGTGATTACGGGGCACGAGAGTTCGACAAACATACCGCACAGCATTCGCGCCATTGACTTTTCTTCTGAGGCGTGTCCCTCGAAGTCTCTAACCAACGACAATCCATGTCCCTTGGGCCCCAACCAGGAAGGCGGAAAGCACCAGCCAGAGCCAATGCTGATATCAGCTTCTTCATACGCCTACGCCAAGTCATGATGTGACTACCGCGTTGCTTCTTCCACCCTTGCTTCGCACGTGCAAATAGAATGCGGTAAGGTGGACGATCGGCAGACATTCCCACAACATGACCGAGTTACCGGACATAGTGTACAGTGATCATTTCGTTAAGAGGAAGACTATCCGCGCCCAACACACTACAGCGCACCTCTTAATTACTCACTCGATGTTTCCACCGGATGTAAACAATACTTTGGAGAAATCGGTTGTCGAACAAAGAAAGATGCCGAACATCCTCAACGTGAAGTGGCCAAGTGTTCCAACCGTTGAGCAAAACAGTACGAACTGCGGCGACGGGCATCCGTCCCTTAAGTGAGAGCCCGATGTCACAGCGACGCCACACGTGTCACACGTTTGCGAAAGTTGCTCTAGACCGCACAATTCGTGAACTGATTTCCTCTCCAAACACCGACTCCAGCTGTTGTCAAGCTCCCAAGGTGCTGAAAGTTTTTAACTAACTCAGGCTGATCGCCACGAAGAGTAGGTACAGGCACAGGCTCCTGTCAGTCTTGCAAAAGCGCTTTGCACTTAGAAGGTAGGTACCTCAACTGCCAGCACTTCGCTGTCACATTCTCCGGCGTTTTTCTATTGTGCGATTTTTCTACGGTCGGCCTGAACAGTCGATCTCCGTTGCAACTCCGATCGCACTTGCCCGCTGGTGAAGGTCAAAATACCACAGCACGTCGGAGGACAGTGTATTGGTCAAAGGAAGTGTTTGGGCAGACAGTACCATTTCTCCAATATTGAGGCGCTTATTACAGTAGTGATATTATTTCCCCCCAAAATACCTCCGTTTTCGATTTATTCTGATTATCTGTTTATTTCGTAAATTAAATTTGTATCTTATCGCACCATGATATAAAGGTAACATCCATGTCAGTTCCCTCCGACTGATTGGTTGCCCTAGCTGCCCATCGATTTCCAAGGTCAACCAGCTCCGTCCTAGCGGAGTCCATATAAGCACCTGAGTTCAGAGCTCCGCGAACCACAAGATTGGGGTGCCCAATGAACCAATAAACTTTTGCCAGTCGGCACATTCACCTGTGTTCTTCTTCAGGCTAGTGGGTGGTCTAGCTTCGACTACTACGCTTCTGTTGCCGATCATATTTTGTGATCGAACAAAAAGTCATTATGCAGATACGTGTCCAGGTGACACTTGAGCGTCTATTATCCCGTTGATTCAATAAAAGGTTGCAGCCTTCGGAGATTTTTGTGGAAGATACAACAGGAAGACGCGCTATTTGGAACGAATAAAGAACAATCTCGAGCGTGCGTGTCCAGTCGGTTTGCTGCTTTGTCGGGCGCTGGTTGATTTAGTCGGGTCGGACCGGTTTTTTCAATGTTCACACGGTTGGTTAAGCCATATTTGTGGATGGAGGCGTGTTGGTTGGTTGGCCCGACTTGACACGTTCTAACCGATTGGCAACTTAGCTTCGGGGAATTTTTCGTGACCTCATGACATAAGACACTATCACTCCTGAATTATCGGTGGTATCCCATGTGATTCTCCAGTCCCGTCATTGAGCATACCCTCTGCTTCTCCACAACCACCAACCTCATCCGTAAAAATGCAAAGGGGAAATTAAGTTGCACCACTATAATTACATTCCTAACGAGGTCGCTTTCCTTTTGAGTCCCCTTGTTCTTTCGCACAATTTCTTTTAATTTCTGGTGCGTCAGTGAACCACTTCGCCTTTGATTAAAGTGGAAGTTTTCTAAGTCATGCGATGCGCGATACATTTCACAAGTCGTCTAAAAGAGATAAACAAATGACAAGCGTGTCAGTCTGTATAGTCTCGGTTGGTCATTCACTGCTTTTAGTTATAATGGGATTTGTGGTGAGTGCTATGATATGATGCTTAATGTTACCTACACTAATGAGTGATCTTTCTTTCCTACTTATTCTCTTCTAGGTGGACAAATCAGCATCGATGTATTCCCTAAAGGATGGGACAAGCGATATTGCCTGCAGTTTTTGAGTGAATTTCCGAAAATCCATTTTTTCGGGGATAGAACAACTGAGGTGGGTTTCTGGTGTTGTGCAAAGATAATTTCCTCATTCCATTAACTCATATGTGTTCGTCAGCGCCATTCTTCATCTATAGTCGTCAACTCCCTATATATATATATATATATATATATATATATATATATATATATATATATATATATATATATATATATATATATATATATATATACTTCAGCTCCGTCTAAACAGCCATTAACCATGCACAGGATTAGGTTGCTTTGGTCTCTATCTCACAGCAGAAACCTCAACTGGAAATAGTGAAAAATGAGAGCAAGGAGAGGAATAGGGGTACTATCGGGTAGACAAACGAAATTATTTAATATAAGAGCGCCAGTGAATGGGGAATCTGCAGTAGTTTCCGAAATGCGTAGCTTTTGATTCCTAGTGTGAATCGGACAATTGGGCAATGTTTTCATTGACGTTATAACACCGGTTGATATTAAACACTAAATCAAGATGCGTCCTTTTCAACTACTTTATTTTGTTAAACGATTCCTTTTCGGTGTTTTCTTTTCCACTCAGGGTGGAAATGATTACGAAGTGTTCAGCGATCTGCGTACTATTGGACATACGGTACAGTCGCCGGAAGACACAAGCCGTCAGTTGCGCACACTGTTTCCCTCGCCCTGATGCGAAGTGACACTCGAACGACGAACAAAACGACGACAACCGCATCAGTAGCAATATTTGTGTCAAAGTAATCTTCCATTGTGCCGATCTTGTGATACACCACATTCTGTGTGTTAAAACAACTTTTTTAGTCCCTCTGATCAATGAACGCTTTTTTAGTTCATAAATATAAAACCTGTGAATTGTTCTCAATAAACGTGCAATTCACTCCGTCGATTTGGAACAAATCAAATACAGATCAAAAAAAAAATAAATTATTGATTCGCTTTACGGTCTCATCCTTATTTTACTCGCAGAAGTCGACATCTCCGGAGTGTCTGTTTGACGGTCAAACTTCGTTAGTCCCAGGGTCAGACAGTCAAAAATTGGTGATACATCAAACATCTTCGCCCTTGCTAGGGATATGTTGTTTGGGTGCCCGTGGAAACTTTTTGAACGAGACTGGCAGCCGATGGAGACGGAGAACCACTCATTTCTCGTTAAAAAGTAGTGTATACGACATTGGAAGATACCGTGCCTTGCGCATGAGGGAATCGGACGGAAGATGTTAATTGTTTATCTTTGATTACCGCTATCAGTGGAATATTTTGTGGATTTGGTACCAACACAGAATTAGCAACTCCGCAGTTCAGAAGCGCGTTTTAGAACTGGACGTGTCGCATATCCCACCTGAATTAAAGAGTTTATCCATGAAATACTACTTGTGTCCGGGCGATAGTCTGGTCTAGTAGACTGTGATGCCCCTTGGGGTAACTTACATCTCCTTGGTTTCCATAGGTTACCTAGCTTTCACCTGTTCCACGGAGGTGAAGCATGCATCAGCGGCCATACCCTGGTACACCACCCGAAAGGAGGGTAACCGAAGCCTAAAAACCTCGGTGAGACAGTGTTCATTATGCAAAGATAGCTGGTCCTGACTGCGGACAAAGTCCACTGATTGATCTGACGGCCTATAAGGAAAACTGCCCAATTAACAGGGTCGTATGGACCTCCGGGTCATGGTCACTTCTACCGATTGGCGAAGGATCTCCTGGAAAGCCACCGGCAATCATGAATGTGTTCGACGTCCCGAATCAGTAGACCTTCATCCGAAAGGCATGTGAACCGATTGACCGGTCACCGGCTGCCAGCACGATCTTCCTGTTGCACGGGCTAGAGGTGCAACCTCGAACAAAATGCGAACGTAGCTGGGGACGCCACTTTGCACACTGTTCCCAAGACTCCGTGGATTTCGCCGCTACAGTACACAATGATCATACTACGGTGTCCCCGGTAAGCGATGCGCCTTGCTTTATCCCGGCGGCCAAGGTGTCAAATACACTGGCTGGGGGCCTCAATCTCTGCAAGCACATTCACATTGCCTACAGGAGCGCGAGCCGAGATCAGTCTTCGAACCAAAATCCGCGTCTTCCGAGCCGTCTTCTGTCCCATGTTGATCTACGGTTGCGAAACGTGGCCATGACGCATCGCGGACACCGGAAAACTGGAAGTATTTGATCGCCGATGCCTGTAAATGATCCCCAAACTGATCTGACATGATAACGTATCAAACAACACGATAAAAGAACGTTGCGCAAAGTCAGTAAACTGGTTTGACCATCCCTACGGCTCAGTTAGTCGACTGAACCGTGACGTTTACCCGTTTGACTGTATGCCATATTTACTCGTGTATTGTTGGTGGTAGATAGTAATCCACTGTCGTCCAGCTCGTTACCACACCTGACCTACTGGGACCTTATGTTGTTCTCCACTCCAAGTCTCAGGGTCTGGTTGCCGGTTATCCCTAATAGTGCAGTGGACCTTTGTGGCTTTGGGGTGTATGCCACTTCCACTGCACTCATGCGCAAGCATGTCATAGAAAAGTTCGATAGCTGCTTTTAATTTACGTCAAGGTCAAATAAACACTAACTGCTTTTCCACTGAACTTGATGCAGACGTGGTTGTCTATTTATTCGGTTCGTCGATATCCTTATCGCAAGGACATCGGAAACGCAACAGATAGTCTTCCGTATGTACGTATTTGCCCACTGAGGATCAAACGTTAAGTGGCGATTGAGATCTCTCCTTCTCCCAGCTGAGTTCCAACCGGATCATGTGCTGAATATTGTCTGCAACTCATGAACATTTTTATACTGTAATTTTGCGCCCATTAACTCAAACAACCTTTTTTTATCGCAAATAAGACCGTGTTTGAAGATTTCTTCACTATGGGAGTCTTGCCGGTCTTGCCTTGAAAATTTGATGCGTAGGGTTGGAGACCCAGCGACAAAATCTTATTACGGTAACAATCTATCTAGATTCGTGGCCGCCCCTATATTTCCCGTGGCTAGTCATCGTTGCAGCACAGAGCATATCAGTCTCAAAATGTTTACTGGTGAGGTCGACTTTGTGTTTATTCAAGCGCTGTCTGTTTTCACGCTCCGCTTCTCCAAATAGATAAAACGGAACCCGAGAGGTGTCAATCAAGGGAGACGATCACTATGAATGGTGTGTTGTGTATGCCCAACTTCAATGTTGGTTTGGCGCCATATTGCAGCGGGGTATGCTGGGGCAAGAGAACGACACGAATATCAAATCGATCGGACCAATCAACTGAGAGCCACAGACAAAAGAACAGACAGCGAATATGTCGGAGGTTTCCCGAAGCAGACAAAAGGAGACATGGACCAGCAGAGGGAAAGCATCGGGATCTCGTGCAACCGGCAAGATAGCCCAGGTGAGGGGCCGTCAATCAGGACAATTGAACCAGCCGAACAGAAATGATGCCCAAGATAAGCAAGCTGTCGGTCACAGGTAACTGGCCAGAACGCAACCGAAACGCTCAAGCAGCCGAAAGAGCAATGTCGGTACCGCGCGGTCTGGAAAGGGGACTATAAACGGTTGTGTGTGTTTCATGGACTTGACTTGTTTGGCGGTTGAAGTACTGGTGTCCTAGTCCGTCTTGTCGTCCTTATTACAATATGGTGCTGTTGCATAACTTCGTTAGCCTAACAGTTACCCCGTGGGGCTAGGAAACCTAAGTACAGCGTTCGAATACCAAACGGAGGACGACTAGCATAGCAGAATGTCACCGCACGCGTTCCCAGGTCACAGATGGGGTAACGGCCTCTGGATAGTGGTCAGTCGCGAGCAAGGTGAGTCTAGGGCCTCCGACTAAACGGTAGTGGACGGGCAGCGAAAGTGCTCCAAGATGTGGTGGGTTTTCCGGTTGCAGGCTTTGTCTTTTAAGCCGCCACATCTTAAGACAGCACTGACGTTGCGAATGTGGCTCGCTATCAAATACAGCCATTGTGCCTTGCGCTGCACACCCAACAATGTAATTTAGAAGAGGCGCACTTTAAGGCGTAGTTTTTCTGCCGCTTTTCGCGCTGGTTTCAGACAAGAGCAGTCTCTCTGTACGCGTCCCGTAGTCTGCTTCGACCGGACCACCAACAGAGGCAGAGGTCCGCAGTTATCCATTCCTTGAAAAGTCAAAATGCACCTGGCTTCGATGGCTTCTCCATCCCTGTTTAAGGACGGTGGAGCACAGCTCGTTCGAGAACTCTACACCCTGTCCTTCAACGTCCTCTCTTTGTGTGGGGAATCGACTGTTGTTTCCAGTTTTCATAAGGGATCGTGAAGTGAGTGCGTCAATCATAGAAATATAAGCATTATTGCAATACCGTCGGAGCTGTTATCGTCTGCCATATTTCACAGTTTGGGCCATATGCGAGACGAGCCCACTGATGTGGAGCAGGCTCGGTTTCGCCCCTGTCATGGATGTATCGATCGAATCCTCACCCTCTGTCACTGCTTGAGCACTGCCATACCTTCCAAAGACCAACGATAGTTGTGTTCCTAGGTATGCGCGTTTCCTTCGACTCTATCGATAGGACTGCACTGTGGAACTGTTAAATGAGAAATGGAGTACCTCGTAAGTATGTGTCGGTCCTCAAAGAGTTTTATCGTCATGTTTCTGGTGACGTTAGGACCTACGGTCAGTCTTCGTTCACTTTGTGGTCTTCAGTGGAGTACGACGAGGTTTCCCTATATTCCCATTTCTCTTTACCTTCTTCATACGGAATGTTTCAAAGATTGTCCAGTCTAGTCTTCTGGACGGCGTAGTAGAACTCCTCCCAGGTAACAAATCCTCTCACTTGAAATACGCCGATGATATCGTTTTGCTGGGTAGCAATGCGTCTTCGACCGCTTTGCGATTGAGATGTCCCGATATAGTATCCCTTTGAACCTTCCATGTGCAAAATACTTTAACAAGACTGTCAGGAGCCTGTAGCTGCACTCATTCTTTGCTATGAACGGTTTAAATTAATCAGAAGCTTTAATTACCTCAGGTGCTGTGGGTGGTGTTGGGCAGATCACAACACGAATAACGAAGACCAGACTGGCCTTCATGAATCTGTGTTGCTTGGGGTGCCGTCATGACATCTCATTTAAGGGCCAGGTCTGAAATACCACAGCGCGCAGTGTTTTGTTCAACCAATGTGAATCCTTGTGTCTCAGAGCTGGGTGCGCTCGATGACTTTCTTTATTCAACTACTGATATCTCTGAAGCACTCTTCGCGTTTCGTGGGAATACCGTGTAAGCAAAGACTAGGTTCGTCGTCGTTTCTTAGGTTCAGATAGCTTCACTCTGGCAAAAGTAATCGCTCTACACCGCCGCTGAACGTAGACACGTTTTACTTATGTCTGCCCATAGTCTACCGTTTCGCGCGCCCTTCCTGGGTATGGCTGGAAGAAGCGACGCAACAATTAGACCGAAACTTGGCGTAGAGGTGAGAAGTTGACGTCAGCACTGGCCTTAGCTGGTGCGTGTCCACTCCCTGATAGGGACCCCGGGAAGGAGAATTGTCATTGGTTAGATGCATCGATGATGTGGCTCAGAACGAAAGCCAGTGGCGCAAATGCTGTGCAGTGTATTCAGGAATCTCTCGTAACCGATAAGCGCCAAAACCTGCTTGAGAAAGCCACGAAAATGAGTGCGGTGAAACAATCAAAAAACGTCCTATTCACCTTCCCCTGTTTGTTGTCCTTTTCTGAATTTATGGTATTGGTACCATGCCTGGATCTAGGTTCCGTGTTTATTATCAATATTATGATAATGCTCCGTGAGTATGCATTGCTTGTGATGACTAACAAAAATGAAACGTTTTTAAAATTTGTTACCGGTACTAGGATGCCGAATTTGATAGATAATGAAAAGCCCACTTGCATTTTCAACATGCGAAAAAATTTGGTTGAAGTTTGTATTATGCAAAAAATGAATCAGTTGTAAAATTCTATTTATTTTCAGCATTGTTTTGAGTGTTGATAGAGCGTGATAAATTACCCACCACATAAACTGACGCTGGTCAGTCAAATGATCAACAAAGCGTCTAGGGATGATTGTGGTTGTATTTAATGGTCGCAAAGAGCTGGAGATGTGGTGTTCTAGCTTCACGCCGATCCAACAAGTTTGAAGTTGAGGTCACAAAAATTCTGGAGAATTTGAGTACCCTTATCATTATGGATTATGATCAAATTAATCGATTTGGGAAATATGAAATCGATGCACATTGAAATTCTGGTCGACATTATACAAAAGCATTTATGGAAAACAACGAAAAGTAGGCAGGAACTTGTCTCAAGTTTGTGATTCTCCTCCGAAGGACTAATAAGCCTGGAGATTCTGCATTGTTCGTAATACTCGGACTGATACAACGTATTGAAATCACTCTAACTTAGAACTACGCGAATAATAATAGCAAGAAAATCAAGAATGCAAAATCGCACGGTAATTATATTGCCGAATCAATTTGTATGAATGTGTTAAATCAGAGAAGATACTCAGTAAATCTCGAGTCAAATAATCGCAACGTGCTTTTGTTTTACTTGTTCGCCTTGATTCTGATTGGTTGACGTTTCTCAGCGTATGAAACCACGAAGCTGTACAGGGTAGTGTCCTGTGTGGTGCTTGCTGAATCACTACGGATCTAGCCGTTAATTTCAACTTTTTCGTTTTTGGCACCTTGTGCTTATCCGTACCATGTTTTAGAGGTCATGGTTGCCCATAATCTTGGTTGATGCGGTGGTTCTTTGAAACCACGGGTGTTCTTCACACCGCAAGCATAGACTAAAAACAACACGCTTCGCATACCTAAATCCGGAAATGGTTGTTTAGACTACGTGGCGGTGGCACATCGATTTTTAGATCCCAAACATTAACAACATATATGAACACACCCGAACATCTTTAGCTAAGATCTGAAATCGATATGCCTGATCAGTAGACACCACGTAGCAAATGCACCATGTCCAGTAGATGTTGGATAGGGTGCCCATTTCGTGGGAAGGGGGAAGTTTCGTGTGACTACATCAGGTCGCTATTCCCTCGGCGCTTTCTAACATGCTAGAAACCGCTGAATTTTGAGAATTAAATCACGATATCGAAAAGAAACATGTTACGGATAGTCTCAAAGTTCGTACCCCTTCCCCGTTTTGTACTATCCCACTACATCCAGGAAGAAAGCTTCTTTTCTCTTCGAAAATCTCGTTTTATTAGATTGAAGCACAACGATTTGATAGGGCGTTGTACCTTATACAGTGCCTTAGAAGTCGTGAAAATAATTTTTCAGACCAGTTCAAAACTACCTAAACGCATTCTGGACAGGACTAATTTCATTCTTTTCAGTAGGCATATTATCGAATAATACACGCTTTTTAGCGAGGGACTGCTCTATTGACCTCGATCGTTCTGAGAAAGTGAACATTTTCGGAAAATCATTTTGGATTTGTTTCCTCTACGCTCTCCTCTGACACTTCATTTTGATCGCATCATTTTTCTCCGTTTGCGTGCGTTTTACTGAATTGACCACGAGGTTCCCGTCGACTTCGTCTCTGACACACTTTCAGTTTTCGCCGATTGTACGCGCACGGTTCGCTTTTTGCTTTGGCGTTGCCACCGTTTGCTTCTCATATATTTCTCGCATCGGTACCACGACTTATAGAATATACAACTCGTCTGTCTACGGACACGAGTTTTTTTCTATTTATTCGGCTGAGGGGATGTTGTTCATAGTTTGCCTCGTGATGTAATCTAACACTGTTGACCTGTGTACTCAAAGACTCCTGTTGCATTGAACGTTCTATGAGATGAGAGCAACTGACTCGGTCAGCTTTACTATCGTCACTTAAGTGTCCCATTGAATGTCAAAATATGTTATGCACTATCTTATTTTTCACTCTATAGGAAATGTTTATCCATTGGTATTTGTAGTCAGTCCACAACACAGTTTTTAGTGACTTTCAATGATGAGTTGAACGTTGATGCTGCATAAGGCACTACCGTACTACATACAACCAAAATTTCTGAATAATTGCAATCATATAACTGCTTAACTCTGCGTGGACTTTGTGTCTGCGGTGTCCGTATTAGGATATGTTCCATAATGACATCCATTTTGCCATATTAAGGTCTCTTTAACGGTAAGTAATGCGACACACGAAAATTGAGCGCCCACTTAAAAGGAGTCCATCGATTCCGAAAGGATTTTAAAGCTATTCGGTCCTATTAATTAGTTTATTGCGGCGTATTTGTGAAAGCATCGAGCGGAAGGAAAACTATGTAGACTGAGCCGAAAAGAATAGTTGTTGATTTGTTGTCGTCGTTTTAGAAGCCCATTTTCGCGCCTGCACTCTTCCACCGCATTTCGGTAGTGCACCTGTGAATGTAATGGTCCTCCTTCGACCCAAGTTCGTACTGGACTGATCCTACTGATCTGGACGGGGATTTTATTGAATGCGCTAAGTCTCAGCCATCCTGCTGCCTGTCCGTCAGTCGAGGTTATGATGTATTCCTACTGTGCCTGCATACAATCTAATTTGGACGCCGCGGGATGCTCTGAAAATGGTCACATCCCTTCCGACCATAAGTCGGTCATTGAAATTGATTCTATTATTGCATCTTTCGTTTGTCATAGCAGAGACCACTAAGAGAAAGCAGGTAATTTGGAGTTAATAAAATTATGCTCATTATTCAGTTTATATTGAGTTGGCATTGGGCCGCTCAACCCCAACAGTAGTGATGCTTCAATAAATGAAACAGATCATTGGTACATAAGCTCTGGAGTTTCGTTCGATGAAGCAAACTGTTGTAGACGCGAACCGCTGTTTGCATTTTGTAAAGCAGCAGACTTATGAGGTGCGCCGCATAAGCCGATTGCCAGATATTTTCCGGGCAAGTGCAGGATCTGTGGCAAAATATCATACCACTACGTGGATCATATCGTCTTCTGGATCATCCGTAATTCTAGGCCAGAGCTCTCTAAAGTAACACACACGTGGATCTAGTGACTGGATTCAAACAATAGGCAAAACATATAGACCATCATTGTTCACAACAATGTGATTTTTGCATCATGAGTGCGAGTGGATGTTCCTGTTAGAATACTACACTGATAATCACAATTGTGACTCGCTGGAAGTTCTATGCCGATCACTCGTAACTAGCCTCCAGAACGACGATGCAGTGTTCGTGAGTTGAAATTTGTTGACGTAAACAGCATCACAAATTTTATTGTTGTGAATAAATACATACGGAATATACGACTATAAGAATGAATGGATAGAGAAATGCCGCACACGCGTACTTGATGATTGATAATAAAATCCGAACCTGTCCGATGATTCCGAGAATCTTTGTCCATCCATCCATAGGTGCTATCGACATCAAAAACTGTCAGTGTGTCTGGTAGGCTTCTGCCTATCAACGGAAACTGGAGATGTGAGGAACCGGAGTAAACGAACAAAATTCAACTGGCGTGATTGGTGCGGCAATAGTAGAAATAAAACTGATGATCATGAAATCTATCAGTAAAATGCAGACGGAACGTGTCTGGATGTGAAATCAGAAGCTTATGATAAACTGAACACTTATTTTTAAGGACACATAGGATAGCTTCGGGCTTGTACGCTTGCCCGAATTATTCTGGATCAACGTAGCACGTAGACCAATGATGAATCGATTTCTAAGCCACGCTAACGTGTGAAGCTTGGATTTGGACAGTTATCTAAATGACGCCAGATGAGCGTCCTTTGTCGACGGTCACATCTGTAATCGGGTCATTTAGCGGAGGTCGTCAAGATGCTCTAACAAAAATACTGCAATGAACGTTCTACGGCAGCTCTTCATTCATGAAATATCAAAGAATGGTAAAGAAGTATCTTTTCGGTGTTTCATTACCTAGCCAAATACAATGCATTTACAAAAGTCATATAAACCAAAAAGAAACGCAAAAGTGACTCGAATTGGGAAATGTGAAGATGGGAGGGGTAATGGCGAACAAAAGATCACCCCTGTTGACTGATGTGACGTGATGTCACGAATCTTCCAATGTACTGCGTGATCAAGGTAGATGAAAGGCTCTGACTAACTGCTTTTGAACACAAACAGGTGGGTTTTTCTGCTGGATAATGGGTGATACTTGACCTCTATCGATCGTGACCCCGTGACCGTGTAGAAGAGCCTAAGTGATTTCCGCAAGCCATTTGAATGAGTAAGGTCGGCTGAGCGCGCGATAATTGCTGAAGATATTCGTCGTCTTGAGGTTTTCGACCACCGATGTTTACGTAGTATCGCTGACATTGGGTGGATTAGCCGAGCAAGTAATGATGAGGTCAGAAAGCGAGTATTGGGTACTAATGCGGAGAACGTTCTGCCACTGCGTATCCAACTTAGTAGACTTCGTTGGTTGGGGCACGTGTTACGTATGTCAAACACACGTCTACCGTACCGTGTCCTATTCTCCGTTCCTCCTAAGGAGTGGAAGAGACCACGTGGAGGTCAACAGATGAAGTGGCAACGAGAAATGAGAAAATGTACAGCAGAATTAGGAAAAGTAGGTGCTTCACGTCTTCGTGGTTGGGGTCCAAAAGATCCGTCTACCAGTTGGCTGGAGACACTGAAGGATATGGCTGCGAACCGCGAACAGTGGAGATCGTGTTGTCACTTTCTATTGAATCAGAGTGACTGATCGATGTGCGTTTGTACAATTAGACTGTGTATTCCGTGTGTTGGATACTAGGGCATTCTTTCCTTTCCCATTCGTGTAGGTCCAGTCCCTGTCCATCTTGTATATTCATACTTTCTAATTCAACGTGCAATATGGCGGGAAAGGTAGTGGTCAGTGGGGCTTGCTCTACTGCTTAACGCTTTACGATGGTGGTGGTGGTGGTGTCTGAACACATGACTATTCAAGCCGAACACAGCAGGCGAGACAGAAATACCTCTACGAGTGCAGGTCTGCTTGCGGATATTATTCCAGTTGTAAACTGAATACTATGATAAGCATCAATAAGACAATCCAGTAGTATTTTTGAATTCTTATAATCTTCTATCGTGCATCTGATGCCGTCCACGTAACGCCAATAAGGGATACACTGTCTTATTTCTTGACATTATTCCTGCTTCTAATTTGCCATAGGAAAATAGGCCAGTAATGGACCCAGAGGTGAACCCATTTTTTGCTGGTGCACCTCGCCGTCTAACTGAAACCGTACATTAAACGTGCATAAGTAAAGTAAATTTTGGATTTCATCGGCACTATTCTGTCCCGAAAGGCTAATTTGATAGCATAAAAATTCCGTAATTTCTGTACGAGGTACGTTTGTGAACAATGAGGATACTTCGAGGGAAAACATTTGCCTTCGGGTCAGGCACACCGAATCGATTGAATCCGAGTATTCGAAGGTGTCGCGCAAGCTGTACGGTCTCACGGCTTTTTAAGCCGTGAGAAAAACCGGTGTCTTATTTAAGCCCATGTAAACTGCATTCTTCGCCGGGCTATTCTTATGCTTGTCAGTAGGCAAATCATCAAAAAATTACCTAGGCTATAAGCATCCAGCTTAATTGTCTAGACCGTTTTTTTGGCATGCTGAGAATTCTCGCCAGTAAAAGCTGCCGCGAAGCCAAGATTATCGACGGATGGATGCCAATATGCAGTAAACTCCGTGGAATTCCACAAGGTCGTAAAACCAGTGATCCAGACTGTTTTCCGACAGCCTCGTGGTATGCAGTAATAAGTTAACGTTATCAGTACCAACTCCGTCTGAATCTATCGGACAATTAGAAAGTTGGATCTGTCGCACTAGTGATAGAAGGAAGAATACGATCCGATTGGTACACATCAAATACCTTGAAGGCATATAAAATCTTACTGCAAAAGATCCCTGATGTGACCGATTGTGAGCATTACCACCCACATCGTGTGGTGTATACAGTAACTCCGGGCAAGCCACGGAAGTTTTGAATTCCCATTTTGGCTACTGATAGGGACGGCAATATCATCATCATCATCGTACGGCGTTAAACAGTAGGGCAAGCCCCACTGACCACTGCCTTTCTCACCATGTTGCACGTTGAATTAGAAAGTATGAATATACAAGATGGACAGGGACTGGACCTACACGAATGGGAAAGGAAAGAATGCCCTAGTATCCAACACACGGAATACACAGTCTAATTGTACAAACGCACATCGATCAGTCACTCTGATTCAATAGAAAGTGACAACACGATCTCCACTGTTCGCGGTTCGCAGCCATATCCTTCAGTGTCTCCAGCCAACTGGTAGACGGATCTTTTGGACCCCAACCACGAAGACGTGAAGCACCTACTTTTCCTAATTCTGCTGTACATTTTCTCATTTCTCGTTGCCACTTCATCTGTTGACCTCCACGTGGTCTCTTCCACTCCCTGGGAGGGGCGGAGAATAGGACACGGTACGGTAGACGTGTGTTTGCCATACGTAACACGTGTCCCAACCAACGAAGTCTACTAAGTTGGATACGCTGTGACAAAACGTTCTCTGAATTAGTACCCAATACTCGCTTTCTTACCTCATCGTTGCTTACTCGGCTATTCCACCCAATCCTTGCGATACTACGTAAACATCGATGGTCGAAAACCTCAAGACGACGAATATCTTCAGCACGCAGACTCCAAGTTTCGCAACCATACAACAAAACTGAACGCACAGTGGCACAGTAAACACGACCTTTCAACTTCAGTGAAATATCGGATCGGCGCCACAAGTGCTTCAGTCCAGCGTACGCCGCTCGAGCTTTGGATATCCGCATACTCACCTCTACTACTGTGCTCCCATCCGTCGTCACGCAGCTACCGAGGTAGGTGAAGTGATCGACAACTGCCAGCACCTCCCGATCGAGCATCAAGCTCGGAATTGTTGACGTCCAGTCTTGTAACATCACCTTGCACTTTGAAGGTGCAAAACGCATGCCGAATGGAGCTACAGCTCTTGCGAGATTATCTAGTGCACGCTGAGCATGTTCCGTGGATTCGAACAAGCAGACAACGTCGTCTGCGTAATCTAGGTCACATAGCTTTTCACTATCTCCTAGTTCGACGCCTACATTCTGAAGATTTTGCAAAGCACTCTCCATTATTTCGTCCATGACGAAGTTAAAAAGGAATGGAGACAAAGGGCATCCCTGCCGAACACCACTGGTCGTTTCGAACCGACCGGATAGTTCACCGTAAACCCTAACGCGGCCAGAAGTATGAGAATACAATGATCTCATTAGGTTCACGAACTTCTGGGGCATACCTTTTCGATGAAGAGTACTGAAAAGCGATGTTCGATCAACTGAATCGAAGGCGCCTTTCAGGTCTAAGAAAAGCATTATTGTTGGTCGGCGGTGCGTGTGACGCGCTTCAAGTAGTCGGCGAAGAGTAAAAATCTGGTCAATGCATCCTCAACCTGGGCGGAATCCAGCCTGCTGTTCGCGGACATTCCTCTCGCGAGCCGGTGTAAGACGGTGCAGCAAAATCGAAGCTAATACTTTGGTGACTATCGGGACTAAGCTAATCCCACGATGATTACTGCAGTCATTGCGTATTCCCTTCTTGAAGATGGGAACAATCAATGACTCGCTCCATATTAACGGAATACGCTCCTCCTTCCAAATGTCACGGAGCAAGGCGGTTAGTGATTTTATCAATGCCTCACCACCCAGTTTGAAAAGAACTGGAGGAAGTTCGTCGGGACCTGCCGCTTTCCCCCGCCTTAGTAATCGAATACATGACTCTACTTCTACTTCTGATGGGGGCTCAAGTGATACCACCCAAGAAGTCACAGTTGTTGACACCACAGTAACTACACTAGCGTGCGGCCAGCTAAACTGTTCCTTGAAGTACTCGGCCCATCGGTCAAGCCTTTGCTGTTTGTTATGGATGGGTTCTCCATTCCTATTGCAAATCGTTTCACTGACCTGAGTTCGCCGTCCACCGGTGTCACGAATAAGTTTGAACAGTCTTTGACTGTTACCTGAAGCAGCTGCCACTTCCATTTCTTCGGCTACATTGACCCACCAATTTTCGCGATCCTTCTTAAGGCTTCGCGTAACTTGTCTTTGCAGGTTTCTCCGCATCTTATTCATCTCCTTACGGTTCGAAAGCTGACGCTTTTGCTCCATTATACTCAGCGACTCTTGCGAGATCCAGTGTCTTTGATGGACAACGGATCGAGGACCACAGGCGAAACCTGCTGCAAAGTGCATCGCTTGTTTGATATGAGCCCAATGCTCGTCTACATTACTGTTCTCCGTGGATCCTAGCTCATGTGCTAACTTTTGCTCATACCGGGTGCAAACGTCTGGATCACACAAACGTTGCACGGCTAATCCGGTTTGCGGTTTGCGACGATGGCCATGGAGCTGGAGAGATAATCGCATTAAAACTAAGGCATGGTCCGACTCTACGTACGTGGACCAGTAAGATCTACAGTTCTGAACAGAACTGCGCCATCGGTAGCTTACGGCGATATGGTCAATTTGACTCAAAGTACCTGTAGAGTTAGAGCACCATGTCGCTGTGCGACGCGAGCTGTGTCGGAAATTTGTGCTAGACAAGAACAATCGATTGTCTGCACAAAATTGGAGAAGCCTATCCCCGTTATCTGTGCGCTCAGCAGGTAAAGCACAACGCCCACCTAAACAGGCTTCTGACGCACTAAGTTTGCCAACTTGTGCATTGAAGTCACCAGCTAGCACTACAATGTCGGAACCTTTACTGCTGCGAACGAGAGTGGCGAGTGCATCATAGAACTCATCTTTCTGCAAGTCTGAGCTGCAGTCCGTTGGGGCGTATGCCGAGATCACGAACAAATTGCGTTTAACACAACTGTCCTTTCGAACGCCGACTGACCCTTGGAGTCTCACAGCACATAAACGACTGTTAACAGGGATCCAGTCTAATAGGGCAGCCTCAGCCTTGTCAGTCAAGACAATTCCTACACCACGTTGACCCACAGCTCTAGCTGCTTCGTCTCCTGAGGTGCGCAAAAAATACCTCGATGAGATACCAGGAGCAGTTAGTTGAATTACACTGCTCGAATCCTGGAAACGCGTTTCGCTTAAGCAGCAAACATCAATCTTCAGAGAGTTCATTGTGAGGGCTAGGCACGCCTGCTGACCGGCCTGCATGAGTGTACGCACGTTGAAGGAGCCGAGATTCAGAGGCTGACGAGGCTTGAGAAAATGTGAGTTACCAGAGAGAGGATTATTCCCGACACTGTTTGACAGTGAATCGTTGCGAGTATCGACCGTGTTATCAGTGGGAGCATTATGGGTGGATAGATGGGGCAAAGAGGGATGGTTAGGGACAGAAGACAAAGGTTGAATAACAGAGAGGGAACTCTGAGCAGTAGCACACTTATCACTACCCACCCCGCTCGATGCAATGGGCAGCGCGGTCCTGATTAGCCTGCGCGACGACCGATGCAGTATGGAATTCTTTGTAGTCGTGCAGTTCATGGGAGATGTTGGACTGGTACTGCTAGGGTGTCCAGCCACAAAGCAGGAGAACGATTAGGGTCCTCATCCAAAGCCTTTAGTTCTGACAAGAACCTATCCGCAAGGCAGCGGGATGGCTTAGTGGAAGCTCATTTGCTTGGATCAATTATTCTTCCACTGGTTTTTCCGACTGAGTTGCCAGCTCAAATCAACCCCCAACCTGGAGGACCAGGAGACTGGACTTTGTCTGACCTCTACCCATTGACCTGTCAGGTATGATTGCATCTCCGGCTTAAGGAAGCCATCCTGTATAGCTCTTTGGGTCATAGAGGCGCGCAAGCCATCACACCACGTCAAGGTGCAGTCTCGGCAATAGTTAGATTTTTTAACCTCTCATATGCCAGTCAAAAGATTATCTCAGCGACGTTAAGACCGATGACACCGTGAATCACGACCGAAAAAATGCATATCTTGACCCTGTAGCGAATACTCATAGATGCTGACGCATTCCAACAGTCCTATTAGTGGTACTTACACGAATATAGACACACTTATTGTGAATTACCCAGGCCAACCTGCGTACTTGGCTGTAAACCAGTCTTATCTACAGAAACGAAAATCCCCCTGATTACAGTTGCGGCCAGGTTGTGTTATTGAAAAAGTAACATTTAAATAAAGCCTAAGGTTCTCTTTAGTTTTCTGGTTGCCAGTGATGAAAAACGAATATCCGAAAATGTTTATGGATTTCGTCAGCTGAAACCGAAACGATAAGAAATGGGATCCAGTGGGCTGTGTAACGGTTCCTGTTAGTCACCGTTTCTTAGCTCCTTGTGGCAAATCATCCTCGCCAATGCATATACTGAACCTGATACTCACACCGATGGTATCGACCAGTTCATTGATAGAGTTTTCAAAATACCATGGATCACCCCACTCAACCGATAACTAGATATGCTTATTATTAAGAAATAAATGAGGTATATGATTGTTGAACATTGGCGACCTTACCACGAGTTAAAACTGCAAATCCCACTGCAAACGCTTTCAGGGAGGTTGCCTCCAGTAACGCGCTTTTTTACGAATTACATCTCAAACGTGATTATTACTTAAAGTCCAAAATTTACATTTAACTGCACATACTCTTTCGTTTTCCGATTAACTGGGTTATAAAACCAGTATCCACATACTTTGATGACCTTTTCAGCTGAGACCGAAGGAATATTGAAATTCAGTCAAAACGTTTACCGTGAGACGGAAACGGTGGAACGAGCTCATTTCATACCAGGCTATTTAAACAGTATGTAACTGGAACATGCAACCGGCAGACCGAGCGTAAGACCCTTGTTATCAGTTATTGTTATCGACTGTATCGGAGTCCTAACAGAAAAGAACTCCGACAATCAAGCATTGTTTAGGTCCTGTAAAGGACCGGTCAATCGTTCTCTTACCATCACCGGTTCGAGGCACGCATACACTCCTCCTCGGACGAAGAGCAGTCAACTCAGGGGGCACACCAGACCACCGTAGTAGCTAACACCACGACAAACGGTTTTTGTCCATCGGTGCAATCAGGTTAGCGCCAACCTAATAGCTCAGACCACCCAAAAGCCTGACAGGTTCGCGCATTAAATCGCATGCCACGGTGAGAACGGTAATCATGAAATAATCGCAACTGATCCACCTGAGAATTGCGGCATACCAAAACGCGTTAGACGCAATCGAACGGGTTGCGTTGGGTCGGCTGGGACTTGTCATACCAAACGACGTGGACAACTGGGTGTGTCTGGATTTCACACCAAAACCCAAGCCCCATCGCGATCGACATACACGCTGACTGCATGAATGACACATTCGAGTCCACGAGTTAAAATTTCGTGTGTGTCAGCCTGGGCACATGTACCCCACTGGTGGTATCTAACGCTTTGAACTGACTGATAGCTTTGGATACTTGTTTTCATCACTGCCGTTTTATCCTTCTTCAAGAATTTAGAACCGTTTTAAAGCAGCGTACTCATTTTCGCTAAATAATCAATTCGACCATGAATTACTTACGCCTGAGACTTTATTCGGTTTCAGAATTATCCCACTGTTTTTCTTGAGGTCTTTCAACCTGTCCAAGGGTTCCATAAATAGGGTAGTCTTCGTCACAGCTAGTTGAGTCAAATACTGGCAACCAGATTTGATTTTAACCTCGTTTAGTTAATTTCTGGCAATGGTACTAAATCTGACATTTCACTATACAGGTTTTCAATTCTGGATCAAGTTGTCTAGTCAAACTTTGGGGACAACGGAAATTCAACCCAGTGATAGCGCATCCAAGGTAACCTCATCGAAGTTCACATACAAAATATTACGGAGATACCACTCGGGAACGACTGAAAATGTTTCTGACCGGAGATCAGTGTTGATTTGATGGCTTAGTCTGATTTCAATCCAGATAATATTTTCGTTTCTGTGACTAAAACCAAGCTCTAGCGTGCCCTTTATGTACGCCTTAAGCTTGCTGGTCGACGGGTTTGCTGAGCGCTGCAACCCGGAGGGTTTAGTGATGCTGACGAAACCACAAACCGACTGGTCAGTCACGGGCAAGTTTTGACCGTAGGTGGCTCCGGCCTATAGTCTGCCCCTTTCTGTCTTGTATACCAATCAGGGACAGCCACGCGTAATCTGACAGACAATACGATTCAGGTCTGGGTGAATCAGCTTCCGTTTGATACTGCTTCCTGACTAAAGTTTGCGTTCGCTTTGACAAGTCCTACCTTCTGCCAGCAAAGTTCATTGGGTGAAGCAAGTCAGCTCAAATGTCTAATATGTGGGTCTCACAGTCGTGCACCCTGGTAGGTTCGAGTCGCATTTGGGAGGTGGTGATCAAGCACCAGCGATGAAGAATACCAAGGACGAAACAGCGCTCCAATGGTACGTTGAGCGCCAATACCGCATTACACTTCTAATCCGAACTCTTCAGGTTAAACAAGAAGTGAAGTGTGCACAGCTTCATTGGCGCGGGTCAATCATAACTCAAAAATTCCACTGACTGAGAAATCAAGTTAGATCGGAGAACCTTCGTCTGTCGTTTGTTCCACTGGTTTACGGCCCCATCTTGGCTTGCTAAATAACCCCGTGTGGTCCACCGCTGCAGATGGCAATTTTCTGACCTATCCATCTCGATATTCCAGACATCCGGAAAGTGATTCTGTGTAGTTTACCGAATCACACACAAACATAAATCGTCATAACGCGACAGGCGACAGTGGATCGCCCGCATAGAACAAATCAGGCACCTTCAACCGCTAAATAATTGGGTCCAATTTTCTCGGAGGATGAAGTGGATCCAGGTACAATATCCGTAAATAAGTTATATACTTAAGAGAACAGAGACCCGTCAGTACTTTTGGTAAACCCGGGTGTCTCAATCAGAAGTTCCAGTAGTTAGCTGCGAAGCGGAGGTGAAAAAGGGTGTGATTTAAGGACGATCCAATTCTTGCGCTAGTCTACGCTCCCACTGCTCATAGACCCACCATAGTGTAAGATCTGAAGAAGCGAACAACATCAAATACCACAGACGAGCAACTGAATCGATATTGACTGGGACTCGACCCTAGCGAACATACGAAAAACAAGCTTATTTGCTTGTCTTCACGGTTAATGGTTTCTTTCAAGAGGGGAAAAATCCTCTTTGACTGGACTAATAATGTAGTTGAATATATCCAGATCGAAACCGAGCAAACAAGTCTATCCTGGATCGAGTGGGTCATAAACCCGCATCTCAAGTGAGGGAGGTTGGAGGCGGGCGTCCAGGCGAGAACACAGATGAGCAACTACAAACTGGTACGTTTTCATTTTCCACAGACACACATACACAGACGTGTGGATGATCGCACAAGCGATTCCGAAGCGCGAACAACGGTGAGTGCGGCGATCGCAGGGGCAATAATATTAACAGTTACTGTAATTATAACGGCAATACTAACAATAGTGGTAGCAGGATGGTGATAATGATGATCAGATAAGTTGTAGTTGTAGTAGTACGGATAACAATAACGGCAGTGGCGGGACTGGTGATTGTAACAATAGTAAAGAAGTGCCGTCATTAGAAATTCTGCATTTATGGGTCGGTTGTGAACAAACAGGTAGGTAAGCAATAAATTTGCTAAATGTTGCGAGGAAAGAGGAGGCGGTGAACTAGACCGAAGAGAAAACAGTGACTTAATGGAGTGCGAATCGAACGGGACTTTGAGTTGGCTATGTACAGAGAGAAACCAAAAGGATTCACGGACACAAGGAGACAGACAACAAAACGAGCTGACATACACACATGCACTCACGAGACGGAGGAGAAGGCCAGACATATTTCAGATTACACCGCTAACAAACCGACTACCGATTAAGTGAAATCACATAAGAAATACTCGCGCGGTTCGAGGGAAAGCCGAAAAGAAAAATAATAATAAAACAAGATTGATGCAATTCTCCCCGTTAGGAGATCCCAGAGAACCGAAACTGTCATACTAAACCGAAAAAAACAGTAAGGCGGACAAACTTCCACCCAACAGACAAAGACGCAGACAGACGAGTAGGTATTGAAAAGAAAGGCAAAGGGATAAGGCATACGGCGATCAGGCCACTGACTACATCAGTCATTTGATTTCAAGATGCCATGAAGTAAGCATAGACGTGTATGGAGAAAACGAGCAAGGGCGCACTTAAACGCTGCGGGAATGCAGAAAAACAGTTCTTGCTGCAGTCCTCGCATGAACACACAAGCACACTAAGTAAAGAAGTGTGATGGTGCGTTCTGTGGCGAAGTGGAAACAGGGACGAAGAATGAAATAAGAGGGAACCAGTGGTCCCTTTAAGGTCATTAACTATATACAACAAATCGAGCCAGGGAAAAGGGTTTGTGGAGAACAAGGGGATTATTGTGACAAAGAACTCACACCGAATGATAAGAACAGACAGTGGAAAGCAGGACAAAAGTCCACTACTAGGCCAGACCGATCTGTAGCCAATTCGGAAAGAGGGCACCGAAGAACCCAGGTTTGGCTGTAAAACTCAGAAATGAACACAAGTTCATCGAAGATAAATTTATTTCCGATATGCACCTGCCACTGCAGAAGCGGATGGAGCAAGTAGGGGAGTACCAAAGCTTTCTGCTCCTCCAGGAGCTCCGGTAGGGATATACAACGCACCCGAGGGCTGAGAGTGTGCATGATAAGCGTGCGGATGATGCATGGCGGTCATGACTTGTGTTTGCTGTTGCTGCTGTGGCGGCTGGATTGCATAAGGACCTGGAGCAGCGATCATGTACGGTTGACCTGTGGGTTGTGCCGTCTGCATTGTTGCTTGTTGTGCATTCTGTTGTGTTTGGACAGTGTACACGGCAGCTGTTGGATGAGCCATATGAGGTTGCGAAGGATCAAGTGCATGTGAATAGTAGCTGGTGGCTGAGGGTTGAATAGAATTACCACCTGCGCCGAGCGGTGTAGAGTTGCTTGAAGTGACCACATACATGCCCATTGGATGGATCTGACCAGCAGATACAGCAAACTGTGGAGGTCCGGGAAGTTGAGGCATGGCTCCAGAGACTGGTTGGGTTGTATAGAATGAAGGGGGTGCAGTGGATAAGGATTGGGGTGGTTGACCTTGACTCTGGAGAGTCATTACTTGAACAGTCTGTCCAGCAGCGTTTTGGGCGACTGGAACCATACCTGGAGCACCCATACCACGTGGATAAGCGGTCCCTGGTCCGGCGGCTTGTTGAGTCATCCCCGTCCGAGAAGTGGACACAGACTGTATAGCTTGTGCTTGTTGCACAAATGTGGGTATGGAGGTAGCTCCTTTATTGCGACCTGTAAAATTGAGGCACCAAAAGTTACGGAAAATATGAAAAATAGGTAAAGAAAAATTAAATCGGCGTTCAGTAGGGCCGTGTGGTGAAACAGAAAGATGGTGGCACAAAAAAAATCCGAGGTAAAAATTCAACACAAAAACTGACATTTAAGTAGGGCAAAAAAGGGTTTCATCCTAAGAACCGCTTAAACATCAAACATCTTGCTATCACGTTGAACCACTCATTTTATCACGGGGACATAAAATTAGAGTAATAGTAAACATGGTACCAAGTAACTGAAAAACAGATGTATAGAAATGATTAGCAGTGACTGTGCACACAACAAGTCTAATATTTTGAGAAACATCGCGTCTGTTGTCAGTAAGATAGATCCCGCCTGATTAGTGGTAATCAATTCGATCAGCAGATCGACCATACCACTGTCAAGATCACTCATCATTATCAAAATGAGTAGTATGGCATTGTATCTAGATGGGAGGACAAAATTTCCCCGGAAGCACACGACCGGTTTCGCGGTTGTTGCCGCTCATCAGGTATGCGTGCCCAGAACCATTCTACTTAGTCATCCCTATACTTGAGAACCACAGAGTTGGTTTACAGCTGTAGTCTCATTCGAACTGTATGAAGCGTGAATGGACGGAGAGTCCATTTTTAGAATCACACGATGATTCTTCCAAAGTTAATGCGCTGGTTAGCACGACTGACCTTCAGAACCGTGTGATTCTAAAAATGGACTCTCGGTCCATGCACGCTCCATACGATTCAAACGAGATCACATCATTCATCATTCTTTGGCGTTTCCATAATTCAAAATGTATAACAAAGATTAAAAAATAACCATTACAATTATTCTAGGGGTAGGCTTAGTACAAACATTATAGAGTAAATTATCACTTAAATCAATCACCACTAGTGAATAACAAACGGGAAAACCGCTGACGGTTCTATCGGAACTAAGAAATAATTCGAGGAAGCCCTGATAACAAACTGTATAGTATAGTGGTCCACCCGAAGCTGTACACTGACGGGTCGCATGAAAGCGGGCTTCGAAATGAAGTCAAAAAAGCAAATTCATCGTGTATTACTACCAAAGGACCATACTGAACCGTTCGCGCTGCTGTGAACAGACAAACGAGCAAGCATGACCTTCGGTTTTTTTATGCCCATTCAGAATATGGTATCTCAAAGCAGTCAGAGGGTTGCTGTCTCGTTTACTTTGTTACTGTAACTCCGTGCACGTTATAAGGTTGCGATAAAGTGTGAATCAGCAATGAAGCTTTTCACCAGTAAATTTCAGCCCCGAATTTATAGATTCTCTATTCATTATTCACGATGCGGCACAGACTGAAGCAAAAGTTATTTCGAATAATATATCTACATTTACTACTCATGAGTAACACATTTCTCAATCCATCATATAAAAAATTGGATAATTTCACCAGAGGCAACCATAGCCAATGTGCATGACTCATAACCGCCACCTTCAATATAGAAATAAATCCGTGCCCTTATTGAGGCTCAGACCCGGAGTGAACAATTATGATTCGAGCACTTAACCAGCAGCCTATCCCGGTTGGCTCTCAAAGGTCCTATGAATATGTTTACTACATGACAGCGCCATTCCCTCACTGGCTTTGAACGGTAACAATCCGCTTCCCGAACAGCGATCAACTCCTGTGATAAATGGCTTCTCTGTACGAGCTTAAGTACAACAAAAGCATTCCCTTATAAACAACCTATTATATGAATATGAGTAGTAGAAGATTACATTTTCAGAATACGAATCATGATGCCCCAGTGGGGGCTCGGTGGATGAAACAGCTGCACAGTGGATTTCAATGAAGGGCCGAGCGTTAATACTGCATGATGAATCATATACTGCAAATTTATTCTCACTTTCTTTGTTCTCGGCTCTTCTTCACTTCATGCTTCTATTCATTCTACCCTCAACTGGAAGATACCGCAAAGTAGCAACCGAAATCAGAGCAGAGAAGTGCGAGGTTAGTGGTTGATCGAACTGAACTGCCAAGTGGCAACTGGACACGAACAGTGCTTGCTACCAACATGGCGATAAATCAAACCTAAATCCAATCGAAATTTAAGCAACACTGTCTGATAATGAAGTCTCGGTGCGACAGTGGATGAGAAAGAAAAGGGCTGATGTTTAGTCGTTTTCACAGCTGGCCTGATCCAGTATGCACATTCGCAAATGCCCTGTACTACACTATACAAATGTATGAGAACAAAGTCATGGTCTGTTTGGAGGCGGTCACTACCAGTTTTCTACACACCACTTAAATCATTGACTATGGACTCGAGCTGACTAAAACAATCATTTCTTTTCAGTTGTACAGCAAGCAATGCTGGCATCACTTGTGTGCACACTGCCACGGACTGCATCACACAAACTTAAACTTCCGGTTCTGAATCGACTACAAGAGCTCTTGTTTGAACAACAACCACAACAACAAGAGTGGTGCGAAAAAAAGTGGATCTTTTGCTAACAGTAAGTGCAACCACCCAAAAAGGACCCCAATTCAGCCATGTGTGTTGATTATTCAGGTCATGGACCGACAAACAAACACGCGTGTGTGGATGGCTGTAAACTCACATTGTAACGGTCTGTTGGAACAACAAAATGAACCCGGTTAGTAGTTCCGTGGTATAGGGTCATAATCCACTGACAACGTGACGACAGAAAACAATGATATTAGAACAAAGAAAGAGCAACAACACTCACTTTTATTTTTTTCTTCATGGTGATGATGGTGATGCTGCTGCTGTTGTTGCTGTTGTTGTCCACGACGCGGCTGGGTCTGTTGCACCTGTTGAACCAATCAAGCAGCCGCACTTTCATTCGTCAACATGTTCGAGTTGGTCTGTCGACACCACAAACATCATGTTGGTGTGAGTCCTTTTCTTTCCCTCCCTATTGACATGGTTAAACATTTTCCACTGGATTACATGCACCTTGTTTGCTTGGGTGTGATGAAGAGGTTGATTGATTTGTGGTTGTTTGGTCCGCGTGATGCATTCTTCTCAGATAATCTCAGAGACGCAATTAAATTCGAAAGGAATTTTCTTGCCGAATCCGGTATGTCGGCGTCAACGGATGATACGTTGCCCATGACACCATTTTCGCAGCGGTACATCGTTCGCCGCAGGTACATTGTTATACGTTATCACATTCCTTTTAGAATACCGGTACCATTGTCATCGGATGACAGTTCTGTCGAGATACCTCCGTCGCAGAGGATTCGAAGAGAGTCTCCGATACAATTCCCCGACTCCCCCGGTGATACCATGGCTTTTGGCCATTCATCACCTAGGTAAGTCCAGTGCGAAGTCCTCGTTTCATATTAGTTATAGTCCACCAACATTGAAGTCTCAGAGGAGACCCAGCGAAGATGCCATATTGTCAAAGGTGGCCGGTCCCAGGTATGTTGCGTAAAAGTTACTAACACTCCTATACTGCAATTAGCACAATACAAGTTGTAACAACGCCCTTATCTCCACAGCCTATGCCCGCTTACGCCAGCAAGTGGCAAGGTTAGTTTCTCATTATCAGCTACTACGATTACCAGACTACTTCGAACGGATGCTATCAAACCTAAGTGGCATTCGCAACGATATGGCGTTGATGATCGCCAAAATTGACGGCGTAATTTGTCGCCTGGATGCGACAAATACGACGGACTACGAGCCTCTACAAGCAGACAATATCACAGATCTTCTGAAACTGGAAGATCTTTCGGTACTGAATAACTTCACGGGCACTGTAAGTGATAGAATAATTCCACATCATATTATAAGGTCAACGCACTCAAGCGTCATCTGTGCACCGATCTTGGATCAAGTATACGCCGAATGCTTGCATCTTTGATCGGGGAAAATTCGGCACTCGCGTGCAATTGGACCGGAACAGCTGGTAAAATTGCAGTGGGAAGCTACAAGTTTCCTAAAGCCGTCATTGGTCAGTCTAATGAAATGTAATTACTGTTTATTCACAGATGCCGTAAAATCTACCAATCGTTTCCGGGAGTCGTCTGTGCTGGAGATCGAGCGTACCGTGAAACGATGGTTTACCGACGCAAGAGATCGCGGCTTAGGACGCAAAACTGCCAGGTACGTTCACTGATCACGCATTTGTAGTCCCATGGTAAATTGTTTTATTTATTTGCACAAACGACGATAACGAATTTCATGCTTCACTTTACTTAACTAATTACCGTTTCGGAGTCCGTAGTATATATATCACTGCAGTATTCTATTTGTATGTATCTGATTATTCATATCTATACGTATATTTATTTTCGTCCCACAATTCATCTTATTTCTGATTCACACTTTTGTTATCCTTTCCACATGTTCGTTAGATTCACATTGTAAATATAAACAATATATAAATTTTTTACTTCGTACAATTTGTTCGTTTTGAAATGTCTAAGGTTCAGCATTTTGGAATGAGTGTCATTTGGGTTGCACTGCCAGTTGTAAGACGTTAGATCATGCCGTCCTCAAGTAAGCATCGCTGTGGGAGAGTGGAGCGTGGACAAGCTTTCGGAATGCAGTAGCAGGCAATCATAAAATTGTGTGTGCAAAGTATGTGGGGATAAGACAGTTCGCGTAGGTAACTTGATCGATCAGTTAACTACTTGCGTAAATTTCGGAAAAGCTAGAATGGCATGATCGTTGGAGGGGCGTGGGCGATTTCGAAAATCGGGTTTAAATTTAAAAATGGATCGAAATCGTACTCCGATTTCGGTTTGATTCCGGTGTGCCCTTCCGGTACCGGCACCCTACCGGTACCAATACCGGCAAGTTACCGGATCCGGTTTTCGAAATCGCCCACGCCCCTCCAACGATCATGCCATTCTAGCTTTTCCGAAATTTACGCAAGTAGTTAACTGATCGATCAAGTTACCTACGCGAACAGTCTTATCCACACATATTTTGCACACACAATTTTATGATTGCCTGCCACTGCATTCCGAAAGCTTGTCCACGCTCCACTCTCCCACAGCGATGCTTACTTGAGGACGGCATGATCTAACGTCTTACAACTGGCAGTGCAACCCAAATGACACTCATTCCAAAATGCTGAACCTTAGACATTTTAAAACGAACAAATTGTACGAAGTAAAAAATTTATATATTGTTTATATTTACAATGTGAATCTAACGAACAATCTTCTTCCCATCACACTGTTTCGCGCCGACATGTGGAAAGGATAACAAAAGTGTGAATCAGAAATAAGATGAATTGTGGGACGAAAATAAATATACGTATAGATATGAATAATCAGATACATACAAATAGAATACTGCAGTGATATATATACTACGGACTCCGAAACGGTAATTAGTTAAGTAAAGTGAAGCATGAAATTCGTTATCGTCGTTTGTGCAAATAAATAAAACAATTTACCATGGGACTACAAATGCGTGATCAGTGAACGTACCTGGCAGTTTTGCGTCCTAAGCCGCGATCTCTTGCGTCGGTAAACCATCGTTTCACGGTACGCTCGATCTCCAGCACAGACGACTCCCGGAAACGATTGGTAGATTTTACGGCATCTGTAAATAAACAGTAATTACATTTCATTAGACTGACCAATGACGGCTTTAGGAAACTTGTAGCTTCCCACTGCAATTTTACCAGCCGTTCCGGTCCAATTGCACGCGAGTGCCGAATTCTCCCCGATCAAAGATGCAAGCATTCGGCGTATACTTGATCCAAGATCGGTGCACAGATGACGCTTGAGTGCGTTGACCTTATAATATGATGTGGAATTATTCTATCACTTACAGTGCCCGTGAAGTTATTCAGTACCGAAAGATCTTCCAGTTTCAGAAGATCTGTGATATTGTCTGCTTGTAGAGGCTCGTAGTCCGTCGTATTTGTCGCATCCAGGCGACAAATTACGCCGTCAATTTTGGCGATCATCAACGCCATATCGTTGCGAATGCCACTTAGGTTTGATAGCATCCGTTCGAAGTAGTCTGGTAATCGTAGTAGCTGATAATGAGAAACTAACCTTGCCACTTGCTGGCGTAAGCGGGCATAGGCTGTGGAGATAAGGGCGTTGTTACAACTTGTATTGTGCTAATTGCAGTATAGGAGTGTTAGTAACTTTTACGCAACATACCTGGGACCGGCCACCTTTGACAATATGGCATCTTCGCTGGGTCTCCTCTGAGACTTCAATGTTGGTGGACTATAACTAATATGAAACGAGGACTTCGCACTGGACTTACCTAGGTGATGAATGGCCAAAAGCCATGGTATCACCGGGGGAGTCGGGGAATTGTATCGGAGACTCTCTTCGAATCCTCTGCGACGGAGGTATCTCGACAGAACTGTCATCCGATGACAATGGTACCGGTATTCTAAAAGGAATGTGATAACGTATAACAATGTACCTGCGGCGAACGGTGTACCGCTGCGAAAATGGTGTCATGGGCAACGTATCATCCGTTGACGCCGACATACCGGATTCGGCAAGAAAATTCCTTTCGAATTTAATTGCGTCTCTGAGATTATCTGAGAAGAATGCATCACGCGGACCAAACAACCACAAATCAATCAACCTCTTCATCACACCCAAGCAAACAAGGTGCATGTAATCCAGTGGAAAATGTTTAACCATGTCAATAGGGAGGGAAAGAAAAGGACTCACACCAACATGATGTTTGTGGTGTAGACGTGATCGAAAAGCCTCGTCGTCACGTAACTTGCATTTGACATGGGGGAATGTCATCCTTTTGTCGCAGTGAAATCCACGCTGGATGCATTTATCACAGCCAAAGTAGCCAGTAGGACCTTTCACTTGTCTAATAAAGGCCCGTGCCGGAGTATCACAGATTATAGATGACAGGCGACACTTCACAGACCTCTCACCAAGCTTGAGGCTTTCTGTCAACAAATGGTTTACTTCTCTGACAGTTGCACCCACATAAGATGACACCTCTGGTGGTTTCCCACGACCGCAGTAAAAACCGGCGGTAAGTACGGGCAAGCAATAAGGCTCCACCACCCTGGCAAGGACAGGCCACAGCTGCAGGTCCGACGAACGAAACACAGAAGTGCCGTCAGTTTAACTGGAGGAAGACTTCGTCCGGTACAGCGGTGATGTTACTCAACTGCATCTGCAAGCCTTCGGTTAAACCCATGTGTACATATTCGCCGTTTTCCAATGTCGTGGTTGGACATTCCCGTGGCGTGCGCAACAATGTCCTTGGGTCCCGACGTATGTTTGGTATATGTTTGCCTTTAACCTCCAGTATACCCTTCTGTTGCACCAGCGTCAGTCGATATCGAATGAAAGCCTTTGATAGTGAGTTAAGCAGCGAACCGCTCTCCTCTTCAAACTGTGATGCACGTCGTAGACTGGCCAAAGAATTAACTAATACGAAAATCACCATAGAATTAGGGTTTACCTGACACAGTCGGCCTTTCTTCAGGTGTACCTTCAGCTTCACAAACTGTCTGAGCCGCAGAAACTGTTTCATTCGGTGTAACATAATTCAACGGAGTAATTTACCCATCATTGTTGGTTGTGATGTGGAAGCACACGGCAGACCGCGTTCACCTCTTGCAATAGCACATCCCTCCTCCACACGGTACACGTCTTCGGAACCCACAGCGCTGCATTCACCTGCAACTCCTAAAGGTGTTGAATCGGAACGGTAAGTAACATTGCCACTGAATAACCTCACCTTGCAAAACCCACTTAGGGCAACCATGCCGATGTTCCCATAGGGTGGCTTCATCACAAAGAGCACACATCAGTGAGCTAAGTTCTTTCTTTTTCAGATAATATCTCTTTTGTTTCGTCATATCGGCCATTGTCCGTCAATAATACGTAACAAGGTCCTAAAATGCACTTAGTTGTTAACCAATAGTAATAAAACGGCAGCATAGCATAATTGAAAAACATACTGCAGATGTCACACGATATCAGAGCAGGCCTGCGAAGCTTTTCGCCTTCATTTGAATTTCCATATGACACTGTAATCACCTGCACAAAAGGTCCGTTTTTTATCACCTTTGACTCACTTGCCTTTATTCCACATGCTTCCTCCACAATTAGTTACCCAATGCTGGATCAGTGTCCAATATTCCGCTGGTATCTCTGACTGCACTTAGAAAGCCCCACGCTTGCTTTACTTCTAACAATGTTCTTTGGCATCTCTTCCGCCCGGTTACTCGTTAGTGACCGTCCATTTGTCGCTTATATCAGCAATCCCACGACTGTTCAGCTATCCACACCGCCCTCCGGCGATTTCGAAACCGATTTGGAATACCCGCCTCAACCATAACCACTTTTGTCCACTCAAACACTACATGACTTCACTGGTGTATTTCGGTTGCTGTGTGATTTATAAATTTAGAATCTGTGAATACCTCACATTGACATGTACTGCTGTATACTCTGATCTTGCCTTGTGCATGTGTGTTGACCACAGTCAAGAAATATACTATACATTACTATCCTTCATCTTCCCTCGTCTATTATCTGCTCTTCACGGCCAAAATCACTTTTGTGCTTCTTTTGTCTTCTCTATATGTTGATCCACTATGTTATCCCGTCATGAGAAACTCCGTCTGAACTCTCTGCAGTCAAACTTGCACACTTTGAATAAATCCTATCTACCTCTTCCAATCACTGATACTTTTTTTCTCCTAGTACTCCGCTGCTCTTTGCTTCTGCCCCTCGCATATTTATTTATGTACTTACACACATATATACACATATATCTGTACTGCACCCTGCACTTTTTTGCCGGCTATTTATCATGCTACTATCCCGCTGACTGTCATGATATGTGCCCACTCTTTTTACACCTGCATCTCATATTTACTATATCAAATCCCTACAGATCATTCTTGCCATCAGCACCACCCTTTGCTTATCCCACTGTCAGCTACCTGTTCTGCCGTGAGTTTTGCGCTCTGTCCGCTGACCATCTACCGCAGTGTAGAACAGGCTTATTACTATATGATCCCTAGCAATGGATCCCTGTATTTTCTCCACCGTTTCCTGCTACCACCCTTCCCCACATCAACTTATAACCCCGTCCATGCATGTCCGACGGTTTTCAGATATCCCTATTTGGACATTTCCTTTGTGCCTTTCAATTTGGTCTGCTTTTTCATGTTCCACCATTGTAAAGACAACTTTACGTCACGATGTTCTTTCACAGTTCCAAATCGTTTGGTCCGTCACTACCTCTCGCACCTGCATTGATCAAATAATTAGACCCCTTCTTATATGTTTTCCTTGATCCTGTCTTTCATCTTCACTCTTCCGTGAACTGCCTCTAACAGTCTTCATCATTTCTGTGCTTCCACATTCTATTTTTCTCTCCGTTGGGCTGCCATGTTCTTTTGTCATGAAGTTAGTCCACCACGATATTCCAAAGTTAATTCTGCAACCATTTGATCTAACCTTACCTACCCCTCCCAATGACTGATAACTTCTTTCTAGGACCCCATTGTTATTTCTCCTGCTTACCTTAAATCTGTACATATATATAATATATATATATATAAACTTACGCATATATATCTATGTGCACGCGCTCTGCATCTTGCAGTTCTTCACCGGCCATTTCTCTTGCTATCATCCCAACGACCGTCATCATATGTATCCATCAACTCTACATCTGTGCCTCATATCTACCGTATCCGTTCCTTCTAAATCGTTTTTGTCATCTGATCAACCCTCTACGTCTTGCATTGCTCGCTGCCTGTTTTACGGTGAGTTTTGTGTCCTGTCCGCCGACAATCCACTGCAGAGTACCAACGCTTCATTGATATCTCATCCACTGCAGTGCACCTCACTTTTTTCTCCACCGTCCCTCGCCACTGCAGTTCATTATACCGATTTCAAGCCTTTCTCATGTTCACCAGTCTGCCTCCATATGTAATTACCCGGACCAGCAATTGGCACCGTCCAATCACTGAAGAGTTGCTGGTTTAAAGCATCACCCAGCTGCTGTGACATGGACGGGGAAAAGACGAATGTCACAGTATAATTCCATTTCCATAAGAATCGATAACTCCCTTTCATTGTAAAATGCTGACCGGTTTTACTTCTTTCCTCTGTTTTGTTTGGTTCTGCTAATTAATTTGTTTTGGTGAGGTTTGATTGGCCCATCGGCCATATGTAGACTTTTGTGAGGAGCAGTTCCGACAGTCGGTCGCCGCGTTCCATGCGGTGCTCTGCGTGGTCGGTGGTGGCATATGCGGGAAAGAAGTCGTCCAGGGTCAAGGACGGTGATGTTTAACAAGCTCAGCGTGCGACGTTTTGACAAAGGATATCTTTCCGTTGCGCAGCTAATTGATGGGACTCACTTGGTGGTAATTTAGTAGTTAAAGTCGAAAAGATCACCAATAATGTACCGGTGTTTTAAGCGAATGAGAGAAATAGCGGTTATTGGCATGTTATGTACATATAATCTATCAAGTATTACCTTTCTTAATGAACGAAAAGACTAATTTTTACGTGCTTTCCCCGTTTCTTAAACTACGAGCCAGAGTAATACAGAAATTTGTAAAGTCTACTTCCCCTAGTAATTCAGTTCCACCCTACTAATTTAATTATTAAGTCGACCGCCCAAGGCGTACACAGCAACCCCCTTAGAAACGGCGGTTGCTCAAATTTGTTGGGACTAATTGGACTCTACCCCAGCAATTCGATATTGTCTTGTGTTCCAACCTTAATGATGGCCAAATTGGCGTTATTCATGAATACTGAAGAAAATGGTTCGAACTAATGGAGTCATTTTTGCGGAAAATAAGAATGGTGTTCCTACTTTTGCGAAGAATTTTGTTTAAGTTATCCATTTCGTAGCACATAAGGGTAGCGAAAGGCTGTTACCGCTCAGACCTGTTGGCAGTCGTGGCCGTTGCGCGAGCTTTTGTTGATGACTCTGAGAGTTTCCCAAGACATGTAAAAGATGCCTATAAATTGTTCTCAAGGTTCGAGGAAGACTTTCGGTTATTTCAGCGGCAGACTTTCACCTCGTTTTACGTGTATGAGAGTGTTAGCGCTGAGAACTGGCTTCGTACGCATCCGGGTGCACTGCCGAAGCATTTCCCATACTACCGGGTTAAATTTTGCTGCGTGCACAATCGACGGCAAAATAGGACAGCCATCAGGTATGCAAAGCACAGTGAATCTATCTTTACTTTTCATATATCAGAATACTCAATGCCCGGCCTTCGTGAGGATCCGTGCCGTTGGAATGCAATACAAAGTCGTTGGTTAATGTCTGCAGCATAGCCGTGATTTTCATCTAACCAGCGACTGGTTCTACCGTCGTAATAGGCGTTTGATTCCCGAACAAGAGTCACACATATTAGAATTGATGGGCACTTTCCGTGGATGCAGTGAAACAACGCGTCCATCAGTGGATGCACAATTCGGTTTACGCTCCCAGTAAGGTGATATTTGATATATTTAAGGCCGCCATTCTTGGCCCTATTGCGGAGGCCATGGCGGCAGATGGTTCTTCATGTGCCGTCAGTCATGTTAAGTGACTGTTAATATAGGTCTTTACCCTAGTTCCACTTTGTGCTTCTTTAAACAGTGGTCGATTTCAAGCAGTCAAATTTTGCATGTGACTGGCAAAATAGGATATGGATTCCATAGACTAGCAGTAGGTCTGTGGGCTGTAGACGTTCGTCCAGACAGGAGTTGATCGACTAATTCTAGAAAGGTACTCCCTATACATATCGGATCATCATTGTGATTATACACGTATATATACATATATATATATATATATATATATATATATATATATATATATATACGTATATATGTATATATATAAACAAATATGCATTTACTTGTGCACATATACTTTGTATATATATATATAGGGTGAATAAACCAAACATATCTACATCATTATTTAGGTATACAAATACAATTGGAACTTATTCCTTCTTATGATCAATTTGGCTGTATAGTTCCCGGTTTTGCTGCACAGTTCCCAAATTTGCACATCGGTTTCTGTGGACCGTTTCTTTGTACAAATTGCTATACTTTGCTTAAAAATGGCAACTAAGTTATCGCCCACCCATTCAAATCGACGCCAAATTTTCAAATAACCCGCTGCTGGACCACAGAACGCTACCCAGCAATTCAGTCCATTTGACCTTGACTTTCAAACCTACCGGGCTTCTTTTCAAATCAGCTCTTGGGCTCGCTTAGACTGCACACAATCTCTATGGTGTGCATACATTTATCCTATCTTCACCCTACTTTATTCCCCCTGTTGAACCTTTTTATCCAATATTTTCATGAGCGTCTCCATATTTTCATGAATTATATCTGTCCACTCCATCACCAGTATCAACAAGTTCATGCACATGGCTTGCTTCGGGCTTTTCCGAAATAAACCATTATTATTATTATTATTATTATTATTATTATTATTATTATTATTAGTGGTCGCCGGAGTGGGATTCTGGGTTGAAATTCTACGTGGAAGTAATAGAAGTGGAATGCGCCCGGATTGGACCGAGTAAAATGAATTTGGTGTGATGTAGATAAGGGATAAGTATTGGGGCTGAGTTACCTCCAAGGGAGAACCTGGTACATGGGGTGGGCAAGAAGGAAGCTGTAGACCTGGGGTTATCGTTGCCGTATTAGGTGAATTTTACCTAAGCGGAAGATTACCACAGAAAATGATGGAATAAATGAACCTAAATTATAGTCGATAAGTAAGCCAATTACGATTCCGCCTTCATTTTCGCTATTTGATCTTGCAGTGCCGCGTGCTTCGGGATTACCCCAAACAATTTATTATTACTATTATCATTGTTGTCCAGTCTAAGGTTAGAAAAACCCTTTGTCACCTTTAACGTTTCTAGGCAATCCCCTTGAAGTCACCTTCTTCTTGGCAGGATGGATGGAGATCACAATGTCTCTGTGCGTACTTCTCGCTCTCCTACCGTTCAACCACTCGTGTCGTGAGATGCTGAAGTCTCTCCAAGCAGGCGGCGCCCTTTTCGCAGAAGGTTGCCCAAGCCCTCACGCTATTTTCTGAGTGAGGTCTTATTGTAGCCATGTAAACTGGTACGAATATTTTTGGGTGCCAGCAAGACAAGTCCGAGCGCATTCCAAAGAGTTCACAAAGAGCCTTTTTGCGCGACAACAGTGCACTGGTTCAACGGCTTGAAATCACTGCTCATGACGACCCCGAGGTCTTTAACCGTAATGACCGCTTCTATTGTGATCGGCTCTTGTTCCCGAACGATAATTAGGATTTCTGCAGTCCTTGACCGTAAATCGTCTTTTTCGGGTTTCGGCGGCAATTCCCGCTCGTATGCCCAGTCCATGATTGTTCCCGACACCTGTCCTCCACACTGACCTTAAGCATCCTGTGTGCAAGGAAGTCCGTCAGTCACCAACTACTGGCCCACCTTTACCGAAGGTCTCCCTTCGTACAGCAAAAGAGGCCTACCGGCCTGTAGTTATCCATAGCCAACGTAGGTCCCCCTCATATATCACCGCGATATCAGCGCACTTCCAGTTCTGAGGCACCTTACCTCGGTCCAAAGTGGTCCTCTACATCCTGCATACCGGCGGGGCTATGGATTCCGCCAACCTATTGACGACAGCTGGGTGGAGGCCATATGGGCCCACTGTCCCATGGATGTTCAATTCCTGTAGGTACTTCCGTACGACTCTCCCTGAGAGGTTTAGCTGGCTTAACTGCAGAGAGAATGCGCCAGGGTCAGATTGAGTAGTAACCCTACTATCTATCCCATGTACACTGCAAAAGTATTCTGCCAGGGCTTCTGATTTGCTCTGGTCATCGGTGGCGACACCGTGGTCCTTAGTAAGTAGTGGACCCATTGCATCCTTTATTAAGCCTTATGCCTGTACGTAACGGTGGAAGTTCTGGCTGCTTTATCTTACTTTCTGTTGTTATTATCGACGTTTTGCCACCGCGGTTCTAGATTTGTCCTTGATTCTACCCATCGCTCCTTAGTTTTTTCTGCGGCACAATTTAGTGTAGGTCCTTGGTTTTGTGTGCTACCACTGCAGTGCTGGCTGGCAGCATATCCCTGGTATGCTCATCTGTAGAATCGGCTGGAATTGGTTGTGCTGTACTGGTGCCCATTCCAGAGAATGGAGACTTCCATGTACCTAATCTGTGCATTATTTTCAAGAGAACAATATGTGGAACGCCTACTGTGCGTAGTATATGGTGTACCCGTCCCCGGTCTATGTCCATTTGTGCCTTGGATTACAGCATTAACGGCTGCTTCTAATTAGGAATCCTTAGCCTTCGACTCGTTGTCCGTCCTTTGGACCGCATCCGCCTTTGAGGTCTACCAGCCTGGATTCTAGGGTCCGGTAACTAGGTGATCCCCACTTCTAAGCGTTTTCCATCGACTCTAGTGTTTGGGCCTTATTCCCACTTTGCTTTTTCCCCCCAATTTCTGGGTTACATTTTCACCCGTAGCAGTTTTCCTTATGGGAGTGGAGGCAGCTTCGACAGGGCAGCCGTCCGCCTGGTTCCTGGTCACTTACAATTAATGCCTGAGGCTACCCTAAAAGCCAACTAATGCACCGCTCGGAGTCCTTTTAAGCTCAGCGCCCTTGCAGTCTTTAGGAGGAAGCTGGATCTTATCCCACTTGAGCTGCTCTGTACTGGCCAACCTTGCGCGCTCCCTGCAGAGACCACAAACCCATTCGACCCAGGTGTTATGGCGGTATTACGGAAGCACATCCCCACCAACACCAGAACAGTCTGCGGGGACCCACCTTCTACCCTGTACGCATTATGCTATTCGAATAAGAAAATGGTAGCACAGCAAAAGAACTACGTAGAACTCAAAAATTGCGAGGGAAGAAATAAACGGTTCTTCAAATAAAAAACGTACACAGTGGGGCAAAATAACTGTCGTTATCGCAAAGCACGCCTTAAAATTTCAACCAGTGCCGGACTGACGTCATGCTCAGGTTGATTCCAGGACCTCAACGCAGATGGTCAAAAGCTTCCAGTTTCTTGCACAGGTGGGCTTCGAGGATCCCCCGGAGCCTCAACAGTGAGAGAGGCAAGCTCATGAAGCTCCACTTCCTGCATCCTCCCACGTTACGCGATTCACATTTGGTAACAGTAGACCACCATAGAGAGAGCCGTCAGTTGCTTAGGAGAAACGACGTGGAGAAAGTGAATCAGATGACGGAAAAAAGGAGTCAAGTCCCAATGTAATGGTGAAGTGGTAGTGAATGGAGACACGGAGAGCGCAGGGAAGACCGTGTACGTAGGGAAAACTGGCTGGAGGTGGCGAACGGCGAATGAGCGAATGGAAATGAAAACAGACGGCAACGTAAGGACATAAGGTGGTCCTTTAGGAAAACTTAAATGGGGGACACAATGGAAGCCTAGCGAACAAAATGGCCTAAAGAACTATCAATCATCCGCACAGTGCTTTTTGGCCGGTCAGTGTGGTCCATCATGGAACATTGGGGTCCGCACTCCTTCCAGTCTATGCCTGCACTCGGCCGCTGTAGTTGCCTCGATCACTTCCCCGGGGAGTTTATTCTGGTAGTCAGCGCACATTGCTCGAAGAACGCAGCCAGAAGTGTCGTCCTTGACCTGTTCTTCTTCATATTGAGGGCTTGGCCTCCCAAGTTGCGGCTTTCTCCAGGCGGGAGAAAGGCATACATGGAAGACCTAAGTCAACCCGTCTAGTTAAGACCTCGTACACTACTATGGGGTGCCCTCCTTTCATTCTCCTTTAAGAAGGACAGGTTGGGGTACTCCGGACACTTCTCATAAGTTTTTCTGCCCAAAATGGGTAAAGGTTCAGTGTATCGTCTCAGGATCTTCCCTAATAGCCTTGAAGTCCTAAAGCACTAAACGAGTTCGAGGCCTTGAGCCAAGCCGTCCCGGTGCTTATTGAAATCCGTGATCTTTGTGATTCGCCGGGCCAGAAAGAGGGTAAAGAGAGGCTAACGCGTGAGCAAAAAACATGGCATCAAGCAGTGTCTTAATATGGGGAGTGCCTTGAGAAGAAATATGTCGTATTTGCAGACTTACAGCGGAATAAAAACGCCATAAGATGCGTCTATTTTGTCTTTTTGTTTTCGGAAGGGAAATTACGGGAGGAGACCAAGGCAGGGGCCTGACTTTTCCAAATTATAGTTTTGTTCCGCCATTACCAACACTGGGGCTAAAATAGTTTATTCTTAGGGAGATATGTGGTCAAGGTTTAAAAACGTTTTTTCTGTGATCTCGGAGAGGCTTGACGGGCGAAGAAGAAGCAACTTTTTGACTTGATTCACAAATGTGGAACCTCAAAAGGAGATCACCTATGCTTAATAATTCAGCAAGACAGAGGCTGAGGAGTAAGATGCGGATGGGATATGACGGGTGGGACAAGCCCCATCCTGCTTCGGTAGGGCCTTCTGATCCCTCTCTAGGATCTCACGATCTTGGACAAAACAATAGCCCACTGTCCGACCACCTCACTCCAGCAAAGAACGATGTGCGGACCAGAGGTTATGGGGGAATCACTCCTAGAGTTGCGCGTGGAAGACTTTCCAGTCACAACAAGGACCCAAAAGGCAGGCTTGCTCTTAAGTTGGCGATGATGGCTGAAGGACAGGATGTAAGCTAACCAGAAACGGAGTACACTATTGCGGTGATTCAGCTGCTGTCACACGTGATACGGCCAGGGTCATCTTCGTAGCCACGCGCGAAGATGAGCCTTAGACAAACAAGTCCGACAAAAACCTCCCCCGACCGATCATCTTTGGGTCCACCAATTATGTTCTCTAATTTAACATATAAGAACAAACCAGTTCTGCAATACGGCTCACGTGCTATTTCGCGGCCTTGGTCTTCTTGTTACTTTCGTTTGCGTAAATATGTGTGGGGCCATTTCAATAGGTCCCGTCGGTTCAGTTCACCCCTACTGGTACAATCAATCTCGCGTCATGGAGCTGCCCATCTGAACCTGCGCGCCAGTGCAACTGAAGTTGAAGATTGGATTGAAAGTTTCGAGGTATGGTGTAGCACACGAAAGAATGTGAAGAAGAGGAACCAGACTCATTCTTCGTGACGGCTGGCTGTCACTCATTGTAGTCGTTGATGAAAAACCTTGCATATCCGACATCCTTCGCTGTAGTTCCGTTCGAAGAGTAGAAGGCTCCACTGCCAGGCCACTTGCTGCCGGTCAACTTCCGGGCGACCGAATGTGCCAAATTTCGTTCGCTGGCCGGTGATCTCAAAATGAAGCTCCATAAATTCATCCTGACACCACAGATGCAGGCTGCAAAGTGTATTTTCGGTGATCAGTTGGAGACCGTGTTGCTTGTGTAACACTCCTTTGAGCAATACCTAGCCAAATTTGAGGCGGATCCCAAAATCAAAACGTGAATATCCGTACATTCTACGACGTGCGTCAATAACCCAGTTCAGCCATGCCCTTAAATAACAACTTACCATTAGTCATATGTTATCTTTGACTAACACCAGCATATCTGAGGATCGAGTCTATGAAGAAGGCATCGAACTTTAGAACCCTAGCTTCAGTCTCTTCTGCCGCTCTCTGCTATCTGTCGAGCTGGCCTTCAAAAACGGGTTCCACTACTAGGATCATGGCACCATATCCCAAACCTACCATTTTCTGCCTAACGACAGACGCTAGGCTTATCATTTATTATCACTTTTTACGTATAACCCACAATGCAGGAGGATACAGTCTTTGTCTTTTACAACTATAACTAGCTAGATGCCTGCCGGTTCTCGCTGCTCACCCACGTTCACCCACTATCACCTAACCCCTATACAACCCTGCCTTATCTAATTCACTAGTCGGTCTTCACAACTATGTCTAAACAATTACTGCCTCCCCCGCTATATAGTACTAGGGCAGACATGTAAAACAACTTTCCTATAGCTGAAGGTTTTTAGCCATTGATGTTTTCCCCCAGCACCAAATTGTCCAGTGGTGCTGGATCCTAAGGCAATAAGTCCCACCACCCACTACTTCACTCCTTCATCCTTCGACTCTCTTCTTATTTATCCTGGCTTCCGCTCCCCTCAGCTTCCTTGCTTGGCCGTAATTCGCTTTCCTTAATCATCCCGGTTGAAAATCTTTCATCCCATACACCCACCTTCCAATAGCTACCTGTTGGTCTCAATTGCCTCCTTTTATATTTCCCGACATAAACGCTTGTCTGTATCGCCAAGATTTCCGAATCCATCACCTAACTTAGATTGCTATCCTCTCTCCGTGTGTGTAATAACATCTACTGGCGCAGCCTTTCTCAACCACACCAGAACGACCTCTGGCAGTTTTAGGCACGGTCTGGCGCTGTAGGTGACTGAAACATATAAACAAGCGCATACACTACAACACTCGTTGTCCTCCTCCATGTGTTTGCTTAGCTCCACTCCGTATTTTCTCAGCCCATGCAAGCGGAACCCCTGATGTCAACGGCATTTTCACCATAGCTGCGTCCGGATGTGGGGGAACCAGACCACTCACTGCAGTTGCAAAAAAATGACATATACGTGGAAAATTACGGTCGGGCGGAGGGGCTATTGAAAGCTCCTATGCGGGCTCAACCACCCCTCTGTGGAAAAAAGTGGAGAACAAAAAGACCTATTGGGATCGATTTGATCTATATATACCAATAATATCGGGCTGCGAAGGAAATGGGCAACCTCTAATCATGGGTGTCTCCCATCAGCTTACGCCTGACCCTACGAGAATCCCACACCGCCCTTGTCCGCTTGACATGCTTTTGGTTCCTACGCACGAGACTGACTCGTGTGTGATAGCGAGCTGGTCTTTCCGCATATGCTTACCCACCTCCCGCTCTAATTTTCAACCACCTCGTACCCTCCCATGCACGTCTGGCATGTTTGTTGACGTCAGCTAGAAATCCGCTGTGGTTCTGGACAGCAAGTCGCTACATCAGACGACAGGCGCGTCTCATCAAAGCGCTAATTATATTCATGTAGATATTATTGTATATATAAACATACATGTAAGAACGTAGAGAAAAGCGCCCGTATTTTTCGCCCGCGCATCTGCTTCTCCTCCTTTTCGTAAGAAAGCGGCGTTCCTCTTGTCCTAGAATCCAGCCTACCCTCCAGTTTACAGTCTTAACTAACAGCAACCTGCAGCATTAGACCTGTAGATACCCCACGATAGGATTTGTCGTACATCCTCTGGATCTATCATATAAACGTGCCATTTGGGTTCTTAGTGTGTCCCAGCTGCTTCCTTGTGACCTGTTAAACACCACTGTGGGATTTGTCATATATCCCCCAGACCTATTATGCAAACTCGCCGTTCAAGGTTCTTCGTGTCGCCCAGCTGCTTTCTCAGGTAGCCCTCAGATCCTAGTCCAAATGCAACTCCACGACTTTATTAACCCCGAAAGATAAGACTCCTCGGTGAACGGCCGAACCGGTAATCAATAATTTTGCCTAGTAATGTAAGCCCAGTTAGCCCTCACGAACACCGAATCACAATTCCAACGACTCCCCATTTCACTAATACCATTGTGCCTCATTTCCATTCTCCGCACTCTTATCTGTTATTTTGCTCACGCTAACCCTCAGCTGGAACATCTCCGAGACTGCGATCCTTCCTTTCGCACTTTCAGAACCACCTGGCCATCACGTTGCCTGGCTGTAATATATCGTGCAGACAGCTTATCTTTTTCTCTGCCCGTCCAAAACCGCACCAAAGGCCGGCTACCGCGAATACGATCTAGCCACCGGGTTTCACCCGCGAGAGGTTCCAGTATAGCTGCATATGCCCTTCCGAGGCTTGCTGAAGAATTCTCACCACAAGACTTTCCGATGTCAAAGCCACCGTACGACTCCTAATTACATTGTGATCAGTCCAGATTCGGCGATGGCCGCCTCCTTCCCATGATGAAACAGCGAACAAAAACCGCAGCCAACCCTTGCTCAGAAAGCCCAAGATGGACACAAAAAAGCCACAAGAAACTCAACAGAATGATGTATTAGCTAATTTACCAGCATAACCTGGCCTATTGCAAAGGTTTTCACTCTTGTCTTGCCTTATTTTGTTCCGCATGGGCACGGCCTCCCGATTGCTGATTATTCCCTCCTGGAACCTCATCCATCTTCCACCACGTGCGAACTGCCGACGCCAGATGACACACACTACTTCTCATGGAAATTGTCTCACCTTTTCAAGGGGTACCTTTCATCTTCATATCCGCAAATCTATGAAAATTAATATTCCTCTGCGAACCTTCGTGAAATTCTTCCCTGCCTCTTTTTTCTCAACGCAAATTACCTTGTTAAGTGAACATGAATATGCATTATCGGCCATTTTCTTGCATTATTCTTGTGAATATCGTATTTCCTGCGTCCTAAGCCAATGTCCGTCTGAACACTTTTACGTCCGGCGGATTCATTACTATTGCCTCAGTTGACTTGGAATCAGTTCGTACTCGCCGTGTATTCTTTGGTCGTTTTGACTCATTTAAACCCTCGTCAGCCTTATTCCATTGTTGCTGTGATGTGCGAATCTCTCTTTGATATTTGTTAATTTTCAGTGATATTGTAAACTCTAATCATGCTTACATGCGTGTCTCTCGGCCACAGTCCAGGAATATACCATTATTGTTATTATTATTAATTGTGCGATCACAAGGACTCAGGAAATGAGAACCAAGTCGCGGCATGCGAGAGACAAGCAAGTGCGTCAAGCAGGTCCAAGATAGGATGTGACAGAGTAGCGCGTGGGACGCGAACAAACAAAGGTTTGTTCATAAGAAAATCAAGCTTATAAAGACACCCAAATAGCGCACGTGAGCTAGTGATATAAAAGAGACACAAAATGATGGTGTTGTCGGGGGATTTTTCGAACCCATTCGTCATCGCTTGACCACTCCATCGCCCGTTTCAACCATCCGGAGTTGTAAAGGAAGCTATGGCTGAAGCCCGACTAACTTTCTCCGAAGCCCGATCAACCTGCAGACGATTCGATGACGTAGCCGATGCGACGGTGAAGCACTACTAACAGATGCTTCCCCGTAATCCAAACTCCACACATCAGAACCCAAACCGAAAGCGGCCAACAAAATAGTTCTCTAACGCCGACCAGTGCAACCGAACTTGTGCTTCTCTTGCGTCGAATTTAACCCACTTTCCGCCTGCCACCTTCGTAATATGGTATTCCATTCTTGTGGAAAGCCCGGTCACTTTGGCAAGGTTTTCCTTAATCCAGTTGCAGTGTGGCGAGTGCAACCCCTGAAGATCGGAAAGCTGGTGATAGCCGGTATACAAACTGGAGACTTCGGGGGAATCCAACGGATTCCTATGAAGGTCAGTATGGTTCCAGTGCGACTTCAGACTCCAGTTCATTGTGGATGCCGGGAGCTGTGAGCCCGTTGTTTCGAAATCAGCTTCCAACTTTATTCAGCCCAGCTTACCGATGTAGCCCACTGCCGTGATTGTTCACGGTATCACTGGACATCAACTTTCACTGCGGGACGAGACTACACTAATGGTTCGGTTGGATAGCGGCCATAACCCGATTACTGATTTCCATAGACAGTTCATCAACTACGGGTTTGGAGGCCCTGAGCACCCAGGATCAATCGGTAACCCTGAAAACGACGTCGGATAATCCGGTGAACCTGCTTGTTCTTCAGCATTTGATTGCTCAAAGCTCTAACAAAAATGGCGGCTTGGCCGTTGAGCCCGCGAGTTTGGAAGAGGATGGTGATCCGGTATACCTGAAAAGCTGATTGTTGCCGTACGGCCAGAGAGAGGGCCTTCTAAAGGTGCCTACCAAAAAGAGCGAGAAGTTGTCTTAACGCGTGTGACTTTATCCACTTTGACGACAACGACTGAGGTGGTAATGAGGAGCGACGGACAAGTACCCTGGATTAGTGGTGATTGCTGGGTGGCCTTGAGTCCTGGCTGACGGAAATGCGGTATTTACTGTGGAACCTGAAGACTTCATGAGATGCATTCTGGGTAGCAAGTTTTTCTCAGAAGTTGGTCTGGCTAATGCGTACTTGCAAATCAGGAGGCACATGGATTCCAAACCACCAACGACTATTAAAGCGCCACGGGGAATGTTCCAGTGCAATTTATCGCCTTTTGGTCTGCACGTGTTATTCAGGATATTCCGGGCTGCAGTTGACGAAAAGATCCACGACATCGAAGGAGTGATGGCATACCAAGATGATGTGCTTATTTCGGATCCACGAAGGATGAACACGACCACAGATTAAGAAGACTGTTGGGGAATTCCATGAAAATAGATGTATCTATCAAAGCACCAAAGTGCAAGTTCGATTTCACCGAACTAGATTTCTCCGGTTTCACTTCCAATGCAAACGGATACCAACCCGATCCAGATCGTTTGAGGCCCTGGATTGATCTTTAGTTACCAAAATTCAGGCCCACTAGCGACCGATTCTCGGGTACCTGCAGTACTACTCCAGGTTCATTCTGAACTTTGCAACAACAGCCCAACCATTGTTTCTGGCTCATCCGTCTAATGTGTCTCAGTGGAACGAACAGCGTGAAAAGGTACTAAGCGGTTCCATTCAAAATCTTGTTGGCCGACCGATACCAGCCCCATTTGCACCCACTTAGCCGACGATGCTGATCACTGGCAAGCCAGAAGTTGGGACAGGAGCAGTCCAAGAGAAAGATGGACTTCCAATCATCCGCATCCCGCGTCTTATCAGTACTGCTGAGCAAGGTTATTCTCGGGCACAGAAGGAAGCTTTGGCCAATTTCTGGGCGGTTTGTCGACGATAGAAGTACCTACCAGGAGCGAAGTTCACGATTGTCCCGAACCACCGGGCCCTTCGCTTCCTGTACAACCCGGGTAAATCCGCCACCAAATCCACGGCAGCTATGACCCAGAGTTGGGACTTTGTTCTGGCAGCCTATGACTATGACATTCTGCATCGACCCGGCTAGATGTTCCCGCGGGCGGACTTCCTTTCTCGATGTTCCCAATTCGCAGCGGCGAATCGGCACTATTTCACTTTACTCGTTGCGCTCATTTTGGGAGCAAGCGGAAGAAACGAAACCACTTTTCAGTGCTTCCAGCGATTGAGGACGAACTGCAGCCCGAGGCGAAGCGGAAGATTCCTCAGTTCTTCGCACTGCTAGGGGAATCCAGTATCCAACCCGACAGCCTCCCTTGTCGAGGTGATGGGCGTGTAATTCCAACCGCATTGCTCGAATCGATCTTGGGTGAACTGCACAAAGGCCTCTTGGGCTTGGACCAAAGAGGTCATTCGGTCTAAGGATGCTTTGGTAGCCGGAGATGGATGAAGATATTTTCACTGCGGCAAAGAACTGTTGTGTGTCTGCACAAAGCCCAGTCGAGACCAAACAATTGGGATCCATAGCCCGAACGCTACGTTCCATGGCAGACAGTCCGCACAGACTTCTGTGACCCGTTCTCGAACCGGTATTACACCCCAGTGCTGCTTGATCCCCAATTTAAATGAACGGAAGTGTTCCTGAGGTGTTCACCAAACAACTCGTCCGCGATCCAGGTGTTGCGGGGATACTTCCACAAGGAGGAATCCCACAAGCACTAGTCACTTGTAACAGTTCGCTATTCAGAGGGCACAGCTGAAATGCTGTTTTGATGGAATCAGAGGTCTGCATCTGCGTAAGGTGCCGCTCCGCCCGCGCTCTAATGGGGCAGCGGAAAACGTGGTGAATTCCGCAAAAAGTGGTATGACATCAGCCAATCCGAGAACGTTGCCCAACTTGGAAGCTTCCTTGCACAATTTCTTGTTTCATTACAGAAACGCAGTACACACAACCACCGGAGAGAGTCCAACCTTTCCATTCAGGTCTAGAGGGCTACGGTCGTCGCTGACTTGTCTTGACCCCAGTGATTTCGCATGCTTCCGCGGCGACGAGCTTCGACCAACTCGTGAGGTTATCACCAGACAAATTGGTCAATCTGTAATGGAAATAACTGACTTGGATAATGAGTCTGTGCTTCGGAGCCATCTCAGCCTAATCCGTTTCAAATAAGCAACCGGCTACGTGACCAGTGGCACAGCTGAGACGACCAAGGATCAAGACGGTGGCTGTGTTGTTGACTGTGATACATCTCTCTGTCCCCTAAAATGACTTCTGCAGCGGGCAAACCACAGCCATGAGCTCCAGCCCGAAGATCGGTGCGACGGGCTAGCCAAGTTGATAGCGAACTCTTAGGGGAGGGAGGTCGTGGCGATTTAGGGGCTGTCACACGTGACACGGCCAGGTACATCTTCGTAGCCACGTGCGAAGATGAGCCTCAGACAAACAAGTCCGACAAAAACTTCCTCCGACCGATCATCTTTGGGTCCACCAATTATGTTCTCTAATTTAACATATAAGAACAAACCAGTTCTGCAATACGGCTCACGTGCTATTTCGCGGCCTTGGTCTTCTTGTTACTTTCGTTTGCGTAAACATTTGTGGGGGCAACTTCAACAGGTTCTCTGATTTCGCTTCAGTACAATTATTACACCTGTGTCTATCAGTATGTTTGCTGTACATTTGCAGTATGGTGGCATCACAGTCGCTCCAATAATATAAGACATGTGACTAGTCTGTCTGCCTAATGAGGTGCTTACGCATTTGTCATCGATAGCTGGCAGTTTTCAACCATCTGACCAGAGTTTTGTTTCAACAGCGGAACCCCAAAGGTTTTAATCATTTGCTTGCTTGGCAACGTTCGTTAAATCGACCGTCGGAATATCGTCTGTGTAAATCAAGAGTAGAATAGGGCCTAAGGCTGATCCCTGTGGGGAGCTAGTTGTTACGGAAGAAGGTTGAGACAAAACATTCCTTGACTTAACTGTGGGGGTGCGTTCAGTAAAATATTGCTGAGATGTCTAACATAGGGCCTGTAGTCCCGAGTGCTTCCAGCCTATAGGGAAAAGGGCACATAAAACCTTGGTAAAGGCCTTGGCAAAATCGATGTATACAGCTTGTGAAAGCTGACCATCACTGTAGGCCTTTGCCAGGCCATCCATAACAGTAAGCACATTAGCGATGCATGACCTGCCAGTGAGAAGTTCTTTTTGGGAATGGAGGAGGATCCTATTCGTGTACATATCGGAAAGAATCTTGAGAATACGCCCACAAATTTGCCGGAAATGCTAGTCAGACGGGTCTGCAATGAGAAGTAAGACTTCTACCATCCTTCTCACTGATGAGTGTTCTGCCCACTTTTTTCTAGCTGCTAGTAAAAACTACGTTGTCTCCACGCAGCTAAGAAAGAGGAGAGTAAAATGCTGCTGATATGTCTAACAGTCTACTGAGAACGTGAGCATGGATTATATGAGGACCCATGGAGCAATGTTGGTTGAGCCGACGAAAAAGTTTTCAAACTGCACAAATGGGAATAGTGACATGACTGGGTATGTTGACCAAGGATATTGGGTGTATGGGGGGTGATATGATATCGGTATTGAGCTAATAACTGTAAAACTGATGGCTGAAGGCTTGAGTCACCTTACTGGGAGATGCATCCCGTGATTCAATATTATCTCTGAGAGAAAGTGGCTTCGGAGCTGTGCCCCCTGGACGACGGATATACTGAAGAAAAATGCCTTATCGGTCCGTGTTTGAGCAGGAAAAGACCGTTGGACCGCATTTCAGTGCCGCCGAGTCTTGTCTTTGCTTTTGTTACGGATAACCCTCAAGCTTCCCGCTCCAGTTTCAAGACCTGTGGCTATGTACCCAGCGGGAAGGTTGGCGCTGTCGTCTAGAATGCGTCTGATGGGACGAGGGAGGGGCCGTTCACTGGTCTGTGGAAGACGAGGTCTAGGGGTGATTAGCCTATCCAGCCAAAGCGGCCAACCTCCTGAGGTTATCTTTCGTCTCATCAGCAGAGTTGCCCAGGTCAGCTGGGTTCAGCAGAGAGTAAAGGATTGCAGTGACTTGGTCAAAACAAATTCATTTGAAGGATCTCCAAATTTTGGTTTCTTGGCGAGGAGGAGGCCATTTCTCAGCGTAACAAAATAATAATAATAATGGTTTATTTCGGAAGCGCCCGAAGCATGCCATGTGCATGATCATGTAGATACAGGTGATGGAATGGACAGATATAACTCATGGAAATATGGAGACTCTCATGGAAATATTGGGTAAAAAGGCTCAGAAGGGGGAATAAGGTAGGATGAAAATAGTATAAACGTATGCACACCATAGAGATTGTGTGGAGTTTAAATGAGCTCAAGAGCGGATTTGAATGGACGCCCGGTGGGTTTGAAATTCAAGGTCAGGTGGACTGAATGGCTGGTCCCGGGCAATTACATATGGAGGCAGACTGGTAAACATGAGAAAGGCTTGAAATCGGTATAAAGAACTGCAGTGGCGAGGGACGGTGGAGAAAAAAGTGAGGTGCACTGCAGTGGATGAGATATCAATGAAGCGTTGGTACTCTGCAGTGGATTGTCGGCGGACAGGACACAAAACTCACCGTAAAACAGGCAGCGAGCAATGCAAGACGTAGAGGGATGATCAGATGATAAAAACGATTTAGAAGGATTGGATACGGTAGATGTGAGGCACAGATGTATAGTTGATGGATGCCTATGATTACGGTCGTTGGGATGATAGCAAGAGAAATGGCAGGTGAGGAACTGCAAGATGCAGAGCGCGTGCACATAGATATATATGCGTAAGTTTATATATATATATATAGATTTATTATATATATATATGTATAGGTTTAAGAGAAGCAGGAGCAATAACAATGGGGTCCTAGAAAGAAATTATCAGTCAATAGGAGGAGTAGGTAATGTTAGATCAATTGGTTGTATGATTAACTTTGGAATTTCGTGGTGGATTAACTTCATGACAAGGGCACGTGGCAGCCCAACGGAGAGAATAATAGAATGTGGAAGCACAGAAGTGATGAAGACTGTTAGGAGCAGTTCATGGAAGAGTGAAGATGAAAGACAGGATCAAGGAAAACAGGTAAGAATGGGTCTAATTATTTGATCAATGCAGGTGCGGGATGTAGTGACGGACCAGAGGAATCGGGTAGTGACATGTCAAACAATTTGGAACTGTAAAAGAACGTCACGACGTAACGTTGTCATTACAATGGTGGAACATGGAAAAGCGGACCACACTGGAAGGTACAGAGAAATGCCTGTAGCGAGCAATAAACGGATCAAGGGATGAAAGCAATGACCGAGGAGACACAAGTAAGAAATCACCAATTAGATCATTTTACTGCAGATGAAACACGAAGGAGGCGGACAAGGAAGCGGGAAGCCCCGAGATAAGTGGACCAGTAATAGAGCAAAAAGGCCACACAAAAATGAATGCGCAACGGAGTAAGGGCAATGCAGCTGGAGAGCTGTGTGCCGGCAGACAATTGAACAGGTGGATACTAATCAGGACACTGGAAAGAACCGCAGAGGAATCGCGTGGCCAAGTGAGGAAGATATGGTGGTGGTGATTAGATAATGAATACGACTGTAAAAGAAGCGAAGTTTGGAGCGTCAATTTATGATATGCGGATTGGGCATGGGTGCGGGTGCGGTTGGTGCATCATGGCATGGGGCACGAGGAGGGATTAACAGGGCGACAGGTTTAAGGAAGCTATCAATGGGCGTTCTGAGCAGAAGGTAACACCAAGCGCATAGATTATAGAAGCCAGCAATGACGGCAGGTGGGAAGAGTTATTGGCGAGCGTCGACAGAGAAGAGTGGTTAGGACGATAGCGACTCAAAGCAGTGAAAGTTGATGTAGAGAGAGGCAATAGGAGGGAGGACAAAACGGGAAGGTGTGCATACCGTGGTAGGGCGACAAAAACGGGAAGTGGAAACAGATGATAAGAGCTATAGGTGAACAAGCTGTGGCGGAAAAACGATGAGGAGCATGCAATTTTCAACAGCCAGCATTGGATTCGGTAGATCAAGAAAAGTTAGGGCGTGCCATCCGCAACCGGTGCTAGTGGGTGGGACTGGCCGTGCGCTGGGCACCCAACCTGAAAAACACTTCGTGAAGTGAACGCAGGAGGTGTGATCCACCAGTCTAGTTGCGCTCGCACATCGTTGCAGACGGCCTGCACGCCCGATGTGCGCCGGCCATAGCGGTGGATCTGACCGCGCCCCGCACTGTTGGGAGTGGCACGAGTGATCATGGATAATTGTACAGGGGACAAAACGACCGCGATGGGGGTGCGTGAACCAGGAACAATTGACCAAGCCGTGAGACCATGGACAGGAGATCTAACGGAAACAGCGAGTGGTAGACGACCGTGTACCAATATTATCCAGGTGCACCTGCCAGGGAGATGGTAAGCACAGTGCCCGAAGTGGTTGGCCGTCAGCGGGGATCACTGGGGAGGGAAAAGGGATAGAGAAGAGCAGTCTGGGTGTGCCCCAGCTGAGAATCAACGGATACTGAGGAGAAAAAAAAGTGAATATGATGGATAAGAGATGAACGTAGGTGAGCAATTGGGTTACCTTATGATGACAGGCGGTAGGTTCGCTGTGGATCAGTGAAGGCAATGGCCTTAGTTCGCGGGGTGTACCTAGTGGCTTGTGACGCAGAGGTAGTAGAGTTACAATGTGAGACCTCTTTCAAAGGCCAGGTCGGCGGAGACGAGCTCATTGGTGAGCAATATAGCATTGGGGACTGTTAAGTATGACAAAAGTGCGCGCCTAAAAAAGAACATTGAGGAGGCACTGCGTAAGCTAAGGGGCAGCTTATTCCAGATTTTGGAATAGGCTGACAGAAAGAATCGGGACTTCAGGCTGAGATTAGAATGAGGGACAGTGAGAGAGAAGGCACGGTGCCGGATGGGGTAGGAGCAGGGCGCAGCGAATGAGATGGGATAAGATGTGTAGGCCAGGTTATGGATTAGCTTAAAGAAAAAAATCAGGTTGAGCCTCATGCGACGAATCCATAGAGGCTCAATTTGTAGGAGCTCACACCGCTGGCGGTATGTTAGGGCTAGGGATACGCCCAACAGCCTTTTTTTGTGAAGGTACGCTGAACGTTCTCAAGAGATACAATGGAGGAACGTGGCCAGAGGCTGGAGGTAATGGGACAATATTCTAGGAGCGGTCTCACGTGTGAGAGATACATGGAGAGGCGACTGGCCGGTATTAGGAGACACCGATTGATCAGGCCTAGGGTTCGCTTAGCCTTAGCGATTTGGAATGATGCCTGTTCTGAGAAGTTAAAGGAACAAGTGTAGCGCACGCCAAGATCGGTAACCATGAGGTGTATGGGGATGGGCAGGCCGTCCAGACAAATTTGGCCTGGTGGTACAGTGCACTTGTGTGGTAGAAGGAAGCTATTCTCCGCAGAGAATTTCATAAACCAAGAGAGGCGCCAAGTTTGGAGAACAAGTAAGTCATGCGATATGTTGCATAGAGTCACGGATAGGTCACTAGGGAAGAAAGAGTACACTATTTTTATATCATCGGCAAAGAGGAAAGGAGTGCTGTGTCTAATGGAAGAGAAAATGTCATTGATATAAATAAGGAATAGTAATGGGCCTAGGACACTGCCTTGGATGACGCCGCTAGTAATTGGTTTGGCGGAAGATAGGTGGCCGTCGACGAGCACGGCTTGTGATCTGTTAGAGAGATAGGAGGATAGCCAGGAGAGGAGAGGGTCAGCAATACCGAGAGATCGGATTTTGGCCAACAGATGAATATGGGGAACACGGTCAAAAGCCTTAGACATGTCGAGGTACAGGACAATTACAGAGTTGCCGGCGTCGGCAGCAGACGATAGGACATTGAGAAAGTCAAGCTGGCAGGAAGAGCAGGAACGGGAGTTCAAGAAACCATGCTGACCAGGGTTCAGCAGGTTGTTAGATAAGAGGTACTGGACAATGTTTCTTTTGATAATTCTCTCCATAAGTTTGCAGATTACTACGGTGTGATTAATGGGCCGGTAGTTATCTGGGCTGTACAGTGCGCCCTTTTTGAAGCGCGGAATTATAACAGAGGGTTTCCATTGAGGGGGGACGAAACTGTGAATCATGGAGGTGGTATACATATTAAGTAACAATAAAGGGAGGTCAGGACCACCGAAACGGAGGAGGGCCGGTGGAAGATCATCTGGTCCCGGTTTCGAGGAAGGTTTAATAGACGAAACTGATTTTTCAATTTCTAGATGGGTGAAGGGAATCGATGAAAGAGAGGCAGAGGTGCAGGGCTGGATTGTAGGAGGGGGAATACCAGGACAGCTTATAAGGGAGGAAGAAAAATGCTCATTGAGGGCCTCAGAAATAGATGCTGGAGTATTAGCGGTAGATGAGCCGCAGATCAGGAACTTGGGCGAGATATGATTGGATTGATTGGACCTTTTACTAAGCAGGTTGGACAGGTAGCCAGTTTTGTTTGGGTGTGTTAGGGCGATGGCCTCCTGCCTTCTCAGATGCGAATCGACCATGCAACGCAGCCTCAGTTGTAGCTGGTTTATGCGCAGGAGAATTGTAAAGTCGTGTGATCTAGCGAAGTTAAGTTGCAGCTTAGACAGCTTACGCTCTAAAAGTGACAGGCGTGAGGTGCTGGAATTGGGGCGTGGGTCGACACATGGGTTGGCGGTATTTAGGCAGTGTAGGAGGTTGGAGTAGAGAGAGTTCACGACAGTGAGGGGATCGGATGAAAGAAAAAATGTGTCCCAGTTAAGGGAGCGGATTACCATTGGCACTAGGGGCCAGTTACAGGAACGGTAGGAAGTCAGAACAGGGGGAGAGGATTGCATCGGATGAGAACAGCTGAACTTGCACCTGATAATACGGTGGTCACTACCCGGGAAGTGATCAGTAATCTGGGTGATCATATCAGGAACATCAATGGAGAATACTGGGTCCAAGATGTTGTTCCCCCTAGTAGGGCAGGAGACATGTTGGGTCCATCCACCAAGACGGACACAAGAAAGGAAGGTGGAGAGGGCGGGAGGGCTAGTATGGGGCGGGAGGGCTAGTATGAGAATGTAATCGCTTTTACCCAGAGGTGGCAAGTAATGTACCACGTCCATTTGGAACAATTCGTTAGTGCTGAGAAAATTGAGCTGGTAGGGACTATTTCCTGTGCGTCACTTGGTCGAATCTCTCACCTTCTGTACCCATGAATCCTGGAGAACCAGATCTAAAAGTGGTCTACCAAGGGCGACAACGGTGGCCTGAACAGTTTGACAACCGGCACTGGGTGAGATGAAGTAACCAGTGACTAGTAGTTGGGTGAAGTTTACGCGGCTTGTCAGGGCGTCTAATGAGAGCATGAGCTTCAAGCTATCTGTGTAATCCCATGTGGGGGGGGGCGACAGGTTACAATAGGCAGCAAAGCGTCCGCCTCGGAGATTATTTAGGTGTTTCGCAAGCAATCAGTACAAGAAAGGCTCGAAGTTTTCGGTGATGATGATAATATTTTTATGCTGGGAAAAGCCCGGGGCATGCTTGATAGCAAGATGAAATGATAAACGCGAGGCCAGCATAGCTTAACTGCACAAAATTAGGTAAATTCGTAAAATCTTGGGGCAATTGAAACTTGCAGTGCATCAAACTGGAGTGCTAACACAGTCTGAAGAAGTAGAAATTCAGGATCAGTTGGTGTAGTCGCCCGCAGCGGTTGAAGGTGGCTGAAACTTCGGAATATCAACATGAAACGGACAAAACTAGATGGCGTCGGCTTGGAGTCGAATACGGAAAACCTAAATTTCATAAAGCCAGCTACTGTTTTGGAGAACGTCAAAAAACAATAGGATGTTGCGGCAGACAAGGTGGATATGGCTAGAGGTCGGCTGGGGAAGAGGGACGACGAATCAGTGGTGAAATAAAGAGATTAGATCAACCTGGTCATTGGCAAATTTCGGGGGACGGAGATTGCTAACTGAACTCCATTCGAAAATGGTTACACTTTGAGCTGGACTACGCGTAGGCAATAGAACAAAGAGAACAGTGGTATCAGAGCACTGAGCATTCTTAGAATGATGGTGGATAAAGAGAACGGGCATCATCGAAAGACTCGTCCGGAAAATAAAAGCCTTGGGAAGCGCAAAATGTGAATGAGGTATGTACAAAGAGGGGCCCATAAAAGTGAGTTACAGACGGGTCGATTATATTTTTCCTTTATAAAATATTTATGCTATGTACGCTTGTGACAATTTGCTGAAAGAATTAAGTCATGGTGAGCAAAAATGGAGGGAGTGACAGAATTATCGTAGTACACGACAACTCCACTGGCACGAAGTCTGTTGGAGTTCTGCCCAACCGCGAAGTGTCCCGGAATAGATTTTTCACCTTCGAGTGTGTTATGGATGGGCCTTATGTCCATGGGGATTATTGCCCGACGCTCATTATCCAGTACAATCCACTGAAGCATCCTGTTGTTCATCGGACTCAGGCAGCTGCTGTTAATCTCTCGATCACACGCCCAGGAATTGTTGCAGAATTATTACTGATTTTGGGTTGGGGGAGAGGGTAACTCGGGGAGGGTTGGAGGCAGAGGGGAGGCCACGAGAGAGACGAGAGCTGAGGATATTGGGGAAGGAGGTAAGGGGTATGCGAACTGTTGGGGAGATTGATAGTTCTTGACGACAAGCAGCCTGGAGGGCAATAAACCATTGGGACGGTCTAGATCCCTAAATTTTTGAAAAGAATGGGATGCTTTTTGTGGTTTCCTCTTGTATACACCGGAGAATTCATTGATCCGGGTCTCCCCTTTCATGATACTGTTTCACATGACCATACCAGCCGTCTTTTCTGGTGCCTTAGCTTCCCCGCCGTAGCCCTCAGAAGAGAGAAATTGAAGGCTGGTATTTATGCTAGGGGGTGAACGAGTATCAATCCTTAATACAGACTGATTACCCATGGCGGTGTCTGGGGTACCTATTTTGGGCTTCGGGGATTTTGTAACGTTAGGCCCAATTTTCGGCGAACTTCCCTCTACAGCAGATGGAATGGCTTAGAGGATATCGAATGGTGGACATTTGGCTCGATCCTCACGGCGAGTTGCCCGGACAACTTGTAGTGCACTGAGCTTGTGATCATCTTTTGATGGGGTTTCTTCCTTGGCCTTCTCATTACGGGGCGTCAGGTAAGGTGGCTTGTCGACGGATACTCCCTTGATCACCCATATTTCCTTCTCCAGCTTTGTGACTGCGAAAGCGATTAACTTGGCCTTCTCTGCCTAGCGCACCTCAATTTGAACGTCGTGTACCTAGTTGGTCAGTTTGGTAGCCAACCAAGTGGACTGATGGCTAAATGGGAGGGAAAATTTAAGGTGGTTAAAAGCCTGGGCATAAGGGTCGTAAAGGTGATTCTGATGGACCAGGTGACCCCGGAGGATGACTAGGCTTGTGCTTTTCTCACTGCTCTGCAAAATGTCAAAGACATCTAAAAATTACCGCCCGGACACCCTACCAATTTGGTCAGCCGCCCCGGAAACAGGGAAGGGTTTGACAACCAAGCTCATCAGGCCGGTTATCTTATCCCTAATGGAGCGGACAGTGACCATTAGTTCATCTGTCTCAGCAGCCTGTCTTAAGGATTCAGTTCGTATTCAATCCACTGAAAGCCTATTGCGAAGAGCCCTCTTGTGTTGCTTTACGAATGAAACATAAAATATTCAAAATAGTAATAGCGTATTTCTCGACAGCAGTCGGGACGCAAGCTTGAAAGCATGATCCGAGTGTATGAACTTACTCAGTATGTTAAAATACGCATGAATTTTTTGAAGAGGGGCTGCACAGGAGAATAAAGAGGGGGAGAATTGAAACTAAGTAGAGTGACAAAAGTGTGGTAGGTAAATTCCTATCACTTTCGGGTCGGTTTTGAGTAATGGAAAGGTAATGATTAAGGTTTATTTCTCGCAGGTGGACTGCATACTTTAAACAAGCACGTTCACAGTTTACCGTTTATGCATATAAGCTGAACTAGACAAAATTAATTCAAGGCTATATAAAGCGGAGCAAACTGAGAAGTCAAATTGGATTTGCCTTTGGTTGTGGTAAATTCAGTACGATTGGCCTGGCGTAACTGAATGTCAAGGTCAATGAAAGAAGGGCAGAGGTCAGATGACTGGACAGTCGAACAACTTAAAAATTGGCAGCGAAATCGTTAAAAATGACCGGACAATGAGATGGATCTAAAAATCATGATCGTTAGTTTATTTCAGGATAATAGCAGTCAAGAGAGTAATAATCCCAAAACTGGTCGGAAAAAATATACTGCAAGAAGAGTGTAAAGTTTTCCGCCGGCAGGACCATCGATTTTTTTTCCTGCGAAAGTTGCAATGAAGCGGCCATTAAGAAAAGTTAGGCTGGGCTTACTTGAGGGATTCGACAAAAATTCCATTAAATTCTGTGAAGCCGAACTTTTGTTCAAGAGCTCCACCGCCTGTATATGATGGTCACTCTGCTAGGTGCTAATGGATAACAGATTTTTCTACATCTTCAAAACGGGCTTCACGGTGTGTCAGTAGAAGTATAACAAAAAGGAAAGTTCATTTTCCCGGTTTCTTCACTGGCTGTTCTTCATATTGCATAGGGGGTTGAACGCCAAACGGTATAAATTGGGCGGGGAATGGGAAGTGATAAGGAAAGTATCAACCTTATATCTCGGAGAAGTTTTGGGTGTTGGTTATCGGGATAATGCAGGTGATACTCTTGTGAAGCCGGCCTGTAACTCACAAACTTTCAAGAAAGTACGATTTAAGATGACAATATTTTGGTAAATACCATTCAAGAAAGACAAAAATATCTGTGCTGCATATTGTGTGGCCGGCTATCCCGGAAATTATTTTGATAGTTGACGTTTATAATTATCAAAGTGACAAAAATTCGGAGAGAAACACGTAAGAAAGGCAGCGATCCGGAGGGGTTCAAGCTGTGATTAGGTGCCTGACGCGGTAAAGTTCATCAGAACTCTGGACCGGTTCTGCAAGTTCTATCTTCCGTGATATAAGGGTTGATGATATGAAATACTGTAAACTTCACGGGAAACATACAACTTCTTAGAATCCGATAGGTGGTCGAGCGAATTAGTATGTGACTGCATTTTCCCCCAAAACAAAGAGCACCTAAATAAGAAGAAAAGGGACAGTAAACTTGTCCTAGAACTTGGACCGCCACCGAGAAATTGCTTTATCGTAGGAAGTACCGGGGATCCGTGGGTATTCTGGGCTGTGACTATAAGCCAAATGTCTGATGCCTGTTGAGGCTACGAAAGAAAGATTAATTTTTAGCCTTGGTAGCCAGAGAGGACCTATATGCAAAAAAATTGCACGGTTGCCTGTAGTTCATTGTTGTAGAATAACCTACCAACTGCTTTGTGAAGGATAGTTGCTAATTCTCAATGGGCGTTTGGTTACTCTGTCGCATGATGGAATAAAATGTTGACCTTCACTCCAAAAATAGTCAAACATGAGCTTTGTAGACAATGAGTTAACGTTCTTGTGATGGAAATGTCCTTTGAAGTTTTCCAATCAACCTTTGGGCCGTCGAAAATTGAATGGCTATGCTCCGAGCAGTTAGATGAGCAGGAGTATCAAAGACTCGCATCTGGTACTGATGCATTGTTTGCCATTATTTGAATACCTATGCCAAGTAGCCCTCTTTGGGCAAAACTTTGGAAGTTAGTATACTACCCAGTCCAGCAGAAAACTTCATTACCTAAGTAGTCCCCCGGGAGCTTCTTGAAAAGGGAGCCTACGATATCTTACTGGTGGTTGTGTCCGAAGAATGTGCGAAGAAGGTATACATTATTTCTACGTCATCTGAACGAAGATCGGAAATTTCGTGTTGGATTACGCTAGGTATGTCTTCCACATATATTAGAAAGAGTATTGGTCCCAGAACGCCACCATTAATGACCACGCCAATTGCAGTTTTGAGGGGTAACAAGGTGCCACTTACGTCTACCGCCAGATGGCGTGAAGGCAAATAAGGCAAAAATGGATATGAGGTGTCAAGAATGCCGTAGGTTTTACTCTGGCTAAAATTTGAGAGTGAGAAACCTCGTAAAAAACTTTAGTCGTGTCGAGAAAATAGTAATACTTCTTTGCTGTTGTTGGCAGTTACCAGCGTGTGATTTCAAAATTCGGTCATAAAAGTAGAACGTGGGTGGTATTTTATGAAACCTTGGCGGGACGTACTTATAAGTTTACTTCTGTGAAGGTAGTTCGTAATCTCAGCTTTTGTCAGCCTTTTCGTGATCCTCGAGGCAAATGGGGTTTGACTGACAGGTCTTTAGCTTGCTGGGTCTCGAAATGATCCTTTTATGTAAGCTGAAATAGGAACTAGGGTTTCCCATTGACTGGGATACAACCCATACTGCAAAAATAAGTTTATTATGTTTGACAATAAAACTAGAACATCGGTTTCGCATGCCCTGAAAATGGACGTAGTTGACGCACCTGGCCCTGGGTGGTAGGACTGCCTGATAATTGACAATTGAGGTGATATATATTTTGGGTCAAAAGAAACCGTAGACAGAATTTACGAGGAACTGAATGTAGGAAGCGGAATAAATGAGGCAGAACTACTTGGTAAGGTAAATGCAAAAACGTAAGGAGAGCCTCCGGAGTGTCTTGTTCTTAGTTCACATAAGTATTACTGTAGATAAGAGAAGTAGCTGAAGTAGAGTGGGTTTCTACGCTTCAATGATTTAGCTTAAATCCTCGATCTTTTTGGGTTGCGCAAGGCATTTTGATCTTATTTCCGCTTCACCAACTATGAATAAGAGTTATCTCAAGACAAATGAACGGATTGTTTGTATAGTGGAAAATCCTTTGTTTTGAGAAAAGTACGCCGTTGTTTCAAAACTAGCTGTTTTATTACGGATGCGTTTTTTGTTCTTTTTTGGTAGAATCGTTTTAATGGGCGTAATCATATCGAGACAGAAGTTGTAGATACAACAAAGCCTGTTTATTACATCCTGCGGTTCGCTGGACGCGAAAAATTTATCTTCATTTTGGGTACTTACATTCGAAGGTACTTTGTCCCGTTTAGCTTGATGGAACGAGCTGGTAACGGGTAGTTTTTACTGGATTTCTTCGGAGATATAGAATCTGCTGGAAACCGTGGAGCGCTCACTACCAGGAAATTTATCTTGGACTAGAGTGGACACCTGGGTGACACTTACGCACAGATGAGGTCTGGTGTGTTATTTACTATCATTGATTGGGACATTTTAAACCTACTCTTCTTGGCTGATGTTATTCGAAGAGTCGAGTGAGTTTTGTGAAGGGAAGAACGTTGGCCAACAAACAACCGGTGCATTGAGGTCATCTACTATGAGCTTGGGCCCACTAGAGAGGTCTGCTACAAAATTCAGAGCATTATCATCAGTCAAGAACCCACGACCATTTGGGCCAGGCAAAGAGTAAACACAACCAATCAAAATCTCATGATGTTCAGTCAGAAACTGAGCCTCACTGAATCCTCTGTGCCGCACGGAACGGGAGGCACAAACTGAGGTGAACCAGGGTCCTCCCTTACATAGTTTGGAAAGTCCCTCATGCTGGTCCGATGATTCTCCCTGAAATCCATGCAACCCACCATGGCATTGTCTTCACTGGGTTAGTATCAGACAACTGTTTCAGTTAATAAAATGAAAACAGTCTCTTGTGGGGGCCACGGAACATCATTTGAGCACCAGTTATCAAAAATAGAAGCTTATCTTCGAGTTCATTATTGTGCTGTGTTCCATAAATCAGAAATCAGAAGAAAGGCGCACTTTTATGGGTAAACGTGTATTCTGTGGCAGCTTGCTATGAGGGCCAGTACAAGCAAACCGGTGAAAACGCAAACAAATATACGTGGGTGAGTCAGTGATATACGTAATCCGAAGTGTAAGACAACCGTAAGGCCGGATTGTCGTGCAAGGTCGTGGAACACCTGATACAATCTGATTGGTCAGTGCTTTCCAGGACGAGGCACGACAAAAGTCAAAGGTGTACATGTGTGCGAGATTGCAGACGAGCCTCCATGACTGCACGGGATGTGGGTCATGCGGGCTTGTGGGCACATGACTACGCAAGCCAAACACATTGGTGATCGTCTCTTAGTGGCACTGAAGTTGACGAAAGTCAATTAGGAGTTTGAGATGGGTTTGCGTCATATAAACGTGAAAATGATAAGGTATCAGTCTGAGGGGTGTTATCCAAAATGCTCAGGGTATTTTATTTGGACGATTCGTGATTCAAGGTAATCGCAAAGGACGAAATTCCGGAGGGAGAAGAGATTGAGGGGTGAAAAAGTTACAACTGTTCCCGAAAAACTTTGTAAGACCTTCTTTCCAACCAACCACAACCAATCGGCTGTGCGTTTAGATGGCACTTGAAAGGTGCACAAACTGGGTTAGTACTGATGAAAGGCGGATGAACCTGGGAGCGTTAGTAGATTTAAGAATGAACGGAGAAAGTAAGATTGCCGCTGTAGCCTGTGGAAGGCCTGGCACCCTTGAGGAAAGCAATTTTGAAGGGGAATGGCGTAGCACAGAGTGTAGAAAAATCTAGGAATTAGAGTATGTAAATGAAAAATGGGTGGGGGGGCTGAGATAGTGTGACAACTAATTGTTCGCTGGGCATTTGAATAAACGTGCCTAGAGAGTAAGGTTTTTGTACGACATCGGAAGGCACAAATGGAAGCGGTTGGATAAATTGATGGCAACACGCTCAATACTGATTGTGGTCAGAAGTGCATGAAGTGGTCGTCCCTGAATGGCATTCTTCGAATTTAGTGAAGGATTCTGCACTCGGGAACCTTGGCTACCTGTGATGAATAACTGCGTTGTTGTTCCCACTGGCCACTTTATTGCCGGCATTATTACGAGTAGGCTATATTGTGTTCTATTGATGTTACTCTAGTGGTTAATGACCAGTTATTGGGAGCGTTAGAAGTAACCTCTACACAGTTCGCTGGCCCGATGGGTGGGCCCTGGGAGAGGGAACCTGTGGGAAAGGGAGATTCCTCAGCTCTCCGGCCCAGGGAGACGTCAGTGGCTGTTCGATTTATCCTGAAATGGCTTCTTAGGGGGCATCTCTAGTGATGATGGTATGGATTCATCTAGGTCCACCAATACCAGTTGAGGGTTACGGGATGAAGATGATGCGGAAACAGAAGTTGATGATGAGGTTTGGGGCCAGAGGTATCGACTAACAGTTAGGCTCTGCTTCCAACCTAAAACCTTATTTTTGTGAAGATGTTCAGTCGGCTGTTTTTCTGATGGTGTCGAACGAACCATCGGCCACACACGAGATCGTTGAGACGGACGTTGACTTGGAAGCCGAAAAGCACAATATTTACAAGGATGACGCGGAGAATGACTAGTGATGCCTAATTAGGCTAAGCGAAACTAATCGCCCGCGGAATAAGCCGAGGGGTAATGTAGTACGTAGGAGACTGGACTCAAGCGGGGTATTACACCACTGCTTCTAATTCTGGAGACAGATGAGGGCATTTGTGAATATGAATGAAGCAGTATCTCTGGAATGAGGTGAGATGATTTTGAGGATGAACAACCAGCGTCATCCAAGGGTGAGAATTAAAAACTGGTGGAAGAAGGAACAGGTCTAGAAGGGAGGATGAACAATCACCAAGAAGAATATCGTGTAAGGGAGGCAGAAAATATTGCAACAGAACGATAGAAAATGTTTCCTGGGGCATAGGCCTGGGTAGTTTGATGGAATGAAAAAACGTATTATTTTTACGCTACTGCTGAGGCTTTTCTGGGTCTGTATTGGACACTATATTCGAGGCCCTGAACATCCAGTCTGCCCCCTGGGGTATTGGGAGGGATTTGATAACTAAGTTCCTCAGGCTGGTCATCTTAACCCTAAGAGTGCCGACAGTAGCCAGCAGTCCGCCTATCTCCGCAGCCCGTCGTTGGGCTTCAAACCGTATTGCTTCCTTTGGCGGTGCACTGTGAAGAACCTCCTTGTCTTGACGTGGGAATGAGACCCCACTCACAGGGCTAGAACTATCTTGGCTCATGGAGCAAGTAGCCCAGTCTGGTGTTCGTGGTGGGTATACTCATGATGGGGAATTTTACGTTAATCATAAAAGCGGTAAAGACAAAAATTCCTATCAAACGGGGAGTAGGGGCAAAGCTTTCTGAAAGTCTGGAAGCTCCAAGATGACGGGGTCCAGTGAGGGAAACTCGTAACAAAGTTGAGAACGCGCCCGCGTTACTGCGGAAAGGAAGACAGCAGCAATGGGGGTGTTCCGACAGAGACAAAGGTAGGCAGAGCCGCCGGATACGTTGGAAGCAGATCTCTTTCGTAAGGATTACACGGGCGACAAGTGAAAATTCATAGGAAGAACGAAAACCTCATGAGCTGAACCCTATTGAGAGTGTGAACAGGTACTGATACTTACATCAGAGGAAGTTGGAATGGCCCACTGTGCTGATGCTTCTACACAACAGCACCTCGGGTGTAGCGCAGGTCGGTTCTTTTGTATCGAGCACTTCAAGATTTGGGCCTAATCCTTGCCCAGGGGCCATGCTAATCTTCTCCGTATCATTCCAACTTTGTTGTGTGTAACTCTAAAGTGATTATTTGCCCGTCCTTTGCCAGGTTTGGACTCCAGACCCGGACACAGTTTTACAAGTGAGGCCATACAAGAGCCTTGCACGGTAAGGGAGTTAATTTCCCGACGGAGTTGACAGGGCGCCCTGGAAACGGAGGTCGCTGTTTTTCACGTTGAGTCACGAGTTGGAAATTTGCCCCAACCGTCGCCTCCAAGTCCCGAGCCACACCTTCTGTCGATATTGTTTTTGTAATACCTTACGATTCCGGCGTCGTTTTTTCGTGAGGTAGACCTCGTCAATTAGCGGCGTACCTAGTGGATGCTCGGTGGAAAGTCTTATTTCTCAGCCCAAACTTGCACTCCACCTAGGCCACTCGGCACTGATTTATGGTCGACCGCTCTCACAATTTTAGGTGTCTCTTCACAGTCCCTCTCAAACTCAGTTTGACCTTACTTGGCTCGTTTCCTAGCAGCCAAATACTGATGGGATGCAGCACTGTTCCCTCTCCCTGTACTTTTCCTGGGCAGCTTGCTTTCTGCTGTCCGCTTCCCCAATGCGATGTTGCCCCTGCTCTGTGGACTGTCTGAATCGGGGAGATCTCATCAGTTAACCTCGGGGCTGTATTCTTTAGTTTCTGCCGCTGCGCTTGGACCTTGCATTCTCGCGATCCCACATCCCAGGTAAGCAGTAAAGCCCACGCCAGGAGGTAATATTAATTTCTCTAGGAATTCCTTCTCATTTTTACCGGAACCGGTGTGCTTGCAACACTGTACCAGGAGCTTGGTTTCTCTTGCCTTGTGCAGCTTTCATTTTTATGTTCGTAATATCATTTGGGGTCCCTGTCATCACAAGGTCCAGTTTTTGTGCCGCCTGTTCTGCACAGCACCTAGTCTCTTGATGGATATGTTTACCGAGATCTTCGTCGTAAAAAGGGGCCACTAGATCTTCCTCGAAGGACCTGATTCTCTACTGCGTTAGAGGCCCGCGTAGACTGTCCTTTAAAATTCGTAGGTTGAGGCATTGTGGTACCACACAAGCTGTCTTTCTTACTCTGCCCATCAATGTTTTCTACCAGTCTTACTCTACTGCCGTCCCGTAATCTTTACTGAGCTGCTTGAGAAAGATTTTATCATTACACACCGCGGTCTGGCCATTATCATTCTTATCTCTTCGATTCCCATGGACTGTTTTGTCTCCTAAATTTGCGATTTACACATCGTAGCCTGTAAAATTTTCGCAAAGAAGACTCTTGTGTACCCCGCCCATCCTTTGTACCGTGGCTCATTTGTATGGCGCTCACATCCCTCAACACTTTCCGAATTTAGACTTAACCCGCCCCGCTTAATTGTTTACTGTGACTCTACAGTGCCTTGTTTAGGAAGTGTCCCGATTTGCAAAATAAAAGCCACTAAGGAACTTTGCACTAACCTCGGCGGGTGACCCAGCTTCAGTTCTGAAGTGCCTATTTGTTTACGCATTTCAGTTTCAATAATCAGCTTTCCTTCTATCCGACTGAGATGAGAGTTTTGGTAACTTGCCTAAGTCTTCAAAACAGTAAACGTCTATGCAGTACACGCGAGCTGTCCCCGCTTACAAGTTAACCTCCGTGACTTTCAAACCTTCCATGATCAGAAGCTTTTTCTTGCCCCCTGTGATGGTTCTCAGGAACAAAAGTAGTCCTTTGTCCTCATCACGTTCCGACGACGGTCCACTGTGTCAGCAAGACACAGCTAAATTATGCCCCGTAAAGGTGCCACAACTATGGCTGCCTGCACTCTACGTGCAGCTAGCCACCCTCTTTCTGCTCGGATGTGATGGCCCGCCAGTAGTCGCGTAACTTCCCGGACTGTTGCGTCCTTTCTGTTCACTTTGACCACTGTGAGGCTTGCTGTGGTGGGTTGATTCACCTCATCTGTCCGGCGGCAACCCTTTTTCCGTGACTGCCATGAAGCCCATCATGTGCATGTGCGCCCATAGCTCATCCCATTTATTTCCCGCGCCAGCTGCTTTCCTACGAGTAGCTTGCATGACAGCCATCCCCCTACCGGCCCCACTCCCGAGGAGAGCACTGTACTACATAGCTTCTATTCTCGAGCATCTTTTCCGGTTTTTGACAGGAATGTTACTTTATCAAATCTGGCTCTGTCAGGTCAAGCCACAAGTGTTGCGGCTTTGGCACAGTCAATGGATTCTCGCATCAGCGGGTTCCAGGTAAATCCCGTTGCGCTGCGACAGTGAGCATTCCAGTACCGTTAATGCGAACTGGCAATTGGTTCACCTGTGGCTATTGGGCAGAAAAATTATCTGGCTTGCGGTCAATAGAAGTGACAGTCTCGCGTTTGCGGACAGCGTCATAACCCCCAGGTGTATCTACCAGCAGATGACCTCAATAACGTCAGACAGCTAGAGTAACGGGCAAGGTGGCAGTGATAACAAAAAGTAGTGGAAGGGAGGTGGAGTAGGAGAACAAGTAGAAAAACAAAGGCATTTTACTAGGGATTAGAATCCGGTCGGCAAGAGACGGGTAGTGACTGGAAATAAGTGGAGACCTACCAGTGAAATCTAAACCGAAAGTAACGCTCTTATTGGGGGTGGTGTTAGGAGCAGTCTGTAAAGATTTCTAAACAACAAGGGCCTAAGCTAGCCTTGAAAACGGCTACAGTTTTGGCGGCGTCTTCGTTCCCTAGGATTCGGTTCCACGGATTCACCGCATGGCATGCAAATGACTGTACCATTGAAATACGATACGCTCGTGGTTTGGCCAGCTTCTTCTCATGCCACCTGAAAGCCGTGCTGCGGTTAAGTGTCAGAAGGGGAAGCTTGGCCGCCATGGTACCTTGAACGTCTTGAATGCCTCAATGAGGCCTTTTCTCTTGCCTCTCCACTCCAGCAAGAACAGGTTCGGCTGTTCGAACTAGGCACAAGGTTGAACACAATTTTCCAAGTATAGCCGAACTATCGCCCCAAAGATAGGCAACAGCACCGCAGACTCCCTGGAGCTTATGCTCCTGGCTAATTGATACAGTGCAAGAAATGCTGTTGCTGCGGTAGGAATGCATTTTAGCCCGGGCTCTAAGGATACGTTTGAGGTTACTCTCGGGTCCACTATCTGCTCCACCCTCTGGATTTTGTGGCTGTCCTGCTTTCTCACAGCCCCCCTTCTTGTGTGGCTGCTGGTAACAGGTATTTGCACTTCTCAGCAATTAGAGGTATGCCCTACTTTTTCGTGTACTTGTGGATGGGTAGTGGATCTCCCTATACGTTCGAGTCCCAGGGATTCCCCACAAGTTTCTAGTTATCGGTGAACAGAAGGCTGGGCCAATAATTTCCTGGGCTAAGCCGTTTATGTGGACAAGGAAAGGTAATAGTCCTAAAACTCATCCCCTGCGGTGCCTCGCAGCAGACCATGATCAGTCTAGATGTACCATCAACCACCCGAACGTAGGAAGATCTAACGCACAGGCAGGCCCCTACCCACTCCATCGTTGTGCCCAGGTACTCTGACATGAGTGCCAAAAATCGGTGGTTTACACAGTCGAAGACCTTCTGAAAGTCCAAATAGGATGCTCCGACCAGCTGACATTTTTCCAGAGGTGTTGAAACCAGGAAGAAGAGCTGGTTTGACAAGCATGGTTGATTCTCCATGGAGCTATGCTGCCTGATCGGCCACAGGCTATCTTGGGCCGAGTCAATCATACCCTTGTTTTTAAGGATCATTTTAAAGACCTTAAGGATAATCGGTGATAGACTTGCTGGTGCGTAATTTTCCGCATCTTTCGCCAACCCTCCACTATGAGTGGAAGCAACCTCGGCAATCTTTCAACCTGAAGTAGGCGGGCCTTTCCAAGAGCATGCTAAACAACCGGATAGGGGTTAATCTACAGTTTATTTTAGGGCATAATGATGGCAAGGTGCGGGCCATCTTACTCCGCAGCCTTGCCGGAGCCCAGCATTCTGAAAGCCTCCACAACCTGATTTGGATATCTCAAATTAATCACTCATTTGTGAAGTTGCCTGACTTATGTTTGGAATGATGTAGTCCCCTTGGTCCATCTGATGCTCCCGCTCGAAATGACGTTTCATCACTTTCGCCCTGCAGTCACATATTGTGACGTTTTGCTCGTCATCCTCAACTACGTACCCCACTGTAAGTCTCAAGACTGACTTGGGTTGGACTTGGTCGCAATACGCCTTTGGACAGGACCTGGCCTCAGCCACTGGTGCCATTTCATACCTGAATTGACAGTTTTTCTGTATCCTTGAGGCCATGTTGGAGGCTTTCTTAGGCTGCAGCAGCTTCCTCTGGCCACCAGCTTGCTTAAACAACTCCAAGCCATCGTTTTTGTGTACACCCTCCTGGCGCTCCCACCACAGCGGCTTACTCTGAGTGTTAACGGAGAGCAAAGGAGCAAAAGACACGGTAGGGCTGTAAACTGTTCCTGAAAAACTTTCACCCTCTCTCACTGTATTGTACCTGTGTTCCTATCCCAATCCAAGGGTCGCTTTGACCACGGCTTGAATATCAATATTACGAAAGTTTCCCCTTCTCACCCTCGGGACAGCAGTTGTCTTAGTCCCCACTGTGAAGCTAAACGTGCTATAGTTGCTCTTACTTAATTCAGCGGTCATAATCAATCTATGTTACATGAGTATTTATTCACGAAAGTTTCGAGTAACCTGGGGCTTTCCCCCCCTGTCTCTGTCCTGTCGGCTTTTGAGGTTTCTGTATCAGAGCTCGGTCGGAAATAAAGCTCAATAGTTGGGCCGCGACTTGTCTCCCCAGGGCTCGCGGAGCATCCACATCTATTTCGGGATAGTTTGGACCCCCAGTTATTACAAACCTTCCAGCCCTGGAGGTTCGATCGTGCAAATATTCTCGGAGCATGGCCTCCTCAGAGTTTTATGCCTACGGGATTCTGTAGACGCTGATGAGACTCAGACAATCAGCTCCTAGATTAGTTCTGCACGACACCCCTTGAACAATGTCTGCTGAGATGGTTTCGCCCGCTAGCAGCTCGATTTTCTTGGTAGTGAACAGCATCACACCTTATTCCTATAGTCCGTCCGTCACTTTCACCTGATGGTAGCAGAAGCCCCGAAGCTCCACCAGGGTCAATTCATCCGGAGTTTATAGCCAGGTTTCCTTACCAGCAGTACAATCGACGTTTTCCGTCTCGACTACCGGCTTCTTCCACTCATTCCCAATGATAATTGTTTTGGTGCTTAGTGCTACTGTTGTCTCTAGTTTCCGTGGCTTGTATATGGTGCAATGAAAAGTCACTACCGAGTGTCCGGCCCGATTTTTGCCCCGCAGAGGAAAGAACATGCGATGAATTATTTGTGGGCCTATCCATTGGTGAGACAAGAGTTACGGCCCCGGGGCTTCTAACTGTGTTTCCTTCGGTACTAGCTTACGCACCTTAACCTTCAGTTTCCTCCGGATTTCGTTGGCATCTACTGTTGTGATGTCACTAGCCCCATCTAAGGCCTCGCAGTTGATTTTGGGTTCAACCACCGCCTCTTCCTCATTCCCGAGGCTTATTTGTCCAGGTGCCGCCAAGTATTTATCTTTCATTTATGGGAAATGTAATTCTACCCGAATCTGCCTTGGTTTACCTAGCCCAAAGGCCGGTTCCTTCCATTTTCCGTCCACAGACTAACTTAAGCACCTCTGACCCTGGTAACCCAGCTATCCTCAGTAGGTTACAACTTATTCTCCCCACTTCCCTGTCGCGGGTTTTAGCCATCCTACGTGAGGGTTTGTGAGTGCCCCCGGGAAACCAATTTCCGGTGACTTACCAGTGCCACATCCAAAGCAGCGGTTGGTCTAGATAGAGGCCCGGTAAGGGCCGTCATAATAAAGGTTTCCATTTCCTGCCGATCCACTAGGAAGTAAACTTTCCCCAGCGGGTCCATGTCCCGTGCCACCGAGGGATAACTCCGGGTTTTCTGCTTTTTCAGAGCCCTTGGTTTTCTCTATGTGAACGCGCGCTTCCTGTTGGATGAGATTTCGGTTATCTGAGAGTTTGTTTTTTGGCTGTGCACTATCCCGGCCTTGGATAATTTTTTTCTACCTTCACACAGCTGAAATATGCCCACCTGGACCTTTGTGGTCATTATACAGACTAAAATCTCTATCCCAAAGGATACTACATTTTTGTTAAAATCATTTGCATCAAATGTGGCTCATCATACCTGCATCCACTGATTCTGCACAAGGCCAAATTCCTCACCGGTCCAGCTTTTGATAGAGGGTAGGTAGCGCCATAAATCTGTGCTTAAGCAGGAGCTTAATTCAAATTCCGTCAGAGATTTTATGGAGGGAGGGGAGCACTACGTTGGCAAGTGTAGGCACCGGTAGGTTAGAATACACAAGAGTAGGACACGGTATCGACTGGCGAAAATCATTCGGTCCCCGAAAGTCGCCAAAAGCCCTGAGCTCACCATTCCCCTTGGATAGTTGTGCTCGTGTATACAAGTGTTACCCCAGCAGCATTTTGGTTCATTTTGTCGTGTTTCCGTTTTGCACGCCGGTGTCTTTCTGTTTGCAAATTATTCTGATTCCCACTTCCCTTGCACTTTTCTTGCCTTTTTTAAATCTCTAAGGCTGGCCCACTTCCTCCTGCGATAAATGATTTCGTTTGCATCTTCTCTTTTTTGGTTTCATGTCCTTCCTACCTACTGTATAAAAGTGCTCCCAGCGGTTCCCGAAGCACCTCACTTCATGATGCACCGCAGTTTACCTAGCAATAGCCTCGGCCATAAATTGCTAATGATAGGGATATTGATATGTCATTTGAACGTGGTCGACACTCATGGGCAAAAGAATCGTCATAGGATACCTCATTACTCAGCTGGATGAGATACTCACAAGTTTTGAAGGTAAGAAAAGCACACTTCATTGTCAGTAAAAAGAGGCTGAGCTGTGTTTGAATAGAGCAAACTGGCACTGGTTTAGGTGGCATAAAAGGCCAGTTTTGGTTTCAGGTCCGAGAGGTTGTGGAGGATTGGTCAAACGTGCCACCGCTGATAAAAGCTTAATCAGGGGATGCAGAAGATGCAGTATACGCAAGAATGATGCGAAGAATGGTTTACAGAGGCTTAGTTGGGTTCGCTGAACAGGAGAAATTTGCTTTTTGTGCAAAGGAGTCGACAGACTTCTTCTATTGCCGGTGCTTTAAAAACCGTTGACTCACTTCGTCAGTTCACCCTAGAGTTTTTCCTAGTGGCGCAGTCAAGACAATGGTACTTCTCTTCCTGCTCATTGTGGAAGTTTACTTCAATGACTGGGGTGATCTTCTGGCTGCACGGCCGCCATAACTTGGATGTCTTCCCTATTCCACTTTCTCCTACCAAGAACCTATCGCGGTGTCCCTGACTTGCAAGTGTTACGAGAGAAGGTCAGGGGTAAGTCGTACCCACTCTCTGCCAGATCCCTGCCCGGAGGGCTCATTTGAAGGCCCATATACGGGAAGTTTATCGTTCCCAGCAAGTTCGTTGTGTTATCTCTCTGCGCCCCCTTTTATCTGTTCTATATGATTACCGCTCCAGCATCAAGCTGATAAAGGTTTTCTTATCTCTACGCGATGATATGTCGCTACTTTCTATCAGTTGTTTTAGTTTAGTTGTTAAATATTGATTTATGCCTTCCTTTGCCTCCATTCTGGCCTTTAGTAGTGGAATTTTATCCGAAGAACCCCGCAATTTTTCGCCATAGGTCTTAAGTTAGCCGGAACTTTCAGACGGAGTCATTGTCGCTGATTTCCTTGGGTTCCGTATGTATTGCCTCTGGAGATCCGCCCTCTGAGTTGGATGCTTTGTCCCGCCCATATGGGCTTCCCCGCTCTTTTTACCTGCATCCTGATTCAGACTCAATACTGCATGACCGACGGCCCGGTTCTCAGCAGTACTATTTTTCAGCTTAACTGCCGTCTTTGCCCGCCAAACACTGGCTTTGACCCTGATCTAGCAACTAGAGCAGACCTATGTGGGTTTTTGTATCCGCACTACCTAGCTGACAGCTTTTATCAGCTTGCAGCATTCAGATGGGCACCATGCTTTACAGACATCGCACGGTAAGCCCTCCATATCTACTCTACCTTTACATATTTTCCTACAGCACAACGACTCACACGCGGGTGACCTCCTGGCCGCAGCTGCCACTGGCTAAGCAACCATAACGTCGTAATATACTGAACAGGATAGTTTCAAGTACTAGCCCTCAAGCCCAGGACGTCGTACTATGGCTGGGTTTAAATATTGGAAACCTGAGGGGTTTTACCGCGAGCGATGGCTGCAGAGTAGCTCACCTTTATGGAGTCCGTCTTGGCATATACAGTGCCGTCCGTCATTTGTCTTGAGCAAGTCACCACCTCGTCGTTTTGCATCTGTATTATTTACATGGATGGTCGAGCTGCCGCAGTTGCAAATTCCTTTTTGCCTTAGCGTTTTACGGAATTATTGGGAATGGTTCCAGTGATCTTTTGTTGGATTCCGCAAACTTTTCGACTCCCTTTTCGAGGTGCCTCTCCCCTTATCACTCGCTGTTATCCTGGAGGAGCCTTTTTTTGTTCCTGAATCGGAGTGCAGCGCAGTCAAGCGCAGTTCAGCTATCCAGGACGGGCAGCGGCTGCCGTAACCCTGGTATCGGCTGGGGCCGGTCCAGGTCAGGCCAAGTTCCACGAGACTGACAATGGCCGAGGGCGACGGAGCTCTCAGAGTTCTTTCCATAGTGTGCACCGTGATCAACTTCTACAGCGGCAAATTTGGTAATTCTTTCTGGTTTTTGTACAAAGTGGTTTGTGTTATGTCTACATGGTTAATTGGACTGTCAGTTGCACTCTTCTTTGTTCTTTTTTCTACCTTTGTTCGTCTGGCCTGTACTTGTGCACTCGTCGAGCAACAGCACCTAGTTAGACCCTGTTCTCTAACAAATCTGGTTTTAGCATTTTAGCCCCACTTACTTATTGATCCAGTTATCGCTTGGTCGCAAGTGACCACAGATATAACTTCCCTGGGTGGACTTTCTGGCTGGGTCACTAGTTGGCACGTTTTCGTTGTCGCCAGTTGTGCCACCGTACCTGTATGGATCCGTGGCTGAATGTACGCTTGTGTAACTTATGTCTTTCTTCTCATGGAGCACGGAATAGTTGGACATATCAGCTTGTTCCTGCATTTTGACTGAAAGAGAACTGAGCAGAAACACTCGTCTCACCGGGGATTCGACGGACAACCGTGACGTTTGTGTTACATAGCACCTAGTGCCACAGTTTCTTGGCATAGACGCAGGAGTCAGCTAGAAATCCCCCTTATACTTTCGTCAACACTTCTTCCGACTAACACGCGGATTCATCCTAAAATGTTTTGCCCCTTGCGTCTTGCCGTTTTCTTCAGTCGACCTATCCTGTATCTCCACTACTCTATTGCTGACGGAGCACGGTAGCACATTTAACCTACAGCTGGGCCTGCACAGTTTCATGCTTTGCCTCTCGTTCTCTGACCGATGGCATGTTCAAATACATCCCCAACCATTTTGCCTGATAAACTGTTCAGATTTTTAAATGTTTCGATGTAACTTTACCCAAGTATTATCGTCAGAGTAAAAAGAGTTCCACATCCTGGAGTCTCTGCTCATCCTACATCCCCTTTCGTCCCTCCGCCATCGAACGGGCTGATCGCTGAACCATTTCCAGTTGGGTTTCGCTTTCTATAAAGGGCGCAAAAGCCGGAAAGCAATGCCCCGAATACAGCCTCACTACTGCTTTGTACATCAGTAAGAAAATTTCTGCTGCTCTGAGGGAAAAGCCCGGGTCCTGCCAAAAGAGATCACCTCTTGTGTTGTGAACTGCCAGTATGCGCAGTTCGGCAAACCTAAAGTCTGCAACCATATGACAACAAAGTCCCTTACCGGATGTAGCCTCGACTCTGGATGGTCCACCTTCTCCCGTAACTGTCACTTTCACTAAAGCTATGGTCGGTAAGTGGCTCCTGCTTTCTTGTTAGGGGGTATTCTGTAAGTTTGCTCAGTTAACTACATGCGTCAGGACCTTTGCCACTTCTTCGAGACCCCTGATCCCGCGAATTTTACGTCGTCTTCAAAAATGAAATACCTCGGGAATAAACATTTCGCTAGATCACTCATGTACTTGAGAAAAGACAGTGGACCTGAAAATGGCCCTTGAAGCTTCCCGCTGTTTACCGCTGCTGCTTCGAACCGCAGATTCCTACTATAATATAAAACTTTTCATCGGTCTAAAAAGCTGATGGCCACACGCGTAATTATCCTTCTGTCCCAGATTCTTTCAGCTGGTGGAGTCAAAACATTTGCTGAAATCTACGTAATAAACTTTGACCATTTCACTTTTATCCAGCTGGGGATTGACTTCTCCTGGGAATAACACAGGGTTCGACAAACAAGAGACGTCTCCCAAAAACCCGTGCTGTGCTGTACAGAGCAAACTGTGGTTCTTTCAGTGTTTTCATATATTCCCTTGCCAGTTTCTCTAAACACATGCAAAGGATGCATATAAGTCTTACAGAATAGAGAATCCCTTATTCTTGACGTGACCCTCCCTAGTGGACAGTCATAAACCCCGCTAACTTCCAGCCCAAAGGTTACCCCTTTCATTACTCGTGGTAAAATAGAGACGAAAGATGCTTCTACTGCCCACGGCTGCCAGATGCTCCGTGATGGCTTATCGCGGGCTATCAGACCGCCCCAAATCATGTATGTTTAGTCCCTCCGATAATTTTCCCGCCCCCCCTCATAGTTCGCTGGTTGGAAGCGGTCGGAGCGAGCTCATGTGTTTTGGCCGACATTTGCTTTCCCCATCACTTCCGTGTAAGCTCTGAAAGTGTATGCCCAAGGCGTAGGCTTTGCTTTGATAGTCGTCACACACTTCACCCCTTCCTTCGAGATAAGAGGTTGCACTTCGGTCTTTAGTGAGATCCTAATTTGAACTTATCCATAGTAGTCTCTTGGGTTTTGTCTTGTCTCTTTGGCCAGTATCGGTTCAATGGACCTCTTTGCCCTTCCTCGGATTTTTATGTCGAGTTCCTGCATTTTTCGCGGCCAGGCCCTTATGCTACCAGCAACCTTGAAGATCTACCTGCTTCTGTCCGTCTGTTCCCCTTCTCGTCGAACCATCCGCGGTTACCACGTTAGCTAGCTCTTACCTTTGCACTCCTAGAGTAAAGAAGAATAGTGCTGTGGCTAGGTAAAATCTCCCCGGGTCTTTTGCCACGTTTCCTCCGCCCCGGTTTCCTCGTCCTTTATCCTCCAGCATAGCTCTGCAGCAGTGGCCCGGAATTACTCTGCGTCTATCCTCCAAAAAGTCTACTGGATGTCACGACGGCATTTGTGTGCTTGGAATAGACGGAAATTTCGAAGAAGTGCTCATCCCTTTCGGAAGCTGGCAAAAAACAACATTATCAACGATAATAATAATAATAGTGCTGTTTCTTGAGAGTGGTCAAAACACGTGCACAAGGTATGACCAGAGAATGCAGCATTACATACAAATGTGGGGTATTCACAATTCTCAATTTTTGCATTCACACAGTGGCAGAAATAAAAAGCTGGGCAGCGTTTAGGTGAATTATTGTGGAGATGGTTAACGCGGGAATTATAAATCAGTTTCGAATTTAGAAAGAAGTCTTCGTGGATAGATAAACAAACGAGGTAGTGCTGATATAAGCTATGATGGAGAGTGTTAAAGGCACAGCTTTTGCAAGAACCAGTAAGGCAACAGGAGTCGGATATCTCAGCATGGAGAGGAAGTTGAGGCAGAAATAATATACAATGAGCTCTATGGGCGCCGCAAACTGGCTGCGGCTGGTTGAAGCCTTCAGAAAGAGAGGCGGGAGTGCACAAACTGGACAGATGGAGGATCGATAAGGAAAAACCAGATGTTACCAAAAGATACGGTTAAGATGTCCACATGGTGTTATCAAAGTGCAGTCAGAGATAATAATATTAATACTTTATTTCGGATGACGCCGAAGCACAATGCAATGCAAGATCAAACGGTAAAGTTGAAAGTTGAATCAGAAATTTAGAAGGATTGTACAGTTATGTGCTTGTAATTAAATTATTCCTCCAAAGTATGGCGTGCAATGGGAATAGTAAAGATACATACAAATCCTACGGAAGGAAGACTGTCCTGCCGGAGGACAAAACTGGGTTGGCGGATACATGGCTACCGTGAAAAGGAAACATTCCCGAAGGAGAACTTATCAAGCAATGGCGCCATGCAGTGTATAGGAGCGGTTAGGATGTAAAACCAGACGATGAGAGGAGGTGGTATTACGCATAAAGATAAGAAAACATCGATTGAGGATTACAGCTATGAAGTTCAGTGACTGAGTATAGTTTGAGCCATTTGTATAACAAAAGGATATCACACCTGGACTGTGGTTTACAAAGTGATGGTGAAAGAAGTGGCCGGATAGAAGCAAGTAGACTTTGAGTGGATTCATTGCTTTCAGAAGGAAGGAGGATAATGCGTTAACATGAAAATCGGAACTGGCGATAAATCGATGTTTGGTGCTTACCTACATCAGTAGAAGAGACAGTTGGCAAAAATAATGAGGCCACGGGTAGGAGACTACCAGTTTTGTTCTTCGTAGAAGGCGGACCACTTGATGGCAGCATTAAGGAACTCTGTGGCACAGGTGCTTATCAGACTCAAATATGTGGGACACGGTGCCTTGCAACTTGAAGATACTGCAATGCCACAGCCCTAGGTGGGCAAGCAGCGGAAATGACAGAGAAATCAAACAATCACATTGGGAACCTCTGGGGATATATTTTGCAGTGATGCATACTGTTTGCAAATTGTGGTACGGAAGTGAATGGCAACAGTGAATGCGTCAGTTTTTGAGTGTATCGGTGAAAGTAGCAAAACGGAGCGAGTTTTGTCTTCAGGAAAGATCAAGTTTTCGAATTGTACTGGTGAACTAGTTTAGCATGAAACCGCGGGGAAGTGAACCGAGATCAAATAGCCAAAAATGTGAATGGGTTTTTAAGTGTGCGACAACAATGCACCAAAGAAGGTGAACTTTGCTGATCGTAAAGAGCTGGGAGTTGTGACGGCTGATTCGAAAGCTAGCACAATCAGGAATCGATGGAGGAGACAACGGTATACTTGCAGGCTTTTGAGTATGCGAATAATGTTTTTATTCCTTTCTAATCCGCAAACAAAGCCAGCGGGATAAAGAGAAGATTGATCCAACACTGGATAACTACTGGTGGAAAGAACCTGTGATATGAGTGCGATTGAGTCGGATGTGATATTATGGTTGAATTTTTCGTATAGGTAGTTTCAGTGCCTCAGGGAAATTCAGGTGAACGCAAAACTTTCAACAATAATGCAGTGCGTTTTTGAAAAGCATGGATGGAGTATGGACGCAGAAGGGACTTTCATTGCAGCCCCTCTATGTTGTTTTCATGCCTTGTCAACACTGAATCGGCGATTAAATGCTGCTGTCCTCACTTACCTCTTTTGTGTCCAATAGTATGCTCAGCCAGAGCCCTGTGAACGGCCCAGCCGAGGAGGACTTCCTCTGCCCTACTGGATTTTCTATTGCTTATTGCCTAATCCGCTGTCTGCAGATTGAATTCTCCCGCTAATCATAAAGCTCTTAATGGTGCCCGAACCAGCCGTTATGCATCCATTATTATCTCTTCCACTTCAAGGGCTGAGTCAGAGCTTCATGACAAGCATGCAAAAGCTGTCTTCTTGGTTAGCAGTCTTACTATGACGGAGCACATTTAAGTGCCTGCTGTACGGAAGCTTACTTCTGATTCCATGTGCACCGGGTCTTCCTTGATGAAGAAGGATACTTTATTGATAATCTACTGATGATCTGCCACTGTGCTGTGTCATTTTCTTTCTTGTCTATAAAGAAGATGGTGGTATTCCACTGCCTGTGGGATACGGTCGTTTTGGGACAGCCATGTTCTGAGAATGCAACATTTTCAGTATTGCCGTGAGAGTCACTGGTGAGCAGCTCCCCCCATTCGTTCCCACTGCTGCAGGTCTTGGCATACAGAGCTACCGTAGCCCCTTCATTTGGCACTGCTATTCCTACTGGACTATCAGCGGCGGTTGCTTCCCTGCATCCGTCTTGACAACTCTTCTGATTCCTACGGTTTGACCTGTATCTATAAGCTCTGGTAAATTCCACACCCTCCTCTGATCTGATTCTCCCTTCTTTGGGCCCCCAATGGTCGGTTTCTCATTGTTCAATAGGACAACGACTCGCGTCCCATCTTAACGTGGTCCCTTTTTGCCTTCATTTCCTGCAGTTTCCTCTCAGCTCTTCCGTCTATTTCTCTAAACCTCGGTTTGCTTGAGGTGGGGAGGTGGAAAGTTTGCATGGCGGCAGTCTGAAATTGAACGCAAGTAAGTTCAGCCTAGGTATTTTTATAACGCATCAACCAAGCTCCCCCGGACCTCTGAACACTTCGCACGTGCCTGTCTTTGGAGCCCATATCGTGCTACCCAATTACACCCTCGCTTTGACCAAACTTCCGACAAGCAGGAGTATATTACTTCTGCTATGGTTTACCGAAACCCGTATACTACACTGCTCCAGCTTTTCAAGGAAGTACGAACTAGGGTTCCCTACTGGCCAAAAACTAACCAAACAGTTTAACCGTGGAGATTACTGTCTCAGTAAATGGTTACGACAAAATTTAATGCCACAAAAAATGAATACCTCAGTTATAACACTTTAAGCAGCATGCAAGCAGAAGATATGTGATTCAAAACTTTTTCGAACACACCGTGCTTCATTTTAGCCCAGTTGTTTTGAAGCCTGAAAGAGGTACGCAAGTACGAGGCTTGAGCCTCAATGCTCTTAGATCTTGTGATAACCTTGTCGTCCGGTTAGCTGTGACAAGTTAAACTACGGTTTACTGAGTGAAGGAATAACAGAATAAGGATCACGATGTCAATTTTGTGTCCTTAAGTAATACTACAGCACAGAACAGGACACAACACGACAAGACAGCAGGGGATACTAGGACGAGAGTGAGGGTAGGTCTGACGTACATCCAGATACTCGCATCTAGTGGTTCAGGGAAACGCCCCTGGAGCAGCAACGTCGGGTCTTGACTTAGTTACATTTAGACAAGCGCAGCTGAAAATTCCTTCATGCATTCAATAGAATAAATAAATGTATGGACGTACCTCATTTGGTAAATGCACAAAACTTTTAGCATATGGATGCTTATCGCTATTTTTGGGGCCTTACTGATGTCATATACCACTTTCTACTTCGTGCCTGCTTCTGTACGTTCCTCTTGGAGGCTGTCGGAATGGTGTTTGCGTAAACGATACTTAAAGTTTTCTGGTTTCTAAGCAAGTATACCGGATGAGTCGTTGAGGTCGTAAAGTTGAGAGGAGAGGATGCAACACAGCAAATAAGAAGGGCAAAGAGGGGAAAGAGGCACAAAAGCCAACCGGCAGTTTAGTCACAAGTAAGATAGTGGTGGTAACTGCAAAAAACTGAACTATTTGCCCAGATGAAAAAGTAAGTTATAAAGACATTCCACAGTGTCGCGGCGCAGCCCACACAAAAACAGCCGCCATCACATGATCAATGCGTAACTAGCCATATTTAGGACAAAAGGCACTTTGGATGCTTGTCAGTTTTATATCTTTGCAATCTAAATGAAGACAAGGAGGCAGTTTCCAACACTCTTTAGCCCAAGGACTCAAATTACTTTTTTATTTTTTCCTCGGCATTAAGAGCTCTGGCCTTTTTCAATTTTTTTCGGGACTCCTTTAGGCTACACAATTTCCGGCAGTCCAGTATCAAACCAAATTTTGTGTCGGCTTCCGTGGTCGGGATTTGTAGACTCCCTCGTTTTGTGACTGGTTTAGCATAACCCAACTGCCTCTGTTTTATTGATAACTAAGGAATTGTTGTGACTACTTTTGATCCAGCTTGCTCTTGAATTTGGGGAAGGTAATACAAGAGGTGACCCCCGGAGACGGATTATACTGGGAGTTAGCTGCCCGATTCATAAAGAACTTTTATCTCAAGCTCAATCTGGACTTTTATTTGGTTCGAGCTCGTGGCTATTTGGGCCGTCCACGAGGGTAGGTTAGAAGACTGTGTGGAGATTATCTGCACTAGTATCCCTCATGAACGCCAAGGCTTCAACTAGGTCGCCTCTTAACCCTACACTTTTCCTGGAGAATAGACCGAAATAGACTAAGCTTTCTTTATATGACCCGTGCCTCCGGCTCTCTGCCATTCTTTTGGCAATACGGTGACCCTATCTATACGTTTCTCGTCCCCCACTGGTATGTTGACCAGCCTGAGACATGTGGTTCCATTTGGTGTAAAATGCGGTATGATGGCGGAGGGGCTTACTGTTTGGTAGATGTTAGAACCCGTCTAAGATTCAGGTTTTCCGTGCTTGGCTCCATTTGTCTTCAGGCTATGTGCTGATGATGTGAAGTCGTGAGAGATATTGCCTTCTGAGTCCGCACCATCCTTGTTGTTCTGATGTCATGCCAACCCTGGGGTGTCATCTGAAAGTAGGACCAAGGACGCTGCCAGAATCTGACACCTGGAAGCCCTAAGTGGGAGGTCTTTTTTCGTGATCCAGTATAACACTGTCTGGATATCACTTTCATGACAGTTCTGTTTCCTTTCCCTTTCAAATAGACGTCATCCACAGATACATATCGCGGATGATTTAGTAGGTTCCCGGAGTCGTGAAAGGATAAAACTGACAGAGGAGGGACTGAAACGGATCCCTGTGGATTCAACTGACCACAGCTCTGGAACTGGATTGGTTGTCATAAACCTTGACTCGCGAGGTTCTGCCCTCAAAAAAGGTGAATGGTTCAATTTTTCTGTAGTTCACCGAGACCAAATTCGGACAGTTTCTCTGCTAACGGCCGGTGGAGTTCAGCATTGGAAGCTGTACCAAAGTCCAGTATCAGACATCTACCTCTAGCCTTTCGTCTTGGTTTTGGGTGGCGCCGTCCAAGAAGAGCATAAAGTTAGTGAGGTGGGAGCGGTCCCTCGGCATAAAGTACTGTGGATTATTTGGCATGCTGTTTTCGGTGACGTGTACAACAGTGTTGTTCCTGATCAGCGTTTCCATGCACTCACCTATTACGCTGGTTAGGCTAGTGGGTCTGCAGCCTTTGCGTCGGGTTGAGGGCCATTCTGATGGAAGTCTACGGCAAAAAGCTCTTTTCCGGTCTGCCGGGTCCCCGGCTTCGCTGATGGAGGGGATAAACAGCACCTAAATAACGTGGAAAATTGCGCACTTTGTGGGTTTTACCTTCATGGGGTGAATGTCACCCAATTTTATTAACTTCCATAGTTTTACTCCTTCTTGGACCTTTGAAATTGGCCTTGGGGTGACCTCCACCTCCCGTGATTTGGGCACAATCCTGGAGGTTAGCGGCATATCTGTGCCTTCGGTGGCCCAGTGTACATTCTGAATGGATTTCAGTGTGACGTTTGCTTTTGCACTCTAGTTCGAGGCCCTAATTCTACTTTGACCTGTGGCCCTCCAACCATTTCCCTGAGAGCTGCTTCAAGCTGTAAATTGTTGTAACTTCCCCTCTTGTATGGCTCGGCTTGCGAGGCTAGTTTTAGTCCAAGTTGGTGTTCTGTCAACAGTTGAACCCTGATGGCCATATTCCGCTTCTGTTTGTATTTTTACTTAGTTGAGGGAGTTTGATTGCAGATTTCTCTTCCAGCAACAGTTTCGTCGTTACAAATTTCTCTTAATCGCGGGCGTCCATCAAGACGGTTGATTCAGGTTTGTTGCTTTTCCGGAGGTGCAGATTCATCTATAGGTATCAACAAACAACCTTTTACGGTTGACCACCTCACTTTTATTTTTTATTTTTCGCTCAGCGGCAGCCTGTTCATTTCTGAGGCTGTTTGTCAAGGGCTGCTGTCTCAATTCCCCCAAAATTTCCTATAAGTCCTGTGGTTTTAGTCTATTATGGCCCTCATTTAAAAGGCGAGTTCGCGGTGATTGCTATTCCCTAGAGGTGCTTAGATTATCAATCCTGCGATGTCATTTTTGCTAGTTGCAAATATTAGGCCTAAAGGGGATGGCCCTTGACCCTAGCGCTCTCTGGCGGGCTGGACAGCACTTCGTCACAGTCATTATTCCGAATTTAAGCACAGAGTAGCCAAATTAAAAAACCTCGAGGTGAAACGAGATTGATCTGAATAGTCTACCGTACTAGATCAGTCCAGTTCAAACACATAAAATATATGCTCACCTGAATTACACGACCAAAGTGATTGAGGAACAAGAATCAAAGTTCAACAATACCCAAGATTAAACACAGTCACAAATGCAGATTCGGAGGCCAGATCTAAAATGAACCAGGGTGCATAGATCAAGATACAAACAAAAGTGTTCAGTTGCGTCGATCGGTATTTGCTCGTTTTCATCCACGCAGCTTTCAATGGAGAATTGTTTTTCTTGGAGGCTTCTCGCATTTAAGCTTAAATACTCGCTAAATATCCTCCGTATACGAGATTCATTGGTTTCAGGGGTGCGAGAAAACCTTGAAGACCCTCTCAATTTCGGCATTGGCTCCTCTGTGCTTCACTCAATTGACAGTGGGTGCTCTGAAACTCCCTAGCAGCTCTAGTTCTGAGAAAGCCTGCCTGAAGCAGAACAGACAACGAAATAGTTCACTATTTTTTTCTGGCTAGGCGTCTGGACTGCGGTGGACGCAGGGAATCATGCGATCCACTTCCCCTATTCGTAGCTCTCTAGTAGCAGTTTGTATGCCCCCGGTGAATACCGAGTCCGAGAGTGTCCATTGGTAGTAGTCAGCCTTTTCTGGAGGTAGCGTTGTTTCCCCCAGTCTTTCACTCTGCTACTTACGCGGTGGATGATGCAGCCACCAAGCAGTAGACACTTGCATATTCTGCTGCGGCCAACCGAGTTTCTTCCATCGCAGGGAAGTCGACTTGGCGAATTCTGTCATTGAGTTCCCCCCATTTTGTCCGAAGGCTGTAGGACTTGTTGTACCAGAAGTCTAGCCTGGTGCAAAGCAGCTCCCAATAATCATAAATCTTTACGCTTCAAGGATTCCAGGGTGGAAAATCCAAGGTGACAAACCAGTTCTCGCTCATTTGTTTCCTCTGCATCTAGTTACTCCAGTTCACCTTTTATGAGTGTCTTGCAGATTTGCGTCACCTGACATATATTCTCTCAGGACTTTCTTTTGGTTTGTGTCATGGTGGCCTTGTTGTATTACATCTAATGGGGTTTGACCGCATACCCTTTTCTTGTTCTCTGGTCTGGGTGGTAATGGTGATAAGAATTTGATATTTCTGGGGAAATTAGAGCCAAGATCCCGCGGTGTCTTTACGGATTTGGCCTTTGCTGTCGGCCGTTCTACTGGGGAAGTCTGTTTACCGCTATATCTCGTGGGAAGTTTGCCTTCTTAACCGCCACTCAGGCGACATCTCTTGTTTTGCGCTCGACAAACTGTATGGTGGCCGTTGGTTTTGGTTTTTGGAATTGTGACTCATCTAGCATAGTGGTTTGCTAGGGCCCCACTGGGAAGAGCTTGTATGTTGTCACTCAGTATTTGCCATTGCTCATACGGGCAGTTTGCTCCGTCACACCTTTGGGCTCATCTCAATAAAGAGGCTTGGAAAATTCGGCCAATGTGGGTCCAGGTTTCTGCGGATAAGGTCCTCCTCCACTAATCCATTCTATGTATTCCTCTTTAGTCAACATCACCAGGCACCTCAAGTAGTCAAGAATTATTGTCGTGCTGTTGCTCCTTTTAGTCATTTTCACCCCGCCATTGTTCCCTCCCGGCTCTTCTGTATTATATATCAAGACTTTTCGGTGTATTTTAGGGGCAAATAAACTCTTTCTATGGGATATTTGATTGGAAACTCTAGCTCCAGCACCTTATTTTCAAGGCAAAAAGGACCACTTTTTGCCTATTCCTTGTCTTCCGGGTAGCTGAGTTCTCGTTAGCTCCGTGAAATTGTGAGCTTCTTATTTGATGCTCGCACGGCGTTTCTGTGCAGCTGAACCCCCAATAAATCGTTTAAAACTCAAAAGCATACAGCTACCAGAGTCGTGAAATGGGAACAGATCACATTATTTGACAACTACTTTCGCAAACCCTAAATCCTCCTTCTGCCATCCAAAAGCTACAAGGATGGTAGAACCATTAGTGGCAGCCGCGTGGTGTGCCCTTTTCTGCTGTTTTGCCGCACGCCGACTGTTTGCTCTCTGAGTTGCTCGACATAGAGTTGCTCTGCCATAGAAAATGCAGAAGCAGATTCAGGCGACAGAGCACTGCAAAGCGGCCATGGCAAGTTAAAGAGAGATGAGATAGATTGGCCCCCTATTCAAAAATTCCCGATCATCATGAGAGGACATTCATAACCAAATTTCAGCTTTACTCACTCTAACAAGCGAAACTTAAGGGGGAAACGAGGCAACCTAGATCCCGTGTTGTGGTACTGCCTACGGCCTTCGCAGGATTTCGTAGGACTTTCGAGGCTTGAGTCCAAATATACCGGTGCCTTGTAATTATCTTCTTGTATGGATAGTTCCGGTGAGCTGAATGATGGTTCATTGGATACCGAGACAATAGGGAAGTCTCTTGGTGCAAATCTTGACAGTATCTTAATTCCGGTATTCTCAGTAAGCTGGAGGGCAAACCTTTGAGAAGGTAGAGAGAGTTCGGGTTACTTGTATTGAATGCCTCTTTGATCTTGTCTCTTCGGTGACCTGGAAGACAGTTCAGCGAACAAAGATTTCTGCAGTTTTGCGGAATAACATTCAGCTTGCACTGCGGAAACGACTTCTTGGTTTGCCCGCTGGAATACCCGTGACCATCCTCCCGAGGCTCCCACTTCCCCAAGGCCTCGCCGTTTTCTCAGCTTGCAGAGAATCGATAATGGCCAACTTCGACAGGATTCCAGGTTGCCTTCTATGGTATGCACCGGGGCCAGTACCTACTACAACTAAAAAAAAATCGCAATTTGAGCTAAGCTGACAAACTCACACGAAACTCTTAAACCAGAAAACGGTTGTTCTGTAGTTTCTGACACACTAAATTGAAAATGACAAAAGAATAATAGTGCGTTCTAGCCTGAAGTGCGCGGCCCAATAAAATTGACGGTAAAAAAGAGGATTCAACATCCCGCATTCCAAGCATGACAGTCACAAACGATTCAAGGCTGGACAGAAACTCTCATGAAAAGACGAACCTTTGAAGTGTTTCGCAAAGAACAGACCAGAAAATACTTGTAGAATATAATCACCTTCACGAGGCACTTAGAAGGTGGGAAAGGATTTTCAGCGTGTAGTCTTACCGCTCATCAGCCTTTCATTCTAGTGGAAATGGTTCAACGTCCTTCACCTTCTGACTGTGAGTCTTCCCTCACAGAAGCTCAACCAATCCAATGGCCATCCGCCGGAAGTTTCAGAACAGGCCTCATCTTCGCTGAGGAAAGGCTCCTAATCCTCTACAGATCGTTCGAAGTGAGGCCTTGAATACGCCTTGTACAAGAATGAAGACATAACGCATAGTTTTAGGAAAATTGTTGACTTCGGGCAAAAGAGAACCGTTTGAACTCAACCGGCAAGAGGTCTGCTCCATTTCTCCAATTTAAACACTGCAGTCGTAACGACGCCAAAGTATTTTATCTTTCGCACCACGTCGATTGTGAAAGGTACACCTCCCCTATCTACCGTCAAAACCACCGAAGTTTTGGTGGCTAGATGAATTCCGCTTTCATCTGAAGGCATATTCAAAGTTTTGCTCATTTGACTTCTTATCGGTATCCCTAGACAGTAACTCCCACAGACCTTCTGCGACAATCTTAACGTCATCTTCTATCGTGGAACACTGGTATTTAAATGCATTAAATGAGCAAGCTATAAGGAGGAGGAATGAGAGTGGCTCCAGAACGGATTCCTGAGGTACACCAAGTTATATATTCTGGCTCACAGCTTCCACTTCCTCCCCTCACATAGAAAGCCCCGTCACTCACGAGGGCAACCATCCAACTAAACATCTGTTTGAACACCCTGTAGCTCTAGAGCTTATCAGGTATAAGCCCTGATTGACTGAGCCAAAACCTTTTCACAAGTCAAGGTAGCAGGGTTCCACTTTCTCCCCTTCTACCCGTTTTGTCGCGACTTTGTTCAAAAAACTTGGAAGGTTTGCGTGTCACAGTCCATCGCCTAAAACCAATGCTGTGCCCAAACTAACAGCTTGCTTCCTGCCAAGCCCTTGCAGAAGCACACTCATGACACCTTATCCAGCTTCCATTTCCTCCCCTCACATAGAAAGCCCCGTCACTCACGAGGGCAATCATCCAACTAAACATCTGTTTGAACACCCTGTAGCTCTAGAGCTTATCAGGTATAAGCCCTGATTGACTGAGCCAAAACCTTTTCACAAGTCAAGGTAGCAGGGTTCCACTTTCTCCCCTTCTACCCGTTTTGTCGCGACTTTGTTCAAAAAACTTGGAAGGTTTGCGTGTCACAGTCCATCGCCTAAAACCAATGCTGTGCCCCAACTAACAGCTTGCTTCCTGCCAAGCCCTTGCAGAAGCACACTCATGACAACTTATCCAAGCATCTGCAAGGAATACACGTAAGGCTTACTGGTCTCTAACCTTCCACCTTTCAGAGCGGTTCGCCTTTGTGTACAGCCACGACTGCCACAGCCCCGCAGTAGGTTTGCAGCACTCCCCGACACAAACGGGCGAGTAACAATCAACATACACGTCCACCTACTTCAGAAGCGAGCTGCTTCACCGTGGCTGGAAGCATTCCTTCTGGCCTAGCTGACCCGTTTATATCCAGCCCCTTCTAGTACAGTTCTCGTCGCTTAGATGTTGTTAAAAGGTGTTGCATTCGAGGCTTCCTTCTGAGTGCTCTGGTGTCCCTGAGGCCTCCATTCCCTTCGGTGGACACTTTCAAAGCATATACCGAGCGTCTCCGAGTTTCTTTGATCGTCAGTTGCTCCTTTCCCACCTCCTAAGACCGGTGCTTCCTCTCCATTTTAAGGAGCAGCTTTCTACCGAGCATATTCAAATATCCCTTACGGTTTTTCTCAGGTGTTCTGCCAGTGCCAGCTCCGCAGTTGTCCGAGAACCTTTTTATCCTGATGGCTAAACTTCCGTAACCGGTGTACTTCAGCCGTGTTTTCTCACTTCCGACAGCCTCAAACGTCTGTCAATGCCTATCACTTTTCAGTGTAGGTTTCTGACCTCTACTGTCAACCAACCGAGTTCGTTTTTGTTTATGTTCCCCCGTGATGAGGTAACCCTTTCTTGCGGCGCCAGCTAATTCCAGCTAATAAGCTGTCATCTGTCACCTCCTGCACTTTAGTCCTATTCACCTGCTTCTGCTTTAAGTTCAATTATTTGGCTTTACGAAATTTTCAAGCAGTTTCTCTTTGACCCCTGAAAGCCTGTGGCCCAATGAAAGATCGATCGACACGTGACAACTCTTGCTCAAATGTGGGCAAACGCTTAGCTTATGTCGCCTTCAGGTTTATTGGTCACAAGGTCCAGAATGGAGGGTAGGTTTCTCGCTCTGAATCTGGTTTGTCCCATTGTGTGTCGACTGAGGGTTCTCTCGCGGGGCCACTTGATCGAGTCACCTCCCTGATCTAACACGAATACGGCCTCCTTGGTTCAATTCACTCCCGATAGGGTAAAAATGTCGACAGTTAGCATCGTACTTGCTCCGCTCGTTCATGGCCCAGTGCCTAGGTGAGTTCTGTCCCCTTTTGTTCGCGAGTCTGAGCTCTTGTGCACACAAGCCATTGCAATTTTTCTCAGGGCGTTTTGGCCTGACAGCATAGTCACGAGTTCGTTCTACCTAACCCGAATGCCATTTTCATGTCAACCAGGCCTCCTCTAAAGAGAAGGGTTGCTCCACCGTCCGCTGTATCAAAGCATCTGTCTTCCCGGTAGACCAGATAGTGGCTTTCATTATCTTGTGGGAAACGTGGACGCACTGGTACGGCCGTTTCTCAGGTAAACCAACAGATGCAAAAAAATCCTCCAAATCATCATACTACTTTGGGCTTTTCCCATTGTCCCTAACCGTGAAATCATTTTTTGTCTCCCCTCCGTGTAGTCGTACAATGTCAGTAGTATGATGGCACCAGCTAGCTATCTTCTTTTTGAAATCGGACCATGTGACCGTCTTAACACAACATGGCTTTAACTGTCGTTCTTCCATCCTGTAATCTCTTATTTGAGATTTGTTTTTGTTCGTGAATTTGTTTATTCCATAATCTAGTACCTTGGAAACAGTGGATGAATCCCGCTCCTAATTTTGGACTTGCAACTGGCTAGGCTTTACGAAAACGAACCTTGCATCAGACAATATAGCCACTCTGATGCTGGAGCCTTGGGCTGTTGCTAACAATTAAGCCCACTTGTTCCTGATGCGGCAGAACTTGATGTACGACACTACTACTGCGTTGTTCTGCCGAACTTCCATTTTCTCCTTCGATTTGTGCCCTAATCCTGGCGAAGCTGCAGAATAACTGCCACCTTTTGTCAATCCAGTACACTAGGTTTCTTAATGTTCTGGCCTGCTTAATTGGATATTTGGCCCCTCCAGCTTGACTTCTCCTTATAAGCCCCATCAGAGTCCCAGCTTGGCTGAATCTTGTTGTGTGATCGGAAGTCACTAAAGTAAGCAGCCCAGGACCGCCTTCATTTTCCGACGATAGCTTTCTCATGCCTTATCCTTCATTATATCTTCAAGGTCAAATAATGTCTAGTCAGGACACCGGACTTCCATCCTGGGCCAATAAACGTCCACTATTTTGAGCTGCAAATTCAAAGAGTTCCCCTCTTTCTACGGTCTCCAGGGTATCCAGCCCAATTCGGTATTTTTGTTTTTTAGTAAATTAAGGTATGGAACGAAAGCAGGTTCATCTTCGGTAACGGCAAACCAAAAACGGTAGAGGCCCAGAGTCGCAAATCACTGCTGCTCAAATGCGCAACAGTACCTCCAGTTTTTTTTAAATAACACTGATCAGGGGAATATCGGCCTATTACCACAGATAGTTAAGGTAAAAAATGCTGGAGTGTTGAAATGCAGTATGAGATTACCAGAGTCAAAACGGAGATGAGAGCAGCCACTTAGAATGGTAGTTTCTCGCATTGGAACATCTCTGCCCAACACGTATCCAGTTGATGCATGAGAACAACGACCGGAGTTGCGGACACGGCGTGCTTTTTGTTGCCAGCTGTTTGTCCAATTTACCGTCCCGTATTATGAGTGCAACCTCGCAACGGCTAGTCAGTAATGGTCTGTGGGTTTCGGTAATTCCCTGAATAACTTGTAACTATCTGTCGGGTCCCTCTTCGGCCTATGGCTGTCAACTGATAATAGATTTGGGGCTCTTAGTTTATCCTGCATCCCGTTTATCACTCAAGCGAGCTTCGTTCGAACTTCACCCGACACTACTTGTCCTTCACAAGTCTGGGTGTCCACTCCCTTACGGAAGTCTCCGGGTTAGGCCAGATCATAGGATTTTCGGCATGGTCAAGCAAATGTCCAGTTTCTTACACTGCTGGCTCTGGAAGTTCCAACACAGCCGGAACCTGCTGGTATTCTTTTAAATTTCGTGATTCCCCACGGGCTTCAGGGGAGGACGCAAATCGGGCTTGAATGCATAGGCTGCAGTTCAGTTGAAACTTATGGCCCAGAAAAAGGATAGGGTGAGCTTTTTAACTGTATGGCGTTTTCAAATGGGACACCTCTGAGGAAGTAAATAGGTGAAACCAAGTGCTGGAAAGCTATGATATTTCAGGAGGCTGTGAAGAGATTCAGATATATTGGAGGGCTTTAAACCGGGTGGTTTCAAGCAGAAGTTATTCCGGGTTAGAAAACGGGTTTGGAAGAAAAACTGACTTCGAAGAGTTTAGTCGTGGTCCGGGAAAATTTACATCCAGCAGGTTTCCAGCTTGTTTCAGAAATTCCAGCAAGGTTTCTGTCAACACATGTGCAAGTAGTTTATTCCACTTTTTGGTGATTCGGTGAGAGAGGAACTGAGCCCCTACAGCCTTTTTTGCGTTTAATTTAACCAGCTCACAGCATTGTCCCCAAGTGTAAAGTTCTAATGACTGACCGAAAGGGGCCTGTCTTTGACTACAGTTCTTTGATGAAACCTGAACTCCTCCATCTAATCTCTCTTGAGTAGTTGATGACCAAGGGGAAACAGATCGCGAAAGGTGGACATATTCCAATGTGAGACCCCCTGTTAACTGCTTGACTTCTGGTTAAATCTCCGAACTGATTCCAATGCCTTTCTGTTCTTAACTATGCTAGGCTCCCGAGTCCTTGCAGAAAACTCAGAATGAGGTCTTACCATTGTGTGGCATAAGCGCAACAGTACTCAGACATCCCGGGACTCCACTGTCCCTCCCGGGTTGAGCAAAACCCTGTTAGCCTTAGATAATGCAGAGACATCTTTTTGAGCTGGCTTTGAGACCATTTCAGCAAGAACAGCTAAGTCCCCTACTGCAACAGCCGGCTCAGTCAAAGCTAGGGTGGTTGATTCTCTGAGTCCTCCCTCGAAGTCCATCAGATCCGAGTGCACCTTTACGCATTTGTCAGCATTCAGTGGACGTCCTAACCCTTTATTCCAACCGTTAATTCTACCCAGGTCCTCTTACAACCGATGTGCTTCTGGCTAGGGCACCAGTTTGTTATATTCTGCAGACAGGAGGTCGGAACAATCGGGAGTGATCTGAGGGTCAGTCACGTAGAGCAAGATGGACCGGGGCCAAGCACCGACCGTAAAGGCACTCCTGCGCACGACCTAGTTAGTTTCGGTTAGGTTTCTTCTATTTTAACCAAGAGAGACCCTCCGGCTGTGTACACCCTCGTCCACTCCTATACTTGTTAGGGTACCACAAGCACTATCAGCTTGGCCAGCAACAGAGATTGACTTATTGAACTGAAAAGCTTTCCGGAATTTTAAATGGCAAACCTTCAATCATTTCGCCGGTCAAGTGTTCTAGTAAGTCCGTCCAAGGGGGATTTTAAGCCAGTCGGACAGGATCTACCTTTGGCAGAATCATATAGCTCTGCGCGATCATATGTTATCGGATCACAGGTTCAGTAGGCGATTTCTGGCTCATCAGCATAGAAACTTGAGCACTGAAGATAGAGAGCCCATGGGTCGGTTGCTTGAGGCCACTCCCCGTCTCCTACCTTTGTGGGTGGAGACCAACCGGGACATGCGGTCGTCCAAGCTGCTGAAGTACGCCAGATACCAGGATCACGCATCGAACCTCCACGGTACAGAAGAAGGAACTAGGAATTCTTCAGTTCCATGTCAGACCCCTCTCAGAAAGCAGTTGAATTGTTCACTCTAACACGAAACACAGACAGGATAGCGGTTGAAAATGCATAATGTTTTCACCGGATGCGTTCTACAACTTTTCCTGACATTTTTACTTGACGAACCGTGGTGATCAGCTGAACATTCATCTCCCGTGGCTAGGCCATCCGTCATTGGGCTTTAATTTTCTCCACCATATCCCAAGTAAACAGATCACACAGCTCAGCACGGCCGGTGGGAACTCCGTCTAATTAGTTCATATGTAAGAGCCAGTTCCCGGTTTCCTTTACTTTGGCTGAGTTTGAAGAAAGGCTTAGCACTCCCAGGAAATATGTGTTACTTTGGAAAAAGATACCATAACATATTAGAGCACTCTCACTAACTTCCGTGGCATTCACACACGAAATAGGCCCGGTGATAAGGGGTAACTCATTGACCATCGTGTTTAATCCTTGAGGCCGAAGTAAAGTACTAATGAAGCAAGCTTATAATGCCAGTTCTAGTTTTGACACTACTATCATATGCTTCGTTTTTTCCGTTTGCCATTTTGAGGGCACTCGGCGTACGAAATAAGGGTCCTGTGGTTTTCTTCCGACTAGCTTTGACTACAGTGAGGTACAGATTAATAACCGCTGAATATTCTTCCCTTCGAAACGAGCTTCGGCAGCTGGCCATCCCAGATCTAGTTCTAAGCTCAGCCGCCACTAACCTATAGATGACCAGTCCCTGACTTTGACTCACACTATCGAGCCTAGGGCCCGCGAATTTGAAACAGCTCTTTGCTTTCAATCTGTTTTCGTATGCTTACTCTTCCTCTACGTAACACCCTTACCTGCGAATGCCCACAAGATTACCCTATCCTAATCAGTGACAGGGTTCCCACCGATCTATTCCTCTCGCTCAGCCAAAGAACTACTGCCTAAGTCGGTAGTCTATTTCTTAAAAGAAGGCGATAATATAGTTCAAAGGACTCATCAATACTATGGTTTCGCCATATCTCCATGAGAGCATGTGAATACTGGATGGCCCACATGTACAACAGATTCCTTCTGCCCCTGATGCTGGCAAAAAGCAAGAGGTTAATGAGGGGTCCCGCAAAGGCCACCACCTTCTCGGTGCAATTTTAGGCCTCCCTCACACTTACGTAGCTCGAGGCCGCGGAGGCTGTAACAGCAACTACATATAAACCCATACAGTCTCACAATGAACAGGAGACTCTGGCAGATGAGGACCCCATGGGACCAGTATAAAAGAGACAGACCAGGAGCAATGGAAAGAGTAATCCATGGCATGTAGGTGCTATAATGGTCACCTACAAAAAATATTTTCTGGCTTCGTAGGATCTTAGTCCAGTACAATATGCTGCTTTCTAAAACGAATGAATGCACCGTAGCAGTCTGGACCGGACCGCGCGGATGGAGGGCACAGAGTATTTCGGCATGTATGTTAGAACTTACGCTCTTCATTGGAACCTGTGCAAAAAGAGAGCATACCGTTTACGCTCTTAACTTGTACTTGCCCTCCCCGCCCCCTCCACTTCTATCCTTGATCAGCCTACCGAAGTCCAAAGCCAAGTTCAGTACACGATTTGAGAAGTTAGATAATGCGACCTCCGTCATGACCATATCCCGGCAATAGACACTTGGGGTCCAAAACTCTGGGCTAAACCAAACCTGTCTTTGATTACCTGGAAGAGGAACACAGAGATAACATCCTTAATTAACTGTCAATAGCTTTACTTTCCCTATGTTCCCCTAGAGCCCACGCCCCATTAGTGTATTCACAAAGTCAGCTGCAGATTGCCCGCTAAGATGCTGATATATTTGTGAAACCGGAACTCACAGTGACACCACCCTCTGCGTTCCAGTAGGTTTTTAACCTCTCCGATTTGCTCAATCCACACTGTAACCCAGTAACCTCACCGCTGCTTTTCTTTTGCACTTTGGAGTTGACCAAAGTCTGCGAGACGGCTATGATTCCACTGGTGGTTCCGCGCATACGCCCGTAATACTTGAGAATCCCTTTTCGCCTTGTGGTTTCTCTCCCCCAAGAATCTCACGGAAAATCAGAACGTTCGTATCCGTGTAGAACACAACCTGACCACAATCCACGTAGTTTTCCTTCTTTATTCACTATTTACGCCGTACTCACCTACAGGTGATTCAACTTTCAGTCTATTCTTTTTCCTCATTTGCATTCCAGATTCTGCTTATATGTCGACACATCATTTACCTCGCTTGATGAACCATACCCACGGAGTGAAGGATAGTTAGTAGCTCATCATTCCTGGACCTTACTTGAAATAGCCCGAACCTTTGGCCGGAACACGGAAACAGATATATTCTTACCCGGCCGACCACCCACTCTGCCAAGTTTAAACGATCGGCCACCAAACGACGGCGATTTTTACGGTAATATATGATCCACCTTTGATGATGCCCTCTCCTTCTAGAAGCCTTTTCTCGTGCCGGCCAAGTGTGTGCATTGAGCCGAAGTCGGTGTTCTCGATAGCATTCAGGCACGCCCTCCGAAACCAGTATCCAAAGCTAACCTTCCTCGTCTACTAGACCCACTAATGACGGTTAAAAGCCGCATGAGACTGAGTGAATAATATATTTGTCATTTTACCAGCATAGCGTGGCCCTAATCCAGGCAAAATTTGTTAACTTTTTTCCCGGTTGCGTGAATCTGTTTCCCTTTGGAACCGTATTCTGTTCGTTATTCGTTGGCAACCTTTGCGGGCTCTATTTTACTTTCACCAGTTGCGTATCCTTGCCCTTTGGAAGATGCCTGTTATCCATCGAGATAACTCCATCACCAATTTAAGGATAACCGTTTCTTTCTCCATTCAGCTGCATTCCTTAAAGGACCTTCTTGCAATTTTATTTATTCCTTTTTCATAGAAAATCACTTCGCTCGGTGAACCTTAGTGGATAATTGACAGTAGCTGCCTGTACCACCCATTTATATATTGCACCCTCCGCCATGTACAGCTATGCTTCTTACCACAAATTCATGCCTGGCCCACTCCTTGTTGCTGCTAATTCGGAATTCAAAACCGATTCCTGCTCGCCAAGTGCGTCTTCGTTACATCGCTTCATTTAGGCTCCATTCAGCCTTATTTTACATGGAAAATTGTGCTTCAGACTCAGTTTCTTCATTTGTTGCACTGCTCTGCATATGAGCAACTTATCCAGCTTCTTCCAGCTTGCATCCTGCCTGCTCTTGATTACCAAGACAAGTCGTTCAAATACAGTCTTGCTTCTGTAAGCGGGGATATGCTTCACTCTGTCCCCTTCAAACTGTGATAACACGGCCTCATCGACCCTTTCAATCATACTCGTGTTAGGATAAAATCACCAGCTCCTTCGCAGGTGTCTCCCAATGTTAGCACGAGTGCCGAGGAGAGAGCTGAACGCAAGTATGTAAGAGACTGCTCACTTCAGTTATCCCAGTTAAAGCTGGTCTTTGTGCAAAACAGCATTAAAGGGTACCGTCCGTTCTGCAGAATCTCTGCTGAGCGGTGGTAATAACTAGCCAGTCCTTAAATGCTCTTCAGTTCAGCAAGATTGGTCAGGGTTGGCTAAATTGGGACTGACGAAAGTTTACCTGGACCATTTTTTTATTTTCTGGCCGGAACCAATCAAGTTCAGGTGAATTTACCTCGACGAAGGGGAATCTATACTCGGTAGTCTCGGCTTGGATATGGCATCTCTAATTCTTCCCAAAACTAGTTTCGAGTCCCTTGCGTGTCTTTTCCTCGTCTCCGCGTAACTATATCATCAAACTGTACCGTGAACTTTGGGAGAGATTGCCCTCCGAAAACACGATTCGCCGTACGGTAAAAAGTGGTAACCACTTTAGTCAGCCCCAAAAGCATAGTCTTGAACTCACAAATCTCAATTGAAATTGAGAATGTCGATTCCTCACCATCTACCACGAGTTCAACCTGTCACATCAGGATACCAACTATAGGGAACTGAAGTGTTGAGTACCTTGCTGTGCGCCAAACAAGTCGCAAATGGAAGGAAGTGAGAAAGAGTCCCGCCCGATGACAGGGTTACCTTCCCTGTAGCTTATCACAAATATTCCGCAACCATTCTCAGCGGGCATTCCTGTGGCTGCCCGTTCCAACAGTTCCTTGTCCCTTTCCGTTTTTGAAGCTTGAGTCGGGACGTTAAATTTGCCTCGCCTCAAGCCCCTTTTAACAGCTTGGTTAAAGACATCTTCAATCAGTTGATCCAAAAGTCGATTGCCAAGCTCTGGTTTCGAATCTCTTGGATAAGCCGTCGGCTCAGCAGTTACAGTGCCCGATTATTAGACCCCAGTTCCCTCTTCCGCCATACCTTTTCTGTGAAATTCCAGTCAATAGTTGTAGAAGTGCCCGAGGGCGTCCAGAGGTTTTCGAATACTTTTAAAGACAAGATCAGTATCTAAGCTTTCAAAATCATGAGCTTTATCTGTACCCGAACCAGTGCGCCTGCCGTCAAAAAAGGTTGCGTATCTCGAGCCTGGTGTTGATAAGAAATCAGTGAGCAGAATCTAGGAGGGGCGACTGTAACTAGGACGTAGTCCTCGCCGAACTCACCAAGGCCTTCGACAAGGTAACCGACTACCAAATGTTGGAAAACTCAGGACATTCTTGCTCTGGAGTCCAGAACTTGTCTGGACTACGGGCTTACTGGAAAGGAAAACGATTTCAGTCAGAGTAGATTAATAGAAGTCGTAATGATAATCCAATATAAGTTGGGCCCCTCTGGGGTTGAACCTTGGATCGGTGATTTTTCCGGTCTACTTCGATGGTTTGCCGCCGGTCTTCCAGTCACCTTGCCCTGTTTATGCAGATGATACAAAACTGCGGCTTGCCTAGCAGCCCGATAGGGGCAGAGAAGCCCTAAAAAGGTATTGGCCCGTTGGGATAGCCCCTGGGCTCCACCAGTTACTTCATCCAAAAGGTGTATGTGCTTGTCAAGAGAAGGACATTGGATGCAGTGTATCCCATTAGGAACGATATATATTGCCAAAACACTCGCCCAAATGTCATCTTGGGGCTGCTTTGTTTTCCATCGTTATAGCGGGAGCCCACTCGGCTAAGGTATCTTGTTCTCCCGGAGATAGTCTTGGTGCCATAGGTTGCTTACTTGGTCCAGTGAGTTTAAGGGCTTTCCAGTTATTGTATGCTTCTCTTGTTCGCCCGGGATTTCAATAATGGTGAGCTCCAGCCAGCTAATGCACTGCCAGCAACGTTAAAAAACTAGAGAAGGGGTAAGGCTCGCCAAAGAGACCCCTCAGAGACCGACGAGAAACCTGCTTTAGAGGTCGGTTGCAAAAATCCTTCAAAGAAACTATTATATCGTGATTTCATAGCACTACTTTCTTACGTACACTGTCCGCGTGTTCCACTCACTTTATTCTTCTGTGGTCTAACCTTCGTTTGTTCGCATCCAACGCGTTAACTTGTCATATCCCATCTTGGACCTGCGTGACGCACGAGCTTGCCGCTCGCATGCCATGGACTTGGTTCTTGTTTTTAGGCCTATGTGATCGCACATATGAGTTTTGTATGTCTTATGCTGTCGCTCATTTATTAATTCAGTATCGTATAAATTACTGATCAGCCGTGTTTTAGTTTTGGGATTCCTTTGAATTCGGAGACTTCTTGCTCAAAAGCTAAGTGCAATACTCAGGCTAGTCAGCTTGCATCAAAGAAACACGCAAAACGTCCAGGAGAGGAACAAAGCAGTCGGAACCTGGACAGGAAGTAATGCTACAAGTCACTAGGAGGGTTTGGGTACTTCATATTACACAGATATTGTTGGACCACTTAGCCCTGTTGGTGCTAGTTCATGTATAATTGACGGCAAGGATGTTGAGTTGTTCAAGTTGAGGTTATTAGAATTGGAACAGCCGTTATTATCAGTTAAGCGGCAGGCCCATGAGGTAGAGGGAAAGTGCAAGCGGAGCGAACATGGGGATAGGACTATTGGCAACGATCCCGTCGCCAGACAAAGGCAAGTAGAAATGGGAAGTTCTACGATGGCCGTCAGGCATTCGATACCGGCACAACAGCCGATCGATGTACTAATGGTAGAGCTGGCGATTATTGACGGACTACTTGAGCAGTACTACAAGTTTGAGTCATGTTTAACGTTATGTATTAGCATGAGTACGAATAACTGGAAACGAGCTTGTTCACCACGCCGTTCTGTTCTCGATCCTACAAAATCATCAAAAAATTTGAAACCTTCGTTCAAATAAGGGCAACCAAACCCGGATGAAATCTTCACTTGGTCTACTGTTGTCAAGGTAGAGCTAGAGAATCTATCGATGGATGTACCATGCTCGACCCGGACCAAGGCTACGCACAGGAGAGGAAGATTCTGAGGGACTTGTTAAACAGCCATTCAGGATTGCTAGCCTTCTAATAGGGGGCGTGAAGTCAGAAGCCGAACGAACAAAGAGCCATGTCTACGCAATGGTCTATCTTGTAATTAAGATGCAGAATTTTTCAACAGTCCCCGATTTCTTGGGGCACATGGCGGATCTCGACACGATGCGCACATTGGAGGGGATGGTTCACAGCCCCTCTTCTGAGCTACAGGATCATTGGGCTGAAGAAGTGGAAAGATTAGGCAAGGGTTACCATGAGGCTGCTTTCAAGGACCCGACCGAATATTTAGGCAGGCAAATCAGAATAGCTTGCGGTAGATTCGGTCGACTCGCCCTTGATAGCAACCGGACAAGCTGATTTAGCGCCATCCAAGCTCACGGTGCTACACATGAACACCCGAAACATCAGCCTAGGACAAACCCGTATGCCATTTCACGCCAGGCCATAGCCCACCCAATCCGCATGAACTGCGACTCCAGTCACGGGTTACCAGACCTCCCGAAGTTCACTAAAGCCACAGTAAACGAGCCTTGAGGAATGGTTAGTACAGCATGAGCCTGTTTTATCTGCCTCAACCAAACACACCGGGCGGCAGCTTGCCGAACTGGAACAAGATGTGTCCACGAACGTTGTCTAGGCAGAGAGCATCGATTACTACACCGGGTGGAAGAAGCCACGCCAGGTGAAAACACAAAACCCAATATGATCTGCTCAGCGTCACGGTCTGCCAACTTTCACTAAATCTGTGGGTAGTCGCTGTAGGACTGATGCCCCAAATGGGACGGGAAAAGCCTTGGCCTTCCTCGACCGCGGATCTGACGCCACCCCGGGGAAGGAATGGTTTGCCGATAAACACCTGCTCGTGAGGAGCAAGACTTTGTTAACGATGGGTATGATGGGCGGAATGCAGGTCGGCTGAGGTTGCAGCCCATCTCCTTATACACCAATGGGCAAATCGAATCAGCGGGGGCTTCTACACTGGCTGGTTTCCTTGAGCGACCTTTTAGGTCGGTGGGTACGATTTCGTGCAGATGGCCTCATTTTCAAGATACAACCGCCGTAGACTGGGGGATGACGATATAGACCTTCTACTTGGCTACGAACTGCCAGAGGCACATTGTGTACTCGACTGGAGAGTAAGCAACTGCAAGGCACCCTAAGCTTTAAGCTCGACACTGGGATGGATACTATAAGCCCCAGCCTAGGGACGTGATTCTATAGACTGTGTCAACAGAAACGGACCATATAGAGCACCAGCAGCAGCTTCTGTACAAAAAACAGTTTCATGACGTCACAGACGACTGAATATCGTTAACTCAAGACGATTATGTTGCTCTGCAGACGGTGCTAAAATGGACCGATGGCCTGAGAAAAAAAATTCGAGGTGAGGCTGCCGTGGCTTATACAAGCCGACCCATTGGTTGAATTCATAGTTTACTTTCTTCGAAGACTAACGCGCCTGAAGGAACATTTTGGCCGGGATCAGGATCTCCGGAAAAGGTAATCAAAGGCAATGATGCTAAGCGGAGAGCTTGGCCGCGTATAAGGGGTGCCTGTACCCACCGACGGCCGAGAAGGGATATAGTACCAGCCTCAGTGCCAGGTTTTCCATTCCAAGAAGCCTTAAATGCCGCGGGTGGTTTTCGACGGTGCTTCCGAGTTCCAAGACAAGTCCTTGAGTGATCGTCTGTTACAGGGGTCCATTTGGACCACATCACTGATTGAGGTTTTGTGCCGTTTCAGGGCGGGCAGAGAGGCCTTGATTGTTGACTTCGGAAGAGTATTCCTTCAGGTGAAAATACCCGCAGAGGAACGAGATGCGTTGCTGTTCTCTTGAACAACTTAAACAAATCGGCCATAAACTACAGGATGACAGTTAATCCCTTTGGAGCGATATCATTACTATTTTGTGTGAACTACGCCCTACGAGAAATCGCAAACGAGTGTGGAACTGTGATTCTCCGGTCGGTAGTGGACAGCATCAGCAGAAACTTCCACGTCGACGACACCCTTGCGTCCTTCGATGACGCCGACTCGGCCATGACACGTTTTTGGTGCCTAACAGAACTGCTGGAGATGGGCGGTTTCCACCTCACAGAACGGAAGTTGAACTCGCCGGAGATGCTTGAGGCCAATCCGCATCACGAGAGGGTAGAAAGGGTTCGAGATCTATGGGGTTCTCTACTCCCAACTGAACGCACGCTAGTAATACGATTAAATGCCGAAATAGACGGCCTCATTTTCGAGCTGAACATCCCCGACCAATAATTTACTCTTCAGGGCATACTGTCCGCCCTCTCTGACCTGTTGGATCCACTCGGTTTTGCTCCTCCCTGAGTGCTGCCTGGAAAGACCTAGCTGCAACGGCCCTGTAAAATTGGATTCCTTTGGGACCAGCCACTTGACTATAAAGATAGACTGGAATGGGAAGAGGTCCCGGTTACTTTAAAGAAATTAGATGACACTGGTTCCCAGGCGCTTGCCCTCTGGTCACATAACGCGGAAGGGAGAGTTGCACACCTTTTCTGATGCGCTTTGAGTTGGATCCAGAAGGGTGGTGTGTGGACAATGGTGCCTGAGAGATGGACAGTTCGCAATGAGTATTCTGTTTGTCAAAGCCTGCATTGCTTCACTGAAGTTAGTTTCGATGCCGTGTCTCAAACCAGGAGCAGCCGTGTCAGCAGTAAGGGCGGTACAAGCAAAAAAGAGGTGTTTTGACTCGTTATTGGTCCGCTGGGTTTTGGACCGACTCGGCGATAGTGCAGTACTACATCAATAGCATCAGGAATAGTTCTAGCACTTTCACTGCTGATGGGCTCATGATCTTACGAGACGAAACTCCTGCGAACTAGTGGGAGCAGGTTAAGTCTGTCTACAACCCAGCTGATTTGTGTTCCCGGGGTGTGATTAATTTCCGGCAACTAGACACACGGGCGTGAGGGCCGAAATTCCTGTTTATGCGTCAGAAGGACTGACAAGCTTTCTCAACAAAAATTGAAATAATATTAATATTATAATATTGGTTTATTTCGGAGACTCCCGAAGCATTCCATGTGCATGATTTTGTTGACACAGGTGATCGAATGAATATGTTTATTTCATGGAAATGCGGAAATTTGCTCAAAAATGTGGGATAGGTAGGCTCAGAAGAGGGAATAAAACATGATAGAAAAAGGATAGGTGTATGCACATCATAGAGATTGTAGGGGTTTAAATGAACTCAAGAGCGGACTTGAATGAACGTCCGGTGAGTTTGAAAGTCAAGGTCAGATTAAGAGTGTGACCGGCCCGGGTGGAGGCATCTGGAGGCCAACTGAAATACAGGAGAAAGGCTAGAAATCGGTATAGGGAACTGCAGTAGCGAGGGACGGTGGAGAAAAAAGTGAGGTGCACTGCAAAGGATTAGATACCAATGAAGCATTGGCACTCTGCAGTGGATGGCCGGAGGACAGGGCACAAAACTCATCGTAAAACAGGAAGCGAGCAATGCAAGACTTAGAGGGTTGATCAGATGGCAAAACAGATTTAGAGGAATTAGATACGGTAGATGTGGGGCACAGATGTAGGATTGATGGGAGCATATCATGGCGGTCGGCGGGATGATAGCAAGAGAAATGGCCGGTGAAGAACTGCAAGATGCAGAGAGCGTGCACAAAGATATATATGCGTAAGTTTACATATATATACATGTAGATATATCATATATATATGTATAGATTCAAGGAAAGCAGGAGCAATAACAATGGGGTCTTAGAAAGAAGTCATCAGTCGTTGGGAGGGGTAGATAAATTAGGCCAAATGGTTGTAGAGTTAACTTTGGAATGTCGTGATGAATTGTCTTCATGACAGGTGGACATAGCGGCCCAACAGAGAGAAAAAAAGGAACGCAGAAGCATCGAAGAGATAACGACTGTGAAGGGTGGTTCATGGAAGCGTGAAGATGAGGGATAGGACGGAAGAGCACAGGTAAGAATGGGTCTAATTATTTGATCAGTGTAGGTGCGACATGTGGTGGCGGATCAGAGGAATCAGGTAGTGACGGACCAAACGATATGGAAATATAAAAGAGAATCATGATGTAAAGTTGTCTTTGCAATCGGTGGAACATGGAGAAGCAGACCAAACAGAAAATCACACAGGAAATGCCTGTAGCCCAATTGGGGATATCTGAAAACTGTCGGGCATGCATGAATGGGGCTATAAGTTGATATGGGAAAGGATGGTAGCGGGAGACGGTGGAGAAAAAAGAGGAATCCATTGCTAGGGATTATATAGTAATTAGGCCGTGCGGTAGATGGTCAGCGGACAGAGCACAAAACTCATCGCAGAACAGGTAGAGGACATTGGAATAAGTAAAGGGTGGCACCGATGGCAAGAATGATCTGTGGGGATTTGATATAGTAAATATGAGGTGCAGATGTAAAAAGAGTGGACGCATATCATTAAGGTCAGCGGGATAGTAGCATGAGAAATAGCCAGCAAAATGTGCAGGATGCAGTGCAAACGTATATACACATATGTATATAACCACTTTGCTCCCATCTACCCCGCCGTTTCTGTCACTCTTATGCCTCGTCGTTTACTGGTTTTTATATGCCACAATTTACCGTTGATCCACAGCAGGGGCACACCCTGACTGCTGTTTTTATCTGCTCTCCTTTACCAGTTTTCTCCTTACGCGCATTTTACCCTCTACTTTGGTGTACGCGCCTGGATAACGCTGCTGTTTGGTCGATTATTAACCGCTGGCTCCGTCCTCTGGAACCCCCTCCAACCTGACCATCCGACCGCCAATCTATCTCATAATTTCACAGTTGAACTAAGCCACACACGCATAACCATCAACAAACGTCGGTGCCATTACCAACGGTGCGGGGCGTGGTCAGATCCACCGCTTTGGCCGGCGCACATCGGGCGTGCAGGCCATCTGCAACGATTTGCCAGCGCAACTGGACTGGCGGATCACACCTCCTGTGTTCAATTCACGAAGTGTTTTTCAGGTTTGGTGTCTAGCGCACGGCCAGTCCCACCCACTAACACCGGTTGCGGATCGCACGCTCTAACTCCGTCAGCTGCAGACCGCACGCCCCAGCCATCCTTGTTCGCCACCGTACGCCCACCTATCGCCCTTATCACATCTTTTTTTCTCTCATCTATGGTATGCACACCTACCCATTATGTCCTTGCTCCTATCGACTCCCACTGTGTTATCTCTCATTGGACGTCACCATCGTCCTAATCACTTTACTCTGCCGACGACCGCCAATATTTTATTTCTTTACCGGTGTCGACGTTGCCGGCTTGTAGTACCTATTCATTTGGCATCACCCCAGGCTTATCAAGCTCATTGATCGCATGCTTACGCCTCAATGCCTACCGTTCTGTCAAACCCTCCCTCGTTCTCCCCCCGTATGCCTAATGCCATTACACACCAGCCCCACCCGCACTCATGACCAACTCTCATATTAGAACAGCCGTTCCAAACTCTGCATCTCTCACAGCCACATTTATTTTCGTCACTAACACCTTATTTTTCTTGCCTGGGTCCGCGATTCCTCTGTGGATCAATCTACTTGGCAGTGCTCCGATTAGTATCGTCCATTTGCATCCACTTGTACAATTGCAGGCATGCACACAGCTCCCAAGTTCTATGTCCCTGACTCCGACGCACATCCATCGTTCATGAGTTATGTTCGTCCACCAGTTTACTTGTCCCGGTGGTTCTTTCCTATTTGCCTTTCCGTGTTCCACCTGCAATGAAATGATCTTACTGGTTATGTCTCACCTGTCTTTTTCGACCCGTGCTCCCATCTCCTGTTTCGTCTACTGTTTGCCACAGGCATTTTATGCGTGCCTTTCAGACCGTTCCGTTTTTCACTTGTCACCTAAAGTAAACTCACTGTTCGTCATGGTTCTCATTCACGGCTTCAACCCGTTTGACCTGCCATTACCCTCCGGTACCCCTTTTACTCATTCCTCTCCCACGCTGTCTGCCGTCACTGCTGCTGCATCCTGCACCACGGACAGTTTCACCTCCCAGGTAACTCTCTCCACTTTGTACGCACAATCGCTCCGCGCTGCTTAGCCACCTCCATCGCCACCATCCTTCTGCTGAATAGTGTAAGCTCATTTATTAAAGCTACTTCCATTCTTGACCGACACCACTTGTCCCACCTACATAAATCAGGTTATTAGAGCCATTCCCACCTGTTCTCTTCGATACTTTCCTTCATCTCCCTTTTTTGAACTGCTCCTCAGTCGTCGCCTTCCCTGTGCTTCCGCATTCACCACTCTCTTCGTTGATCCGCCAAGTTCGCCTGTCATGAAGATAATTCACCACGATATTCCAAAGTTATTTCTACAAACATTCGACCTAACCTAACCTGCCCCTCCTAATAACTGATAATTTCTTTCTAGGACCCCATTGTTATTGAGCCGGCTTCTCTTATGTGTATATATATATGCATATACATATAAACAAGCGCGCATATGTATATATGCATTAGCTCTGTATCCTGTGGTTCCTCACAGGCCATCTTTCTTGCTATCATCCCGCTGACCGCCATGATATTCATCCATTCCCTCTATACTTATAACCCACATCTACTGTGTCCAATTCCTATGAACTATTTTTTTACTTGATTCACCTTTTACATCTTAATTTGCTCGCTCCCTGTTTTACAATGAGTTTTGTGCCCTGTTCGACGACCATCTATTGCAGAGTACCAATGCTTCGTTGCTATCTAATCCTTCGCAGTGAATCTCAATTTTTCCTCATCGGCCCCAGCTATTACAGGTTCTTATGATGATTTCTAGCCTTTCTCATGTATAGCAGTCAGCCTTCAGATGTCCTTGTACTGGCCAGCCGGATCCCCTACCTGACCTCGACAGTTAAAACTCACCGGGCGTCCATTTGAATCCGTTCATGGGTCCATTTAAACTCAGTACATTTTCTTTGGTGTGCATACATTTGCCTACTTTCATACCACGTTACTCCCCCTTCTTAGCCCTTTTTTCAACTCCTGTCATGTAAATTTCTACGTTTTCAAGGATTTTGTCTGTTTATTCCATCCATTGTAAATAGTTGATCATGCACCTGGCATGCCTTAGGCGTCTCTGAAATAAACCATTATTATTACTGCATATGCATATATATATAAAGTACGTAAATATATATGCGAGGAGCGGGAGCAAAGAGCAATGGAGTTCTTGGAGAAAAAAGTATCAGTGATTGGAAGAGGGGGATGAGATAGGATCAAAGAATGTAGGATGGACTCGGGAGAATTTAGAAGAAGTTTGTCATGACGGGATAACATAGTAAATTAACAGATAAAGAAGGCTGAAGAAGCACAAAAGTAATGCTGGCCTCGAAAAGCAGATCATATACGAGGGAAGATGAAGGATAGGATCGGAGAGAACAGTAAAAATTGGTTCAATTATTTGATCAATGCAGGTGCAACATGTGGTGATGGACCAGAGGAATCAAGTAGTGACGGATCAAACTATTCGGAACTGTAAAAAAACATCATGACGTAACGTTGTCCTTACAATTGGTGGAACATGGAAGAGCAGACCACACCGAAGGGCACACGGAAAAATGCCTGTAGCTAGCAATAAACGGATCAAGGGATGAAAGCAATGACCGAGGAGACACAGGTAAGGCATAACCAGTCAGATCATTTTACTGCAGATGAAACACGAAGGAGGCGGAAAACAAAGAAGCGGGAAGCACCGGAATAGGTAAGCTATTATTAGAACAAAAGGCCCAAGAAATGAATGCGTGACCGAGTTGAGGCGAATCAGTTGGAGAGCTGCTTGCTAGCAGATAATCAAAAAGGTGAATTAAGCAGGTGGATGCTATTCGAGGCACTGCCTACTGGAAAGAACCACAAAGAAATCGCGGAGCCAAGGAAGGAAAATATGGTGGCGGTGATTAGATATTTAAAAGCGACTGTAAAAGAAGTAAAGTTTGGAGCGGCAAGTTCCAATATGCGGATTGGCCATGGGTACGGGTGTGACTGGTGCGTAATGGCATTGGGCATGAGGAGGGAGAACAAGAATGGATCCAACAAAACAACAGGCAGTGGGGTATAGGAATGCTATCAATGGGTATTCTGAGCAGAGGGTAATACCAAGTGCATAGAGAGTAGAGGCCGGTAATGACGGCAGGTGAAAAAGAGGTATTAGCTAGTGTCGGCAGAGAAAAATGGTTAGGAAGATAGGGACTCAGTGCAATGGAACGTGATGTAGAGAGGGGTGAAAGGAGGAGGGACAGAACGGGTAGGTGTTTATATCGTAGTAGGGCGACGAAAATGGAAAGTGGTAACAGATGATAAGAACTATAGGTGAACAAACTGCGGCGTAAAAGGGACGGGGAGCAGGCAACTTTCAACCGACGGTATTGGGTTGGGTGGTCCGAGAAAAGTTAGAGCGTGCGATCCGCAACCGGTGTTAGTGGGTTGGACTGGCCGTGCGCTGGACACCGTGAAGTGAACACAGGAGGTGTGATCCGCCAGTCCAGTTGCGCTGGCAAATCTTTGCAGATGAACTGCACGCCCGATGTGCGCCGGCCAAAGCGGTGGATCTGACTGCTCCCCGCACTGTTGAGAGCGGCCCGAGTGTAGCGTTATTGTCCATTTTCGCCTGCCAGGGTGATGGTAAGTACAGTGCCCGAAGTGATTGGCCGTCACTGGGATCACTGGAAAGGGAAAGGGGACAGAGAAGCGCAGTCTGGGTGTACCTCAGCTGAGGAGCAACGGATACTGAGGAGAGAAAAATGAAAATGATAGACAACAGATGGATGTGAGTGAGCAACAGGGCTATATTATGAAGGCAGGAGGTAAGCTTGCTATGGATCAGGGAGCGCAAGGGTCTTATTTAGCGGCAATAGAGAGGGGGGAAGTGTCGGGCATGGGGTGTACCTAGTGGCCTGTGGCGCAGAGGTAGTAGAGTTACAGTTTGAAGCCTCTTTCTAAGGGCAGGTCGGTGGAGACGAGCTCATTGGTGAGTAAAATAGCATTTAACTGTCAAGTGTACCACAAGTGCGCGCCTAAAAGCAAACAGTGATGAGGCACTGCGTAAGCTAATAGGGAGATCATTCCAGATTTTGGGATAGCTGACACAAAGAATCGGGACTTCAGGCTGAGATTAGAATGAGGGACAGTGAGAGAGAAGGCACGATGTCGGACGGGATGGGAGCAGGGCGCGGCGAATGAGATGGGATAAGAGGTGTATGCCTGGTTATGGATTAGCTTAAAGAGGAAAATCAGGCTTAGCCTCACGCGACGAATCCATAGAGGCTCGATCTGTGGAAGCTCACAAAGCAGGCATTATGTTAGGGCTAGGGATACGCCCAACAGCCTTTTGGTGAAAGTACGCTGAACGTTCTCAAGGGATACAATAGGTGGCAGTGGCCAGAGGCTGGAGGTAATGGGACAATATTCTAGGAGCAGTCTCACAGGTGAAAGGTACATGGAGAGGCCAGTTGCTGGTATTAAGAAACACCGACTGACCAGGCCTAGGGTTCGCTTAGCCTTAGCGATTTGGAACGATGCCTGTTTTGAGGAGTTAAAGGAAAGAGAGTAGCGTACGTTAAGATCGGTAACCATGAGGTGCATGGGGATGGGCAGGCCGTCCAGACAAATTTGGCCTGGTGGTACAGTGCACTTGTGTGGTAGAAGGAAGCTATTCTCCGCAGAGAATTTCATAAACCAAGAGAGGCACCAAGTTTGGAGAACAAGTAAGTCATGCGATATGTTGCATAGAGTCACGGATAGGTCACTAGGGAGGAAAGAGTACACTATTTTTATATCATCGGCAAAGAGGAAAGGAGTGCTGTGTCTAATGGAAGAGAAAATGTCATTGATATAAATAAGGAATAGTAATGGGCCTAGGACACTGCCTTGGATGACGCCGCTAGTAATTGGTTTGGCGGAAGATAGGTGGCCGTCAACGAGCACAGCTTGTGATCTGTGTGAGAGAGAGGGAGATAAGAGGATAGCCAGGGGAGGAGAGGGTCAGTAATGCCGAGAGACCGGATTTAGGCCCACAGATGCATATGGGGAACACGGTCAAAAGCCTTAGACATGTCGAGGTACAGGACAATTACAGAGTTGCTGGCTTCTGCAGCAGACGATAGGACATTGAGAAAGTCAAGCTGGCAGGAAGAGCAGGAACGGGAGTTCAAGAAACCATGCTGACCAGGGTTCGACAGGTTGTTGGATAAGAGGTACTGGACAATGTGTTTTTTGATAATTCTCTCCATAAGTTTGCAGATTACTACGGTGTGATTAATGGGCCGGTAGTTATCTGGGCTGTACAGTGCGCCCTTTCTGAAGAGCGAAATTATAACAGAGGTTTTTCATTGAGGTGGGACGAGGCTGCGAAGCATGGAGGTGGTATACATATTAAGTAACAATAAAGATAGCTCAGGACCACCGAAACGAAGGAGGGCCGGTGGGAGATCATCTGGGCCCGGGTTCGAGGAAGGTTTAATAGAAAAAACTGATTTTTCAATTTCTAGATGGGTAAAAGGAATCGATGAAAGAAAGGCTTAGGCGCAGGGGTAGATTGTAGGAGGGGGAATACCAGGACAGCTTGTAAGGGAGAAAAAAATGCTCATTGAGGGCCTCAGAAATAGATGCTGGAGTATTAGCGGTAGATGAGCCACAGATGAGGAATTTGGGCGAGGTATGATTGGATTGATTAGACCTTTTACTAAGCAGGTTGGACAGGTAGCCAGTTTTGTTCGGGTGTGCTAGGGCGATGGCCTCTTGCCTTCTCAGATGAGAATCGACCATGCAACGCAGCTTCAGTTGTAGCTGGTTTATGCGCAGGAGAATTGTAAAGTCGTGTGTTCTAGCGAAAGTAAGTTGCAGCTTAGACAGCTTACTCTCTAAAAGTGACAGGCGTGAGCTGCTGGACTTGGGGCGCTGATCGGCACATGGGTTGGCGGTACTTGAGCAGTGTAGGAGATTGGAGTAGAGAGAATTCACAACAGTGAGGAGATCGGATGAAAGAAAAAATATGTCCCAGTTAAGGGAGCGGATTATCATTGGCACTAGGGGCCAGTGACAGGAACGGTAGGAAGCCGGAACGGGGGAAGAAATTTGCATCGGATGGAAACAGCTGAAGCAGCTGAACTTGCACTTTGCAACACGGTGGTCACTACCCGGGAAGTGATCAGTAATCTGGGCGGTCACACCAGGAATATCAATGGAGAATACTGGGTCCAAAATGTTGTGCCCCTTAGTAGGGCAGGGGACATGTTGGGTCCACCCACTAAGACGGACACAAGAAAGGAAGGTAGAGAGGGTGGGAGGGCTAGTATAAGAGGACCAGCAAATTGAAGGAAGGTTAAAGTCACCCACAATAATTTTTGCACTGGCAGGATAGTCAAGCGCGGCTTTAAAGACATTCACGGCAGTGTCATTTTTTGCAGCCTCTAGACCCAGGGGGACGTAGACGCAGCCAAAGAGGAAGTTCTGGCCGGATGCGTGAATAGATAGCCATAACGAATCCTCAATAATGAGAAGGAAGGGGTGGCCAATAACATTAGTGTGGATAGTGCATTTGACAAAGGCTAAACAGCCCCCTCCAAGCCTGGACTGGCGGGTGTTCGAGAAGCATTGATACCCAGCTATGCGAACAAGGTCAAGCGAAGCATCATCCGACAGCCAGGGTTCAGTTACTAGTATAATGTCAGCGTTTGAGGTAAATGCCAGAGATCGCAGATGTCATATTTTTCTAATTATTGATCGAGCGTTGATAAGAACTAGTAGGAATGAGTTCAGTGTCAGTGTGCGCAAAGTACTGATGCCAGCTGCAAGATTATCAGGATCGATGTGGTGATAGGAGTTGGGTCTCATTGGGGATAGAGCGCCAGTAGAAGGGGGAGGGCAAGCAGTGTTGAATGGGGGATAAAATGTATGCAGTGCTTTAGCAGGAGGCGCCTCCGACCGCTGTTGGTGATCAATACGGTGGGTGTGCAACACACCGCTGATGTGGGCCGGGGAGGTCACGTGGTATAGAGGAAGGGGCACGATATGGCAAAGTGAGAGGTTAAGAATATCTGCCGAAGCGGGGTGGACAGGAGGGAGTGCGTGGTGTAAGGTGCTAAGTGACATGACTTCGAGTGGGGAGCGATCAGTGATATGAGTCTGTGAAGGTTTATCGATATAGTCCATAGTGCGGCTAACAATATGGCCTCGGGTGCGACGAGCACCGGTCAGGAAAAAAACGAGATCTTGACTACAGGTAACCTAACTGTTAGGCAAAGTCAGCGTAAAGCCGGTAGGTCGGTGTGGGGGTGGAGGTATGTGGGAGAGTAACTGGGAGGTAGTTTTGGGGTGGGGGGCTGGAAGGGAGTGGCGCAATTTGGAATGGTTTGGAAGCTCACGAGGGGCACGGAAGCCGGTAAGTTGTGAAGTGGGCCAGGAGGCGGGATACAGGTACGAACCTGGGATATCTGCTAGAGTACGTACGTGGTGCTTCAGGGTTAGATGAGGGTTGGTGGAGGGGAACAGAGGGGAACAGCGGGGGCATGCTGGGGCTATAGTATGGAGGGTTGGTGTCGGGGGCAGGGAGGGATATAGGGTAGAAACGGAGGTGGAGGATTGGTGTGACCCACTGGATCAGAGAGAGAGAAAGACAGTGGGAAGGGGTACGAGGCAATGGAGTCGTAGTGGAAATGCCATGAAGGTCACTCCCACTCAAAGGGACGATTGCGTTAGATGGATCTGGGTGGTGGCCCAACTGGTTTCCACCTGGAAGGTCCGAGAGTACGCTATATGCAGATGCCGACTGAGAGTGGGGCTAATGGGTGGGGCGATTAGTTGAACAAGTGCGGACCTGGTAGGAGTACCAGGTAGGCTCATGGGAGGATCGAAGCGGCACTTATGAGGATGACAACGAGGTGTCGCGGCTGAGCTAGCAGCTGGTGGGTAGTTGGTAGAGGCGTTAGGGCGAGAGCGGCGGTAGACGACTCTTGTCAACGGCTCGGGGGACGGATGGGAAGTAGTACGGCTAGGGCTGATAATCGTACCAGGGTCTTGTCTTGGCCCTTAGGCTATGATGGGGGGAGCGGTTTTGATACTGAGGTGGAGTGCCGCTTGGGGCCTGTGGTCGGGGAGCGAGAGCTACTGGAGTTAGAGGTTAATGGGAGAGATGGTAGAGAAGGGCGTTTGTGTGTAAGCGGAACAGGGGTGGGGAGTTTGACATATCTAGGTCGCCAGTTTGCAGGCAGGCAGGGTGAGGCGCTGTGCTCGCCTTTGACTTCTTGCCAGTGGGGCACTGGGTGACCTTCATGTCGGTTACAGTGGGGTCAGCCTGCATGGACAAGGCGGAGTTACTTCTCAGCGAGCGAAGTATTTCCCGTTGGAGGGGGGTTTTATCAGGGAATATCTTGATGTCCTTATACGGCAAAAGGGCAGCAATTGTCGACTTGTTGCTAATGAACTCTCTAGCTGTTGGGTCGTCCATGAATTGGAATATAAAGGGGAAACTATGTTGCTGGGACTTTTTAAGTGGCCTCCTGCAATGGCATCTATAGTGAGCCATATTGCACGAACTGAGTATGTTGTGTTTCGCTAAGGAAAGTGGTAACCGGTATGGAACATTAAAAACCACTGCGTTCTTGGAGTTGGCAATGCGGTGGTATACTTCAGTAGACACAGAGTCGAGGAGGTGTCCCACCGAAACCGAATTCTTGGTCGATGTAGCGGCTACAGGATCAAGGAGAGTAGCCAGGGGTGAAACCTTTGAAAGGATTTCATCAGTCAGCTCGACCTTGTTTCTAATTTCGACGAAACTCTGCTTAAGGCTATTGGGACTATTAGAAGCTTAACCGTCGACGTTAACGAGGGCGACAGAGCAAGGCCTGGCTTTTGTCAGAGGTTAGGTGTGTTTGGATTCGCCAGCTTTAGCGAAACGGATTTTCCGAGTACTGGTTGGGGACCGGGATGGCATGATAAGTAAAAATATATGACAGAGGTGCAGAGGTAGCATGAATTCGACCCACAGGATAGAGACAAGCCAAAGTTCTGAGTGGACCAGGAGTGTACCTGGGTGCCATGTGCTCAAAGGTCTAGGTAAGACCTAAGCACCAGCGCGGTATAGAAAGTGAGCTTTATGTATAGTTGGGATTAGGAGACTTGGGACGATAGGGAATATTGAGATGGTAGAAATTTTGCTGTGTGGTATGCACGGGTGCAACCCACACAGGATACGGTACGTACTTAACTGTTGCTTGGATCAAAATAGCAGGTTGTGCGGGAAGGTATATTACAGATATGGGGTCGATGGACTGGGTGGAAGGAGAGAGCGCTCTTGTGGCAGAAAAAACAAATAAATGGAGGCACAGTGGGACAACAACTTCAGAAGGCCCACCGGTTGATGTGTAGCAAGAATAAGGTAGGAGTTGGGTTAAAGGGGGGCGATGCAAAGCGCTGGACGGATCTCACTGTGGCGAGAATCAGGGGAGATTTGCTAGGTAGGCCACTTAGAATGTTATTAAATGGGATTGAAGCAGTGAATAACCAATATAATCTATAACTCTAACTGGCGATAAGTACTAGTGTTATAATCCACAAGGCGTGCCTGGATAATGGGTCGTTTATTGCCACCAACGTGTTCGGACATTGACAAAACAAATCAAACGTTACAAACATCCTCATTTGCTAAGTGGCTGTCCTGTTCACTTGAAAACAGTCATCCTCCAACGGAGGAGCAGTCGTGTGGTTTGCCTGTTGTTGCTCGCCTTCTTGCGTTCGGTCTCTTGGGCATAGCGTTGTTGGTAATCCACCAATGACAATAGTTCCGCTTTCAGCCATCTACTACTTAACAAGTAGTATGTAGTGACCTCGATCGTTTTGAGAAAATGACTATTTTCTGGACACCATTTTGGATCTATTTTCTCCACGATCTTTTCTGACGTTTGACATTGACCTCAGTGTTCTCCGGTTGCCTACGTTTTACTGGACTGACTTTTCCGAGGTTTCCGTCGACCTCGTTTCAAATCACTTTCACTTTCGTTCGTTCGCTCGCGGTTCGCTCTCAGCACAGCCGTCCCGTTTCGTTCCGTTTTCCGTTCGGTGTATTTCTCGTATCGGTACTGTTTCGGTGCCACGATATATAGAATACACCTCGCATCTGTAAACCGACTTGCGTCTTCTCTATTTGTCCGATAGAGGGGATATCGTTGGTATTCGCTGCTAGACCCGATAGGAGACACGTTCGCTAGCCGCTTCCGAACGTCATCTATATTGTTGAGCCCAAAAACTTCCAGAACCTACTGGATTATTCGCCCGCCCGGTGAGTCTATGATTTATCGCTGTTTCACGTCCTCCTTTCGTTGCACGATATGTATTTTTTACGATATATTATCGCAACGAAGCCATGTCAGAGGATAAGGCGCAGCTCGACACAGATCTCACTCTGTCTGCGGTTGCCTTTAAACCAGTGGCGTTTATCCCTCATGATCCAGAGGTTTGGTTTGCAGCCTTAGAGCTGCAGTTTGAGGCACGTAGGATAATTGGCCAACGCCAACGATTTTACTATGCCTTAGAGGCTATTCCAGGTGATGTTATCGCCTCGGTGAGGGATTTGGTATTAAATCCTCCTCAAGTGCAGCCGTACGATCGGCTTAAGGAGGCTATACTACAACATTTCCTTCCTTCTCGGGAGGAACGGCTACGTCAGCTACTAGCACGGCACCCCATAGGTGATACTAAACCCAGCAGCCACCTAGCTCATCTCCGGTCTTTGGCAGGGCCCGCCGATAAGGATTCGGAGATAGTTAAGGAACTGTGGTTGGACTCTCTACCCTTCCACGTTCAGACCACCGTTACTGCTCTCCTTGAAGACTCGTCCTTGGAACGAGCAGCCGCCGTGGCTGACAAAATTGTCGCACGTGTCGACAGTGGGGCTAATCCCCTCATTGCCACGACATCGCGCAATCCTAGGGGTGTCGACCTGGATGAATCGCCGGAGAGGCCTCGGCACTCTCGATCCATTCAGCGCCGCCTGTCCTTCAAGGACAGAGTTAAAATACCTACTCCTCGCAGTAGCCCACGTAAACAACGGCACGGACGGGCGCCCTCCACTGCCCACGTCCGCCGTGAATCCGCCTCACCTGCCTCATCCAAACCCGATCACCCTACCAGCGGCTTTTGTTGGTTCCATCGCGTTTTCGGACCAGCCGCCCGTAGGTGCAGACAGCCGTGTTCATACACGGCGGGAAACGCCACTGCCGGCGAGTAGAAGCGGTCGTACTCGCCGGCAATCAGTCTCACGTTGGTCGTTTATTTGACGTGCATGATTCGTGCAATAACGCTAGGTTCCTGGTCGATACTGGGGCCCAAGTTTCTGTCTTGCCGGTTGGTAAATACAAGCCACGAGCTTCTTTGCTTCGGCTGTCAGCGGCGAATGGTTTTTCCATTCCTACCTACGGCAAGAGACAGCTTGCGGTCAACCTGGGACCGCGACGACGGTATCTGTGGACGTTCATTCTTGCGGATGTTCCCACAGGCATACTGGGAATCGATTTTCTGCAGCACTATGAATTACTTGTTGATTCACGTAGGCTGCAGCTTATTGATCCTTCGTCGGACATTAAATTTACGGGTATTGCAGCTCGAACAGATGCACACCGAATCACAGGATTGTTTTCTAACATTCCACACGATTTTCAGTCTTTGTTCATTAAATTCCCCATATTGACTAAACCATTTGAAGAGATAGAGACAGTGACCGATCGTGTGGAACACCACATTGTCACTAACGGACCCCCAGTCACGGCACCACCTCGCCGACTGGCACCGGACAAATTGGTTTTCGCCAAACGTGAGTTTGACACTTTACTTTCTAAAGGTATTGTTCGTCCTTCTCACAGTCCATGGGCCTCACCTCTGCACATGGTTCTTAAGAAAGATGGCGTTAGCTGGCGACCATGTGGCGACTATCGCGCACTAAACTCGGTTACCCGTTACGATAGTTATCCGATACCCCACATACACGACATCACGGCATCACTTCACGGCACGACTGTATCTTCCAAGATCGATTTGGTGCGAGCCTATCACCAGATCCCAGTCGCCGCTGAAGATGTCGAGAAAACCGCTGTCACGACTCCTTTTGGTTTGTTTGAGTTCCCACGTATGCCTTTTGGTTTGCGAAATGCTGCTCAGACATTCCAGAGGTTTATCGATAGCATTACACGAGACTTGGAATTTGTTCACGTCTGTATCGATGACTTGCTAATCGCATCGTCGAGCGTAGATGAACATTTCCAACATTTGACGCTACTATTTCAACGTTTGTCCGAACATCGAATAGTTGTCAATCCTGATAAATGTGAACTTGGCAAGCCGGAACTTGTGTTCCTCGGCCACAAGATCACTCGAGAGGGTATTAAGCCTTGCGAGGATAAAGTGCGTGCTATTTTAGATTATGCCGTACCGTCCTCAATCAAGGAGCTCAAGGCATTTTTGGGGTTAGTTAACTTTTATAGTCGTTTCATACCCCATGCTGCTGAACGTTTGCTTCCATTAACTGACCTACTTCGTGGCAATCCACGTAAGTTGTCGCTTACGGATGCCGCACGAGTAGCGTTTTCGGAGATTAAAGCGACATTAGCTCAGGCCACGCTCCTCATGCACCCAGTTCCATCCGCCACGCTAAGCATAGCGGTGGATGCATCCGACTTTGCCATCGGAGCGGTCCTGCAACAGTCTGTTTCTGGGATATGGCAGCCATTAGAGTTCTTCTCTCGACGCCTCAATCCCACGGAAACCAAATATAGTGCTTTTGGTCGCGAACTGCTGGCTGCATATAATGCCGTTAGGCACTTCCGCCATGCAGTCGAGGGTCGATATTTCATCCTTCTTACAGACCATAAGCCTCTGACGTATGCATTGCATACTAAGTCTGATCGTTACTCTCCACGAGAAGTCAGACATTTAGACTATATTTCTCAGTTCACGACTGACCTTCGACACGTTAAAGGTGAGTCGAACTGCGTTGCAGATGCTTCGTCGCGTATTCCGCTTAATGCCATTAAATCTCCGGTTTTAGACATCCCTGCCATGGCTGCCGCACAGGCACAGGATTCTTCATGCATGGAAGCAGCTCAGTCATCGTCGCTACAGTGTCAGTCCGTACCCCTAGCCACCAGTGCTGGGACTATACTCTGCGACATGTCTACTGGTATACCTCGACCAGTCGTACCCTCTGCATATCGACGTCTCGTGTTCGATACCCTTCATGGACTCTCACATCCAGGCATCGCAGCCAGTCTCCGATTAGTAGCTGCACGATACGTCTGGCCGTCCATGAATAAAGATGTTCGTATGTGGGCAAAACAGTGTCTACAATGTCAACGATCTAAAGTGCATAGGCACGTAGCTTCGCCTATCGGTACTTTTGCTACGCCTGATGCTCGCTTCGATCATATCCACGTAGACATTGTGGGTCCATTGACCCCATCACACGGGTATACCTATTTACTAACGTGCATCGATAGATTTACGAGGTGGCCCGGGGCTATTCCCATCTCTGTCGTCACGGCCGAATCAGTGGCTCGACATCTGATAGAACGATGGATAGCTTCATATGGTTGTCCTTCCACAATCACTACCGATCGAGGGCAACAATTTGAGTCCAATCTATTCTCTTCATTAACTCACATGCTGGGTACGGAACGCATTCGCACGACCGCGTACCATCCGGCATCGAATGGTTTAGTCGAACGTTTTCATCGCCAACTCAAAGCGGCTCTTAGAGCACACGAGAGCCCCGACTGGTACGAAACGTTACCGCTAGTTCTGCTTGGTATCAGGACTTGCATAAAGGCAGATATCCAATGTTCCGCCGCAGAGCTTGTCTACGGCACGACATTACGACTGCCTGGGGAATTCTTTACGCCACGGAGTACAGATTCACTTGCCGTACAGACTTACGTTCATCGTTTGTCTACGTACATGCAAAATCTCGCTCCGGCGCAGACTCGAATGCAGCGACGACAGGTTTTTGTTCCGACCGAAATCGAAACTTGTTCGCATGTATTCATTCGTGTTGATTCGGTACGGAAACCATTACAACAGCCTTACGAAGGTCCATTTCGCGTGATTTCTCGTCACGATAAGACCTTTAAGGTTGATCGACACGGTCGCGTCGATACCGTTAGCATCGATCGTCTCAAAGCCGCGTACGTTGATGATAGCGTGTCGCCCACTGACATGAGATGCGATGTTAACCCTGCACTGCCTGTTGACGACACTTCCGTGTGACGTCAAGGTCTGCAGTTAGCGTTGCCTGCTACGACTTCGAATGAGGCTATCGTCTCACGTTCAAGTCAGCAGGCAGTTGGCCCTACTACGTCCTCGAATGAGAATACTGTCTCACGTTCAAGTCAGCAGAGCACGCCTACGCACCCGTCCGTGAATGAGGCTCCCGTCTCCCGTTCCGGTCGGAAGATCGTTTGCCCAGCACGTTTTCGCGACTAGGTCAAACACGATCTTAACCATTGCACTTCGCAGTAATAACTTTCGTGTTTATCGTTTCGACACGATTTAACATACCTCATTAGTTATTACTGTATTCTAGTCAAGTCCATTGCGGTTGCTACACCAGTTTTTCGTTTCTTTTTGTTTCATGGAACCTCGCCATATGGTACGTTTCGCTGGTCCCACGAAATCTGGAGAATTTTGGCACCAACGTTTGCATTCTGAATCGGCCTTGTCGTTCTCGTTCCTGCTCATTTACGAACCTATCGATTTGGCTTCCGGATATCATATTGGTTAACGGTTACCCGACACTGGACGTTATTGGTGTGGCACACCTTGATGACGATTTACGCAACCGACGTCATTGGCAACGAATCTGGTTTACGCTCGACCATCATCCTACGGTTCCTGCATACCACGGATTTTGTCCGTCAGCATCCTACAGCACAGCTACATGCACGTATTTTGCACGCATTCGCGCACACGAATACCGTTTGTATGCCATGTCCTCCTTGACATTTTTTTCGAAAGCTTTCCGTGCTTTCTAGCGGGGGGCTGCTGTAGTGACCTCGAACGTTTTATCAGGGAATATCTTGATGTCCTTATACGGCAAAAGGGCAGCAATTGTCGACTTGTTGCTAATGAACTCTCTAGCTGTTGGGTCGTCCATGAATTGGAATATAAAGGGGAAACTATGTTGCTGGGACTTTTTAAGTGGCCTCCTGCAATGGCATCTATAGTGAGCCATATTGCACGAACTGAGTATGTTGTGTTTCGCTAAGGAAAGTGGTAACCGGTATGGAACATTAAAAACCACTGCGTTCTTGGAGTTGGCAATGCGGTGGTATACTTCAGTAGACACAGAGTCGAGGAGGTGTCCCACCGAAACCGAATTCTTGGTCGATGTAGCGGCTACAGGATCAAGGAGAGTAGCCAGGGGTGAAACCTTTGAAAGGATTTCATCAGTCAGCTCGACCTTGTTTCTAATTTCGACGAAACTCTGCTTAAGGCTATTGGGACTATTAGAAGCTTAACCGTCGACGTTAACGAGGGCGACAGAGCAAGGCCTGGCTTTTGTCAGAGGTTAGGTGTGTTTGGATTCGCCAGCTTTAGCGAAACGGATTTTCCGAGTACTGGTTGGGGACCGGGATGGCATGATAAGTAAAAATATATGACAGAGGTGCAGAGGTAGCATGAATTCGACCCACAGGATAGAGACAAGCCAAAGTTCTGAGTGGACCAGGAGTGTACCTGGGTGCCATGTGCTCAAAGGTCTAGGTAAGACCTAAGCACCAGCGCGGTATAGAAAGTGAGCTTTATGTATAGTTGGGATTAGGAGACTTGGGACGATAGGGAATATTGAGATGGTAGAAATTTTGCTGTGTGGTATGCACGGGTGCAACCCACACAGGATACGGTACGTACTTAACTGTTGCTTGGATCAAAATAGCAGGTTGTGCGGGAAGGTATATTACAGATATGGGGTCGATGGACTGGGTGGAAGGAGAGAGCGCTCTTGTGGCAGAAAAAACAAATAAATGGAGGCACAGTGGGACAACAACTTCAGAAGGCCCACCGGTTGATGTGTAGCAAGAATAAGGTAGGAGTTGGGTTAAAGGGGGGCGATGCAAAGCGCTGGACGGATCTCACTGTGGCGAGAATCAGGGGAGATTTGCTAGGTAGGCCACTTAGAATGTTATTAAATGGGATTGAAGCAGTGAATAACCAATATAATCTATAACTCTAACTGGCGATAAGTACTAGTGTTATAATCCACAAGGCGTGCCTGGATAATGGGTCGTTTATTGCCACCAACGTGTTCGGACATTGACAAAACAAATCAAACGTTACAAACATCCTCATTTGCTAAGTGGCTGTCCTGTTCACTTGAAAACAGTCATCCTCCAACGGAGGAGCAGTCGTGTGGTTTGCCTGTTGTTGCTCGCCTTCTTGCGTTCGGTCTCTTGGGCATAGCGTTGTTGGTAATCCACCAATGACAATAGTTCCGCTTTCAGCCATCTACTACTTAACAAGTAGTATGTAGTGACCTCGATCGTTTTGAGAAAATGACTATTTTCTGGACACCATTTTGGATCTATTTTCTCCACGATCTTTTCTGACGTTTGACATTGACCTCAGTGTTCTCCGGTTGCCTACGTTTTACTGGACTGACTTTTCCGAGGTTTCCGTCGACCTCGTTTCAAATCACTTTCACTTTCGTTCGTTCGCTCGCGGTTCGCTCTCAGCACAGCCGTCCCGTTTCGTTCCGTTTTCCGTTCGGTGTATTTCTCGTATCGGTACTGTTTCGGTGCCACGATATATAGAATACACCTCGCATCTGTAAACCGACTTGCGTCTTCTCTATTTGTCCGATAGAGGGGATATCGTTGGTATTCGCTGCTAGACCCGATAGGAGACACGTTCGCCAGCCGCTCCCGAAAGTCTTCTATAAGTATATACACTCACGACAGTAGCAGCTGCTAGTTGGTGCGCCGCAGTTGTTTACAAAACAAGGTCACTATTTCAGGTAATGAGGTGATATACACTAAGGTGGACACAGTTAAAAGACTGCTTCAACGTGAAAATCACGTTGTCTAGTTTTTTTTTCATCATTTAGGCTCGGCTTTGTATCATCTCTAGCAGGAATTTTTATCAACACTGAAGAGTCGTATTTTCAGAGCTGTTAGCTGCGACACCCCACCGTGAATTCGTAATTGGTTATCGTGAAATAATAGCACAAGCCTTTTCCAGGAAATTTCGGTCCAAACCTACCTAAACTCAACCTTAGAAACCCTATCTATAAAGCACACACTGATTCTCGGCTTAATCATATCATTTAGGCATCTACCCGTACCTTGCTCTGAGTTGTTACCTCTCCGGCCTTACAGAGTATTCAGTGCTTGGTTGGGCGTTACTACGGTGAAGCTAAGACTAGATACTCAGAAAAATTCCATGGTTTTTTTCTGACACCCGAAATCTAACGAAACTTCAGCTGAAGCTATCACTGATATTTCGGCCAACTTTGAAATCCAAGCCCCACAGCCCTCAGTCACTCTCCTCACACACAGCTGCACATCGAGCTTGATCTTTACGAGCAGCTATATTTATTGACGGAGTGACTTGGTGATCTGTCTTTATACTTCTCTTTCTGAAGTGTATACACTTCTGCTGCTATAGAAGCCCAGTAAAACGTACCCATACACGGGTCAGGTATAACCTCCAGGCCCTCTTCAAATACGGTTGTCCCTGTTTTAGACCCAAAAGCATGTCTAAGTCTGTATTTAGTGGTCATTGTCCGCCTGGTCCAAAACGAACCACTCGGGCCTCCAGAGCGAAAAGAAACGCAAACGCCGACATGATGGCAGCTGTCAATACATGTTCTGTATCTCTGATCGATATATACAGCGGAGCCAAAAATAAAGTCAATGATTTGGAACAAAAGATAAAAAATTTATCTGATAAATGGCAATCGATTGAGTGTGTACTATCAAAGATTTCCCCACTGACAATCATTGCTGAACCAATACATCAAGCTGACCCCAAAATTTTTTCCAAAGCCGGTCGTTATATAGATGCAATAGCCTCGGAAACTCACAGGAGGATAAAGAACGCTCACAATTCTATAGTGTTAAACGTCCCGGACAAACTGTCAACACAGTCTGTTAAAGCCACAATACTGAATGCATGCAACATGGCTCATCACATGTGCCATTGCACTAGGCCTCGGAAAAGGTCACCACGATACTCCTGCCCTTTGCTGTTTCAGTTTTCTAACCAAATAATAGCTGCTGAGTTCATCAGCAACTGTCAAAGGACTGCCGCAGCTACGTCATTTAAAAACACCAAAATACACACCGATAAATATCCTCCACAAAAAGAGGTGTTCCGCGTACAGAGAGGCAAACCAGCGCCCTCCACTGGCACTGATCAAATGGGACCCGTAGATGCATCACCACATACTCCAATGAACAGGACTTCCGTCAGAACGCCTACTACGCCTGTGGCCCCTTCGGCATCCGTGGACCTCCGCCAGTCTAGTCCCCAGGATCTCACGCAAGTTTCGTGCAATTCAACCCAGAGTGCGGCACAGTCTTCTTCCGACAAGCTGAGAAGGCCATCACAAAACGTTCATGTAAAACCCATCAGGCAAGGTTTAAATGTGGCGAAAACCCGGGGTAGCAAATCTGCAGTGAGAAATGCGTCGGCATTGCCATCGGTGCACGTGACGCCAGCAGAGACCGTAGACTTAGATATATCGCCATATGTGTCACCGACTAACCACCAGGAAAACATCGGCACCTTGCCTCCCTAACTACCACGTCCGCTGGAATAAATAGCAAAAATCCACCTCATCAGACCTATCATTCCACATTTTCAGGGTCTTCCATAAATCTACCCAGAAGTTCTCCACCTCAGTTTAGCCACAAGACAACTGATCTACCAGTGACATCATCTCTACAGCCTAGTACGTCCACCTGGAGGCCTCATGATATGGCTGCAACAATACTGCCGCCGCCGCCGCCGCATATACCTAGAGCTATGGTGACCAAGCCCGGTAAGCACTGCCCAACAGGCATGCAACCAAATAATCCCCCCAGCCACTATCAACAGTTGGCACCCCTCCCTCAAGTCAGCTACCAGGTCGTCACCCCACTTCACGATCCTCCCTATTCAGATGCCGGCTGTGGAGTTCAGGCGGGCATCGGACCCTACAGCCACAACACAGTCCCCTCGCCTTAGCTCCCTCTGACTGACAAACCTGTAACCCCTATGAGCCTACAAGCCCCTTCCACGTTGGAGGCCCTATCGAATCCACTAACGCCAAACCGTCCTCAGATAATGTATGGCATGCCCCCACCATTCCTTAGACCCTCTCTCCAATGGACAAATCCTCTAAATCCCTATGATAAAAGCGCCAAATAATGGCCATTGTTTCCTTAGGTACATTCCACCACCGTCTGTGCCCTACCTTTGACAATGCCATGTGTCAAAGTTGTCTACCGCCCATTCGTTAACCCTATCTTCGTGTGAAAATCTGTATTCCAAACCGGGGCTGTTAACGGACTACACTGTTATGCAGTCTCGTATATTCAACCCTCCTCGGACAAATGGAAATGTCATTATATCAGACACTTCAGACATCCCGCACCTCTTAAGGGGTTTATCTACATCGGATCCTAGCACCGCCTGACACCATAGCGTCACCAGCCCTCCTTTTTCCAACATCGCGCCATACTACGCAACAGCTCATAGAACAAACCTTCCAATTCACGGCTCTGATTTACCACCTGCATATGGACCTGCTAGTCAGACCAAGAATCTAGACTATTCCGCACCACACAACCCACTTGACCAACCAAATTCCCCAAAACTAAATACCAATAACAGTATCTCTTTGGTTCTTTTTAATAGCCAATCCATCATAAACAAAATTCGGCACTTGCGATATCTGGCCACTAGTTCTAATTATGATATAATCTTGATCACTGAAACTTGTTCAACCAATTGCACTCCAACAGACCAGATTTCTCTCGTAGGCTACAATGTCTTCAGAGTAAATAGGGAAACTCGACGCGGTGGAGGTTGTTTGGCATTTGTCAAGCAGACCTTTAATACAACAGCAATTCATCATCCTCTACTCGACTCTATCCCGATTCACTTTGGCTAACTGTCCACATTCCTGGCTCTGAACTTCATGTTGGATGTTTTTACCGTCCACCAAGCGAAAATTTCTCCGGACCCTCATACCTAATTGATGCATTTAAATACCTATCCCTACTGCCCTCAAGTGTAGGGGTTATTGCTGGTGACTTTAACCTGTCCAAGATAGCTTGGCCATTTTTATCTGCACCCGCCAACCTTTTACCATTTGTAACAAGTATTACTGTATGAGGGTGGGTACAGCATATCCACTCTCCTGCGAGAAAAAACAGTATTTTAGATCTCATTTTCACCCATGGCGTCCCTCATATATTTGTCTCAATCTCCCGAAGTTTTCCCGGTAGCGATCGCAATCTGGTTAACTGCCGCATTCCCACTCACCCACAGCCTTACCTGAAATCACACTGCATCAAACCCTCTCCTCTCCCTGACTGGAAGGTTCTCCCTACTACCATTCGACAAGCTGATTGGAGTGAGTGTTTTCTCCCTTGTGACCCACAACACGCCACTGATATTTTCTATGCACAGTTTTCCAGATGTCTTGATAGGATTACCTACCTCCCCTAGCAAAGGAATAATAGGAAATCCTATATCACTCCGTTGCAAACAAAGTATGCCAAGCTCCAAAAAATTCATGAAACTACACACGACTTTTCAATTCTTATTCCTTTTTTGCCTCACTTCTACTATTCAGAAGCTTGAAGAAACTACATTGCGTAACCAGGAAACAAAGGCTCTGCGGCACCAAAATAGATCCCTTCGGCTGTCATTATTGTACAGGACCAGAACCTCTCATAATCATGGAAATATCCCTCACACTGTTTCAATGGACAGTGTATACGCCTCTACTCCCTTTTTTATTGCGGAGGCCTTCAACTCATTCTTCGCCTCAACTATGGCCCCTGTTATTAATGTAGACCCTCCGCCTCTTCTCCTAGTTACCGCTTCAACTCTGTCCACAGTGAAATTTGACGCCTCAATTATCTCCCAATTATTAACCACTTTCAAGCCATCATCTTACCCGGGACCTGACGGCTTACCGCTCATTGCAATAGTTAAAAGCGGACCTGACTTACCTTACCTGCTACTGAATATATTTACCCTATCAATGAACTCCAGTCTGGTGCCCGCAAACTGGAAATGCTCAGTCATAATCCCGCATCACAAGAAAGGTCCACTGCATGGGGTAACAAACTACCGTCCCACTAACTATACCCTTGTCCTCTCTCGCCTAATGGAAAAAATCGTAAAAGAACACATCGTCAAGCACCTCTTTCAGTTGAAAGTTATTAATCCTCGACAACACGGCTTCCTTCAATCAAGATCTTGCGCAACCTGCCAGCTCGATTTTTTAAATCTCATCACTGAAATGGCAGACAATGGAATGGCCCTCATAGTACCTTACTTGGATAAGTCAAAGGCATTTGACCGCGAGCCACACCCACATCTTCTGGCCAAAATCCGATCATTTGGCATTACTGACCCTTTACTATCTTGGATCAATTCTTACCTGTCTAATCGCTCTCAGGTTGTCTCGATAAACGGACACTGTTCCAATCCTAAACCAGTTACAAGCGGTGTTATACAGGGTAGCGTTCTTGGCCCTCTGTTGTTCCTCATGTATATAAACGACATATTCCTCCCAGTGAACCATGGCACCCCATTTCTTTTTGCCGATGACATTAAAATTGTATACTCATTCAAGCCTGAATGCATCGCCTCGGCTATCTTAAACATCTCTAAAGACATATCTGCACTCCATAGATGGTGTTCAACATGGCAGATGAATTTTGCCGCTGACAAATGTGAGGTTCTTACATATAAATGCAAGTTACCTCCAGGATCCTTAACCGTTGGTGGTTCAACCATTGCTAACAAGCAAATAGTTCGGGACCTTGGCTTGAACTATTCCTGCACATTTAATTTCTCGGAATATTCGGCCCTCCAAGTCGCTAAGGCCAGAAAGTGTCTAGGGCTAATATTTCGCTCCTTCCAACTTCGAGACTGCATTCTTTTCCTTTATAAATCTCATGCCAGGCCTTTATTAGAATACTGCCCACTGATCTTTTCTAGTATGCGGAAATCAGAAAGAATTGGTATCGATTCAGTTCAACGTAGTTTTACCAAGCGACTGATTGGATGGAGCTCAGCCCTCACTTATAAAGAACGCTGCTCATTTTTTAAACTAGACCCTTTATGGCTTCGCCGTATGAAACTGAACCTTATCTTTTTGTATAACATCCTTCACAGTCGGACATATACTTCTAATCCACTGCACTTTGCACCCGTTTCTAGCTATCCACTTCGTTCTAAAATTCTTACCCTTTCAACCCCTATTACCAACACCAGCTTACGTTCACATTTCTTCATCACAGTGTACTCTAACTTATGGAACAAATTACCGTTAGAAATACGCAGTTCTACTTCCAGCCATCGGTTTAGAAGTGCGTTGGATACATTCCTCACGGTTACCCAAACCTTACAGCTCCTAAATGTAGACATGTCCGATGACCAAGCCTATGAGAAGGGTCTAGACTTTTGAATCGCGCAAACACCGGCGGTCTATGACAGATGAAATTAAATAACCATTCTTAGTTTTTTCGCCTTCTGCAATCGAAAAACTAGTCTCAGAGAGTCACTGTCCATTATTGTTGCCTCTTTGTATCGATTCTCATTTATCCTCAGCTGGGAGCATCCCAGACTGCGCTCCTCTACTTTTTCTCTATTTCCAGACCTTCATTCGTGCGTACCTTTCTCTCGATGACTCTTAATACTCTGGAGACCACACCGGTCACTAACCCGGCCTACGCATCTACCTGACCGTTGGCAATTCATAGGCTACCCGTCCGATGCTCCCTTGGTTACGTTCCGGGATCCCCTGGTGCCTGGCCACCTGATAGCGGACTACCTGATACCCACGGCCGTTTGGCCCCACCAAGAAAACTCATGTCAATCCCAACGGTGCGAGGCGCGGTCAGATCGACCGCTTTGGCCGGTGCACATCGGGCGGACAGGCCAACTGCAACGATGTGCGGGCGCAACTGGGCTGGCGGATCGCACCTCCTGTCACCAGAATTGGTTTTCAGGTTGGGTGTCCAGCGCGCGGCCAGCCTCACCCACTAGCACCAATTGCGGATTGAAAAACAACGCCCCCTGCATCTTACTGCTGCCACCCATTGCCTCCTTCAACGTTCCTGAACAAGGTTAATCATACAACCGGTCAAGTTCAGCATCAACATGTGCACATATACTCACTCGGCTCAGGAATGTACCCTACTATTTGTGACTACTGGCATGTATATCCATCGACTTATCTTTTATTTGTCTGAACTGATGCCCTGTTCACCCTCATTCTATTATATACAGTTACTGGATTCTGTACCCCAAAACATGAAACGGTTTCACTGTTCAGATCTTTATTATGAATATGACCATCCCTGGTACACATTTGAAGAGACCACTCATCCAGTTGGTAACTTGTATGTCACCACTACATTTATCTAAACAAAACCATCTTCCAAAGATTCGTTTCTCACCTGCCAACAATTGCACACAAAACGAAATGGTCCTCCTTCCAGCGCTTCATCTGCGTGACACCACCTCTATGTTCAGTGTATCGTTCCGTTGCATCTTTTCTCATTCAGCCATTTGCGTTTCATGACAGTTGCATTGGCAATGAAGTATTCACAATCCAGGACATAAATAGTTCGATTGCTTCCTTAGCTTTTCATGTCAGACTTCAGCATATCCAGCTTTGCAATCACCTGCACTTCCTGAGAGCTGCTCATATGTACTACTCGTGTACCACTGCACCAGTCCACTATATGTCCACCTACCGCATCCACTTTGTTGCCAACTTTAGATGCTCTCGCGCTACTCATCAACGAACCCGGACAAATTTATAATTGTATCACCTTTCACTCATCTATGAACCATTGCCGCTGCTCCGGCAAGATTCATGGTCAGCCACCTGCACCCCAATCCATAGTGCTCTCTCTACATCTTGAGCTGAAAATCAACTTTTGTAATTTAGGCTGCCGTTATTCTGTCTGTCCCTCCCGCCAAAGTCTCAGGTTGGAATTTCCTCAGCGTACCTAATCACACGATTATCTGCGCTTTCTGAAGGCTCCAGTGATGGACTACTCCCAGTTTATTCCTTTAGATATTAAACATATGAACCACTATTATGCCCACTTCGTTGTACATTTGTATTCCTCATCGGTCAGTCCTGGAGCAACCCCCGATAAACCAATGGTCGAGCACCGTTTCACCCACCTATTACCTATTGCCATTTTTTCATCAGTCCTCCACGATTAGGCATCTACGCCGAAGAACACTGCGAAAGCGATTTCTCCAAACCTTTGCCGGCAATGAAATATACGTATGCCAATTTACTGACCTTCCGGTTGTTTCCCAAATGCCCCATGTCAGACTCTTGCCAGCGCATCCCGTTACATGTTTTGACAGTATCGTTTATGCACCACCCCCATGTGACTTCATAAGATCATCGTGTATCAACTCCTGTATCCACCCTGTTGTCAACTTGTGTTCATCAATTAACCTGAAACGAACTCTTTATTCGAATCGTGTTTCATTCACCTGTCAACTTTCGTCACTCTGCTCCAGTGAAATTTCCAGGCTCGGGCATTTACATCCACCTCTTTATGAGGGCTTCATCCACAACCTCTTGATGAATAGTAAATACTAATTCCGTGGTTAAACGACTGTTTTATTTGAGCAATCCCCCTCCTCGAAGTACTTCACAAATCCTTCGGTATTATATTTCTAATATTTTCCGGGTCATCTTGGCTGCTGGTTCAAGTGCATGTCCTTCATCACCCAAAGTCCTCCAAGTTTTCGTTGGTGCTTTTTCGAAGGTTTTCTTTGTCAGTTTACTCACCCCTGCGACTTTACATCGACGATATCCGAAGTACTGCGCGTTTTTACTTCATCGCCGCTTCACTTCATCACGTATCCCGAGGGCGGAGCCGATTTCATTCATTTCGGAGAGGTGCGTCCACCTGACCTTCAAACTCAAATTTGCCGGGCATTCATTAGTGTGAACACTAAAACCTGTACACTTTTAGGCTGCATTTACCCAAATGAATATCCAAGGAACCTCTTTGTGACCCCACCTGCATCACATGATCATGCAGTCGAGCACTCTTTGTGTGTCCCCGAAATAAACCATCATTATAATTGAACCGTGATAAAGGCAAAAAAGAAAACCAGACAACTTGAATTTCACGTCGGAGTGACCTTGACCTGATTCCTGACATTGACCTAATTCCAAGATGATACAAAACGCGATCCTCATTTAGGAGTTCTAGAAAGCCGAATATATGGGATCGAGCTACGAATGAAAAACATCCCTGAAGAGAGAATCGGAAACCTGTAAATCCAAAATTTGTTGATGGACTGCTCAGGATAGGTGGTAGGCTGACAAACTCTCACCCAGGTTCAGACGCGGAATATCCATATTATCACATTCTCGGCAACCCATGATTTACTTGATGATTAACACATACAAACAGTAGAAAGACAGGTTGAGGAAAGCCACCTTTCGAGAGTAATTCGGAAGCGGTTTTGGATGCTGAGAAGAAAGGCAACCGCAAAACACAAAATTCGACGTTGTGTTCGATTAAGGAGACGCATCGCTTTCGCCGGCAAGCAATACTCGGCTCCGTTGCCGGAGCGTAGTGACCCCGGGGTGGTGGCCGCTTGGTGAAACCAGCCTTAACCACTTCGGAACTTTGTGGTTTGGGCAAAGGGAAAGGATAGAAAAAGGATACTTGTGCCTCAATAAGTGCACGAAGTCCTGGACAATACGCATGGAGGTTGCGCATGCAATGATCACCGACGATTTCCTCAGGGCCCTATGGCTCTTCCGCAACTGAGGGGGCGTACCATCAGACATCTAGTCCGACGGTGGCTCGAACTTTGTGAGAACTCAACAAGAATTTCAGAGTAAGCATAAGAAAGTAAACCGGGATAAGTTGCAGGAACAAACCTTGGCGCTTCTACCCCCCATTCCCCGCGGACCGATCACCGTGGTGGTGCTTGAGAAAGCTTGATCAGATCCACCAGACGGATATTACTGTCGTTGTTGGAACAAAGACAATGAAACGCTGAGCATCATGATGACCGAGTTCGGGAGGATCTTGAACAGGTGCCCTCTAGTTCCAGTATCTGGCAGCGACTCCAAGCATCTGGCGCTCACCTCAAATGACCTGCTGACCTTAAGTTAGAATGTTGGATTTCGGAGGCTGACAGGCCTTCGTAGTAGCAATCTACACGGATGGAGGCAGGCTAGTTATCTGGCAAGAGATTTTGGAAGAGATGGCTGCGAGAATATCCACCAGCCCTGTAAACTCGACAGAAGTGGCTCTTCAAAGAAAGACCTTTCAAAATTGGCGATTTAGTGATGATCTCCGACTAGCGTACTTATTTTAGCACGTGGCACTAAGCCGTTGTCACGGACGTTATGGGCAGCTCCAACGAGCTAATAAAAGTGGCAAATGTAAGGACAGCCGAGGGGACGCTGAATCGTGAGGTGCGCAGCATCCGTCTACTGGATGGTGAAGACGGACCAGTGGACGCCAACGAATCAGTCTCCCGATATCATCCAGCTGTATGTCTTGATCCAAAGTAACAACCCCAGTCAACTGTACCACAACAACCATTTTTATGATCACAACGCTCCGCTTATGTGCTAAAACATCCACACTGGTTAGCGAACACACCGTGAGTGAGTACAGCCTTCATCTCAGAATCCCAGTAGATCGTTGTAGCCCCCTGAAGGCCCGACCATTGTGAGCCAACCGAAAGACCGTTCCACTAATCGCGATTGGTGTTTTCAGTACACGTGCCACTTGTACTCCCACTCACACAAAAATAAAAACATAAGGAACACAGTTTTGCCCCATACCTCCAACAAGACACGACACTGCTTCACGACATCTGGTTTTTTCGCTGGCAAAGCCGAAGACGTTCCCGCACGTCGTCATAACTATGACTTCCCCGCCTACCCAAATATATCTGCACTCCTACTTACCCGCAGGCGCGGGAAACAGTTCCGCTCCATACCCCCAACAAGACACGATATTGCCTCACAATTTCTCTTTTCATTATTGGCTTTGATGAAAACGATTATTTGTATGGTCACTTCTATGGCTTCTTTACAAAAAGCTCACACACGAACACCCACATATTCTTTCACGGTCGATCTTTCGAAGACAGTGTATGGGTTCGGAATCTACAAGTCGTCCTCCACGCCTGCTGCCTAACAGCAGCTCTCGCGGACAACCCAAAGGAACATCTCGTCGGCTTGGCCATCTGATTGCCTGCGATCGTTGGTATGTGATAAGAGTGCGGACGTCAGCGGTAATAGCCATGCGCGCTGAGAGCAGGGTCTATGTAGACAACCAAACCTTTGACTCTGTTAGGATCTGAAGGGTTTTAGTGGGCGGTGTGGCAATCAGTTGTAGGAAATCCTTCAAAGGCAATATTATTTCGTGATTTCATAACACCACATTCTTACGTACACTGTTTGCGTGTTCCTTACACCTTACTTTTCTACGGCCCAACCTTCGTTTGTTCACGTCCAACGAGTTAACTTGTCATATCCCATCTTGGACCTGCGTGACGCACATGCTTGCCGCTCGCATGCCGTGGACTTGGTTCTTGTTTTTGGGCCTGTGTGATGGCCCACTTAATAATTCAGTATGATAAAGTTTACGGATCAGCCGTGCTTTAGCTTCGGGGTCCCTTCGAATTCGGCCACGTTTTACTGAAAAACAGCTACACCTGCTATATGGATATTCAAAGGTTTTCTGATTTTTTTGTAGTACTGTCGGCCAATCAATCATGACGTAATCCGTCTGCGGACGACCATTCATGGCGACTTAGGTCCGCAGTGGCAAGAGGTATTTTTTCTTTAGATAAACGACCGGATAAGCTGCCGGCTCCTAAGGCTGCGAAAGCTTCGGCCGACTGGTTTGCCTCTGGTTTGCCTGTTTTTATCGGGTCGATCAAGCTCTGAAATACATTATCGGCGCCGGTGTAGAATAAAAAGACGACCTATGGTCCTAAGTACGTGGAAACTCACATCGAAAGGCACTGTAGAGGGAGACTTCCTAGGCGTGAACCCACAGGTTCGATGGGAAGAGGCTTACATGGGCTGTTACGGTCTGTCCTTCAACAAGAATAGTGAAGAATGAAGATTACTTGGTGAATGCCCACAAAGCATAGCCTCTCTGGTTTACTTCGCGATGAGAATGTACTAGTCCCTCTTATAGGGGATTCAACAGAATAAACTGCGCAGCAGTAGGTGTCTAGCTCGTGTGCATGCCTCCGAAGGTGTTCTGGATGCTGGGTTGTCCGCGACCAACCACCTTAACTGCGGAAATATAAATGAACTGAACGGTCGTGTGCCCGTATCTTGTTCAGGCTGCTGCGCAGTCAGGGTAGCCTCAGGTGCTTCATTTTGCAGCCATAAAATAACAGTGCTTGGTGAGGCCTAGAAGATTGAAGAGAATACGGACCAAGTGGCCGTTTATGCAGAAAATGTAAGCCCTCTAGGGAATTACGTAGGGGGTTCAACAACCCTCAGGGACACAGTTAAAGCAGATGACTTAGTAGAGGGTGCCGCCATGTGGTACATGCACGCATGAAGCGTGGGTGCAAATAAGGGGACTTTCTGACAAAGCGGAATCGCTCAGTAATTATTGCTGTTACAAAGACACGGCTGAAAGAGGGCCAAAGTGCCATACCACTTTGGGACACAGCCTGCATACGCGATAGAATAGACGGTGGACTGGGCATGTTTTGCCTGTGCTCGCAAGTCCCTGGACTATCATCCGTGTGTGATTCCTCAGTCTTTCAGTTCCAGTGGAAAAGCCGCCACAGATAAAACGCGGAAACAGTACCCAATTTTAGCCAAAAAATGGACACTCTGTCTAGCAAGAGGCCAGAAATGCACTGATATATGTGGCGTCGCTATAGTTCGTCCGGCGTGGTGGGCAGAGTTGGGTTGCTATAAGTCATAATTTCGGCTGGTCTGCGGGTTGGTGTGAGGGGGAGGTAGCAGGTTGTCTGCCAGTGGTCGATGTGAACAATTAATTGCGACGGACTGATTAGTTCATGGGTACAAGCGTCACCACCGCACTGCTATATCGGATATGCAGGCTTCACCACTAGTTCATGTTCATCAAGCGCCTTATCCGTGGATTGGAAAAATGCGGACTGTGGCCTCGCTGATATTGTTTCCAGCGAGATTTATAACCCCTGACGCCTGATTGTTTAGGTCGGATGGCCTGATGCAGGAGCACACAAACCTCATTTTTGCTGAACAAGCTGGCTCTTCTTTTTCGGGGCGACAAAAGCTTTGTATATAGGCTGGATGTTGTGAGATAGCAGCCTAGTTTACAACCTGATTCGAGGGAGACTTTTGATCCACTGATACCTGCTCGTTTTAGCTGGAAATCAAGGACTTAAATGCCACTGAGTGCCACTTCCAAAGGTTGTGATCATTTGTCTTTATTTGGGCTCAGTCTTAGGGTATTGTCCAAATACGTGGCAGCTCCCTCAGTTTCTGTGGGCAAGGTGCCAGTTATTTTTTTGAAAAGTGGTTGGATCCGTCTTCACAGTGCATGACAAGAGAGTGAACAGGAACAACCAAAGATAGGTTTCCACTTCCTGCGGTTCCTTCAGTCCTCATCAACCTCCACTTGCAGACACGCGGCCTGAAAATCCAACTGTGCAAAACGTGTTCCTCTATCAGGTTTTATAGGTAAATCCTCCGGGAGGGGGCGTGGGTACTGATGCATGTCCAGAGCCGCATTGAGGCCAGTAAAGAAGTCGGCACACGATCAAACTTTGTCATCAGGCATCTTGACAATGTTAACTGGTGTGGCCCGTGCGGAATGGTTCCGAGGCTGAAATACACCTTGCTTTTGGATGCTTTAAATTTCCCCGTCGAAGATGGGACAGTAGCCCATGGAGCTGTTCGCTTCTGGCTGGAACATAGATTTCACGACAGAAAGCAGACACATATTAGCTTTTGTCTTAGTGTAGCACCTAAGACCATCTTGGAAGGCAGAGCTAAATGACTGTTGCAGACGTGGTGTCAGTATGGTAACCATGTGATCAGAGGTCTGATTGCTCTGTTCCAGCTTCATCATTGGTTCGAGCTCACCAAGAGCCCCGTCAGTGCGTTGGAATGAGGCGGAATGAACATTTCCTGTTCCCAGCGTGACCTCCAACTTCCTGAAGTGGTCAACTACCGGAGATCGACATACCCCAAGAGGATCTCCAAAGCTTTCGTTGGGTCACCTGCTCGCCCCCTGTGCTCCAACAAGGATCAAGTTCACTGCCTGAAGTCTCTGTTCTTGAATAGGGCTCTTTAGGATGGCAAGCTACCCGATGGCCTCTGGGACCAGCGTGCCACTATAGGCGCCTGTTCCTCGGTCATTGTAAGTGGACGGGAATACAAAAATATTGACGGAAGTGAGGATTATTAATGAAGATGGTTTGTAAATGGATGGTGGTCTCCTGACAGAAGGTCTGGATTGCAATGCTAGGGCGAAGCTAGAGGAGAATAAAAGAGAATGTTTGAACTGAGAACAACGAATTTATTACGGTGGAGCTGGATAAAAGATGGCAAAGCAAGTATATTAGGAAGAGTTTATCGAGGGCGTCGTGTGGGGTGACGATCATTATATTGGATACTAATAAGGTGACTGTGGAGAGGAAGTGGGCGGTAAGTGATGTCGGCGGTGCATAGAAAATTACTTGAGTCACCTTTTCCTAACCCTATCAAAAATCCAGGAAGCCCTCATAAATTTGCTTCAACATGGTGCATGTGTCGCTTACTTAGGCGACATCAACCAATTCTTTAAGGACAATTTTGAGTTGGCCTTGCGTCTAGTAGGCCTGAATGCCTTCAAACAACTTGTCTCATGATCGGGAATAAACAGTGACGAAGAGCTTGCTTTTAATTTCGTCCTGCAGTTTGGAGCTTTATTAGCACTATTCCTTATGCATAGGGGGTATGGCGTGTCTTGGGCAAAATGTACTCGTGTTGGAGGTGAGCGATCTGAAATGTTGGAGGTTGAATAGTAAGTAAAGATTGGGCCTTGCACGCCATAGCTATAAGGGTTCGGGCTTAAACGACTTGCACCTCTGTGATCCATGGAAGATGACGAGCCTGGTAATTGCTTACTGAAGAAACTCTGAAACCTTCCGATCGCGAGTCTCAGATACGTGCATGTGGGGGTGTGTGGTAGAGGTCAGTACTAAAGCTGCCGTTTGGAGTGAGGTGTAACGATTGGAAGCCGGACTTCGGAAATTCTTAATGTCTTGCAGATAAAGGCTATTGTTCTCTTGGCCTTGGCCAATTGGTAGACAGTTTGTTCTTGAAAGTCAAAGGTGAGAGAACACCAAAGGCCCACTTCTCTTGCAGCGGAGTTACGGGAATGTACAATCCTTTCATTGCGGGGAATCCGGGAGTGTTATGGCTCCTGTGCGTGGGTATGACACTCTTAGCAGCGAAGAAACTCATTTTCAAAGTATTTCACTGTATGTCCTAGGCATTCAGGTCATTGACAACTTTGGTGAGGATTTGGGTAGAGGCATGTGGTTTAAAGTAATAGATGGTTCCGATGTCATCGGAAAATAGAAAAGCTGTGTCATGATGAGTTGCAATGAGTACTTCGCTGATGTAAAGCAGAAGTAGAAGTGGTCCTAACAAGCCACCTTGGGTAACCACTTGTGATCTGCTAGGGTGATAAAAAGGTGACCTTCAACGTTCAACACTAGCGATCCCTTGCCAAGAAAGGCTGACAACCAAGGAAGAAGTGGGTCATTTTCACCATAAAATTTGACCTTATTCAGCGACTCAGCGTCCGAAGGTGCGGTCAAGCTCCTGCGCCGTATAGAAGAAGATAACTATAAATGCCTCGCTAGGGTAAGCTGACGTTTTGATGGGATTTGGAAAATGGATTTTTTGACAGACACGACCTGAACTTTGAGAAGCCGTGATGATTGTTATTTAGTAACACGCCGGTGAGACGGAAAACGGCTATTATAGCTTTCGCAACTAGTTCAGTTATCCTGGATATGATGGGAATGCGGTCTACGGAGCGATAGCAGGGTCATTCAAGGCTCGGTTTTATAAAGAGGAATTATAACTGATGATTTCCAGTGGGAAGAGAAGATGCTTCGTGCCACTGAGAGGTTCGTTAGGTTTAACAAACGGGTCTTAATGTCCTAGCCACCAAAAGGAAACAGACCTAAAGGGATACCAAGGGTGGCGTTTAACGGCTTTCTGATTTCACCGGCTGCGAATAGTATGAGTGACAAGGCATCAGTAGACAAGAAAAGTGGAATTGCGGGTTGCTTCATCATGGTCCGCTACGAAAGTAAAGGCGGAAAAATTACTGAATGCCACCGCAGGTGACTGAAGAAACTTCACACAAATAGTCTCTGAAGGGGGTAAAAGCGGTGTTTCGGCTGTGGAGCGAGGGTTTGTTGTTTTGGTAAACCCGGAGAGAACAGCATTTTGATTCGGTTGGTTGGGGGCGCACTGTTCTTGCCTTTTCAGCTTAAGCTCATTTTCCCTTGGTAGGTGTCGTGAGAGTTGGCTGGCTCAGGGAAAAGTAGAGATTCGTTGGTCCTTTCATAGGCATGCTGGAGGTTCTGAAGTGCACGCTGAATCTTTTGTTACCCATCAGTCTTCCTGAAGTTGACTTTGACTGTCTTTGGTAAAATGAGGTTTAGAGTGGAGAATAGGATGGAGTTCATTACATCCGACGCCAGCTGCGGGAGAGAGGACGAAGAAGGCCATCCCCTGTCTGCGTAGATTGGATAGCAGGGAGAGCATCCCAACTTGCATATTGGCGTTTTTCGATTTTGAATGCTTCCATGGTGATGCATATGTATGGAGAATTCACATAAAACGATCTTATGACTGCCGCAAGGAAAGTGGCTAAGGACGCTTCCCAGTACTTTCCGGGGGGGCTGAAGTGGAGAGAAAACCAAGAGTACATTTCCCTTGGGTGGGTGAGGTTATGCTTAGCATTCACCTGCACGGATACGTGAAATGAGACAACGTTATTTCGGGAAGGGTTTTTAAGGTTTTCCGAAGGATGCTGGTAAGAATGAGGTCCTCGGAAGTGATTTTACCGGCGTGCATGAGTTCAGCTACCCTATAGAATGGATCGGTGATTGCGTTTATATTACTTTTGTTAAGGCCTGAAGGAAATTAGACAACCTATGGCGAGCTGTCTGTGTAACTCCGGGATAGAGATTTAAACGTGGTCTTGCGTCTTATCTATGACAGAGGGTTTGAGTGTGCCCCGAGAGCTAGGAATCCGCCAAAAAGTCCTTCAGGTTCATTGGTGGCGAATATACTTTGACCTGATATGGATGTGTTGGATAAGAGTTTTATCCGTCACCCGAGTTTCTATGATGGGGAATACATCTGGGAGAGATGGTGGTGCGGAATGGCGGACGGATATAAGTTCGCTCATAAGAAAGCGAGAACTGGACAGCGCTATAGCAAACTATCAGCCTGATGACCATGATGCACACTGAATGGATGAACACTAAAGGTGGTTGTCGCGAGGGGAGATATGGCATAGAAGGGAGCGGGATACCCAAAGGAGACGAAAGAACCGGAAAAATTAGAGGGAGTGGCATTAGACGGGACGCATGGCTTGGTTGAGAGGGCCTTAAGTTATCAAGGGAAACAGCACTCGGATAAGTTGTTGGCTTGACGACCTGAATAGTTCCGTTGCGATTTCCTTTTTACGTGGTGGCTGAGTTGTTGTCACGTTTTACTAAGTAGGGTCAGAGGGTGAGACCCGGGTCTTCAGAGTGTGACATTTTTTCGCAGATATTGCTTCTCCATTTTCTGGAGTTCCCTGCGGATGCCGTCGTGAATGCAATTCATTCTACATTAAGTTCGGGCTGGCCAGGAATGATCAGTTTTCTTCTTGACAACGGAGGGCTTGGGGAATTTGGGTGAGGTTTAGAGTTGTTTTTCTAACCGGTGAAGGGTTTTGGACTTTTGGGTGTGTCAGCTTTCGCTGATTCAAACTGTACGCTCTAGGCGTTGTTTGTAACTTTGACCGTAAATCGTGTCAAAACCAAGATTGGTTTGGAGTGTATGGAAAAATCGATGCTTCAAGTAAACTGTAATTGTGAAATCTGAATTTCTAGTAACAAATATTCAATCGTTGTTCAGGCTGACTGAAGGCGTAGCCATGGATTATTCTGCATCATCCATTGCAGTTGATCTGTTCTTACCTTCAGTCGAATCCAAGGCACTGGCCACATTTCACAATCCACCACAAATCTATGTTAGATAAGTGGTCGATACCTTTGGATATCTGAAAGCGGAACATTGGAGTGACTTTTTACAGAGTCTCAATAACCAGCCTACCTCAATTAACTTCACGATAGAGACTTAGAGCGCTGACATGATCACCAGTTTCCTTTACTGCCAACTGCAAGTAGACAACCCCCGTAGGTTTACAGCGAGTATTCACAGGAAACTTACGTATTCCGACAGAAACCTGGAGTTTGACTCAGCCCATCACCCATGCATACAGTGAGCACTCTTATCTTAACTGACCAGAAGATTCAACAAATAGTGCAACGACGATGCCACTCGTAGACAAGAAATGCAAAGCACACACAAGGTCCTTTAAAGCAACAACTATCCGTCGGGACTAATAACGGATGTACTAAGAAACAAGTCAGTAACATACGACAAGAAATGGGTACACCGGCTAACCTTCGTTGGTACCTCGTACAGACCGGGGAAACCGGGGGCAATCAGGAAAGTACTTGGCGCATACGGTATCCGTGTTTTCTTCTGAATGGATAACACACTGTGAAGTCATCTCACGAGGAACGTCGATTCACAACACACACACGAACGGAACAGTTTTGTTTACATGACAAACTGCAAAGACTGCCGGCTCGATACATTGGACAAACATGCAGACAGGTCAAAACCAGACTCGCAGAACACGAAACAAAAGAAAAATGCTAACCGAGAGACCAAACGGCTTTAGGAAGGTTAGAAAGCGACTCTGCAATCGCACTTCACACGATACCCGAAAAACATACCACCGACTATGAAAACACCGGAATCCCCCAGTATGGATTTCGTACACACACCGAGCGCCTCTGCTCGTAGGCCGTGGCAGCTAACACCCACCTATAATGTCTCAACCGAGGCAATGGGGCAGAGATCTCAACCATATTTATGGCACTTACTACAAGGAAGGATAAAAACCCAAATGGCCACAAAACCTTGCTGACCACAAATGACAGCACTATCACGGCCACATAGTACGGACCGAGGTTCAACACCCACCCTTGCATTAAACTAAATCGCAAACATGCGGCCCAACACAAGGACATTGTGACTAACACCCGGCCGCTGTAAGCTATCATTCCAGTTTTTTGGTTGTATATCTTGCTTCGAAAAGGTTACCGGTATTGAGAGAAAACTCAACAACCCACCAACGATTTTGTCTACGCTGTTTTTAAAGAATAAACCTTTACCTTGATCGGATATTCTTTGAACCAGTGGAGGTAATCATGTCGTTTGAGTAGTAGTATGACAAATGTTATGAGTTTGGGAGTCGGGGGAACTTTTATCACTTTTGCCGTCCTCGTTAAAAGAAATTTCGGCAAACGGTCTCATTGAGGGTACTCTAATTTTGGCGTCTGCTACGGGGCTCAGATGGAGAGGAGACTGAGAAACTATACAAGTCAGCTGCTAATTTTTGACCAAATACTAAAGGCTTTTTTGTGGTGGCCAAAGTTTGGCAGGAGGGACTGCTGGCTAAGAATATACCAGGGTTATTGTTTCGGCATGGATCTTGTGAACCGCTGTCATGTGCTTTCGCTGGCAAGTATCTTGTGCGCCTGAATTGTGTGCAGGCAAAGACAAAAGGTTGTCGGCTGAAAACCTCCCTGGCAAAGACTCCTCCAAGGAGCTGAGACAGGAGCAGACAAGCCTTTAGCTGAGAAGTTTTGCGAAGTTTCACAAAATGGCATGGTTTCAAATCCAGGTTGCGAGTCTTTAAGATTGAATTCGTGGTAGATGAGGGAGGTTATCTATCTCGAATGCCAAATACAATTGTTTTGTGGGATTTATTGAAGCTTCCGAAGCTTTCTGAGGCAACGGGGTCGATGAGCCTTGTGGCTAAGATTAAGTTAGCCTGAGTGTGGTATACAGACTGGTTGGGCTGAAAGGATAAGATAATTATGTGACCAGTGACTTGATCCAAGATATCAAACCGAGTAGAAAAACTACCGATGATTTTGCTTATTTCGGCAGTTGCTGTGGTAGTACCTCTAGTGCACCTACGGGGACACTGAACAAAAATTTAGGGTGCTTTGGAGGTGAAAGGTCTTGCGACCGACAGCGTCAACTGCAATTTCGGGAGGGGGCCAGTTTTAATAAGAGAGGCTTAAGCTGAAACAGCCCAAGTGTTAGTTCCACACCGGAAAGGCAAGTTTTTGGCCCACGATGCCTCCGTCTAGAAAACAAAATTTGACCCGAGTAAAATTTCATCAGTCTCAGTTTGGCTAACCCTTGACAACCTTGCTGAATTCAGGAGCTTTTTAGGACTGGTTCTTTATTACCATCGTTCACCAAAGATTTTGCAGGACGGACGGTACCCTTTAATGCTGTCTTGCACGAAGACCAGCTTTAACTGGGATAACTGAAGTGAGCAGTCCCTTACATACTTGCGTTCAGCTCTCCCCTCGGCACCCGTGCTAACATTTGGAGACACCTGCGAAGGAGCTGGTGATTTTGTTCTTGACACGGGTATGATTGAAAGGGTTGATGAGGCCGTGTTACCACAGTTTGAAGGGGATATAGTGAAGCATATCCTAGCCCACGGAAGAAAGACTGTAGTTAAGCAAAAAAATAATATTGCACAGCGTTAAAATAAATACTAGTTCTGATCACCTTTGCCAAAATGTTTCGAGTAAACCTGATTGGGTGTGGACTTTGAATTCACACAGACCATCAAGCTCCTTGCTGATTACAAAACTTTAAATGCACCCAGAGGCAGAGAGCTCGGTGGCGGCAGCGGTTGCCGGAGTTTGGTTACGTGATTGAACATTGGGCCGGTGGCCGTCTTTGGAACGCGGATGCCTTATCAAGGAGACCAGTTGGAAACCTCGGAGACTGCTCCGCCTGCACCGTCAACTGTATGAGATACGTTGGCCTATGTATGGATGCTGGGGAACAACGTGGTTCAATCTAGTCTGGCGATGGCGACGCAGGCCTTACCCCTGCGACGCCGAAAGAAGGAAGCAAGATATCTACTCGGTGAGAGATGGCAGAGTCAGCTTACGAACAGAACATCTATGGAGACTCTGGGACCTTTTGAGTATTTTTGATAGTATTTGAGTTTTCTGGCTTGGTCCCAACTATCCAACCTAGGCCACCGTCCCTCGCTCCACAGTAAGGGGGAGTGGGTTCTTGCAAAGTTGCACGCTGAGCTAGGCCGTTATGGTGCCATCAAACTATAGCACGCAGAGCGGACTCGGTTAAATTGGCGTTACCAGTGCAGAGATGTACTAGAAACGTGCAGTAGGGCAGTTGCGGCAGTTTTGATTACCTCAGGGCTGCGACACGTCTAAAGCTACAGCCCATGATGGTTGAGTTTCCCAGTGAAATATTTGGTACGGATTTAGTGGGACCGCTGCCGCTTACATAATATAGAAATAAATACTTGCTGGTTCTGATCGACCATCTCACTGAGTGGCCAAAGGCAATACCCCTGAGTTTCGGGGACTCCGAATCCGTTGCAGGTTAAATCCCAAAGCATTGAATTTGCCATTGGGGTGTGTCGGACCAATTGCACCCTGACGGGGGCTTGAATTTTGAGGGCTGTCTCACACAAGAGCATTTTTGGGCTCGGCGTTGACAGGAGAAGTGTTACTCGCCCCCTTTCTACAAGTAAATAAATTGGTTGAGCGCACTAACCAAAGACTTATCGATCTCTTTAAAGTCCCCTTTGAAAGCAGTAATGATTTGGAAGCTAAAATGCAATTTTGTTTTTTGGCTTATCTCGGCATGCTGCCTTCTAGTGGTCGATGGTTGCTGCTTGGCCCTGGGAATCTCTTAATTTCTCAACCCCGCTCTTAGAGCGGCCTTGAACTGCAAGCAGCTGCGGAATCTTCTTGGGTTCACTTTGAAAATGTTGGCTAGAAGCTTCTCGTGCTTTCTTCCATGTTCGTTCCGGATCTTACCTCACTTGGCTCTTCCTACTAAATGTTCCAGGTAGCCTCTGTGACCACCACTGTTTCGGTATCATGCCCAAGCAGGTTTCTTCCTCAGAAGAGCCCTCGGGACCCGACTAGCCCGTCATGGCTGGGCACCCCTCCGATGGACGTTCCTGAGATGAGCCATCCTTACAGTCCTTGGCAGGAGGGCATCCCTACTGCGCCTACAAAGCAGCTGCAAAAATCTCCACGGCTTTTTACCTCCCATTTTTCTCAGCTTCTAGTCTCCGCAACCATATCTGGTCCGCCACGTGGAAACTAGGTCCTTCTTTGTTTGCAGGTTCTGGTCTGCCTAGGTTCAATGTTAAGCAGAGTATTGTATGGTCTGTATTGCCTAGCTGAAGCTCGGCCCAAAGTCTGACACATCCTGTCGGTTTTTTGTGACTACAAGTTCCAGGGCGGGTGAAAGCTGTCCCCGCCTCCCTCTTGTCCCGTCGGTAACGTGTCGGGCCAAGCCCTTCGTCTGTAAGTAGCCTAGCAGGCTATGGCCAAACGATACACCAGGGGCTATTTCTTTAGTGCAGTTTACCTCTGGTGTACCAAGGTTCCTCACAGTCAGAACTTTCACCCCCAAAACCACGAAAATTCAAAGGTGTCGCGTTAAGCGATCACATTCCTCTGTTGGGGAAGGCGGGCTGCAGCACACAGACAATTCCTTATTCCACGCGATGAGCCAAGAGAGCAACCAAAGTGGCTGGTCTATGGGTTATACGCAGCTTGGATTGCCCTGGCCGGCGATAGCACCCTCGCTAGTGAAGCAGCGTCCTTCCTCTCGCTGTCCGTTTGGTGCGTCCTCTGACTACAACGTTTGGGGACATTTGGCGTGTGATGTCCTTCCGGTGTTGATTCTACGTCTCAGTGACCCCTATCACATCTGCACCTTAGGAACTAGCCTTGAATTCCGACCGCCCATTGCCCACGCTTGCCGCCCGTGCGTGCGCAGCTGTCAGGCGAGCAGTCCCCTACCCGTTATTTGGATTCTAATGGGCCATACCCGATTGAAACCCAAATCCTAGCAGCCTCTCAGTCTTCTGGGCAGGCTTTCCGGTAACTTCTCGGTTTTAGTCCACGGGAGCGCCCGCCTTTGCAGCATGCGAGGGTCGCACTTTCACAGGGCAGGGCTACCCCCGTTCTACATTGATTTCCGCGTCGTGGCCTCGAATTCTGCTGAGGCTTCTCCTAGACGAGCCCATTGCAACAGTGGCAGCGAAGATACTCGAGCCAGGATAATAGGTCATAAGGACAGAAATTTGAGCAGCGGGTAGCCAATTCACACAGGTCCCAAGACCAGAACTATATCCGTTTATGAGTGCTGCTGTGCTAAAATGAAAGTCGCACAAAGTACAAACGTATACATACCTCGGATATGCCGCAAAATAGACTCAACAGTGAAACCCGAAGGTTCATCTTCCCGTGGTCCAAGGACGACAGTCAGAAACGGTTCGAGGCCAAATTCAAAAGCCTCACACAAACAAGCTTACGTGCAAAATTTTTGTGTATGCATGATCTAAGCAATATGATGTAATATATGGTCATACCCACAAAGCAGACAGATCGTTTGAAAGAATGTGTAATGTACCCCCTTTACACTGGATGAGTGGAGAATGGCTGCTTTGAGGCCGTGTGGGAACTAGGTGCTGTAATTGACCTTTCTGCTTCTCGAAGAAACGAGTCCTCGGGCTCAACCTTTATGGCACTCCTAGTGGCACTTTTTACTTTATGCCAGGTCGATAGCAATCTATCCCGGTGTCCGGGATCACCTAACTCCACAACCACCGGCCCAGGTCTCCTATTTTGACAGTCCTGATGACTCTTCCGCTTTCCGAGCCAGAGAACTCTTTTTGTGGACGCATGGCCAGGCATATCGATCTTCCTCGGGGGATTAACTATGCAAAACCCCGCCGATCACTCTCTTTGCCATCCACCTCTCACAACTATTTCAGAGGCGCCCCTAGCCACCGCATTTCTTCCTCACCTGTGCTAGCCCCACTCTCGACTTGGAGTCAAACCGACCACTGGATGCACATCTCTTTATCAGGTTCTGAAATCCTTACTTAGGCCAAGGAGTTAACCTGTTCGGACGGTGCCCACAGGGGCACCAGGTGATGTCAAGACTGTCTTGACTTTCGTGTTGGCATTTTCCTCATCTTAATTCTGGGGCCTACCTTGGACAGTAGCAGTGGCTCCTTGACCTTGTGATCAAAAGGCGTGAAAATGACTTGGACGGGTTGGACCTGATGACAACTCTAGATAAACGTAATCACGTCACCACCAAATCTTTCTTTTACCTCATGGATGCGAACGCCGTGGGAAAATTACGTGTAAGGTTTGGGAAGGGTAAACATAAAACTCGGAAATGGGGCTGCAGAACTAGACGTAGGGATAGGCGGTGAGAAAGTGGGAGTAGAGTAAATGTGGCAGAGGATCAAGAGAAACCTTCCGGAGCTGTAGGACAGTTTTGCTGCTCTCCAGCAGTGCGGAAATGAAGGAAAGCCAGCTTGATGGGCTCCGACTGTTCGAGAAGCAGGAAAGAAGGGGGACAAAAGTCGGCAGAACTTTAGGGCCATTGGTGGTGAAACAGCCCGGTTGCGATACAAAGGGTAAAAAAACTCAGTCGTAAAAATTCGACGAGGGGCAACGAGGACTTTTAAACGGACAAAAGCCAGAGAAGCTAAACAAAACCCGAGGGGTTACTATAAGCATTTTCAGCCAGAGGCTTCGCTTAGTGAAGGAATGAGACCTCTGGCCTTGAGGGATGGAAGTGAAATATGTAAGGACGATCTAGGCAAAGCAGATTCCTTAGGCCTACACTTCGAGGGTGTATATAAGGGTGATGGGGGCTACAAACATCGACCGAAAGGCAGGTAGCTGTTCCTATCCTTCCCAACCTGCCAGTTACAGAGCGGAAGATACAGAAACTATTGGAAGGACCTAACACGCACAAGTCGGAGGAGCCTGATGGCATACACCCAGCTGTCACACAGTCATCGGCTGCCACGATCAGTGGACATGTCTGCCGTCTACACTGAGCCAGACTTTACCAAGAAGTATTACCTTTGGGTTGGAAGGTAACTACAGTTGCGGCAATCCACAGGGTGGGGGTCAGTGACAGATAAATAAAGTTACAGTCCTGTAAGCCTCACATACATTCTCTGCAAGTACTTGCAGCTACTGGTAAGGGCACATATATATGTAAACACCTACTGAGCCACCGATTGCTCTGCAAAGCACAGCACGGGTTTTTGAAGGGCAAATCCTGTCTTTAGAACCCCATAGCATTCCTAGACAAAGTCACAAACCAGCTCAATGAGGGCAAGATGGTCGAAGTTTGCCACCTAGGCCCCAGAAAGGCTTTAGACTCGGTCAACCATCGCCTGTTGATGGGGAAACTGAAGGCGTTTGGGACAGAAGGGCAAATGCATAAGTGGTTAGCAACCTTCATGACAAGCAGGACATTTCTTGTGAGAGTAGGAGCCTGCATGCCAAGAGCAGAAGAAGCACCCAGGGGAGTACCACAAATGTCAGTTTTAGGTCCACCACTTTTTCTTCTTTACATGAGCGATTTAGCGGAAGGATGATCACCATAGTGTTTCATTTTCGCAGACGACGTAAAATTTGTGAGATCAGAAGATCGGTATGAACTAACAAGTGATCTGACGCACGCAGACAGCTGGACAAACAAACGGAACATGCCGTTAAACGAAAAAGATAGTCATCCGCTAGCCAGAGCTTCAGTGAGAGTAACGGTCTAGGACGAACATGGGCCATCCAAAGTTAAGGCAAAACAGCCACCAAGGGACTTGGGTGTCCAAATGACTGCCGACTTCAAGTGTGCTGAACAGTGCAAGGTGGATGCTCACAAGGCAACAGATGAGCTATTTCGTCTGCGCTCAGCACTTTTTTGCAGGCCGGTGGACGTGTTCATACATATGTACAGAGCAGTACCAAGGCCACTTTTAGAATGTGTACAGGCTTGGACGCCGCCTATCTAGAAAAGGTCCAGCGACAAGCTACCCGGACGGTTGAAGGACAACGAAGATCATATAAAGAACGACTGCAAGACACGGGACTCTTCTCACCTGGGAAAATAAAACTCAGAGGCCTTAGTGAAGCGTTCGGGATCCTCAAGGGTTTATAGGGAATAGGCGCGGGGGATTCATTTGAACAAGCAACTGATCACAGAACAAGAGAAAGTAGTGTAACTTCTTGGAAGACACCCTGGGCTAAGTTTGAGAACGAACTTCTTCCGAAATTGATTAACTGGAATTTGGAATAGATTAACGGAAGATATATTTGGCGCGCAATGCGCAAAGCACTTTAAAAAGATGCTGGATGGTAAGTGGGACAAGTAATTCACAGAATTAGAGTACTGGAGAATAGAGAGAAATTGTATTTAACTCAAGGCTTTTCAGTATCCTGTGTCCAAGTCTGCGGTCTGAGGTACTAAATGTGAGACACCTTTGAGAAATGCGTATCCGAATTCGCAACGGATCCCGAAATCGGAGGGCGATTATCCGTGACGTCCTTCGTTAGTATGTTATTGAATGAACGATGACACGAAACAGATACAAACCTCAATTATGCGGCCACAAGGACTCAAAAACGAGAACCGAATGTTGGCGTGTGAGAGAGGAGAGCATGCTCCAGGCAGGTCCAGAACAAGGATATGACAAAGCAGAGCTCTGGATGCGAACAAACAAACTTTGGTTCATAAAAACATACAGTACATAAAACAAGTCAATAGCGTAAATAAGTGAATGATGTAAAAGAAAATATGGAACTACAGTGTTTTGGGGGAACTTTCCACCACCGGTGGTTACACTAAGTATGATGGAAAGCTACCGTAATCGTCTTCTCTCTCCCGGATGGTGAGAAGAGAGCTTCTGCTTCTTTTTTTAGCCAATTAAAAAGGACAAATTCATTTGTGTAACAAAACTAGAAAGAGTGGAAAAGCCTCGGTATTATGAGCCATATGGGTGTCAAAATCACCCTATGCATGCAGCAACCTAGGGTATCAACTTCGAGTGACTAACAACCATGCAAAGGAGCCTATCTCATTAAAGGGCATTTCCACCTATAATCCCCAGTTCGAATGCAGAAAATCCCCAAGAGGCTCAATATGATAATATACATCCATTCCTTCTACATCTATAACCCACATCTACAGTGTCCAGTTCCTATGAACCATTATTTTTTACCTGATTCACCTTTTACGTCTTAATTTGCTCGCTCCCTGTTTTACAATGAGTTTTGTGCCCTGTTCGACGACCATCTATTGCAGAGTACCAATGCTTCGTTGCTATCTAATCCTTTGCAGTGAATCTCACTTTTTCCTCATCGTCCCCCGCTATTACAGTTTATTATGCTAATTTCTAGCCTTTCTCATGTATAGCAGTCAGCCTTCAGATGTCCTTGTACTGACCAGCCGGATCCCCAACCTGACCTCGACAGTTAAAACTCACCGGGCGTCCATTTGAATCCGTTCATGGGTCCATTTAAACTCAGTACATTTTCTTTGGTGTGCATACATTTGCCTACTTTCATACCACGTTACTCCCCCTTCTTAGCCCTTTTTTCAACTCCTGTCATGTAAATTTCTACGTTTTCAAGGATTTTGTCTGTTTATTCCATCACCTGTAAACAGTTGATCATGCACCTGGCATGCCTTAGGCGTCTCCGAAATAAACCATTATTATTTATAGTATATAATTAACGTATTAGGAGTAGCCAGGCCTAGTCCAGGTGAACACTTTTGTCGTCTTCTCTAGTTCAGTATTTTGCTCCTCCTTTACGACATTTATCTTTGCAACTCACTCTTCCTATCGTGGGACTCCATCCTTCTTCCGCCAGCCCCGGATTCACATCACTGGATGATACCAATTATTTGTGATAATCATCTCAACTTGTTCACAATATCCTGGCCCTTTTCATATTTACAAACGTTTTCTTGATCGCCATGTTGAAGTCTTCCCGCCTTTCCTTCGACCAATGAAGTTGAAGAGCATCTTTCATCAGTTCTGCATTACTCCTGCGCACATTGTATCTCCTGCCTCTTGAGTCAATCTTCGATTCAAAAATTTCATGCCCTGCTGGCTCTTTGCTACTACGGATGGTGAAATCCAAACCAAGTCGTATTTACCGTGTAAATCGTTGTAATTATGGTTCATTTAAGCTCCGTCCTGTTTTATTATATTCCTTGCGATAGTGGCAGAATCCTTTCTTTAAAACTTGTGACTTTCTATTCCAATGAGTGGCAGTGCACACATTGGTCGTGCCCTCATGCGTGCATCTCTGCCGGGGTCGAGAAATATACCGTTATTATTATTATTATCAAGGCTCGTTAGGAATTTCGGTAGTGTGAACATAGACAAGCTTCGCAATAGGGCGATGGCGCTGACTTCGGACAGGGTAGAGAGGGCTACAGTCGAGGATGGCCGAAAAATCCCAAAGGGATCCCCAGTTGCCCTCCAGGAGGAGTTTGTACTCTGGAAACGAAAGTGTGGGGAGGGCAGACCTATGTGGCGGAAGGCTGCAGTAGCCAAGGCCATCAAACGTAGAAACCACAAGTGCAACCAATACAAAGCTTTCGGCAGTCGGCTCGCCTGGAACCGTTATACAAAGCTTATAAACGATGCTATGGGTTTACGGTGAACTTCTGAACCAGAACTTCAGTTCAGGTTGACCCAGTGCGCAAGACAGCAACCGAAAAAGTTCAACTTCCATGTGCAGTCAAGGGGCTCAACGATGGATGCCATGGGTCTACTATCCAGTGGGGACCACGTGTTGTCACTGATGACCAGGGCAAAGCAGACTCCCTGAGGGAATACTTTGGTAGTGTACACAAGATAGATAGTGGGGTACTAGTCAGTTTGACTTTGGCGCATCCTCCTCCGCAGTCAGACGAGCTAACCACAGGAGCTAAAAGGCCAAGAGTCTGCGGGTCCAGACGGCATCCGTCCAGCTACCATCGAGCCGTTGGCGGATATCATAGCTCCATCGGTATGCAGACTGTACAGATCCACGTTGGACCAGGGTAAGCTGCCTCAGGACTGGAAAGTCGCGGCAGTCGTGGCAATACATAAGAGTGGGCCTAAGTCGGCTATGCAGAACTACGGGCCGGTAAGCCAAACTAGCATCCTATGTAAAGCCCTTGGGAATATCATCCGTGCCCACATCTGCCAGCACTTACTGCAGCACTCCATGCTAAGCGCGGCGCAGCATGGATTCCTGAAAAAGAGATCTTGCCTGACCAATCTCCTGTGCTCCTTAGATGAAGTAACTCGACGACTGGACGAAGGTAAGCAAGTTGAGGTATGCTGCCTCGACTTTAGCAAGGCGTTCGACTCCGTTAATCATCGTCTTTTGCTACGCAAGATGGAGACTTTCGGTATAGATGGACCAGTATACAGGTGGCTGGCGGGCTTCCTCTCCAACGGGAAGTCTTACGTCAAAGTGGCGGACGGGTGCTCCAGTTTAGCGAATGCCACCGGTGTTATACCTCGGGGGTTCCGTCATAGTCCCGGTCCTATTCTAGTTGTTTATTAACGACCTGGTATCCGCCGTACAATTGCCTAGTTTTATTGCTGTGGATGACGTGAATATTGTAGGATAGAGTAAGGCAGGGAAGTAGGGGCCATCCTGGACTGTGAATACAAATGGGACTTGCTCCTGGACGCTGGAAAAGGCCATTTGTTGTCAAGGGCAACAGAAAGCATAGCTGTCTCTCATGACCAACGGCTTTCCACCATAGGAGCAGTCAGTAGGGTTAAAGACCTTGGGGTCTTCAGGCACAGTGAATTTAAATGGTCGGATCAGCACAGAGCTGCAGCACAAAAGGCTCGCGGGGAGCTCTTTAGACTGCTACCAGGACTGCATTGCAGGCAGCCGGAATTGTTCGTTTCAATTAGCATGGCTGTAGTACGACCTCGCCTAGAAGGTAGCGTGCAGGCTTGGTCACCCCTCTACAAAAGGACGCCGCCTGCCTCGAGAAAGTCCAACTTCTCGCCACGCGAATGGTTGAAGGGCAGAGGGGTAAGACTTACGAGCAGAGACTCTGTGACCTGAATCATTTCTCGTTGGAAAGGAGGAGACGTCGAGGGGATCTCATAGAAACGTTCAAGGTATTGAAGGGCTTTTCTGGCCTCAAACCAGATGGTCTGTTCCAGGTGCCTTTAGATTCCAGAATAAGGGGACATGAAAGAGAGTTGATAAAAGCCCGATCTAGGTTGATGGCTAGATCGCACTTATTTAGCAACAGGGTAGTGAACAGTTGGAACGGTCTGCCTGGTGAAATGGTAGATCTGCAGACAGTCCAACCCTCCAAAGGTGCCCTAGATCGCAAGTGGTACGAGATCTTTCCTTGTAGTGAGCCCTGAGTATATCAACTAGATGGATTACGGGTAGCACTGTGGTCCTTCTGAAGTGTGTTTTAGCAGACTTTTTCCCTCATTGCATACTGTCTCAGTGAACGCTCACGATGCATATTGTCTCTCGCAGTTGATGTGCGATGAGGTTTTCCGTTTCCCTCTCAGTTTTAGCGGGGATTCGACGAAATACACTCGGCAGTGGTGGGTGCATAACTGGTGTGCATGCCATCGAAGGAATTCTGGACGCTCGATTGGCCGTGGCTATTACCTGTCCTGTGCAAACTGAACTGTGACCTTGTGAGTTGCCTCGTGGTTTAAATTTTCGAATTGCTCTAAACGTTAGGCATTTTTGCATTGTTTGGTTGAATAACACACGTTATTTCGCCCAAACTAACGTATCGTAATTAGTATTTCGGTGCGCGTACTTTTTGACGAGTTCACTCTCTTCAGAAGAGTTTATTCTCTTCAAAAACTGAGTATACCTTTTGGTGTCATTTTTGGTGTTTTTTGTCGATGTCAGTGCAACTGATACCGGCTAACATCTTTTTGTTGCGCTCTTTCTAGTGTACCGATTTTGTGGATTTTTTGTAGTGTGTTGGTTTGCTGCACCTGCCTTAGTGTACCGTTTGTGTCTGTTCAAAAGGTTGTGTCATTGCCCCACTGGTATTCGAGGCGGTCTTTTCAAACAAACTCGACCATCACTGCCGAAATGAATGGGACAGAGGTTGATCCCATTGGTCAGGCAGTAAGCTGTGGGAACAGGGAATGCACGGACTTGGTGCAAGATGAGGGAATTCAATGCGACCAGTGTTGCATTTGGTTTCATCAAAAGTGCTCCAAGCTGGAAGAGAAAGACTTCGAGCTGCACATCAAGTACCCATCGCTCAAGTGGATATGCGCCCATTGCTTTGCGTTTGCAAGGGAGTGCTCGCGTATAATTCGAGGCGAGCTGGGGAAAGGGGAGCTGGAACCAAGACTAGAGAGAGCCGTTTCGTTCCATAGCCTAGAGGGAAAGGAAAACCGGGTGCCAGAGCACAAAAATAAAAAAGACAACCCAAGCCAAAGGGCAAAGAAAGCAAAGAGGTAGCAGCATTCATCGATGTGAGGAAAAGCCTCCTGACGGAAGTGGAATCCCTCAAGGAGCAGGTCAAACTCCTAGATGTTGAAGTGCAAAGCATGAAGCGTGACACTGAGGTCATGGCAGACAGAAGTAGAAGGCTGCTACTTCATAACCTTAGGGATAACATCGTAAAAGACGGTAGAATCAGGAAAGAGGAAAACCGCCGGCATGTGACTGAGGTTCTTAGGATGGCTGGCCTACCTCCCACGACACCAATAGTCAAGTGCCATCGAATAGGTCTATGGCGTGGAGCACAACCAGCGCCGCCACGACCCCTGGTAGTTGTATTCCACAGTGTCTACTGGAGGGATGTGCTGCTGTCCAGGGTGGGAGCAGTTGAGGGCAACACTCAGGGAATAGTTAGGGTTACGCCTGATATCCCAGCATTTGTGAAACCGGCTAATGCCATAGTCTCGCTGAGAACGGGCACACCTGATCTTAAGAGGTCGAAGCTACATATAGCGAAACTGGAGATGACCCCTCTTGGGAAGTCAAAACCTAAGGCCCAAGAAGTAATCCAGCTACCAAAGGTGGCTTCAGGCGCTGGTATACAAAAAGCCAAAGATCACGAGGTTCGAAAGACCAAAAAGAAGGGGACTCACAGGGCATTTAGTCCGGTTGGTGTTGAGAACGTGCAGCCAGCCAGCCCGATTCTAAAGGATACCCCCAAGAAGTTCTCTCTGGTGCAACCAGCGAAGTTGGAGGTATCAGAGGGAAAAGCCGAGGAAGCCAGTTGGGCTGAGGTGGTCGCAAGACCATCCCGGGCCATCGGTACGGCGACTCAAAAGGGGGTAACGTCCTTTGTGCATGTCGAGCCTGACACTGGGGCGACGGATGGAAAAGAGAAAGCCACGAAACTCAGAGTGTCACCTGATATGCAAGATGCTGCACCGCCGACACCTTTAGAGGCAAAAAACGGGGCATCATCTCGGAGATTGCGCTCGAGGATACCCTAGCCCTAGAATGAACAATGAAGTCAGTAACGAGGACCAGGGAACCGTCAATATGGTACACCAACACCTGCAGTCTCCCGGGAAAAAGAGGGGAGTTGACGGCTAGGATCGCAGAGTCTGAGGTCGTTGCGTTGACGGAAACTTGGATAAAGCCATATACTGACATGCGCTTCCAGGGATACGCTGCCTACAGACAGGATAGAACAGATGGAAGGCAGGGGGGGGCGGAGGGGCACTTCTAATACGGACCGACATAGGCCATTGGGAGGCTCCGTTCAACTTAGTCTCCGGTAACGTACAGGCCAGGTCCTGCTTTATCAGGATCGAGGAGCGAACAGTATGCATTATCTGTATCTACAGGGCACCGCTAGCCACAGATGAGGAAGACGTTGAGCTCTTGCAAATGCTGGATGCGGTGCTGGCACAGACAAAGGAGTTCATCTTATTAGGGGATCTCAACCCACCCGAAGTTAACTGGGAAAGCGGGATCGCACCTAGGGGATCAACGGGAGACCAGTTTCTGCAGTGGGTCCTGTTACATGCACTTACGCAGCACGTGACACAGGCCACTGGACACAGAGGTGGACAGCACCCGTCTCTCCTTGACTTAATCATGACGCGGCACCATCAGGATGTTAAGGAAATTAAGTGGGAAGAGCCACTAGGAAAAAGTGATCATGTAGTCCTAAGGGTCACACTAAGACTAAGCAAGGCGCCGAAGGAAATCGTATTACGTCGGCGCTATGGGAGAATCAACATAGGTGAACTGAAGAAGGCGGCGGAAGAAATTCAGTGGACACCGAGACACACAAAAGCCTCCCTAGAGGAACGTTGGGAGACCATCAAGATGGGGGTACTCGAACTTACAGATAAGTTCGCACCCCTGATGGTGGTAAGCAGTAGAAATCTACCCCCATGGTGGAAGTCAAAAGTCCGCAAAGCCATAGTTATTTGTAGGCAAAGATGGGCGGCGTACAAGCTGTACAGAACTCAGGGGGCATGGAATAGCTATAAGATGGCTAGGAACAGAGCTCAAGAGATCCAAAGAGTGGGGAAATATGCCTTCGAGCGTCGGTTAGCTGCGTCGGTCCGCACAAACCCAAAGCGATTCCACGCCTACGTGCAATCTCACAAAAGCATGAGAGAGGGTGTAGCAACTTTGGAAGGAGCACAGGGACGACCAGCTCTAAACGACGAAGAAAAGGCTGACATGCTCTTGGAATTCTTCAAGAGCATATATCGACCAGAAAATAGTTTGGAGGAAAGAATGGAGGGCCCACAGGCGCCTCCCATACCCGAACTTACTGTAGGAGAAGAAGAAGTGTACGCGGAGTTGCAAACCTTGAATAGAAATAAAGCAGCAGGCCCAGACGGGATTCATCCAGCAATCGTTCAGCCTCTGGCCGAGGTCCTGAAGGCTCCGGTGACGAAGCTGTATGAAACATCACTTAGAGAGGGAATTGTGCCGGGAGACTGGAGGAGAGCAACAGTGGTAGGCATTTACAAGAGCGGGCCCCGGCAAAAGGCCGAAAATTACCGGCCGGCTAGCTTGACTTCGGTACTGTGTAAGTGCCTGGAGCGAATAGTCAGGAAACAGATCTCTTGGCATTTGGTTCAACACAACCTCATATCAAATGCTCAGCATGGGTTTGTGGCAGGGCGATCCTGTCTGACGAATCTCCTGCTGTTCCTCGATGAGGCAACCAAGCGTCTGGACGAAGGGCAATCGATTGCGGTCTGTTACTTGGACTTCGACAAGGCGTTCGATTCCGTGAACCACAGATTTCTGGACGTCAAACTGCAGTGCATGGGAATTGTTGGAAAGGCAAGACAATGGATAAGTAGTTTCTTAGCAGGGCGAACCTTTAGTGTTAAGGTGGGGAGCCATGTTTCAAAACCGGAAGGTGTAACAAGTGGGGTGCCACAGGGCTCGGTGCTCGGCCCTCTGCTCTTCCTCATCTTCACCAACGACCTAGCACGTGGGCTTACAAACCGCACCTTTATGTTTGCCGATGACGTCAAGATAGCTGGAGTAGATATAGAACTTGACGTGTTAACAGTACAAAACTTGGCACGCAAATGGGACCTTCCACGAAACCTCACCAAGTGTCAATGCTTGACCACAAATACAGGGGCTAGTGAGAACGGTGTGGGTTCGTTGCAAGTGGTCTCGCAGGTCAAAGACTTAGGAGTTTTAATGGACAACAGCCTTAAGCCGTCGAAGCAGTGCACCTCAGCAGCCAATACGGCCAGGAGAAAACTCTTTCGAGTTAGATCCATTATGTCGTGTAGAGATCCGGAGATATTCGTTCCGATATATCAGGCCATAGTTAGGCCGCATATGGAGTACTGCGTGCAGGCCTGGGCACCATACTACCAGAAAGATATCGACTGTCTGCAGAAAGTGCAAGGGCTAGCCACTAGAATGGTGGCTGGGCAAAGGGAGTTCAACTACACAGAGCGTCTCTGTGCCCTATACCTGTTCTCGATAGAAAGACGGCGAATTAGCGGGGATTTGATAGAAACCTTCAAGGTAATGAAAGGACTGTCAGGAATAAGACGAGAAGACCTTTTTTCGCTGATCCCCGAGAGAGGCACAAGGGGGCATAGCCTGAGATTACAAAGGAAACATTCGAGGCTCCAAATTAAGGCGAGGTACTTCTCAAATAGAGTGGTACCCTATTAGAATAAGCTCCCGGAAGAGGTCATAAATACCACAACAGTGAAGGCCTTTAAGAAAGCAGTAGACCTATGTTGGGTGGCAGTATACCCCGAGTTATGTTACGCGGCTTTTAGGGTCAGATGCAATTTACTTATTGTTTCAACCTTATTCTGCCAGGGCTGATACTGCACAAAATTTCTGCCTTTCAGAAAAAGAAAATCACGCAGTGTTGGGAGCTACGGAAACGCGCCGACAACACAACTATCTGGACACACGATTGCCTCTAGCCACACCAAGTCCTGTGCAAACTGAACTGAACTGAACTGAACTGCAGTCTACAGGCAGGATCGGGAACAAGATTGCCTTGGTGGTGGAGTAGCCATCCTCGTTAGGTCAGGTGCAAACCACCTTGTGTCCCAGACCAAGATGTGCACTCGCAATACCCAGCTATGCACCGTTACGATCATCCTTCCAGGCAGAAGGGTTAACGTCGTCTGTGTCTACAGGGCACCAAGCACTAACCACGAAGAGGACGTTTGTTTGCTGCGGACTTTGACTGAACTAGTTAAGGGCGCACAAAAGACCCTCATAGTGGGTGACTTCAGTCTTCCGCAGATCGACTGAGTGGCTGAGGTCTGCGTGCCGGGATCGGAGGAGCAAACCTACTTAGAATGGCTGCATGATAATGCGTTGCATCAGCATATTAGGGAGAATACCAGATAAAGGACTGGATGCGTTCCATACTTGTTGGATCTCGCCATAACGAACCTCCCCAACGATGTGGCTGGCTGCATTATTGTGCACCGCTGGGAAGCAGTGACCACGTGTGTGTCAAAATAGTCCTATGCATGCGACAACCGAAGGTACCCTCAAGGCTGATTAGGAATTTTGGTAGTATGGACATAGATAGGCTTCGTAATAGGGCGATGGGTTTGACCTGGGACGCGCCAGAGGAGGCTACTGTGGAGGAGCGCTGGCAGGCCATAAAGGGATCCCTGACTGCCCTACAGGAAGAGCTCGCACCCTTAAAACAAAGGAGTGGGGAGGGCAAACCCAAGTGGTGGAAGGCTGCAATAGCCAAGGCCATCAGACGTAGAAACAGCTCTTGGAACCAGTACAAAGCTTCCGGCAGTCAGCTAGCCTGGAACCGCTATACGAAGCTGAGAAACGAGACTGTAAGCCTTTTGAGAACTTCCAAGCGGGAATTTGAGCTCAAATTGGCCCAGTCTGTAAGACAACAGCCGGAGAAGTTCTACAGCTATGTACAGTCTAAAGGCTCAACAAGAAATGCCGTAGGTCCGCTATCCACTACAGACTGTGGTATTGTCACTGATGACCAGGGCAAAGCAGACGCCCTGAGGGAATACTTTGGTAGTGTACATAGAACGGATAGTGGGTTACGAGTAGATCTGGCCCTGGTGCATCCTCCTCAGTTAAACGAGCTAGATCTCTCAGAGGAATGCGTGCACAAGTACCTACAGGAGTTAAACGGCCACAAGTCAGCGGGCCCAGATGGCATTCATCCAGCTACCATCGAGCCGTTGGCGGATATCATAGCTCCATCGGTATGCAGACTGTACAGATCCACGTTGGACCAGGGTAAGCTGCCTCAGGACTGGAAAGTCGCGGCAGTCGTGGCAATACATAAGAGTGGGCCTAAGTCGGCTATGCAGAACTACGGGCCGGTAAGCCAAACTAGCATCCTATGTAAAGCCCTTGGGAATATCATCCGTGCCCACATCTGCCAGCACTTACTGCAGCACTCCATGCTAAGCGCGGCGCAGCATGGATTCCTGAAAAAGAGATCTTGCCTGACCAATCTCCTGTGCTCCTTAGATGAAGTAACTCGACGACTGGACGAAGGTAAGCAAGTTGAGGTATGCTACCTCGACTTTAGCAAGGCGTTCGACTCCGTTAATCATCGTCTTTTGCTACGCAAGATGGAGACTTTCGGTATAGATGGACCAGTATACAGGTGGCTGGAGGATTTCCTCTCCCACAGGACGTTTTACGTCAAAGTGGGGGACAGGTGCTCCAGTTTGGTGAACGTCACCAGTGGTGTACCTCAGGGATCCGTCCTAGGCCCGGTCATATTCTTGTTATTTATTAATGACCTAGCATCCACTCTTCAATCGCCCAGCTTTATTTTTGCGGATGATGTGAAGATTGTTGGATCTGAGGGTAGGGCGGACTTGGGCAGGGAAATAGGCACCGTCCTGAACTGGGCATACAAATGGGACTTACCTCTAAACGCTCAAAAAAGCCATTTGTTGTCAAGGGCAACAGACAGCCTAACTGTCGCTCATGATCAAGGGCTGTTCACCGTAGAGGCAGCCAGTAGGGTTAAAGACCTTGGGGTCACCATGAAAAGTGACTTCAAATGGTCGGAGCAGTGCAACGCTGCTGCGCATAAGGCTCGTGGGGAGCTCTTTAGAATGCGATCAGCTTTGTCTTGCCGGAAGCCGGAGGTATTCGTATCTATTTACATGGCTATAGTACGACCTCGCCTAGAAGGTAGCATGCAGGCTTGGTCACCCCTCTACAAAAAGGACGCCGCCTGCCTCGAGAAAGTCCAACTTCTCGCCACGCGAATGGTTGAAGGGCAGAGGGGTAAGACTTACGAGCAGAGACTCTGTGACCTGAATCATTTCTCGTTGGAAAGGAGGAGACGTCGAGGGGATCTCATAGAAACGTTCAAGGTAATGAAGGGCTTTTCTGGCCTCAAACCAGATGGTCTGTTCCAGGTGCCTTTAGATTCCAGAATAAGGGGACATGAAAGAGAGTTGATAAAAGCCCGATCTAGGTTGATGGCTAGATCGCACTTATTTAGCAACAGGGTAGTGAACAGTTGGAACGGTCTGCCTGGTGAAATGGTAGATCTGCAGACAGTCCAACCCTCCAAAGGTGCCCTAGATCGCAAGTGGTACGAGATCTTTCCTTGTAGTGAGCCCTGAGTATATCAACTAGATGGATTACGGGTAGCACTGTGGTCCTTCTGAAGTGTGTTTTAGCAGACTTTTTCCCTCATTGCATACTGTCTCAGTGAACGCTCACGATGCATATTGTCTCTCGCAGTTGATGTGCGATGAGGTTTTCCGTTTCCCTCTCAGTTTTAGCGGGGATTCGACGAAATACACTCGGCAGTGGTGGGTGCATAACTGGTGTGCATGCCATCGAAGGAATTCTGGACGCTCGATTGGCCGTGGCTATTACCTGTCCTGTGCAAACTGAACTGAACTGAACTTTCAGTCAAGTTGTGAGTTGCCGCGTGGTTTAAATTTTCGAATTGCTCTAAACGTTAGGCATTTTTGCATTGTTTGGTGGAATGAAACACGTTATTTCGCCAAACTAACGTATCGCAATAAGTATTTCGGTGCGCGTACTTTTTGACGAGTTCACTCTCTTCAGAAGAGTTTATTCTCTTCAAAAACTGAGTATACCTTTTGGTGTCATTTTTGGTGTTTTTTGTCGATGTCAGTGCAACTGATACCGGCTAACATCTTTTTGTTGCGCTCTTTCTAGTGTACCGATTTTGTGGATTTTTTGTAGTGTGCTGGTTTGCTGCACCTGCCTTAGTGTACCGTTTGTGTCTGTTCCAAAGTTGTGTTATTGTCTCACGGGTGTTCGAGACGAAATGAATGGGACAGAGGTTGATCCCATTGGTCAGGCAGTAAGCTGTGGGAACAGGGAATGCACGGACTTGGTGCAAGATGAGGGAATTCAATGCGACCAGTGTTGCATTTGGTTTCATCAAAAGTGCTCCAAGCTGGAAGAGAAAGACTTCGAGCTGCACATCAAGTACCCATCGCTCAAGTGGATATGCGCCCATTGCTTTGCGTTTGCAAGGGAGTGCTCGCGTATAATTCGAGGCGAGCTGGGGAAAGGGGAGCTGGAACCAAGACTAGAGAGAGCCGTTTCGTTCCATAGCCTAGAGGGAAAGGAAAACCGGGTGCCAGAGCACAAAAATAAAAAAGACAACCCAAGCCAAAGGGCAAAGAAAGCAAAGAGGTAGCAGCATTCATCGATGTGAGGAAAAGCCTCCTGACGGAAGTGGAATCCCTCAAGGAGCAGGTCAAACTCCTAGATGTTGAAGTGCAAAGCATGAAGCGTGACACTGAGGTCATGGCAGACAGAAGTAGAAGGCTGCTACTTCATAACCTTAGGGATAACATCGTAAAAGACGGTAGAATCAGGAAAGAGGAAAACCGCCGGCATGTGACTGAGGTTCTTAGGATGGCTGGCCTACCTCCCACGACACCAATAGTCAAGTGCCATCGAATAGGTCTATGGCGTGGAGCACAACCAGCGCCGCCACGACCCCTGGTAGTTGTATTCCACAGTGTCTACTGGAGGGATGTGCTGCTGTCCAGGGTGGGAGCAGTTGAGGGCAACACTCAGGGAATAGTTAGGGTTACGCCTGATATCCCAGCATTTGTGAAACCGGCTAATGCCATAGTCTCGCTGAGAACGGGCACACCTGATCTTAAGAGGCCGAAGCTACATATAGCGAAACTGGAGATGACCCCTCTTGGGAAGTCAAAACCTAAGGCCCAAGAAGTAATCCAGCTACCAAAGGTGGCTTCAGGCGCTGGTATACAAAAAGCCAAAGATCACGAGGTTCGAAAGACCAAAAAGAAGGGGACTCACAGGGCATTTAGTCCGGTTGGTGTTGAGAACGTGCAGCCAGCCAGCCCGATTCTAAAGGATACCCCCAAGAAGTTCTCTCTGGTGCAACCAGCGAAGTTGGAGGTATCAGAGGGAAAAGCCGAGGAAGCCAGTTGGGCTGAGGTGGTCGCAAGACCATCCCGGGCCATCGGTACGGCGACTCAAAAGGGGGTAACGTCCTTTGTGCATGTCGAGCCTGACACTGGGGCGACGGATGGAAAAGAAAAAGCCACGACACTCAGAGTGTCACCTGATATGCAAGATGCTGCACCGCCGACACCTTTAGAGGCAAAAAACGGGGCATCATCTCGGAGATTGCGCTCGAGGATACCCTAGCCCTAGAATGAACAATGAAGTCAGTAACGAGGACCAGGGAACCGTCAATATGGTACACCAACACCTGCAGTCTCCCGGGAAAAAGAGGGGAGTTGACGGCTAGGATCGCAGAGTCTGAGGTCGTTGCGTTGACGGAAACTTGGATAAAGCCATATACTGACATGCGCTTCCAGGGATACGCTGCCTACAGACAGGATAGAATAGAAGGCAGGGGGGGGCGGAGTGGCACTTCTAATGCGGACCGACATAGGCCATTGGGAGGCTCCGTTCAACTTAGTCTCCGGTAACGTACAGGCCAGGTCCTGCTTTATCAGGATCGAGGAGCGAACAGTATGCATTATCTGTATCTACAGGGCACCGCTAGCCACAGATGAGGAAGACGTTGAGCTCTTGCAAATGCTGGATGCGGTGCTGGCACAGACAAAGGAGTTCATCTTATTAGGGGATCTCAACCCACCCGAAGTTAACTGGGAAAGCGGGATCGCACCTAGGGGATCAACGGGAGACCAGTTTCTGCAGTGGGTCCTGTTACATGCACTTACGCAGCACGTGACACAGGCCACTGGACACAGAGGTGGACAGCACCCGTCTCTCCTTGACTTAATCATGACGCGGCACCATCAGGATGTTAAGGAAATTAAGTGGGAAGAGCCACTAGGAAAAAGTGATCATGTAGTCCTAAGGGTCACACTAAGACTAAGCAAGGCGCCGAAGGAAATCGTATTACGTCGGCGCTATGGGAGAATCAACATAGGTGAACTGAAGAAGGCGGCGGAAGAAATTCAGTGGACACCGAGACACACAAAAGCCTCCCTAGAGGAACGTTGGGAGACCATCAAGATGGGGGTACTCGAACTTACAGATAAGTTCGCACCCCTGATGGTGGTAAGCAGTAGAAATCTACCCCCATGGTGGAAGTCAAAAGTCCGCAAAGCCATAGTTATTTGTAGGCAAAGATGGGCGGCGTACAAGCTGTACAGAACTCAGGGGGCATGGAATAGCTATAAGATGGCTAGGAACAGAGCTCAAGAGATCCAAAGAGTGGAGAAATATGCCTTCGAGCGTCGGTTAGCTGCGTCGGTCCGCACAAACCCAAAGCGATTCCACGCCTACGTGCAATCTCACAAAAGCATGAGAGAGGGTGTAGCAACTTTGGAAGGAGCACAGGGACGACCAGCTCTAAACGACGAAGAAAAGGCTGACATGCTCTTGGAATTCTTCAAGAGCATATATCGACCAGAAAATAGTTTGGAGGAAAGAATGGAGGGCCCACAGGCGCCTCCCATACCCGAACTTACTGTAGGAGAAGAAGAAGTGTACGCGGAGTTGCAAACCTTGAATAGAAATAAAGCAGCAGGCCCAGACGGGATTCATCCAGCAATCGTTCAGCCTCTGGCCGAGGTCCTGAAGGCTCCGGTGACGAAGCTATATGAAACATCACTTAGAGAGGGAATTGTGCCGGGAGACTGGAGGAGAGCAACAGTGGTAGGCATTTACAAGAGCGGGCCCCGGCAAAAGGCCGAAAATTACCGGCCGGCTAGCTTGACTTCGGTACTGTGTAAGTGCCTGGAGCGAATAGTCAGGAAACAGATCTCTTGGCATTTGGTTCAACACAACCTCATATCAAATGCTCAGCATGGGTTTGTGGCAGGGCGATCCTGTCTGACGAATCTCCTGCTGTTCCTCGATGAGGCAACCAAGCGTCTGGACGAAGGGCAATCGATTGCGGTCTGTTACTTGGACTTCGACAAGGCGTTCGATTCCGTGAACCACAGATTTCTGGACGTCAAACTGCAGTGCATGGGAATTGTTGGAAAGGCAAGACAATGGATAAGTAGTTTCTTAGCAGGGCGAACCTTTAGTGTTAAGGTGGGGAGCCATGTTTCAAAACCGGAAGGTGTAACAAGTGGGGTGCCACAGGGCTCGGTGCTCGGCCCTCTGCTCTTCCTCATCTTCACCAACGACCTAGCACGTGGGCTTACAAACCGCACCTTTATGTTTGCCGATGACGTCAAGATAGCTGGAGTAGATATAGAACTTGACGTGTTAACAGTACAAAACTTGGCACGCAAATGGGACCTTCCACGAAACCTCACCAAGTGTCAATGCTTGACCACAAATACAGGGGCTAGTGAGAACGGTGTGGGTTCGTTGCAAGTGGTCTCGCAGGTCAAAGACTTAGGAGTTTTAATGGACAACAGCCTTAAGCCGTCGAAGCAGTGCACCTCAGCAGCCAATACGGCCAGGAGAAAACTCTTTCGAGTTAGATCCATTATGTCGTGTAGAGATCCGGAGATATTCGTTCCGATATATCAGGCCATAGTTAGGCCGCATATGGAGTACTGCGTGCAGGCCTGGGCACCATACTACCAGAAAGATATCGACTGTCTGCAGAAAGTGCAAGGGCTAGCCACTATAATGGTGGCTGGGCAAAGGGAGTTCAACTACACAGAGCGTCTCTGTGCCCTATACCTGTTCTCGATAGAAAGACGGCGAATTCGCGGGGATTTGATAGAAACCTTCAAGGTAATGAAAGGACTGTCAGGAATAAGACGAGAAGACCTTTTTTCGCTGATCCCCGAGAGAGGCACAAGGGGGCATAGCCTGAGATTACAAAGGAAACATTCGAGGCTCCAAATTAAGGCGAGGTACTTCTCAAATAGAGTGGTACCCTATTAGAATAAGCTCCCGGAAGAGGTCATAAATACCACAACAGTGAAGGCCTTTAAGAAAGCAGTAGACCTATGTTGGGTGGCAGTATACCCCGAGTTATGTTACGCGGCTTTTAGGGTCAGATGCAATTTACTTATTGCTTCCACCTTACTCTGCCAGGGCTGATACTGCACAAAATTTCTGCCTTTCAGAAAAAGAAAATCACGCAGTGTTGGGATCTACGGAAACGCGCCGACAACACAACTATCTGGACACACGATTGCCTCTAGCCACACCAAGTCCTGTGCAAACTGAACTGAACTGAACTGAACTGAACTGAACTGAACTGAACTGAGTCGACGTATTTTTCTTCCACGATGGAGTTTTCCCCCGTAACTGGAAAAAAGCAGTGATCGCACCCATCTATAAGAAGGGTAGTAGACACCTTGCTTCTAGTTACAGACCCATAAGCCTCACTAGCATCCCTAGCAAAATTTTTGAGGGAATTCTTAAGAGTGAGATTCTTTCCCATCTTCATAGAAATAAGATCCTCTCCCCGTCCCAACATGGGTTTCTTCCTGGCAGGTCATGCATCACCAATATGCTTACTGTCATGGATAGTCTAACGAAAGCCTATGATGATGGCCAGCTCTCACACGCTGTATTCATCGATTTTGCTAAGGCCTTCGATAAGGTCCCACATGCCCCTCTTCTTTATAAGCTGCAGACGTACGGGATCACAGGCTCCATGTTGGCCATCCTACGTAGCTTCCTTACCGACCGCACCTTTGTGGTTAAAGTCGGGAATGTTTTGTCTCAACCCGCCCCAGTAACAACTGGGGTCCCCCAAGGGTCGGTCTTAGGTCCTCTTCTTTTCCTGATCTATATAAACGATCTACCGACAGCCCTTCCTGCGAACATTGCCATGTACGCAGATGATGTAACCCTCTGGATTTCAAGCGTTGAAGACCTGCAAATTGCAGTTTATGAAACAAAACGCTGGTCCGAGGATTGGAACCTCCCAGTTAATGATGACAAATGCGTGAGCATGTCTTTCGGCAGAGAGACTGGTCACACGTTTTCCATTAATGGAGCAGCCACTCTGCCAAGGGTTGACCGACACAAGGTGCTCGGTTTCTGGTTAGATTGTAACTTATCCTTCTCTCATCATCACGAACTTGCGAGCAAGTCTGCCTTTCGAGTTCTAAACATGATTCGAAGGTCCTTCCCGCGCATATTTAAGGATGATTTCCCCATAATTTTCGGCACTTATATCCGACCTCTGCTGGAGTACGGTAGTCAGATAGTGCACTCTGGTCTTGTCCGAGACCGTGAGATCCTAGAAAGGGTTCAGCGGGCCTCCACCAAGGCAGTAAGTGGTCTATCCCATCTACCTTATCCCGTCCGCCTCTCACTCCTCAACCTCTATCCCCTTGACGTAAGACGCGTAAGAGGTGATCTGTTTTTGATGTTTCACCTTTTTGAAACAGGTCAAAGCGATTACTTCTTCTCCGTCTGTCCAGCCTCCTCTCTCCGTGGTCACAGCAGAAAAGTTTTCAAACCGAGGCCACGCACTTCACTAAGGATTAACTTTTTTAGCTATAGGGTTATTACCATGTGGAATGCACTTCCGGAAGATATTGTTCTCTCGCAGGACAAAACTATCTTCAAGAAAAAGCTAGACCTCTACCTGGGTCTCTCCCAATAATTCCCTTTGTCAAAAAAACAAAAACAAAATAGTTGTCTTTTATCGCATATATGTTCATGAATGCCGCACCCCCACTCAGCTTAAGGCACTGTCCACAGTGTGACACTGAATGAGGTTATATGTATCTTGTTTTCGCTGCCACCCCCGCCCCCCCAGCTTCTTTTTACTCTCGTTTCAGCTCGGTGAATCCGACAGAAGATCAAAGATTTCCTAAATAACCGGGACAATTGGGCTCAAAGCCTCGAACCCGTGTAGTACTTCAAGACTCTTCAAGACAACTGAACTGAACTCAATTGTGCAGTTACGGTTGTGGTCCTAGGGTTGCGCGGCGGGCTTGTGCCCTGAGGTCCTTTCTGTTATCGGCGCTTGCGTTGATGTCTTGTGGTTGTTTTCTTGGGGATTGTAATCCGTAAGGGGGAAAAACGTTGAAATTTTTCGAAACATGTCTTTCCGAGGTTCTGTGATCCCACCCGACCTGTCCCATGTCCGGGCGCACAGATCTAATATATATATATATATATAATTATATATATACGCATATATGTACACGTGAATATATACCGGCTCGAAATGAAGCTTGGTTCCAAGGTAGCAGCAACGATTACAAGGGTAGAGGAGGGGGAGTGGCTACTCCCATGCTCTGGAGCACAACAGAACCATGTTTGTCTGAACCTAAGCATCATCAGTTTCCCTTTGATCGTCCCCTAGAAATCCCCTGATCGTTTAATGGAGTGACTCCTAATAAGATAGAAAAGGTTACAGGGAACAGCCAGCAAAATGACGATCTTGGACTTTCCTTGTAGCTGGCAAGGTCTTCTTGGTATTGACATTAATTTCCCTGTTGCTTTTCCGTTATCGTCCACAATTAAATAGATAAAACCGAAAAACAGACTACCGAAATTCAGAAGGAAGTGTTATTTGCAAACTAAAACGTACTGTGCAAATATGTTACTCGTCTGCCCATCCTAAATTTCAACGAGCCAGAAGTATGACTTAGGATAAAGTGCTACATTTTATCGGTAGTCTTCATCATTACAAAGCAATGGACTCTAATTGGAGTTGGTTACTCATAGTGATCAAGGGTTTAAACTCTTGCTACGTACGCTGGATGGGAGCGCGGTAATAGAAGTGAAGACGCGTATATCCAAAGCTCGAGCGATGTACATTGAACTGAAACACTTGTGGCGCAGACCTGATACTTCGCTGAAGTTGGAAGGTCGTGTGTGCTGTGCTGCGGTACGGTGCGTTGAGTTTTGCTGTATTGTAAGGTTGATTAGACCTTACTTCGCGGTTTCCTTAGTAAACGCGTGCTTCGGTCCTTTGTACTGCGTGGACCACCTGCACGTTACTCTAATGTGCGGCACTGCACAAATATGTTAACCAGAACAGTATTCTCCACGACCCGTGAGAACGAGAAGGCGATTGGGAGAGATAGCGGTTAGCGAGTATTTGGGAGCGTGCGTGAGAGCGTGCGCAAGAGCAACGGTCAAATGGCCACCGCGCTTGGCAGTCAGCGTTCAGTTAAACAATAAACGTGGTAAAAGTATGAACGAAGATGGCAACCGCCACAGGGGCCTCCTCCTATAAGTCCGACGGAGTTGGGCTTCGATCGTGATGGTAAGCCGGAATTATTGGTTGTCCAGGAACTCCTCATAGCTTGTCCGTTATATTGTTGGTGACGTCGAACGACTGCTGATGAGTTTACCGGTGCCTGCACTCTCGAGGTCCGATGTGCGTAGGTCCAACTGTGTTTTGGCGCCCACGGGTCTCATACGAATGCAAGCCGGAAAATGCCTCGTCAGGTCCATCCAAAAAGGCGTCCAGTTGCCGTCTCCAGTGCCAGGCTGACCAATCGTCCCGTTGTCCAGTGAGCGGTTGGATCCTTGAACGTGCACGGGAGTCAGCCAGGCTACGGATGAAGCCAATGTGACTGTGTAGATCCGTCTGAGAGAGGGCAAGGTAAACTGGAACAAAATAGCGCCTGAGGGCGCCGGCGGATGTTGGACCGTAATAACAACACACAAACGATGTTCGGTGTTGTTGGAGTCGCTAGGAGACCAGAAGAAAATGAAATCATAACTACCGATTGTAATTTCACGGGTCTGTTGTTTGGTAAATCCATGGTGAACTTCCCAACTTATTGCTAACAGTGGGTTGTAAAAATCGTCACGAAATCGGTGAAGCGGACGGGATTTCGTAGTTGGCGACCGCGACGGCTACTTCGCGTTGCGGGTACGGTTGGAGAATCTGATGGACTAGCTGCCGAGTCCTCACTAGGCGTAATTGGGGGTGGTTCGAGTGGTAACTCGCTCGATGCAGGCGACTGAGCGACTTGAGTGGGTGTAAATTGGCCGAGCGGCTTGCACTCAATGACGGCAGGCTTGAGACGGTTGATAGATACGGTGTCGTGTCGTCCGTTGATATCTATGACAAATGTTTTTGCCGTACGTTTTATCACCCGAAACGGGCCAGTGTATGGCGCTTGTAGTGGTGATCGAACGCCATCGACGCGAAGGAATACATGAGTAGCGGTTCCTAACGCAGTTGGGACATAACTTGTAGACTGTTGTTCACGCGGCGGACTGGCCTTGAGCACTCGCATGTGCTGCGTAAGGCGCTGAGCATAGTCACCGTAGTCGAAAGTCACGGTTGGTGAGGGGGCTACCAACTCCCCAGGAAGACGAAGTGTACAGCCATATACTAGTACGGTCGGTGTTGTGTGTAACTCCTCCTTAACGGTACTACGCAGGCTTAAGAGTGCTAATGGTAGTGTTTCACTCCGAAGGGGGTTACCGTTTGCTCGAAGGGCGGCTTTTAATTGCCGGTGGAAACGCTCAACCATACCATTGGCCTGAGGGTGGTAAGCTGTCGTCTTAAGGTGTTGGCAACCGAGCGTAGCGAGTAGGCTGCCGAAAGCGCCGTCAAAGTGTGGACCGCGATCGGTGGTCACTATTGCCGGGCAACCGAAATGACTAACCCAACCGGTCAGAAAAGCTTTCGCGGCCTCTTCCGAGGTGGGACGAGGGATAGGGATGGCCTGCGGCCAGCGAGTAAAACGATCCACGCATGTGAGTATGTAAACGTACGCAAGCGAAGGTGGGAGTGGTCCTACGAGGTCGACGTGCACATGATTAAAACGTGTTTCAGGTTCTGGGAACCTGGCTAACGCCGCCTTAGTGTGCCTATGGGTCTTACCACGTTGACACTGCAGACAAGCACGAGCCCATTGACGAACATCTCGTTTGACATTGTGCCAAACAAAACGCTCAGTTATCAGTTTCACCGAGGCAGTCACACCCGGATGAGCCAGATAATGGAGTGTCAGGAAAGTAGGATAACGGTGGGCAGCAGGAACTACTGGCCTAGGGCGACCTTGCGACACATCGCACACGATGGTATTCTGGGAAGCTGGGATAGGCACTATGGTTAAACTCAAAGAACCGTTTTGCCGAAGTTGTTCGATGTCAGGGTCCATAGTTTGAGCCTGTGCCATTGCGTCCAAGTTGATGTTAGGCGTTTGTGACAGACTTAGTTGATATACGCGCGATAAGGCGTCTGCGGCGGGATTAAGTACCCCAGAGACGTGTCGTATGTCCACAGTAAACTGTGAGACAAAGTCTAAGTGGCGAATCTCGCGTGGTGAGTATCGATCCGAAGCTGACTTTAGTGCGTAAACCAAAGGCTTGTGGTCTGTAAACACCGTGAACGAACGCCCTTCAAGTGCATGTCGAAAATGACGGATTCCCAAGTAGATGGCTAATAACTCTCTACCGAACGTGCTGTACCTTGATTCCGCGGGTTGTGGGCGCTTGGAGAAGAATGCTCAAGGTTGCCAAGAGTCATCTACAAACTGTTGCAGTACTGCTCCAACCGCTGTGTCCGAGGCATCCGTCACTACCGAAATAGGAGCCAAAGGGTCGGGGTGTGTAAGGAGTGCTGTGTTGGTGACAGCATCTTTGACCAAGGCGAATGCGGCTTGTGCCGTGTCGGGAAACACAAACTTCCGCTTACCTCCGCGCAACAGGTCGGTGAGGGGTTGCATCATTTCCGCACAGTGAGGAATAAATCGGCGGTAGAAATTCACCAGGCCGGCAAACTGACGCAACTGGCGAAAAGATTGGGGTTCAGGGTAGTCGCGAATTGCGGAAACTTTGTCTGACAGAGGGCGAATACCCGAGGATGAAATAGAATGTCCTATGAAAGTGATATCAGACCGGCCTAATTCGCATTTCGCGATATTGATCCTAACGCCGTGCTGGCTAAGGCGTTCGAAAAGTGCTCGTAAGTGTGTAGCGTGCTCTTGCTCTGAAGAACTCGCCACCAAAATATCATCCAGGTATACGTGGACCACGAGTTGCCTCGTGCATGAACCGTTGAAAGGTCTGGGCTGCATTGCTGAGTCCAAACGGCATTCGCAGAAACTCGAACAGCCCGAAAGGTGTAGTGACGGCAGTTTTAGGGATATCGGCCTCTGCTACCGGGATCTGGTTGTACGCCCGAACCAAATCGATACGGCTGAAGACGGAGCAACCTGATAAAGACGAAGTAAGATCCTGTATATGGGGAATCGGGTATCGGTCCGGGACGGTGACTTTGTTAAGCGCTCTGTAATCACCACAGGGTCGCCAGTCGCCACTAGACTTAGGAACCATATGAAGGGGAGAAGCCCAAGGGCTACTAGAAGGGCGTATTATACCCAGTTCTAGCATATGTTCGAATTCGGCCTGTGCAACACGAAGCTTGTCTGGTGCTAACCGACGCGGCCTACTGAACACTGGGGGTCCCTTGGTATCGATATGGTGAATGACACTGGTCGTCACTGCTGGGAGAGGCCCGGCCTGCCGAAACATGGCCGGGTAGGCGGCGATGAGTTCGCCATAAGGTTAGTGTGCCGGTGGTTGAACGTAAAAGGGCGTGACGTGATTCACTCGCGAATTATGATCCGCAAAAGCGAGAGTGGTCTGACGATCCACCACTCTGCGGCGTCGTGCATCAACCAACAAGTCAAAGTGCTGCAGGAAGTCAATGCCCAGAATTGGGTACGGGACGTCGGCGATGATGAATACCCAACGAAAATTACGCTTTAAACCCAAGTTTAAGGTGAGCGACCGCTGGCCAAACGTTGGGATGGCCGTGCCATTGGCAGCGCGTAGTGTTTGGGCCTGCGGTGTGCTATTGTCGTCTTTCGCTCTGGGGAGGACGCTCACTTCGGCACCGGTATCTACAAGGAATAAGTTATTTGAAATGATGTCCCTTACGTTCAAAAGAAGACTATTGGTGTGATACCCGGCTTCGTGGGTCGCCACCACGGGCCGGGGGTTTAGTTTCCCTGATGAGCACCGGGAAACGTACACCCTGGTTCGCATCGTTTGGCTCCCTCACCGAAGCGACTGTGGTATTTACAATACCCTTCTTTTGAAGAACCGACGAAACGTCGTCGCAATGACGGACTATGGAGCCTAGGTGGGCGTGCGCGGTGCCGCTCCTGTGACCCACTTCTAACTGCTAGGCGTTGCAGGCTCGCGTCAATTCTAGACAAAACTGACGCGAGTTCGTTAGATGTTGGCAAGGCAGGCACCATTGCGACGGAGGGCCTGGTTACTCCAGCTACAGCGGGGTTGTATCGTGACATAATGTCATCAGCTATCGCTGCAGTTTCCTCTAGCGAGCATTTGCGCGTGGCACTTAGTAAAACTGGAATGTTATGCGGCAAACGCTGCAGCCAAAGTTCCCTTAAGAGCGGGTCCTCGCCTACAGTCGGTCCTCTCAAGCGCTGCATCTCACGCAGCAGTTCGGAGGGCTTCCTACTTCCAAGCTCAACGTTTTGAAGTTGTTGCATACGTTGGTCTTGCGTTGGGGTCGTGCGGGCAATGACAGCCTCCTTTAAAGCCTCATAGCTTCGGAAAGAGATTATTACGTCCCTTACTTGCATTGTGACCTCTGGCGAGAGGCGGCCTGCTACCCACCTGAAACGGCTGGCGTCGCTGGTTATACGGCAGTTTTCGAATTCTAACTCGACCAGCGTGAACCAGAGTTCTGGATCAGCAGGTGTGAATGCCGGTATGTGCAGCGTGATCGCCCCAACGGTGGGGTCTAAGCAGGGTTTCCGTTCAGTAGACATAGCGATTGCTTTATCGAACGCAGACGGGAAAAGAAACCAACGATCAATGGGGCACTATAATCTTCGCGAGAAAAGAACAAAAATCACGACGAACTAGACACCAAAAATATGTATGGACAAAAAAAAATTATTTGGTAAACCGACCAAAAAAAAATCAACAGATAGGGAAACAATAAAACACAAAAACGTACGCAGACGGGACCTTCAGCGGTAGAAAACAAGGAAACTCACGTGACCTGAGGATCACGTCGGGCTCACCAATTATAAGGTTGATTAGACCTTACTCCGCGGTTTCCTTAGTAAACGCGTGCTTCGGTCCTTTGTACTGCGTGGACCACCTGCACGTTACTCTAATGTGCGGCACTGCACAAATATGTTAACCAGAACAGTATTCTCCACGACCCGTGAGAACGAGAAGGCGATTGGGAGAGATAGCGGTTAGCGTGTATTTGGGAGCGTGCGCAAGAGCAACGGTCAAATGGCCACCGCGCTTGGCAGTCAGCGTTCAGTTAAACAATAAACGTGGTAAAAGTATGAACGAAGATGGCAACCGCTACAGTATAGTTGCGAGCTCGCAACTCGAGACTTTGGGTCTGCGTGCGAAATATATTCGTCGTCTTTAGGTTTTCCATCATCGGTGTTTGCGTAGTATCGCTAAAATTGGATGAAGTAACTGGCCGAGTGGGCAATTCTGAGGTCATAAGTCGAGTATTGGATACTAGTTCAGAGAATGTCCTATCACGGCATATCCAGCTTAGTAGACTTCGTTGGTTGGGGCACGTGTTTCCTATGGCAAACATGTCTACCATACCGTGACCTGTTCTCCGCTCCTCCTAGGGGAGTGAAATAATCCATGTGGATGTCAACAGATGACGTGGCAGTGGGGAATAAGAAAATGTACAGTGAACTTAGGGAAAGTGGGTGCGTCAAGTCTTCAGGGTTCGGGTCCAAAAGATCCTTCAACCAACTGGCCGGGGACGCTGAAGGATATGAGGGCGAACCGTGAACAGTGGGGATCGTGTTGTCACTTTCTGTCGAATCAGAATTATTGGTCTATTTGCGTTTGTACAGTTATACTGTGTATTCCATGTTTTGGTTGCCAGGGCGCTCTTTCATTTCCCCACCCGTGCATGTCCGCTTGGGGTCCATCTTGCATATCTATTCGTTCTATTGCTACGTGCAACATGGTAAGAAGGGCAATAGTCAGTGGGACTTGCTGTGTTATTTTAACACTACGATGATGACCCAAGCAGCATTTCTAGATGGGGACCAATGGGCCCCAGATAAACCAAGCGCACGGCTGTTTTTTTGCGAATGAGCGCTCCCCCTATAATTTTCGCCTCCCCGATTCCCGTTCTATAACTTTTTACTGAATTCTGGCACCACCACCCTTATCTAAACTGGCTCAATACTCTACCAATTACAGACGTAAATAGAATTCACGAATGACGATACATATGATAGATTTATTCGGAACATTATCATTTCAACAATTTCAAATTAACTTATTACTAGGTGTATATATTTGTAATATTCACCGAATTTCATGAAAGCCCATGTGTTCCAATAAATATAACAAGATGTTTTTCCCAGCGCTGTTCTCTTCTGTTCTGTCCAGACAACCATAAACCAGGCACTGGGTGCGGTGGCTTTGGTTGCTATCTCCTAGCGGCAATCTCAAAAGGAAATAATGTAGGAACAAAGAGTATGAAAGGAGTAAGAGGAGAATTACACTAATGGAATTAAGTCGATGAAGAAAGTTTGTGGATACCACTGATCACGGCATCTAGCCGTATCCCCCAACGTATCTAACCATTGAGTGGGAGGGTCTCTTGGACCCCACCCAGGAAGTCTAACACGTCCTACATGGCCAAGTTCACTAGTTAGGCTTTTCATACCTTTCTCCTGTGTCATGGACTGAACACCCTTACTCATCTTCCAACCGGTACCCGCCTCAGCAAACGTAGCACGCCGAGGAATCCTGTCAGGAGACGCGTAAGATATGTCTCAACTATTTTAGCCTGGTGAGCTTAAGTGTTTCATCTAATGATTTGATCCTTGAACCTTAGACTTTCCGTCGAACCTCAGCATTGCTCACACGGTGTTTCCACCGGATTCGAGCAATACTACGAAGACAATGGTGTTCAAGTACTGACAATCTTCGTATGTCCTCCACCCGCAGTGGCCATGTCTCCGACCCATACAGAAGCACGGGCCTGACTGCTGCAGCGTACACTCGGCCTTTGATAGGTAAACGGATGTCATGTTGACGCCACAGATGACTCAGGTTGGCAAATGCCAAACGAGCCTTCTGTATACGCAGAGACACTTCATCCGATATCCGACCTCCGGGTGAAATTCAGCTCTTCAGATAACAACTTGTTTACCACGTCTATAGTCTCCCCAGACACTGAAAGGTTTGGCGTTGGGCCAACCCAGTCCTGCAACAGCATCTTGCACTTTGAAGGTGCAAAACGTATACCGAACATTGCTACGCACTTATTCAAGCTGTCTAGGAAAGCTTGTAACTTACCTGGATCTTCACTTAGAAGAACTATGTCGTCATCATACTCAAAGTCTGATACCTTTCCACCCGGGAAAAGTTTAATGCCCTCATCCTCACCTGACAAAAGTGCAGCCTCTAGGACCATATCAGTCACAAAGTTGAAGAGAAAAGGAGAAAGGGAACAATCCTGACGTACACCACTTCTCGTGGTAAACTCGGGTGAAAGATCACCATAAGCCCGAACTCGGCCTCGGCTGCTAATGTGTAGGGGTTTTACGATGAAAATGAATTTCTCTGGTACACCCTTCAGCAAGAGGTAGCGCCAGAGGAGACTGTTTTAAGATCGAGAAAAACAGAGATAATGGGCCTACGAAAGGTGTGTCTATGTTCTAAGATTTGTCGAAGAGTGAAGATGTGATCAATCCAACCTCGACCAGGTCTAAACCCAGTTTGATTCTCGCGCGAGCACTATTCGTGAGCGTTAGGTAAGCGGTTGAGGATAATACCAGCAAGCAGCTTGGATGCGATGCTAACCAGACTTATTCCCCTGTGGTTTTCACAGGAAGACCTGTCACCTTTCCCGTAAATCGGCACGATCACCGATTCACATAAACTCTTTGGAACTTGTTCTTTTTCCCATATCAAACCGAGGAGTTTTGTCAACTCCAGTAAAAGTGCTGAGCCACCGTCTTTGAAAATAGACAGGCAACCCATCCGATCCGGCAACCTTATGTCGTTTAAGATAGCTTATCTCACGGAGAAGCTCAGTTTCTGACAAAAAACTGTTATCTGCACCAGGAGCTGTAACCATTGCGCTAGTGAACAAAGCTAACGGGGATAAAGGCTAATTAAACTGCATCTCGAAATGCTCCCCTCAGAGAATTAGACGGCGCCCCTGAATTTCAATCAGGGAGCCGTTCGCCTCTTCGATCAATTCACTAATGCCCGGTTCACGTGGACCGGTTTATCTAATCAGACGGAAAAGTTTGTGGCCGTTGCCAATCGACGCAGCTTTTTCCATCTCCCTACACTTCGCAATCCACCGCTGCTTACGGTCATTTCTCTGGCTCCGAATCTGTTGGCGTTCAAGGCATCTCCGTGCATCGTCGTATCTGGAATCCGGAGGAATCGATCTACGCATATCCAACAGTGCAACTGAGGATGCAGATAGCCATCGTTTTTGTGTGTGCCTAGTTGTTGGACCTCGGATAGCATCAGCAGCCGCACATAGAGCCTGTTTGGTCTCTGTTCATCGCTCTTCTGGATCCTTGGCATTTGACTGCGTCGATAATCTGATGGGTAATTTTGTTCGGAAAGCAGATCGCTGGTTGTCGTCCAGTAGCAGCTGTGGGGGGTGGTTCACTTTGGCGTTGCTCCAGCCACCGAAGAGGCGCAAGCTATAGCGCGCACGGACAAGGGCTTGATCAGTGTCTACAGACTTGGACCAAAATGATCGATAGTCTTGAATTGATCCGCGCCAGCGGTAACCGACAGCAGTATGATCGATCTGAAAGCACAGGAGGACTCCAGGTTAGCCGGTGTCGCTTTTTGTGCGAGAAATTTGTACTGGATAGGAATAGTCCATGATCGGAACATGGTTGCATGAGTCGATCACCGTTATCAGTTCGATCGGCTGGAACGTAATATCGGCCTCCCATATTCCTCTCCGTCTCGTCTAGGCTTCCGACTTGAGCATTGAAATCACCAGAATCAACCATGATGTCCGTAGAGCAAACGCTGCGAAGCAGTTGAGACAAATCCTGGTAGAATTCTTCTTTAGCCTCAGGGGAGCTACAGTCAGTTGGGGCATAGACAGAAACGACAAACAGACATCGGCGCTTTAGTCTAGTGCTGTTGTCATGCACAGAACCATTCAACCGAACTGCACACAGACAGCTGCTGGCTGGGATCCAGTCAAGCAATGCACGTTGAGCCTTCACGCTTAGAGTGATGCCAGCCCCAGTCTGACCACAAACACTAGACACCGAATCACTCGATACGCGAAGAGTGAAACGAGAAGCCGAGCTTGTATCTGGGAAGCAGTGGTACCACTGAAGTTGGGCCTTGTATGCGTGTTTCGGAGACATAACACACGTCTATGGTAAAGGTTTCATGAGTATTAGCCAGGGCAGCCTGTTGACCTGCTTGGCAAAGTGTGCGGACGTTGAAAGCAGCTGAGTGAAGAGAATGCTTTGGTCGGACAGTGGGTTCTTTTTCCCCCTATCTCTAACTAGCTGCCCTTTCGGAGAGCTACGAGTTCACAGTCACGACTCAATGTGGCTGCTCGTACGCATTCAGAATTGGAGTGTATGAAGAGCAGAGAGATAAGGATTGTTTCCCGACTGACCGCTGGAGATTTCTGGGCACATCGTACTTCGCGGTTGCCCACACCGTGGAAGGGGTTTTTCCATGGGATCCCTAGCCGGAGCCTTTGACTCAAAAGTCTCATCCACAAGGCAGTGGGGCGTTAATCCAGCACGGGAACGCGACCAAAGCATTCGTGAAGGAACTTCTTCTGGTCTGTCACGTGAGACCTGATTACTGCATGCGTTTTGTCTTGTTGTCGCTAGTGCTTTGTTATCGATCTGCTTTCCGGATTCAGTTCTTAGCCCCATGCAGCCAATGGAGCAAGCGGAACGGGGACGGGGCAGCATCCTTTGGGCTGGGGGCTGCCTAGCCTAGGTAGGCGATAGCTGCCCAATGAAGTGCGATGACTTCTCCCACCGTCGAGAGAAACCCCAGGTACTCCACTCCTACGTCCATCCAGTGGAGGTTTTCGAACCGGTAAACTATTTCTCTCTGTGTTTATTCGCTGGAGCGTCCTCTCCAGTGGTATAGTAAATAGATCCAGATGTTACCCAACAACTGGTTCACAAACTGGACTTCGTCCGGCTTCTACCCATTGACCTGTCAGGCTTGATTGCATCTTCGGCTTAAGGAAGCCATCCTGCATAGCTCTTTGGGTCATGGAGGCACGAAAGCCGTCACACTACGCTAAAGCGCACTCTCGTCGCAGTGCTAGTCGATTACAGCCCAGCGTTCGCCCATTTTACCCAGCGTAGCGCTGGGAAGCGTGTTATTCGGGTATCCACGATTGACCTAATTCTGCCTCATTAATAACTCATCCATTCTGGTTCATACATAAGTGTAAAGCGTACAGAACTCGGGCGGATAATAAATATCAAAATTTATTACGAAAAAATACAAACTGGAGGCTTATAGGGAAGAAGCAAAAGACAGCGTCAGAAGCAAATGTTAATTCCACAACGTATTAGTTGATGACAGAGAACTAACAGGGGACAGTCACAGCATTAATTTCCATGAATATGAAGTGCGCAAAAATTCGTGGTGCTTTGGTTACCTTGAACATCAGTTGAATACCACAGATTGTTTCTTGTCTCTGGGTATTATTTTGTTCGATTTCAATAAATCCACCTTTGTATGTTAGAAATGATGTGATCAGTCGTGTCGTTCATATTTTGTTTCGTAATGGCCTCTGTAATTAAGTTTAACAAATGAATGATGTAGCAACAAAGAGAAAACAAATACTGATAGAAAACAAATAGAATGTGGAACTTACCTGTAATTAGGCGGCACAATGATTGCTCTCCGTTTACCACACGCCAGTTTAAATGCGGGAGCATTTCTCTCGAGAATATTAGGATTGCTTTGGTGCACTGTCCAATGGAACCCCCTTCAACAACAGTCATAAGCTGGAACTAGAAATTATAAAGTAATAATAGTATGACAGTTAACCGTGTTATCGTAGACTATTTTGTCTTCTAGCTGGGACAGTAAGTCATCATACTGTTGGACACCCTCAACCAGGAGATTGACCAGTAATAGGTGCACTGTGCTAGCCAACGTCATTTGTCGGCACAGCATTACTACTTCCGTCACCTTCCTGCGTCACTTATTGAACTCCGCCATTGGACTTTCGACGGCTGTTCCAAGGATTAGAAAATATTTTGTTTTGAACTTACATAAGATGGTGTCTAGTCTCTTGTGAAGAACTTTCCCTTATCTGGAGCCTATCATACCACTTGATTCATCGCTTGGGTGAATAATCAGAGAGACCTTCGCTCTGTGATAGCTAGTCGAGTGTTTGCTGCATTAAATGCAGTAATATATACTGTCAGATAGGACTTACTTTTGCACCGACGTGGAGGCAAACCCCGGCTTGTCCGCAAATGCATCAGTTGAATTATCAACGGAACTTTATTGCATAACCCAAAGTGTGATGGAGTTACATGTTTCCTGTGGGACTCAAGATGAGTTCACGTTTGACTGGTAGTTCTCCGGCCAACATGAATCACGTCGTCCATAGGTGGTTGTAGTAGTGGTGTGTCTATGTCTTGACCCACATTTAACCTCTTGGTCATAGGCTTTATTCCTCGTCAATTAAAGATATGTGCGGGTTTTCTCCTAAAAGCACGTAATTGTGGTTGTCACATTGTTTTATTTTTCCCTAATGGTCCGTCCTTACCGCGGCATCTGTTAACGGCAATTGTGAAACCTCCTGCAGCATTTTTAAATACTTCGAGGCCTCGTCATTCATCTAATACATATTTTTTAAAAATATTTATCGACTAGAAATCTTGTGGAGTATAACGTAAAATACCCTACAGTTGGGCGGTGGAGATATTCCCTGCGTAATCATTTTCTCCAGCTTTGCGGGTGTCATCTTTAAGCACTTATCTTTACTTCCACCTTCCAGCCAGGAATGGTACAACACCGCCAAAATGCTGTCAGCGGCGAATTCAATCACGACAAACATCAGTAAATTGACAGGACCTAAGACAGCTTGATCGACATGAAACTCGTCCCTCGATCAAAGTGTATGTATGCCGGCATGCCGAATATAGTGAAAAGTTGGCACAGGCAGTCGATGACAGTAGATGAATGCATATCCGCACAAGCAAATGCGACGGGAAAACGCAAGTATTCATCAACGATAGTCAGGATATATCGATTACGAGTTGTCAAAGGTAGAAGGCCTTTGAAGTTAATGCCTAGTCTTTCAAACGGTTGCGTTTGCAGGATGGTGGCTTTATTCTCGCACAAACTTTGTATTGCAAAATCATGTGTTTAATCTCCTTAACCAAGAGGGTAGGTTTTTAGGACACACAAAGTGGTCCATTCGGAAAACTTCGGGGTGGCATAGTGAATCGTGCAGTTCTGTAACTTGGCCGCATCGGAATGAGTGCCGCATATGTTGCGAGAGAGCTCATCTGCCACTGCATTGTCTTTTTTGAGCCCGCAAATTATGTCATAACAACACGCAGATAGTTTAAGTTTCCATCGTTGGTTCTTATCGTTTTTTGATCTTGCTTGTTTATGTTCCATCGTGCATGAAGGCCACAGACCGTTGGTCAGCTATCATCCTGGTTTATGAGGCTCTGAGTCAGCTAGCGTCTGAGGCATCTGCGGGCATCCACCGAATTTTATGCAGGTAAATAGTTGTACCCACCACTTTAGTTTGATCACTCAGAATCAGATAGTCTACTATCTCAATCAGGGTCAGATGAATGTTTGACTTGTTCTTATATCCCATTTTAGCCGACATGCATGATCAGAAATCAACGGATATTTCTTCATCAGAACCAACTTCTGTGGATTCAACAGAAGCATTACTCATTAGTTTAGAGCATCTCAGAGTACCCTCCCGGCCCCTGCAGTCGACGGAATGTTTAGAACTTCGCCGGGTGAGTACCTACATACTTTGTCTCCGATAATCTGTTTATTGATAATGAAAAGTCCGCGTGCGTTTTTCGTATTCAAGAACAGAATCGAACAGGCAGAAACGCAAGTGGATTTTCCGTTGTCTGTTAAATACAGGCTCCTCATGCCATTAGTAATTTATAAGGATCTGTTCAATAATTGCTTTGAAGCTCGTTTCCGATTACCTTGTTCTCATACATGTTTAGGTTTCCAAACTAACCTTAATTTGGTTTAGTGTGAACGGTACTTTCGAGTGGAGCAGCAAGGACACTCCATTTGGCAGAATTATATATATATATATATATATATATATATGTCAGAGAATTTTCTCTTGAGACAACCTCTCACTGTGCAATAGCCCTCCTCAAAACGGAACAAGAAACGCCCATTGGAATTTTACCGTCAAAGAGATTTTCGGGTCGAATATACTTAAGAATTTGGTTTCTCCAGCGAAATGGGTTACGTATTTTTTTCTAGATATATTATATCATTTTCCCGGTTCGTTACCACTCCTGACCTGTCGGGACCTTAGGTGGGCTCCACCCCACATCACAGGGTCTGGTTGCCGGCTATCCCTAATAGTGCAGTGAGCCTCTGAGACTATAGTGTATGCTTCTACTACTACATTCGTGACCAATTACGCAATAAAATAAACCAGAATCACTAGACCACTGGGTTTGATGAGTTCTAACCATGTTGGCTAAACCTTATTTGGTCAGTCAGGAATAATCTATAAGACTTCAGCTGATTGTTTGCCCGTCAATGTGACCCAGGTGAACATTAATCCTAGTGCTAATAACCCTTTTTGTATCAAATTTCGATGAAGTTCGAGGTAACGCATCGCAACATCACGTGTTCCGCTCACAGATGGTCATCGGGTCGACACAAGTCCTTCTGATTAAAATTACTTTATAGAACGTTTAGAAGACTCAAGATGCATTTTTTTGAAGCAAACTCCGCGGTAAACGTGATACTACTTATGCGACTGCTTCCTTTTGACCATCTCTCTCAATGCAATACCTCTCAGCAAGGAAAAGTTTGAGCGATCCCGGCCAGTATTTCTTGATGGGGGGACTACTTTATGTACGTCAATAGTCCGAGAATGCGCTGATCTACACCCAGCTGTGGAACCACTAAGCGCAAACGGATCACGGAGGTAAAATCAAGAATCCAAAAGTAGTCGCCCGAGATTACAGGGAGCATAGACGCCTGGTATTCGAGGCCCTCAACCCGCACCAAACAATAAAGCGACGGAAAAATGGATAATACCAGTATAAAAGGAACTGGTTAGCTTATCTACTCAGTCCGCCAGTCACTCACGTTTAACGAAAAGTGTTAGAGACCGAAACGTCACAATAAACTTAATATAAACCAGCTTGCACCTTGACTCCTTAAACTACACATGGGTGTTTTAACCGTATACTGTCACCTAACGCGGTATTTCGTATGCCTGTTTTGTTGAGCTGAAGGGTTAACAACATGTTGACGTCTTTTATTCTCTTGATTTTATTACTGCTCCAACTTTTCTAGGCCTTCTCGTCTCGATCAGCTCATGTGCGTTGCAAGGCAATTGACGTATTGGGGTTGAGAGCTGGACCGAAACTGTGGCTCGGTACTGTTCTTGCCGGTGAGTTGGTTCTCTGGCACACTCAGGATTCCGACGCACGAGTCCGGGACCGATCATTTCACTGTCTTCTCTCGTGGACCGCTACCTCCCGGGATGGCTCGGCTTTCGCAGAATTGCATGGAAGCTTAAAAGCGGAACGTATCGGCTGGATTCAGTCAAATTTGGAATCCGTGTATTTAGCGGCTTGTCATGGGCTTTCGGACGTGGAAGAAATGGTCAGTTTTTGGCTGTCCTGGCCTTGTTCCTTTTGCTCACTATCTGTCTTCAGTAAATCTTGCTATCCGCAATAGCTTTGGTGTTTATTCAAATCACAGCCTTACAGCTTGGCCAACTAGTAAGATTATCTTGCCTACCGAGACAATCTACACCGTACTGTGAATTTCAGGGATCATTTTGGAAAACCATTTTAATGCTCTCCTGTGTCCACGATAGATCTTGTTATGAATCCCTATACGTACAAAAGCGTGTTTGTTTTGCGGTCGTGAAAAGACCCAGTGCTCTACTCATACAAATACACCTTAGTGCCCTGAACGCCCTTTGTTGAATTATTTTTCGAACATGCCGCGCAGCAGAATGTCTAATGTTCGACGTGTATCGATAAGGCCAGAAAGCTACTAGCCAGGATAAGCAGCCTAATCAGTCACCGTTCGCTATTTCAGTTGGGTAATAGATGGACCATGAATCTCGAGTGACTTAAACCGCCTCACGAGTGATCGTCTTAATTTTGCATGATGTTGAAGTAGAATACACAATACGAAGGTTACCTACACTGGTACGATAAACAGTAAAAACGCTTTGGTGTATAAAATTGCGATTCCTACTGAATAAATGGTTCTCTAAAATGCGAATCAGTTTTTCCGGATTTAGGAGACGAGCCAGAGACCTGTTCTGTTCTGTTCAGACTACCATTAACCAGGCACTGGGTGCGGTGGCTTTGGTTGCTGTCTCCTAGCGGCAATCTCAAAAGGAAATAATGTAGGAACAAAGAGTATGAAAGGAGTAAGAGGAGAATTACACTAATGGAATTAAGTCGATGAAGAAAGTTTGTGGATACCACTGATCACGGCATCTAGCCGTATCCCCCAACGTATCTAACCATTGAGTGGGAGGGTCTCTTGGACCCCACCCAGGAAGTCTAACACGTCCTACATGGCCAAGTTCACTAGTTAGGCTTTTCATACCTTTCTCCTGTGTCATGGACTGAACACCCTTACTCATCTTCCAACCGGTACCCGCCTCAGCAAACGTAGCACGCCGAGGAATCCTGTCAGGAGACGCGTAAGATATGTCTCAACTATTTTAGCCTGGTGAGCTTAAGTGTTTCATCTAATGATTTGATCCTTGAACCTTAGACTTTCCGTCGAACCTCAGCATTGCTCACACGGTGTTTCCACCGGATTCGAGCAATACTACGAAGACAATGGTGTTCAAGTACTGACAATCTTCGTATGTCCTCCACCCGCAGTGGCCATGTCTCCGACCCATACAGAAGCACGGGCCTGACTGCTGCAGCGTACACTCGGCCTTTGATAGGTAAACGGATGTCATGTTGACGCCACAGATGACTCAGGTTGGCAAATGCCAAACGAGCCTTCTGTATACGCAGAGACACTTCATCCGATATCCGACCTCCGGGTGAAATTCAGCTCTTCAGATAACAACTTGTTTACCACGTCTATAGTCTCCCCAGACACTGAAAGGTTTGGCGTTGGGCCAACCCAGTCCTGCAACAGCATCTTGCACTTTGAAGGTGCAAAACGTATACCGAACATTGCTACGCACTTATTCAAGCTGTCTAGGAAAGCTTGTAACTTACCTGGATCTTCACTTAGAAGAACTATGTCGTCATCATACTCAAGGTCTGATACCTTTCCACCCGGGAAAAGTTTAATGCCCTCATCCTCACCTGACAAAAGTGCAGCCTCTAGGACCATATCAGTCACAAAGTTGAAGAGAAAAGGAGAAAGGGAACAATCCTGACGTACACCACTTCTCGTGGTAAACTCGGGTGAAAGATCACCATAAGCCCGAACTCGGCCTCGGCTGCTAATGTGTAGGGGTTTTACGATGAAAATGAATTTCTCTGGTACACCCTTCAGCAAGAGATAGCGCCAGAGGAGACTGTTTTAAGATCGAGAAAAACAGAGATAACGGGCCTACGAAAGGTGTGTCTATGTTCTAAGATTTGTCGAAGAGTGAAGATGTGATCAATCCAACCTCGACCAGGTCTAAACCCAGTTTGATTCTCGCGCGAGCACTATTCGTGAGCGTTAGGTAAGCGGTTGAGGATAATACCAGCAAGCAGCTTGGATGCGATGCTAACCAGACTTATTCCCCTGTGGTTTTCACAGGAAGACCTGTCACCTTTCCCATAAATCGGCACGATCACCGATTCACATAAACTCTTTGGAACTTGTTCTTTTTCCCATATCAAACCGAGGAGTTTTGTCAACTCCAGTAAAAGTGCTGAGCCACCGTCTTTGAAAATAGACAGGCAACCCATCCGATCCGGCAACCTTATGTCGTTTAAGATAGCTTATCTCACGGAGAACCTCCGTTACTGACGAAGGACTGGTATTTGCAGCAAGCCAGAGATTTGTTTTTGGTTTTTAATAACGCGAAGCGCTTCCCGAGTGTTTACATATCAACATCACCAGCAACAGAATCCAGACAAAGCTGCTCACTCTGTTCATGCTGTTACGTTTTCTTTTTTTTATCTGCTATTTAGGTCCGTCGTACCAGTCTCCATTTCTTAGCCCAGTTAAGTCTGGCGCGGCCACATCACCGCCTAGAGGGTGTTCCTCCATCTGGTCTGATCATCAATCCAGGATCACAACAGCAGCAACTGATGAGGCCGCACGTGCACACTGAAGAGGTGCGTCTGGTTGATGATGCGTTCCGACGCGTCTGTACGCGGTTGCAAGATCCGGCGCGGCAAGTGCGTCAGTTGGCGGCGCAGATTCTAGCAGATTTGGCTCAGGTAATTGGCATTGTATCCTTCTACTACGTGCTTTCGCATGGGTGGAGTGGAAGGGGTATATTCCCTATAAAGCCTCAAAGGCTCACTATATTGTTAAGTATAGTCGGCAACCAGACCCCGAGACTCGAAGTGCAGAACCACATAAGGTCCCCACACGTCAGGTGTGGTAACGATCCGGACGACAGTAGATAATTGTCTATCAGTAAACCAACCGTAGGTAGTGTGGTTCTAACCTCTGGTCCCCGAGAGGCCAAGCTAACGCCCTAAACCGCTGAAGCACCACTGAATTGACAACTTTTATTTGTTTCTATTAATTGTATCTACCGTGAAATTCGGCACTGTTCTTGCTTTATTCGATTAAAATCTTGATCTTACTGGTCGAAAACTCAGCAAAATAATCATCACTAATTGTGGTTTAGTATATCAGGACCGAAATGGGTTCAGTCCGCTAGCTTGTGACGACTACCTAGGGTCATTTGATTGCAAAGCCTGCCCCGAAGAAGGTTACTCGCAGTGTCCGACAATGCTGTTTTTAACAGTAAAACATTTATATAAATTACTTTATGCTTTTCGAATCGATTCCAGCAAACATGCTTGTTTGAGTGGATTGTGTGTACATGCTTACGTGCTAGTATTCGTACTGCAGAAAAAACATCTGATCTGCGATGAATGTGGTAACCAGTAATTTCCAGGGGAAGAACCAAAGAGAGTTGTAGCACTTAGCCCCTGAATAACTTTGTTGTGGTGCTTTATGGAATACTTAACTATACCAAGCGAAAAATTACAAGTGCACAGCTTTCAGTTTATCAGTTGTCACCACAGAGCTTGTCGTTGTTACACAAAATTCAGTATATTTCGGCGGTAAGTCTGAAGGTATCATTATTCATTTTTGTTAGCCGGCTTGCTGTAGCTCTATCCATTGTTGTGATACATACAGTGTTCAGTAGTTCCCCTAGACTATCCTCTCTGTTGATGGTTTGCTCCATTCCAGGCCGTATCCGAAGAAAGCCTGATCCTCACGCTAGAGAAAACGGTTATGTCCGACAGACAGGTGCGACGTTCGGTTCTGGAACGATCCATCGCACAAACCGGTGCTAGCCGCCACGATCGAGGTCGGTCAAATCAGCGATCCTCAACTCGACCGAGCACGACTGTGAGCTCCTTAGGCACATTCAATCTCATTGCGACCGGATCTAGTGGGGCGATCATCAGTGGTTTGGAGGACGACTATTTCGGTCAGTGTAAATATGGCTTTTTGAACATTTATTGTTTTTTTTGGCGATGGGTTCCTTCTGTCTAACTGGTGTGTGTTACGTGCACATCTGCGGGAAAGAATATTTCATCTCTTTAGTTGGATTCCAAAGACCCTGACTAGGGACATTAAGATTTCGTAACCACAGTTAAAGTGCTGTGTGAGATTTTGCTCTTTAGTGTCTTGTAGGGTTTCATACCTTCCAAATGAGGAATAGGAATTTTTGAATCAAACGACTTAACACAGCACTGTTTTTTGCGTGTATGTATGTATGTATGTATGTATGTATGTATGTTATGTGTGTATGTAGGTGTGCGTGTGCGCTTGTGCATAAGCTGCACAACAAAACTACACCTTAACTGATCAGTAGGTTAGTTTGGCTGCCTTCACAACCCAACGGGCTATGCAAGATAACTAATTGCAAGCTGGATGTTCGTTTGAGACTGAATAACCGATCCTCAAAGGCCAGATCGTCACCATCATCATCGTCGTACAGCGTTAAACAACAGCGCAAGTCCTACTGCCCATTGCCTTTCTTACCATGTTGTATGTAGCAATAGGAAGAATAAATATACAAGATGGACATCAAGCGGACCTGCAGGGGTGGGAAAAGGGAAGAGCGCCGTGGCAGCCAACACATGGAATACTCAGTCTAACTGTGCAAACGCACATTTACCGATCATTCTTATTCGATAGAAACTGGCAAAACGTTTCGCTCTCATATCCTTCAGTGTCTCCAGCCAGCTGATATGGTGATCTTTTGGACCCGAACCCTGAAGACTTGACGCACCCACTTTCCCTAAGTTCACTGTACATTTTCTTATTCCCCATTGCCACGTCATCTGTTGACATCCACATGGATTCTTTCACTCCCCTAGGAGGAGCGGAGAACAAGGCACGGTATGGTAGACATGTTTGCCATAGGAAACACGTGCCCCAACCAACGAAGTCTACTAAGCTTGATACATTATGATGGAATATCCTCTGAACTCAAGGCCGGATAAAATCCACTCTTGCCTCAATGCCAGACACCCTCGCGTTTCCCATTCGGTTTCTTCTACGAACGGAAATAACACAGAAAACACCGTACTCAATCAGTCACCCCATAGAAAAACCATACCCGCCCTGTGCCAGTGAACTTCTATCATCAACCAAAGTCTCCTGGAGGAAAGGTGTCTGTTGAGTCTCCAAATGTAGTATAATCGTTTTTCTTAAGTATCCCGTTCACCCCGATGCGCCTTTCTCAGATCCTTCAAAAATACGTGATAATTCTTGCTGGAATCGATTACAACACTACGTTACCGCATCCGAATTGGAGAACTCGTTCCGTCGTTGTCTTCGTAAATTATTCCAGGAAAGATCTCTTGAGGTCTGCGCCAACCACCGCGGCGCAAGTCTCATCTGCCGGTACCAAGTCTCTAATGGTCTGGATATTTTGCCATTTTACTACACGGATGTTCGAAGGCGATAAGCTCATTTATCTCCCGGTCCCGACTGCATTGATCAGAATCTCGTTCTCATTTAATACTATAATAACTTCGTACGCATCATTGTCTTACTGTCTCAGTCTCCAGCCTCGAAATAGCTTTCAGTTCAGTTAACCGGTAAGCACCATTCAGTTTTCCTTTTAGAAAGGGTATACCTTAGAAATAAGATGGTTGACTGAAGTCTCTGTGTTTGTACACATCTAATCAAGCAGGATGTGAGGGATTGGGGCTAGCACTTTGCTAATAGATAGTTTGGTTCTTTTAGTAGACAGCACGATGGTTTGACAAGCATCCAGCACGTCTTCGTCTGTTCTGAATCGAAGGCAAGATTAAAACGAACGAAGCGGATCGAAGGAATTATCAAATACCAACTGTCGGCTGGACCGAATCAACCAGTTGGGTTTGTTACCAGACTAACCAGAAGAGTTAACTGTCATGAATGTGCGAATCAAGGTTTGGTTATGGCTTCCATTCATCGTACATAAAACGGTCATCTTTTGCACCAATAAATCGATCTGATTTGAGGACAGAGAAGTCTTCTCAATAGGGATAGTGAATATGAACAAAACATAAGGGTATACGATGATCTGTTCAATTCACTCGCAACCAGTAGTGTTATTTGTCAAAGATGTTCCTCGCTGTTTTCCTTCAACCTAGTCATTAATGAAATGATAACTCTGATGGCTCCAGGATGTGCACGTAGAATGATCAACCAATGAGTTGTGTGACTGACTGTGCAAACAAATCCATTCGAATATATGAATCTACGGTTCATGTACAATGTGCAGTTGCAGCATTCAGGTAATTTGGCTTTGGTTGGCATGTTGTTCGCATCTTTCGAGTGTGAAAAGCTACCTAAAAGTTGAACATCGTTTATTCCTAGATTATCAACGGTTCGCGGGGGCCTAGTTATGATTGATCACTGTTGCGACTTTCCATATGTCAAGGGCTGGGAATCCAGCGGAAACTTAATCTCACTAGTTGCACGCACGATATGGGCAGTAGAACAAAGTCCAATCGAATAACCGTGTTTATCTATAATTTGTGGTTCTAAACAATACAAGAAGCATAAATATGCAACAAGTCCAAGACTTACAGCCAGGTGAGAAACCAAGACTAATGGGCAGTAACTTCCCGAAAATCGGGACATCATAGAATATAAAAACGGTCCACTTAGCAAGCAGCCGAACGAAACTGTGGCGCAGTTTGGTTGCGGTACAATTAGTAAATTAGGAAACTTTTACCGTCACGAATCAATAAATCAGTTACAATGGCGTGAATTAGACTGTGGTTGCAATATTAAAGAGAGTTATTAATAAGTAAGTACAAATAAGTTAAATCTGTGGGACAAACGAGTCACGTGCCAACATGAATGGACGAATCCGGCACTAGATCTGTTAATGCCGTTGACGTGTGATGGCCAATGGTGGAATGCAGTGGCAGAAACGCTAAGGCTGAGAGTTCGAGCCTCCGCTCGGCAGCACAAACGAAACACTAAAAAAGATTATATAACAGTAGAAATGTAGATCTTTGAGGAATCAATGTTATGAATATGAACGGGAACTGTTCATGTAATAGACATCGTAAAACTCGAATATAAACAAATATGATGTCTAAGAAACAAAGAAAATACATCACGAATGTCCGAGGTTCACGACGTGCGTACTTACTACTCATAAGTAACTGGACATCAGAGGGTAGGACAAACTCTAATTACGAATAGTAATTAGCACTGCCCCCGGGGTGGGGGAATGTCACGAACCACATTCATGAGCATAAGTCCGATTCAGGAAGACACAATTGTCGTATATCTCTCCGGAAAGCACCGTTGGCTGTACGTACTGCAACTTCTCTGATTCGTCCATCGCTTCCTATAATCGTTTCCTCAATTATCCCTTTGGACCAAGCTCCTCTCCGTGCGTGCGTGTCAGCTAGGAGAACTAAGTCACCTACGTTCAACTTCTGGTCATGTTTTTCCACTTTGATCTCGTCTGTAGTGTTGGCGAATATTCCGTCAGCCAACGAGCCCAGAACGCATCTGTCAGCCTTTGCGCCTGTCACCATCTTCGGTTCAACCGGTTGTTTGATAGATTGGAGAGAAATATCGCTGGTACACCTCGTACAAGGTGATTGGGTTTATCGCGTTTAAATCATCAGGATCATCTGATATTCTGGTTAGAGATCGATCATTAAGTATTCTTTCTACCTCGCAGAACATCGTTACTAACACCTCACCACTGTAGACAACACGGGGGCATCCTCGTCTTGCCACAAACCGAGAAAACGCAGAAAGGAAAGAATCGGTGTTTAGAGTGTAGGAAACCTCTAGATGTACGGCTATTATGGACAGGCAAGTGAATAGACAACCGTAACGTTTCTCAGTGGCTCTGTCACGCTTCACCAAGAAGGGACCAAAGTAGTCTCCTCCGACAGCGGTAAACGGATTCTCGCCGAATAAATCAAATTTGTTCTATTCGCAAAGTACCACATAACGTGGACCAATGCAGGACCTTTCAGGGTTTGAGTGTTTTCAAATCTTGGTTAGGCTTGCTGCGTTAAGGCGGTTCTGTTTGTGGACTCGACAACATGGAACAGGTGCTACTCAACTGAACATCGCCAAACAATTGAAACCATCAGAATTACAGTCATCGGAATTAGCCTTGCTTCGTTTGGTGCAAAAGGACTGCTTTAGTAAGGAACTAATTACAATTTCCAAAGAATCGGAGGCTCCAAGCATGCCCCGGCCAGTCGCAGGACGATTGCACAAACTGCATCCGTTTAAAACAGTGATTTGTTACGAGTCGGAGGTCGCCCACGATGGGCACCTCCACCCTTCGAGTCAACACTCAAACCCTGAAAGGTCCTGCATTGGTCCACGTTATGTGGTACTTTGCGAATAGAACAAATTTGATTTATTCGGCGAGAATCCGTTTACCGCTGTCGGAGGAGACTACTTTGGTCCCTTCTTGGTGAAGCGTGACAGAGCCACTGAGAAACGTTACGGTTGTCTATTCACTTGCCTGTCCATAATAGCCGTACATCTAGAGGTTTCCTACACTCTAAACACCGATTCTTTCCTTTCTGCGTTTTCTCGGTTTGTGGCAAGACGAGGATGCCCCCGTGTTGTCTACAGTGGTGAGGTGTTAGTAACGATGTTCTGCGAGGTAGAAAGAATACTTAATGATCGATCTCTAACCAGAATATCAGATGATCCTGATGATTTAAACGCGATAAACCCAATCACCTTGTACGAGGTGTACCAGCGATATTTCTCCCCAATCTATCAAACAACCGGTTGAACCGAAGATGGTGACAGGCGCAAAGGCTGACAGATGCGTTCTGGGCTCGTTGGCTGACGGAATATTCGCCAACACTACAGACGAGATCAAAGTGGAAAAACATGACCAGAAGTTGAACGTAGGTGACTTAGTTCTCCTAGCTGACACGCACGCACGGAGAGGAGCTTGGTCCAAAGGGATAATTGAAGAAACAATTATAGGAACGTAAAGGCGTGCCTACCCGCGGGTGTATTATTTAGCGTTGAACTGAAGCAGTTTTAATGAAGAAACGGAAAAATGCACATCTGGTGGTGAAATTAACGACTCAAGTCAGGAGATGAACGCTGCAATAGGAATTGTTTCCGTTACTAGTGGCTTACGTTAAAGATCAAGTAAAGGTCACTCTCTCCTCCAGTCTGTCTCACATACACAGATTGCTTTCAATGCCTCGAGCTGCTTCAGTTCATCAGTTTGTTTCACAATAATTAAAATTTTCCCACGATGATATATATATGCGGCCGATGTGAGTATGTGAAAAGTATTCCTGTCGTAGTTTTTGTGTTTTGACTTGTTCGTTCAAGTGAATCATTCGTACTGTCTACAAAACACTTCGCTGAAAGGAAACGATCGTGTCTACTGCTCTGCAGTTCAACTTTGCACTTGTGAGTATTGGATTCATGGATGATATTTGAGAATCAGAAGTCTTTTAGCAGCGCTATCTACGTAATCAAGCAAAGTGGGATGGGTTGATAGGGGTAGCAGAAAAGATGTAATTTTTCTGCGTTTAGCATTTTAAGGTAGATTTTTTTATTCCATTGAATCCAATTACGTGCTACGTGTGGCGCGAAACCTTCCGCCTCATCACGCTCTGCTCCCCATTCTTGGTCAGCATTTGATACGACGACGAGACATGGTCGGTGGTGGTCGAGTTTATCTATCGTTGACCAGATTTGGTGGTAAATGGTATTTCGCTGACACCCGGGTCGTTACCACGCCTCACCCATTTGGGATTTCTGTGATTCCTTTCTTCGAGTCCCACAGCTGATTCTCCCAGGTAGCGCACTATGCTCCTATGGCTGTGGGTATATCCCTTCCGCTGCTTTCATACACATTGATAGTTACACGAATAAACCAAGAGAAGTCATTGCTTCTTGTCTTATTAGTTAGGACTCAAAAGATTCTGGCACCAGTTTTTTTTAGGAAACACTGGTCACGAACTATCATCAGTGACATTCTGGTCTGTCTCCGTCTATTGGTTCATACTGTTTGACAACGCATGTACAGTCCGTTTATGCATTCTGGGTGGTGACCCAATTTGTATTTTCGTCGTTCTTCTCTCGTATGTGAGTCAACACCCTCTTTGCCTGAATACAATCTCTTTTTTAATTCAGTAGTGAGCGTAGAAATAGAATTAAAATTACTCTTCTTTTTTATTTATTGTACAATGTACAACAATTTAGGAAGTAGGCCGCGGCCAATGAAAGGCTGCCAAATGGGAAAGTGGTCGGTGGTGACGGAAGTCGAACCCGGGCCGTTATTGTTCACAGTCCACGATGACACCCGCTTCTACACTGCCGCGTAGTGCACAGTAAAGCACGTTTTATTGTTTCACCATACATTGTTGTTGATAATTATACTGTGGGCAACTAGGTTGAAAACACATTTTCATCATGGCTTAATAATGCTCCACCTACCTTTAGACAACCCTGGGAACAGTAAGCGTTATCAATGGCTTGTGATCACTGAGCTTGGCATTTCGGTTGCAGCGTTTCACCAACGGTGGAGGTGGCATCATTAGTTCGCAGCTAATAGCCACCTTATTTATTTATTCACAAATGATTACCGGGACCTTCACCTGTACACTGACGATGCCCCTCGGCTGGTGGTGAAACGTTTGCGACCTAAAGGCGAAGGTCGACGATCACAAGCTGTTGATAACTAATAATCTGCGCTTGGGTCAGTATCACTTTTCAAATGTGTAGAGTTCCGTAGTTCTACGTGGCTTGCACCTGTCGATTATGCGCAATCCCGGCGGACTCAACGCAGTTCAGAAATAACAGGGCGGGAACAGTCAGGAACGTTTATTAAACAGCAGATAGAATTCAATCAAAATTGGTTCTGCATGTATAATAGATTAGTACACCGGAAAAGCAGCGTACAGCCAACAATTGAGAACGCGGGTTGATCAGACAGTGAAACAGAATGAGCAGACTGCAGACAAAGTCCAGCACAAATATCGTCCGAGTTACTTCGGCAGAGTACAAACAGCAGAAATTGTTGACGCCAGAAAATGCGTCTAAATCAGTCAGCGCAACAAAGTGCGGTAGGATGAGCGCATCTGCCCAGAACCAGTAACTCAGTCGCACGGGTGGCTGACACAGTCAAGCGAAAATAGAACCAATGAAGTTCGGCAGCCAGCCAACAGAAACGCACTAGTCGAACTCAAGATTGGACGAGTACATGTGAGCAACCAAAATAGATGAGCGAACAAAGGAGGAAGTTGGAGTTGAGAATAGATGAGGACAGACAAAACCGATCGGACGTAGTCATCAGCGGATCCATGCAACAATAAATTGGCACAACACTTTGGGCAGTCAACAAAAAACATCAAGTTTAAACGTTGCATCTGGTTTGCTACAAGTCATTGTCGACTGCTAGGGTTTGAATGTACCACCATCACTTCGATCTATATGACTTTTCTACACGGAACAGGTTGTTAGTGTGGATACTCGTTTGTAGGGAAATAATATAATTCCCTACTGGCCACTTTGAACCGGTATGTCTATTAACAAACTGCCCACATTGTGAAGATTTTGACGGATAGGTGTCCCAGCCATATACCACAAAAGTGTGAACGCAGAGTCATGATTTACAGTTTACATAAGTTTCATATCTATAAGACCACGGAATACCGCATCTCTGAATAGCAGTAACCATCGTAATATACATGTGTTAAGCAAAGTGAAATTTACTTATTCATTCCTTAGGATGTAAAATGAAGAACAGAATGCAATCGTCACATTTGCTGGTGTCGGTCATTCGGATGAGTCGGTGTTCATTTGGCTTACAGTACTGACAAGCAATCTCGAATTTCTTGAGCTTGAGCAACATCATCGCCGATCAGCCGAAATCGTAAACAGCCCGCTATCATGTCTGTTCTGCTAGGCCCTATTGTGGTTCGCCACTTCGAGTCATAAAGGCATATCGTGGTTAACTGTTTACTTTCTGCTTTTGAGGTCTGTTAAACTGAAAGTTTTATAGTAAATGGAAAACGAAGCTATGGTCAGGTTGTGAAAATCCTTACTAGTGGGTAAATTGTGCATTAAAAGTCGACCTAAAAAAGTTCACTTCGATTTTCCAGCTGACAATGCTAAGCACTGAATAGTGCAAGTATTTGCATTGTTCACGAAAGGCATTCCAATGTGTTCTATTTCCCGTTGAATTAATCTGTCCACTTCAAAATGAAGGATTATTTATCTGTTTAGTTTACCACTGGTTCGTCAACATTTCCAGAAGGATTAGATTGGGATTGGGATGGAGTGAAGTGACTAATTCACATACAGTTTCCGATTTTCCTTTCGTAATTTTTCATATCAAGCTGACACATGTATCCCACTGCGTTCGGTCCCTTTTTGCAGAGGTTCGTTGTGCAACTTTGTCCACTGTAACGCATATGGCTTCACTAAGTGCACAGTTTGCGGCAAATTGCCAGGATTTGTTGGTCGATATACTAACAGACGATATCCAGGAGGTGCGACTGGCCGCCATCCGAGCATTGGGGGCTGTTGGGGACCAGGTTCGTATCCACGCTATCTTGCTTTTTACTGTCTGTTCAGTTCAGCCTAGTTTGAACAACCAAGAACTACTCTTTTTAGTCATACTCAGGGTAGATATTACATATTTTTTGTTACATCGGCTTGAAATAAAGTAACGACTACAAAACGGGAGAAATAACGTACAACGTGATGAGGTAGGCTGTCGGTAAAAAAGGTACGATATTTTCAGCCACCATAACTCAAGGTGGATGCGAATAAACGGGGGTAAACCCTAAAATCTGAAAACATACTGTACGGAAAGTTCGGGATAAAGCAGTCCAACTAGAATCGGTTTAGCAGTTCTGTTTTGGAAGGAAAAAGATCTTGGGCGATTGCAAAGATAGGAAGCGGGACAATGTTCTAAAATTCTGCAGTCTAGATAAGAAGCAGGATTGAATAGTCAGACTCCGACACCTAGGATCAGAGACTTAAGTGTCTGTAAGAATATGTAAAGGCGAAATTATCCGTTGTTCGGTATAATGGATCATATTGTAAGATATCTAACCAATCATTGGATGACTCTTTTCGAGTGCACTCGGGTCTAGATAAATGACCCGAATTCTTATGGAATTCTGTTTGTATAAACTGGACTTCGACCTTATGCCAGGATTTCGACCGAATTGAGATAATCCCGAGTTTTTCGGATAGACTGTGCATACTGCATTGTCTTCAAAGAGTTTTGGTTTATGCCAGTTCACTCACGATTAGCCTAAATTGGCTAGTTTTTTTACGGGGACTTCGTTGTGGAATGTTTGCAGCTTTGGTGAGATTCTAATCTTGGTCATTGTTTGAATGTGGCGTGCCATCTACCAGTCAAGCTATGACGCCACGCTGTGGCTCATGGGCATTTCGCACGTGGATCACATTGGTCCATCCTTTTAAGAGCGTAACTTGATTTGGCGTCACGAGGGCGTGCCTCTGTAACTCCAAGAGCTGTGCAGGATGGCTTCCTGACCAGCTTATGGGTATAGGCCATACAGAGTTCAGTCACATCGGCGGCTGATAGGTAATATTTTATTCGGTGCAATTCACCACCCCTGGGAAGTTCGCGCAGTAGATAAGCTTGAACAAGAGCTAAAAATCCTGCGTTGGATGGGCGTAGAAGTGAGGGTAACTGATGGCCTTTATCGGTAGTGGCAAGTCACCGCTTTTCGTTGGGCACTTGTCACCCACCACAGGTGGACAACTCCTCCCAACTCAGAGGACACTACTCTGTTCACGTTCCACTCCACCAGATGAATCAGGCTAAGGACTGAGCCCGAGAAGTGGATCGACTGTTCAGGTACCAGCAAATGCAACACAGAAGACTAACAAATAGCTCACACCACAGACAACGAAGCCCTATTTAGTGGTGGACCAAATTCTCTGACGTGACGTTTTTATGGGCTTCTGTGGCCGCCAGGTGGTAAACCTGTAACGCCTTCTAACAACACCGCGTTGCTTTGATCTGGCTGTTCGCCCTGGGTCTGTGCGATATGAGTGGCACTGCGGGAGTGCTTTGCGCTCCAATCGGTATAGCCTTCGGTGTCATCGTAGCACACGAACCTGATCACCGCGGTAAGCTAAAGACACCGATCTGTTAGTTAAATGTATCGAAATAATCCCGTCGAGTTTTACCAAGACATTTTCATCGACCTACAACGTGTTCTGTCACACCTATTGTCTTATCTGGATTATTCTTTTCATCTCATGTTCAGGTTCCGCTTCAAAGTGAACAAGTAGCCATTATTACCTCGGCCTTAGCTGAAGGATCCGGTCGTATGCGACGCCGTTTACACCAGTTACTTTCACGATGCTGCCTCTCATCGGCCCCCTGTTTGATCAGTTTGTTGGACGGATTGTTGCACAATCTGCGTCGTTATCCGCAAGATCGGGACAGTATATGGCGGCAAGTGAATGTCTACTTATTCCCACTGAACTCTTTTTCTCTGATTAATTGCCTGTGTCAAAAATCCTTACTGTGATTCGTTTCGTTGATGCTCCGTGTTATTTTTACTTCGTTAATAATGATGTTGTACCTAATTGAATGACACTATATAGCAGTCGTTTTGTTGTTCTGTCTGATCAAGTGGGAAGCAAAATGGCGCAATTTCTTTCCAGTAGTAATCATGCGGCATTGGTCAGATTAAATCTATGGCACCAGGTTTGAACCCCGACACCACTACTCGTCTCTAATGTGCCCTTCTCCCTGTTGCCACGTCTGACCTATTCGGACCTTATGTGGCTCTCCACTTCGTGTCTCATGATCATGGGGATCGGTTCTCCCAGATATTACAGTCACGCGTAAACGTGAAATAAATTTTTCCCATTCCGTTATTTTCCCCCAATCTGGGAACAGTCAATGATATACTGACACATCTGTAGGATATTCGTGTGAAAATTTCTTAGATTGTTTGAAATTTTTAGAATTCCATGAAGATATGTATGTAGAGCATTAAGCTATCCTGCGTTTCGCATCCACTCTGCTGTCGATGAACCATTCTATAATTGACGATTTCAAGTGGCGAGTCGTTCAACGCTCACAAAGACTATCCCAGAATGTGTTCGGTTGTTAAGTGCTTGAGAGTAGAAATTGTATCTCTTATTCTACCCTGGACGTCAACGCAAGAACGTGTATTACCGTGTTCCCACCCAATTTCTCTAATCTACACGACCAAGTGCGTCCTGCAGGATAGCAGGAGTCCATAAAATCAAACGATATGTTCCGCAGTACGTGTTATCTACGGAGGGCGAGGCGAACAATTTTCAGTGTGATTATGATGCACTTATCAGACCGCAGACAACAAGGCGTACAGAGTGCTTAATCCACGGATTACCACCGAACCCATCGCCCTTATTCCGTGCCCTACTTGTCAAGTTTCTCTTCCTACCCTTGTCCCAAATTAACATCGAAGCTTCAGTCTAGTGTGTTCGTGTTCTCTACTCCTCGACCCAAAATATCCGAGTTGGTCACTCTACCTCTTCGTCTCTGCTTCCTCTTTTCTGAACCGTGATCCATAAATTTTCCTTTACCGACCGGTGTAACCGGTTCACCTGTGAACTCATCAAAATTTTCACTTATCGAAACGTTGTCCTATATCTTTACTTATCTAGTATCTATATAATTATTAGCTAGAGGAATAAATTATCAAAAACAAGCCTGTTCGGTTCGGTGTTATTTACCAGCAAATTTTACAATTCTTTCACTAAATCGGAATTTAGAACTGACTACAATGCCACTACATCCTTTTGCGTTTTCTCTCTTGTTTGCTTCTAGGTGTGCAGCCTCCGTCGGTCGACGACATTCCGTGTTTGTAGAGACATGCCTGTCCAGCTTGCTGCGTACTCATTTATGGCTTAGTGGTCCCGAACCCAACTGGGAGGATCCGGCCTATTTAACCGTTTTACTCTTGGTCTTGAATGCGGAACCTGGGGCTCCCGGAATGCACGCACAATTCCCCAGACATTTAGCGGCAACCAAAGTATGTGTACCTTTTCAATTAAAAGCCTCGCGCCACTTTGCTGTCACAATTAAGGTTTGAAGAACATTGTACATTGCAGAAATAATTATGAATCGGTTATGACGGCTTTGTCGAAGCGCGAATATCTTGTTTGTTTTCGGTCGAAATCTGACCCATTTTGTTATGTCCGTTTGGAAATTCGACCATGCTTCAAATGACCTATTGTTAAAGGCCTCTGGGGGTCCAAACTATCATTGTTACTTAATCGTATCCTTTATTTTCGAGCTTATTTAACCCTTTGCTTTATTATTTCCTAATCAAACTAAGCTTTCCTTTGAGCCTGCGTCGTTTCCTTCTAGATTTGAGGAAAATTTCGACTCATTTCACTGGCGTTGCTTTTCGTTGATACACATACGAAAGAAATTAATTTTCAAAGCATCGTGTCTTTGATCAAATTGATGGGTACAGATGCGGATATTTCGTTGGCTCTTTTCGATAACAAAAGTAAAGATCATTGACCAATATCGAGACAGGCATAATGTGTGCATAAAATATTTAATTCTCTATTGTATATTTACCATAATGCTAGCCACCCAGTATTCACCCAGCTTTCTCGTTTTGGCTGTATCTCCACGTTTTGCTCTTGTGATTGATAGCAGTGAAAGAACTGCCTGGATCTTCCATTTCACGTCTTTTATCTGTAGTCACTGCTGCGTGCACTGTCGTAGTTGAGATCGATCTTATTCTAGTCTTTTATTGGAGTTTATCGTGAGCAATGCTGTACATCGCAGATGACTCTTTGCCTGCTTAATTTCAGCTGTATTGTGACTATTAGGTTGTTTTACTATGAGAACGGCGTGAATCCAATTTTCCTGTAGATAAATGTTGAACCTAGAGTACGCTTAGACTGTCCCTAAATCAAAGAACTCAGATCATTTACAAAAATTTTTAAGCGACTTGCATAATCGTGTAGCAATGTTACAGGCGCGTTTTTCATCCTCCGTATGTGCACGTCAGACGTAATGTTTTTGCGTACATGTAGGGTAGGTTTGACTTCGATGAATTGCAGCTATCTCGTGCGTTGTCATAAAGTCATTAACAGTTTTGATTTTGTTATTACATACTTGCGCATGAGTGTTCATCGGTCACTGGGACTATCAGTAGATGAAAAGCAAGTAAGGAAGGTCCTTACCTGACATTGCGGACGGGCATGAAAATGTGGATCATGGAATAAGGTTGTGTTGCATGTTTTGCATCCTGATTAGGTTCCATGTTGCTAACCTACTCAATGGTTTAGACAGATAACCAAGCAGCAACTTCGTAAAACTCATATCATCATTTTTACTTTGCCTTTACCATTCTTGTTACCCTCTATTTTTCATCGTTCAGTCTCAGGCTCGGCCAAAAATTAGTCACCGAATCCACATCTGACTCGGGGTCAATAATTGTTGAAATGAAATTCAAACTAAACCCTAATAGTGCCGGAGGAAAAGAAGCCCATGGTAGAACCCCGTACGTCTATGGATCCCACAGCTATTTGGTCACTCCATCTTACGCAGTCCCAGTGTGACGACGGTCAGTCAGAAACCGTGAAGACGGATCGAATATTTTTATGAACGGTAAAACGCCATCAAACGTATATTACAACAGATTGGAGGCAGCAGCGTTCAGTAAACGGTTAAATCAGTCGGAACTGGTACTGAATGTAAATATTAACATAATTTCAAGCAAAACGTACGACCACTTGTATTAAAACAGCAATCTTGATCAGGAACGGACAGCAGGGGCAGTTGTAAGGTGAATAACTAAGAAAATGCGGGCAAATGAGAAAACGGACATGGCTTACAGAGGGCGGCAGACAGCGTACGGTTCTGTGGCATTTAAAGTTAAACTGCGCACCAATAAACACCAGTGGGATGCGTGCGTGCGGGCATGTGACAGTACACGACTGGTCGATCAGCCGGATTGGCGGGAAGGTAGGATATTAGGCTAGAGCGGGAAAGATCATCGGTTTGAACCCCAGATAGGGCGGTCATTCTAAACGGAAGTCGTACCATATATAAGAAACACAGAACATATAAGCGGTTGTTGTAAAGATAAATACTACGTGAACGGCGACGGGCGGAAATGTGGTCAATACTATGCGGTGAGAAAAACAAAAATGTCAGTACACAAAAAGGGTTTAAGCTAGGAGTAAGGTTACTTGATGACCAAAAAGAATCGGCACCCATTATTCACCGTTCTTCGACGCAGTCCAGTGAAAGAAATCGAGCCATGTTGATGCTGAATGTAAATAAAATATGGAGAAACCTCAATTAGTTTGCTATTACTGAAAGTCTAGTCGGTCCTACTCCTCATTGTCTACTGTATCCGTGCGCCACATTTCCAGAACAGCTACGATCTGCACGCTGCTTATTTAAGTATCTACTCAGGAGCACGGGGTCATTGATGCGCGCAACGTCTGTCAATATCCTACTGGGAAACCTTCAACGCCTTTATTAGGGTTTGGGATGGGATCGATTGCACGGATATTGTGTGTGCTTTGATTTTACCTGACAGTTCCAGTTCTAGTATTTACTTCTTTTCCTGTCTGCCCAGGTTTACCTGACCGAATTGGTTCCATCGTTGCTACCCAAAAGACGTCACCCTTTCGACATAATTTCCACTGTCGATTCAACAGATCGCAGCCTCGTTGGTCCGTCCAAAGTGAGTCGATAAACTGTGTGCTGTGTCATGCTTCTAAATGCACTGGACACTGTTCTAATACATGTTTGTCGGGGTATACCCCATAATCTTGAAGACCCTCTACACTATCCGGAATAACTGACAACCTGACACTGAAACTTGAAATGGAGGACCACATGAGGTCCTAGTAGGTCAAGCGTGGTGGCAACCTAGGAGACAATGAAATACTGCTTACTTTCCAGGTAACCGACGGTGGCGGGATTCGAACTTCACCTCCGAGGTGGAAAAAGCTTTAAACCACGGGTTCACCACCGGTCTTATGTTCTTTTCCGGATTATTTTCGCCATTTTATCTCCTAAGGATTTCCCATAGGCACCATGCTGTGACGTTTATAAACCGGTCAGGGAAATGTTATTTTAAGGTTCTTCATCCAGTGGTAATGTTTCACTCACCACTGGAAATTCCGGGGCGAGATTATCAACAAAAAAAATCCGTACTCATACTCAAAATATTTTATTAATCGATCTACGTACTATAATGTTGTCAGTAGGCAGTTACTTGATGCAAATTTCGGTCGGCATAGAAATTCCTGACGAAGAGCACTGCGAATGTGACGATAATGGATACTGACGTGTATTTTATGATCCTCGCATTCAGTACTTAGTTCTGAAAGCAATAATCAAGGGGGCAAATAGGTGCTGGTCGCCGGTGGAATTATTTTGTTCAGTTGTCTTCAATAGGAATCTGCACAAAAATATGCCATGAGCATTTTCCACTGGAGATTCATTCGATTAACCCTGTTTCGACTACTGCTACGCGATAGCTCAGCTGGTAGAACAACTAGCCATTAACAGAAAGTAAGTCCTATCCCTAAACAGCCCCTGTAGGGTTATTTGGTTCTCGCTTTCAAGTCTTGTTACGAGGTTCAGTGCGGTTGTTTTTATACCCATATGCCTTTCCGTGCTTATTCTTCATTCACGTGGTCGATCCGATAAAAAACCATCGGTTTTTTTTACATATTTGATTCATTTCCCCAATGTACTAGCCTTTTTATTGTTCGCTTACGTATGAGTAGGGTGGAACGGGCTTAGTGTACTGCCGAGGGGCATCAACCATGACCCTGATAATTGGTGCGGTGATGGAGAACATAGTCCCGGGGTCGGCGTGGTATTAACCTGGTCGATAGCGATGCTGTTTATCGAGAAAACTGCGATTCCGTTAAAATTATTGCTTTGGTAATGCAAGCAGAGGATTCTTTCTGAATGGTAAACCCTGAAACCTACGAGTTCGAGGTACTTTTGGGATTGTCGACAGTAACGTCTATGTAACGCTGTACCTAGTGCTGCTGGGCACCAGTGATTCGCATTTTATGTGATGTGATGGACTGAGCCTGCCGAGTAGGCTTTTTCGTTACTAGATTGGTCTAGTGCCCTCAAGTGTTACAGTTCGAAACTTGCTACTGACAGTTGATTTTAGCATTGTTGTGCTTATCCTCGGTCTCCATGGGGTAATTCGATTTTTATTTTTAGTCGTATCTTCGGGTCCAGTGGAAGCTCCAGCCTTCCGTTTGAAACGCGTTCTCTATCGTGATGCAGTCGGGTTCCACATCTCACTGGTTTGCAGTTGTGTAGCAAAATAATTCATTTGCTCTAAGTAGACAAAATTTAACCATATGAATAGAAGAAACTCATCAGAATCATCAGTATTTCCATTTTTTCTTTTTTTTCTTGACATCTTCAGCGACGTCGACTAGAGTTGGCCCATTCTGAGCTGGTGAACGGAACTGACAATGAAGGGGACACGGCAGCCTCTAACAGTTTGCTGCGGTTCTTGCATTCCCTAATTCGTCGAGTTGTGTTTGCTCTGAATGATCTTTGTCGCCCGTTCGATAACACTGCAACTGAAGATAATAATCGGTGAGGATAGTTTTTCTCAATTTGTGTAAATTTGCATCGTCAGACGGCTTGTTTGTTTTCTCTTTGCATTACCTAAGCACATAACTGTTTCGAACTCGGGCATTCACAAATGTCACAATCGTGCTGCCGTTATGGTGTCTGCTGCGGCAGTTGAAAGAAGCAAGCACGGATTTGCTCACGTCAACAATCAACACAGTCCGATGACAATGGTCGAGCAGTATGGGCAGTTATAATCTCAAAGACAAAATTATACCATTAGTAAAGTGCAGTACGGTCAATAAAAAGCTACCGAATGGGAAAATGACTGACTGGAGTCAGGTGTGGGGCAAACACCACAAATGCAGGTGTGAGGATATGGTCCGACGCACCGTTCAGTAGACGGCCTGGTCACACTAGCAAACAGCACCTGACCAGAATCCAGTTCAAGGCTTGAGCCAAGGGATTCGCGATCGATAGGAGGAGAAGGGATTCCTGTCAAGTGGTAGCTGGTCCTATCACTAATCAAACAGTCAGAAGAGAAGATCCCGGATGCCAGCTTGAACCAATTAATTTGTGTTGCAAAGATCGGTGACAGTGATTCTTTCCAAATGAACAGTGTGTTCTGAGCTAATGATTCGGAGGCAGAAAAGTCTTCTCACGGTTTTTTAAAGTCTCTTTCACTGCAAACATTTTCGCTTTATTTTTGCAAATTTTATTCATAGGCGCGGGGTTTCCTGAGCGCACCAACAGCTTCAGTTTTAATCCATATCTTCCAACCTCTCTAACCAACGGCAGTTATCAGCCCCAGAACCCCAATTTAGCTTGTCGGGACGCGCTACCTTAGGTCTACGTTAACTTCAGTTTCTTCATATTTCTACACCAAGTCAAGGTCTGACCGACACATCGCTTCTTCCAGTCACATCCGAGAGGAGCAAATAATGCACGGAATGGTTGACGATGGATAGGTTTGCCTAAAAGGTGTCTAAGCCATCGCAAGCGGTGTAGAGCGATTAGTTCTGTCAGAGGGCGGTTACCCACACCAAACACACGACGAAGAACCTCGTCGCTACTCACACAGTGTTCCAACCGAACGCGAGCAATGATTTGGAGAAATCGAAGGTCGAGTATGTAAAGTTACCGAATATCTTTAGCATGAAGCGGCCGGAATTCAGACCGCGTTGAGAAAAATGCTGCCCACTGCGGCATTTTAGACCAGTCACTTCGATGAGAGATGGTTATCGTAGTGGCCTGCAGGTGACGCAGATTCATAAAAGCCAGTCTCGTCTTTGCTATTCGTGATGTGGTCTCTACAACGGTATATGACATAACCTCATCGTACTTCAATGGTGACGGCAGTAATTAATGAGAGCTGTACGTTGGACCAAACCCGATGTAAGAGGTGTGACTCATTATGGTATATCACTGACTTCACGATTCTTTTCTGAAGATATGGATAACGATGTATTCCCTCGCAAGGAGGGTATCTGCTCAGAATTCTAAACCTTAGAGAACAACGTGTGAAGTTCTGTAACAAACTGTACTCCACAATCTTTAATCAGGATTGGGCAAGGCCTCCAGACCTAGGCACCTTGTGACGTCTCAAGGCATGGATCACCTAGCGGATCTCGGCCTGGTTCTGCTGGAACAGTCCATGGGACGGTTATTAGGAAGCAGTCCATGGCAGAAGTTAGCGTGAGGGTTACCTAAATTGCGCTTTAAAGTGCATTCCCCCCCCCCTCCCGGCGTTTGAGACGCCGCTGGTGATTGTAACTTGGCAACCGCCAGTTTCGCAGATCGTTCTATTTACGCTTATCGTTCTTATCGATGAAACGGATGATGTGGAACAGCTCCTAGCAGTTACCCGTGGCTGCTGCATGTGTCCATCTCACATGCATGTTGCGACCACTAGACTTTGCAGTCTCTACCTGCGTTGAGATCACGTTTCAAGATAAGGCATGCACTGTTATGCTCGTTGCCATCCAGGGTCGACCAGTATGCAGGGGGTCAGAAGAAATCCAGGGTCCCGTGACGTTATGTCAGACCACAACTCATCGCACAAGAAAAACAAAACATTCTTAGTAAGTAGCCAGTGATTCTGCTAGCGCGTTTTATAATTCGCATAGAAGAACTAATTTTAGTTCGTCATAATCTAACCGGCATAGTATCGTACGTTTTGGGCTGTAACTTATTGCGATGTGGTTGATTAGGGTCCGTCGATGAGACGAACAAGGCGGTTGGAGCGTCGGACTTGCGTTCCGTCGAGAAATAGGTGTTGGTCAGGGCACAGAGCTAAGAGGCTCTTTCGCTGTCCGAGCGATCCAGTCCATTCAATGATAGCTGACCTACTCTAACATACGTGCCCCCTGCTGACGTCACAATGTCAGCCCGGTTGACTACTTCTGGGCTTCAGTCGGTGGTTGTGTAAGCTGACACAGGAGGCACATTGCGTTTATCTAAGTGATAACTGTTCATCTTACATGAACCTCTGAGTCTTACTGATCACAACCAACTGTCGACTAGGATCGAGTCTAGCAATGCGGCTTCGGCCTTAGCACTCAGGGCTATACCAATGTTCGCCTGACCAAATGCTACAGTTTCAGGGTCTCCAGGATGACACAGGTAAAAAATTTCAAAGTGATTAGAAAGATGCATCAATCGAATGATGAAGCTGGCGTTCTGAATGCAAGTTTCCTGTATAGATTGCCCATCAGAGACAAGAGTCTGGTGCTTACGGACTAAACCCCCCGGTTGTTCTATACGCATCGGTGCTCGTACGTTTAGCGTGGTTAACTTAAGTAGTCTCTGAGGATGGAAAAGAACATCACTCGACGTTTGCTGGTTTAGAGGTCTTCGGATAAAAGTCATTGTATAGGGAACAGAAATTAGGCCTTGATCTCTACCTAAGGCACTGCAGTTCATATACACATGTTGTCGCAATTCGCTGAGCGAGTTTTTCCCTTCGTAGTTGATTCCTCTTTCCCGAATTTTTCGTAGTTAATCACAACGCAAGGCTGATATGTAAAATTCCGTAGAACTTGATGTCAGTTACGTTAGTTCTGCCGCGATCCGTTAATAATTGAAATTATGTGACCTTGGTCAGCAAGATAAAACAGGCTGAAGTTCAGAAGTATGAAATTAGTTAAACGTTAAATATAGCTTCTTGTTAAACCAACACAGGTCAAACTCGCTATGGTTGGCTTTTGTCACAGAAGTAAATGCTGATCCTACTAGATGCATCTCTTTTTTCTGAGTTATCTGACATGTTTCTGTCTAACAGAAGGGATCAAAAACGAAGCGAACATATTTAGAGTATACTGTGCGGTCTAACTGTTCAACAGCCAACTCACGTTGGATGTGTAATATGCAAGAATCAGTGTTCCTCCGCGAGGGTTGCTTGTGTTCGACGTACAAAACACGAAGGAAAGAAAACTGCATGAGTCCAAGGCTCAGTAAGTATATCAACAGGATCCTACACTTACACTAATCGACCACCAACATGGCTACCAACAGCCCGCTCACTATAAATGGTAGCCTAGATTTCAAGGTCGTATGAGCGCGACCGTTTAAATATCCGTTTTGTTTTCGCTATGCTGAAGAAATATTTGCTGAAAACCAGGAAATTTCACTTATTTATTATGGAATGAAGTGACATTATGCGAGCGCATCAAACAGTTGTTCCTGCGGTAAGCATGTAAGATGTGGTGTGCGAATCACGAACACATCCGACTTGGATCATGATGCTAGCTGTAGTGCAATAAAAATAACAGGAACAAGTATTCAGTCCGAGAGATTTCATAAAAAACTCCCATGCGCCTTTGCAAATATGGTTAGAGAAGGGTTAGTTGCTTTGGCTTTCAGCCGATCGAAGGTCAATATTACACGAACAACAAAAGTGGCTAAGTTTCGCAGCGACTAACATATTCCATTCTCATCGTAAATCGTTTTGACCATCGATTTACTTTGAACAAACTGCTGTGAGATTCCGGTGGTTCACAAATACGTCGGTCGTAAAAAAAAATTCCCCAAGGAACTCATTTTAGTGACTGCTAGGTCCCGAAATTCATCACGCTGGTTGACATACGCCGTAACAACCACGATCAATCTTGCTGATGGGGCGTTATTAAAGATACCCTGGACAGCGTGGAAATCACCGTGCTTAAAAAATAAAAGTTCCCTTTCTGTAGGACCAGAAGTTATTCCAGAAAAACTTTCTTATTGTAGAACGATGCTCCAGATTATGTCTCACATGAGGATGTACGTCTTATAAACGTGAACGAATCCGTCCATTTGTTATGAAATTTTACAAAAGCGGAACCACCGGAAATTCAATGTCAGTTTCCCCAATCTCTTGTTGAAAGTCACGATTAGAATAAGATTAGGAATTTATTCCTTGTGTGAAAGGAAGAAGTTATCGCAAGTTTCCAATATAACTGGTAAAATTTTTCGAGGATGCAACCATATGTGTTGGAGCTTGACTATTTCGCAAAACCTCGCTGTCTAGAGAATCTTGCCAGGACTCCCGTTTGGTAAGGCTAACATGAAAGGAAAAGGGTAGATTAGGGGATGAAGGATGGGTTGCGTGCGGTGTGATAGTGCTCGCCAAGGTTTGTGAAGCAGGCAACATATGTCGATATATGCCATTTGAGATATTGTGGGCTCTTTTACTGCACGGTCGCCCAGTCTATAGTGGGTCCCGGTGTACGGACAGATGACTGAGGTTAGGCGCTTTGGATCAAACCAATCGTACTCAAGAATGGTACACAAACGAACGATAAGTTTCACACCCCCAGATATATGACCAAAAAACGGATGAGAAATATACTAATCCTGTGAGAAAAAGTCTTTTTGAGTAGAGAAATGTAATAATGGACTACGTACACGACTGCGTTTGTCTTTTTCAACTTGATCCGTCTGATTTGTTCAACATACTTCTGTCTCCTGCTCGTTGCCATTCATACTAGTCTTATCATTCCTGATTCACTCAGATCAGATATTGTGACACAGTGGAATGAAACCGAACATTAGTTATTGTAATCAAACAATAGTTGAAAAAGTGGTGGTTTCGGATAGTTTTTTACTATTCATCCTCCCAAATGTCTTTTCCTTACCGCGTTGAGGAGGTAGGGGGGGGGGAGTACATACTATCGTCACTTACTAATTAGGCCGTATCGAATTCACGTTGCTTACTTCATCTTTGTTATTTCAATAGCACCAATGGTTTATTCAGTTTCATCTTCTCAAACGCTAACTCTCCCCACAAGCGATCTGCTTTTGGGTGCTGTCTTTTTAGCCCTAACCCAGTAGAACGTGACAGTGATGGAAATACTGAGTCGGCAGAGCAGAGGAATACCTAAGTGGAAAGTAGCATCGATTGGGAGGCTTATCGTAAAGTTACCAGTAAAAGTAACTCTTGGTCACCTCGCTGTACGTCTGCAATTCCCCGGACGGACGGTCCCGGATAATTTCTGTAAAGCATGTATATATATATATATATATATATATATATATATATATATATATATCAGTCGCGTTTTTCCTACCACCATTTTCTACTTTCCATTCGCTGTTCGTCTTAGCGAACTCTACAGATCGAGAAAGTCTGTTCTGCGGCGTGTATCGCGTACGTCACAATAACCCTGGGGCTACTTTGCTACTTTTGTTGAATTACTTTCCCCTCTGTGCGGTTGTCCACACAAGAAAGAGAGAGGTCGTTCTTTGGAATCACACAAACCTTGACTCACAACGACTAGCACAAACAGTTCGCTCACTGAGAGAACAAATACAAAGAAAATACAAGGTGCGAAATTCGATAGCTAGCCTGACCACTAACCAAAGAAAGAACGCCAAGTTCGACTCTCAGCAACGTACATAAAAGCGGGCCAAGAAAACATGTCAGATGTACAAAAACGCTCCACCGTTTATGCAATGTATTTTCCACGGTAGATCAACGACATAGAAAATTGATGCAAAAGTGAAAAAGTGTTGAGAATTACCAAGTCACGAAAGTCTGTTGGGCTGTAAGGTAACTAACATGAAATGAAAACTAAGGAATGTTTTAAAAGTTCGTGATTTTCATGGAGATTTTCACGGAAATCCGTGACTTGCGTTTGGGCAAACAGATGAGTCCCCCCTTCAACCTATCACTCTATTAGATCAAGAGCACTTTATTTCGGTGCATTCGATCGCCAGCGTATGCGTTACCAACCCTCGTTTAATTGATGAGGTCCTATAGGCCGGCATTTTATCATTTGATGATGGCGGTATTGAATTTTTACCCAGTAGAAAGACGTCAGACCTTGAATATGCAAGCGACCTATCTCTTTTGAATGAAGATCCATGTAAATTGCATGCTTTTCTGAACAGCTTGAACAACTGCGTAGCAAGGTTCGATATGTGTTGTGCACTTTCAGAATGCAAGGTGCTGCTGCGTGACTATGATGGTCCAAATCTTTTGGTATCGGGAGTGACTACAAATCAAATTAATAAGTCCTGTTATCTAACCAGCTGCATTCCACCTGGATATCGGATGAAGTGTATTTGCCTAAACCGAAGGCTCGTTCGGTATTTTCCGACCTGAGTCATCTGCGGTGTCGACGTGACATCCGTTTATTTGTATTTGATTAAACTTTTGCGTAGACAGACGTCCGCATTTCAGGGAAAAAAGATTTGCATTAATCAAGGGAACGAAAAAAGGACGATTGCATGTCAAAATTGCCAGGAAATTCGGCCAATACTCGCAACCGGTTCGTGGGGATTCAGGCCAAATAAGGAACGGTAGAGTTTTTGTATACGATAATGCGAGTGCGTATAGATCGAAGAGAGGAACGAGTAGAAGCGAGAGTTACACTTGGATAGATCACTGTATAAAGGGTGAGTGCTGTCTGCAAGGATTTTGTAAGCGAAGTTTCCACGTGCGGGCAGGTGTGATTCGCACAACTTAGCAGATAGTTCAGTTAAAGGTATGAAAGATACCCTACTAATAACTAATAGACCTCGACGAAGAATTTTTAAGTCTTTTTTTTGTAGACCAGCAAAAATAACAAGAGGACAGAAAAACGAAAAGTGAAATGGCACTCTAACACTAAAATGCCTAAGCTTTCGGACTTGGTAAGCGAGTCGGCATAGTTTCTTCACACAATTTGAAATGTGAAATGTACACTTCAAATTTGCGTCGATGGTGACTCCTAAGTATCTCACAAATTCTACTGTATCTAGTAGTTTTGTGGATCTGACAGATGAATCACAAGGATAAGTCAGTCAAGAAAGGGTAGATGTGCATTAAAAGCGTTTACACAAATTTGAAGTTAAACCGAATCGAACAGATAAATCACAAAAACGAGACAGATTGCTGGAAAAGTTATTTAAATCCTGGGTTATAGAAGCAGCTTGGCAAAGGGCTATATCATCGGCACATTAAAATAAGTGTCCCGGAGAGGTGGTTGAAAAGTCACTAATGTAGGGGGAAGGACAGCATTAAGCACTCTTGCATTCTTCATCAAAGATTTATCTATCAAGATTCAAGTGTATTCTGCAGCAGTTAGCGCAATTCTTTGTGGCTCAGAATCATGACCACTGTTGGTGGGGGATACACGAAGATTTCCGGTGTTTGAACACCGATTTTTTCGTAGCGTTGCTCGAATCTGCTGGGAACTCCATATCAGCAGTGCTGAAGTTAGGCTTAGAGTAGCTGGCAAATGAACCAAATCACTAGATTAAACACCAAAGCTCATCGGGCTAAGATAGTTGAGACTTGTTTTTTTTATTACACTCTTGCGTGTGAATGTAATGGAAAGGGTATATCACACCGCCTCAACTATCCATTGCACCATCAGGGATAGCCCGCAACAAGACCCTTGAACTTGGAGTAGATAACCACCTACGGTCCCAATAGGTTGGGCCACAATGGATTGCTGTCTATCACCAAAATGATCAGCTGTTGTGAGATTCGAACCTCCGGATAGAAGTCCTCGGTACGCAGTGCTGATAATTAGGGGTGATCAATTCATGACATTGAAAAAGTATGAATGTTCTGATCATTGGAGTTGGTCTTGTAGGACGTCTTAAGCCTCTTGGGTGTGGTCCAATAGATGCACTCGTTCAGTGGTTATTTACATTGAAGGATATAGCTAGATGGTGGTGCTCTTTTATTCGCAGACTTTCTTTGTCGATGTGAAATTACTATTTCTAGTTTTCTTCATACATTTTTGTAGTGCTTCGGATTGAAGCTCCCGCTGGGAGATGGCAACCAAAGTCGTCGCACTCATTGTATGGTTTATAGTTGTTTGAGTTGAACTGATGCTGAAGCGATGCAGTTGGTAAAAGTATTCTATCTTGATGAATTTCTAACCCACGGGTAGGTGGTTCCTGTGTCCACGTGTGAATTTAACTTCAAGCTAGGTCGATGGCTTGAAAGTTCGCGTCACTTCAACATTTGTCAAATGTTATTGTCTAAACCCAACTTGACAAGCTCGCATTCGAATTCTTGCCACGTGTTCGTGAGAGACAGACTGACAGACACAGGAAGAGTGATGAACAGTCATCTGATATTTCGCCTCTTGTAGCACAGATAGATGATAATTTACCTAGGACAAAGTCTTCCCCGTTTCCCATGTGTGACTTCGTTAATGTCTACGAATCAAATCAATTAGGCAGTTGTCATACTGTTTTCTGATACGCCCTGCCATACGAATTGGGTCATTTTTGCCGCGCCAGATGATGTTCGATCGCGAATCCAAACTGATTCGTCATCGAGGTGATTCTGGTCGCACTGACTTGGAGTACGTGGGTCGGTGGTACATATCTGGCGTGATCGATAATTGTTGCTCGTGGTTATGTCAGAGAAGGTTACAGATAGGGCAGCGCGAATCAGCTGAACGGTAAGTTTGCCGCTCTGGACATGACCAGGTAGTTTTTTGACGCAGTGCCTTTCGCACTCCATTGTATTATTTTTAACGATTTTTTCATTCAATCAGCGCGCATAATACAGCACTTCCATTTTGGTCGGACACAGTATTGTGGTCGCCTGATCCAGCATGTTGTCCAACCTAGTAAAGCCGTGTGGGTTTTCACTAGTTTGGTTCATTCGGTTCCGGGTTGCCGGTTGCCTCCGGAAAACCATCGGGATTATAAATTACCCCATTCCGTTCCAACTGTATCCGTATTTCGAAATGGAAAATGCCTTGGTGTATTGCAACCTATTGTTTGACCAGAGGATTATTTGTGTCGGCTATTTTAATTTGCGATCGACACTAGAACCAACGCTTCTTGTGTGATCCGTGAACAGCTATCTAATGCCAACTACGGGTTAGGTAGACTGTTGTTGGTTGAGCACCCTAAACGCTAGATATTTATACGTAACCGGTGCAGTCTACCTATTTACTTTCTGCTCGTGCTTCATATGTCAACTTGACTCCCCCTTCCATTATTCTAGTGTCCCTCACGTTTTCTTGTGTTCAGCTGTGTTTCTGATAAGTTCCATCTGCGGTTACCAAATCTTTTAGTCCGACTTCATCGCTGTCACGTGGACTGTGGAATCAACGACTGACTCTGCTCACTCGTCTGGTATTTGCTGATTTGTGTGGTTCTGTGCAACGTCTGGACCGAGTTGGACAATGGAATGGTCTGATCCAGTGGCTCACAATACTTACTACCTTAGGTTGGTGTCTAGCTTCAGTCGGCGCCTGTCATTCGAGGGATTCGGCCGCCACAAATCCTAAGATGGCTCCGTCCGACCTTGCTACCAACCAGGTTGTATCGATTATGCGCAAGCCGGGCAAGCTGTTGTCACAGGCCCTTCAGATGGGATTACGAGTGAGTTTGTGAACCACATAACTGATTCCCCTTGTGTGTCCTATGATAGTTCAAAATTATAACGGGTTTAGAAGTTCTCATTGTCATGATCGGTTGAGCTTTACCACTTACGCTTTTCTTCGCCTACAATGTTTCTGTTCGTACTCACCTTTATTGTACTAGTCTTCGCCTTGGGCGTATACATTCCAGTAGCGATTTATAATCATTCAGTCACTTTACATATTGGCCACGTGCCCGTTTGTAACCCACTGTGCCCTCTATTAATCATCACGCGAAACTGCGGTTACCAGAATATGCTTCCCTTCCAAGCTGACTTTAATTACTACGAGACTGTCTAAACTTTGGTCGTGTATCGTGCGTGACTGTGAGTGTATGTTGGGAACTAAACTCATTACTTTCTCTAGATCGATCTTCCCATTATGGAAGGACGAGACTTCGTTCTTTCACTGTCCTTTTTTAATTTTTTGTATTACATGCTTGCTCATGAGTGCAGTTCAATTTCCATTGACGAGTGCCGTGCACCATACGAAGGTCAAGTTGGTTTGTCTTCGGAAACGGTGTCCAATCTGGTTTTTAATTGTCCTCCTCGTCGGCGACGCCGGTCTGGACATGGAGATGGTGCCAGGCCAATGCTGGTTGGGGTGTGGTCAGGTTTATGGAGAACGTGTCTAAACCATTGTAGTCGGTGGATTTGTATGCGCGTTGTAGTCGCCTGATAATCTCACTTCTAAATAACTAGGTTTCGCTACCATACAGTGAGCCTGGTCGGACTGCTGTATAAACACCCTAAGCTTCGTTTTAAGACTGATCTATTTCCGTCACCAGAGGGTGTTTCAGTGCTGTAAAAACGCCGTTCGGGCCGCTTAACATCATCTGCGGCTTCTCCGTTTAGCAGGATGATGGAGCTGAGATACTTGAAATCTGTTGTTCGGCCATTCACTTATGAGGCTCAGTTTGCATAACTAATGGGTAATACGAACATCTTGATTTTGATCTCTAGAGCATATTTATCAACTCAGTCAAGAGCCGCTTGCAATGTGCTCAGGCCTAACCCGAGCACCACTGCGTCGTCTGCAAATTCAAGAGCCGCAATGTTCCACTCTGGGGATACTTGGACGCCCCGATAACCGTCCATGGCGCGTTGCGTTATACATTCTGCAACAAAGTTGAACAGCACTGAATATAACGGGCACCCTTGTCGTACTCCTGACTTCAGTTCGAAGGGACAAGACTCTTCGTCGTAAGCTCAAACACTTGTTTTTGTTCCGGCGTAATACGACTTCAGCAGATTGACCGGTTTGAATAGGACGCTGTCTGCATGCATTATCCTCTATAATGATTCGCGATCTATTGAATCTATAAAGCATGCTGCCGTGGGGCGTTGGAATTTGTATCGGTGTTCCGAAATCCTCCGGAAGATGAATACTTGATGGATGCATCCACTACCTGGGCGAAGGCCTCCCTGGTTGCGCCGAGTACGTGCATATCTCAATGCGGCGAAGTGATTCAGCACGAGCTAGGTGAACGCTTTTGCAATCACGTCTAGCAGACAGATACCTCGATAGTTCCCGCACACTATTCTGTCACTACTTTTAGGAAATAGAAGCAGAAATGAGATGTTCCAATCGGCTGGATATTTTTCGGTTTCCCAAATCGAGTTGAATAGTATATGAAGTGACTCGGTAACCACCGGAAGGCGCCTCTTGTAGATTTCCACCGGGATTTTGTCTTCACCAGCGGACTTACTAGGTTTTAAACGGTCGATTGCACCAGTTATCTTCTCTAATGACGGAGGATCACAACTGGTGCTATACGGGGGAGCTGAAGTCGAATCGATATCTAACAGTCTATCTAGTGGGCGATTGATGAGCTATCTGAAATGTTATGCCCACCTAGTTATCTTACCGTCCATATACGGCAGAATCGCGCAAGATAGGCTGAATGGACTGCCTTTTGTTCGACACCGGTCGTATGAGGTGAAAGAAGTTTGCGAAGGGACAAGCACTAGTTGCAGTTTCCATCTTACTTGCATTCTCGGGCCAGTAGTTGAGTCGATCTTTGCGGAGCGGGTTGTCTCGCGTCTGAGGTTTTGATATTCAGGACGGCCGAATAAACCAGCGTCTTTAGCCAAGGTGGAGAGACAGATAGTATCCTCGGATATCCAGTCTTTATAACCGTATTTCGAGGTTTTCAATTCACCCATTGCACCTCGATGTACTACTTTCAGTCTATATCACAGCAAGTCGATCGAGTCTGTAGTGTGATGTAAGGTGGATGCATCTATTGACACCTATCTCCTTCATTAGAGCTTTTGTTTTCTCCCGGGACTTTATTAGTTCCACGTTGAGGCGCTTTGGGATAGTTGCCTTATGCGGGTTGTCAGTCGAAAGCGAAGCTTTGCACATAACAGCACGTGACCTGATCCTCCCTTGTTGCCTGCCTCAGTGCCGCGGTATGATCTGCAGTCTTCTATTGACGAGATCCACCGTGACCGGATTAGCACGTAGTCAACTTGATCAGCTGTTCTACAGTCATTGGAATACCATGTGAAAAGATGTTTTCTGAGATGCTGTATGTTGGTTGTTTTCAGCCGGTTAAAATGGGAAAAATTGATTAGCCTGTCGCCATTTTCACAGCGCTGGCCCAGGCTAAACTTCCGAAGAATGTGGTGTGCCAAGACATCTTGTGCGCTTGTCCGGGTTTTCCAATCACCCACTGTGATAAACATTCCTTTTTGAAAATGTGATTCACCACCGTTTGAAGACTGTCGTAAAACTCGTCCTCCACACTAATGTCGGATGAGAGGGTTGGGGCGTAGGTTGCAACTACGGTAAGGTTGACGAGTTGACCTTTGAAACGCGCCACTGCGATTCTTGATGATATCGGTTCCCAAAAGAGTAGAGCGGAATAAGCGTGGCGACTTTAATCTACTGCTGCTCCTTGCGTTGGAGTTTCTGGGTCATTGTGGTAAAACCGGTGATGGCTCTCTGCGCTGGGAGCTTAAATGGTACGAGAGCCGCCACTGTCTAATCTGACTTGGGATAAACAGGCAATATCTACTTGATAGTCGTTTAGCGTGCACATAGTCACTCCTTAACTTCCAACATCCCTGAGAGTTCTCACGTTGCGGCATCCCATGAAGGGGGTCTTTCGGAGGTAAAGGAGTCCAGTTCGCATTCTTGATGCCCCGGTCACTGGAAGACCACGGTTTGTCGTATCACCGAGACGCCGAAATATGGATAACAGAGCGTATAGAAAACACGATCATTAGGTTTTGCGGGTGTTTGGTACAAGAGATGTCCCCAGCGTTGCTCGATTTTTCTCCCAGGGTGCACCTCTAGTCTTTGCAAAACCAAGTGCTGGCTACAAAGCAACAGTGTGTTGATGCATGTTTGCCGGTGGCTTCCTTGGATACCGTTCGCCATTCGATTGAATTAAATCCATCCCAGGGTTCCATGCAGTTCTGTTAGTTCTACAGATTTCATTTACGCACGCACACAGTAAATCTCGCCAGCTCATTCAGAATAACTGCTTTTGCATGCCGAACACCGTCTCACCGAGGTTTTGTACCTTGGTCACCCCCAGTCTGATTTAGCCCACCCGTCAAGGGGTTTTCCGGTGTGTGGCCGCTGGTGCATGCTTCAGGTTCGTGAAGCAGCAGGTGAGAACTGGGTACCTGATGAGGATTGAAGAGATAAAGATACCTCTAGGGTAAGACGGTCTACCATCCCAAAGTTGCTGCTCTTATCAGATACCCCATACACCTAAGCAGTTAGTAGAGAATGAATGTTATTTTTTTATTTTCACCGTGCATTTTTCTGTTTGTATGTGTTCGATAGTTTGTGCTACTGTGGGACACGGAACTAGGACATAGTCGAGACAGAAGATAATTCATTGTCATTACTCGCTGTAACATTAAGAATAAGACCATAATGAGCGAGCTTGTCTTCCATAACTTCATTTTCTGACTAACTGAGTTACATGTACGGGGTAAGAGTGCATATTCAAAAATTTGAATACTATTTCTGTTAGGTTAATATCACTCATGGGTACTAGCCAGGAGAGAATTTATTGGAAAATAAATGAGTAATCGTTCTTCTCCCAACTTTCTATGAATGAGCTGATATTTGCGAAGAATATGCTCACTGTGCTTTTTGTTCCTATTGTATTCCGTGTTAGGCGCTTCATCTTTTCTCAGGAAAAACAGAAACGGAACAAACTCTGCTGGTCGATTTGGTTATCCAACTGACCTCGTTAAACAAGTTGGTTTCGATTGAGGGCTTTGTCACAGATATGCATATGTGGGCCCGTACAGTTCGAATTGTGGTCATCCTTTTATCGCAATCAGTTGGCTTGCCCGCGGACTCTGTAGACGAATGTGATGAACTTGATCAGCCGATTGAGTTGCCATCAATCAGCGCATTGCACAAATCTGCCAAACGGTTCCAGCCGGTCTATGTGGCTTTATTGCAACCGACGGCTGCGATTCGTGAAGGGGCTAGTACCACAGACTTCGATGTGTTTGGTTTCGGTCGTGCACCCATGGGTACAACCTCGTTCGCCAACCGGCTGAGCGAAGATGCGGATGACGGTTGGGCACCGGCTTCTCGTGTGGCCGCTGATCAGTCAACCATGGCTATACCTGAAGTTCGTTTCACTGCGACTATTGGCACTGCATCCATACGTGTACGTGCTGTTATCGTCGGAATGAATCTAGCATTGGCACGGTATGTCCGTTAAATGCAGTGTGACTCCCTGGTTTTAACCATTGCATAATGCTACTCATGTATTATTCCCGACCATGATGAATCGCATCTTTTCATACCTCAGACTACTTCGCGTGAAATCCGGTTGAAGAGATGTGGTGTTAAATCCTGTATCATTAGTGTTGGAATGAAAAACTGAAAACAATTAAACTGCAATGTATTAATTGAGTCATATCATGTTTGGTCTCCTCGGTGACTGCATATGACACTCGAATTTCGCACATGCCCATGTTATCGTGCTTTGCCCGCTGGAGCTACCTTTGGGTCGCAAAGAATTTCTCACTCATTGCGTTTCTGTTTTCCTGTTTGCATTCTCACTCCGTAGGAAACGAGTCTGTGTGCTATTTCGACGACCGGATCTTCAAGTGAACAAAGAACAACTTGACGCTACCAAGTCCCATAATTTGTGGACCGCCTTATTTCACCAGTGGTGGCCTCCAGTTGGCGCATGGCATCCCCTTGACGAAGGTTTCCCTACGACAAACGGGGCGCAGTCCGACCATGAAGTCAATCGTGTGGAACTACGCACCCATTTGGAACTGAGCGCCGGTCGTTGGTCCGACGCGGGGACTGTGGAGATCGGACTGGGCTTCTGTTTGTCCTCTGATCACTTGAACGAGACATCGATATCGGGTTCAAAACCCTCTGATTCCGGCAAATCTGTACATATGACTGTCTCCCAGCCAGTTTCGATTGTTCCCTTGATTCCACGCAAAATGCTTGCTCGAGTAAAACTACTCCCCACTGCTCCGATTGGTCAGTGGTGAATAAGCCCTGCTCTTTCTGTATGCTTTGTAAAATTAAACATCCTTTCTTTCTTTTCAGGCGGCCATTACTGAGAAATAAAATTTTCGATAATAATAACTTTATGATATTCTTTTTCTCTTCTCATATTCCGCCAACATTGCTCTCTTGGGTGTAGAAAGTATTCGCTTTAATGCAGCTTTTTGGAAATCACGTTCCGTAGCTGTTGTGGTATGAATTCTATAAAACAATGATGATCTTGTGTGATGTGGACATGTAATTTTTCTCATTCCTGACTTAAAGTAGGTTGATTAAACCCGGATTTTCTTTAGTGATTAGACATCCTAACTTTTCACAGAATACAAAGCGTTTGACGTTTTCACTACCTAACATGAGCTTTACTGGTTAAATTCTGTTAGGGGACTGATTGATACAGTGCATAATGCCGATAGCTTCAGTCGACAGTTAGATATCATTAACTAAATGATACACTTGCAAATGTATTTGTACAGATAACATTATATATATATATATATATATATATATATATATATACATGCATATATATATATATATATATATATATATATATATATATATATATATTCACGGATAACTCGGTACAAAGTAGAGGCGTGGTACCATGCGGTAACAAGAAACAGGAATCAAGTGGGTGATCTCTCAGGAGTTCGAACGCAATTTGTCACAACATAACCGCCATTGAGCACGACTTTGAGCCATATCCGACAAAGTTTTCAGCCAGCTGTGTAGTGGATCTCGAGGTCCCCAGCGATGCATGAGTGAAGAACCGACAGAGGCAAGTCTTGACGTGAACACTTTGATAGACTGGGGTTTTGCTATGGCTTGGCCTCCATTTTGTCATTTCCAGACAATCTTAAGCCCGGTAAACAGAGCACGAGGAGAAATTCGGTGACATTGCACACGTGGCACATGCTCTAGCGGATGAAGTCAGCGTGGTGACGATTGGGTTCGCGACACCCCCGATTCCGTAGGCGCGCATTCGAACCGTGGAAATGGTTATTCGCCGTTGCCACCAACCTCACGGGATACTCCTCAGGCCGGTCGACATCGGCTGCTCAAGCGTATCGGAGTACACTACGTAAAGCAGCATTGTACACTCTATCTTTCAGTCGGAGTGAGATATCACGCCCTCTTCATGGGTGACGTAAACTAAAGAACGCCGCTTGAGCCTTGGCTAATCGGCTGCCCACGTCATCTCGAAACCGCCTGTCAGCAGTTATACAACTTACCAAGTAGACGTTTCTTCTGTTTGCTTTTACGTTAGCGACTAATTCAGGATTTGATGCGAACAAGTCAGGGTAATGAGTGATTTTATGAAGTCAAAGAATAATGGCGGAGCATTTTGAGGGATTCGCCCTCAGGTTACCACTTGGAGGCCAATCGACGAGCTCAATTACCCTATGGGATCGTCGTCCAGGGATTGAGTGACTCGTAGAAGACGAATCCTAAGTCCACGGGGAACGTGAATTCGGTAATCTACATGTTTTATAAGAGACTCATTCAGACACAGATGCTGTATGGGCACTCTAACCACAATGTACAGATCAGTCAATGAACTTCGGGTCACTCGTCAAATAGAGTAGCAAGTGCACATGGATGAGGTCGAGAGCAAAGTCACATGCCAGCATAAAATAAGCAGGCGAATATAGGGGATGAAAGATGAACAATCACGGACACTTTAGCATATGATATCGTGAAACGAAAGGTTGACGTCACAGGCTGCACGGGGAAAGAAATTGATAATGTCGTAGAGAAACGATTATCAAACAGAAGGCACGACAGAAATGAAGCATGATTATGGGTGCGCAAACAACTACACCAGTAGAGTCTGCGTAGAAATCAGCGTGTCAGTGAACGGGGTGAGACAACGGGAATAAGTGTTGCGTTAGTAGTAACATCAATCGTAAATCAGGGTTCATTAATGAGCTAAACGATTAGGTAGGACCAACAAATGGGCCGATCACAGACACGGAGGTACCGATGTGGGTTGTAGGATATCTGGGAAGTTTACAGGATCACTGATACGATCGTGTGTAAAAGTGATGACGGCTCTAACTCGTTTACGGTACGGTGCCGGGCGGTCAACGTAAAAGACAGCAAAACCATCAGGTGTGATGAGTTCGTCATCAATATCCGTGTTGAGCCACGTCTCCTGTAAAAAGATGATCATATTGCCAACGCTGGGTAAAATCGTTTAACTCCTTCATGTTTTCAAGCAATGATCAAGTATCAGGGTCCACAATCGTTCACGTTATGCTCCTTGATTACTGTGACCGCCTACGCAATTGACTTCTGCCCGCAACTCCGATCGCTGCAGTAGGTTGACGACAACATAACGCGCCAAAGGCCTGTGTGTTCATATGAAGGGAAGATATGCTATTTAACGCGAAAATGGAAGCCTCGAACATGCCCGTCCACTAGGATTGTTGCGTTGATGGGCACGGCTGAACGAGTCTTTGATCTTGTCGAACCGGTTTTTGTAAGTTGACTCGGCCGGTTCAGTCACATGCGTGGGTGCAGGTGTGCTGAACGGTTGACTCGGCTTGGCACGATTATTAACCTGGCTTCAGGGCGGTTCACGCGACTTGCTGACAGATAACTAATGTGGGCATCTTTAGCATAGCTTGCCTCCGTAGTCTAATTCTCCACACAACACTGTTTCTGGTGATCATTATTGAGCTTTCCCAAAATTACTTACTAATTTTTAAAAACTGGTTTCGCGGGTGAAGTGCGTGTATGTCAAAGGTCTGGTGAATTTGCACGAATAGGACAAAGTTTAGCACGACTTTAATTACACAGTGTTTCAATGATAACCAGAGAGTTAATATAAAATTAATCCAAATGGAATGGTTGTGTAGTGAACAGTTGAGATGAAACGGACCGCACGGCCAAATTTGTGGGCGCGCATGGGTTGACGAGGATTTTACGAAAAGTTAGGGGTAATGCAAAGAAGCACCATGCGGGATTGAAAATGGTTTTTCGTAAGCAATATTTGTCGCACATATGTTTGCTAACTATGATCAATAGCAACTTTCGAACCAAATTCGTATTTACATCATAGTTGATTGGTTCTTTGCATCGGCTGAAATATGCACAGCTGAAATCTATTCTACGGCAGGAAATCTGACAACGACAGTTAGCTTATTGGTCACGAACTCCTCACCGGCTATCATGTCGACCGTGCTGTCTCCTGCCGCAAGCACGGCGGTCATGTCATCGCATGCATTGTCTTTTTTAATCCTTTTATTTACTTCCTTTTTTATGTTATAATGGTACACTATTTCAGGAAGAGGGTCGCAGCCAATTAGAGACTGCCATTTGGAGAGTGACCGGCGGTGGGAGCAGGATTCGAACCGGGGACCAAAGAGTTGAGGGCTCCCCGGTGATGACCATTTGATCACCGCCGGTCACTGGTGGTGCAATTTAGTGCGAGAAATATGCGTGCACATCAATACAAGCTAACATTTCTAAATAAATACCGGACAGTCATTCTTGAAATCGTTTATATTTCCCTCCATGTCCTACTGATGAGTTTGACCACATTTTCCACAACCTTAATGGAACATGTTGACGCCTCATTGTGCATCGTAAGTGTAGATTTCAGCATGTTTGAAATTAACGGCGTTAATTTTACTTAATATTGTGAACTTTTAAACAAAAATGGTCGCACAGTTGGGTCTATTTTTGTGAGCAGTGAAAATGTGGTCCATGCAAAGCGTCGCTCTCATAGGAGGACTTCTGATCATGCAGTTGTAATTGTTTCTTATACGATGTACAACAAAACCAACTACCAACTGTTTACACAGAGTTGCGATCGCAATCATGGAAGACGGAAATGTGACTCGGTTAATATCGTAAGGCTCCGGGAAATGATTGATGCTCTCTGATCCGTCCACATTGTGTGATCATTTATTCGGTTATTTTCCCATGGCGTGTGCTGTCTGTGGGAGACCCTTTACATTCAATACAACCGATTTTCCTCCCCAGGCTTCAAACAGCTACGTCGGAGGAGGTAACGTTTATGTATCTGTGAAAGTCTTTCAGAACTTGAAAAGAGAACAGAGTAGATTTACGTTGCACAATTTGTATTCAGATAGATTTCTCTGCATCTCACCAGGTGCATACTACAGATGTTATCTGGACAGCTACAGCCTGAAACAGTGATTTGCGAAATCTGTTGGATAGGGACAGTTATATTTGAAGAGAAATATCCATTGTGTTTTGTGAAATTTACCAACTTCTGTGTCAACGTTGTGAGGAAAACAAAGATGGGTGTTTTCCGAAAACTATGTCAATCTTTAAATCACAACTTGACCGAACCATCTTTCCAATTAACCCTGAGAATTACATTAAGAATCTGTCATCCGTTGTCCTAAACCAATGCCAAATCGAGGCACTCTCATTCGGTTTGAAATATTACATTCCGCCTAAAAAGATCAATGTTGTGGAGTCAAAAGCCCGTCTCGAATATTTCTTCAATCTGCTGTCATCCCTAATGCCGAACTCGAAGGACGCAAAAGTTCGGCTTAAAGCAAGACTGTTTGGTCTTGAACGTCAATACAAATGCACTCCATCTCGACAGATGAGCCTCACGAATGAAAATCATCCGAAGACATTGTACGAATTGAGATGCCACAAAAACTTCGTCATAATACAACCTGACAAAGGATCTGTGGTGGTCGTCATGAAGAAGACAGATTACATAAGAAAGTGGAGGCTGTTCTGACAAATGTAACCAAATTTCAAGTATGCAGCAAAGAGGATAACGTAAAAAGTCTAGGAAGACTCATCTCACGGGATGCACAGCTGCTGCTCGAGGGCGGGTTTATTGATGAATTCGCTGCATAACAAATTAAACCTCGAGGCAGTTATCTACCTCAGCTCTACGGCCTACATAAACTACACAAGTCCGGTGTACCTTTAAGACCCATCCTATCAATGACCAAGTCATCGCAACACAAGTTAGCAAAGTGGTTAGTCAAAATACTGAAGCCAGTCACAAACAAGGTGATTCAATACAGTCTTAAAGATAACTTCGAGCTAGCTGAAGCTTTGAACAATATCAATATCAGAAATCGACACTTATCTAGCATTGATGTTACGTCACTATTCACCAATGTGCCACTGCACCAAACAGTTGATTTTATTTGCGATTATGTTCACAAACAGAATATCAGCATCAAAATCCCAGTGACGGAACTGAAAAGCCTGACATTGTGGTGCACCGAAAACATATGCTTCAGTTTTTTGGGCAAATATTCTCGCCAAATTGATGGCTTCGCAATAAGGAGTCCACTAGGTCCCATCCTGGCCGACACGTTCATGGCGAGTCTTGAGAATAAGTTAAAAGACATCGTCGGTGACACGCTTCTCTACAGGAGATACGTCGTTGATATCTTTGTTATCAGCAATTTAGAGCAGGACTCTGTCAACCTCTTCCGTAAACTCAGTGCAGCTCATTCGAACATATGGCTTTCCTCGGAGTACGAGTCTGATAACAGGTTCACATTTTTCGACGTTATGATAATCAGACATCCAGACGGTAGTGTCAGTAGATCCGTATACCGAAAGGGCGCATGGTTAGGACAGTGCCTGCATTTTACGTGCTTTATACCACTGAGTTATAAACGCGGGTTAGTGAGAACCATGTATGACAGAGCCCGAAAACTCTGTACACCAGATGTGCTTAACTCCGAAACGGAACTGCTAAATAACGTGTCCCAGTCAATTGGCTACCCGCAAAATTTTATCAAAAGGCATTGTGCAGCGTATAGCCAAAATGAACGACCATCGTCAGTCCCCAAATGTAAGGTTTTCTTGCAGCTGCCATTCAAGGGCGATGATACAGTCAAACTGTTCGCATGCCGCCTCAAATCGGTAATCAAAGTCACACAGTGCCGCCGAACCTGTCCTACTCTACACATGCAGACAGATATCCGTCCGCCAGTAAAACAACCTTTATCAGTTCATGTCAATTCACACGTGTATATGTTCACGTGTGGCTGCTCGGCCAACTACCTAGGCCGAACTGTACGGCAATTTCGACTGAGAGTGACCGAAGAAGTCCCACGGTGGGTGGACACCAGTGTTAACCAATGAGAAGCATACGGCAAAAGGTCACCGGTCAGGAAGCCGCCAGCCTCTTCCATTGCACGTCATTTGCTTGACACAGCACCGGATTGACCGCATGACTGCGTCCTCTGTGATATTCTCTGCCACCAGTTCACGTCTACCACAGTTTCCCGAGGCGATTGCGATTCAAAATGGAAACCTAGTTTGTGCAAGTAAAAGGATTTATTCGTTGACTTAGAAAAAATATGATGTTTTTGAACTCCACACAGGCAATGCTTTACTATTGCGATGTTTATTATTATATTATCAGTAGTATGCGCCCGATGAGATGCAGCGAAATCTATCCGGATACAAATTGTGCAACGTAAATCTGCTGTGTTCTCTTTCCAAGTTCATATCGTGAAAATGTTGTTTCAAATCTTTCAGATCTAACTAGAGCAGAATTATAGACGTATAGACGAAAATGCTCAATCACTGCTAGGTATATTATGCGACGGCCAAAACAGTTGTGTGAAATTTCACCCGATGACAACATGCCAAACTTGTATGTAGAAGCGCTCAGTCAGAGTTTCCACAAAGCTGGTGGTCCAATTTCTGCCGCAGGCGTAGAAGACACCTTTCCGCAGGATGGATGTGCAGGGTGGGAACGTTTCATAGTACCACTGTGTCCCTAAACCCATGTGCGTTCTACCCACACACCGACTCATGGCCACGGGAAATCTCGGTTCGCTGATAAAAATCTCACTTGCACAGGTCATTTCACCCTTAGAAATAGTCACGAAAATGATATAATCACTTTACTGGAATGCCACTCAGGTTGGTTCGTCTCCTAGGCGGGGTATGAAAATCCAACTCTGAATTGTTTCCTATTAATTTGGATGCATGACATGTCGATGGTATTGATGAAATCTGATCGATCCTCGAGCTCCGTTATCAGACATTCAGTTGAATTTAGTCGGCTGGAAATGGTGAAATAAGAGTTACTCCACCCGGTTCACTCGTCATAATTCGGGTGAAGAGCAAACAATGCCATACATCTTACGGAAGATGGAACTTTGGAAGTTTTGGAGTTATCCTAAGAAATGGGGCAAAGTATCCCAAAAAGAGCTCGGCAAAAATGGCAACCATGAGTGGCTCCCAAGGTCTCCTGACTTATCTTGACGGGCTTCTTTCTCTGGGGGAAACTCGCGACTAAAGTCTACTCGCGGAAGCCTAGAATAATTGAGGAATTAAAACCGCATATTGCAGAGGAATTGCGAAATTTACCGGAGGCAACATTGAAATAATATGGTAATCGTAGTAACGGGCACCCATTTTATTTTTCCATTTTGACTACTGATAGCGTTGACAGTAGTTAGTTTTTGAGTTATTGCGTCAGTTGGAGAGGCTGTCAGCAAGTCTACATGAAGTTCAGATAAACGAATCGGATATTCACGAATCATCACTTCAAAAGGGCAAATGGTAATTCCAAAATGGTTGCACAGGTAAAATGACTCATTCCGATGGCCGGATTAAAGGTATTTCTGCGAATGTGTTCGTTTACTATGATTGGGCTGGTCCACCCGATGCAACCTGTGCATACGACTGTTAACCCGCCTTGTTCGCAGTAACTGAAACTTCCCCGTAATACAGGCATATGCGACAATGTTGTTCCATTGTACACCGGAAATTTCGGTGTAACTGGAGGTTTCCGTAAGTTTTCTGATTGACCAAAATGTAAAACGAATATCCACAGATGTTTGTGAATTTCGTCATTTGAAACCGATGAGCTAAGAACCAGTTCTGGTGAATTACGTATTTATTACAATCACTGGTTGCTGTTATTCACTTTTTCTTGGATTCTTTTGAAAAGTTTTCCTTGTCAGTACAACCGTTACAGCTCATGTTCACCCTGATGATATGGGATGGCTCATTGATAGTTCTTGCCAACTACCTCATTGCGTCTTCATCAGTCTTTGTGTCCATGTGCCCTCAGTATTAGATTACCGTATAAGTATTTTCACTGTACATAAGTATGCGTCCAGTTACCATTTACAATAGTGGTGTCGTACTCCTTTATTCTAAAGTTTAATGTAAAAGTAACTCTTTTAGTAGCTCCTTTCGCCCCTGTAAATATTCTTGCATCTCCAAGAATCTAGATGACCTTAGATCACCTAATCTTTCATATGCAGACAACCACACGCGTGAAACTGTGTGTATCCGGTCCATACTAATGTAATGCATATATAATGGTAACAGACCACCCCCAGGTAACTCTACGAAGAGAAAATTCGAGAACAGTCAATCAGACTGTTTTGGCCTTGAAGTAGACCGGGTAATCGTTCTCTAAATGTCACCGTCTCGACCATCTTCATAAAGTGTTGGAAAGCACTTTCATCCCGAACAAAGACACCTCCACTCTGTGAAACAAGTTTTGCTGAATAGCTCCTAGAATGGGCGCTGGAATCCTCCCGTAAATCTCTACGGTCTTGGTCTTTAGACCCTCAGTGTTCTGTTTCTCTTAGCAAACTCGACTCTTCACATAACCTCATAGGAGAAAATCGAGTTGAGTTAAGTCGGCAGAATGTGGTGGCCTTGTCCATCCGATTCACTGCAGCGGAAGATTTTCGTCTAGTCAATTGGTTACGGCTTCCGTACTATGTAATGGTGCTCTACCTTACTACAATAGGACCTATGACAGGATGCGCCATTGAAACTTCGTTCACGTCCTGTGGTAGAGTGGCCTCTTAACTATTAAAGTTTCTCAGATGGCAAAAGGAAAGCGCCTGCAAGTCTCCCAGAGGTTTAAAAGTCAAAACTACTCCCACTCAATCAAGGCAGAGATAAAAAGATTGGATGTGTCGTTTGCCACACAATTCCTGGGAACCAAGGTACCCAAGTTTCTCACGCATGATATAAAGCTACGTTATGGGCAGAAGACCAAACCCTGCGGCGATGAGGTTGATATCGATGTTGTGTTCGGAATTAACGGAGAACACAGTAAGCAACAAATCCGTTTATTGGCGCATCAGTAAGCACGTACGTAAGCGGACAAGCAAGTAAACAAGTGAATCATCTGTACGCATGCGCAAGCAATACATGCGATCGAGTGCAGTCAAGTTGGGGTGCTTAGCAGCAACAAATTAGCAAACACGTATGACTCAGGGCCGAAGTCTGATTGGTTGGAGCGAGCCGTCCCTGCCATGGGTGATGTCACAGTGACGTGCGTGCACACATACGTGATATAAGCAGGTATCGAACTTCCGATCAATAGGTTTGCTGGCGTTTTAGTGAGGCATTCAGTAGTATGACCAATAGTAGTACCACACAACAGTAGACCACCTCAACGCTGCTTGTGTAACGAAGAAGGAAAGACGAGTAAGGACACCTGTAATTGGGCGGCCAAACAAGTCAAGTCCATGAAACATGTAAAACTGTTTATATAGCCCTTTTTCCAGACCGCGCAGCAGCAACAGTGATCCGTCAACTGCTTGAGCATTTCGGCCGCGTTCTAGTCATTTACCTGTAGCCATTAGCTTGGCTCTCTTGTGCACTATTTCTGTTTGGCTGGTCTAATTGTTCCGGTTGACGGCCATCTTGTTGGTTCCCTGAGATCCCGCTGCATCCCGTCTGTTAGTCCGTATGCTTCTTTTTGTCTGCTGTGGGACGCCTTCGATATGTTTGCCGTCTGTTCTTTGGTCTGTGGCCCTCGGTCGGCTGGCTCGATCGATTTGATATTCGCGTGGTTCTGTTGTTTCGGCATTCCCCGCTACACTTGTATGCATCCGTCCTGTGTCTGTCCTCTTTCGTATTGTCCATGTGTTAGTAAAGAATTCCTCCATTTCCGAAACATCTGAAATCCTTCTCAAGTCGAAAGCTTCGTCTTCTGCAGGTCCGGACGGCCTCTCCTCTGCAGTTTTCAAACATGGGCTGCCCGGTTCGAGGAACCCATAGCGATTTTGTTGAATAAGTCCCCACCAAACTGCCTAATCCCTGGTTTTAAAGACCAGTCACCATTATTGCATTTCCCAAGGGCTCCATCACAAACGGCACAGAATAGCATTTTCATTCACTAGCTATCACATCTGCGGCACTGAGAAGGCTATAGTCTCTCTGTCCCCATTATCCTCACACTTAAAGGCACAGAACGATCAAACTCACTGTTTCATGACTGCCAACCCGTTCACAACCGTCTTTACAATAAGAGCTTGGACTACCGGAGTTATCTGTTCCAGTGCATCAAATGTTTATCGTCCGAAAAAGTGCGACTGATGTTTGCCACAAGTTTTCTTTTATCAGGTTCATGATATTAAATGGAATAGGTTTTATGGAAATGCGGTCAGTTATACGCGCAACAATGAAAAAGACTTAATCCTGAAGCAATGTAACTGATTACCATTACTGGATTCGGGTTACGACCTAACAAACAATTCTGACCCATGGTTCACCAGCGAATGTGGCTACTTTTCGATGGTTCGAGATAACACTTATTCGGTTCAGATTGGAAAGGCTGTCTTTGAAAAAAATGCATTTGATTTGGCTTCTGATGGAAAAAATACTCATTTCTACAGTCCTCCGACTCCCGTGCACTATTCGAATTGTGTTTCGTGCGGAATTGAGCAGGCATGGGTAGATTAATCAGGAATGATGATACCGTGTTTCCTAACTGTTTAACAGACAATGAACTCACTGTACAAGTGACCTTTCTTCCCGTTACAACCGTGACTGGAACAAATAATAAATCTTGATAAGCTGTGACACTCCGACCGTGACTTTGCGTTGCATGGCACTGGTGAGGGAAGTGAAAAACGATTAGGGATTTCGAAATTATGAGTAGGACTACGATACTGTTGCTTTACATGTTATTGATGAGCACGCGGTCAACGCACGCGATCGCCTCATCGTTCGAGTCTCGAGTACGCATGCGCCATCAGCGTGCGCAACTAGAAGTCACATCACGAACCAAACAATGACATCACTGTTCGGACACTTATCCATTGCGTTGACTTAGTGGTAGAGAATTCAGGTTTGCTCGCACCCGTACGGTCGGTGCATACTGCGTACAATATGACTGCTATTATACTGCTAGTCAGCATTATTTTGAACGCAATAGATACGAAGATGGTAACTAGTGAGCTCACACGTATAGAGCGTGAAACTCTCTTCGAAGGGAGTCCAACTTTTTCCAAAGAGAGTAGACCACTTACTTACTGATCTGTTTTAAAAATCTAAGGCTCATTCACTCAATATTCCACTTTTTGTGTCGGTAACCTTATCTTCATTTTCCATTTGTTCCCACTCTGGTGAGGACCGTAACTACAATCGCGATCAGACACGACACGATGGCAAATGACATTGACTGGCAGACCTGTCTGCGAAATTGTTTTCAGACCAAATTTCAACCAACCAGTCAATCAATCTGACCATCGTCATTACCCCTGCTTCGTGAAAATTTCCCAACTGTCATTGAGAAGACATGTGAGGCGAATTACGATTACGCTATCAGTTGGGCTTTTTATGACGTCATAACTTGTGACCTCGGAAGCTTTTATATTGTAGTTCTGGCGTTTTTGTTTGCATAGGTTGGCTCAACACAAAATAACTTTCCTAACCTGGTTCTTGGGATTAATCGGAGCTCGGCAGATAATTCTGAAAGACTCATCCATATTCACCGAATAGAAATGACAGTATGCTCCATATCAGCATTTCTTCGAACTATACACCCCAGACGGCCTGGTAATACTTATCCTGATGTGTTTTTGTATACCACCCACTGTATGCTCCTTCCCTTTTGTTGTACAATTTCTATCGGAAGAAATAACTACTTTCGTTGACTGGGACGAGTTAGTCAGTTATGTTGGTTGATTTATGAACTGTTAGGCTATGACCATGCCAACTATTGCGATTCAAAAGACAAACGGTTCTGGCAACCACTTCTGATGTAGATCATGATGCAACAATTGGACATGGATGACTGAAGTGATAGCATGTTATTTGGGTGTGAATGGAGGAGAATTGGGTGGCTTTTTGTCTTGCACTCGTGAGACGCAAACCAGACTAGGTACCGCGACGTTCAGGTCTGTCTGTCAAATAGTGATGCCCCCTACATCGAATTCCACGAAACGTGAGGATTCAATTATTCGTGCCTCATTTGCGAATTGCCGGATGAAATAAAATGTCAGAGAACCGTGAAGTTGGAGAGTATGACGCTCCGAATAGTCCCGTTCGCTATTTGCGCTGTTTCAATGAACGGATGAGTAACTCGACTTAACCTGTTCCCACTGAAGTACTTCCTGTTGGGTAAGACAATGAATGCTTTTGGATTCAACCAAGCGTGAATGCAGATTGCCACGGGTAACAGGAACTGTGAAATGCTAATGAGGTAGTCCTTCGTTGAACCTGAAAATTCGAGAGATTGTACGAATGTCGCCTCTTCTGCTTATGTCTGATTGCGTGTGTGTATGGCATATCCGTGGTTTGAACTCTGGTGCACCTGGAAGAGACCAATCGATTATTCATTCGTTTATCCAAAGTCTCTGTGAAGCGACTCCGTTTTGCTGGGGGTTTCTCGCAGTGGTTTTAGTGATACGAAATGCCAGTATTTTTGTAAAGCTGTTCTTTAAGGAGAGTGGGGGAATTTTGTATGCCATACGATGAGCTTACGCAACTGCAGTTGCAGGATATTTGCAAATATGTGGTGCGAAAATGTCCAACAGATTGAGGTTCACTTATCGGGAAATGCAAAACGAACTCGGTCATTTTGTAACGAAGATAAATCTCAGAAAAACAAGGATATATCCTTTCGGAAATTCCAAAGCAAATAAGTTTTTTCTAGTTTGTCTAAAATTAAGCGTCGGGAAGACTGTGGTACTCATGGAATGTGAACAAGAGACACAGTATGTTGGTAACATAAAGGTGGTGTCTAAAGTCATTGGATCTTTGCTTCTGTCTGCGAGATAAATGATGATTCTCAATCAGGCTAGTCGTTTACTACTTAGACGAATACTGATAAACAATTCAGAAGATGAATATTGCGAGAGCTATTCTTTTCGTATACTCTCATTGGTCGCGTACGTATAAGATCTAACAAGAAAAATAACTACGATATGAAATGAAATGAATAGTTAAAGCAGTTTTATGGGTATTTGTCTTTTGAATTGTGTATCGGTTTTATCGGTAGGACCGACCGATCGCTGCGAACTAGAATGGCCGAACACATTCCCAAGTACATACGTGACGCGATGGCTCGGCCTAGCCTACAACATTCGACAGCGTCACGTAGACCTACCTCGGTCATCGCTCGCCACTTGATGGAAAGTGGCCACACGGTAGATCCGGGGAACGCGTTCTCGGTCTTGCTACAAAATCGCAACAAACACCAACTAAGGATACTTGAAGCATTATGAATCGCTCACGATAAACCGGCCCTATGTGTCCAAAGGCGTATGACCTTCACCCTTAACCTACCATGGCTTTAGCCAACCACATGCAATCACGCGCCCACGTACACGCACACACACACACACACACACACACACACACATACATACATACATACAAGCACACACATGACTTCGAGTACCATAAAACTGCTTTAATTAATCATTTCACTTCATATCGTAGTTATTTTCCTTGTTAGATTTTATACTTACGCGACTGATGAGAGTATACGAAAGAAATTCCTCTCGCAATGTGTCTTCTGTAAAGTTCATTCGAATACTCATAAACAACAAGTAAGTTTACGACATGCTTTATCACATAGGGTCAACGCTCAGCTCAACACTGGCAATCCATGGAAACGATATACAACTTTTTCCTGGGATTTTGTAAGTGTCATCAGCAATACACACCCACTGAATCTCAACTGCAAACTAAATCTAGCATCACCAACATAAAAATAAAATTTGCGTAATAATAATCCCAATAATATTCTACTTTTTATTTATTCACTGTGCATAAGTGGTATGGCATTTCGGGAAGAAGAACGCGGTCAATTAGAGGCTGTCGAAAGGGTAAGCAAAGAGCCGCAGCGGGATTCGAACCCAGAACCCCTAGGTTGAGGGTTCGTTGTGATGACCGTTTAACTGGTGCCGATTGTCGGGATTCTCTCGCTGATACTGAATTAATTACGATCTGTTCGATTGTCTGGTTTCAGGTCTAGTGCGTTGTACGCTACTGTCTCTTGGTTATGGCCAACAGAATGATCCTAACAGTCACACAGCAACAGTGCATGTGATATGGAAGTGCTAATCTATATGTGGGCGACGATAATTTTAGGACTTTTTGTTGCGGTTCATGGACAGTCGAATATAGCACCGAATCCCAGTGATATGGGTACCGTTCAGTATGATTAACAAGCGACTAGACTATCTGATTACTTATTGCATTACAGCGGCGAGGTCATTAAAACATACACCAAAATCTGTCAAATGGTTTCCCCTTTAACTACAACAGAGCACTTTCCACGACTCATGTGGTACTCAAAGATATTTTATGAATGGCAGCAGGGTTTATTAACTTCGCTGAATAATTTGAAGGAGAAGAAACAGACAATAAAATCACTATCTTGTGAAAATGTATAGTAATCCACTGAACTGTTTTTAATCACTATTATCACAAGGATATTTTATAAACTGAGCATCACCGCTCAACCCAGTATCAGAACTACAGTGAGTTCGAACAGAAAATGAGAACAGCAGACTCCATTTTGATGATGCGTGAAAGCTACTAAATGTTCTTACGTAATTTTCCAATGGCAATGGAAAAACTCATGAGTGTGTGTGTGTGTGTTTCAATGCTCCGCCCTGTTCGAGACAAATGCGGGCAACTGTATAGCAAATGTGGGCACTTATCCGTATGAAATTGCCGGTGAGTTCAGATATACATTTTCCGGATATCGGAGCAGCGAACCTAGGGCGTACGGCTGTGGGAAAGGCAAACGGTAAAAGAGGTACTCAGAATCTTTGCACAGTCATATAAAACGGAAAGTTTCCTAATTGTAAACTTCCGTTTAGCAATTCATAATTCAAAAGGTTCCATCTAATGAGTCTGACTTACGGAACGGAAATACTTGAATCGACACTCAGCAAGAAAGTAACTGTCTTGCTCCCTAGTCCTGCCAGTTTATAGTGTCCAGAATAGCCCACACAATAAAGCTACTGAAAGACATTCACCATACCACAATCCAGACTATGTGCTCGCTGCCAACCGTATTCAACGACCGACGCGCTTAAATCACTTCTGGCTGTCGGTGGTCATTCCATCAAATCCAGGGATACTTCACGCACAAAGCTTTCCTTATTTCCAAACTTTATGCCACTAATGATCTGGCAATTTATCGCCTAGCCTCGTTTACCTGGGCACTTTTGAAATCCTCAGGACTATGAGGTGTGAAGTATGTGCGCTGGTATCCGACCAGATTTGCCATAATTAACCCGTTTGCTGATAAAATGCTTTCCGCTGTCCATCAGATCTATCGACATTTTTCCTGTGGCTTTCTGGGATGTTTTTTTCCTACTATCTTCATCCGTTCCGCAGTAACGTTTAAATCTTTCTGATAAAACGGTTCACTCTCAAACCTTCCTTTGGTTTGACAAACTGGTATTTTTTGTGGCCGAAGTCGATGATTTTCTTCAGTTCCTAATCGTCGAGTTTAGCATTTAGGTCGCAAGTGTGTTGCATCACCAGCGCCCTGTTATGGTCACTTCATCTGGTGACGAAACCTTTGCAAACTAACAACAAAACGCAGCCTCTGGGAGCTCGTGATAACTTCCAGTGCTTTCTTTTCCATTTTAGAGACGTCAGCCGAGATTATACTGTTTTTCAGACAGTAAGATACTTGTGTTTTCACCAGTTTCAAGTATGACAAATGAGATTTGGCCTTCACGCGAATAGAAACGTTTTAGTTGCATGTTAGAACGCATATAAGTGCGACTGTGTTGTACATGTATGTAACAAGATGAATGTGATTTTATGCAAAGTACCTCTCGGCTTTTGTAGCAGACATCTTAACTGTCATCTGTCTCTCTGTTACACATGATCTGCGTGCGCCAAATGTGATTCACAAACCCGAGTCTCAAAGTCATGGTCTCAAGTTACCACAGTAAGATTCTTATAGATTTGAATTGCAACATATTTTCCTCACTTGTGACATCAAAAAAGAAGTTACGAGGTGGTTAAACGTGTCAAACTCAAATAGACATCAGAACTATCATTGGACAATTGATTGTGCAATACTTTCACCACCGAAGTTCACAAAATCGCTAAGCAGTTGGACGTTAAACACTCCTATGTGGATGACATGGTGGAAGTAAAGCGGGAAATCACTTCCGAGATACACAGTGCTTGAAGATTCACAATAGAAGCACGGTTTCTAAAACTCTGACTGTAGCAAAAGCGACCATGTATTTTCAGCTGATTGACAACCATTTGACAAGATAGTAAAGTTACATCGTAGTCATCATCATTTTCAATCGAATCCCACTCGAATCGTCATTCAAAAGGCATCACTACAGCAATTGATAGTGGCAATAGCAACTATGGAACGAGTTTCATGCTTTTCATGTGCTACTTACCAGTCCGTTACCAAAGCCGATCGTATTCCACATCAACTCTGCTTCGGCTTATATGATTAATTAGAAAGTGTACTAGCCTCCCTATGTGATTTCTGTGTTCTTTCAATGAGACACATAGAAATAGACCAGAGTCGCATAACGGATCGAAACACACGCAAAAGCCACACAATTTCTACCATGAATGAGTTCCCAGAAAGGTAAAAGGTAAAAGGGAAACACTATATGCGACTGGAGAAAAAAATATTTGCAACAAACTTCTTGCTACGCTTATAAATGACTTCATCCCGTACGTATAGTTTGAAATAGCCGCTCATCATATGGAATCAAGATGAATAAATACAGCCACGTAATAGTAGTGACACGAACTGACAAATGGAATCTGACAGGTCTGCCAAACCATCAACCTTTCTCGTCTTCTTGCACCCATGTACACACGATCGTAAACGCACACGCACAAATACAGAGACAGAAAGAGAAACAGCCTACCTAGTTAGAATGTGATACACGGTGGTAAAATCCTTGAGAAAAACAATCTGTTCTCCAAGAACACGCCTTTCTGATTAAACTTGTCAGAATATTCAAGAAGAACCTATTAAAGAGAGAAAATATTTGTAGACCACTTTCAAAGGGAGGGAGATTCGTTAATTATTTACTGTCCTCTGTGTCAGGCAGTCCTCTTCGCACTTGGTAACCCGTCCGCATACGCAAGCTTCTTTCAGCACTCGCGGACTTCACAATCAAGTACCGACAAATCCCAATCAGAATTGCCTTCATTTTTATTCAAATGAAATGCGTCAATCAGTAAGGGTGTTCTGATTTAATCTTGAAAACTGACCGGAACGTGCAACTTTGTTTGGCTGGTTAATCATCCAGGCTATTACTTATATCAACCCACCCATCAGTCTATATATTTTCCCCCTAACTATCTGTTTCTGTCTATCTATATCCGCCGCGGCCGCTATCACTTTCGCCATCTCCCCGCTTCGACTCTTTCCCCTGGCTCTCATGTAGCTCTCGAGTTACAGAAAAACATCCACCACAGCTTCCTCATTTCTGATGTCCTTTTGTACCTCTTCTACTATGTCTATGACTTTCATGGATCAATAAGGGGTGGGGATGCGGGGGTTTATTTGCGACGTGTTTGTTGATTGAACATCAGGACTAAAGTTTCGGTTCCATCCGGCCGTCAGCGGGGCAAAGTGACTGCATTTAACGTGTGCGGATACATACTTTGTGCATATTTGTGTGCACACGTATGGATGACAAACTGTGACACAACCCGGTTCCCACGACGGACACATTTCTTGTAGATTTTTTGAGATACTTGTCCATTTCACGACAGTGGTTTTGTTGATTGTAGTGGAATGACAATCATTATTCTTGCTTTTCTTACAAATAGACAAACATCAAAATGAACGTGAATGTTACTGTTATTATTAAAGTGATTTACCATATGATTAGCTTCTGAATACATTCGACCTCGAGGTTTGTGGGAAATATTTCAACAGTACCCGCTTGTGCTTCAATTCCCGTGACATTCTTCTCACGTGGTATGTTTCTTTCATCCGAATTATACGTGGATCAGACATAAGGTACTCCCAACCACTACTTCAGCATATACAGGTTAGAATTTCTTTAGGAATTCAAATTACTCACGATGACGGAAATTGGAACATATGACGGAAATAAGTCCCCACTGCTCCATTCACCTAAAGCAACACAACAAATTCGAATACGACTTTAACTTAATCTAACTTAACACACACGCACACGAACTAAATTAACCGAGACATGTCTCTGGGCCACACCCTACCGGGGAGACCTCACAACATACAATACGGAACGCGGATGCGTGGTTGTCAACTGTCAACTCCGACGACCAGAACTTACAATTTACGGTTGAGGAGCACATGCTGTAACTGGGTTGCTAGTTGGTTGGAGATTTGGTTGGTTGGCTGGCTGATTGATAGGTGTCTACACCAGGTGGGGCTATGGGTAGACAGAGAAATTAAACTGGTATTTGGGCCCGTGTTGGAAAACATCAAACCAGAATTAGGGCAAGCAGACAAAAGCGGAGTGTATGGGCTAAATAGATGCGGGTATAACGGAAAATTTTGCGCAGGCGATTCTGTGCACTGGTCCACTGGCGATTGTGTAGGTAATTATAATCAAGTCGAAACTCCGGTCCTATATGTCAACGTCATGCGCCGTATGAGATGCAGTTCCTCCATCGTTTATCTTCAAATGAACGCTTTCCTGACAGACAATGAATGGATGAAGTGTACACCAATGTGATTTTGGTTGTTTTCCGGCATGAAAGTTAGTTTGAGGTCTCGCTTTCCTCAAAAATAGGCTGAAAAACAGAAAACAAAGACGTTAGATCAAGGATAAAACAGAAGAGCTGCGCAAAAAGAATAAGAAACAAAAAAGATGACGGTTTCTTGCACAGCCTGAAGAAGACATTAGGTTCGCCAAAAATTGAGTAGAATATTTATGTCTTCGCATGCCAAGAATATAACAAAATATTTTTTTAATTATTCAGTTCTTGGTGGACACTTGAAGTAGTGGGGGTGGATGAGGATGAGTACTTCACATTTCTACTGAGGCCTATTGTTTTGGCAGAAAGGACCGGCCGTTATTACCTTGAGACTTGAAGTTAAGTACTATATAAACAATCCCATTAGTCAAACTGGATAATGAGCTGGGCGGTAGTGGAGTTCTGTCTGCCACCATATTAGACCGCAAAAGGAAGGGTTCAAACCTCATTAATCAGATTCGATGGTCGGGAACTGTTTCAAAGTAATTAGTGAGCGATTTTATTTATATGTTATATGATTCGAATACCACCACCGACGCCACTGGCTGTGGTGGTAGAAAGTAATCCGCTGTTGCCAAGCTGTTTACCATATCCGACTCACTGGGACTTTATGTGGTTCTCTTCGAATCCAAGTCTCAGGATCTGGTTGCGCGTCATCTTGATAGGGCATCGGATCGTTGGGGTTATGGGGTATACCCCTCCCACTGCACTCGTGCGCATGTATGTAATTGAAACGTAGTCAGCCTCAGCACCCGTGTAGTGTGACTTTAGGAAAACCATTTAGATCCCGCCTGAGCAGATGTCCCGGTGTTGAATTGTTCGACTCACAATCATTCGCCTCGGGTTTGATTCCCAGTTGGGGACTGAGGGGGAGTGCACTGGTGATAATTCCTAACAAGCCAGAAGAAACAGTCTTTGTACGGAGTGCTTCCATGATTTCCAGTGTTGGGTTGAGCACTGACACTGTACGACGAATAAGAAGTGGTCAGAAATTATAAGTACTGCGGGGGCCAATCATCGATTCAAATAAACTCATGAAGAACACTGACAAACCAAGACGGAGGGATAGTGGACTTGAAAAGTCCTTGAAATCACTGTAATCAATGACTTATTTTTGTACAGATATAAGGTTAACGACTCGGATATACTGCCAGTCTGTGACTACCATAAAACAATTTATTTCTTGTTCCATATCTCTTTACTTGTTGAGTAAGATATCAGTCTACTTTCAACAGTACAAATTGACTGCCCGTGCAGTTACAGAATCCTGAGAAAATCTCTTGTGTAGTCTTGTAAGTAAAGCCTATCACGTGCATTGCACAGTTGGACTGATAAATGGGGTCCGAACAAACAGAAACAATGAAGTAATCGAGAGCCACGCGAATTTGGCACCTTGTATCTAAAGCGAAGTGTGCAATAAAAAGATCAGTAAAAGCACTTTTGAAACGGACGCGCTTAAACCATATGTATCGGCTATTCTGTATGCACCTTTGTGATCTGATTTGGCAAACCCCTTCAAGTTTTGAAATACCTGTTGAGACGGTTAGTTCCTATTTGAAAAGCAACTATGCGAAAGCAAGGGAGGAAAAGATAACAAAATAATAAAAAAATGTTTTATAGGTGGATTCACGTCCGATAAGATTCAAGTTACTCGTCTCTGTCAGAATCTACCTCAACTGTAAACTTCACGTTTTCTATATTTAAAATTTAAAGTAGATTTACTGCTTCCGGAATTCTGATTATTTGCTCTAGAAATTCGAGACACACCGGAAAATTATTTAGGACACGGAAAGTCAAAATTATGAGAAGGAGGTCCTTGATTGACGGGCGAAATAACTTCCGAAGAATCACCTTGTGTTGTTATAAGTGGACTGTTTGTCCAGGCACGCTCCTCACGATTCAAAATGAGACTAAGGTGGTGAGCCTAATGTGGGGTGATCAAGTATAGGGGTGGTTGGGCAGGAGAGTTCCGGGTACGCATATCGGATGAGCGGCAACAATCACGAAACCGGCAGTGTTCTTCCGACGCAACTTTGACCTGTCATCCCGATACAATAATATACTACTTGCATGGAAGGCAAAGTTAGTTCGGAGGAAATTCTGGAGAATGATCAACGTCATTTCAACACGGGCCTTGAATTAGTACGAAGTTATTAGAGAAGATCTACAAGAGAGATGTTCATGGAGGCAGCGGATCGACTAGAGAGGGCGAGTGGGTAACTTCAAATGTCATTGATGGATAGGCCCAATTCATCATCTGATATTGGCGTCAATCAAACCACTGGCAGTTGTCCATGACAGTTTAACCGTTAACTTGTAAGATGAACAATCCTTACACAAGTGAGAATGAAGTCTCAGTTAGAACCTAGAAAAGGGGGGTAAAATACTGTCGTTTCCCGAGAAGAAGCATGAAACGATTCTAAATTGTTTCCGCAGATTGGTAATGGATGGATGAGCATTGATACTGCTAGGTAAACCATTGCATAACAGTTCTAACCACACTCTGCCTGAACTGGCCTGAGATTTCCCGGTCAGCCGACTGTGAGAGTAACTTCCTCGGTGTGTCCATGTATTCTTCCGTTTAGTGTTGATACGGCATGGTGAATCGTGTTCTACACCCTTTCTTACCGGTGGTTCGTATTTTGTAGCCACTGAAATACATGTTCCATCATTTTCAAAAACCCATTATATATTAGAGATATGTTAATTTTGAAGAAAGGGAAATAATTGATCAAATCACCAATAACAACTCTGATTCCTGTTACTATCCGTCAGCACAGCCGCAGCAATTCCTAAGTTGAACTCCGACGAAACAAATTCAATTTCATCTAATAAGTTCGCATAAATTATCGGTCAGCAGACCAAACACATCACATTATCTTCCCTTGTGGCCCATTGTTCTGCCAGTCATCATTCATTTCGCTAATCCGACTTACCGGTTGTTATCGGAAATCGTCTTCGACACATCAGTTGTGTACGTTTTGCATGGGATCAACGAATGAGTTCAGCGAGTAGGTGGTGAAACCCGATTTGATTTCAGTGCGTTTTCGCGGAAAATACTCCACTTTCTGTAACTGTCTCCCTCTTTCACTGTGTGGGGCATTGCTTTCTCTCCTAGTGGTTCATTGTCGGGTTCTCAGCTGTCTTTCTATCCAACTCTAACCAGCTGACTGGCTGGTTTTTCGTCCCCGCAACAGGCATCCGAATAAAGTAAACTCAAATAGGCAGTAATTTCAATTTTCCAACTGAGTTAACACAAACGGCACAAACCCATTTTCCCTCCATCGTCACGACTCAGGGCACACGCAAATTTGCCCGTGTTTGCTTGTAATCTTTCTCTCTATCCCGTTCGCTCCCGTGTGACCACTAACCGGCCACATACCGCCAAACATGCATCCGTGTGTCCTATCGAATTCGCTTGATTTCTCTCGACCTTGGTGTTGTTGTCGTTCTCTCCCAACCCAACACAACCGTTCGGCTTAGGCTTTTCGCCTTGGAGACTAACTGATCCTAACCACGCGTTCAGCCTCGTCAAACCTAATTAATGGACTCTATGCAACGGTCTGCCAATTGAGCAGCTGGGATTTCACGCCATCGTGATAATACCGTTCTTTGAGTAATGAATGAGGCTGTTGCGAGATAGAGGGTGGTGGTGTGCACACGAAAACGGTCAGTCGATAAATGAGGGGGCTGATCACCCACCAACCACTCACCACCCCACCCCCCACCCCAACGGGATAGAAATTTTAAAAGTTGGCCTTCATTCATGTGGTAGTTGCTCCCGTCTGAGTCCCCGGTTAGCGAACTCCTCAGATAACACGATCCATTTCAGACCACAGAAACAACAACAAAGACAACAACAAACAAGTCATTCGATATCTATCTGGAGGCTGGACAACTAACAAAATCGACTAATTTGCCGCTCAAATGAACTCGTTTTATCAGTTTCCATTGCCTCACTAATACACCTACTCTCCCGTCATTATTCGTTGTTCACGTCTGTGTGTATGTGTGTATATTTGCGCATGTAGTGCGGACACCATAGACAACCCGGAGAAGTCGTGCATAGTCCCATTGATATACTTATCTTTTCAACCTTATTCGAAGGAACCAGGGCGATTGGAGGTGACGGAGTTTTGGGGCGAGAAAGTGGGAGAAAGTGCGAGAAAGTTCGCTCTCTAGAGGGTATCACCAGGATGCTGAGCATTCTGTTCAGCGGCTTAAAGGAAGAGGAAGTGTGACATTGGATTCGTAAATTAAAGGGATGATGGGTGCGAACGTCCATCATTTTGCAACAGTCATTAAAAATACGAATTAATAATCATGATGACAGTGATGATATTGATGATGGAAAAAGCCCCAGCTTTCCGTATGCGTGAGTGATTGCGTGAATTCAGAGTAGCTATCAATGAAGTGTTGCTTATGTCGAACATTTAAGGATTAGAATCCAAGTTGACGGTTACCAGTAGAATGTATTTCTCGGGAATTTTTCAATGGTAATTCGGATATATCTTGGTGCATGATATTTTTAATTCAGCAATCTGGATTCCTGTTGTTCTTTAAGGAACTGAAAATGATCAACATTCTGCCTATTTAATTTCATCCCATCGACCTGCCTTAAGCAAGCAAAATATATTTCACTTGAACAAAAAATCCCACAGAAAAAACCAAGAACAAAACAACTTGCCGAACAAGCTGGTTTTCAGTCATTCGTACTCATACCAATACATTAAATTAAATAGGACTCAAAACAACGAAGATGAATGATCATCCAAATCTGTCTGTACACGTGTGTGTGTGTGCGTGCATGTGAAACTGATCACAGTGAAGAATGTTCTAGTGGTTGTACTCGTGTTCGGGAACAAGAAGTGGGCCATGGGAATTGAAGAGCTTGCACAAATTGTTTCTGAGCTCACAGGGGCGGATTGTAGAGTCGAATACTCACGGCTTCGGCAGTGGCTAAGATGCGACCCTTGATTGCTTGCGCCGGACCTTGTAAATGGTATGAAAAGCGTTTATCACCTCCACTGAGTGGTTTGACTCAACAAAGTGTGAACACAAAGCACTCTTAACGGTCTTACTTGCTCCCGTGCTCAGCCGCTCCGGGTGGTGTTCACGAACGCGTTCGGATAAGCTCTTGGTCGTCCGAACAACGTGCCTAGTTCCACAGGAACAGGTAAATAAACATACACAAAACGAGGTTGCAGAATCTGGTACTCTATCCTTCAATCGAAAATACGATAGGTTTGAACTGGAACATAATTTGTAATTGTGCAGCTTAGAATGTTCTACTGACTGCTCCTGTTAGTCTTCGTGTAATAACTTCTTTTTCCAAATCTCATTTGAATGGTGAACGGAAATATACAGGCTTCTTTTCAGCTACTGCCTGTTTTGGCCTATCCTTATGTCGTTGTGTCGTTTTTTCAATGAACCGTTCAGGATAGCCTTTTTTTAGACGAACACTCAGCACAAAACGAAGTTCATTTTCTATCGTGTCTTCCATACAGATTTTCCTTGCTCTATTAACCAAGCGAAATACTAGATTTTCCTTCACTTTGAGCTGTATGAAACTGTGAAAATGAACTCGATGACAGTTCCAGGTTGCTTTTCTATGCCTCGATAACTGAATGGAGCCACCACTTCGACGGCCCACACAAACATCTAAGTACGGTAGACAGTTTTCCTTTCTTGTTCCAGAATGAATTGAACATTTGAATGTGCTATGCTAAAACTGTTAAGTAGTAGATTTGTATCAACTTTGGCATCTACTACGCACAGGATATCGTCCACCTATCTGTTGTATAAGGCGTTATCATTGATTGTTGACTTGAGTTAGTTATATACAAGTTTTGCCATGAAAATATCAACAAATAGTGGTCCCAAAGGTGACCACATTGCCACCCCGTCCTTCTGACGATATATTCTACTGCTGAACTTGAAAATGGATATTATGAGTGCGGACAAACAGTAGCGGTTTCCTTTCATCCTTATTGTTCTCCTTCATGTATTCACATAGACAGTTGATTATTTAGGCTGGTGGGACATTAGCGAACAGTGAGACGACTTCTGCTGAAATCGTTCGTTTGCCTTCCAAATCTAGACTGCTTATAGTCAATACAAAATAAAAAGTGTCTCGTAGGCTGTGTCTGGAAATCATGACTCTTGCTGGTCCTACTGCGTAATACGGTGAAAGCAATCAAGACTTTTCAAGTGTCGCATCTTAGCCACTGCCGAAGCCGTGAATATTCGACTCTACAATCCGCCCATGTGAGCTCAGAAACAATTTGTACAAGCTCTTCAATTTCCATGGCCCACTTCTTGTTCCCGAACACGAGTACAACCACTCGAACATTCTTCACTGTGATCAATTTCACACGCACGCATACACACGTGTACAGACAGATTTGGATGATCATTCATCTTCGTTGTTCTGAGTCCTGTTTAATGTTATGTGTTGGTATGAGTACGAATAACTGAAAACCAGCTACTTTGCCACGCAGTTTTTTCAAATATATCACACCTATCTCAGTATTTTCTCCAAAGTTCCTCAAAAAATTTTGGTGCTAGGGAAATCTTTCAACCTTTGGCGGTCGAGTAACCTCTGAGGCACTAGGTCTGACAAAGGCCGCGGCCAGTCACATTAATGACAGACTGCGCATTAAAGTCACTCAGGTTGTCGTCTGATCTACTTGTATCTTGTTCTGTTTGTGACTGACGGTGGTCGGACAATCATTGCGGTGACCCTAAGACCGTTCTCTCTGGGGCTGAAATTCTGTCTCCACCGGTGATACCCCAAATGGCAGCCCCTAAATAGGTACTACCCCCTTCCTGAAATAGTGTGTAATAATTACATAACAAAAGGTAGAAAGTATTAAAATTGAATAAAAACCATCGAGACCATGGAATGACCAACTTCCAGCTTCATTTTCAACCCATTAAAGGACTTTTTGGAGTATTCTGTCTCCTTAATTGGACGGAGGTGCCGACACCTGAACTATGGGCCACAAGAAAATGGTGCAGTATCGATCAAGATTCAAGCAAGTTGAAGTGCCCAAGTAATGCAGATAAAGCTGAGAGTAGGTCAAAAGTACTAACTGGCATGTGTATCAAATGCTGTTGTCATCTTCCCGTATCATTATCTTTTTACGTGAAAAATATTTGTGAACCTTTTCAGTGAAAATCAGAGACAGTAGAAAGCGCACATGAACCCATGACAGACCTCAACTTTCAATCATGCTACTCATCATCAACTGGTTGTTGTGTAATTCTGCACCGTCACAAGGTCACCTTCAGAAAGGAAAAGGAGAAAATATTTTAACTTATTTCTCAATATTGTTGTTTCATCCAAAACTGAAAAACCGATGATACTACTCTGTACGGCTGTCTTATTGAGCTTCTAACGAGTCATTTGAAGTGGTAATCCACAGAGTCCCGACTGAGAATACGAATCCCACTCGTCCCCATACGTAAATCCTCATTCATGCACGTCGGAGTCAAGTGTCTGCAGGAACCGAGTGGATATGCACTGCAAATGGTGACTTCTAATGTTATAAACAAGATAGTACTTGCGTACATATCTTAACGATCGGGATAGGGAAAATAAATGACATTTCATTGATTGATGAATAAGCTTTTACAAACCAAATGCCAAGTTCAGCTATCAGAATTTTGTGAAAAAGGTATACACTGCGAATCTTCTTCGAAGCTGGTGGTGAGAATTCCAGCAGTAAGATAATTGTTTTGAAAGTGACGTGATGATGACAAAATCACCAAGACTCTCACGTGTCTCATCTTATCTTTTCCAAACGATGGAATTCACTAGCTGCATTTTACAGACCTTTATTCGAACGGTACGAGACCAGTCTATCTTCCTTTTTCATCACATCTTAATTGTTCGTATCAGCACAGACACCACTTACCGCATTCACATTTAGAGTGGCACTTAGCAATTTCCACAGCTTTCGGTTTGCATCGAGGTAATTTAAATCCGTCTCGGCTCTTTGTATCATTTATCTCGCTTTTCGCTGGTCATGTTTTGTTGGCTACTTGGCAGCATCATCTGATCCCGATGTTCACAAGGGTCGGAGTGCACGTTCCTCAGCTCAGTGAATCGCAGCTTCTTCAACGTCAATGTTATTCCCTAAGGCTAATTAATGTTATTAGTGAGTGTAAACCCGAGCCGACTCACACCGCTGAGTAAGGTCGACCTTGGAAACTCTGTTACGCATGATATGTGCAGCACTAAAATTTTATGCAGAACTGGTTCAACATAGGAACACAACGTATCTTTAATCACCATTCAGGGTTTTGCAATACCGTGCCACTCATATTTAGCGGTGATGCCAACGCAACTTGGTTTTGTACTTTTGTTTATCAAATTCTCTAACCTACTCTATGCACTACTGGAAACTGAAATATACTCAGTAATCTATCCACGCGGACTAGTACAAAAGTACAACAAGTTAACAAACTTCGAATTATTCTACATTCTAAATCATTTACAGCTCTCACATTCCGACCTCACCCCACCTCCCGAAATTAATATGGTAATGATGAATTCCATCTGTACTATATGTTTGATAGTCTGTTGAGTTGATGTTTCTTACCGTGTGCTCTACAAATTGTGTTGTAATTACATTCAGATGAAATGGGACAGTCTTCAAATTATCAAGCACTTTATTGTTAAAATTATAATGTTAATAACAGCACTGATGGTAGGTGTAATGAGCCATCTTTCCGGTTACTGTGGACAACCTTTCTCGAGAAAATTTTACAATCAAAGCACACTGCTTACCCAACTAAATCACTGTGATATACGGCATCAGTCTGCTAGCTTTCAGTTCGATTGCCTCCTTCAGGTCTTCCCTGAATAACCCCGGAGATTGAACAGGTGAGTACACGGTAGCTGGCATTTCAATTGTATGTCAGCTTTGAGTTGACAGTGACTCAGCAAGTTCGTGATAATTCTGAGTAAAAAGTTGAAATACACCATGTTATTCACATCCATCCACGGGGATTGTATCCAACTGGTCATTTTGCCACACAGGAACGTCACACGCAAAAGACTCTTATCACAGAAGGAATGACCACAATTTGTCACCTAAATATTGATAAAGAACTACCTAGAATATCTGATGGAATTAATAACAGTCCTGGAAGAAGGCACGCCTTATATTTCTCGTAGCCAGTTGGTTGATAAACGGTTGTTACGAAGCTCCTCAACTTGCCCAAACCCAGTCCAGGAAAACATGGCTTGTGAGATGCAGACGAATCGGTCCAACGAGAAGTAGGCACAACTGCGCAGTTGCGTCGGTCATAAACGTGTTAAAGGACGAAGTTAGCAAAATCAGTAAGAAAGCCTCCTTGATCCGGAGTTTACCTTCCTAATCAGTAAGTTTGTCCACCGTTGCTGTAATGTATATATGTAATAGTAGAACGAATCGTTGTTTAGCTCATCACGAGTTGGAGCCGATGGCCAAACAATCGGCTAAATCATGGTCGCAATCCACAGTGAGTTTACGGAAGAATGAAAGTTAGTTGGCTTATTTAACTGACTGAAAAGCATCAAACGGCATCTAGTGAGGTTCAGGTGGTACTTGACTCAATCAACTCCAAAGTACGAGTTCAAAGTAAAGCCGTCAATCACACTGACAACTGACAGCACATCGAAATTACCCGGATCCTCGTAACCATATCTGACCTATCTGGGCCTAGTTTTGTTCGCCGGTACTCAGAATCATATTTGCGTTTATTCTGTGAATAGAAAAATAAGTTGTTTGGGCTATGAAGTATGCTTCTTTAACTACACTTATGCAAAAGCATTAAAAAAAAGGTCATCGGGGTTGACCTTGTCATATCTTTCAATCTGATGCTGACGAGGCTACTAGCCACCAGTTAAGTGATCCTCATCGTGCAGCACCAAACAAAACTGTTTGACGTGAATTTGCTCCGTGCATTGGTATGAGCTCTGCAAATTTCACTCTGCCTCCTATGAACTTTTAATGTAGCCTCTTTCAGTATTCTGTTTTCTATGTAAACGGACATTTTCTCAAGTTTACAATTCGGAACAGCTAATGAAAGACTTTTGCCATGTGACTGTTGTCTTTTTCTGCTCTAGTAAACTAAATAAAGAGAATCCAATGTTTCCGAATCGTGTTCGTTACGTAGCGCCCGTGGCAAAAGAAACTCAGTTTTTTTTCTACAATAGGAAGAAGAACCGAATAGATGCGTAAATGGAGTCGTATTATGCTTAATTATGTTACTCAACACATTTGTCCTTGAAACAGAACCGCCCAATGAGTGATGATCGCAAATCCAGAGAGTGCGAGGGGGAAAGAAACACACAAGCGATATCCACTACTGATAAATAAAGGTATGGAAATATAGATGTTTACTGTCAAGTGAATTTGGTTGTAACACATTTACACTCACACTCATAAGAGTGCAGACATAAATCAAGAGTGGGAGGGGGGGGGGTGGGAATTCGCGAGTCTCGGTTCCTTTGAGAACTGATATGATCATGGATTGGTGCAGTATTTCTCGCCTTAAAAGCACATTGTTTCATACTGCGTGGAATAAATCTGTCAAGCTTTTGTGAATGTCTTTGTTTCTGCTTTTTACGGAGTAACCTGTGGCGGAAACACTGCTTTCGGGCCCAGTTCTGCTAAGCACCCATTGGTCTGTTGGTTCGCATGCATCTTGAGCCACAGATTCATTGCAATCCACTCCTCCATCAGCTTAGTCTGGTCGAGAGGCACACTGGCTGAGTTGAAACTGTCCAACGGCTCATCGGTTTGTCCGAGCTGCCATAATCTATTTGCCATCAGCATGGCAGATTTCGCTGTGACGAAGTCAGCTGTCTCTGACCCCATCTCCGCCGCCACGGTCGAAGTTGTCGTCACGCCTGGGTCAGAGATCGGTTTACTCTCCTGACTGCAATTCATAGCACGAAAACAGCAATTGAAGTAGGTGGTCAAATCAAATCCCAATTTGCTGTCTGCACTGATCCCGTCTGGAATGTGATCCGATGTGTGAGGAGTGGTGGTCGTTGTCTGATCCGACCAAATCGAGTTGCCCAAAGATGAAAACCAATCATTTGGGAGTAAAGTGGAATCCTTTGAACCAGCTTTAACCAACAGATTGTTGGTACTATTGCAAACAGGCTTCGTTGTAACGCTGTTTGTGATAGTATCTGGAAGATGAACTGGAACACTGGTGCCGGGGATCGAAAGTGACCTAACTGCCTTGTTGGATTTCACTTTGGTAGTTTCGCTTTCAGTTAGAAGAGATCGATTCACCAAGCCGGACTGGCTGGACATGGAATGGGTAGGAGGGCTGAAAGAACTCGAATCACCGGGGCTTTTGGAAGAATTCAGAACTCCCGTAGATTGTACCAAACCCGAAGGAGATTCATTATCTGCACCAGATTGTAATCGGGCCATCGCTTTCATGCTTTCCATGATCGACTGGGTGGCTGGATGGTATGCCCAGTAAGAGTTTGTTTGAAGAATTCGCTGGACAGCAACAAAATTACCGGCTTCTGCAAGCAACTCAAATCCAACCGCGGTTTGGCGTTTCCATTTCGTTCTGAGAAGGTATAGGTGGAGTTGTAGATGGTAACCATTCATATGAACCTGAATTGTGCAGTTACTTTCGGTTACCTTTCTAAGACGGTTATTTTGTTTTCGCTTTTTATTTGCTACGCAATCACAAATGCATTCATTTTGCAAAATTTCCCTTTCGAGATCCTGTGCCGGGCTATTGATGGCCTTGCTAATTTGATGATAATGACGAAAACAATAACAAGTAACAACCAAATAGATTTAATTTTTAATTTCTGTATTAGGAGATTTCAAATGACTATGAAGCGAAGGCTCAAGCAGTATGATTGTCAGTGTGTCAAACTTATTTCTTCATTTATAACAATATTCCGCTGATCTTGTAGAAACAGCTTTGCACTAATGACAAAACAGCTAAGAAGACTACAGTGAACCAAAGTAAATGACCTATACAATACTATTACACATGGGCCTGTTAGTAAAATGTTTGATTGACTGTTTGATCGTGTTGGTTGCCCGATCGTTGATTCTCATTGGCAGAGCATCCATAAAGCTTTTATAGCTCTCACGTTGCAGGAAATTCATTTGCATAGTTTCCTAGACCAAATGCCTAGCTTCACTTTTTACCTAGTCTCTAGGTGTTTCGAGTGCGATTAAAGCTGGTCTATTTCATCTTTAAGCTCGAAAATCCCTCCTTCTGACATGTCCGAACTAAAAATTCACTTGCATACACATTTTTGGTTCCATCTACCAATAGTCAACAGACTTAACTTTGTTAGATCTAAGAGGTAAGTGGCAGAGTGCTAGGTAAATAACGTGTCTGCTTTGGCTTCATGAATGGATCTGGAACACTAAGAGCTGATAATAATAACAATAACAATAATAATAGTGTACTATTACCCTTATTTAATATACGGACATTTTACTACATTTCAGGAGGAGTGTCACGCCCAGTTAGAGGCTATCTAATGGCCGAGAGACCGATCGTTGTATTGAGATTGATCATGTATACTATGTATATGGCACCATCAGTCGGGAACCAATTTTACGAACTTTTTAAGTTATCTGTGTCAACCTTTATGAATGATCTGTTTGAGGTTTGAATAATGAGAAGTTTGTGTACCCGAAACATATCTTCTGGTGTAGTTTCTCTGCTCTTTGGACGGGTATTGCTCTTCTACGGGAAACTGTTCGAATTCACTGTTTTGCCATGTCAGTCTTCCAGTTAGCACACTTATCGAGAGTGCCTATCAAACTCAGTGTTCTGGTAACAAAACAGTTATAACTGATCACGCACACAACCCAGTTCCCACTCAAAATGGCATCGTGTCACCATTTTTCAACCTCACCTACCTTCTGTTTTGATACCATGTTTTCACTTGTGTATCGGACAGTTGTAGTCGTTCAGCCAACTCCATTCGGTCTTGTACACTCAGATACTTTTGTTTGTCAAACATCTGTTCCAATTCATACAGCTGCACATCCGTGAACGCAGTACGTGCCTTGCGTGGTTTTTTCGACTTGCACCCATTAGACGCCAAGCTCGAGGACAAATACAACCCGGACTTCTTGCACAGGGATCGGGCAGCATTAGTACGGTGGGGAGTCGCCTCCGTGCGCGATACTGACAACCCCAGATTTCCGGTTGAAGTGTGGTTGTATGTCTTCCGGCGCTGGTGAAAATGCGTTGTAGATCCAGCCGCGTTTGTATTTGCTTCAAAACTGTCTAGATCAGACCAAGAAGAGCTCGTGTCCATTTCTTCATCATGTGCTGAACGAGACTCTGCGTCGTCCGAGACCACGGAATGAACCGGTGATGTTGGACCGTTACGAACTGACCTGTCATGTACCGTTGAGAAGACTGCTGTACAAATTTTTGAAGCATGTGGAGAGGATAGATGGATAAGTTCACGCGAACTAAGTCAGACAGCGCTGCGTAAATATTTGGTAACTTTGTAAATGAACTTGAAATCTGACGAGATATGCATCTATACTGGATTATCATGCCCACAGGTACCGTGATCATTGAAAAATATTGTCAGCGTCACACACTAATGCAAATAACCAGGTCTTTGTGAGAATCGCGTTGGCGAACAACTTTTCAATTTAATTTGCTGGTTCCTAAATACTTCTCGAAAAAGTCATCTTTTCCATGGTCTGAATTTTTATTAGTCCTACGGTGCAAATCTGTCTCAAAATTCTCTCTCAGTCTCGTCCATTTTCGGAGACATTTAGGTTATTATAGTGAATTTTTTCGTTTGGGTTATTCACCCCGAAACGATCTGCGTCGACGACTCTCGACTGTAAAAATCACTAATTATATTGTTAGCACTAATATTATCACCACTACTACTAATATGAATAGTGTTCCATGGACAAGTTTGGCTTAATATCCACACCAGCAGAATTCCAAAAAGGATAAAAGAGAACCTGTGAGCCAGGATTGAACGAGGTCAAGCGTGTATCCAAAAAATGACGCGCCATATGTTGTACGGGAAGTTATAATGCCAATAAAGTGGCTTTATCGGTGGAAAATTATTATTTGCTGAAGTTTCGGTCAGAGCAAGTAACTTTTTTAAAGACAGGTTTACAATCAAATGCCTCTGAAGAATTAGTTAAAGCCAGCATTTGTGAGGTTTGTGTGTGTGTATAAGTGTGTTTTGAATCGCGCAGCGATGGAAATGGCTGGTTTTCAGTCACACGTGCCCCCATTATCGGAATCAATGGTCACAACGAGAGCTTTGAGGTGCTTATTTGCCAGCATTTTCACCACTTTCAGAATTCATGGAATTTTTGCTCTGTCATTTCATCTGATGCATGCAAGGTGGGTGCTGATTATCAGAGTTTCTCATATAAGCTCTAAGTGAATATTTGGAATACAAGGCAGAGGATTTGGATTTTTTCAGTCTATGCGGTATCCTTTGGCGGTGACTTGAAGAATGGCCACCCAGTCGAATTGTAATTTCGCTAAGGTTATCACGTGGTAATTCTTGTATTTGCTTGTCTCCTGTGTTCCGTGATTCTGATATTAAGCTGCCTGTAATTCTTTCCAACGAACTCAGATGAACATTCCTTGCAACCGATTTTATTTATTGGAACCTTGACTTTTATAAGGTGGGATTTCAGAGAGTTATCTATTCGAAAGCATATACGGACTCGTCAATCTCCAAGACCCTTTCGGACTTCATGGTAAGTGCCCAGTTTGTGCAGAATATAGACGGGGTTCAAATCGCCTTTTTACTTCCTTTTAGATCTCCTATTTGATTTCTCGTCAGCCATCGCAGATTGTGGCTGTCCTGCTGAAGGGCAGTTTGGGCCTCCCGTTCATTTCTCACATGTTATGTAGTGGTTACAAAAACTTTCAACTTTGTTGGTTGATCAGCTCAAATTGGAGCTTTGGTTTTACGCAATGAGAAGGAGTGCATGATTAACGGTTGTTTGAAAAGAGCTGAAATGCCGAATAGAAGTGAGGTTCAAATACCTGTCCGAGTGTGGGAGCTCCGATAAGCTCTAACGATGAACTTATGGTGGCCATCCTATCTCAGACGGATGTGTAACTCTGTCAGTATTCCCGGTCGGGGTTGTAAACGTAATGGAACTTCGTTGTCTGACAAGACAATGAAGTAAGATTATTGTGTTTCGACGGTGTGATCATCCCAAAATTATCATCAAAGTACCTAGAATAAATGCCTGCAATGTGGAGGAAAACAGTTGGGGTTATGTATTTGAGTGAATACAGAAAGGGGTTAGCTATAGAGGGGAATACGGGAGACTCCGTGATAAGGCCGTCTGTTTGCCTTTACAAATCGTACTTGAAAGTAAAGTACGATGAATTAAGACAAATTACTTAATCAGTTATGATATCCGATCGGGCTAATAGACTTCAGATATCAGGTGTGCAAACTATTCAAACTGTTTTCTTTGAGAACATTAGTGTATAAAGAAACTGTATCGAAGCTCACACCCACTTCTCCGTTCGGTAGTTCAGAGTAATGTAAGATATGGGGAAACCTCAAAAATGTTACTGATGTGAACTACCACCGTGTTCTGATACGGTTTTAATAGATTACTGATACATTTTGCCAACTTGAAGGTTTCGCATTATGTTTGGTCTCCAATCTGGCAAATAGGCATATCAAGTTTGCGAATTGCGCGAAATTCAATCCTGTCTCAGTTTTATTTGCGATTTTACTGAATGCGTGACGATCATGTTGACCGCGTAGATCGCGTGCATGGTTGCTATGACGTGGTTCAGGATACACTGAGAAAACCTGTCCCCGACTTATCTGCTCAGGATTGTGCTAAATAATAAAATCTCCCCTGTCTAGCCGTTTTTGGAGTCCAAGCAAACCATGCCCAATTTCCAAGTTACCCTAAGCAATCAATCACACCCACCTCCACCCTAATCAAAGCACACACACTATCTGACATCCGTTGACTCGTAAAGGATTCCTCAGGATCAGTTGCTTGTAAATTTAGCTTGGAAATGGTTACCCGCGACAACCGAAGCATTGGCTAATTATAATCTTCCATATACAACACCTTTTAGCTGACAATACAGTTCTCCCGTGTAAAGCATTATCATTTTCTAAAAAGGGAAATCGTTGACTGTTTCAAATAGTATGCTTCATTTATGTTTGTTCGGGTTACTGAGACTCGGATGATACTTTTAACAGGCAAGAAAAATCGCAAAACCGTTAGATTAGGGCCATTCTATTTCATCTAGCTTAATGATTTATCCTTCTTTGAAGTGTGGAACTCACCACATAATTATTCAGGTTGCTCAAAGCATAAATTCCAAAGAACCTAATTATGATTTTGTGTGGAAGAAGACAAACATTTCGCGAGGAATTCACTTTGTAAAGTTTAGTCTGCTACGGCTTTAGTCAATCTCCCACAAAAGCACGTACGCTGACAAGCTCGATGTAAACTACCACAAAGTTTGTCTGGTAATTCGAATCATTTCAATTTTTCGCCTGACACTATAGGTAAAACCGACAACGATACTCAAAATGACTGCCCATCGAATGTTTGTCTTACGCTTTCCTCTTTCAGTGAATAGCAGATTTTCTGCCTTAAAAATGGGTCTGATTTGCACTCAGTTATTTCAGACAGCAACATGTCATACTCATTTCCAACTAGCCCTCGCCAGAATGGTCCATTCTCTGGGATCATTGGATATTGTGAGTATCCTGGTTGGACATGAGTTCTGTGCGAAAGCTTCATCTCATCCACTTCCGGCACGAATACCTAGTCAAATGGTGTGACCGGCTATCGTGTTCGGTTCATTTTCTTCAACCGTCTTTTCTGGACTACAGAAAAATCCGTGTTTGCCAAATATTGCACCTCAAGAAACGAGCTAAGGACACTTTACAAACTATATTTTCCGGGTCCTGGACTTTATCATCCGACGAAGCCCAGAAAGATGAGCGGTTCACTCGGAGGACTTTTTCTCCTTATTACTCCTTTAGTCAGAACATGGCGCACGTCAAAAGCTGTTGTTATATAACAAAGTGGACGCGAACTTTTTTCCATTCTCGAGGTGCTCAACATCATTATATTTACCAGTTACGCAATCACTGGAACAGAAAAAAGTATAGTTTGTGAGATACAAACTTTAGCTTCCTCTCATGGATTGTGGAAGCTTTTGTGTCCTGGAACACACATCACGTAACATTGGAACAGGCTGCATGAGCCAACGTATGACACGTTGGTTTGGCGTGTGCGCGTTTGCGAGGGAGATTGGGGTGTTCCGGATTGGTGCAAAAATAGACACCCATTGCGTTTTGATTCATTTTTGTAAGCAATGTCCTAGGCTAATGATTCGGGATGGAGCACTGAAAAGCGTATGCAAGATCCTGGTATCCTTATAGCCCTCACTCTGTATTTCTCTTTTTCCGTTTTAGCAAATCGACTAATGAAAATCCAGAGCCCTAGAAAACTGTAAACCTATCTGTTCATCGGTTAAGTCTATAAATGATCGAGGGTTCATGATTCACGAAAAATACCACTTGTATTATACACATTTGCCGTCTTTTATCCCAAATATCATCGCAGAATTTAATGTGGTAAAGTGATAAACTGTAATGGGTTAAAAATAATTCACTGTACAATTCACACACTGCTTTCATCCGCTTTCTCATCCGTGATTCCGGCTGAGAATGGTTATCAGTATACACTTACTCAGTAAAAAGGGTTATACGAGTTGAAAATTGCAACTGGAATGTCGGGTCTGCAAACTCCATATCGACTACAAGTACTCCATCCTTTTAATCTATTTTAATTTGACATATTTATCGATGCACGCCCAACAACACACATTTTTCAAACGTTGAACCAGTGATATCGAACCCCAACTTCTATTGCAGATCAACTTGGATGGAAAGTAGCTCTCCTTTTTGCCCGGCCTATCATCAACCATGACCATGCGGGGCCTACCATGAATTTCACCACTTCATATACAGCGGTAACTTCTGCCGGTTACCTTGTACAATACAGTGGATCCTTGTGGTTTCGGGATGAAACTTTTTCCCACTTCAGTCGTGCTGACTTTTACTCTGGTTGGCCATTAGCCTTGCGTGCAAAATCACGAGTCTCCTTAATGGAGCAATCACTAGCTAGTATTGTGGCGGAGCAGAAGGCTGCGAAGCACCGACACGGCTATAGATTCGATCACGTGAACCGTCATGATCCTCAGGTTGAACAGAAAGAGGATTTATACGTATCACGCAGTAGTAATGTGTGGGATCGATGAATGTTTGTTTGATTAACCGTCCTTTGAACTCCACCCTTTACGAAAAAACCTCAGGAGGCATTCGCTTGGAGTTAACTGGACTGACACCGCGTCTCCATTTAAAGCTGTCGAGCTTTTCTGGCTGCCATAGAGGATGACATCTGAACAAGCTTAATTTGGTTTTTCGGATCAGCCCCGACGGGAGCGAGATGGGACAGTGCCAACATACACGATCTGGAGGTGAAAGGATCTGGGTTAAAACCCTGGGAGTGGCGGAGGATATGAGTCACTGATTAGCTCTCACGAGGGCGAAACTCGAGTCTGGTGCTTCCGAGTGCAGTTTGGTCGGATGACCTGAGGTTTGTGCATGTAAGTTAGAGTCTGCAGGACGGTCTGCCAAACAGAGAAAGAGGATCGACTACTTTAAGAGCAATGACAACCTATGAATCGAATACTGACGAAAACTATAGACGGCCGTAGAACTCCTGCAGGTAGAAACACAGTGCGGACCAAGAGCTTCAGATCAGCGTGTAACTTGAGCTAACAGGACCAAACCAGCAAGGACAATACGCAAACGAAAGCTAGTTTCCAAAACCACAAGCATCCAATAAAAATGGAACCGGGATATTCAAGTAACTTGATAAACGATTTGTTGGGTTGAAAATTGACTCTATATAAACTGGAGAGTATGTCTTCTCATTTGGAGTTGTCTGGCTTGGTCAGCACAGTATTGTCTCCCAACTGCTTCTTTCTCGGCATTCCGTACTGCGACGTGAAAGCTTAAAGCGGACTATTGTCCGTGACTGGAAGAAAGTGGTCGGATATGAAGCCTTTGGTTCCAAGTGAAAAAGTCGAAATAACCCAGCTTTATGGACTCAAATGTACAAAAACATAAACAGATTTGAAACTTGTGAACTTCCGAACTATGGGAACTCTCTGTAGAGGGGAAAAAGAGATCCGGAAACTTTGACGGCGGGGCACGGTAAACAAACACGTAAAATCTCTCGATTTAAGCAGACGGCCGTTGGAGTAGGCAGACGGTGTTTGTGAAAGAGCACTGAGGACAACCGAGTCAATCTTTTGTGCTTCGGGATTCCGGCCAGAGAAAAGCAGAAAAGGACACTTTTAATATTCGGCCGTCAAACCATTTCACCGGCTTGGCGGACCAACTGAGAGCTCCAAACTAACCGATAGAATTTACGTTCACTACTCAAAGAGGTCTGCTTTTACGTGACTATCTACGTATGTCAAAGGCTACTTTTCCCGCATACTTTGCCATAAATTCATTTGTGAATTATTTTCTATCTTCTGGTTCTAAATAAAGGTTAATTAGACACGAATCACCGGCCATTCACTAACCAGTGCAGAGTGCTTAACTTGCAAAAAAAACAAAGTCCTGGTGACTGTGCAGACGCAAACATCAAGTTGCCGAAAATTCGTTAACTTCTTGATGGATCGATCGATCGATCGATCGATCGATTGATTGATTGATTGATTGATTGATTGATTGATTGATTGATTGATTGATTGATTGATTGATTGATTGATTGATTGGTTGATTGGTTGATTGGTTGATTGATTGATTGATTGATTGATTGATTGATTGATTGATTGATTGATTGATTGATTGATTGATTGATTGATTGATTGATTGATTGATTGATTGATTGATTGATTGATTGATTGATTGATTGATTGATTGATTGATTGATTGATTGATTGATTGATTGGTTGATTGGTTGATTGGTTGATTGGTTGATTGATTGATTGATTGATTGATTGATTGATTGATTGATTGATTGATTGATTGATTGATTGATTGATTGATTGATTGATTGATTGATTGATTGATTGATCGATTGATTGATTGATTGATTGATTGATTGATTGATTGATTGATTGATTGATTGATTGATTGATTGATTGATTGATTGATTGATTGATTGATTGATTGATTGATTGATTGATTGATTGATTGATTGATTGATTGATTGATTGTGTGAGTGAGTGAGTGAGTGAGTGAGTGAGTGAGTGAGTGAGTGAGTGAGTGAGTGAGTGAGTGAGTGAGTGAGTGAGTGAGTGAGTGAGTGAGTGAGTGAGTGAGTGAGTGAGTGAGTGAGTGAGTGAGTGAGTGAGTGAGTGAGTGAGTGAGTGAGTGAGTGAGTGAGTGAGTGAGTGAGTGAGTGAGTGAGTGAGTGAGTGAGTGAGTGAGTGAGTGAGTGAGTGAGTGAGTGAGTGAGTGAGTGAGACGTGTCACCTCGTGTTGACTGTAAGTAAGTATTTTTACTGTTGCTGACCGATGGATTCATTTTATTTGGTCTTCTGAGTGCTTTTCATGCATACATGAAAGTAGTTTTCCACTGATTAATACCTTCCATCAAATCCCAAACCCTTTGTGCGACTGTTGGAAATGAACTGGCACTAGTTTTTTAGTTCTATACTATTGTAATTACTATTTCCGAATCTGTATTTATCTTCGTGTAGAAAAATAGCTAATCTTCATTAAAATGTAACTTGTGCTTCTCATTCTGTTAAGACTGTGTCTTTTAACGTTCAACTAGTGTGCTTATGTAAAGCTGTAGGCATATATCCCCAATACTACTGGTCGTGTCACGTGAACAATAGAAGGAAGCAATCTGAAGTACTCAATAACAGGAGAAGCCGTTAAATGTGGTAATGTCCTACAAAGGTCTTATGAACAACAAAGAAACCCAAAGCAAAAGCTTTTTTTGTTTCTATAAGCCTTGTTTTCAATTCCTTTACCTGTAAGGTGAAATGAACAATGAAATCAAAGGGCATTTCCGGTTAGCTTGGCAGAATTTTTATAAAAACAAAGAAACCATTTTAAACGAAAGTGATTGGACAGTATTTCAAAGACTACATTTTAGTGTCCCGATCCTGTTTAGATAGATTCTGAAATAGTAGTACTAAACCCATCACTCGAGGTTTACTGTTTAGCTGCACGGAATGGTAACCTTACTCGAGGGAGAGGGAAGGCCAAACAGATCCACGTAGAATAACACACCTACCACCGGGAATGGTTTTCTGGTGTACCAAAGGGACTGTATTACCTGAATAAATTAGAAGTAAGTAGTATGTGTATGGATGGAGGAAGTTTCTCAGAAGCACGCAACCCGTTTCCGTGGATATCAGCGCACATCAGGTATACGTACCCAGCACTACTCTGTCCTCTCGTCCCTATACTTCATTCACATTTGTGTCATTGTGAGTGCGTGCTCCTTGTAAAAGTATCATGGTGAATGGACATGGCGTTGCCGGGTGAGTGGCAATAACTGCGAAACCGATCGCTTGCTTCCGGGGGAACAATGGCTACCAAATTAGATACTGCTTACTTCCAATATTTAAATTGGCATCCCCGGTATCGTCGTTCTCGAGGTCGGAAGTGACTGGCTCGAGAAGCACTATCAGCGAAACCTAGTGGACACATCTGATAGAAGCATCCACTCACCACTGAGGAAGAAACTTGCTAATTGTGAATATGTGAATAAACGTGACTTCATGGATCAGCTGATAATGATCACATATGGCTAAAGTATATTTGGCGTGTTTGCCCGAGTTCGGATCTCATCAGGACTGAAAACTTTTACGTTCTGATCGAATCCTAGTATAACCAAAGAACGGCTTTGACTGAGTTTTTTTAGAGAATAGAAAGCGGTGCTATTTTTTGATTGGCTTTTCACAATAGATAAAACTTCTGAAAGATACGTATTTTCACCACTGCTTTCTGGGTACACCATAACTTTGTTTGCGGGGGCCATTGATGGTTTCAGGTGCGCTGAGCTTGTCCTTCGGGTTGTGAGGGCTTTAGCACCAGTCGCGCTTGGCCATGGCGTAATCTTAATGAATGTGAAAGAGGCAATAAGTCGTCGTTCTTGTTTGTGGCTTGGCAGTTTACTTCCGGATTTTGAACAACAACTGATCGCACTAACTAACCATATGAAACATTTAATTTTTCTGCTTTCCAAATCCACTGTACACTTCATCGTTCGCATCTGTCTTGTACTTTTTCCCCCGTCGTGAAATTGTAATTTCGCGAAATATCTGAACACTTTTTTCCGATAACTTTACTGAGAATCTGTTCGCTGTAGTGGTCATTCTTTGAGAAACGATTTCATCATACTTACGGATGAGTGTAGCTTGATAAAATACGTAAACAACGACCAAAATCTTGCCCACTAGCAAGCAATATGAGAATTCATTTGCAGACAACCCGTAGCAATATCTAACTGTATTTATCTTTCCTATATGTGAGTAAACGCTATTCTGTACAACAACAGTGACAGTCTATTTAAACTGCTTTTGCCTGGTGAATGGTAACTCAGTTCTCTAACCGACGAACTAACCTGTCATTTTGGACGTATCCTCGCCGATAACATTATTCGGATCCCGTGAACCTTTTGCACACTGAGTTGAATTCATTCCGTTTACGGGTGTTACCGAAATGATCGATGGTGCCTGTAAAGATGTCATGGTTTTCGTTGACGATGGTAGTGGCGGTGATGCGGGTAGCTCTCGATTGCTCTCTGAATGTGTTCCTTTCGGGGTGCCGACTACACCTTTGAGTTGCTTTAGCTCTGAATTGGACAAAATGTCATGTATCATGAACGAGCGAAGTTGACAAATCGCTTGTAGAGAGGAGAGCATATAGGATGAGGGAAATAGTGTCTGATTTTGTTGGCCTTTTTGGTCTGCGTTCATGATCGCTGTAGAATCAGGAGAAGGAATAGGAATATCCGGATGCTGAGGCGTATGAAGAATCTGTAACTGATCGGGTTGTTTTTCTTGGCTCGGTTGATACTGCTTGTGGTGATGGTAGTTATGGAGTAAAGAATTTGGAGACGATTCTATCACAAGCGTTGGTGATGTAACGATACCACTTGTAGAGGAATTTGCTTGCATTGCACAGTCACAATATTCGATTGTAGTTGGTATTAATGGAGAGTCGTTTCTTCTAGAGTTCTGATTCTGATTCCAGGCAGACCGCACACTTTCATCTTAGAACCCTGTGCACCCTTCCGCAAATCAAATGCTCTCGTTTTCTGTCATATTTCCTCGCCCATTTTTCCGTGCTGTTGCTTACACCCTTCCCCGAATCGAAACGTACTCAGTTCCTCGTTGTCCATCTGGCTTTCATTTTGTTCAGACCCATAGATGTTCGCTTTTTCGCTCCCCTATTGTTTGCGGCCTGTCTAACCGCCTGTTCACCGCCTGTCCGGTTTACTTGTTTCTTTCTAGACGGGTTGGTGAACTCATTCGTTCACTCGTCCCTTCATCTACTCAACCGGCCCACCGTTTAGCCATCCAGTCGGTCAGTCAGTCGATCGTTCAGTCACTTACTCAAACACCGCATCACTTGCTCAGTCGTCTACCAGTTGTTCTGAGCTTGTGCGTCGCAGTTAGCGCGTACTTTGTCATGGTCACTGAAGCCCAGAAGAGAGTTTCCTTCCAGCTCCTCACCCTCGGTCGACCATGATTATATGTGTATCTGGGTAGTTATATTTAAATCCCATTGCGTGCACGCATGTGTATGCATGTAATTTAACGTTCACAAAGATAGACACGACACATTGAGTCTACGGTCCACATATGCTTAATTCATTCACCCATTCATTCATTCATTCATTCTCTCTCCTTTTCTCGGTCAGAGAGCACCGAGGATCAAGAATGGTCGTAAGAATGTAAATTACCAAATTTTCGACAGACTAAATTAGAAGTAGAACCAAACACAGAGGAGCGGATACACTTCTGGTTACCTCACTTGCAAACACAAACGAACATACAGTGAAACACCGGTTATCGCTTTTGTATACAGGCAGTAGCTTCGTCTCTACTCGCACGCAAATCTCTAACCCTTGGCGAAGATGTCCCAGGTGAACCAATCGGCAAACAACAACTAAATTGCCCGCGCGCACAGTAGCACACACACACACACACTCACTCGAGTAAAAGGATAAACAGACAGGTGCGATTTACAAACCGGTAGGTAATCCGGAAGGGCAAACAGAATGGATGTACTGAAAATAGATGACTGTTTGTTTATTTGACTCACGGTTAGGATATTATAATCCCGCTAGTCCCCGAAAGTTGATAGGGTAACTAACTCACGAGGTCATTTTTTAATGAACCTGCAGCCTGCAGCTACACACAATTGGTAACACAAGCTGACTGGGACGACCCCATTAATCCCTTACTGCGATAATCGGAAATTGGGAGAACAAGAGCGTTTTCTAATTTGGTTCCTGATGAAGACAAAAAGAAATATTTAGGGGGATAATTCTCGGTGGTTTCTTGCACGACAAAATTGCATTCCCTACTCTATTGTGAAAATAAAATACATTATATTGAAATAGTGGATTGGTTCTGACAAACGGTTTATCGTTCACATCCACTTTTATTTGTGGTTAATAACTTGTGCCCACAAAAACATACACTTCCGCAAAAAGAAATTCACACTCGCCATATGAATGAATGATCCAAAATAGAACAAATGAAATGATGGTTATTGTGTTCGTAGTTAGTAACAGAACATGTAACGGTAGTACTTCATCCATTTGTGTAAGAGGAAAAACAAAACTCGGCCTTAGTCGGTAAACAACCAGGGATGTGTGTAAGTATGATTACTGAACTGAATTACGTGCATGCGGTAGCGTACATTCGCCTCAAGTCAAGCAAGGCCAATCGATAATCAGTGGAACTGATCAGTCGACAAGTTGTGAAGGGACTGACGCACCATTAAATATCAACAGACGTAGGTTCTTGTATGAGAAGAATATTGATCAGTTGTCCACGTAGTAGGTGTGAAGTTCAAATCGCATGCAACAGCAATGTTCTTGAGAAATTCGGTTACAACCTTTTTTGCAGGGACGCGTGTCAAGTGACTGATGAACTGTGGAGTTCCCGTAAAAAATGATCCACCCCTGAGTGAGTCAAAGAGATGGGAATGACAAGATAGGTCGGTTAATGATGCTTCTGTATCAGATCTGTGAGAACCTTCTGCGACAGATTTTAACCACCGTTTACTTGCACGCACTTTGAACTGTTAGGTGAATCAGGTTTTCAAAGAGACCAGAGAATCGTGACTAATAATCGTCCTGGAAGAAATGAATTATGATCTTTCTTGAGAAGGCCAGCAAAAGCTATTTTGAGGTAGATGAGTAAAGTGGTGCCATTTGTTTGATAATCTCTTCAGTTTATTCAATCACATTGTTCAACAGGGAGTGGAAAATAAAATGTCGAATCTTGATGGTATTTCATTTGGTCCAAATGCAGGCTGAAATAAGAACAAATGAAGATAATTTTATGGGATTAACTTGTTTTAAACTTTACTGACTCCTTTTAAAGTCATCAACATGGGGCTGTACTCGGTAGTGTTGACGTTGTAAAAATCGTTCAGTATCACCTCGGATAGTCCAGTGAAAACGAGTTTTACTCTCAGCCAAACACTCCGAGCCATGGTTTTGGTCCTAGCTGGGATTTGGGGGCACTCGTAAGTGACAATTCCTAACCAAGATGAAAACAGTTAGTCAGCGGTTGCATGATTTCCAGCACTGGAAGCCAACGGTTTCATGAAAATTTTAAAAATCAACTACTCATGACACAGAGATTTACTGTAAAGTCTAACAGGTAGAACAAACTCAAGCCATGTACTGAGCTTGTGACACTTCTCGTGGTCTTTCAGATCCTAAGTGCTGTTTGTTACGTCGAATATCATCTTCGAAAATCAGAATAATTTCAAATACGAAAGTTTTCAAGCTCCAAAAGTTTGTCCCGTGAACTAGTGGCATCCGGGACGCCTGAAAATTAGAGAAAGCGGCATGCTTCCACTTCTTTTAAACTGAGAAGAATTATCAGAAGCTGCTATCCTTTAAATGCATTGGAGTTGGCTTATCCGAAGCATTATGGGATTAGGGCTGAAATGATGTCACCGACTTCAGCATACTAAATTTGATGTACTTATTCGTCTTGAAACTCCAGAGGATAAGTTGAATTACAGTTCGTCGTCAGAAATGTGCGACCATATGTGGTGAATTCAACACCGATCGAGACCTAGCTATGAACCCTACGAGAGCAAACCAGAATGATTTCAAGTGCAACAGCTTCCCATTTGTCATAACAGTACCGAACGAAATCTGAAGTTGATTCCCAAAACGGCGGTATCATTCGAAGTTAGACGGAGGTTAAATTTTACTTTGCAAAATTTCGTGATTGATTTCCTTTATTCGTCCTCGAAATCCGGCAGCTGATCAATTTGGAAGGAGACAGTTTCGAAGTGCCTTTCGACAGATAACTTATGATCTTAGTTCTACTACTGAATTCGATGGAACCACCAGGCTGGGTCCAGTTTCAACGTTGCAGATATGAGTATACAAAGCACAAAAGTAGCATACGTGGAGGAAGCCCGGCTTTTTTCTCAGTCAGATAAGCGCTTCCGTAGTAGTGTAGTACCAACATATCCTTTTACTATTCATTGAAAACCAAGGTCAAACTTGTATATTCAAAGGATAGCATTGTTTAATTAAGTCCGATGTGGCCAAGAAGTTGCTAAGCTGATGGCTTTGAAGAATTCTGGACCAACCTTACTTTGACCTTATTTATTTGAGATCGGTGACGAACCCCGTGAGACACCAGAATGTATTTCCAACTCGAGGTATTTCATGTTATTTACGAGTAAACGATGAATACACGCATAAGAGATCCTAACCAGGCTACCGTATACTGTATCAACTTTCTAGTTATTAGGAGCCGTTTTGTATGAGGCAAACATGATATTTCCTATGGCAGATGACTCTGCCGAGCACGCACAACTCTGGAATATGGCCCACCATATCCGGTAATTAACTTGCACATCCCACAAAATGCCAGGGTTCTTGAAAATCATAAGCCAGAATTAGGAACTCATCTTAGTCGAATTCGGCATAATTACTTTTTAACCTTCCAAACGAAATCAATGCTGTAACATTTGGTACTTATCTCTGAAGCTTTCACATACGTCCCGTGACGTATGGGTTCAGTTTGGTAAAAGGGGTTCTGTTTCATTTTATTCTAAACAGACATTTTATTGATGGCAACTTGTTCTGAAATAACTGATCACCCATCTGTAATGCTCAAACCTCAATAACAAAAATTTAAATTAGCCTCCATCAGCATCATCAGATCCGCCCTTCTAAATTTGGCCCACACTCCCCACCCCGTGGACGATATTGTTTTTACCTTCTGCTTAGAATAAGCGTTATGTACAGGGCACACTTGATAACTTGAAAAATCATTTCAATACCAAGGACAACTGACAATCACCACTCGGAATAGGACTTGAGACTAAGTACCGCATTCAGTCTGATTAGGTCAGGTGTAGTAAACAGCTGACTTCTGTCTACTGCCACGGCAGTAAACGGTAGTGAAGGAGCTCCTGCACGTCACCTCACCTCCGACGTGACAGATAAATATACCTCACTATCAGAGCCGGCGTATATAATTTGATCAGCTATTACGCGAAAAATAATCCCATGAATAAAGTCAGTCTAGTTTCGGTAACACTTGTTTGTTAAAGATCTTTAGACTAATACCCAGAACTCGTTGGTGAGATTATAACGACACTGGGCAGTTTCTTTTCGTGATTTTTATTTATACCCCGACGCTCTCCTGTAGTCTTTTTTTATCCTAAACCTAATTACGCTCGAGCTCATTAGAAGATAGAATACGCTTCAGCCATCCGGGCAAAATGGGTTATGACGAGAGCCCCGGGAACCGTAACTGTGAGACTTGCAGTGGTGAACCGCATACGGTATTAACAGATCTGGTGTGACAAAAGTCCAGGCGACTTGAGTAGGTTGACTACGGTTTCCTAAGCCTTCCAACAACTTGCTGTTCGCCGAGATTTAAGTGAGTTAAAAATGTTTCCATGCAGTGTGAACAGTGTTATGGTTCGGATTGTTTCGGAAACAATTTGCACATCTAAGGTGTAAAATGCTACTTTAAGACGTCACTAATCTCAAGCGAAGCTTTTTCGTTGAGTGAATTCAAATAATGAGTAATATGTACACAGTTTCTAATAATGGAATTATTCGGGATATACTAGGCTACTGCGCTGTACCTTCAAGTCCATATCGAGAAAATCCTGTATACATAAATAGCACCTGCTGATTTGACTGCATGTTTACCGAATTTGATAATCACTGCTTTCTCCGATAAGACTTACTTTCCATTGCATAGCATGCATCTATCAAAATGATCATCCACTATCCCTGGATCATGTAACGGAAGCGTCATGCAAATCGACCGGTTGGATCTGAACGATTCAGATATGTTTGCATCTCAAATGATGACACTTTTATCCGTCATGCTCCCATAAGCAATTGTTCGATCAGTTACTTCTCCATTGTTAAGTGTAGGACGAATAATTGTCCCACTATGGCGTCGTACTGGAACTGATCTACCAATTGCTAAGCGGAGGATTACACAACTCAATAAACTGACCTCAGAGTACAAAGAAGCATAATGTACAATCAAGATTATTTTTTAATCTTGTCCATCAGCTTCATTATTTGAACTTTCGAGTAAATAATACTGAAGCTACTGAATACAACGTGAGTGATTGGTGCACACCAGACTTAACTTCGACTGTAATTTCGCAACTTGTTCTACTGACCTGCTTGGTCAATGATTTGCCAAGAGTTAACGTAGAACTTGGACATCAGATCACTGTTCTTTTTTAGCTAATCTCAATTTTTATAGTGCGCGTCAGGATTTCTGGGTTGACATCTCGTTGCATGCTTAACTTAGATAGCTCCATCAGACATTGAAGAGAACTGCATTTCTTCAATTTGTTTAACGTTTATTCGTGTATTTAACATCATCATGCTCTTAATAGGCTGTTCTCTTAAATTAAATTAATTTTTCTGTGAGCACGATTAGGTTATCACTAAGCAAATAGCTTAAATTTGGTCTACGACTGTAAAACGGTTAGTCACCTTTTGTCAACGGCAACCAGTGAATGCAATTGTTCTTGGCCTTGGGAACCAAAAAAAACGCAAAAAACAACCTGTTTTCCTTGCCTAAATCCGATCCCTCGTGATCACCTCGGTCATCCGACTGTTGAATCGATTGTTTCGACTACAAAAAAGGACATTATTGGGCAGTTTCCTCTAGACAAAGTTCACATTTCAAACCACAACATGGTTTGTAAGACAAAGTGATCAGAAGTGATCAGGGGTGGTAAGGATATCATGAAATTCATACTCCACAAAGGCACCACCAGCAGTAGACTGACCAGCTGTAGCCCGGCTCTTTACCGTGTCTAATTTACTGGAACCATTTTAAACCTCACTGTTATTTTTTCAGCACTTTAAAATGATTTAGCTGGGCTTTGCTCCCATTAGGCGTTCATTTCACTCACGGTGCCGTCGGTCTGGTGGCAGGAAGTAACTAGTTATCATCCAGTATTTGTTCTGATTATTTCTGCATCCGGCTATGCGCAGTTCCTCCATACTGAAACCTATAAATCTGCCAATTTTCTTTGCTTGCCGCTAATGGAGACTGAATCGTGGTGATTCGTCGGCAACAATAACTACTACTATTACCACCACTACTACTACTACTACTACTGCTACTACTACTACTACTACTAATAATAATAATAATAATAATAATAATAATAATACTTTTACCAGTACTATTACTGCTAATACTACTACTACTACTACTACTACTACTACTACTACTACTACTACTACCACCACTACTACTACTACTACTACTACTACTACTACTACTACTACTACTACTACTACTACTACTAATACTGCTACTACTACTACTACTACTACTACTACTACTACTACTACTACTACTTTTACTACTGCTTTTACTACTACTACTACCACTACTACTACTACTACTACTACTACTACTACTACTACTACTACCACTACTACTACTGCTACTACTACTATTACTACTACTACTACTACTACTACTACTACTACTACTACTACCACTACTACTACTACTACTACTACTACTACCACTACTACTACTACTACTACTACTACTACTACTACTACTACTACTACTACCACTACTACTACTACTACTACTACTACTACTACTACTACTACTACTACTACCACTACTACTACTACTACTACTACTACTACTACTACTACTACTACTACTACTTTTACCAGTACTATTACTACTACTACTAATACCGTTATTATCATCACCATCACCACCACCATTACTAATACTACTATTATTGCTACAATGCCCGACTAAACATGTGGGTTACGTGGGATAAGCCAACACCGTCCTGCAATACCCACATTTTTGCACATTCCTCATCCATCACATACCTCGTCACTGAATACTTCTCAATTCGATTGCCCTAGTTCAGACACTAGTACGTATTTACGTTTGACCGGGGTGTGTTGGGGACAATAAACATATAGAAAGTGAATAGAAGGATTAACCTGAAGGACAGAAAACAATGACAAAATCAACAATGTGCCAACACCGCATATTCATTGGGAAATTCTCGTACATAGAAATCTATCAGATAATCACCAGTCTCCAGTAAACAGCCAGGGTAGAGAAAATGGGCGTTTACCAGTCCGGTACAGCTCTTCGAACGTCTTGCGGGTTTTTGAGATACAACATCATAATCGACACACACACACACAATTAACCTGAACATGGCCAAAGGACACGTTGACTGCCCGTATTTTACACTCCGAAAACACAAGAAACACGTGGATTTTGCCAAGTCTGAGATGGTAGCAACTTAAGAATTTGATTGAGAAATAGGAGGAAGATGAGGGTGTGAGGATAGAGAGGGGAGGAACATAAATAGAGGGGATGTACATAGTATTGTTACTGATGATGCCGATGGTGGTTTCGATGATTGTGACGGTTTTGAGTGGTAGCAATGGCAACCACGTATGTTGTGCGTGTGTACATGCCACAAGGAGGTTTTCCGCAGGCGGGACAGCTTGTTATTTCCGTGGTATGCGTTTGTTTAAGGGCAGAGAAAATGCCGCATGTGGTGTGGTGCATTTTTTAGTTGGGTGGGTCTGTACAACACGGGTAGAGTCACTCCGTGTTTATAATTGTTAGAATCCGATTTTTGATTGTTTGTTTGTGAGCGTGTGTTTGGTTGTGTGTGGTCAGATGATGGGATATGAATTTGCCACATCTGATAAGAGTAAATCAAAAACAACAGCATGTTCAACCCCAACTATCTATCTATCTAACCATTCCACAACTCACCCCCCAACCGCCCCTAAACTGTTCGTGGTGACTGTTTCACGCGTTGACCTCGTTCAGACCAGCCAAGCACCTAACCTCGTTCTTGCACTGAAGCCTGAACGATTAATGTCCGTTTCCGGGTGTCACTTATGGTCTGATCTGCCATTCTGCTTACCTAAACACTGCCACCATCAGAATTCGTGCTCTATCGTTTACACACTCACTCACTCAATCAATCACCCACCTGCTGGTTGTCTGTGTGGGTAGGTGGTTTATTCGCTGTTCGTCTGCCCGTCTTCTAATAAAAACACGTACGCAGATATAACACAAACAAATACATCAACTGATAAACTCTGCAATCAGTTAGCATTCGTCCTGGTCTTTTCCGGCAACCAATTTCCCCTTCCTTGTTTTTAAAGTTTACCAGTCAATTTTGTTGTGTTTATCAATCTCGGAGTCTCAAGTCCTAATGTTTCCACTAACCAACCAGTCCGACATCAGCAAGTCGGCTTACTGCATCGGCCGTGAATGCTTCTGAGGTCAAATGCTTTTTTGACCTATCTGTCAAAGCGGCGGTACTTTGTCCTCGGCGGTGTTTGTTACAGAAAACGGGCGAAATAAAATAAATGGTAGAAGGTTAATGCAAAATAGAACACAGGCTTCACTTCCGGCAGAAAAGACTTTGGTCTCCACCGTGGTTTCCGACTTCCTTGCAAAGTGTGCCCTCATTTCCACCAATTGCCCCAGGAAGAATGTAAAGATGTTTAAGTGCAGTGCCGCAAATATAGTGCATAAGAGCTGTTTAATCCACCAGGTTTTCCTCTGATCACTTTCAACCAAACCACTTAGGGTGACCAAAATTTTGCAAGCTTTTGAGGTAACCCACTATTATACCAAATAAACTTATAGATTTGAAGCTCCAAACAGGTAAATCGATTTATCCCGGCATTTGTGTCTTAGAAGGTGCTAAATGTCGTTAAAGCCACCCGCGAAGAAATGACAGAAACAGCGAACTGGTGAGGATACGCAATGACGTGTTTCGTTGACTCATTTTGGATGTTTAGGGGTCGGTTTTGATCATTTCATAAGTGATTCGCGGACGACTTTCACCCAAACAGTATATCCTGGTTTGCACCCAAGTCCTCTCATTTATCAGAACAGAGGAAAGGTGCGAGGTTCAAGGCACTCCGAGGAACAGTTTTCGAGCATAAGCACACACCAGAATTCCCGGAAAATTTCCAGATCGACTATACTTGTTCGCAACATTTTTAGGGATTTCAATCACTAAGTGACTATGGGAAATGTGCAATTTAGGGAAAATTCTCCGAGCGGGGCAGGAGTAGACTCTTACGTAGTACTTTGAATGAGTCTACTAGTGCGTCAAAGCTGCTGAGGTTCTTGCAACCGAATTTAAGCCTTTGGTATGTAGAACAACTACATTCCGCACCATGTCTGCAGTACCAGAAGATAAGATTATAGTCTTGGATGACCGATCATCATTTTAAAAATCGAGTGAAGTAGGTAGGAAATCACATCACTTGGAATGCTAAGTAGAACAATGAGACATGTTGAACAAGGAGTTTCGTTTCAGCGGCCCTGGCACGACTTTAGGAAAAGTGAGATGAACTTCAGCTGTCGAGCCCCCGGTGGTGGCTCTGTGACCGTCTAGGGTGCAGTTCTGAAAGACGAAAGCCTCAGTTAGCAACTTTAGGAGGGAGGCAAACTGCTGGCTCATACATCAGAATGTTATATGAATTTTTGCTCCATTATATTCCGAAAAATCGGCAAGATACCTGAGCATCACAGAAACAGCTATAAGTACTACAAACCTAACTAGAAACGTGACTATTGTACCGAAACGTCAGTGATCATGGACCGGCCTGTCTAAGGTCCTAAATTGAACACGGATGAAAATGTCTGGAGTTTATTAGCAAGGGGAATCTGTGTGTGGACTGAAGAGCCATCGGCACCTTGCGGGATTTCAAGCCCATCACCCTCGAAGAATGGACAACGTAGAAAACGAGACCTTCCGGAACATAATCGAAAGCATGTTTGGATGCTGTGTTTCAGTTACCATGTTTCTTAACCAGCCATTGGTGGGTTTAAAGACATTTCGTACCCTCTGAAACACAATTGCCGGCGTAAATCGATTTATTCGCTTAGTGCTTCAAAGGTGTAAGTATATTTTGATTTATTAGTGGGTTAACTTATCAGCCTGTGAAATTTGGTCACCTTAAGTGATTTGGTTCAAAGTGGTCACTGAAAAACCGGGTTAATTGAATAGCATTTAGCGCGCTAGATACAAGATCGGGAAATCAGAATATTGACTATCCAGTGATTGACTGATTTGATAGAATGAATGAATTAGTTAATGAAAACAAAGAATACAATGCAAATGAACATCCTGCAAGAGAGTAAGCACTGCATTGCGATCGTCACTCTGAACCGCACCGGTCGAGTCACAGCCCTACATACAGTCCTTATCAATATTTTTTTCCGCCAAACCCACACGTAATAATCGTACACTGAAATAAACTGCTCTAATTGACACGGTGAATGAGTAGTGCTCATCTGGTGGGACTATCCTTTATAGGTTCTCATTCACCAAATTTTGACCAAACTGAGAGTTCATTAGTGCATAAAAGTGTGCGTGTGCGTGTGTGTGTGTGCATGTGTGTGCATACGTGCGTACTAAGTGTAGAAAAGTAGCCACACGGTGAGTATATGTAATGCACAAACCTGGTCCCGTAGCTCTGTGTAAACCGGATATGTAACGGGAACAAAACAAACTGCGATTAAAATTGCGATTACTATGAATACCTTGGATGACGGTGACGGCGATGATGCGGATGGTGACGATGACAACGGAACTCCAATTCCTACTTATCTGTCCACTTAATCAACAACGGTTCCCCAACTCTGATGTCGTTTAACAGTCCGATCATTTAACCCCATTCTCATTGTCACACGAAATCTTTCACGTACATATGTACACATAAAAGCACACTCACGTTGCATGTGAGCAAACACACACACACACACACAAGTCCACAAGGAAGCCCGGATATTTGTTGTCAATGTCTAATTACTTGCGGGTTTGAAAGAAAAGGGAGCAGAGAAAGGATGAACATAACCCCGGTTATTTCCGGTGCCTGCGGTTGACATGGACCGCACTTGCTTCCTAACAAGGGAGTGATATGAACTCTCGCGAGTACCAATGTGTTGGATGTGCGTACACACACATTTTCGAAATGCATCCATGATAAAAGACATCATCCGGTAATCTGATGGGGTGTTCGGCCAATCGTTTCCCCCTCTGTCCCCGTGCTACAAGTTTCTCTCCTTCTGTCACTCCCTCACCCAACTTTCTCCTGTCCACTGCTTTTGTCTGCCTATTTACTTGCTCATCCCGTCTTCCCTCTTCCGTTAAGCAGGCCTGACTGTGATTGGTTTCTATCGGAAATTTGTCTTCAGTTGCTCTTTTTCAAATGCGAGCACACACACACACACATACACACACACACACACACACATTCTACCCACCAAATTCTGGTGTTTAATCGATTCAGAGTGGAGAGGGAAAGAGGAACTGGGAGATTCACAGAAGACTTTTGTGACTAGAGGGTGGGGAGACTAAGCGGACAAGGCGCAGCAAAAGGTAGCCGTAGACCACACCAACACAATACATTATTAAAAACCGAGCGCAGGAGACCGATACAAAAGCTGATAAACAAAATTTTGCTTCCGACAGTTGTTTCCTTCTTTCACTCCTATTTTGGTGTGCTGTGAAGGCAGAAACTACATCTGTTTGGAAACGCTTTGTGCGTGTGTGTGTGTGTGTGTGTGTGTGTGTGTGTGTGTATTTGTGTGTCTGGACGCTCATGAACATTGGGGTTCGTGCAGGTAGGTGGGAGGGTGGAAGAAAGAGGTAAGCAAACGAGAGGAGGATGTAGACTGCGTGAAGAACATGCAAAAAAAGAGACGAACGAGAGAGTGAGACAGATCATATCGTTTATTCCAGCCTTCTTTGTGCAAATGGGTAGAACCCAAATAACAATAGTTGAATCAAAAAGTTGGCTATTTTAACAGGGGTGAGTGGGTGGGAATAAGAGGAGAAGACGAATCGTAGATAGCATCAGCGATTATAATCCCTGCCATGCTTAGACTTGTCAGCGCGCATTCAGGTGTCCTTCGGTTTTATCCAATCTGAGAAAATACTCCAAGTTCTAGAATATTCTGACAGACAGGTATATTATGGTCATCAGGTTAACCTGTAGAAGATCCTACGTGAGTCGATGAATTTATGTACGATAGGTTTATATACAAATCAGAAAATCATTGAGAACCTTCCCGGATATCCCGGCTTTCAGGTGTTCGACTCACAATCGACCATCGCGGATTTGAGACCGGTGGGGGCTGCGGGGATGTAAATCGCTGATGATTCGCAGCGAGAATGAAACTGCTGCGCAGTGCTCCCATGGTTTTCTATGGTGAGTTAGGCTTTGTTAGCGCATGACGAATAATTTGATAGCCAAATCAAGTCTCTCACCACTCATGCTCACACAAAGGTGTAATCTATGTCCAAACAACAAATTACTTTCTCCTCGTTGGATTTGTCTTCGCTAAATTTCTTGTTGTATAACAAACACACTTTCGAAATATAAAATACTTATATATCTTAAAATTGTCAACTTCGTGGTGATCTGTGAGGCAGTTGGAAATGTGTCAAAAATTAGTTGAGGTTGAATAAGACAAATTCTAAAAGTTCTGATGAATATTCGCAGGATATTGTTTCTAACTAATTCTCAATGTAGCAGGAAGACAATAATGCACGATCTCCGCCTTGAAATTTGGAGCAAAAATGATGCACGCTGTCGAGCATGAGATAAGTAGTAATTTCATCTTCAGTTTGCGGACTGACTCTGTGTCTAAAACGCCCAACTAAGTCACTGAGAATAGGGCACGGCAACGTATTACTGACCAGAAAACAACGCATACATCACATTTTGTGGTACTGGTTTGCATGCAAAACAACGAGTATTCTCTTTTCTAGATCGATGATCTAAACGCATAAAAGACCAATGAAAGTATCATGTTTTTTTTCATCAGCCATCAACTCTAAGGACTTTAATCCACAGAGTGGTACGTTTGGAGAAGGCAGAGATTTGTTGCCTCAAAACTGGTGTCCAGAGTATCTAACTATACAAGTGGATATGTTTACCCACAACAAACATCCAGATCAAATACTAGAACTAAACAAGATTGAAATTTGTTGTGCCCTGTTCACCTGAGTATAACGCTCTTGACAGCGACATAACATATCCGTTGATTGATTGGAAATTTATCTTTTGCAACCAGTGTATTATTTACTGAACAGTACAACCTACCATACGTTGACAAATCACAAAATCCCATTGGCCAACACTAGATGGACAAATCCAGTCTAACAGACGCTAACTGAACAGTCATCTTGGGTCCATAAATTGTAGCAGAATTCCAGTTTGCTATTTTGGAAGACTTGAGATGACGCACAATAAGTCTTTTCGGATTCTTTGTGCTCCGGGAACTGTATACAAAATGAAACCAAGATGCAGCCATTTCTACGCGATTTTTGTCTCAAACAAATTTCAGTTGTCCTTAATTGACATTTTACCTATTTTTCAGGTTTATCCCATGACACAGTATCACACCCATCGTTATGGCTTCAGCAGCATATGTTCTTTACCAAACCAAGTAATTTATTGAAGCTACTGGGGCCTAACTTTGGTTGATTTGATTCTGTGTTGTGTAGCTTTACTGATATGAATCTGTCAAGGTTCATTCTACTGGTCTTCCCGTTGATATTCAGCCTTGTAAAGCTGCTGCTCTGCTTTGTCGTATCCCTACTCAGACTTATAGAAACATTACTCGGCCATGTATCATACCTCTCAGCCAGTAACTGAATCTGAACAAAACTAGCTTGGTGATTCGGATCAGCCAAGACGGGAGCCGTGGTAGCACACTCTCCTTCGAGGAGAAAAGGCCGAGGTTCAACCTTGGATTCAGTAAAGGAAGTGCAACACTGAGTTGCTCTGACAAGAGCGAAACTCAAGTCTGGTGCTTCCTGAGTGTAAGGTTCATTGGATGACCTGAGATTTGTGCGTGAAAGGTGGAGTACAAATCACATTTAATCAATCAACAATCCCAAAGACTACTCGCGAATGGTTGTGGGACATATACAAATCACATTTGACTTAAAACCTGAGGAGCTGACCTCTCAAAAAGACCTCATCATGTGAAATATTTCTTGAATGGGCAAATAACTGTAAAAAAAGGTGATTACATTAAAGCTATCCATCAAGTGTCCCTTGAACAAGAACCCCTGAATACGTAGGAAAACTCGCTTTTGGGTACATCTTTCGAATCCCCTTTAGTATCTCGATAAGATTTAAGGGGGAGGGCCTCGCTTATCCGAACAAGGTATAACTGCGACGTAACTTTGGACCAAAAGACCTTTATATGGCGGACAGCGCATCAAGTTGTGGTGACACTGTTTAGCATGGTATCGAACACCGTTTACTCTGTGTGTGCCCGAAAAGCACTGAACTTGGTCCCAAGTTAATGCACGGTCCATTTGCTAAAAGTGTGCGTATGCAAACGGTCACGTTACCTGCTCGCCTATGTTTTAACGTGTGAGTTGGTCGACCGACCGACTTTGGTTACGTGCACCTACGAAACTTAAGCTGCTCATATTCTACGGCTGTTTGTATTTATCTGAACACTCTTCTGATATGTATGCATCTTTAAGCTCAAAGTGACCCATACCAGCGGGATACAATCTAGTGCCAAATTGCTTTGTTGAGAGCAGGCCAACAGTAAACCGAAGAAAAATCATTCATAATTTCTTTCTGCCAGGTAGGGGGTGCACAGATGGAATCGAGACACAAAAAGAGACCTGTTCTCAATATGGAACAGGAGGCTAGTGCCGTTCGACTGAAGGAAAACATTTAATCAACAAGACATACAGTCCAAACAGTTTCGTGTCGGCAAGTCACAAATCGTCAGTGTCGTGATAAAGAAGAGTAAAATCACGAGCGTCTGAAACAGTTAAGCTACAAGTAAGATAAATTTTTTCCCACTATTTATGGGTGTTTTAAAATGATGCAGTCGCCCACAATGAGAAGCCAAAAATGGCCCGAAAGCCGGAAGACAGCACCGGTGCTGAATGCGAAAGAAAAACGGGAGAAGTTGTAGCGGTCCGTCCAACACTTAGTGAGACAATCCAGTTTATGGAAGGCATACTCTTGTACGTAATGTGATCTGATATAAACTGGTTGCAACTACAGAGCACTTCGCGCAAAAATATTTCAAAGTTCACCAAGAGCGAACTATTTCAGACGCCAATAAACTTAATGTCGCGTGCCCAGCTCTGTCTTTCTCCAAACTTTTGATTCTCCTTCGGTGTTTATATTCACTTCTCCTCCCCCGAGTCCATGACATTCAACCAAGTCCAGCGTGGAAATGGAAGCAGAAATCAGGCGACGTCTCCGCAAAGTGCAATCTCTGAAGGTCCCATTGAGTTTATTTCATTGGTTTCCTGACTGAAAGCTTACATGAAGCAATACTGTACAAATTTTGGAAATCTTCTTGAAATATAATTTAGAGATCACTTATGAAATTCCGTATGGTCATATAGGTTGGATAAATAACTTGTATCGGCAAAGGAATTAAGTTGCTAGCTTACTGCTTTATTCTGAAACAAAAAAGCTCTTTTATCTGAGACACTCATGCTTCTAACCACATCAAGAAGAGATAAATTAGATGAAAAATTATATTCGTTCAGATAGAAAGGAGAAGAGTGAGGCTGGTTTATCACTTTGTCAGCCTATTCCCTTCAGATAAACAAGATGATTACCACTGATTTATCAGGCAATAGTTTTGTAATGTTTACGTTTTTTAATATCCCTTTTTAGAACTTCATAGTCACTCCACTTCCACCACCAACAGCACCAACCTCACGAGCATTAACATGGCTGCCAGCATCACCATGAGTGTCAGCAAGGGCATGAGCAGAAGCGATAGCAAACTTCATTGTTTGTCACAAACATGCATAGGTCTTGTCCGCATATCTGGTGAACGAACTTTTGTCTGGTCTTCCGTTCCGCCAGTTCCTGTTCGTGTTATTCTTCCGAAATGGTTTCCTCGTTTACATCATTCCTCACAATGTGTGTTGTGTACTGCTCTTGTGAGATGGCGTTCTTGCGTGTTTCGGTGTGCCACTAAGTCCATTCATTTTCTAGTTTGTTTGTTTGTATGCTTATTTAACGGGCAGGAATACTTCCGGGTGAGCAAACAACGATTAGACATTTTTGTTATTTATGACAATTGTGTTCATGTTTCCAGTTTTAACTCACCACCCCACTTCCTACACACTGCGCCATGGTCTCACTGTAGTGTTGGGGTGCATGCGACTGACACTGCTGCTCATAATGTTCTTGCTAATGGTGCTGATGGTGGTGGTGATTTTTGCATCGTGCACACACGTCACTCCTCCCTTGTCTAGCTGTCCACCTTCTGTAACCACCAGTCCGCTTGTCTCAGAAACAATCTCCGCTGAACAAGCCAACTGTTACAATTAGGCACTGTCCTGGTAGCCATGGTGGGAATAATCGATTCTTTGGTCAGAAAATCATGGAGCAGCTAAAGTTGCTCTACTAGTACTTACTTGTGTGTACGTTTGTAAGTATATACGTATGTATGTATGTATGTATGTACGCACATAGATGTTTGTTCATCTGTTTATATCAACTTGTCCCGGCTGAATATTCACCAAAGGGACGTTGTATGACATGAGAAAACGACCGATGTATGCAGTTTGGGTGCCATCTGGCTGATGTGCTGAATGGTTTGGAAGCTTTAAAAGTGTGATGTTTTCAAACAAAACGACAGTTTGTTAGTAGTTTAATTGAACAATTATGTTGCACTGTTCCTGACTTCAGGGGCTTTCGTGTCCAGATGGAACGCATTCGGTCCGCGATGACGGATGAAACGGGGATGGTGTGCGTGTGAGGGGGTGGGGGGGGGGAGGATTAGACGTAGAAGAGAGTGGAGAAGACGGAACACACTAAAAGCACTGAAAAGAATGTGGTTGATCATTTCGCTCCAGGAGTAAGCACTCGCCCACTTTTGTTCAACTACGGGGTGGGGATTTGTCCAATGTCATCTGGAGTTACGCCTCTAATTTGCCACGGTTGACAATATAGATTAAGCCGAACAGAAAATGAACCTTATTTCCGTGTGAACAGGAGAAACAGCTGATTGCGCTTACAATGATCTGAGATCGAAACAAAGCAATCAGAATTTGTTTTCCGTTGTTTTTCATGACTTATTTGAACCAAACAAATAAATGAATTTAATATTGAAAGCATTTGAACCCATCCTCCAATTAAATTACCTAAGATTCTGTACTTGTTTGGATATGACTAACCTTGAACCGAATCACTTCTGACACGAACCATTCGATTCAGTTATCGGTAATTATCATAGTACTTTCATGCATGACCGTTTGATACTCTGTTTTAATGCAAAGTCTGATTGATTGCTTTTGAAGTTTTCATTGAATCTCGATTGACGGACTGTTTTATTCGGATCATAAGCACTCTACCACCTTTACCAGAAGGATGACCCGATGATTGTCTCCACTATGTATCACATCATGCACACCGATTAGACATGTTGTTGTCACATTTTCTATCCCCTGGATCACGTAAATTTCAACGAAGTGATTATGAATCATAGAAAATTATTTTTGCCACGAAATAGTGTCCTAATACCGTTACTGACAGTTCTCACTAATGTGATTAAAAATCTCTGAGCGTGTACCCCACTAGAGCTATATGGAGGTAACGGAAGGCAAAATTAGTAAGGCTGATCAGATACCACATAAGTTACTATTCGACTGAGGTTTTCTCTGCAAGGCGCTATTGAACTGGCCAACATGGCCCGTTTATTTACAATGAACGAGTTCATGTCAGTTTAAATACCACCACCGGTTCACCCCATTTGCCTAGGCAGCTTCATCCGATCACTCTATGGTTAAAATAGCACCTCTGCATGTATAATTGTCAAGTTCACCTTTTCCGCAAGAGCAAAATGCCGTGCAATTTTTCTCGTGAGAATTCAGAAAAAGGTGAAAATCTAACTACTGCCATCGTTCTCAGTAGCAATATTAGGAATTCGAAGCTCCAAGGGCGTACCGTTCCCGAAGAACACACTGTATAGTTTACTCACAATAACCTCGTGCGAATTACAGCCTTCCATGTACCAGCTACTTTTAACGTTAAAAATTCCTCAAATTTGCCTAGTTCGTAAGAAGGCTGTGTGTCCCACCGAGAGTATTTTTCAGCATCATCACGCTGTAGGTAAGGCCACTTTACTTTCTAATTTACATTATGGGCCTACTGACCATTTTAAAAGTAGCGTCGTTGATAATTCTTACTTTTAATAACTGCCATCTCAGTCAGTCATGAAAACATTCTTTGATAACATGCCTTTATTTATCGAAATGTAAGCCAACAAAAAAGTTGACACTAGCTTGTAGCTTTTAGGTAAAATCCTACAAAGTCACTCAACTTACCGAAAGTCGTGCTCGTCAAAAGGAGTTGAGAACTCACCTTGCCTCGGAATAACTTAGAAAATTCGTTAAGGCCATCAAACGATTGTGTGAATATGGATTTCGTTTCAATCGCTGTAGTTAGTAAGGCACCCTACGTCATATTACTAGTGTACTTCATAGAACTGATCACACCGAAAGTCACATGACCCCTCAGACGCACTGTGTGAACGGCAACAGACGCTGCTGTGAAAAGTCAGCATTATTCTTTTGAAAGCCGGAAACAGAATTCGGAAAGTAGTACTATTGATAACTGGCACGATGATTACGGTTCAGCAGATCCAAGCCATGGTTCACCGGTCCTCCTTACTGATCAAATCGCTGGATGGTTTTTGTCCGGATGTCCATAATTTGTGATGGTATTTCGAGTTCGAGTGGCAACTTCAAACAGGCAAAATAAAGCTTGATTAATCTATTTCACCCTAAAACGGCGAGCTTCAGCTACTGATCTAGGTAATTCAATTGTACTGAAATATAAATATAAATTACTTTTGTGTAAATTGTATTCTGAGGACTTTCTCGCTTGTCCTACTCATGAGTAGCGTGTTCATGCATCATGAATCTGGGGCACTTATGATCTAATTCTCCGTTTCTAAGGCACTAACACAGTTCAGATTTACGTTTTTTTAGACTACAGTGCAGGAAAATTCTACGTTTATATTCCTGACTCTGCTGTGCTGTGACTCTGCGTTTCCATTGTAAGGGAAACTTGCCAGGAGCTGAACTCACGCACAGAAGAGGCCCGCCCTAGACACGATCCCCCGACTTAGCCCCGCTGACCACACCCTGAACCGCCACGCCACAGAATGCACGCGCGAGACAAACAAGTCTATTGCCAGGTTCACCCGTTCACGTCGACACACAACTTCTATCATATTCAATTGGTACCATTTGTATTTTCACATTGGTGACGCCTTAAAGTATACAAATTTGTATATTCCAGTTACAGATTATGTTCTTATCCTGTGACTGAAGTTATTATTTCGTGTTTGCCCGAAAGCTTCGTGATGTTCCATCTCTACCATAACCTTGCTGCTCTACAGTTTCACTTGTCTCCTTTTTGACTGGACCGTTTATGACCGCACTGTTCCGATTTACCGGATAACCTTCTGTACTGTTGTTCTTGGTTGCTCACCTGGATGTAAGTCATTTGCATTTACGTATTTCTCTGTATTGCATTACTTAGAATCACGAATTTAAGATAGACAGTTATACGATTGGAATTTGTTCTGCTGCCGGTAGCCGTGTACTGCCCATATCGTGCGCAAAGCTAGTGAGACTAAGTTTTCTGCTATATTGACAGACCAAGTAATCGGGATAGTTGTTACAATAAACAAACAAAGGGATTCATGGGAACACAATGAACAACCAAGTAAAGGCAGGCAAAAGAAAACGACGGAAAGCATAAGTTCATATGCATCATCAAACACTTTGATGCCATTGTAGCCAGCATTATCGGTTCCCTTCCCCATCAGGATAGTTTTGTCCTTTTCCACTAGGACAACCAGACTGATTATCGGCTCCCTTGCTAAATTTGTGAAAAAACTAAATGCTTCTAGTAGAATTAACGTCTACTTATCAATGACTTAAACCACCTTTGGTCATTATTGGCTTGACAACGAACCTTGTTCAACATTTAACGGATTTGAGAATTTCGAACTGTAGTGTGCAAGGTCCAGTACTCTTCTGCACGAAGTCATACGTGTCCAGTCTGCAAAATCACAAGAAGGAAAAAACCTCCATTAACCGAGACTCAGTGAGTGCAACAACCAGCTTCTACACTAGGACTGATTGAAAAACACTATGGCCGCCCATAGCCTGCTCACTACAGAACTCCAGGCTAATTTACCCTGATGAACAAGGTTCCACAATTTCAGTGGCCAACGGATCGTAGCAGAATTAATGTGTCTGATATCAAGTTCTGTGGAAATTTTATATTTCAGTCTTGTGTTTTGATACACTACCAAAAATTCCGGAGAGAGAAGCTCAATGAAAGGAAAGAAGTTCGTCTAGTGAATTTTGATAGCACCTCTACGTCCCCCATAATCATTGTTAACATCGGATCATTGTAAGGTACTATCTCATCACCGTTTTTGTTAGCTTGTATTATGTATGGTCTTCCTTCTACTAAATCATCCTTTACTTTAAATTACGCCCACAACATTGTAGTATGTTCTGTGATCATGTCAATCCACCGCAAGCATCTATGTCCACGATGACCACACTGTCCAACACCACCAATTTGGTACTCAATCCCCATAGGTACGTAGAAGTATCTTTCCCAGTTGATCGCAAATCCGCATCACGATCAATGATCCAACAATCACAACAGAATGCTTCAACGTGGAAATAGCCCAGAGCCATAAATATCTAAACTTACTTATTTCAACAACATGTCTCAACGATGTACAAAATAATTTTTCAAGGTAAGAAGGATGGCATATTGCATCTCCCACTTGGTATTTGTACGTGGTTCTACTCATAGTATTTCTAAGTTTATTCATTTTTAGATGCTATATCATTGGCTATAATGTTGCCCTGCAATTTAACCTGGTTTGCTTGTCAGACACTTTGTGTTGATCAAATTCCCCCCTAAAATACTGTTCCAAGTGTGGTAAACTGTCTCATTCCGAACTACTGAATTTCATAAGAAAAATACTTCATTTCTGCATGCGAACAGTTTTGTAGTATTTTACTTTCTGAAAACACACACACTACTCCAGTCTCTCTCTCTCTCCCTATGTCTTGCCAAATTTCCCATTTCGTCATGTGTAGTAACTTAAAAATTGCTATATTCCAGAACTACAAATTCATAATTCAGTTACTCCATATATGACTGGGTAGCTTGTCTCAAAAGAACACATTGTGAACGGATTGCAAGTCACGCACTCCCAACCACGATTGTCCATTTCCCATCTGATTCTTCATTGACAAACACTGCGTTTTGTCTCCATCATATTTCTATTTCTATTACCAAATTCTTTAACGGATAATCTTTCGTTGAAGATCTTCTCTTTTCGAATAAATAAAGGACATCCTAGACTTGACTTGACTTGACTTGACTTATTACCCTCACGAAGGCATGACAACGTAAGCTCTGAAATTCAACAGGCAACTGATTTATTCCGGAGCGTAGCGGTATACTATGGAATTTGAATGCAAACACGTTTTAGTTTTGGATTTGAGTAGTATGAAGACTGGTGGACAAAGATTTTTGTGGACACCAGACAGATTTCGCGGTCAATGCCGGTCATCGAGTAGGTGTACCCGGTACTCCTGTCTACATATTCCCTTATCTGTACACTCCGTAGGCACATTTTTCAGCCCAATGATTTTGAATATTGGGTGTTTTTGTAGTTCAGTTTGTGGGTTTGCACCGGTTGGTGATCGTTGGGCAAGCGTTTTATCACCAGTCGAGATGACATCGTCGGAGCACAGGTAAAGGTGCCTGCACTGGTTGAGGTTGCTCTGAATATAATTTTGACCACTCAGTTGACCTGAACCTTAAAAGGTCACTGATTGCAGAAACTTCTTTTGACATCTAGACACAAAAGTCCAAATTTAGTAAATAGACCCTTTACAATATCACCTACATTCGGAAACTCGATCTGTTAAAATTTGCGCTTTTTTGTTTGCATCTATTTATTTTTGTGTGTGGTTCACTGATTCGTCATGGGAATATTCTAGTTGATCTGTTCAGTCGAAGAAATGGGTTTCGTGACTACGGGTCAGTAGTACTGAGCAGTTTGAGCAGTTTCCCATTACTTGGGTTAGTTGGATTTCTTCCGTATCAATAGATTTTAAATGCAATCTAATCTATAGGGGTAATTGATTGAATTTGTTGAAAAATACCAGGCTTCCAAGAACTCTGTTGAATGTTTCGTCATTGCTTGGTCAAAAATATGAACTTCATCAATTTCGAAAGTGTGTCCTTTTTGATCCTTGTGAATGGTTTGTGTTCATACATTCTCGTGGCAACGTTTCTCTCAGTTTGACAGACGTAAAATTTGCCACAGTAATTGCAACCCACATTTTATATAACATTACTCCTTTCTTCAGTTTCCAGTTACTCTTTCGATCTTAATATGATTTTTCGTAAGGTTCTGGTTGGTTTATGAGCAACTGTAATGCCTTGTACTTGGAATAGTCTTGCTGTCATTTCTGATGTTTTGATGTGTGGTAGTGCCATCCTTTTGTTACATAGTGCTCCTTGGCCGGTTTATGCCCTGGTTCCGAACATCCATCCATCTCTTGCACACACTCGAAATTACAAATATTTCCTCCACGCAAATCCACGGGTAGAAATAGCTTCATCTCTTACGTTTCTGCCTACTCGTAGACCGCGACTGAGTAATCAATGACCTTATTCTTCACCTCCGTTGTTAAACTAAATGCTTCTACTGCCTCTTTTCCCTTACAGGTCTTCCTGCCCACATTCCAATGAACCCATATGGTATCTTTTGGATCATACTTTAGATTATGAACGTGCTGAAACTTCGTCCTATGTCGAGTGTATAAAAGTATTCGTTGGTTGAACTTGTGTTGATGTGCACACACACACATGCCTGATCTTGAATATATTTTACGCTCACGTGTGTACATAACACATCTCATTTAGTCGATACATTTGACGATTGGCACCGCGATTCGATCGGTTAGATGACTGTAAATCTAAAGTGCACAACTCCAAAGCAAAAAAGTGGAATAAACCATTACACCCTCATCCACTTGTGTTTACGTAAACGAAGGTACCTCTAGACCTAATGGAATTCAGCAAATATACTCGGGGCAACTTTAACACGAATGAAGAAACCTTGAATAGGCTTCGCATACTGTATATGAAGAATGATTTTATAGACGGGGGAAATCTTCTCGCCTTCTTCTTGCATCTAAAGATGAATCGGAATCGAATCGGCGAACTTCCGCTAACCGAACAGCCACGTTATCGGCTGGGCTATCACTTTTAATGTACATATGAAAACGGAGATAAGATTTAGCCAGAAGGTTTGTTTTCAGGGATTCTTTTTTGTCAAGCGGATCATAGTCGGTCCCACAGCAGGATTCCGTAATGGAAGTGGGGCAAGCCCAGTATAAACGAGGCGAAACAGTACACCAAAGCGAGTATTTTGAAGGTTCATCTATAGGTGGGGACTAAAAATGCTGAATTTTCTGCCCTGCTGAACGACTGTTTACTCACCGTTCACAACGATCTTCGGTGATGACTGACAACTGGATTCAGTAAAACAAAAGTATATACAAAGTAAGTCATCATAAACACTTCTAAAAATACATGTGTGAAGGTGCAAAGCATTGACTCACATGTATTGTTTAAATAGGAATGAGTACAAGAACGATCTTTTTCCTAATTGATAGAATCTGAAGAATTCTTCACTTGATTGGCATAAATTCAAAGCACCATGTGATATGGCAAACCTAAACCACTCCATCGTAAATCAGTTCAAAGACCTGCCGTACGTACAGTTTCTTTCCGTGCATTAGCAGCCCTATTATTACTACAGTATAAGCGGCGTTAAGGTTATACTACACAAGTAGTCATCAATGCTGATTACCTGAAACAACAATGCTTGTTTGCGTTCCAGCGATCCGGTCCACTTGAACGCGGTCGTTACCTGGTAGAAAGATGCAACATTTTGGTTTACTTGCCCTCATTTACTGTATTAATTTTGGTCTATTTGACATAGCTCCGTTGGTTATTAACCTCCAAACGTCCATACTTGCTTTTCGGACAATCAACTACTTGCTGATTCAGTAAGTAGTATATACACTCCGCCACAATAGTGGCTTTAGATTGAAATTGGTTATGAAATAATGCATCATGCAATGCTGTCGTTTATTTAACTATCTACTGAGAATCACTCCGGCTCGCTAGACTATCCTGACTAACTAACCCAGATATGCACTAGGACTGGTGATTCTTAACGGATTATGAAACAGTGATACACTGATCATCAGCCCTGAGCATCCATCGAGCGCGCATGGAGGCTGTAGCCCGGAGCAAACGATTGTGAGTCAAACAACTAACCATCACGCCATCCGGGCTGGGTCCCAACAACTTATCGAACCTATCACTACCAAAAACCTAATTTCCTGTTACTCGTATAGTAACCAAAATCTGTAGGTTACTTAACGGAAAGCCTTCGTTGTCCTTGGGCCCCCACAAAGAAGCCATCCACCACAAGAGCCACTCGCTGTGTGGAAAATGCTCTGCTAACATTCGAAACCAGTGCCAGAAAGATGCTATATTATGTGGATTATAAATTCTATAAGCCACTGAGAGCCAGCCCGGATAGCCTTGCGCCTAAGGTGTTCGATTCACAATCGTTCAGCCGGGGTCGGAGTCCTTGTTGGGGCTTGGTGGATGTGAGCTGTTAATGATTCCTAACAAGGAGGAAACAGCTGTGAAGTACTCCTATGGTTTTCAATGGTGAGTTGAGCGTTCTCATTGCATAATGAATCATATTATGTACAAGCCTAATCTCCTAATACTCACGTGCATGAAAATGTCCAAAAGAAATCACTTGCGACCCATCCGTCAACCAACCAGATGAGCTAGATGTAAAGGTCACGTCTGAATAATCCGCTCTCATGGGTCATGCTATAGGTTGCCCTATTGTTGTTCGATTATTGTAAGCGTTGTTACCTGATGAGACCATTACTAAGCTTTGGGCCCATGCAGTTTTCTGTGTTTTCGTCGTTTCAGGTTGAACACGTGCAACTCCCTCTCGATCGGACCATCACTGGTACTTGTATACTACTGCGTACGTTACATGCTCTACGTCACATGAATGAATATGTTCCTTGTATGTATTTTGTTTTTATTCAGAAATGGATAAACGATACCTCGCGACAAAGACCGAGTTCTCAGTACAAGATTAGTCGCTTTTCCGCTCTCATCTCTGTTCATCAATTTGGGTTGCACGGTGTCACTAGGTACCCTGAATGTCTGGATAAGAAATACATGTTCTTCAGGGAGCTATGAGTCTGATATAAAAATTGTGCTAAATATACTAGTTTGAGGGACGTGGACGAGGAAATAATCAATATCATGAGTTGTTGATTGTACAAATTCAATTGAAAACGGTCATCGTAATCAAACCAGTGTATTTCTGGGGATTTTTCTTTTGTATGGAAGTACCTTGGAGATACTGCTGATCATCGCAAACAAATGTGGTGTATGTAGGTGGGTTATACGATGCACGTGGTGTTATGGTGATCCCACTGCTGAATTTCGTTGGCCTCCATGAGGTTTCAATTGAAAAACACGCGAAAGTAGTAGCAGATCACATGTGTGGTCCAGAAAGTTTATTTCATCCAATTCTGTTATAAAACAGAACAATATCCAATTCATAAAAATAATAAATTCTTTTCCCGATATGAAACAAAAGACAATACGAAAACTGGCTTACAACTATCTCATTCAACTTCTAACCAGGGAAGCGCAATCTGGTAGTTTAAAGATGACAGCTGAAGGTCAACGGTTATGCAGTGTCCCTATGCCTGCCTAATTTCTTTGTTCAAACAGAAATACACACTTTTGCTAAGACAACCAGCAAAACACAAACTGAATGTGGTGTTGGTGTCGGTGGTATGAGGGACGGGAGAGGATGATTCGCAAGAGTTTACGGTAATTACTCCAAGCCTGAATACCCTGGCTATCGAAATGACTTGCACTGGGAAGGACGGCCACCAAGAATTGAGAACAGTATTACTGTGGGGCCTTCTTAAGTTATATTTACTTGATTTATTCACTGTAATCTCATGTGCACCAGGAGTGTGAGTGGATACTCCTCGTGAAATGATCTACTAGGGAATCTTAACTGGGATTCACTGATTGTTCCTTGTGGCTTAGTCACAGCTGACCTTGAGAATAACCCCACTAAAACCAAACGACATACATCTAACAGCGAAACATAATAGTAATTGCCCAGTGAGCTCTTTGCACTCTCGCACTCCAGATGCACAAATGAGGTAACAGTGAATAAATTATTCTATTCTCAGTCGATTTGATATCGTCAGTGCCCAGGAGAAGGTGTCCGTACTCGATATATATATATATATATATATATATATATATATATATATATATGTAAGTTCTGAGTATGACTCTGGCCTCTCAGGTGACCCAAGGAACTTCGCGCAGAGGGCCATGTTCGGAACCAGGGCATAAACCGGCCAAGGAGCACTATGTAACAAAAGGATGGCACTACCACACATCAAAACATCAGAAATGACAGCAAGACTATTCCAAGTACAAGGCATTACAGTTGCTCATAAACCAACCAGAACCTTACGAAAAATCATATTAAGATCGAAAGAGTAACTGGAAACTGAAGAAAGGAGTAATGTTATATAAAATGTGGGTTGCAATTAATGTGGCAAATTTTACGTCTGTCAAACTGAGAGAAACGTTGCCACGAGAATGTATGAACACAAACCATTCACAAGGATCAAAAAGGACACACTTTCGAAATTGATGAAGTTCATGTTTTTGACCAAGCAATGACGAAACATTCAACAGAGTTCTTGGAAGCCTGGTATTTTTCAACAAATTCAATCAATTACCCCTATAGATTAGATTGCATTTAAAATCTATTGATACGGAAGAAATCCAACTAACCCAAGTAATGGGAAACTGCTCAAACTGCTCAGTACTACTGACCCGTAGTCACGAAACCCATTTCTTCGACTGAACAGATCAACTAGAATATTCCCATGACGAATCAGTGAACCACACACAAAAATAAATAGATGCAAACAAAAAAGCGCAAATTTCAACAGATCGAGTTTCCGAATGTAGGTGATATTGTAAAGGGTCTATTTACTAAATTTGGACTTTTGTGTCTAGATGTCAAAAGAAGTTTCTGCAATCAGTGACCTTTTAAGGTTCAGGTCAACTGAGTGGTCAAAATTATATTCAGAGCAACCTCAACCAGTGCAGGCACCTTTACCTGTGCTCCGACGATGTCATCTCGACTGGTGATAAAACGCTTGCCCAACGATCACCAACCGGTGCAAACCCACAAACTGAACTACAAAAACACCCAATATTCAAAATCATTGGGCTGAAAAATGTGCCTACGGAGTGTACAGATAAGGGAATATGTAGACAGGAGTACCGGGTACACCTACTCGATGACCGGCATTGACCGCGAAATCTGTCTGGTGTCCACAAAAATCTTTGTCCACCAGTCTTCATACTACTCAAATCCAAAACTAAAACGTGTTTGCATTCAAATTCCATAGTATACCGCTACGCTCCGGAATAAATCAGTTGCCTGTTGAATTTCAGAGCTTACGTTGTCATGCCTTCGTGAGGGTAATAAGTCAAGTCAAGTCAAGTCAAGTCTAGGATGTCCTTTATTTATTCGAAAAGAGAAGATCTTCAACGAAAGATTATCCGTTAAAGAATTTGGTAATAGAAATAGAAATATGATGGAGACAAAACGCAGTGTTTGTCAATGAAGAATCAGATGGGAAATGGACAATCGTGGTTGGGAGTGCGTGACTTGCAATCCGTTCACAATGTGTTCTTTTGAGACAAGCTACCCAGTCATATATGGAGTAACTGAATTATGAATTTGTAGTTCTGGAATATAGCAATTTTTAAGTTACTACACATGACGAAATGGGAAATTTGGCAAGACATAGGGAGAGAGAGAGAGACTGGAGTAGTGTGTGTGTTTTCAGAAAGTAAAATACTACAAAACTGTTCGCATGCAGAAATGAAGTATTTTTCTTATGAAATTCAGTAGTTCGGAATGAGACAGTTTACCACACTTGGAACAGTATTTTAGGGGGGAATTTGATCAACACAAAGTGTCTGACAAGCAAACCAGGTTAAATTGCAGGGCAACATTATAGCCAATGATATAGCATCTAAAAATGAATAAACTTAGAAATACTATGAGTAGAACCACGTACAAATACCAAGTGGGAGATGCAATATGCCATCCTTCTTACCTTGAAAAATTATTTTGTACATCGTTGAGACATGTTGTTGAAATAAGTAAGTTTAGATATTTATGGCTCTGGGCTATTTCCACGTTGAAGCATTCTGTTGTGATTGTTGGATCATTGATCGTGATGCGGATTTGCGATCAACTGGGAAAGATACTTCTACGTACCTATGGGGATTGAGTACCAAATTGGTGGTGTTGGACAGTGTGGTCATCGTGGACATAGATGCTTGCGGTGGATTGACATGATCACAGAACATACTACAATGTTGTGGGCGTAATTTAAAGTAAAGGATGATTTAGTAGAAGGAAGACCATACATAATACAAGCTAACAAAAACGGTGATGAGATAGTACCTTACAATGATCCGATGTTAACAATGATTATGGGGGACGTAGAGGTGCTATCAAAATTCACTAGACGAACTTCTTTCCTTTCATTGAGCTTCTCTCTCCGGAATTTTTGGTAGTGTATCAAAACACAAGACTGAAATATAAAATTTCCACAGAACTTGATATCAGACACATTAATTCTGCTACGATCCGTTGGCCACTGAAATTGTGGAACCTTGTTCATCAGGGTAAATTAGCCTGGAGTTCTGTAGTGAGCAGGCTATGGGCGGCCATAGTGTTTTTCAATCAGTCCTAGTGTAGAAGCTGGTTGTTGCACTCACTGAGTCTCGGTTAATGGAGGTTTTTTCCTTCTTGTGATTTTGCAGACTGGACACGTATGACTTCGTGCAGAAGAGTACTGGACCTTGCACACTACAGTTCGAAATTCTCAAATCCGTTAAATGTTGAACAAGGTTCGTTGTCAAGCCAATAATGACCAAAGGTGGTTTAAGTCATTGATAAGTAGACGTTAATTCTACTAGAATCATTCGATTTTTTCCTAATGTCTGCCTAACGGTAAGGAATAAAACGTTGCGAATATATTCAGTGAATACGACGCTTTCTAAAAACATAACAGCAACTAAATATGAGTGTTATCCTGGCCGGAGGAAAATTTCTAGTTTTAGTCGTAAAGCTTGACCGATTTGTTGAATATCGTTTCCTTTTTTCACTAAGTTTAAGAAAGTTTTACTTAAAAGTGGTAAATTCGCCTCTCCATCGCTCGAGTCCATCGACCAATTTCTCCTGCAACAAACATATACCTTATTCCTCTTGTGAATGATAATGTTTTTTCGTACAATCTTTTTAAAAAGCATTGCCATAACAAAATCCAATGTGTAATAAACGAACATATCCGACTTGAATCATGATGTTATCTGCATTAGGTTAATATACTCTAACATTCGGCAGGTCAGAGGAATAAATGCCAAAGTAGCTTTAAGACGAACAAAATACCAAAAAAGAAACCATTGGTCGCAACTTCTTTGGACGAACTGGATTTCCCATTTCTTTTGTTATACTTGAAATATAAGATCAGTGGTTGAAGTTCTGTGAAGGTGCTTCGAAGTGTTTTGATTTCTTATCGAATTAAGCTATTCTAGAGAAGGATCATTTTCGCTCATTTACACGTTTTCATTGTAAACGAAAATTAATTTGCTCTCGTATTGTGACACTTTGTGTATTATATGGTGTAAAAAGTGGATTGCATAGTGTTCTGCATAAATAAGAGAAAAGCCTTTCGCAAAGACTTCTAGTTAGTTTCCATCAATGTAGATCAGCGGTGCGAACATCAATGTAACCTAATTTATCTCACTCTGATAACATTCTGATTTGCATGTGATTCAATTCATTACGCAGAGCTGGCATTCACGTCACCATGCGCAGCATTTGGAGCACATTGCAGCTAGTTTGGCCTTGTCACCAGTCGAAATGAATCACTCACCTCGGATTCGAATCCTAGTGGGGGGGGGGGGGTGGAGAGCTCAGTGAATATGCTTTCTAGCACTTACGTAACAACTACGGGAAATGGTGAATTGAGAGTTGGGACCCTTCTTGATTGTTACATTCGTGGATATCTCAGGTGAGCAATATGAAAACAGCAACATGACAGATAGATAGACGAATAAATAAATAAGTACGTCATGCTCCCTTTTCAGATGAATTTCAACAAGCTTGTAGTATTTACTTTGGAACAACCTAATAAGGTTTATCTGTGCACTGTTACTGATATGATATTTTTCCCAATGTTGGCACAACTACGAAGTATGTCAGATTGTTTAGCCAAACACCAAACGTTTTACTATCATATTCTGTGATGATAATAAGTGGTCGAGGACTGAGGGTGCAATTAAGTGTGACCTGCTATTTTTGCTTGCACGTCTCTACAACGGTTCACTGTGTAAAAAGCAGTTTACCGAAACAAAAGTTCGATGCTGTTCAGTTCAATGCTTCTTCTGTAATTACCGCTTCACTTGTATACTTTTTAGGTCTGCGTCGGTGGAACCAACAGAGCTTGAATGAGCGATTTTGATTGACCGACTGAGAGCAAAAACGTATGAACTTGTATAACGTTCCACTTCTTAACCATTAGGTAAAATGCTTTCAGTTCGTCCTCTATCGATACTTCATGTAAAAGTACACATAGACGATCTTAGTATTTTGAGTCATACGAAATAGAACCGTTACTATTCCGTTGCTGAAAAATCCATTAATACTGCTCAATTATTGCTAACTGGAATAAGCTCGATCGGTAAACCTATCACTTAAAAATAAATGAACTCGTCATTCTTCGGAATGTGAAATATTTCGGTATCAGAAACCGTACCAATGTATTCAATGGTAATTTTGCTAAACCTTCACAAAGTGCTGACTGTAGCGGTAGCAATTTTTAACATAGTCAAGAATAAAGTACATCAAGAGACAAACTTACGACCATTTTTCAACGAACGAAAAGGTCAGAGGAAGATCGAATGGCATATTTGTTGTCAAGGTGGGGGTAAAGAAATAAAGTACTTCCGCCGGTAGGCTAAAACGTCCCTACTCCATGCACCAAAATCTAATTTCATATACCGTTTCAAGTGTTAAAACTCAGACATCCTTATTGACAGAATGGAGAAGGGAGTTGTAATATCGAATAGCGCAGTTTAGTCGTGAAAGGAGATGGGTAGCGATTTCATACCTAAGACGTTGCCGAAAGAACGAAAATGTCTCAGATGGTCGATCACAATGCATCTTGGAAAGCAGGGACATTCCGTCATTTGGAGGCTGCTGAAAGCTGTTCGCAGTTGTCTCATGACGTTCATTTTCTTGTTTGTATAAACAGTTGCCGTGAGTGCAATATAAACTTCGTGGAGGTGCAGCGAGATGGTTATACAGACACTTCTGTAAAACAACGTCCATAAGTTCATTATTTTTACTATCATTATTGTTATTACCTGTAGGAGTGTACATGCTACTTGGTAAGTAGTTGATTGCTGAAGAGCAACTATGGGCAGTTGTGGATCATCACACACCGCTAAGTCCAAGGGAATAAAGGCAATGAGGTAAACGACAGCATACAAACCGCATCACTGCTCTTTAATCTAGATGATTACTGTCTTCAAGTGAACAGGACAGCGACTTTGCGAAGAAGCATGTTTGTAATATTTGGCTCGTTCTGTTGATGCTCGGAAGAGCTGTTCCTAGCGACCAATCTTTCTACCTGGCACCCTAGTGATTGGTGCCGTGACCAGGATGAAGATTCCGTGACCGCAGCATCTCGAAGATGGGGACATAAGGAGATTCCTGGAGGAATTTGAGGACCTAGTGGAGTTCTCGGGGAAGCGCTCGAGGAGCCACCGGTTAGCCCCGGTCCGACCGAATCTACCAGGTCCTCGAATTCCTCCAGGAATCTCCCTATGTCCCCATCTTCGAAAGGCTGCGGACACGGAATCTTCATCCAGGTCACCGCACCAGTCGTAATATTCCGCAAGACAGGAAGATTGTCTACTGGAAACAGCTCGTTCGGACATCAACAGAGTGAGCCAAATATTACAAACATGCTTCTTTGCAAAGTCACTGTCCTGTCCACTTGAAGACAGTCATCATCCAGAATGAGAATGGTGTGCCATTCTTGTGCAGTAAAAGAAGGTAAAGAAAGAAGTAGAAAGTAATATGTGCCGGAATACTCAAATCCAAGGGGGAAAAAGTTGTGAACACAGTGATAGTATCACGAAAGTGACCAAAAGGAAACTGAGGAACTACTGATTTTGATTGACAGCCGAGTTAGCCTCAGATGGACAATACACGGGAGACCGTGAAGCTCAATGGGTAACGTAAGGTATATCCTAGATTATGGGAAAATCATGTATTAGATGAATACTGATTGCGATCAGTATTGCTTCCAGTCACTGCCAAACGCGTCTACTTTATAGAATTGTTGTGCCCGGCAAGTAGCCCAAAAAAGAAATATCTTATGTTCCATCAATGGGCGCTATTTGTTATTCATTATTTTTACTTTACGTTAACTTCTCATAAATCATCCCATCGTTAAATAAGATTAACATTTTTATGTGTTTGTCCACACTATCAAATACAGAAGCTCACAATCCTATACATCGACTACCAGCTATAGAGTTTTTTATGAACTCGGAAGTAAAATCAGTACTGGAGATTAGAAGGTTGAATATTTTACGAGTAAGATCTTGTGTTCCGTAGGTCTTAATTAAACAATAACTCACTGAATTTTCTGGAAACTCTGCCAATTCAAAGCAGAGCTACTGAATCCGGCAAAACTCCGTGCAAGCACTTGCTCTATCTCTGGTGCTCTCCATTTCCAGTGGACTCTCTTAGAAGCTCGCCAGACAGATAGCAGCCGATAGGAAACTGTCGCTCGTGCACACACCATTGCGTGTTCAAATTCCAGCTAGAATTAAAATCTTGACTTGATGTGGGAATCACTGGCCACTTAATCACCTCGGACGTAGTGTATGGATATTTCATTCTATTACCAGTTGTGAAAAGTTATTATAAACGCCGCGGTTTGTAAGGAGTGGTTGAGCACGAAACGTGACAACTGAAAATTTATCACGGGTAATCAAATTTGACGACACACACAAAAGCCGTTATCTTCTCTTGGTCTGCTAGTGGGTCATATATATTATGGCCATCATCTCAAGTCCATTTCATTATTTGATGGCATCAAACTCACAAAGAAGATAGAGAAGAACGGTGAACTACCATTCCTGGAATGAATGGTCAGGAGAAAAGGCAACGGAACAGTGCAGACTTCCGTGTATTGGAAGCCAACATACACGGACCAAATATCGAGCTTCAGAAGTAATAGTCAGAACAGCGACAAGAAATAGTGAACGCGAACTCCAATCAAAAGAGCCGAAACTCACTGCGGCACAATGGAGCTTAGAATACATGTAGATAAATATCTTCCCAGTACGTTTCAATAGAATGGATATCCAAGAAACTTGATGCGAAGAGCCCTGAACGGAATCGGAAGCGAATCAAGTCAGGGAACGTAATCTAACCGAAGGCTGGAACTACCATAAATCAAAACATATCAGTAACGACCGCAAGACTCCTCCAATCACAAGGCAATTCAGTTGCTCATAAACCAATCAAAACAGGCGATAAGAATCATATCAAGACCGAGAAAGCAACTGAAAACCAAAGAAAGAAGTAACATCATTTGAAAGAGAACTGCAAAGGGCCGTAACAAGTATCACGTCGGTCAAACTGGAGAAAGGTTGGAACATGAATGCATGAACTCAAACTAGCTACAAGAAGACGTGATCCCTTCGCTCTAGTGTCTGTTCACGAGGGTGAAAGAGGATGCGTCCAATAGGATGAAGTTCGTATTTTGGACGAGGTAACTGTGAAAAATTCAGGGGATTTTTTGGAAGCCTGGCATTTCCCTACAAATTCAATCGATGAAGACACTGAATTAGATAGCATTTACAATCTCCTGATAAGCAGGAAATTCAGCTAATTCAGGAAATGGAAAACGAATAAACTGAACCCTGATCTTGCCGACCCATAGCTATAGGACCCAATTCTTCGCGTGAACACGTCAGATGAGCTGATTCTCAGAAGACTCATTGAACCAGGAATCTAAGCACGAAATAGGGAAACAATAAAAAAACGAAAAAAGCAGAAAAAAATAATAACACACTTAAAGATATTTATAAAAATATATATGACTATCAGGATAGATTCTAAGAGGTCAAGTTTTCCAAACCAGAAAGCAGTGCAAAAGATTGAAGCTAGGTTTACTAAATTTGAAAGTTTGCCCGAAAGGGTCAGAGGATAACCTTCTATAATTAGTACCCTGCTAAGGTCGAGTTTATCCTAGAGGTCAAGGCCATATCAAGGCGCAAGACTTTATATATATATATATATATATATATATATATATATATATATATATATATATATATATATAGGGGACTGCCACCTGCTTACTGACGACATCTCGACTGACGATGAGACTTTTGCGGCCTGAAAGCCAAGTTCAACTATCCAAAGCTGTTGAACAATGTCCCTTCGTCCCTGAAATTTTGTACATTTGGAGGACAATCTCCTTCACAGACCAAATTGCAAGCATTTGTACGAAGGAGAATGAATAACTCAAGCCCGACAAGATTATTTTTCAATTCATTTCAAATGATATTAATACCTCTGGCATTTTTCGTGCGTCCAGTCTTAGTAGAATGACGAGTAATACCATCCTCCAGGGTAGTCAGAAATACATCTGACAACCACCCTGAGATTCACACGCTAGAAGAAACTTGCCAAAGCCTTGTACTTTATGCTGCTTGAGCCTCGAACAATCTTAGAGCGACTTCAGAATGACTAAATTAATTTTATACACAGTTATTTGATGTTTGCCTCAGATGTGTGAGGGAATGTTCCGTGTAGAAGAATCAATAAGGGCTCACAACTGGGATTCGTAGTTGGTTCCTTGTGGATTAGTTACAGCTAACCTCGACAAAGGTTACAACGCGACTGCTACTCTTAAATATTGCAGGTGAGTAGTATATAGATGGGTGGACAAAGTTTCTTGGAAGCACCTGACCGGATAATCATGCACGATGTACTACAGTAACGGTGGAAACCCTCGTGTGCTTCCTAAAAGGGTGCCCATCTATCTACATACCACTTGTTTTCAGGACTAAATCAAGCACATCTGTTGTTTTATGTTCATCAAAGCGGCAAACTAAATGAACATCGCTCCCTGACTTACTTCGGTGTCTACGAGATTTTTTACTCCTGAAAGCTACAACTGTAAGCTGTGAAGAAACCCACGATCTTCCGCTTACCAAGGTAGTTGGCGTACACCCAATGTCTTGTCTTCAAACCCGAGTAATGAGAACACTTTCGCATAGTAACAATCAGTTCAGTGCGACAAATTCCATTGATTATCTGAGTATCGATATAACCAGATTACTTAGTCTTAGGTTATTAAGACGTTGTGAACCGTATTCCAGACAAACTGTGTCAAGTCCGCAATCTGGAACCAGCCTACTCAATTAACAACTTAAACTGAGTAAAGCAGTCCGTTTTTGTGCCTGAAGTTTGGATAGGTGTATGCCTCAAGCTGGCACAGAATTCTCCCGAGCTCGGATGAAACTAGAGGCCCACAAAACAGAAGTCCATAACTATGAGTGGTTACTGAGCATGATCGCAGAATAGTGAGAGTTTTGTTATTTTTCCTAAAATAAATCCAAATTACCTACTCCTCCAATAATACCCGTGAACCAGTCAATCAATAAATCAGCCAACCAACCAATCAATCAATCATTCAAATCAATCAATCAATCAATCAATCAATCAATCAATCAATCAATCAATCAATCAATCAATCAATCAATCAATCAATCAATCAATCAATCAATCAATCAACCGATCAGTCAAGGAAGCAATTAATGAACTAGTCGATCAGTCAGTCAGTCGACTGATAGAAGAAATGACTGACCAGTGACTCACGTGGCGAAGCTCACAGCCCATCTGAAAAAACAACGGAATATCACGCAGTACCATTTATGCCTCAGGTCAGCCATCCGTAGTACTGATAATCAAACACGAACTCGTGAATTGCTTCGAAATGGTCAGTGTTCACTGAACAGACGAAATCTCACAACGTCTTCATGGAACACCATCTCAGTGTTGATGGTTCTGTTTTACAGATGAATTAGTCAGCTTGAGAGCCTGTCGAACATTCATTTCAAATTCTGCTTTGATTGTGACAGACTGTGAGTAAGAATCAACGCCTTTCTAAAGCTTAACGAGGTTTTGAGTATTTAAGGACCAAACGAGGTTCGGACTGTATCGAAGAATCGATGCGCCATGAGTAGTGGCTTTTAAAATATTTTATTACTGAACATTTACCTTGAAATGGTTACCCGCGGCAACCGAAAAGTTGGCTAATTAAAACTTCTACCGACAAAGCTGTGTTTTTGACAATAAAATATTTTAAAAAACACAACGGGGTCTCTTGACTGACTACTTGGTGAAATCTTTCACACACGTGAAAGTGGTATAGATGGTACTAGCTTGTGACATCTCTTGTAGACCGATAGAAAGAAGAATTCCAGAGCAATTATCTTGAATGTTTCACCACGGCTTCAGTAGCAATATGGAACCAATTTGTTTCACTTGCAGAGATCTTTTTCCTTCTTGAAGCTGGTATTTGCGTGTCACCACTTCTTGTATCGAACAGTCATCGTCCCACACAATCAGGTAGTGATATAAACCAATATACACACTCTGTCATCTAAGCCAGCTGTATCGTTTTCTCATTCCAGTCCGTAGGGTGTATTCTCATAGTAGCATGGTTCATCAACAAACCAACATAAATGACCTGTGATCCTTACCCGAATCATTCACGGAGGTCATTTCTTGTTACACAAAACCAGCGGCTACCCCAGTGGTTGGTGGTCGGGCGGTTTATAGCGTTTGCTTACCAACTCTGAGGTCCGGCTTTCTAATCCTCGCCTTCACCGGTTACTCAGGTGGTAGACAGTATTCCACTATCGTCGGGATAGTTACCGTACCTGACCTAGTTGGACCTTATACGGTTCTTCGCCACTCCAAGTCTCAGGGTTCGGTTACCGGTTATCCTGATAGTGCAGTGGGCCGTCGTGGCTGTGGGGTATATACCCCTTCCTCTACACTCACCCACAAGCATGTAGTAAAAAAAGTAACGCTTTGGTGTATGAGGCCTACTTGAGCTGTCTTTGTCCCGACCGTTTTCATCTACCCTATGATTTCAATTCTCTGTTGGACAGTTGACTCAGTTGAAGAGTTGACTCGGTTGGTGTGTAGTAACCTGAAAGACATGCCATGCGGTAGCTCGGTAATTGCAAGTCAAATACCGTAAGACTTCATTACAATTTGATTCGCTTCAGAATTTATAATTCCGTTGGAGGGAGCATCTATTCGTTTCTACTATATAATTGTCCACTACCTCAAAAAAGCTATGAATAGATGGATCGATTAGCTCTTCAGTAGTCCCTGTTATATGTGCCATGGGGAACGAAGAGCTGGATGTGAACAGTTGACACGAACTTCCAGCCGCAGACCCTTGTAGTGACTATTTTATTTAAAGAAGAGGATTCAGAACATCCGTAAATGCTGTCACCATAGTGACTCTGATCTATAACACTGTTGTGAGATTTTGTGGGGTAGATGACGACTGACCAATACGAAATAAATCACGTCGTTAACTCGCAAAGTTAGAGCAGTTGCCAGTTATTTGATCATTCTTCTGTAGGCCTAATTTTTTCTTCGGTTTCTGTCTACCAATGAAACGATAGTGTTATTCCTTATTCTCAGAGGATTTGATGGCATCTTCAGGATCATATTGTGTGCCCTCTTGTTTTAAATATCAACTTAGTGCAAACCATCAGGGTGAGAACAAAACCTTCACCACTATCTGACCCTCTAGAAGCAGATCACATGTTCGAACTGAATTTGCACAAATTTCTGCTGGGTTTGGGGAAATTCGGCTGATGGAGTTAGAACTCTACCTGTGAAAACCACAGCGGGAACACCTAACACACGGGTTATCCCACTACCTGCAGAGAATCGTCACCTGCGGTACATATCCACGGAGTCCGCATTGGAGCTTCAACGCAGAGGGCATGCAGATCGGAGAATTTCACACCTTAACAGGTTCACCATCCGAGCTGACTAAGGTGCGATACTTTCGAGCACAGGTGCAAACTATATGATCCTGGCCAATTATTACCGTGATTTTCCGAGAATGACCTATTCAACACAGCCACAACAAATAGTGTGGTAGACCGTCTGAGTGCTCATCTCTAACTGCATAAAATCTGCGAGATATTATTTCCAGACAAGGGACTTCAATTCACGAGTGCGGGATACCGGCAGTTTTATCGAAAATTGAAGTCTGAACATCGGGTCCATAGTCCGTATAATAATCAGTTACATGGCAATGCCGAATCAGCAGTGAAGGTAATGGATTTAGCGAAGTAGTCCGGAGATGATTCTTATATTATGATACTGGAACAATGAAACATCTCGAGTGCAATTGTGGAGTAGAACTCAACACAAGTACTGTTCGAATGAGGTACCCGAAAGCTTCTATCGACAGTTGATGATCATTTGGAGCCAAAAAGTCCGTTAAAACGAAGAAACAGCAGGTTTACTACCATGTAGCATAGATTTGAAAGAAAGGGAATAAATATGGGTTCAGGATGTTTCAGAAAGGGCTCACCTATGAAGAAAAAATAATCAAGAGGCACTCTGGCAATAGGTCGTACGAAGTGGAAGTAGACAACACAAGTAGACGCAGGAATAGAAGACATATGCCCGCGGTGTCAGTATCACTGAGAGTAGAAAAGACCACATAAATTTGGAAGAACTAGAAACGGCAGTCTTTATCAAAAAAGAGAGGATGTGAGGACATTGGCCCGTAAATCGTATATGGACCTCCTGGTTTGGTTAACAGACAGCACGTTATAGCCTGCCCAGAAAAGGGAGCAGGTCGAGAACCAGTGAAGCCGATCGATGGTGCAATTAGTTCGTGACGAAACGGAACTAAATCAACCAATCAGCTGCCAGCAATTGCTTTAACCGAATGGAAACTAATCAGCCATTCTAGATTGTAACTAGATTTGCCAGTCAGAAGAGGGGGTTATAAAGAACTTTCGGGCCAATGGGTATTGTGTAATCATTGGGCTAGTATCACCAGGCGTCTCATGTAACAACTGTCTATAATAATACACTGGAATGTTTCAGAAGCACGAGACCCTTCTCGTTGGAGCTAGTACGATCGATCAGAACACTCGTCACCACTACATGACAGAGTTTACTCTGGATGATGAGAAATATTTCAGAAAAAATAGTACATAGTCCAGTCTAGTTCAATTAGTGGAACCATTAATCTCAAAGTTCTGTGCTCCTTTTTGGTTCCCACCTGGTTGCATTGTAAAGAGGAGAGTAAAACAAATCGGAAATAAAGTTATGGGTGGCTATTCTGAATACAGAGAAAGAGCTTGAGTGAAACTGTGCCACTGACTGCTACTCCCAACCCTTTTACCTAATTTATTTATTTATACGGTTGGGGGGGGGGGGGAGGGTGGATTTTGTGGACCCCAACTCAGAGGCCCAGCACATCCAACAAGGTCAAGTCCCCTGGTTTTTGTTTTCTCTATTCTTACCATTTCATGGACCGACTGGTTGAACCCACTCTTCAACCTCTAACTGTCTTGAAGAACAATTTTTCCTTTTCGGTAGTCTCTCTGTGTGAGTAAGCAGCGGATGTTCTTATTACCCTAATCTGTTTAGATTAAGCGGTAGCTCTACTGGTTGAATTCTGGCTCCCATTATCCTACACCTAACCTCAGAATTACTGGCGGGATGTTCCCACCTTATTCCAGATATGTTGCGAAGATATCGATACTCACATTTCAACAGTCTTCGGTTATGTTCTTGACCGGCATAGGAAGAATGATCTAACTTCCGCTATGTGCTGTCGCCTCCGATGTCACGGGTGACTCAAATTGGCAAAATTCAAACCGGCCTTCTCTATACGCGACGAAATTCTATCCGATGTCCGACCATCTAGAGAGCTATAACTGCCGAAGTAATGAAACTTATTTACTTCAACTAGATATTGTCCCTGCTAGGACAACGTTTAGTATAAGGCTAACCCAGTTCTGCACAAAATAGCCTGACCTAACTGTTTTGAACGTTGATTAATGTGCTCTTTGTCGGTGGCTACATTTTTTTCCTTTTCATGTACAATGTTAACCTAATCTTATTGAAGAAGCGGTTCTGAGTAATTATGCAATTTAATCAGCTTATCTAAAGGATTTCTTTGGAATAAATGACGATAATTTTTACTTCATTCACCGGGGTCAGTCTATGCAACACAAAGAAGTTAGTTGAATACGCTATTTTCTCCCGTCACATTAGTCCCAGATCTATGACTTAACTATCAACATTTGAGATCGACCTTTGGCATGTGTTCCGTAAGAAGTTTTCACACGGGTACAAAAATGAATCGATATGCACTAATTTTGAAGAACAAAGTCTGTAAATGTCTGGACGATTGCGTCAATACTTGCAACTTGTTAGAACTGACTACGGTAATCATTTTTTTCCGTTTCGTACTTTGGCTTGTTGTATTTTTTCGTCCGTAAAATTTTTTTATTGTCGGCGGATAACTCTGCCACAATAATTTCTCACGGTAGCATATTTTCACGTGCCGCGAATTATGACTGTTTCTAAGGACTAGAGGATGCAGCACGTAGATGATAGTTGCATCGTGTAGATATCCCGAGTCAACTTATCTGGAGAAAAAAATTCACTCTTCACCGCGAGTTAAGAGAGTCTCAATAATTCCCTATCCAACGTCAAAGCTGAATGTAGATTTCATTCTTAAGATGGACAGTCCCGGTGAGACTCAAACTCACAATGTTCTGAAGATGTGCAGATAGATTATTGGAGCTTTCACTGTCGATACGGCAGGATGTACACCGGCATGAACTGCTTATATAAAGTCTCATCGAATCTAGAGGGAAAGTGTAGGCATGAGTACAGCACCTTGAAGAACGATAAAGTTATTTATTGGGAGTTTGAAAGTCTTACCCGCAGATCTATTTTTTTTTCAAAGTTCTGCGAAATAGCCAGGAAGGCATGACAATAAAATAGGTCAGAAGTCAATTGAGTGACGCCTCTGCGGTGCCAATGAAAAGGGGAAGGATTAAAAAGAAGAATAATCATGAAATATGCAACCACTGGATTTTGAAGAGGTCATTGATAGTTCTTTGCCTCTACATTATTACAGTGGAATATGGAGGAAACACCGTACCCACAATGGGCATTTCATGTTCAGGACACTGGGAGTTAGAGGTCAGTCACTAGTGCGAGTGCTAAGTCAGTATAGATTGCGGCGGTCGGCACATGCGTTGTGCAGTTAGGCAGAAAGACAACCACAAAGGCGCACAATTCCTTAAGACAGCTGAATGTTTAAGAGTTGGTTTAATTGGTCAGTTCCTGAAGTGACAAGAATATGAAAAACAGAACAACAGTGAACTGGACTAATCAGCCTATTGAAACAGTGGGCCTCTGATATGAAATTAGTAAGAACGGAAAGAATATGTTTGCTAGAAGCAGGCATATCGTTTTCTCTCGTTGATCGTTTGCGTAAATCATTTCAATTCATATACGATTTGGTAAATGGGTTACGTAGTAGAAAAAATGAGAAGGATCTTCATTACAAATAAGCCAGCAATTCTTAAGGGATTGAGTGGCTGAATCTACGTAAGACAGACTGTTCGCAATAATTATTTCTTTGCACAAATAGGGTTTTTTTCTATTGATCAGTTTAGCTTTACTAAATGCTAGCAGTTATGTATTCCATTTGCGTAATCGTACTTCAAATGACCGAGTCATCAATCAACAAGATGTCAGTTCTGCGTAACGGTTTACTGTGACTTTCACAGAAATTCTCAGAACAGTCGCCAGCCAAAAGGGTTTTCTCGATAAAATCGTTCTTTTTTTACAGTTGATCGGCATCACAACTTTCCAAGGTCCTATGGAAAGGGTTCTAACCAAACCACGTTTGTGTGCAACCGGGGAGAAATCAGACATCTACGTATAATGTCGACTCCATATTGCTTTTCGGTGAATGGCCCCTTCGCAATGTGCCTTTCAGAAGTCCTCTCATTAAAATGTCTAAGAAGAGTACACTCAAGTTGGATTCCTTTTATAGGACATCGATAAACTGGAGTGCACAGAGCAGAAAATATTATAGAATCGGATAAAATGGTCATCGATTGAAAGTAATAAAATATCACCAGCGTAACATTTGTACAAAGGAAGTTGCATAACTAGATTGGCCAATTAGTTTCGATCATTCCCAGAGAAACGTATGCTAGTATGGGACCTGGGGTGCCTCGCGTTGCCACACCATCAATCTGTCTGTATGCTTTCTCTCAAACTGAAAAAGGGTATTTGTTTTGCGTATAAAGAGAAATTTAAGACAGTTACACTGCTCTTTATGTTTCACAAGTGGTCTATCAGTTCATTTGCATTTGTGGTGACTTATAGGCAGCCAGACCAGAACAATACTTGATTCAATCAGTGACTAGCTGCATTCCAAATTGGCTTTTGTACCCAATAAATCAAATGAATTGCACATGATGATTCCCGGCAAGAAATCCAGCGGCATCTATCTCGAAGCATCAGCTTTCAAAAAGTCATTGAGTTGACCTGATCACGCCATTCAAAGTGCAATTACGCAAATGGAATACATAACTGCTAGCATTTAGTAAAGCTAAACTGATCAATAGAAAAAAACCCTATTTGTGCACAGAAATAATTATTGCGAACAGTCTGTCTTACGTAGATTCAGCCACTCAGCCCCTTAAGAAATGCTGGCTTATTTGTGATGAAGATCCTTCTCATTTTTTCTACTACGTAACCCATTTACCAAATCGTATATGAATTGGAATGATTTACGCAAACGATCAACGACAGAAAACGATATGCCTGCTTCTAGCAAGCATATTCTTTCCGTTCTTATTAACTGCATAACTGGGACACAATGTTTCGACGGAAGATTTTCGTTCATCTTGGACTAGGCCTGTGGACTCAAATCACGCCTTGCTAGACGCTTGCTTTTTTGCCCCGGCTTTAGCCCCCGCAACACTGAAGCATAGTTACGGCTGGACGATAACTGGTTATCTGCTTTCCAGGAAGAGCCTTCTACGCCCTTATAGATGCAACCGGATTCCAAAGATCCATTCATACTTTGGTCATAGAGCAACAAAGTTTAGTAAGCTATCTCAGTTGCCTCACGATTGCACTCCGAGTAGGCCTCGCAACCGATAGATATCTTCTACTACATATGTTCAGTTGCATAATCGATGGAAAGGCGGTGTGGCTGGAGGATCTCATCTCAGTCCTTATCTCTGCGGGATATTCACGGTAAATCTGTGAAAACCGCCAATTCTGAAGCAAACTCTCGACCGTTTTCAAAACTGTTACTAAAATCGGGGCGATATATTTGGTATATACGTATTTTTTACTAGACAGCTCCAGAGCAAGCGGAACAATGCTGTGCGAACTTAAAAAGAGCAGTTTTTGGTGGAGTGACTTGACGGAGTGCATTATGCACTTCATCGCATGCCATGTTGGGCATTACAATAACACAGGCTTGTCGAGATTATGTTCCCTACATAATCGAGATCAACAGTGATCTACCTTCTGCGCTAACGGAACTTCATGGATGTTCAAAGCGGCTTAGCTCAGGTTCACTCCAGCTGGATAACCAACTTGTATTTCTCAGCCTGGTTGCTACAGCAACGTAGGATGGTTGAATCCAGTAGGCGGTGTATCGTAAACAAACTTAGAGCGATTACCGTGAAACTTTCAATAATTAATTTTTGTCAGAATCTGAAAAAATCCCACTCTGATGAAGTGTATAACCCCCAGAGCAGAAAAAACCTGTACGCGAAGAGCCACTGTGAAATAATATCGTTATGGTTACTGTAGGAACAAAGGAGTTTTTCATCGACTTGCCTTTCAATAGTTGTACTATTATAATAAAAAGGCGAGGCGGATGAGAATTAACTGTAAGTGGCCAGGCAAACAAGTCGAATTGGTAAAACGTGTTTACCGGTTTATATTAGATCCATTTCCAGACCGTGCCGTAGAAACTTCGACCCTCCGGTTGCCTGAGCCGTTTCGATTCCATTCTGGCTGGGTGCCTGCAGCCATTGGGTTGACTTTTGGCATATCGTTTCTGTTCTGTTGACCCCATTGTTCAGGTTGACAGCTTGATCCATAGCTCACCACACGGGATATCTTTTTGATTGCGTAAAAGCCCACTTACTTTTGTCTGCAAGTCTGCAGGGTGTTCAAAGTCCGTTCTTCGGGAAATATAATTATTAATATAAATATACTGTTACAGCGTGCAACAAGGAAATCTCGATTATTGTTCATTATTCGGTGGTTCGTAAGGCCTCTTGAGCCAATCAGATTGCTCGGTCTGCAATGTGCAGAAAAAAGTCACTTTCTGAACAATCAGTGAAAGCCACTGATGTGGTAAAACAGAAGCATATCCAAAATATAAGGCTCTTCTTATCTGTTTCGGGACTAATTCATTGTCTCTTCTACGGTCCGTGGCACGCGACTGGTTGACCGGTGGGTCGACCGAGCAACAATAGGCTCCGGTTGAAGCAGAGTGTTAGTTAATTACGTTGTAAACAAGCACATTACTCATCTGACCGCGTTCTAGGGATCACTAACTGCGGGCGCAAATTTATGGTCTTACGAGTTGTATGCAGAAACTTTCATTAAATAGGAAATAAATTCCAAGTTGCACCAGGGAATCACACATGAATCAAAACAATCAAAAGATCTATCTCTTCTAAAGGAGAAACATTCTGTTTTCAACCATGGTGATATCCCCACTGTTTGTTCAGTTCTTTTTCCATCGTGATCATGCAGCTGATAGGCTAGGTTTTATTGGTTATTTCAATATTCTAAAGGAGTTTTTAGTATGTCGAAAGTGAATAACGTAAAATCAAGCCTTCTTTGTTGTTGGAGGCAAAAATTGTACGGAACTCAATTGTTTTTAAAGAAACCGTCATGACTTTTCCTACTATTATGCAACGCATATAACCTGAAGCCTTGGTTTTTGTCCAATACAGATTGCTTCCTTTGAGAGGAATGGTTTTAACTATTTGTGTTGGTTGTAGCTCAGTTTTTTGGTTGCTATGACATTCCGATCGCTGAGTTTAGTATTTAGATAGCACACTTTTCATCACCAGTCGAGCTGACATCGTCAGTGCATGTGCCCGTGTTGGTGGTGATCTATTGTGTTTGTAGATTTGTCTTTAGTGCTGACCTTGAGTCTTGTAGATGACCTTGTGCCCAAAGCTCGACTTCTGTTTTTTTTCCGGTGTAGCCTCTTTTAACTTGACCCTTGACCTTTGACTGTTGACGTCGTGTTTGGGGACCTTGGCCTCTTGAGCTTTGTGCTGTTGTTTCCATTTCTGATATTTGAACTCTCGGTGATTCAGTTTCGAAGATGTTTGACTGTGAAAATTTCAGATTCAGTAACGCGAGCTGTGCTAGTTGGGTCCACTGTTTCCGTTTCTGACTTTCTTAGTTAGTTGAACTGTCTGCTGCTCATCGGACTGCGGGCGTGATCCAGTTCATTGTCTATTGATGGAGTTGTTTGAAGAGTACCAGGCTTCCAAAAACTCCCTTGCGTGCCTCGTGGTTGCTTGATCCAGAATTTTAACATCACCCAGATTGAACCTGTATCATTCTTGATCCTCGTGGATGGATATGATACGGAATGGGTCATGTCTCTTTGTAGCCAGTTTACGCTCGTGCTTTCGAGTGGCCATTTTTCTCCCTGTTTGACCGACGTAGCGTTTGTTGTAGTTCGTACACTTGACTTTGTACATAATGTTTCTTCTTCCTTCGGTTTTGATTTATTCTTTTGGTTTTGACATGAGTTTTCTCATGGTTTTGGTTGGTCTGTGAGCATCTGTGATGCCTTGAGATAGAAGTAAACTTGCTGTTGTTTCAGATACTTTTTTATCTGTGCTAGATTGATCCTTCTGTTTGGATGTGTTCCTTGATTTATTTTCCTATTCACCCTATGCATGGTTCTTCTAATGAAATTTCTCGGATATCCCTTTCGCTGGAGCTTTCTGACGAGGCTGTTTTCTTCTTGCTTTTTCAGTTCTGTTGCGCTACAGTGGGTTTCAGCTCTCACATGAATGAACTTTAATGGTGATTTGGGTGATTGCTCTGGAAGCTTAATATTTGGTTCGCCTGTGTTTGTTTCTGATACACGAATGTCTTCAGGGTGCCTTTTGGCCTTTCTTCTAACTGGCACTTCGAAGAATGCCAGTTCTCCTTTCTTCTCCGATTCCATGATGAGTTTGATGTCTTTGAAGATGTTATTGATAGTTTTCTGTGTTTTCAGTATCCAAGCCTTTTATGATAGCTAAAGTATCATCCACGTATCTGACCCAAAGTTGCGGCCGGATCCTTTGTAGTGTAATGTTTTCCAGGGCCCGCTTTACAGCTCCATTGAACAATCCGAATATGGGTGAACCCATCGGTGTTCCTTTGACTTGTTCGTACACAACATCGTCAAATTTAAGGTAATTACGTACGCCCATTTGCAGCAGTTCACAGATTGTTTTTGTGCTTCTAATGGTTTGTTCAGGTAGCTATCTTGCAGTTCTCTGGTTGGGTCCGTTGCTAGGTCCAAGTCAGTCGAGATAAGGAGTGCTGTGGTACCAAACAAAATAGTTGCTTCGTCTTCTTTTACGGTTAGGTTTTTTAGTTGTTCAGAAAATAGTTGCACGTTGGTTACCGAGTGATCTGATTTGCATATCAGTGGTTTCAAAAGCCTCCATAATTCGTTAGATAAATTATGCTGCAACAATCCAGGTAGAGAGACGATGGATCTGAGTTGAATACCTTATTTGTGTATCTTCGGTAATCCGTAGAACTGAGGCTTCAGCCATAATCCTCCAGCACTCCTCTTTAGTAATTCTCTGCATGTCCCGTAGCTTCTTCAGGATTTTATTCACTTCCTTTTCAGGTATTTTGGTTGGGTCAGGTTCCAGTAGACGATAGTTTGTGGCCTCTTTGGGTGATTGTTTTGCTCTCTCAGTTTAGTCTGTCTAGTCTAGGATGACCGTCATTCCTCCTTTGTCAGCCGGTAGGAAGATGTTTGGCTCCTTCTTCAATGTTTGTAGTGCTCTGTGTTCCGCTCTTGAGAGAGCTTTGAATGGTCTGTTGTGTCGCGTGTTAGGGACTATGATTATCCGTAGCTCGCGTTTAGTTTTCTCGAGCAAAACCCGATGACTTGGGTTATTTTTTGGCTATGCACTATTTTAGAATGTTACCAATAGGTGAATAAATGATCTAACTTACGAGAAGTGGAGGGATTGCATTCCGCAGGTTACAGTAACACACACACACACATATATATATATATATATGTATATATATATATATATATATATATATATATATATATATCATGTGTAAGTCGCACACCTTGTACCAAGCTTTCCGGGCTGTTTCAGTGGTTTGGTTAATGTCAAAACTTATTGCACGATGCACGCTCGTCATTGGCTTTTCAATGGTGACAACCCGTTGATCGTTTAGTAGATAATGCTTGTGACGGACTTCTTCTCAAGAGGAGGGCCTAAGTGAAAAGACAGACCCGAAGCAATTGGATGACCACCAACTCGCCAGTTCCAAGGAAAATACAGTAGAGAACAGTTGTTCCTCAGCCTAGTGCTATCTGTGTCTAGTGATCGACACCGTCCCATTAAAGGCTAGTAACTTTTGGTTCTTATTATATATAATCCACGATCTTTCTGAAGTTGCCATGAAGCTAGATTCACCGTAGAACTATTCTAAGTCATCCTGCAGCACTAATTTGGAACACAGCAATTGGAACTTGCCAACGAAAGCTCACAATTTCATCGTTATTTTCACACAGCATCGGTAAAATCATGCTTCCACCATGCATCAAATGGGTTGTTTTGTCTTATTTCCTAAGCGTGATACCTCTCCGTTAACATTTTAGACTGCTTCATTAACGCCGGCAATTAATCAAATGAGTATTGTCATAAGTAACGGAAAAAAGATGATGTATTTTTTCCGTTCAAAGCTTCCTGAATTCCGTCGACAGGAGTGTTTCATGTACAAGCTTAACACTCTAAAAATAAACGGATCACTTGATTTCTGTTCCAAGTCACAAATCGATCCACAAACGCACAAGCACACACCATAAGCACATAGACGCACGCGTACAGAGGGTTTGTGGTCTTCCGATCGGAGTGATCTATTTTAGATTCCCATCTCTGTTTTCACATCAAACTTCTATCCCACTACTTCCGGTTCGGTCAGGCCACAGATTTGTCGCAATTTATTAGCAATGAGGTCCGCCTGAGTACAGCAGACTCGAACCGTTTATCCGTAGTGGGTATCCGGTAAACTGACGGACTGCAGAAACCCGATGATCAATCCATATGTAAACATATGTGAGTAGACGTTTATAAGGAAATCCGTAATGCTGAATTTGGTAGTCCATGGCGTGTACAGTCGAATGGAATTACTCTACACCGAATCTGATGATTAGGTCCCCACTTCCTCTTTTCCAGTGTAATCACTGATTGTGAAAGTATTATTTCAAGTAGCTTTCTTTCAGTACTCACAACGTGCAACGGATATTGGCCCTGGAAAAAGGTATTGTTGTGTTCGCGGTCGAATGCGTAAGCAAGCAGCAAATAGAACGACAACGTATTAAGCGTCAATCCCTATTCTGGGTGCTTCTAACCAAGATAGGCACCAAAAAGTGACAGCCAATAGGAAACAAGATCAACGGTGACACGGTTTAATTAAGATTTTACGACCAACGAGGGTCAAGGTCACAAGACGTACAATGCGCGGATGTCTTATGGTGCAGAGTCGATGCATCGATCGTAAACAAATCAAATGTACAACATCAACCCTGCTCACAACGAGAGGACGCGCTGTAGCCATACCTGTCAGATGGCGCTGTTTATCGGGTTTAAGGTCACACCTGCGGCTCCGGTGTAAATTTGCACTAGGCAAGCGAAGGTTCACTTTTCTCTCGTAGACTGCTTGTGAAATTCCACTTACCCTACATCCATCTGTCAGTCAAATCCACGAGCCGTCGCCATTCACTTCTCCAATTTGCAGCGAACCCCTTTGCTGAAATGTTGTATATTCGTTATGCAATCAACAGGGAGTAAATAAAATCCACACACTTTACAATACGGGAATATCCATGAAGCACAGAGAGGGGATAGTGGTCCAAGCGTTGATCGTGAACAGATTGAGTGTACAATATCACTAAACTGCAGTGAACAGTTTCTTTAAAAATGGATGCCTTCATCAGAGCTAAGTACCTCTCCCCTCTCAGTAGTTCCAGCTCTGTAGTTTGCTTGTGCATTCGATCGCGACTGAAACGTTCAGCGTTGCACTCTTGCTGTACAGCCGAATGTCCCACAGAAAATGCATGCGTCCAACGGAAAATTACAGTGTAGATTTAACTGAGTTTTCTATCCGGGGTAAGGAAATTCACGGAGATCCAGAAATCAAAACTTCTACGTCTCGTCCTCAGTATGGTGAGCCAACGGTTCTTCAGTGCCTTAGATCTGCGGTCTCAGGGCTGCGTGACAAAAGCCCCAAAGGTCTTTATCAACTCTTGTGGGAAGGCAAGCAAACGCGTTTTCTGTTCGTTTTAAATTTTCGCAGTTGAAAAAAGTCCTCCAGAAACACTGGAATATATCGTACATTGACTTCTCTTATGTGTACGTTTTTATAAATTTGAAGATGTCATACAGATTCCATAGCTGATTTTCGATGTTACTTCCAACCCCATCGGAGAAAGCCTGTTGAGGGAGAAAATTAATTGGACGGGGATTTAGAGACTTCACGAACCAGGACGTTTGTTCTGGCGCAGTTCAAAACATGCACAACCGGTGTAGCTCCATAGGGAGTTTCACAGGTTTGGAGTTCGTTCTCTGATACAGAAACTGTGCAGAAATGTTTTCGTTGTGGTAGTCTACAACACAAGGCTAACAGTGCGACATTTCCAGCCTGAAATATGGGTTGTGAACCCTGATAAGCGGGGGCATTACACACGCTGTCATCTTTCCTGTACAGTCACTGTGGTAATTGCATATGAAAAATGTTTTTATTACACAACCGGTTACATACGATGTCAGTGACCCTGAATTGCAAAAATGATTAAACCCATTTTGAAAGCTGGCCTCGGCTGTCCTTACTACTTCATTGTGATTCGGGATTGCTATTTCTATCGGTTGCTTTGGACAACATTTCACACTGGGCGACTCGGCAGTCGGTCATAATCATGCAGTCCTACGATAAGAAAGTGTTGGATTTAAGTGCTCCTGTTTACGAGATTAGGGGGTTGCTTCGAAAGATTCGAAAAATGATGTACTGCTTGCCAGAAAATTTCTGATAGACAAAAAAACAGCTTTTTTGAGTGTTATTGGGAAGTCGGCAATTTCTTCTATCAAGAATTTATCATTTCCGCAGATGCCTGATCTTCTGAAGTAGGAAGAAGTCGAAAAAGATACGCTCTATCATACCCAACCAGTTAATTCGGTTATACCTGAACGGTCCACCTTTCACGAAATCCAACTAAACGGTTCGCAGGATATTCGAAAGTTTATTTTTGAGCTTCAGACACGAGCCGCATGTGGTAATTTTGGAGATCAAATCGAAACGCGACGTCATGACCATCTGATTTCTGGTATCGTTTGTCATCAGTTGCAACAAAGACCGCTCCTACTGCCTGGTCCTAATCCACAAGTTCGTGAAGTCTGTGAGCGGAATCAAGCTGTGAACTGTTTGACTGCGTCCAAATCTCACGTCATGGTGAGTAATCCTATTTCTGGGCATGCCGAAGGTGATCCAAAGCTTTCCGCGAATTCAAACTGAGGAATATCTAACAATCCAAGTCACAGGATAATTGAAATGATACAATTTAGACGAAGAACACAATTGGCCATTGCGATTTGTGTGGAGAGTTACGTTCTCGACCCATGGTGCTTAGTGTTTCAGACGCAGTAAAATGGGGCACATTCAGTCAGTCAGTCGCATTTCTCGGAAGTACTATTCCAACTTAGCAGATAATTTGTCCTCGGATGATTTTCCCAGATTCTCTCTCGTTGTGGATGTGCCAAAATTGAAAAATATTTGTGGTGTTTTCTGGTTGGGAGTGAGACGCAGCAAGATTTCGTTGTTGATACTGGTAGAGTTGAATCTTTCACTCTTGAGACTGGTAAGAAGGGACATTCCAAATCTAGAACTTGATCCTACTGACACAGTTGTAAGGGGTACTACTGGATATACTTTACCAGTTTTGGATGCCTGTGCTCTTCTGCTCACAGATTCTGACGGCAATTCCTTCAACTGTGATTTTCTTGTCACTCATTCGGGACCTTCCGTACTAGGACTCAGGTCCTTGAAGGACACTGGTGTTTCCATTTACTTTGTGTCTTGTGATTGCTTGTCTTTGATTGGTCTTATTTTACGATGTTCCAAAGCCACTGGAGGTTTGAAAATTTCTCCCGTGAAGCTCGAAGTAGATGGTGACGGTTTTTGTAGAGCTTCATGTTTTGTCATAAGATTTGCGAGAATCTACGAAAAAATCCGTTTCTACTGGTTTCTACCGGAGTTGAACGTTATCAGAATGACGTAGTCCTTGATGGTTTGGCAAGTGTAATTCATAGTGAGAGATTACATTAATTTTCAAAGGTTTTGGGGGATTTATTTTTGTCACCAAGCTACCCATATGTGTTTAAAATTCAGGGTCTCAAATTTCTTGGCTGTTTCACTGACAAAGACAGTGTTAAACGGGACCCAGTTCGTCTCGTTCTCTTATTTATTGTCCACACTCCTACAAAATTGAATGAACTATATTCCTTAATTGGGTCTTTGCAGTATTATTCCCGGATCACTCCCGGTTTCCCGCTGTAATTCAGCTGATGTTTGATTTATTACCCTCTGGCAACTTTCACTGGACCTCTATACATGATCATACGTTACTTTCCATTTTCGATTATTTAAAAACCATATATATATATATATATATATATATATATATATATATATATGTATATATATATTGCGTAATTCACTGAATAATCCCATTTCATTATATATAGAAAACACGAATAGCGAACAAGCTCGTTTTCGGTAACATCATCCTCGTGGCTAATACAGTTACATTTATAGGTTAGAAATGCATAAATTATGAACAATGTCTATGTGCTAAAGTGTGATTGGATGGTCATCAAAGTTGGTGTTGCGTAGTTAGGAAAGATAGGAGGGGAAATGTTGTTGTTTCGTGGTTGGGAAAGGGGGCCCGTGAAACAATGAACAAGGGTTTCGGGGATTATCCATTTCCGGTTTGAGCCAAAGGGTCAACGTACAGGTCACACTGAGCTCCAAGGCCGGTCTCGGATCGCGGCCAGGGTAGTTTGAGTGCCCTAACGAAACGTTTCTGAGAACAAAGCGATGGATTGAATAATCTGATTGCCACAGCCTCTGCCGTTGCTAGATGTTGTTTCCGAGCGGCCTTCGGCGCGTTCTTAGGAACTCTGTAGACTATTTTGAACGCGTCGTCGTTTACGCGATGTCCAGTGTCCGCAAGGTGTGCCACAATCGCGCTGGTGATGGATTTTCTGTCTCCCGTCGACAGCCAAGTTGGTTTGTGCTCTTTGATCCTTTGTGATAGTTGCCGTGTCGTTCTACCTATATAGCTTGCCGAACATGAGCAAACAAACGAATAGGTTAGCATGGATGAGGTGAGGACAGGTAACTTGTCTTTTAGGTTCGTCGAGATCACTGGTCGACTGGTGAAGTGGGCACGCAGTGTAGCAGCGGGAAAGGTGCGAGCGATTGCCTTTTCCAAGCGTCTTATTAGTAACTCGCTTTTGTCATCCCCTTTGAAAGGGAGATGAATGTATAAATCTTTCTTCTTCACGGTCACTAGCGCTTGTCTCTTTTCCCTTTCTGCTATGTTCTTTTGAATGAAATGCTCGGGGTATCCGTTATCCAATAGCGTTTGCTTCAAAATGTCTAATTCATCACTCACCGTCTCATTCGAGCAAATCATTCGCACACGGGCTGCGAGTGAGCGAATAAGGTTACGCTTACGTCCGATAGGTACAAAGCTGGCGAAATTGGTGTACTGGCCTGTCCACGTTGGTTTGCGATATACACGACGGAGCAGTTTACCATCGCCACCTCTTAAAAGAAACACATCTAGAAAGTGGAAAGTGTTCCTTTCTTCTACTTCCGACGTAAAGTCAACCGCATTATGAGCGTGGTTGAACTCCTCCACCAATGACTCCAGCCGTGTATGACTGTCAGTTAGGACAAAAATATCATCTACGTATCGACAGTAGATGGGCAGACTTCCTATCGTATCGCTAAGTTTCTCGTTTTCCAGCTTAGCCATGAATATATCCGCAAGTAAAGGGCCTAGAGGTGACCCCATTGCTACTCCATCGGTCTGACGGTATATTTCTCCGTTGAAGGTAAACTGGACATTGAAAGTACACCGTAACAGAAGTTCTTTCAGACTGATTACTGGAATACCAATACTGAAATCGTTTTGTACGATGAAATCACACAAATAATTGATCGTTTCTAGAAGGGGCACGTTGGTAAACAAAGATGCCACGAAACAACAACATTTCCCCTCCTATCTTTCCTAACTACGCAACACCAACTTTGATGACCATCTAATCACACTTTAGCACATAGACATTGTTCATAATTTATGCATTTCTAACCTATAAATGTAACTGTATTAGCCACGAGGATGATGTTACCGAAAACGAGCTTGTTCGCTATTCGTGTTTTCTATATATATATATATATATATATATATATATATATATATATATATATATATATATATATATATACATATATATATATAAAGTAGACGTGTGGACAAAATTTCCCCGGAAGTATACGACCGGTTTTGCGGTTTTTGCCGCATCTCAGGTATGCGTACTCGGTACTCTTCTGCCCTCTCTTCTTCATACTTGTACACTATGATTTTATATACTCACTAGGATCTAATCTGAATCGTCTGGAATATGAATGGATATTTTTCATTGAACAGTCTACAAATTAATGGTAGCTGTGATTTTGTCCACCCATTTACATGCTACTTACTATGAGTATGAAAGCTTGCACATGCAGCCTCGTTGTTCGTCGAGTTAGCAGTAATCCAGACACGAATAGCCAACGGAAATCACAGATGTGATTTATTTGTGGACTTTTCAATGAAGAGTATTATTTCACACTCCAGACTATTCAAATAAGATCCTAGTGCATATAGATGTATCTATATGTATGTAAAGTATATAGACATATATATATATAATATAAGAAAATTATGCTAAAAATATAGTGATGCTAACTTTCTTGATAAGTAATTTGAAGAATGAATGCAGTATTGCAGTGCTGCATATGTTATATCCCGAATAATCTTGCCGTATTTCGTCAGGGGCATTCTACTTCTAAATAATAGTAAAAGAAGTAAGCAACAATTACAGTTAGAAGGCTTTTGGTGTTAATACTTGCCATATTTCTACTACGCCAATCAAGGGTGACAAATGCGTTTTTTTTTGCATAAAGTTGGTTGCTCCAAGACTTGCGGGCTAAGCAGTCGCGTATCCGAACCCTGTCTCATCAAATGATTCTGGCTAAGAGGTTTGGTGACCACCTAATAGGCAGGGGACCTTGAATTTGGATAAGAAGTTCAGAAGCAAACTCTACGAGAGGAATTCCTTCCGGATACTCGCAGCGGTCGCGTACTTATTAAATTCAGCAAGAAAAATAACCGTGCTATGAAATGAAATGATTATTTAGAGCAGTTTTATGGATGTTTGTCCTCCGAACTGTTCATCCAAATTCATCAGTGAATCCGAACTTCCTTGAATCCTCTGTCAGATCATTGGTCCCAACGGTTGACAAGCACCGGTTGTTTTCGGTTCACTCCACTCAACGAAGTTCTCTCTCTCTCTCTCTCTCTCTCTCTATATATATATATATATATATATATATATATATGTACAATGTGTGTATACCTAAACACCAGACCATCCGGGGGCTGGCTAGCAACGGTCTGTTTTGCACCACCTTTACATAATAGAGTGTGCTCTACCATCACTGACTTCTTGCAAGGGCAATAATCCGTTCATCGCGCAACAGCTGACTCTCATGATGGACCACTTCTGGGTAGGAAACTTAAGTGACAATAGAGATATTACTTTACAAACAACCTACGGAGACTGACCACTTGATCAGCACGAGCTTGATACTTTCATTGATTATCAGATGATTCATATATATCACGGATGACAGTTCCCTTCCCTTTCTTGAGGAGTGTCATTCCGACAAATGATATAATCACACCGAGAAAGAACCAAAACGAGTTTTCACGAAGGAGAATTTCCTTACCGTAATTCACCGCATGTGAGAAATTGCAAACAACTAACTGGATGAACTATTTGTATGGTGCTGAAGCAATGCCAAATCGAACAAAAAAACAGCACTGTATTCCGAAGCACAGTAAAGAACATGGTCACCTTGAAATCGCTGATTGGAGTTTACCTACGTGCCCTATTGAAGTTCTGTTGAATGATTTCCACATTGGTTTTAACTAAGAACTTTGTATAGTTCCAACATTACGGTTCGTAAAACTCGATCAGTCATGGTGACTCAAACTGCACGCGTAGTACAACAGTATTACTCCAACAAATGAACCGTAGATACCCCACCCCCTTCATACACACACACAAGCGATGAGCCCTTTCATTTAAATTAGTTCGTTTTATTACCTAGTGTTGCACGAGTAGGACTTATGAGACTATGTGGATCGAACCTCCACTCACCGCTGGTCTTCTGACTTGTTCAGTTGAGTTCATCACGGAATTTGAATCTGTTACACTAGTGTCGTCATCTGGTGCCTACTTCGACTTGCATTCATTCTAAAAAAGCAACTTGTAGTTGTTGACAAAATAAATAAAAAACGGAATCTTTCCTGCTATTTGTAGACGGATGAAGAATAACCCAAATAATTTTATTGATGGTGTGAATCGGAACACAAATATGTTTTTATACCAATACAAAACCTCACGAAAATTATTTTCTCGTGACCTGCAGAATTGATCGATCAAAATATATGTCCAAATCTACAGCTTGAAGGCTGATTCTGTGCGTGTGCTTTCTGTTAAATAAACCCACTGTTCGGATCGGAGACTTACGTGACGTCGATCAGGTATCCGGAAAAAAGGAGTGTAAATATACACACCAATCCATTTTGTTTGCGTTGTCGAAGCACATCAGAAGTTGAATGAATGCATCAAATAGTGCACGACAGGAACTAACCAGGGACCAATGCAATAGAAGACGGCTTACTGTTTCGTCAGTATCGCCTTACTTTGGCTTCCTTCAGCATCCGATCGGATAGAGTACGTGTGTGTATATGTGTTCATTTTACTTCGATCATAAACATAAGAAGCTGTTCTGTGAGACAACAGCACTTTTATGACCTCCCGCCCATTGTGTAACTCACGCTGTGATACAGCATCCCCGGTGGTTTCGACTGTGCCGGAGGTTAAAGGGATAAACAGGCTCTGCCCCCGGGGTTGACCATTTAGGGGCTGTTGCAGTCAGTAAGTGCACAGAGCTCATTGGTCACGGGAGTTATTGCGCACTTTAGGGTAAGTATATTTTAAATGTCTGTGACGAAATAAAATTGACTCCATTTTTGGCTTTTCAAAAGGTCATGAGTTTGAACAGGCACGTTAAATGTTCACTATAGGATGTGGAGAAGCTGAGAGAATAATTACACATGTATGAGGGTGAATAACTTTGAGGAATGTCTTCGTCAAACATACGGACTTCAAAATCTTGAATAGAATATAATTTGTAAATGAGAACTCTTTGGTACACTGATACAGCAAATACGTGTATGAGTCAAATCAGATTAGATGTGCTTCGAATGTAGACCAGTTCATCATAAAAAGTTGAGGTCGAACGATTACCAGAACAAACTGGAATATATATATATATATATATATATATATATATATATATATATATATCAGTTTGTTCTGTTAGTCGTTCGACCACGATAGTTCGTGATCAACCGGTATGCAATCGAAGCACGTCTAGCCCGATTTAGCATATGCACACGTATTTGCTGTATCGGTATACTAAAGAGCTCCCATTTGTTCTCAATAAACGCTTTTTGTACCACGCTCAGCTGTCTCGTTGTCTAGAGCACAAGCTCTACGGCCAAGATAACCTGACAGCCTTTATGACGTACCTAGGACTGTAGAAGCGAAGAAATGATTCGATAGATCAGCTGTGCTCATAAAATATTCTATTTATTGCAACTACGTTTGACCGGTCATGATAGGTTTCGAGCCTTACTCCCCAACAGCAGCATTCGGTGATTCATATCTTCCGAGTTGATTTCATAAAATCTCGTGTTACAAGGAGAGCTCCGATGACGGTCGGGTTGTTTAGAGCGGTTACAACCTCAGAAGTCAGAGATTCGAACCACACTACCGGTGGTCAGTTCGGTGGTTCCGGGTCATTATCACAACTGACCCAATGAGCCCCAGTGTAGTTCCGCACTCCAGGTCTCATGGTCTGATGAGCAGTTATGCTACTTAGTGCAGTGGGCCTTTGAGGTTACGGGGTGTGCCATCCCTTCCACTGCACTCATGCGCAAGCTCGTGATGATAAGCAGCAAGCTGGATAAAAGGCTGACTGCGATGCCCTGTGAGTACCCCATAGTCTGCACTTCCGTCATATGATACCTCAAAGAATAAACTAGTTCTCAATGGAATTCAGTCATTCTTGAAAGAGGAGAAACACTGCAAAATGTTAAGATTTCTTTTACTCCTGTCAATAGCAAAAGCAAAAAAACGAAACACCTCCTATGTTTTCTTCCATGAGAAAAAAAGAGTAATTCCTGACTGAAATTTGTTCATAAATAGATGAAATCTACTGTGAGTTTTTTGTTTGGCGCGAAATACCCGTGATAACTCGAGAATCGTCGGAAAGAGGTTTGAGAAATGCTTTTCACATCATGACCAGCCAATAAGCTGCACTGATCAATGCGAAGATAAAAAGCAGTAATGTCAGTGCCAAACTCAATCTCGGGACATTCCTCCAAGGAACACTAACGGTGAAAATTTCAAATTTCCCTGATTAATTATTTGAAATTCTCATCGTGAAATGGAGACCAAAAGGTAAAGACGATGTCCGTAATTGCATGAAATAAATAAACCTACTTGAAAGTCCACAGCAAAACCCCGTCAGTGAGAGACATCCTGCTTATAGGAACATTTATCGATTCAGAGTAAGTTCATTAAACCCCTAAAGAAGGGGCACTCTGCACTCAGGAACATTTTGGTAGCCCTCCTGAGCTTCCCTTAATGAGGAGTTGTGTTGTACTTTCCGTGCTCAGCTTTATCACAAGGTTTTCATTTGAACGTGAAGTATTGCCCTGAACAGAGTTTGGAGTTAAAGCAGACTTTGTATATAGGAGTGAGGTGCTGCCGAACCGATCGTAGCATTCACACGATCGTTCTCCAACTGTTCTTGGATTTTCTGTCTGAGTATTCATGTGGCTCAGTCGTCAGTTCCACCTTTCCCGAATTAGTTTATGTCGACAAGCTGTATGTCCGTTTATGCAACACGTTAACCTGTATTCATTCTGTATGCTAGTTCACTTGACTCAGCTGGCGTTTATTCTCTGAGCATACTACGTTTTTCCTTTCACCTTCTTTTTTATCATACGACAAAGTGCAAAATCTATGGAAGGGGGTCACAGTCAATGAAAAACTGCCAAATTGGGAAATGACCCACGCTGGCGGGTAATCGATCTGGGGTCTTTATTCTTCAAAACCCACTATGATAACCGTTTGATCACCAATGGCCAAAATATGCAATCTTCTGTCTTATTTTGAGGTACAACGCAAACAGAAATACATCTGATTGCATCATATCTATTGCTCTATCCTAGATACTGTTTTCACCACCAAGTCGTCGCTTTCCACCGGTGTTCGCCTCATCGGGACTACACTTCAACAGTGATGTGACTGGAGTTGCTTGCAGAACAAAGAAGGCATATGATATCATGCAGGCCACCATGAAAAAAAAGAGGAAAATTTGTCCCGTATTGGTTGAATCACATGCTCCTTGCGGGAAAAATCAAGGTAATAAATCGATGGTCCACGCAAAATGTAGCTAACTTACTTGTATCCTCACGCGATCTATTCACAAGCACATAACATGTGACCCATGGAAGACCGCCTATTTTTGGTGATTTCGAATAATCGAGCAACTTATCAGCAACGAACGCACATAGATTAGTCCAGCAACCAGGACCTCATGGATAATGCTTCACATTTATACTCAAAGAGCTCAGTGGTAGCAGTGCGAATCGGTGGCATGTACTGAATAAAGAGTTCAGAAATTTCAATAGAGACTTAGACTGTTATGTAGTCGTTCATTAAAATGCTTCGGTTATCAATGATAATTCATGGAAAAAGTACATAACCTTAACTTTTGGTTTGTTAGTAGCTACCCATCAGTGATGGAAATCTGCCCGGTCTGAAAATGGGACTTGAGTTATAGATTCAGTAATTAGGATAACATGCTTAGTTTATTTAATGGATCATCCAGCTGTTTATTTGGTAAAAACAAACCCCAACATTTATTCCAAATTATCATTATACTATTTACGTCATGTGCATCCTAGTCCGTCCACGTGACGCACTTTGAATGTGAAAAGGACGATGAAGGATTCAATCAATGAGACCTGGCAATCACAACTTACTGAATCAGTGTTTTTCCTATTTGACTGACACTATAGATCTGTGAATTGTATCACTGACTGTTCGATTAAAATGTCTTCAAAGCAGGATTCTGGAGAGTAGATCACCAGACTTAATCAGAATAAACTAGCCTGATTCGTGAGAAAAAGCTGACGAACCCACTTACGTCTGATTCCTTAGTCTACCGCGGCAAACACAAGGATTACAAGGCATCTGAGAACGTATACGAATAATTAATTCTATAAAAACTGGTCTCAAGTGAAACCGAATTAGAAAACTCCAGAACGATAACCAAAAGCTCAGTCGTGATACGGACCGTCAACCCCGTTTATCTTATCGCCCAGAGAAACTAACTTAATGCGAGGAAAAGGTCAGAAGATAAGAACTTCCACTCAATTTGGCATTTTTATCTCAACCAGAGGCAAAGTGTAAGCTGAGTTCCACGGCTTATGCAGTATTACGTAGCCTAGGGTGGTAAAATGGGCCAGTGAGCGAATGATCGAGGTGAATGTCAAAACGATGCAATGCAGAATAACTTAAAAAGGCAAAACTGAAGCCATGAATAAACTCATAAACTAACCGTTTTGAGGAAAATAATGTTTTCCACACTCAATCGGTGACAAGTTTTCGGGGGAATCACGTGATTCTCTTCAAACATTGGCCCTATTATGAAGGAGGTCATCAGTCACATGAATTACTTGACCCACGATCTCGTTGAGCCTGAGCCATGGGGGTCTTCAAGATTCAGGAAAATTAGCTTTGCTACAAGTGAACGGATTAGTGAAACGACACTAAGCAAGAGGTACCGAGTGACCCATACGAAGCTTATAATTTAAATTTTCTTGAAACTACCATGAATTCAGGCTACTGTCTTCAAAAGCTATTGTTACAAAAAAGTTCTTGTTCAACCTCTCACATACTCTGAACAATCGACAATTCAGATTATGGAACCTCGTTTTACGCCAAGTTTTATTGGGTAAACGAAACCTTTAAAGAGGAATCAAGGACTTTCCATACCGAGAAACCTTTGCCAAACTTTCAAGGAAGAGCTCATTTTAGGTTGGCAAAACAGTTAGTGAAAGCCGAATGGAACCTCAAACCGTCCCAGTTGGAAACCGATAATTCTGTCAGGGGTTCCCTCGCGAAAGGGTTAAAAAAAATACTGATTCGAATAGGCTAGTCCTTGCAGAAGAAATACTAATCATCAGATAAAGGTGCCCTGCCAGCAGTCCTCCTCCTCATTGAAATCTTCACTACGACCGTCATTGTACTCAGAAACACAGTGAGTGTACTTCAGTGAATGTTCCGTGGCTCATAATTGATGTGGTTAAAGGGTGCGTGTTTATGAGTCGGGAAGAGAGCGAAGAAATACCATCGAACTGGTGTCCGCAATTTGACCTTATGTGCGCATATACATCCTCAAATTGTCTGATTTCCAGTGAAGCGAAGGTTTCATGCTTCGCATTACGCTTACGCATCATCATTTAAACGCCACAACAGAGCGAATATCACGGCTTTTAGCCCGTAAATGATTCATTTCAGTTTATTGAGAAATCTGGAATGATTCGGTATCAGAGCGTTTGTGAGCATCGTTGAGAGCAAATAAAAGTTACTGGTTACCAAAGCGCACTTGGTTAGACCCACCATTGATTGGACAATGGGTCACAAATCACGCGGCTACCCTGACTTTCAGCTTAGCCAGGAAATATACATCTCGGACCTGGAGTTCGCGGCTGATATTGTCGTGCTAGGAGCCTCGACCATCACGCTCGAACCAATTCTCGACCAAATCAATTCTTTCTCGAAGTCCACCAGGCTAGGAGTGAATTCGACTAAAACAAAAGCTTTCACAACCCATCTAGGCCTAACAACTCAACAATTGTCCATCACTGACAAACCATTCGAATACGTCTTGTAATTCAAATACCTAGACTCAACTCTACTTTTGAACTGCTAGTCAAATAAATGAAGTGATATTACGGATCGACAGCACTAGGAGAGCCTTCCTTCAGCTAAAACGAACCCTGTGGACTCGCAGTGAAATCAGCTTAGGGACCGGAATTCGTGTTAAATGTAGCGCCATTCATCCCATACTGATCTATGGTTGCGAAACCTGCCACTACAAGCTGATGATACCAGAAAGATAAAGGTTTTCGATCACTGGTACATGCGACAAATCCTCAAAGTCAACTGTGACGACAGGGTGTCCAACGAGGAGGTGAGGAGACGATGCTCTGATGTCGATGCACTCTCCGTATTCCTCCGACGTCGACGATTGCAGTGGTTCGGCCGTACCCTTAGGCAACCGTAGTTAGAGATAGCTAAACGAACACTCTATCCTGCCCCTTGCGCTTGTTGGCGTTGTCACCTTGGTGGTTATCTCAAAACGTGGACCAGTACAATAGAAAAGGACGTAGAGCTTCTGAGTCTTCGGTCGGTCTATGGAGTCCGGCGATGGAGAAAGGATTGGATCACGATTTGGACTGAGCTCGTCCTCGACCGCAGCGTGTTGTCAGGAATGGTCCGATATATCCATGGAGCCGACTTGTTCTCTCGCATGAGATAGTAGCGTAAAACTAAAGGCATTTGTTTCAATCACTGGCCGTAATAAGAAACAACAATAATATCACCACTGCTCACAACAAATAGCGCTTCACTGACTGTTTCCAGGTGGTTCGCGGTATAACCTTCCTAACCTAAACCAGGGAGACGGAAAGCAAATATTCTTCCCAATCTTTTGGCGTACTTCATACTTCTTCGCACTTTATCTATTCACTTCCAAATGACTTCTATCATTCTGTCTTAGGAATAGCAAGCATAGGGCAACATGACACAGGATTACACGCCTTGCCTATCACGTATCCTAACCAGCCGAGTCTAGTCAATTCGATCCGATGAAGCAACGAATAAACTAAAAAATTGCTCAATAATCGACCCATTACATCGCCGTTAGTAATTTTGTAGCCGAATCAAAACGTCATCATATTTCACAGAACGGCTAGTAAGAAAATTTGCAGCTGACTGACGTCATCTTTGAATAAATTACAAGCCACAGAACCATAAAGCAAATAATGGTTCAGCTGTGATGCAGTTCACTCAGCCTTATCGTTTTCATCTGGATTAGCGTGCCTCGATGAGTATAATTCCTGTGTCCTAGTTTGATCATGCGGGCATCAAGAGTTACACCGTCGGTTTGAGAAAGTGAACTGGAACAGAAACCGATATCCTGGGAGAAGTAGAACTGGAATTCAATACGTCAAAGAATGCTTTCATACGCCAAATTAAATTATTGGTGAGAATTGGCAGCCAATACTGGGACTAGAAGCAGTTCGAGAGCTGGGGTTCGGCACCTTGAGCTATGGTATTCTTTAACTGAAAACATATCAAGAACAAGACGTTGGAGAGCGAACAGTTATTTGAATTGAATCTTATACACTCACAATTCATACGGGTGAGGTGACATTGGAATAAGTTAGCCTTTGGCCAGAATGAAAGTCATTGTCGTGACGCTGAAAATGGGTATGTGTATGGTGGGTAAGGAGCGTCTCTATTGTATATATTGTGGTGAGTTTTCTGCGTTCGGCCGGCGATCCGTGGTTTCTGGTTTTGGCCAGGGCAGGTGGAAAATTTGGACTGGTCACTTTTGTGCACTTTGTTTAGGATTTAGTAGGCGAACGGCAATTGCCTCTACCGTGGCCAGGACTCGAAATCAGACTGGTTCTGATCGATTAGGTGTAACCCGGTATATGAATCTGAATGCTTTTTTCGAGTCGATCGACCACGACCTATCAAATAGCCTAAAATCGAACTGGTAATCACACCGATCTTCTCATGACTGAATTGTGGTAGGTTGATCCTTAATGTCTTAAGACCAATGCCTAGTCGTGCGAATCATGTAGGATGCGCCACACTCTCACCTTAACGGGCAAATGATCATGGTGGTCAGCTCAGGTAGCTTGTCCTTCACTTACAAGCGGATCACTGGAGAGGCGGAGAATACACGTTGTAGTGTTGTGGCTGGGGATGTTGAGTTTATAGCTACCGTAAGTGCTTTTCTCAGCCATTCTGCGTGCATATCCCCCTAGAACTATACTTCCAGGAAAAGTTCCTTCTTTGGTACGCAGGGATGCCGCTCCGCAGGAAACTTCGAGTTTATGTTCTTTTGGACAAACTTCAGGGCTATCCATTCTCTAGGAAATTATGTTGAATAAGGCTGACTTCTAACTGAGAATTCCCTGCTGAGCAAATTTTCCGGGCCCTGAATGGCTGTCATCGAACTAAATTCCGCTTATATGACAATGACACGAAATTGTGAAAATTCGTTCATTGTCCGTTCCGAATCTTTTTCTTATAGACCCGCCTTTGAATTGATTCACCTTCTCGTCTGGTTATACGTAAATCGAAGCAAGTCCATCTGTTCTTGGCTTTCAATTCCATCGTGAAGGCTAGCAAGTCACGGGAGCTGCTAAATTCTTCTAGAACGTTAGACACTGCTCTGTTGGTTCAATAAGCAAAATGTCACCCATGGACCGAATGTAATGAGCAAAACGTTCTATGGTTTGCCCTAGTTTTCCGCTTTCAAGTTTAGCCATGAAAATGTCTGCTGGTAATGGACCTACTGGGGAATCCACAACAATGCCGCCTCTTTGTCGGTAGAAACATCCGTCAAATAGTAACGGAACTTTTGGCTTTCAGAATAGCCACAGTTCCTTCAGCTTTTCTGTCAGAATGCCTATTTGTATGTTGTACGTATTTCCTTATTCATATAGGAAGTCCGCGATTTCCAAAGACAGAACGGTGTCTAGCGAGATCATAATCTACTAAATATTTAAATATTGTATGATGAAAATGAATTTAAAACTTTCTCACAAGCACACACAATGGACACCTCCCTCATTTCTAACTCCACAACAATGAACTTTACTCCGGCCAATGGCTAACGTATTTCCATGTCACCTCGCCCATGTGAATTGTAAGAACACGTATAGGATTCGTTGAGAGAAATTGTTCGCACTCGGGGGTCCTGTTCTGAATGTGACTATGACCATGGGATTATTCACACTAATCAGAAGACGTGCACACACAAAATACGAACATTCAGGAGAGTGAAGAAACTGCACATAAACCTGACATAACCAGAGGCAGTCGTTGTCACTACTGACTTATACCCACCAGTCACTCCAAACTTTGGTGTGGACTTTCATCAGAATCCTGCTTACGACGGTGCCATTTTCTTTGGCAATATATAAAGAGCTCACTCGCCTTCATGTGAAAAGGCGAGGGATCCGGACTGCTCACAACTGATCCCATCGAAGGAATGCGCTAGCACATTATCGGCCGTGTTTTATCAATATCTTGGGTCCGTACTTAAATCGCAATATGACGCCCGATTGTCGGAAAGTAGATTTTTTCACTCCATCACCCGAAACGCGTACGTCTAAACTACTTCCAATATCTTGTATACTGGTAACTCTTAGGTTGTTTGGAAAGTTTATGCTAAGAAGGCTATCCACCCAGATTAATGTTCTGAACTCCAAGCATTGTGCGAATTGTCGATTACGATCAATCCTCGATGCCCTGGCCTCTCTCACCCACCCTGTTTTATCATCTGTTGGTCACAAAGTCAAGTATTTAGTTTGTTTTATTGATTATAGTGACGCATTTGATTGCACTCGCAGATAAGACTTACTCCACTTACTTATTGACTCCGGTGTCGGTACCTCTGGGACCAGTCTTTTGTGAGATTATTTTCCAAATCCACAACAACTTACACAATAATGTCGCTGAACTTCTCCCATGCTTCCCTCCCCCATTTTATCACTGTTTTTGTTTTCTGCTTATATATCATCCGTGCCCATTTAAAAAGATTTTCTCCTTACTGGGTACGCTGATTTTCAGAATGCCCAACTCTAAAAGCCCCACAGTTTCCTCTTCACAATGAAGAAGAGTAACTGAGCTCGTCAACTGGCCTTCAAGTCGTAATCTCTGAGTGCCTTGATACTTTTTTGTCGCCATGAGAGCAATCAATACGCCCACTTAATAATATTCAGTCCAAACTTAGTCATCAATGGTGAGCCAACACAAAGAGCACACTCCGTCAAGTATCTTGGTGTAACCATCAGCCATGACCCTACCTGGACAGATCTTGGCGACTCACCCCCAACTTGTATCCTTCCACACTGGCTCTATGTTTTCCCCGGGTTGCTTGTGAAAGGTTCTAAAATTATAGTCAGGTTCCTTGGGCATTTGTCTTGACACAGCGGCATCATTCATGACCCGCGCACTCACTTTGTCGCGACCGAACATTACAAGGTACGTCTGGCATTCTCTCGGAAGATCTTGACTGACAGCACACATCCTCTTCCTCCCAATATCAGCACTTGCAAACCAACATTTGCCACGCGATCCCAGCACAAGCATCTGCTTTCTCGCATTAGCGCCTATAAATCCCCTGTAGTCCCTTCCGTCGCTAACCCATATTGTATTACCATCGATTTTCCTAACTTGATCCGTCAAACAAGTCTTCTTGCCTTTACTTTTTTATTGACGATTTTTGCGGTAAAGTGGTTATGTAGCGGTTGGGTGTTCATTCTCCGGTGCAAAACGCATGTGCTTGGCTTGACAGAACGGAGGATGTGGGGAATGTTACGCGCCCAGACACAGATCGTCACTCTCATTTTTGTCGGTGTTTGCTTGTGCACTTACTGAACTCGGGCTCACCGAATTTTCTTTCTACATCTGTGCAGATCATGCACACGCAACCCTCACGGACGAGCACAGCAGCCCGCATACCACAAGGGTACCGGCTGACATGTGGCCAACTCGCAGCCTTTCCTAGCATAACAGAGCCATCATGATGACCCATGTGACGCGTAAGTGGTGTTTGTCCGGAGATCAATGCTTTAGCCAACAAAATCACGAGCGACAAGACAGCGGATAGACAAGATGAGAGACGAATCTTGTTAAGCGATGGTTAGCCGTGTCATCAGCTAATCGGAAGAGACGGTACTTGGTGTCAACTGGAACAATCAGTTCTGGTGGAACGGTTGGTTAGTGACACAGAACCCTACATAAACAGTATGTTCTGCATCAATAGACTGAGATGGTTCGGAAGTAGTTATTTTGCAAAAAACTAGTGGGCTAGCACAGAAATCAATCACCTGCCCACTTTTGAATTTCAAAGTAACACCCCGTTTCATTAAGTTCTGCTCTCTTATAGGCCTGTCACTTGTCTCAGTTTTCCAATATCTCACAGCTTTTTGCATTGCGCGCTTAAGCATGGAAGTAGTGGTTTGACCATACCTCATAGCTTCAAACATCCACGGCGCTGTCAAGGCGAACTAGCAGCCTGACCGAGACTTGGGTTGAAGAACCACATAATTTACGGATGGGATAGACGTGGTAACCAGCTGGGCGACAGCAAATTTCCGTCTACCACCAATAGAAAGTGTTGTCGGAATTCGAACACCGTAACTCCTAATGATAAACGCCGAAACCACTCGACCACCATCTGCCTGGCCGAACAGACTTCCTTTTCCGCTCCCACCCTCTCCTTCTGTAAAAGACTCAAATCCATCCCACACTTGAATGTTGAAATCGCGCGTGAGGTGGAGCCTCGACTTCTTCCCCCAACTTCCCTATACAGTTTATCATCGGACCATCAACCCCTTCTGTAAAGTACTAAAAAATCAGTTACGCGACAGTCTACATTGACCGGAAAGCGAAAACACTTCCCTCCCAACGTGAAGGACGCCCGTACGGTCGATATTGCATAGAACACGCGTGTGCCCGCACGCTACCAGGTGTAGATGTCATCGTACGAAAATCAGTCTAGAACAATTAGAACAGAAGAACTGGTGATCGGTAACAGAATGACCCTCCGTCACGACCTATGGATACCTTGAGAATGGTCAATTTATAGGCACGTGGTCTCAGACTGGAATAAAGCTCTGTGAACCCAACCAGTCCCCTGCTGCTTTTGGTCAAGCACTATGGAACTGCAATCTCATTTAAAGGAAGTTTTTTATGTACCCCTAAGACGAAACTGGCGTTGTAATTATTTCACTAACCTTTCATCAAGTGTGCACCAACACACGCTCTTACTAACTGCGACACACCTTGGCGCAGCTGTACGTGACTTTACTGAAAAATCCTGTTTAGACTACGAATAAGTCGATCATGCACTTGGCTGACAGTGAAATTCAAGAGGATGCCCCTCCCCCAGTGGTCTCTCATAGATTTACATGACGGGAAATCCCCTTCAATGAATCAAACTTCCGTTATTTGTTGAACAAACAATGTGCAATATTTCTGGAGGGACTGGACCAGAGAAAAACTTCCGAATAAGGAACTGACCAACAGTGGCAAGACTTTGACTCAAGACGTCATGGTCTCACGTCCACCATGATGACAATTTGATCGCCGCCGAGATTCGACAGCCCCCGATGTTAGGTGATAGGGTAACTGCGATTCATATTTTTTCCCCCGAATATTGTTGAAAGCACGAAGGTGAGCAAATGTTCTTAATACTCGATTCTCTAGACGATACAAATCACGATGGGAAGGGGGGAGGGGGGTTCAATCAATGAGAATCGTAGAAAATGAGGTTATTCACAGTGACTCAGATCTGATTGGTTTGGGGGTGGTGTTCGACTCCTTGAGAATTCCACGTCCTTAAACCAACCTTGGTTTTCAGACATCCCGTCAACACACTCCAAATGAACGGTGCAAGCGAAAGGAACACTTTCCATCGAAACTGCAACCCCACTTCGTACTGCATTTTATGAAATACGCATACATCAACTACCAAATACAGCTCTGGTTACAAATACGACAAACAGGATGGCCTGAAGTGATGCATACATTAGTGATGGATTTCGGTATCCCACAACAGTTCATTTTTCTATCTTTTACAGCTCGAATCACTATTTTGACCTTGGCAGACCAGTTCAACAAGCCACCCACGGAATTTACGAAACAAATGTGCAGTTTGCTGAGTTTGCCGGCTTGGTCATCTTCATGAATTACATAGGTGACAAACGGAATGCAAGTGCACAGATACCGTTGCAAAATGGTCACGTTTCTCGCTCATCACTATTAGTTAACTTGCAAATAAGCAGAAAAATTACGTTGATCTCGTGTTACCCTTGTTGTTAAGTACGCAATTCAGCGATTGCTAAGAGCCTTTGTCTTAGATGCCCACAAATGCGGTTTCGTGTCTAGACGTTCAAAGCGAAGCGTTTGATATAAAAGGTTACCAGGAAATGCTGCACTGCGTTCATCTTCATATTAGGCGGTAGATCGCAGTCGACTGCCACCGGGTCTCAGCCCACCTGATCAACTGGAACCCATGGTTCTCCAGACCAAGTCTCAAGGTCAGGATGTTGGGTATTCCTAATAGGGTAGTGGGTCTTCACGGCTATGGAGCATAGTCCGTATACTGCACTCATGCGCAAGCATGCAATAACAAAAAAGCTGGCCTCAGTCGCCGGCGAAGAACTCGAAGTAGATCAAAGCCAGTTCCACGGAGAATGCCGTTATTCTTCGCAAAAAGCAACAATCGGATAAATTTCTGGTTAATTCAAGTACCATGTGGCTAGTTCTGTCGATACGATGAAGTGAGACTTAGCAGTAGTTGGCTCTGGTGTCTCGCGACCACCATAATCACAACGCAGTACGTTCATCAGGATCTGGGACCACGGGGGTTCTTATGACTGAGGTCACAATGCAACAGAAGACCTTATTAGGCATTCCTATTATCTCCAACCTTGAATGACGAATAAAGAATGACAAAAACGTCGTGGGCACAATTTCGTGCATGGCGCTTCGCCAAAAGCATCTGTAGATTGTGACTCGGTAAGGACGATAACCAATGGGAATGAGAATACAGAGCGTAATGTGACCGGCACAACAGTGACACACTGGCCACGGGACCAGAGTGCACATGCACGACAGTGGCTAGATGGAGATATGAGCTGGAAAACACCAACAGACAAGGAGTTCGTGATGAGACGAGGAAAAAATCAGCATAAATAGAATGGAATAAGGACTATTGGATGAAAACAACTCAGACACAGATAAGGAAAATGCGGTGAGTCCCACCGACCTCGATCATCAATAACCTGAAAAAATCACAGAATGTCAGTCAGCGAATTCAAAAGTGGACAACATTCGATACGAGTCGAAAACGGCAAGTGGGTGAGGAAAGAATGTGGCTTAAATCGGACTCGACAGTGCGACCAGAGCACACATAGAGGTCGCCCAATGCTCACGTGTGATTGAAGAGGGATGGTGAACAGCGCAAGGCGTTGGCACCACTGTCACTGACAGCAGCCACATTGGCGAAATCCTGACAGAGCAAAATAAACTCTGAAGAGACAAAATGGAAAAAAGAGTGTGAGGAAGACAAGCTAGGAGGAAAATTTGGACACTCATGAACGAACCGAAAGGCAACAAAATAAGAATATAGCCAGGCGGAGGCGTTTTAAGAGGTAATGTAGAGAGAAAACCAAAAGAAAGATAAACCTTACTCAAAAACGGCAACTATGGAAAACGGGGCGATTCGAAGATAAAGGCACAGCCGAAGTATCATTCTTCGTGTAGACAGAGTCATGGGGTTTCTTTTCGAAAACAAGATGTGAGTGTGTTTATTTGAAAAGAGGAGTTATGTGTGAAGACCAGAACAAGAGGCTCAAAAATCATACTGAACAACTCTGATGAAAGACACTATGATCGGTAGACGAACAAATCGGTCCTTCCCTCAAATGACGAAAGAGTAATACACAAACGGAGACAGAGCGGAAGAAAAAAGCGACTGACTGGCAGACAGGCAAAGACCGAAAGAATAGTCGCCGAAGGGGGAAAAAATAAAACACGCTGACACATACAAATAATTACTTCGATCTGTCTATGGTTCTTCTTTTTCAATCGGCTTTTCGAGCTTTAGATCGCTTCACAGTCGTTTTGGTCGTTGGAACATGGGCGGTGTCTGTTGTAGTCGTAACCTCAGGCGGCAACTTTGAGTCACGACGATTTGCAGTCGAGTCTTCCTCCACGAGATCGTTCAGCGCGGAACTGAGCAAACACTTAGCGAGCGGGTGTTGGCCACATTCCAGGTGATCGTCCGATCCGGACGGCTGCACAATCGCAAACTGGCTTTCGGTACCAGGTAAACAGGGAAATTCGTGTATATCTCCTGTTTGAGGAATTGGCTGCGCTAAGCTCCAATCTGTGCCGAGGCTGTTATCCGGATCAGATTCGGTTGCTGGGATGATTACTGTCTGGTGACCGGAGATGTCAACCATTTCGAACTCCGAGTCGTCCGGAGTGGCCCGTTGATGGTTCCCGATTGACTCGGTGGACAAGCTAAGAGATGAGGGAGGATGAGGTGAATTTGGTTCCGGGACGACATCTGGTTTCGGGGCAGCGACTCCTCGACGCTTACGCTTGGCTTTTGTGGGTTTTGAAGACTTTCCCTGCGATTTTCCTGGGTCTGGTTCGTCCGGCTCCTGAAAAGTTAGAATTGTGTGCACCAGCAAGTGAAAACCAGGTTTTATGGAGAACGGACAAAACAGAATGTGGCAGACATATCCCGCTAGTAGTTAGTAAAACACGGCATAATATGAGTGTTAAAATAGTGAATAGAAAGAAGCGAGATACTCATAGAGAAACAACTCTGACTCTGAGGTGATGAACCAGCACGCATTGGTTAAATGCGACCGGTCCGCTCAGAATTAGGAGCATGCCAAAGGAGATGAAGATTACTGTCGTGCACAAGTCACGACGAACCTCGTACTCATATCGATCACAGTTATCTTACACAGACGTCAGGATTCGTGATGATGCTTTGAACCTGGTTTGACCATCGCACAGGTGTTGACCACCGGCGTTACGTAGTCGAAGGCAAATGTCAGTCGTTGGTGTTTATCTCATGCTGAATAAATCAGACCTGACGAAATATAACTCTGATAACTAACTTGGGATGTGTGGCAGACTTATCAGTAAGGAAAAGTACTTGTATGCATCAAAATTTTCTGCACACAAAGGTCCTGCGAACGTGGTTTTTCGAACGCTTATACAATTTTCCTCCGACCACTAAGTCGGAGTTCAAAAAACGAATAAACTGTTATCTTAGGAAGAATGATGTCTCATGGCAAAACGTAGTTACTTTGAAATTCAGTTACAAATGACACCTCGCCGCATATGGATACCGTGTGTTGCAAATTCTGCGGCAAAGCACCAGTCAAACTTTCCCTTAGTAGGATGAAGCCCATACCATCAATAAAGGAAGCAAAGTTGTTCTCACGATCATATGCCGTCAAACTGGCTTGAAGATATTAGGAACTAATTCAACTCCGCTTGAGACACGAAATGAAGCGGACCGAACCGGGCTTACGTCCAACCGATATACGATTGTCAGTGAGCAAGCAACAAACCAAGGTGCCTGCTTACTAGTTTAACCAACGGGTTGCCCCCGTGTCTGTTGCCTGGGCTATTTTGCCAGTGAATGTTTGGAATGTGATGGATCCCGAAAGGTCGACCAAACGGCGATCTAGAGAAGACTTGTCCAACAAAATTCATTGTAGCCACGGGAAAGCTACAGCATTCACTATCCACAATACTAAACCATGAATCACGCAGTCAAAAAAATCACAGAAGAAAACTGACTAACATGGAATTATGCAATACAACACTGTTCTGATCCTTCCCACTAGTTCGAGTGGGAAAACGCTTCTCGCTTCGAATCACCTCAATTTAAAGGCACAAAACAAATCGTTTGTGTTATTCATAACCAATATCTCCAATGAAAGTTTACCGGCCCAATTATTTTTCCGAACGGCATTCTGGTTGGTTTGTCTGGTTACACTTGGACTGTTTAATTCTGCTCCGGACGATTCACACAAATTTTAGCCGCCGATTAGTTCTTTAATCGGACAAACTGGCTTCACCCTCGTCTGCGACTCTGGACAGCTGAGTACGTTTTGCATGCCTTGCTGTCTTCAACCCTGCCCTTGATCCTCGACGGGTGATGGCGTGCTGCCTGCCACTGGGCTAAATCGTCTGTTGGCAATGCCCCAACTCATACTATCACAGGAACATCGAGCTACATCATAAATTCTCTTTTTTGGATTATTCCACTTGAGCGGGAAACCCACTTACCATAACTTTCACACGACTTATCTCATGCGAGAGAACAAGTCGGCTCCATGGATATATCGGACCATTCCTGACAACACGCTGCGGTCGAGGACGAGCTCAGTCCAAATCGTGATCCAATCCTTTCTCCATCGCCGGACTCCATAGACCGACCGAAGACTCAGAAGCTCTACGTCCTTTTCTATTGTACTGGTCCACGTTTTGAGATAACCACCAAGGTGACAACGCCAACAAGCGCAAGGGGCAGGATAGAGTGTTCGTTTAGCTATCTCTAACTACGGTTGCCTAAGGGTACGGCCGAACCACTGCAATCGTCGACGTCGGAGGAATACGGAGAGTGCATCGACATCAGAGCATCGTCTCCTCACCTCCTCGTTGGACACCCTGTCGTCACAGTTGACTTTGAGGATTTGTCGCATGTACCAGTGATCGAAAACCTTTATCTTTCTGGTATCATCAGCTTGTAGTGGCAGGTTTCGCAACCATAGATCAGTATGGGATGAATGGCGCTACATTTAACACGAATTCCGGTCCCTAAGCTGATTTCACTGCGAGTCCACAGGGTTCGTTTTAGCTGAAGGAAGGCTCTCCTAGTGCTGTCGATCCGTAATATCACTTCATTTATTTGACTAGCAGTTCAAAAGTAGAGTTGAGTCTAGGTATTTGAATTACAAGACGTATTCGAATGGTTTGTCAGTGATGGACAATTGTTGAGTTGTTAGGCCTAGATGGGTTGTGAAAGCTTTTGTTTTAGTCGAATTCACTCCTAGCCTGGTGGACTTCGAGAAAGAATTGATTTGGTCGAGAATTGGTTCGAGCGTGATGGGCGAGGCTCCCAGCACGACAACAACATCCGTGAACTCCAGGTCCGAGATGTATATTTCCTGGCTAAGCTGAACGCCAGGGTAATCGTGTAATGTCTGTCGCATTGTCCAATCAATGGCGTAGTTGAACATCACGGGTGAGAGGGGACAGCCTTGTCTAACTCCGGTAGTAGGTGCGAACTCACAGGATTGTTCGCAGTACGTACGAACCTTTAGCACCAGCTGTCGAGTAGTACCCCCTCAACAGCCTTGAAAGTTTATTGGGCATGTGGTCGGATAGATCTATGGTCCAAATTGACTCGCAGTTAACCGAATCGAAGGCGGCCTGGAAGTCGGTGAAACAACCTACCACTGGGTGCTCGAACTTATGCTGATGCTCCAGTATTTCGCGCAGTGTAAAGATTGGATCCACATAGCCTTGGACACGACGAAGACCCTCTCGGTTCAGGCGAGTGCGTCAGTCTCTTGGCTCGGAGAAACGGTTGGGACAACGCACTGAAAATGTTTGCGGTCATATCGATCAAGCTGATTCCTCGGTAGTTCTCACAAGTCGATTGATGCGCTTTCTTTGGAATTTCCAGCAGAATGGGCATTCCCCAGTCGAGTGGAAGTGCTTTTTCTCGCCAACTGGAACCAAAAAGTGTATATTACCTGTTAATTAATGACGATAAACAAGCTTTATATAATTCTAAAGGGATGCTATCTTCCCCAGAAGCCATTCTGTCCTTCAGTTTGTTAATTAATTCTGTGATTACCACGGTACTGGGCGGGTCACAGTTACTTTCGTACTGGACTCCAGGGGCTGATATTGGTTAGTCCGTCGGGTGGTTTGTAGGCCGGTTGAGCAGTTGACCAGTGTTTGACCCACTGATCTATGTTCTTACTCTGTCCGGGTATTAGGTTTCCTGTCGCGTCACAAAGAAGCGAATCTTGTTTGCTGTACCTATTTGAGTAGTTGCGAATGAGGTGGAACAGTTTGCCAACGTCACCAGTTCCCGATGCGGTCTCTAATTTTTCGGCTATTTCTACCCAATATCTTTTGCGATCAGCCTTGGCGGATCGTGTGGCTTCTCGGTGCAGTCTGCGGTGTTCGCTACAACCCGCGAACAGGGCTCCATGTGCTTTGGCTGACAGTCACAATGTGCTCTAGGAGATCTAATCTTTTTCCCGCCTTTCTGTTCTCTTGATTACCGTCCATGCAGCTTCCTTCATTGTCGTCTTTATTTGAGCCCACTGCGCTTTCACCGAAATTTCGTCTTTTTGTGCGTTGGCCGCGGCGATCAATCGAGTAATGACTGATCGTGACAACGGTTCTCGCTTCTCTGGATCTTCTAAGGCAGTAACGTTTATCCAGGAGGGTACAAACACCCTAGCACGCGTAGACAGATGAATTATGAAGCACGCGCGTAAGAGGATATGGTCGGTGTCATTTGTGTTGCCCGTTTTTGCACCTCGGTATGCCCGGGAATCCCCCCCCCCAGAAGAGGCCCAACGGGATCTCACCAGAATGTGGTCCAGCTGGTGCGCAGCGTGACCGTCTTTGGAGCACCATATGAGTAGGTGCTTTTTGGGGTGTGGAAATCGAGTGCTGCAGACAACTATTCTGTTGACGTCGGCTACACCAATCAGTCGGCCACGACTCTCGCAGAGCCGACTGAGACCGAGTTTCTCGAGAATGTGGCGAGTGGATTCGTCGGCCGTACCTGTGTGAGCGTTCCAATCTCCTGCGACGAAAAGTACGTCACGTCTTGAAATCTGCTTGATTACATCCTGCAATTTATTGTAGAATTCGTCTGCGGTTTCGTCATCAGCCGACTTGGTTGGAGCATAGATCGCAGTCACCGTAAGGTAGTGCGAGGAGCCTTTAAAGCGTGCCAAGGCGAGTCTGTATGATACCGGTTTTCAAGAGATCGTTGCGTTTTTAGCTGCTTTGTTCGGAGCAAACGCGACACCGTAAAGACCGGAGCTGTCTTTCGGGCCACTGTGATAAAGCCAATAAGATGTATCCACTCCCGGGACCTGTATTTGTCAGCTACCTGAGTTGGATAGGGGGACTTCCGAGAGGCAAGCAATGTCTACGTCACATTCATGTAGAGTTTGCATTGTGATGCACCAGCTACCGACATCTAAAAACGTCCTGACATACCAACAGGCTGTGTTCTTTTCCTGCAACGAATCATTCCAGGTTGGTGTCTTGTCACTTCGACCGCTGAGACACAAGACGAGTCGCTTACCGCGGATGCCGTTGCATAATGAGCGCCTGGAGTTTCGAGAATAATCACAGAGAGTCGCGGCAGTAGGGTACGAAGGTGTCCCTAGCACCGTTCGGTCTTTTTGTTCGATGCTGCACCTCTAGCCTTTACGCGTCCAAGTGCAGACTGCAAACAAGCAGGGCGTTTCCGTCGGAGCCGGTGGTTTGTTATGTTATGCTGTTCATTCGCCTCTTCTGGAAAGCCGGGTTAGGTAAGTTGGGCAGTTTTCCTTTGTAGTTATTGGATCAGAAGATTTCGCCCGCCTATTCAGTGGTATCTATCTTCACATGCCGAACACCGGTCTCGTCGAGGTTTTTTAGACCTGGATACCCCTCAACCTGGTTTAGCCCGCCGGTCGAGTGGCCTGCCCGGGTTTGGCAGCTCATGCACCTTCATGGAGCCCCAGATGAGAGCTGCGTACATAGTGGAGTCCAAGTAGGCGGACGATGCCAGAAGGGACACAACAGTCAACCAACTCAGAGGTGCTGCTCCTCTCAGACACCCCGTACATTCCTAACGGACAATAACAAGCTAACAGGATAACTGACTGCCTTTTACTGTCACAAGAGAAATAACAACAAATGTCCAAAGATCGGGCACTAATACCTTGATCCAAATAGCTTGGATTTTAGTGTATCTGGAGGATGCCATCCTTGGAAGGAGAGGTTATTGCTCTGTTTCTCCTGAGTCCGAACGTGAAAAGCAGACACGCACTCTGTGAAAGAGCATTTGATTACACACCCTTTAGTTGATTTCATCCATGAAGGTTGGAGAAAATCTCTGAGACAAAGACAGACATACAGATTGTCAATCAATTATGGACTTCGTGTTTCAAGTATTTCAAGAAAAGTTCCTTTGGTATTCCTCCCCGCACCCGCAACAGATCGCGATTACCGGTGATTCGTGGATGCCACTATGAGATGTTTTCTGAACGGTTCGGGCTTTTATTCGTTGGCAAAAACTATATCCGTTACAATGTAGGAAACTGCCAAAAACAGCGATTGTGCATGGCACATGAACACTCCCTTGAACATATGCAGGACCAGATTAGTACGACAGGTCTTCCAGAAATGTTGGTTTCCATGTGTAAACATTTGCATAAGCCATCCGGAGGGACAGATCTTCGAGTCAGCTGGTGTCGCAGCTACTCAGTTTGCATGCCGTTTAAAACAACGAATAAAGTTTAACTGAATCAATCCCAGTGTTGATATCGGTCCTGGGGACCTAGTTGCAGAAAGTTCAACCTAGAAAGTAACACACTGGTTATCACGTAATGGCAATCATGCAGAACATGTGCGAATACCAACGAGACGTGAACAAAAGCAGGTATTTATCAAGAAGCAGTCACATTTCAGACTTGAACCAGAAAGTGATATTCTGACTGATATACAGGTGTTGTCGAAATTCGCTAGATGAACTTATTTCTTCGTCATTACTTTCTTATTCCTGAACGTTTCGCAGTAAATCAACATAAGACTGACATAAAATTATACAGAATTTGATATCAGTTACGTTAGTTCCGATCCGATGCGCTAGCGACTGAAATTGTGTGACCTTGGTCACCACGATAAACTAGCTTATATACAAGCTAGTCAATTAGAATGATCAAGGTCACACTTCAGACGATTCAAATTAGATCCTGGTGAACATATAACATCGGAGTGTACACGTATGAAGACGAGTGGGCAGATGAGCATCGGGTACGCATACCTGATGAGCGGCAACAACCGCGAAACCGGTCGTGTGCTTCCGGGGAAATTTTGTCCGCACATTGGTATACTACTTACTATCAATATATATATATATATATATATATATATATATATATATATATATCGGTCTAAGGTCAGAGAAAGACTAACAAGGAAACTCAGCGCACTCAAACCAGCAGAATCTGAATACGCCAAACCAATCCACAACTTTTCAAAACACCAACTGCTCCCAACCGAAACGTCTGTTTTGTTGAAAGGATTAACATTCAACTATGCCAATGCCAGGCCAGCCAACTTTGTTGCCTCAGCCGAAGCTGGAATAAGAAGATACCCCGTGACAGAAGAAGTACGTCAACAGATACGATCTAAGATCTGCCGTCAACTCGCGCAACCTAGACCAGTATACAACCTTCCTAACCATGAAGTGAGAGCTATAAAGACATTACAAAAAGATCGAGAAATAGTCATTCTCCCCGCAGACAAAGGCAACGCAATCGCAATACTCGACAACTCGGATTATAAGAAAAAGATAGAAACGCTACTCTGTGATGAGGAAATCTACCAACCAGTCACAGGAAATCCGATCAAAAAACTAACAAGCAAAATTTCTACTGCACTAACCACACTCAAAAAAAGCAAGAAGATCACAGACGATTTATACAAACGTATAAAACCCATGGAAGGTCCAACTCCACGACTCTACGGACTTCCTAAGGTTCACAAACCGCAGGTGCCACTACGACCAATCGTCGCGTCCACTACGGCCCCGAACTATCAACTAGCCAAATATCTTTTCAGCCTCCTGCGCCCGACTCTTCCAGAGGACAACCACGACACAAAAAGCTCCATTGCTTTTTTGAAACAAATAAGAAACTTCAGAATTAAAACAGATGAAATAATGGTTTCCTTTGACGTGACATCATTGTTCACGAACATCCCAAGGCAGATGGCCTTAGACGGAATCCGAAGCCTGATGGAAAACGACTCCAGTCTACAAAAAAGAACGATGTTATCAACAAGAGACCTGATGGGTCTGGTGGATCTCTGCCTGGAAACCTATTTACAATTCAATGAAAAAATATACAAACAAATACGAGGCACACCGATGGGATCGCCGCTTTCAGGCCTGCTAGCAGATGCAGTCATGAAGCAATTTGAAGCCAAAGCGTTCGAAACAATCAGACCTCGTTTGTGGATCAGATACGTTGATGACACATTTGTAATACTAAAAAAGTCTGAACTAGATCGATTTCATCAACACCTGAACACGCTCATACCTGGAATAAAATTCACAATGGAAGAAGAATGCGACGCAAAACTGCCGTTTCTAGACATTCTGATCATGAAGCAAACAAACGGAAATCTAGAAACAACGGTCTATCGAAAACCAACGACAACCGACCGCATACTGAACTTCCAAAGCAACCACCCAACATGTCACTTGAAGAGCTGTGTGCGCACCCTATTCCACCGGGCCGACACACACTGCAGCACACCCGAACTCCGGAAAAAGGAAATGATCAGGCTTTTCAAGTTGTTCTTCTTTTACCGTAGCATTTTTGATGTTTTTTGTCATTCTGTTTACCTTCATCGGTTTAACAATGAGCCATATCCAACATTTTGGAGACTCAATCAGGGCTGAAAGAGTTCCTATATGGCAACTCCACGGCAACTCATTAAGACTCACTATCAAACACACCTGTAGACAGATCGGTATTCGAAAATCTACGATTTCTCAGGACCGATGGACCGCTGAATCTCGGAACGTTCACTGTATGCACGGTCAGTAGGTTCTGTCCGTGCGCACCATGGGACCTCCAGCGATTGGTGCTAGTTGTGTAGGTGAAATGCGATTTAGGGACATCCATGAGTTAATTTCTAGAGACTTCAGATGATGCAAATACTTGAGCATGATATGGCAACAGTGTTGTGGGATAAGACCAAACCTGCTTTGAAGGACTTCATACCGGTGGATAGTCGCTCGTGTGCAATAAAGCATCAAGGTTCAGGTGATGGCCAGATGAAAGGTTATGGTAGGTGTTTATTCGTTGTCTCAGTCTACACAGCAACTGACTTTAGGTCCTGTTGACATGTGAGACCATTTTATGGTACACTGACGTCGCGTCACTGGGAGGTGGCGCAAGCACCCAAGCTGGAGAACTGGCTGCGTCGGAATATTGTCTGGGTGACTGTAACATACTATCCACCAAGATAACGAAAGATTCAGAAAGGCTTCTTCGGTTCCGCGTAAACCACCGGTTGTTCCTGCTAAGCATTAACTTCCAAGACAGACTGCGGCGTAAAGTGACAAGGCGATTAAACTCACGATCCAAATGACCCAGATCGACCAGGATACGAAAAACGAACGTTAGTGCGCTCCTGTCCAAAGCTGCGGATACCACCGAATCACGTGCGTATACTACCACAATTCTCAAGTACTGCAGCGCCGTGTTACGGTCCAAGGGTCGCCGATGCAAGGCCCACAACCTGCTGGCTGTACGCCGCTTATCAGACGAATGCCTCCTCTGCCGTTAATGGAAATCAGTCGTCGAATGAGCAGTATACTTGTAGGGTGATAACATTCATACGCGTTGGGACCTTATCAAACGTGTATTTTCTGTTATATGCTCGCGCATTTGTAGCAGAAGGGGTATATACCCCATAGCGACAAAGGCCAACTGCACTACTAGGGATAACCGGCCATCAGGCCGAGAAATGGAATGGAAATCCACATAAGGTCCCAATAGGTCTGGTGTGGTGACCAGCCAGACGATAGTGGACTACTGTTTGTACAAGAGCGCAGTGAAAGGGATATACCTCATAGCTTCAAAGGCTCAGTTAACTATTAGTGATAACCAGCCACCTGAAACTGAAACAGCGAGTAAAGAACCAAACTGAATTCCAGTAGATCTGGTGGGAAGGGACAGCATGGCTCAATGCCACCAGGTGCGTCTCCAGGTCGAGGATAGGACTGGCCGCACCAGTGGTTAGTTGCGAATGAGCAATAGCTCACCGAATAAGCAATGCAGACTATCAGCGGTGTTTTGGGGGGATGCGGCGGGTTTTTTCCTGACAACGAACTCCCTACATAGAAGCCCGTAGACAGTAAAGTGACATGCGCGAACATGACCCACCCCCAAACAGGGTCATTGTTTTTTGTCTCTCAGCCAGCTAGGACGCGTTGGGCAGACCATCATCCAAAAGGCGTTTGGATCACCGACCAGTCACCGGCTTTCAACACACGAACTACCCGTCGCCCGACGGGTAGCACCTGGTTGTACATGGGTTAGAGATGACACTTCCAGCAAAAATCAGACTGGCATTGCGGACGTCGAGTTGTCTTATTTTCAATAGCCTTCATAGATACATCCATGAAACCGGATCATCCTCTCGTAGGAGCTAGCCGCATAAAAGTAAAAGTAAGACGCGGTAACGAGCCGGGCGACTGTAGATTGCTGTCTACCACCAAGATGATCGGCTAGAGCGGGATTCGAACCTCTGACCTCCGAGGTGGTAAGTAAACGATATAAACCATTCAATCATCCCCAACCAAATGTCATACGTATGCAAAAAACGTACAAAAATTTCCCGATAAACACTGGAACACTAGTGGTGAACGCATATTTATTCTCGTCATACATTATGACTCAGCAATGCAGATGGGCGAGCGCAAGATTATTTATTCTCACAAAACTGGGAATCTGAATGGTCCTAAATTGACGTGCAAGGCGAGAGTTAATTAGTAGACAGATCGATCGAGTGATGAATCCTATGAATCGAGAACTTTTATCGACGTGCCTCAGACCACAAACACGCTGCATCTTCAATCACATGCGAAAAGTCTAAGAACTATAGCGACCATGAACTCACGTTTAAATGGATATTTAGGTTTTCTACTGAGTATATAAAATGGGCGTGTTGAAGCACTGAGGCAGAAAACGTTTACCATTATTATCTCAGTTTGACCACTTCGTCTCATATAAACATCAATCCAAAAGAACCCCGCAAAACCAGAAGAATTAAGCCAACAAATTATGAACAGTAAGAAAAAAGGACACTGAATGGAGGTCAAGTTGTCAATACGCGCAAGTTAACGCCCACAGCACAGGTACCCCTAGCCACAGTGTCTTCATTTGATGAATTTCAACCAAGAAACCGTGTACACGTTCCGCACGGCCACATTCACTGGTCAAGATTTGGGCACATCATATCACGAAACAGCTATTCCCGCAAAGGTTATCAGACTTTAAGAGTAGAGAAACATAGTGAGGGCGTCTTTCCGTAGGTATCGGAATACAAAACAATTAGTACCAGTAACCGAGGAGAACCGTAGGGTCCACTATTTTGTTTTAACATTTTGCCTGATCCGCTGGGACCTAAATTGGTTCTCGATTCCAAGTCTCGAGGTCACGATTAACAGTTATTCATGCTGGACCAATGGCTCTGGGGGTTATATGGGATGAAAGATGATCCGTCGCATTTTGCCAGTCCTTAGGCCTTCAACTGGCATACAACTCTCACAAATGGCTCCAAGAAGTTGATTCTTGGGGTACCAACCACGTTCCAGCAAATTTTCCGAAATCCGGGCCAAATCAAGTTGACGGTAGCTGAAATTTTCGAGTCCCGGTAACTGTGCTTCAACAGGAACATGAATCCAGATTATCAAAATCAAAAAAATTCTCATATGAAATCAAAAAACAGACAATCGCCTCGAAAAACCGAGCTACGGAAACTTGATATTTGTAAGATGAACCTGAGTTGTACAACTGATAGATGACTCCTTGAATCAAAAGACCGTGGTGCTGAGAACATCACAGCAATCCTCGACAATAATCTGATCGCGCTACGGCGTTCTCGGTAAGCGTCTTGTGCTCGTTCAGCGATAGTGACAGCACAGCAGTTATTTGGGAAGCTTAACTACAGAAAACACGCATTTTCAATGTTTGAATGTTGGAGAATTACTGGTCAATTACCGCGTCTAAGCTATTGGGACCTTATGTGGCTTTCAGATCCAAATGTCAAGGTGAGGCTTCCGGTTGTCACTATGAGGTACGCCCCTTATACCGCACCGATTCACGGGCATGTAATAAAAAGTATCTGGATCAACACTCGCCTGTGTCGCCATCTGCTCGTGCTGAAACAGTCGTAAAAGTTGGCAGCTGCGAGTCGAAGATAAACTAAGACCGGTGCTTGTGCTGAATTCAACAAGTTCGATCCCAAACTAGATGCAAGCTTGGCAGACAGCGTTAGATCTACGGTTATTGATTGAACAAGGAATTGAATCATGGCAAATTCAACTGAAAAATGAAAAACGAGAACGCGGACGACTAATTCAGAAGGGAGAAATATACAGACTAAGCAAACTTCTTCAGAGTGGTGCATGACAATCCACATGAGACACTCACATTCGATAAGGTTTGCGCTTCAAGTGATACCATTTGAGAATGCGGTCCCATTTCTTTTTCCATTTTGGATGAGGTATCCAACTCAAGACAGCTCTGTCTTGGCATAGAGGTAGAAAAAGGTTCACGTGGTTGCGCAGTATTGAACGCTTGTGATTCCATAACCGGATCTACCGCGGCACGCGCAGAAACAGGTATTTCACTGGGTGGGGGAAAGTTTTGCTTAACAGAGGAAACCGGAGTTCCCGATTCAGATTGTTTGGATGAGTGTCGAGATCGACGACGTTCTCTTCTTCGAGGAGTGACATCTCGCCATTCGCCGGCACTTTCCGCGGTTACAGTAGCAACCGGCTGTTTGGGACTAATTGGAACAGACGAATTCAACGGAACTGCAGCCAACGTCATCGGACTAGATTCGACAGTAGATTTTGTCGAAACTGGTGATTTCTCTGGAAAACCAACAAGAAATACGAACAAAGTTACGCATCGAGGTGGCCATGAGCAACAGGAGATGAGAGACCATGGGGGCAGTAAGAATAAACAAATACCGTAATATGGTCCATGGATTTATATTTTTATTTAATGCTCACTTAGGATTATGGTGAGACCGATCTTAGTACACTGAAAAGACCTTACAGTTGTAAACCTGAAAACTAGTATTGAAAATTGGGACCGGTTTTATAAATCCATGCTTCCGCCTGAGAAATGGAACAATCGGACTTCGTTATCATAAAGACCCAGTTCATTATCAAGGATATCCGACAACCATGATCCTGAAACACTGCTGAAGAACAAAACAAGGTACGAACAGGCAGTATAATAACGAGCCGCAAAACAATGAATCGCTGTCGACCACCAAAGTGACGGATGGAGGTAAAGATCGAACCTCGTGGCCAGAATTAATAGAAGCACATACTACTCAACCAGAACTGAATTTAGGATGTATAGACGTATTCGGTATCTGAAAACTGATAAATTCGTGGTATTGTTCCAATCTTGCGGGGAACACTGGATTGGCAGTGCTGAATTCAGACTTACGACATTGGATAGATGAGATGATTCGCTATCTCAAACAATAAACCCAAACGTGTATTAGAAGTCATCCGGTAAACCTCTCATGCGCTTTGGACGCTCAACTCACCACTGGAAACCACGGAAGCGCTGCACAGCTTCTTCATCCTTGTTAGGAATTATCAACAGTGCACATACGCCGAGCCCCAACTGGGACTCAAACCCGGGATCAATGATTGTGAATCGAACACATTAGCGACAAGGCTATCCGGGATGGCTCTCTTTCTCTCTCTCTCTCTCTCTCTCTCTCTCTCTCTCTCTCTCTCTCTTTATATATATATATATATATATATATATATATATATATATATATATATATATATATATATATATATATATATATATATATATTAGAAAACGTACGGCGGAGTGGGACAAGTTGTTGACAAAGGGACATTTTGATTTTTTTACTGTACACTTTTTTGATCTATCTGCTGGAGAACACCCCTGCGATTCCCTCAATTCTGCGTCGCAGATTTCCGTGAAAAATTATTTCTTTCCAAAAACTCCGAAATATTGAGTGCTCCGATGCTCGTATCGTTTGCCAAAATTTAAATTGTTTTTTTTCCGCCACTGTAATACTTCTTACAGCGCTCCTGAACCACTTTATCATGGCAATTTCTGATCTGCGATTGGTCCAATTACGCAGTTATACAAGATCGTCTAGAACACTGCGTAAGAAGCAGAGGTGAAACCTCATTTGTTTTGCATCACCCGGTCGGCAACACACGTGCGCTAGTAATTGCGTTCGTTTTCTCTCTTTCTAGCTAGCGGGCGGGCTAGCCTTGGAAAATTAGCGCTTCGTTACCAAGTTCCGTTCCGGTCGTGGGTCATTTTGTCATGCGAATACGGGACTAGGAGGCCCAGTTAAGTGTCCCTGGGTCGTCCTGTGAGGATGCAGGTGCTGTGTATTTTCAGTGATATCTGTGATATATGTGTGGTATATCATTTCAAAGTCCAATTTGTGTCCATCCAGTCTCATTAGACCGCGACTTTAGTGTGTTATCTGGAGACACAACACTATCTGTGTGACGTTTTTGTCTATAAGACAGGGCAGTTCAACAGACGGGCCTTACAGAATTCGAGTCATTGATTTCCATTCTGAGCTATGTCCCCAACGTATCTAACCAACGACAATCCTCAGCCCTTGAACCCCAACTAGGAAGCACTAAATTAAACCAGTGTGGATGCCAGCTTCTTAATGCCCCTACGCCGTGCCGCCTCTTCCAGCAAGTGCGAATAGAGCATGGGTAGACATACGAAGAAAAAAACACGTCAAAGTCATCAAAGGCGATGTAGTCATGGGCCGGCTATCCGCGCCTAACACACGACGACGAACCTTATCATTACTCACACGATTTTTCCGCCAGATGCAAGCAATGCTCCACAGACATCGCTTGTCGCACACAGAAAGACACCAAACATAATCAGCGTGGGGTGGTCAGGTTTCGCTACCATGGACTGAAACACTACGAACCACGGTGATGTACACTTGACCCTTAAAAGAGTCGGATGTCACGGCGGCGCTACAGGCTTCGCATGTTGCTGAAAACAGCTTTACATCTCGTTATACGTGATTTGATCTCCTTCCTAACACCACATCCAGATGCAATCAAGCTTCCGATATACTTAAAGTTACCGACTAACTCTAGTTGATCACCACAAAGAGTTGGAGCATGCACAGATTCCGGCCAGTCTCGTAGAATTACTCTGCCCTTGGAAGTCACAAAGTGCATTCTACATGTTTACCTCAATTGTCACGCTGCACACAGCGTGTTGAATTACCTGTGCGTTTTCACTTAGCAAGGCGATGTCACCGGCATATTCCAAGTCGAAAACCTTGTTCCTTGGAAGGAGTTCAGCCCCACCGTTTAGAAGACCATGATAAAGACGACACAACTTTACCCTAAACAAGTGTTTAGGGTTGACAAGGTGTTTGGATGAGTGTGCTAGTAAACGTCCAACTAGCCGGCCAATCAGCTAGAAGTCACAGTTTGACCGACAGATTATCTCAGCTAGCTCTCACGACAGCTGTTACGCAGTTCGATTGAGTTGGCGTATACTGACTTGGTGATTGGCTTCACCACCGTTTGGTTCAGAGGTAACACGTCTGATTTTATTATGGGCTTATATGCTTCATCACATAAAATCTCGAGATTAAACCACCGAAGCATGGCGGTTCAGTCGCGCAGGCCTGTACCAACACTGAAGTAGGAAGTCTGAATTGTGTCGCTGCCAATCACGTAGACGATAGACAGTAATCCACTGTAGCTCCGTTGGGACCTTCTGTGGTTTTCCAAAACTCCAAGTCTCAGGGTGATGATTGTCCGTTTACTCTTCGAAGAGTAGTTTGGTCCAGTTTGAATAACCACTAACCACATATGGGGTGCGGCGGTTCTGACTGTTATATCTCAGTTGGTAGCAAAGGGGTATCTTTTCCACCGCTCTCATGTATAAGCATGAAGAAAAAACGTTTTATCCCGTTTACAAACTGATAGGTCTCGAGGACTCCACTTGAAGAGCGTTTATTCTGAAAACGTAATTATATTGTCCAATACACTACGGTCAAAGAGTGAGGCAAGAAAAAGGCCTGATGAAAATGATAACGGTCAAAGAATAGTTCAACTAACACCAAAGATTACGTTGGATACATGCCCAAATAAGCACAGATAGCATATGGCACAAATCGAAATTTGGCCGCCTCCGACAGGATTCTCCTGATGAATCGTCTGGACTGCACCAACTGAATACGCACAGGTATTGCTAGTTTGATAAAGTTTGTCTTAATAGAGGTGACCTGAATGTGAAAACCGATCAAGTCCGATGGAAAGAAACCTGTCACTGTTTTGTCAAACCAACCGCCAAAGCACGAAAGACCTCATATGATACAATGAACAGCGAAGTGTCAATTCTTTTCTGTGCGACAAGTGTGACAGGACATTTTCAACCGGTTTTCTGATTATTGAATTTCAACCTTGAGGCGACAGAAAGACTAAGGACAACATCCAGAAACCTGCAGCTCTCCCCGAAACCTAATCCACTGGGTGCCACTGAGTGGACGACCGCTGGTTTGGATTAGTTAATTTCTTACCAGCAGCATTAGGACATCAACTGAGGGGACACTCTGCATTAGGAAAACGATACTTTAGTTGCTTCCTGTCATTGATATTATTGACTTGATTGGATCTATTGCTCGAGATGATCCCGTAAGTATTTTTCTGTTGAATACCAATGGTGCGCAGACCAAAAAAACAGACAGCCATCGTAAGGAATGTTGACGGGGAATCAGGCGTATCTCCAGAACCGCATCTTATTTTTTCATTACATGTTCGCTCATGAAAGCAGTGGAAAGGTTAGAACTCATATTCCCGAAGATCCATTGCGTTATTAGGGATGACCGGCTACCTGACCTTGAGATATGGAATGGAGATTTACGTATTTTTCGAACAAATCCGGTGCAGTATCCAGCCGGACGACGGTGGATTACTGTTGTTATGACCCATGGGTTTTTTACGATCTAAATGGAAACCTGAGCACTCGATCTCAGCTTGCGACTCCGACCGCTTCAGTCCGTTATCGCAAATCAGAAAACGACAACTCACATCGCCAAAACGACTGTTTTTTTACAGGAATTATTACATGGTATTTAAAACAAAAATTTGAACATTCCTTAACTCGAGCATCCAGTTAGGTTCAAGCCCTGTTGGGCCGATTAGGTTGGTAAAGACGTTTGCCGGATTGATTATTGATCCGTTGACCCAATTTGCGTCGGACTGTAGATGACTGCTCAATCAGCGAAAGGGGTTACGTCTTGAGTGGTCCGGTAAATTATTGGTTATACAATCCGGCCTGGCACGCACGAACTGGTTAATGGTTTGCTTGAAAAATCTTTTCGTTTTTAGCTTCGTAACAAATGTCTGCCAGCATCAAGCCAGGGTCTATCTCACTATGGTAACTAACTAGTAAGAAAAAAGGAAAACGGCTGCGAGCTGCGAACAATTCATCAGCTTTCCTTGGTCACAAATATGAAGCATGCCAGTTTATATATGACGTGGTACATAAGATTGGTGGCGGCAAAGTTTACCACATCATATATAAACCGATATGCTTTACGTTGGCAACCAAGGGAAGATCAACTGGTTGCATCCCACAACCTTTGTTAGCTTTCTGTTCTCAATTACTGGATAAAGGGGACCCAATATGTTGACGTTCAGTTTACTCATTGATGACTATGCAAGTTAAAATAATAAAAAAACACAAAATACTCACTCGTCGAATGCAGAACTTCATCTGACTTGGAGAGAGACGAGTGAACGGACTGTTTTATATGAACAACAGGTTTCGATACTGTCGTTTGTTCACGTACATCGGTCGAGGAACTTCGAAATTTGGCTTTCGGATCTGTTTCAGTCGGCGCCACGATAGGAGTGGTCACCGAATGAACTTGCGAGGGGCATGACGGCAGCATCTGCTGATGAGGACTCCTGGGGGATGCGGTATTGTCTTCACGACGTCTGCGTCTCCCCGAAGTACGTCGCGGTACATCACCTGAAACGTCACGCTAAAATGTGAAAGAGGCAGTGTATGATAACATAATATGCATGCAACTGTATGAAGACGCATGCAAACTGTCAAGACACTACATTTAAAATAAAAATGTCGGTGTACGACAGTTTCCTGGTCGCTTAGAAATAGGACAGCCATATTGAGAAAACAAGACAAACTAGCTAATGTGATGTTGTGCACTGATCCTAAACGAACAAACGTTACAGTGAGTTTGTCCCTGGCAAAGGCTTCAAGTTCTTCATTGCAAATTCGTCAATAGCATCTGGTCGCCGAACTTGGCGTTTAGGCCGAGAATGTTTCATCACCAAACGGACTACAGCAAAGATATTCATACCTGGAAGGTTTTCTTGTTTCCGAACAGTTGGTTTCGGAATCACATAGGGGATCCGGTCTTAACGCTGCGTCATGAGGTCGGGAAAAGACGGAACGCTGACACCATAGATAACTGAGGCCAGTAATAAACAAACGTACAAAAATATTATCCATATGGAACCATCAACTGACATCTAACAACCGACGGAACATGAAGGCTTCTCACGTACGGGCCTTGGCTATCCGAAATGATACATCTCCAGCAACGCCGTCAGTTTTCATGCAGCTCCCGGAGTTCTAGGCGTTCATTATGAGATCTATTTCAAATACGTTAACCGTTAAAGATGCACTGGAAGCGGTGGTTTTGAATGCTATCTCTGAGCACAAACCTCATTCGAAAATCAAAACAGTAACAGAATGGAAATAAGAAGCTAAAAATGATAGCATCAAGTAAACGAAGAAAGTGCGAGGCGTTTGTGCTCATCAACTTCACCATGAGAAGTGGTGTCCGTCTGGGTTGCTCTCCTTCACCCTTCGTCTTCGATTCTGCAACTAGAATGGTTCCTGAGATAGCCCTATTCCTATGTAAGAATAGCGGCATCGATTTGTGCTCCTGTAGTTAGCTGTCTTAGAATCTGCAGACGACGTTTTTCTGAATGAAGATCCAAACAAGTAACAAGCTCTTGTAGGTAATTTAAACAACAGTACAGCAATGTCTGCGATGCGTTTGCATCTCCGAAATGTAAAATGCCCCTCAAGATTAGGTTCGCTCAACACTAAAACTTATCATGTCAGAGAAAACCCTAACCGAAGCAGATAGGTTTTATTATTTTTTTTTATTATATATGAACTCAAGGGTTAAATCTCATTGCCAAAAGAGGTGCTGCAAGAAAGGGTTTTGGGGGACATTTGCGTCAGAACCAGCTTGCTGATACAGCTTTTGAGGAAAGATTGTATGTGGGTGGGAAGACACAAAGAGGTAGTATTTCACATTTTGGCAATCCGTGGGGAAATGAGGATTAGAGAATAGAGGTACGATACCTGCGGACAAAAATCTCATAAGCATGACTGACCGTCTGTGTACAAGAATGGCGGGTAAAGGTTAGAGGAACAGCAACCACCAAGGCCGATCAGCCGGATGGCTTTACGTTGAACCCAATCAATGAAACAAAGGGCAGAACATGACGACCCACCCCACACGAGACTGTAGTATTCGGGTGAGGCGGATTTGGGCTTTGCACAGTGGATGAGCTGGAGAAAAGAAACGTCTGTGGCAGCGGAGAAAACCAACTTAGTGCACAACATGAGAGCAAGCCCATAGATGAAAAGGACCAGCATGACAAAGTTGTGGATAAGCCAAGAAAAGCCATAGTCTGTAGAATTTTTTCACATGCTTGTGCATGAGTGCAGTGGAAGGGGTATATACTGCATAGCTACGAAGGCCCATTGCACGATTAGGGATAGCCGGGAATCAGACCCTAAGACCGAGAATGGAGAACGACAAAGTCCCAACAGGTCAGGCGTCGCAACGATCCGGACGACAGTGGAACACCGTCTACCACCAAAGAAACCGGTGGTGGCGGGGATTCAAACCTTGAAACTCCGGTGGTAATAAAACGCTTTAGACCTCTCGATCACCATCGGTCAATACGCGCTGAATAAAAAGATAAACGCAGGGAGAATGAATGATACTTAAAAGAAATTGAAAGAAGGGCAGTTTTGGAAGCATTAATGTTAACATGACTGCGGGAGCCCCAAGAGATGTGTTCGAGATCGGAATCCATTGACAGTGATAGCACTACGGTCACGAACGATATTGGGGGTGGCATGGCGGAGGTGGAGTAAGAAAGGGAATGATGCGTGATAGCATCATCGGCAAAACCGCGGATTGCGTTGGTTTGGACAGATCACTCATGAATAGAAGGAAGAGGATGGGTACGGGTATGGAAACTTGGGGCACGCCAGCATTCATGGGGAACGGATGGAATAGAACCTCATCAACCTGGACGGAGATGGTTCGCTTACTGAGGAAACTTGATGCTTACGATACGAGAGCCGAAGGGAACCCGAACGTTGGCAACTTCATCAGCGGACTTCTAATCCAGACTCGGTCAAAGGTCCTTGAGAAATCAAGCGAGACCACATGTGATTCTCCGTGTTTATCGAGTGCGGTCGACCAAGAGTGTGAGAGGAGAGCTAGTAGGTCGCCTGTAGAATGACAGGACAAAAAGCCGTACTGGTCGCTCAGCAGTTAAGTTCAAACAATCACTAACCATGCACTGGGTGCGGTGGCTCATCAGTCTTTCCCGTTCGAGCTACACGCGTACTTGGTCGGATATAATGAATTCGAAAACATGGAATTTTTTTCATTACATGCTTGCGCATGAGTGCAACAGAAGGGGTATATAACAGAAATTACGGGAAACTGCTTTGGCAAGTGACCCGAATATACAGCTACCGGAGGGGGGTGAGACCAGGCGTTCGGCTTCCTAGCGGACGAAGCGTTCTTTGACTCTGTTTTAAGCGAGCACTTGTTCCTAGCTTGCACAAAGCAGTGGTGAGAAATAGGAGTGGGAGAACGGCGCCAGCGGCGGAATGCTGAACGTTTCAAGCGAACAACACGATTACATGCGTGGTTGAACCACTCCGGAGATTTGGGTTTGCCGGGTTTGGAAAAGTATGAAATAAAGAGATGCATACCTTGAAGAACAACATCGGTGAGGTTAAACGGAAGTGGATGCGCTTGAACTGAAGCAACAGTCGTTCCAAGGATAGAAAGACAGAAAGTCAAGAAACCTATCCCAGTTGGTTAAATCGTAACACCAAGACGTGCGTCTGGAGTTGCAAGAAGGATCTGGGCGAGAAAAGCTGGTGGAGGTAAGACAATGGCCAATGAGTCAAGTGGAGGAAGAGAGGTGATACAAGATAACAAAGAGGGGAAGAAAGGGAGAAAATCGAGGGTATGTGCACAACCGCCAGCTCCATTGGGAATGCGTGTGGAGAAGTCAATGAGTTGACCACAGCGATAGATTAGGCTTTGAGCCGCACAACCGTAGTATCCGAAAAGTGTAGAAACCAGAATGGAAACTTGGCAGCTGGAGTCCGATACAAACAAGTTCTCAATGCCAGAAGACAATAAATCATAAATTGAGGGGGTGTGATAAACGGCACATAAGTAATGGTCAAAAGAAAAGAACCGGAGTTTTAGCCACATCAGCTGGGACTCGTGGTTTGAAAGTCTGGATGAGTGAGTCAAAAATAAAGCATGGGGAACAGGTGGGAGAAATTGATGTACAAAATCCATGTTACGGTTCAAACTGCGAAATGCTGTGACAGCGAGCTTTTCTGGTAGTGCGTGCTGAGTGGACATTAGGGATTATCTTAAGTGAGTTATAAACTTTAAAAGGTTTTGGTGAAAGCGGCCACCTAACCCTGGCGTTCGGAGTGGCAAACCACATAAGGCAGCTAAATCTCACGAGGTGATCAGATAACGGATAAGACGTCATCGTGTGTACAGAAAGTGCATTTAACTTTTGCTAACTACAACCCTCTGTGGCATCCGTGTGACATTCTACTGTCTATCAAGGGTCAAGTGTACACTGCGGCAGTTAGATCCGTTTTTTATACGGTTCAGGAGCACGGCCGTTAAGGTTAAAAATAGATGAAGATTCACGGTGGGTGTCTGACAGGAGTATCACCTATGAGTTGGTTGACTATCATATTTCTTCTGGCATCTTCCACCTCGTTCGTCTCTGTCACGTACCCAGCTCTCATCTGGGGCTCCACGAAGCTGAAGCATGCATCAGCGGCCATCACTTAGCAAACCACTCGACCGGCGGGCTGAACCAGGTCCGAGGTGTTCGGAATGCGAGGACAGTAACCTGTGAATGGGCGGACGGGATCTGATGTGTAGTCCAACAGCTGTGAAGGAAATCTGCTGAACCAGAAGGGCTATATGGACGTCAGGGTTGAATGCAGTTGAATCGAGTGCCAAACGAGCTCCTAGAGAGTAACTAGCAACGACGTGCTAATATGCTGTTGCCCTGCAGCACGCACATGGCCGTGCAAAGGCTAGAGGTGCACTTTCGAAAAAAGCTGAGTGACGCTTGGGACATCTCTTGTACTAATCATCCATGAAACTTCATGATCATGTCACCACGAAGCCGGCCTACCCTCTCCAAGGAGCCAGCCACAGTAAAGTGAAGTACCCGCCGATATACCCACCCAGACGTTTATCTTTTGCCACGAACAGATGGCATCGTTGACAACATTTCCCGCTACTCGATATATAGCAAATTGGATCTACAAAGTGTATAACATCAAAGAGACCACCGCATCTGAAGCTAATGGCAATGTTTATCAATTCTGCGCATGCCGTTTGATGTCACAAACGGTGTAGCTTGTTTCCAGCGATTTATTGACAAGACAATTCATGACGAGGACTTGGAAGTAAAAAAGTAAACATGCATACCTTGACAACATAAACGTATGCGGAGTTGCGGGGGATGAACATGACTTTAGCTCAAAAAGATTGTGAGACGACTGCTCACAAGTATAACCTAGCTTCGAATGACAGTAAAAGCCCTATTCGTTCCCGAGTAATACGATTATTGGGGTTGGAAGTTTCAGACAAAACTGTTTGACCTGATTCTGACAAACTTCAACCGTCACGTAACCTACCGGTACCCACTGATCTTAAGTCTCAGTAACGCATTGTGGGACTGTTTAATTGCTACCCTTCATAGATCTCACACTGTTCGGACAAAATTCGTCCGTTTGTCAACAGACGTTCTTTTTCACCCCAAACCCAGCTGTTTTTGACTTGTTAGAATATATAAAGAAGGAAGTCGAAAAGAATGAACGGCCGAACGGTTCTATGCATGTCAATAGCAACAGACTGAAACATCGATCGCCGTTCGTTGTGTCCGTGTATGCGCCCACTGACTGCGGTTTCTCTGACTTTTATCAGGACTTGTCCCAGCTGTTTCGAAGCATTCGATAAACGGATGTAGTGATGATTGCTGAAAATTTCAACACCCAAGTTGGATGTTTGGGGGATTCCGAAAGGCATAAAGGAAGCCAATTTGCCGTCCGACCAATCGCACTGACAACGACACTCGTCCCGTCCAGTTGTGCCATGGCCACAGATTATTTGTTGACTATGATCTTCTGCCACAAGAAGCGGCATAGACTCATATGCCATCCTTTTACATCTTCGCAACGTTCCACCCAGGATGACCACATTGTCATTGGTCACCGCTGGTGTGGATCAAATAAAGATTGTCGTTTATGTTGATCTGCGCCTGTGGACTCAGATCCCAACTCGGTACGTGTTCGCTTGTGTTTACATCTCGTCCGTGGTCTCGCCAACGATGAAGCCACCCGTCCAGCGCAGTTACTTTTTGATGATAACCGACGACCTGATTTTCGGGCGGAGCTGTCTACACAGTTATCGATGCAGTCGGATGCACAGGACCCAAATGGACGCTGGTAACAGACCAACTAAGCCTCATATACCGATTCCAATAAGACACAAGACTCGCGTTCAAGTGGGCCTCGCAAACCCTGAATAACTTCGACAACAGTTGTTCTGTTAGATGTGTGCAGATCCAGCCTTCCAAATACCACATTTATTGAAGTGCGTAAATCCCTGAGACGCACGCTGACTCATTATCATCATTGGGCAGCGTTATACAACACAGTAAGCCCCACTGACTACTGCCTTTCTCATCATGTTTCACGTAGAAGTAAAGAAAATGAATACACAAGATGGACAGCAAGTGGATCTACAGGGGTGGGAAAAGGAAAGAACGCTCTAGTAACCAACACACGGAATACGCAGTCTAGTTGGACAAACGCACATTGATCAATCATTCTGATTTGACAGAAGTTCACAACAAGATCACCACTGTTCGTGGTTCGTTATCACATCTTTCAGTGTCGCCAGCCAACTGGTTGAGGGATCCTTTGGACCCCAACCATGAAGACGTGAGGCACTCACTTTTCCCAAGTCCACTGTACATTTTTTCATTCCTTGCTGCCACGTCATCTGTTGACCTCCACGTGGTTTCCTCCACTCCTTAAGAGGAACAGAAAACAAGGCATGGTACGGTAGACGTGTTCGTCACACGTGACACGTGCCCCAACCAACGAAGTCTACTAAGCCCGATACGCTGTGATAGAATATTTTCTGATACTATACTCTACACTATATCTCTAACCTTAGCACTATATATATATATATATATATATATATATATATATATATATATATTCAGAGGATGTATTGTTGGCATATATATATTTCACACCCGCCTGATTTCAGATTGTGTCAAACAAAACATGGTACAATCGGGGAGGAAGGGATAGATAGTTCGAGTCCAAGATTTGTTTGTGGCCGCAATACCACTAGGACGTCCAAGCCAAAGCAACTAGTTTTCTTGGGGATACACAACCGGAGCCCTTAGCTATCCAAAGCTAAACCTGTAAGGCAGCGGGACGAAACGTGGGGTCCGTAACCCACTGGGAGCCGGTGGCTGATTACTCAGTTCATAGGCCCTTCGGATGAGGCCAAACATCCTGAGTGCCCAGTACACCCCTCCGCCACAGATGCCGATGAGCGTAGTGTTGTACGCTTCATACGCCACCCGTAGTTGGTTTGGAATTAGGGTTTATCCATCTCCCCTAGACTGACTATTAGTCAGTCAGCCAAATGGAGCACCGAACATTCGCCTCCGTCCTCTTACTTTAGTGGGATCACCTCCACCACGAGAGGGCAGTGAGTAGGACTTCCCAATATTGCTCAGCAAGTATTCCATCCAATCTTGACGATACTATGTAAACATCGATAGTCGAAAACATCAAACCGACGAATATCTTCCGCACGCAGACTACATGCCTCGCAATCAAACAAAGTGAATAAAGCCTTCGCTTTGTGCCTTTAACATTCTCATCCAAACCAGTGAACTCTGTTGTTATCTTTTGACGCAGTTTACTACAAAACAGCAAGCTCATCTATATAAACAAGAGAATAGAAAAGCTTAAAACATTTCGGATATACTCAAACGCTTTCGACCAAGACGATTCGCGGAGGTGAATGTCATGTTCATTTGTTATTTTGTACCTACCTTGGTTTTATTAACGTTCTCCTGAACTTCCCTCTTTATTATTTTACGCTCCTACCGTTCAGTCGCATGTCGAATATATTCCAATTTCTAGGCCTTTGTCTTACGTTAGTCTCGACCGCTCGGAGTTCGTAAGTACGTACATATCACTGAGCCGTCGTACTATTCGATCGCCGGTCCAGAGTAGGCATCTCTATTCGAGGATGCATCTATAGCCTTTACGCAGCTAAGCGTGGCCTGCAAGGCAGCAGCGTTGGCCCAAATGATGTTTCTTTGGCTTTTTCTGGAAAACTTTGTCGGGTAAGTGAAACACAACAAAGAGCTATGGCTTTATATAGTCGCGGGCCATACCAACAACGTCACAGTGCCGCCATCGAACTCATGTGGTGTTTTAGAATGGGAAACGTTAGTCAGACGAACATCCCATCCTTTAGCACTACCGCTGATCGTCCACGACCGCTTATTTGGTGATTCCAACTTATTTATGGCTAACCGCGGGAGCATACGTTCCCCGATCTGCGATCTGAGGACGCGGCCGGTAGAATATACCTTGCTTTGTCCGGATTGGATAAACAGGTTGGCTCCCGTTGGCGCAGGCCTGGTCGATCAAGACAGACGTTAATCTGAGAGAAAGAGACTCCGACAAATGGTCCCAGAATGTGACGAATCAGAGACTCCAACATACAGTCCTGATGATCAGTATGAGGCAAATTAAGACTCAATAAATCTTTCGGCTGGGAGAGAGACAGCCTTCGAAAACTTGCTGCAACAACAGCAGCGGACTCGGCCATACAACCTCACAAGTGGAGAAATTCAACCATGACTGATTACCGTCTTGTACCAATTTCACGTTAACATTTACTCATGACTCACTGCCATAACATCCTCCCACTCCGAACGTAACTCTACCCATAGTGAGAAAATGTTATAAACTGACGGTTCACACGTTTTCTGCAACGGTTCTCGTTCTTTTCATTTGAGCTATTGCACCACTTTTTGAGATGAACAATCGCTAATTCAAGGCTCTGGATTACTCATTCAACAAAACCGTTTGCGTATGCAACTGTTTCTTACGCGAGCAGATTCTCACTAGCTACGACAGAAGCACGACTACTTTAGGTATCGGAAGTTCGCCGTAATACACCGCAGACAAACCCATACTCGATAAGTAGTGCAACAGAACATGAAGCCGGTAATGCACCCATACTAACATCCACACCGAATACTCCCACATTCGAACCGGTTCAGACACTCACTGGACAATAATAAACTTATCCATACAATTTGCGCAGAGACGCTAGAGTGAGTAACTTTCCTCTACCACGTACCACTGCCGGCTGCAAACCAGAACTAACCACTTTTCCCTGGTGAGGATGAGTGTCATGTTAATTTACTCTCATTCAACGATTATCGTGTATACGTTGCGTTCAACTGTCTATTTTTTGTATTTCATCTCATGTATGCATATTACTAGTAGAGTAAAGTGTTATGTTCTGTATCGGAGTTTCGAAGTCTTCCGCATTCGTTACGGTCGAGATCGCCTACAGACGTCACATTACCCGCCTAAATATTTCATCGGCGCGTTAGACATTCCACATCAATCCAGACTGTTCCGAAAGGTTTATAAACCACTTAAGCAAACAGTCTCACAACAAACAAGGCCTGTTAGCAACACAGAGGACTTGTATGCTTGCGCCAGATATGCACCTACGAAGAAGCTGTGGCACTAGGGATGATACTCTGTAACATTCTCGCGATCTACCGTGGACTGTTTCTGCTGTATAAGCAATGGTTGACTCAGTTCCTCCTCAGCAGCACGAATTTCAGAAAAAGACGTGAATAAGGGTTCCTGAGATTTGCTATGGAGAAATAACACGGCAAAGCTACAGAGCTTGGACAAAAGCGACTAACGGTGGTAATTAGTCGCCATAATCATTTAGATGACTAAATCATGTTCTACAGAACTTGACTATACCGTGCGGGCCTGTCGACGAATAGCTATCAACATGTGAGTAATCGATCTACTGGAACAATGTCGGATTATAAGCAGTTTCCACAGAATGTAAGTCAGAACTATGCATCAAACACCAGCGTCGAAATCAACCTGAACGTTGTGAAAAAGCCCTTCGTAAATAAGAAACAACCTGCGAAGTACAGTTCCGAGGTTCCAGTCTGAGCGATTAATGACTATGTACTAAGTGACGCCTCAGTATAGTCGGGAGTGGGTGTCTCACGCTCCGATTCGGCTATTCGCCCTGAACGCCTCTCGAAATGCTCCCAAATGACCGCTCGTCCAATATACCTTCTGCTGAGGAAGACTTACTCACTGCCCTCTCGTGGTGGAGGTATTTTCACAAAAGTGTTAGGGCGAAGGTGAACGTTCGGCGCTCCATTTGGTTGACTGACTAATGGTCAGTCTAGGGGAGATGGATAAACCCTAATTCCAAACCAACTACGGGTGGCGTATGAAGCGTACAACACTACGCTCATCGGCATCTGTGGCGGAGGGGTGTACTGGGCACTCAGGATGTTTGGCCTCATCCGAAGGGCCTATGAACTGAGTAATCAGCCACCGGCTCCCAGTGGGTTACGGACCCCACGTTTCGTCCCGCTGCCTTACAGGTTTAGCTTTGGATAGCTAAGGGCTCCGGTTGTGTATCCCCAAGAAAACTAGTTGCTTTGGCTTGGACGTCCTAGTGGTATTGCGGCCACAAACAAATCTTGGACTCGAACTATCTATCCCTTCCTCCCCGATTGTACCATGTTTTGTTTGACACAATCTGAAATCAGGCGGGTGTGAAATATATATATGCCAACAATACATCCTCTGAATATATATATATATATATATATATATATATATATAGTGCTAAGGTTAGAGATATAGTGTAGAGTATAGTATCAGAAAATATTCTATCACAGCGTATCGGGCTTAGTAGACTTCGTTGGTTGGGGCACGTGTCACGTGTGACGAACACGTCTACCGTACCATGCCTTGTTTTCTGTTCCTCTTAAGGAGTGGAGGAAACCACGTGGAGGTCAACAGATGACGTGGCAGCAAGGAATGAAAAAATGTACAGTGGACTTGGGAAAAGTGAGTGCCTCACGTCTTCATGGTTGGGGTCCAAAGGATCCCTCAACCAGTTGGCTGGCGACACTGAAAGATGTGATAACGAACCACGAACAGTGGTGATCTTGTTGTGAACTTCTGTCAAATCAGAATGATTGATCAATGTGCGTTTGTCCAACTAGACTGCGTATTCCGTGTGTTGGTTACTAGAGCGTTCTTTCCTTTTCCCACCCCTGTAGATCCACTTGCTGTCCATCTTGTGTATTCATTTTCTTTACTTCTACGTGAAACATGATGAGAAAGGCAGTAGTCAGTGGGGCTTACTGTGTTGTATAACGCTGCCCAATGATGATAATGAGTCAGCGTGCGTCTCAGGGATTTACGCACTTCAATAAATGTGGTATTTGGAAGGCTGGATCTGCACACATCTAACAGAACAACTGTTGTCGAAGTTATTCAGGGTTTGCGAGGCCCACTTGAACGCGAGTCTTGTGTCTTATTGGAATCGGTATATGAGGCTTAGTTGGTCTGTTACCAGCGTCCATTTGGGTCCTGTGCATCCGACTGCATCGATAACTGTGTAGACAGCTCCGCCCGAAAATCAGGTCGTCGGTTATCATCAAAAAGTAACTGCGCTGGACGGGTGGCTTCATCGTTGGCGAGACCACGGACGAGATGTAAACACAAGCGAACACGTACCGAGTTGGGATCTGAGTCCACAGGCGCAGATCAACATAAACGACAATCTTTATTTGATCCACACCAGCGGTGACCAATGACAATGTGGTCATCCTGGGTGGAACGTTGCGAAGATGTAAAAGGATGGCATATGAGTCTATGCCGCTTCTTGTGGCAGAAGATCGTAGTCAACAAATAATCTGTGGCCATGGCACAACTGGACGGGACGAGTGTCGTTGTCAGTGCGATTGGTCGGACGGCAAATTGGCTTCCTTTATGCCTTTCGGAATCCCCCAAACATCCAACTTGGGTGTTGAAATTTTCAGCAATCATCACTACATCCGTTTATCGAATGCTTCGAAACAGCTGGGACAAGTCCTGATAAAAGTCAGAGAAACCGCAGTCAGTGGGCGCATACACGGACACAACGAACGGCGATCGATGTTTCAGTCTGTTGCTATTGACATGCATAGAACCGTTCGGCCGTTCATTCTTTTCGACTTCCTTCTTTATATATTCTAACAAGTCAAAAACAGCTGGGTTTGGGGTGAAAAAGAACGTCTGTTGACAAACGGACGAATTTTGTCCGAACAGTGTGAGATCTATGAAGGGTAGCAATTAAACAGTCCCACAATGCGTTACTGAGACTTAAGATCAGTGGGTACCGGTAGGTTACGTGACGGTTGAAGTTTGTCAGAATCAGGTCAAACAGTTTTGTCTGAAACTTCCAACCCCAATAATCGTATTACTCGGGAACGAATAGGGCTTTTACTGTCATTCGAAGCTAGGTTATACTTGTGAGCAGTCGTCTCACAATCTTTTTGAGCTAAAGTCATGTTCATCCCCCGCAACTCCGCATACGTTTATGTTGTCAAGGTATGCATGTTTACTTTTTTACTTCCAAGTCCTCGTCATGAATTGTCTTGTCAATAAATCGCTGGAAACAAGCTACACCGTTTGTGACATCAAACGGCATGCGCAGAATTGATAAACATTGCCATTAGCTTCAGATGCGGTGGTCTCTTTGATGTTATACACTTTGTAGATCCAATTTGCTATATATCGAGTAGCGGGAAATGTTGTCAACGATGCCATCTGTTCGTGGCAAAAGATAAACGTCTGGGTGGGTATATCGGCGGGTACTTCACTTTACTGTGGCTGGCTCCTTGGAGAGGGTAGGCCGGCTTCGTGGTGACATGATCATGAAGTTTCATGGATGATTAGTACAAGAGATGTCCCAAGCGTCACTCAGCTTTTTTCGAAAGTGCACCTCTAGCCTTTGCACGGCCATGTGCGTGCTGCAGGGCAACAGCATATTAGCACGTCGTTGCTAGTTACTCTCTAGGAGCTCGTTTGGCACTCGATTCAACTGCATTCAACCCTGACGTCCATATAGCCCTTCTGGTTCAGCAGATTTCCTTCACAGCTGTTGGACTACACATCAGATCCCGTCCGCCCATTCACAGGTTACTGTCCTCGCATTCCGAACACCTCGGACCTGGTTCAGCCCGCCGGTCGAGTGGTTTGCTAAGTGATGGCCGCTGATGCATGCTTCAGCTTCGTGGAGCCCCAGATGAGAGCTGGGTACGTGACAGAGACGAACGAGGTGGAAGATGCCAGAAGAAATATGATAGTCAACCAACTCATAGGTGATACTCCTGTCAGACACCCACCGTGAATCTTCATCTATTTTTAACCGTACACACACGTTGATTTCTCTACTTCCACACCTCGCCCCTGCAAACAAATATTTGCATATTCTTCGGGAACTGTATTCGGTCGTAATTGTGGTAGTGTCTCTGAGAGAAGTCCTGTTCCTGTTCTGTCGGGCACTCCTTCGTCTAATATCCAAAACTCACTGAGCTCGCTTCCATTGGCTGATGCTCTTCTTCGCCCCCCATCACGACGAGACTGCACCTTAACGTGGTGTGATGGCTTGCGCGCCTATATGACCCTAAGAGCCCCAGGCGTCGTTTTAAACTGGTCACATTAAATGTGCAAACGCTGATGGGCATAGGACAACAGGTATGTTTAGCTCGTACACTGGAGACCCTTGCCACCGACGTGTGCTGTATTCAAGAGACTCACATCCAAGACTCTAGCTCGGTTATTCGATTGGTGCCCCCTCCCGCCCTGTAAAGTTTCACTTGCGTTTGTATGCGGACCCTGAAGCTGCTATGCTGGTCTTGCTGGCGTAGGTGTAGCTGTCAGTAAGAGGGCTGAGGCTTGACTGGATCCCAGTCGACAGTCGGTTGTGCGCAGGCAGCCTCAGAGGTTCGTGCAAAGTAAGCAAACGCCGTCCTGACAGACGCAATTTGTTTGTCGTCTCGGCTTATGCCCCTACAAACTGCAGCCAAGATGCAATCAAAGATGTCTTCTACCAAAAGCTACACTACCTTCTACATAAAGAAAAACAGGGTGATATCATGATTTTAGCAGGACATGAATGCTAGAGTCGGTCGGCTGTCCTCGAACGAGGTGCATTTGGGTGGCCCTTTTGGCCTCGTTTCTTATCGTTCAGAAAACGGGGAACGGTTGTTGGCTGTATTCAGATCACCGCCTGTTTCTCGCCAGTATGAACTTTAGACGTGGCGTCTGCCCTCTTTGGGTCAGCAATGGACTCAGATAGACCACGTCGCAATTAGCTACAAATGGCGGGGTTGTATACAAGACTGCCGGCCGTACTGGACCACTCCCCTTGACTTCGACCACGCGTCAGTCTGCACTAAGCTATCCATGCGCTTCAGTGGGCGTGCCAAACGTACGATGCAGCAGCGACTAGACTGTGATGTGCTGTCCGATCCGTCTTGCCTCTCAACTTTCCGAAACGCCTCAGCTGAAAAGTTAGGATCAACGCCACCAGACAACATCAACCATCACTGGTCGCTTATCGGGAATGCTTTGTATTCTGATGGCAAAGTGAGTTGTGGCCTGACTCGTCGCGTCGTTACGCCCTGGGATTTCTGCTGAGTCTCCACACCTTCTTGATTCACGCCAGTCCATCCCGGCTGGTAGTCAGCATAATGTAGCACGGCTCATAACGAGACGTGAACTTAAAGCAAGTCTTCGTAGGGATCGTGAAATCTGGTGGTCTATGAAAGCAGCAGATACAGAACATGTCGCTGCTGTGGGAAATTCCCGCAACCTGTTTCATCTTATCCGAGTCACCAGTAGGAAACTAATAGGTGTGAGCGAAACGATCCGTGAAGCTGAAGGGGTCTACCCACAGTTTGCAGCGACGTTTTGTACGCTGGGCGGAGTATTTTTAAGCACAGTTTAGCTGGCCTCCAGCGTCAGCCTCTCCCGTAGCTGTTCCGGCACACGTCCCGTGGTCCGTTTCGACAGATCCACCTTCTGAGGCCGAGATCCGCAGGGAACTTCAAGCCCTAGGCCGTCACAAAGCGCCAAGCTCCGATGGCTTTTCCCCAGCCCTATTTAAAGATGGTGGAATGGAGCTTGTCAGAAAATGTCAAACTTTATTCTCCAAGGTCTGGCACTCTGAGGAAGTTTCCTCCTTGTGAGGGGAATCGATCTTTGTCCTCATCTTCAAGGGCTCGCTCATTAACCGCGCCAATCATGGGGGTATAAGCCTAATCCCGATAGCGTCTAAGCTGCTAGCGTCTGTCCTTCTCCGCAGGTTATACAACGCGCATGAGCAAACTCGCGAGGAACAGGTTGGGTTTCATACCGATAGTGGATGTATCGACCAAATCGTCACCCTCCGACAGCTGTTTGAGCACCGTCACGCCTTCCAAACACCAAACATCGTTGTATTTCCAAACATTCGCGCGGACTTTGACTCCATCGATAGGTCTGCATTGTGGCACTGTTTGTTAAGGAACGGTGTACCTGAGAAGTATGTGCGGGTCCTCAAGGAGTTGTACCGGCATACCGCAGGTCGGATTGGAGCTTATAGCCAGCAATGGTCAGGCAGTTCAACAGGCATTGAATCTCCCGGCGATTGAGGTGTCCAGATATGGTATGTACTCTGCGCCTTCGAAGTGCAAAGTACTTGTTCAAGACTGGCAGGAGCCTGTGCCTGCACTCACCCTTAGTGGTGATCGGTTAGAGGTAGTCAATAGCTTTAAGTACCAAGGGAGCATGATCACAGTTGGTGGTGGTGTTGGAGGGGAGATCACATCACGAACTGCGAGAGCCAGAGCAGCTTTCACGAACCTGCATCATCTGTGGCGTCGCCATGACATCCGACTCTCTCTCAAGGGAAAGGTGTACAACGCCACAGTTCGTAGTGTTCTTCTTTACAGTTGCGAGACCTGGCCCCTGTGTTAAGGATGTCCGGCGGCATTCTGTATTCGACAACCGGTATCTCCGAAGCATTGCTCGTGTCTAATGGGAACATCGGGTGAGAAATGACGAGGTTCGTCGTCGTGTGTTCGGTGCTGATAGTCGACCCCGACAGAGATAACCGCTCTAAACCACCTCCGATGGCTCGGGCACGTTTTGCACATGCCTGTCCATTGTTTACCTTTTCGTGCTCTTTTTACACGTGCTGGGCAAGGCGTGGCGGTCAGGCTATGACTTGGCGCAGGGGCATGAAGAAGGTAGCTTCGGATGGTGCTTCCCGCCTTTCAGGTTGGGGCCCAAGAGATGAGGATTGCCGTTCGTCAGAGAGGTTGAGATATGCCTCAGAACGGAATCCAGTGGCACAAATGCTGTGGCTTGTCTGTTGACTTCCCGTTACCCATAAATGATTGAAGAGGGAGGGAAAAAATGAAAAAAAGTGTACGGTGAAAATACTAACAAAAAAATTTGCTTTCCTTGTTGTAATCTTGATGCTGACTTTTTATCCCCCGCCCCTCGGCTTTGTAATTTTTTTCCGTTGTTGTTGCGTCGGCACTATGCTTGTTCTGAAGCCGGTGTAATTATATATATATATATATATATATATATATATATATATAACATATATATATATATATATATATATATATATATATATATATATATATATATATTAATATATCCTTCGAAGCAGGCAAATGGAAAACAAATGCTTCGACGAACTGAAGTGATAAGGGTTAATTTGGTCAAGCTTCGTTCTTGTTATTCGTCAACCTCATAGTTCAGTGTCCTGATCTTGATTGGTACCTGACATGTACCACCCAGTGAGAAGTGACAATATCCATATAGTAACCAAGTGGCGAAAACAAGTAACGAAGGATCAAAATTATCGAATCGGGTAAGCGAGTGTGAATGGAAGAAGGTCACTTCTTACTGTAACGTACACGGGTATCATAAAAACTAATCGGGTATTGGAGTTAACAAAAGCCCTGAGCATAATTCGGGGTGGTGAGCAGTTTCCATGAAATGATGTGAATGACTGTGCTGATTTACGGGAAAGATGACAGACCCTCTTGTGGAAACCACAGGAATTAGCTCGATCAATATCGCATCCAAACTGCTCACCGACGTTATCCCTCACCGGTTATCCAGCGCCCGTTTAAGGTGAACGCGTGAGAATCAAGCCGGTTTCAAACTTGGTCGGGGTTGTATCGACCATATCTTTAACCACGGACGAATTCTAAAGCACAGGCACACCTTCCGCAGACCCACAATCTTTCCTTGATCCGATAGCGGCATTCAACTCAGTCGATCGCACACAACTTTGGAGCTGCCTCTCATTGAAGGGTGGGCCAATGAAATTTATTTCTCTTTTCCAACGCTTGCTTGCTAACAGGCGAAGCCGAATTCGTGCAAACGGCGATCTTTCTCCCAAGTTCACCATGAGAAGTGGTGTTCGTCAGGGTTGTTCTATTTCGCCTTTCCTGTTCAATTTTTTGATTGAGATGCATATCTAGGCAGCACTATTATCCCGAGAGAATAGCGCTAATGATCTGTACTCCGACAGTAAACTGCATCAAAATATGCGGATGGCTTTTTTCTTCTGCGTCTCGGGTTTTTATGGATAGCCTAAACAACAGTGTACCAATGCTTGGGATACATTTAGTACCTTTAAAGTGCACAATATCGCTGCACGACTAGACTGGCACTACAGCAAAACTTGTTCCTGTAGGAAAAGCCCAAGCCAATTCAGATAGGTTTTGTTACCTAGGCATTTGCATTTCACCAGGTGGTCGGCTATCGGATAAAGTGTCGTCGTGCATACAGAAGATGCATTTGGCTTTTGTCAACCTGTCATGTATGGCGCCGGTGTGACATCCGACTGTCCGTCGAGAGTCGAGAATACACCGCAGCAGTTAGATCTGTTTCTTTATATAGATCAGAAACATTTCTGTTAGAAAAAAGGCGAACACTGTCGGTGTTGAGCATCGATATCTCCGTAATATTGCTCGAATACGATGGGAGCACCGTATTAGTAATGCTGAAGTTGGGTGTAGATTACCGGGAATCAGGCGTCAGTCACAGGAACAAGTAGTAAATTAAAACAGGTTCATGTGACTGAGACATTACACTATATGCATGTGAGTGCAACAGAATGAGTATACTCTATAGTCTCGAAGGTCCGCTGCACTAGATGCAGAGACTCGGGATGGATCCATTCCGAGTCTTGAGAACCAAAAGGTCACCAAGTAGCAATCCCAACCGAACCTCAACTGGGACCCAATCGGATTTTGATTGGGATGCGTAAAGTCTTGGTTGGGATTACCAAGCCTTAACATTGAAACTTTCTACGCATCCCAGTCTGAAACCAGTAGGTTTCCAGTTGGGATCACTTAATTTTTAGGTTCTCAACATGCGTCCCTAATTTTACGTATATTTCTCGACATTCTTATTTGGTTATTCGGAAACGATAGAACCTTACCACTTTCCCCACTTTCATAAAAACACCTGGTTATATGAACAAAACTTGGTAAATAACCACAAATATACCAACATGATTACGTTTAAGTCTGCACGGACGTGGACAAATACACATCCAAAAAAGGATGTAGACATTGATATAATCCATACCTTTTGCCATGACTACATGTACTTACTATGTTTGGGGGGTGATACGAAAGTTACTTCAGTCGTTGCTGAGTGGTCCAAAAGATAGATTCGCCGGTAGAATTCTACATCTCGCCGAGGAACTTGGCAATCGACTTCTGCAGTCCCATGTCGACATACCTTGTGATTTTTCTACGTAAAAGCTGACATATCCACGACACTAGACGCTGGAAAGTCAGCGAATAGCTTCAGTCCCTTTCATACCTGGGTCTCGTGAGCTTGAAGGACTTACTACGAGATTCAGCCTACGAGCATCCTTTGCCCTTATCCATATCTACTTATACTTTGACATCCCCGTTTGTATATCCGTTACCATGAACCATCGTGATAGAACATTCTCTGAACCAGTACCCGACACTCGATTACTGACTTCAGCATTGCTCATCCGGTCATTCCATCTAATCTTGGTGATACTACGTAAACATCGATAGCGGAAAACTCATGCCGACAAATACCTTTCGCACGCAGACCTCAAGTCTCGCAACTATACAACAAAACTGAGCGCACTGCGGCACAGTACACAAGACATTTTAACCTCAGCATTATATCAGTTCGCCGCCACAAGTGCTTCAGTCCAGCGTACGCTCTTTAAGCCTTAAATATGCGCGTGCTCACCTCTACTACAGTGCTCCAATCCGTCGTCACACTGCTGCACACTGCTAGCACCTCCCCATCGAGCATCAAGCTCGGGACCGTTCACGTCCAGTCTTGCAACATCACTTTACAATTTGAAGGTGCAAAGCGCACGCCGGGTGGAGCTACAGCACTTGTAAGTCTATCTAGTGCACGCTGCGTATGTTCTGTGTTTTCGAACAAGCAGACAACGTCGTCCGCGTAATTTAGGTTACACAGCTTTTCACTTTTCTTTAGTCCGATGCCCACATCTTGAAGACTTCGCAAGGCATTTTCCATTATCTCGTCCATGACGAAGTCGAACAGGAATGGAGAAATGGGACATCCCTGTCGAACATCGCTGATCGTTCCGAATGGACTGGATAGATCACCGTAAACACTTACGCGGCCAGAGGCATAACAACAACACAATGACCTTAGTAAAATCACGAACTTATGTGGTATACCTTTTCGATGAAGAGCACTGAATAGCGCTCTTCGGTCAGCTGAGTCGAAGGCACTTTTTAAGTTGAGGAAAACCATCACTGTACTTCAAGCTACCACATAAACGTGTAGTTTTGGAAATGTCAATTGCAAAAGTTTGAAACACTGAATACTGCCACAGGTGAATAACAGACAGCAATGCTACAGAGACCGATAGCTCGCAACAATTTTTTTAGTAGGGCAATAATAATACATTTACCGGGAGATATCAATATCAAATTATCACACTGATTGCGTTGTATACCTCCGGATTTGAGTCTATGCAAAAACAGTTGAATGCCTTATTAGCAGCGAAAACAACACCCATACGCCAGCATTTTACAAACCGGAAAGGGCAACAACGCTGGCTGATTTGCACACGATGGACGTAGAACTCGCCAACTACAAACATTTAGTACCACCACACAACTCACTATTGCTGTGAACTGGTTTTCTACTGTTTGTGTTGTTGTTCGTTTCCCGCATATTCTAATTGTCACTGCATTGTATTTTTCAGCTATATGTACATTTGACAAGTTGATTAAAGTCTTACTTCCAGAACTTCTTATTCTGTGATTGGTATAACGCACGTTGTTGATTCATTACAACTATTACTTCTCTAGGTTTCTCTGTTCGTTCGGAATGTTACGAAATAGCTTCGTGAATCAATACACAAGATGTTGTCCTTCATGATCAGTGACAAGCTGGTGAAACTGTTCTGTTGATCAGGCGGAGTCGGAGAAACCACCGTTTCTCGTCTGCGACCGACGAGTGTAATCAAAGGTAGGTTTTAATTTACTATGCAAATAGCTGAACTTCAGACGCAGTTAATAAAAGCGAACGGTTTAAAGATATCACCGATGTTGATGCCGATAAACGCGCGCAGCGCTGGTTTAACAATGTCAGGGACAGCGAGGTTTTCGGTACAAAACTCAGGTAGGATTTTTCTTACAGATAAACTTAGTGAATGCACACATTACAAAGCAGTAAAACAATGTCTAACGTTAAATTCCTTTCAATTTATTGTTTAGTATGTTTCTTATTAATTTACGTTTTAGTGTTTCGCATTTGCACTGCATCACTGTGTAACAACCCCTATAAGCGCATGCATCTAATAATTGATATATCCGTCTATATCTTTTTTCTTTAGACGTCACACAAGGCTTCCCGGGGGATGGAAGGGGGCGGAACAGACGAATCCCAGGATCAGACAAGCGTATTCATATTAGTATACTTGAATCGGGAATCAACTTCGTTCTCTCCATCATATTATTTTTTGTCTGGACGCTTGCTGCCCCGCGGTTTCCATCTGACCGTTGCATGCGCACGCTACCCGCGCGCTCTCGCAATACGAGCTAATCACTTCCTCTTCATCAACTGTGTTCCTCATCTCATGGGTCGTGGGAGGGAATGCCATGTTTACAGTGTTGGCGTTACGCGAAGCATCACAATGACAGGGGGGGGTGGTCCACGCATGGTAGAAAAAGCAGGTGAACGCGTGCAATTAGGAAACAGCAGGGTCAGCCTCACGTCCGTAATTGGCAAGGTTTTGGAGCGGCTTGTGGCCTCTCGTCTCAAAGGACATATGAAACAATATCAGCTCATGTGCGCACAGCAACACGATTTCTAAAGGAACGGGTCGCGCCTGATCAACTTACCGACTGCACGTGAATGCCGGTCTACTGCCAAGGTCGAAGGACACTACACGGGCGTCATCTTTGTGGACTTCAGTAAGGCTTTTGACAAGGTACCCCAGGATCAACTGCTGTCGAAACTCCGAACTTTTGGTACCGTTGGGTCCGTGCTTCGCCGGATTGAAAACTTCTTAACCGGGATCACCTTCTCCGTGAGAGTTGCGCAGTTTCTGTCCCGGCGGTATCCTGTCACTGGTGGTGTCCCATAAGGTTCTGTCGTTAGACCGCTGTTATTCCTTGCTTTTGTGAATGACCTTCTTCAGACATTGCGGTCCCAGCGCCTCATTTATACTGATAATGTGAAGGTTTGGCGCACCGTTCGGTCAGAGGAGGAGGATGAGCTTCTGTATTTGGATTTACATACAATGGTACGTTGATCCAACTACTGGGGCCTACCGATGAATCCTCAGAATCGATAGAGGGGAGGCGGGAGTTTGCTATTACCTTGGAAACGCCGTTCTTCGGCGAACGGCTGAGGAAAGAGATTTTGATGTTGCTGTCACCGGTAATCTAAAGACTCAGGCCCACATCGACAAAGCTTGCGCATCCATGTGGAGAATATATGGCGCCATTCGCCGTTTATTTGGACGCCTTCCGATGAAAGCTTCCCAAGTGCTATATGCTTCTCACATGTGTCCGCGATTGGAATACTGTGGTCCCACTGCCTAGCCATGCACGGTTGCTGAAGTAGCCTAACTGGAAAGAGTTCAATGGGCTGCCACACGTCATATTGTTGGACTACGTGGCATCAGCTATGAGGGATGACTGGAAGCTACCGGGTTGTTTCTTATTGCTTACAGGCGGATTCGCGATGGCGTGATCTATGCAAAACACATTATTCAAAATATAGGTGCTGAATTACAATGAGAACTACCGCTCCATAATAACAACCACATCCGAGGACATGCGATCACACTGCGAAAGCTAAATTCCACCGACCTGCCGTTGGTATATTGTTTCTCCAGGAGTGACCAACCTCTGGAACTCTTCCTGCTAATGCGGTGGAAGAGGCCAAAGACAGTATTTTCGAGGTGAAACTAAACACATTCCTGGGGGAGCATTTGTAAGGGACCAACATATAACCAAACCAATGGAGTTTACCGTGACGAAGCCTATACGGGACGATCCCACTGCCCTTTAAAAGAAGACTGAAGTCTTAACCGACCTTACATACTCCGTTTCACTAATTGACAAGTCCTTTTACTTATACAATCAGGTGTTTTACAGAAACGGAAAAAGCGGAAAGGTTCTACTGTTTCCGAATAACCAAATAAGAATGTCGAAAAATATACGTAAAATTAGGAACGCATGGTGAGAATCTAAAAATTGAGTGATCCCAACTGGAAACCTACTGGTTTCAGACTGGGATGCGTAGAAAGTTTCAATGTTAAGGCTTGGTAATCCCAACCAAGACTTTACGCATCCTAACTAAATTCCGACCGGGTCCCAGTCGGAATTCGGTTGGGATTACTACTGCGGTCATCATGGGCTGTGAACTACAAGGTTCCATGAAAATGGAGGCACATACATAAATGCAAAGTCACCAACCATATGGGATGAAGTTTTTTTGGTATTATTGTGAACTAAACGATGAGTCAAGTTAACAGCAAAAGATTCAGTAACTACGCAGAGCCTATAACTTTTTCATGCGGGTTAATTAGGGTTGCGAAGCTAGAACGAGTACAGCGGGTTGCCACTCATCTTGTCATTGGATTACATGGGATTAGTTATAGAGGTCGTCTCCAAGCCACCGGATTGTTCCCAGAGGCATATCGTAGAATTCGCGGTGATCCCATCTACCCCAGACACGTTCTCCGTGGGGATTTAGGGCCAGAGCTGGTGACATACTTTTCTTTGTGGGCGAACAACCGTACTCGAGGTCATTTGTTGACGCCTAAAAAACAACGCTCAGTGGACCTGCCGCTGGTTTGCCGCCTCTCAAGGAGGGTGACGAGTTCATGGATGGCATTGCCAGCAGAAGTGGAGAGAGGAAAATGACCACACATTCAAACGAACGCCTGAACGTCTTTTTCCCAAGGTGGTAGCAGGGCATGTACATCTAAGTTTACGCCCCTAGCGTTGAGGTGATTAAGCTCCTACGTGATACTGCTCTATTGCCTCTGATTTCGAAGAATGAAAGGTAGTCAAAGGCTATAATTATTTTCTCGACAGTAAATATCATGCGTAAACAGTAACATTGTGAAGAAAACTTCGTAACTCACTTCTGGTGATGTTGTCTTTCTAGGAACACTTGTCTCTTCGGGAGACCGTGGTATCTGGCCGGGGAAATCATTTGAATACCGACCCTTAAAGTAGTACGTGAGCAACAAAAGAAGAACCGTGAACACCGTCGCCACCAGTACTACTGTATCACAGCAGAAAAACGATACTAAAGATTGAGATTCTGAAAAAGTCATTCAGTTACGATTGTACACAACAAAACCAAGCAGGTCACGAAAACGGCAGGCGATGCCGCCAAGAGATCAAATCGATCGTTTCGCATTATACGACCTTGAAGTGCAGTGTAGTTCAGTTCAGTTCAGTTCAGTCTGCACAGGACAGGTAATGGCCACGGCCAATCGAGCGTCCAGAATTCCTTCGATGGTATGCACACCAGTTATGCACCCACCACTGCCAAGTGTATTTCGTCGAATCCCCGCTAAAAATGAGAGGGAAACGGAAAACCTCATCGCACATCAACTGCGAGAGACATTATGCATCGTCAGCGTCCACTGAGACTGTATGCAATGAGGGAAAATGTCTGCTAAAACATACTCCAGAAGGACCACTGTGCTTCCCGTCATCCATCTAGTTGATATACTCAAGGCTCACCACAAGGAAAGATCTCGTACCACTTGCGATCAAGGGCACCTTTGAAGGATTGGACTGTCTGCAGATCTACCATTTCACCAGGCAGACCGCTCCAACTGTTCACAACCCTGTTGCTGAAGAAGTGCGATCTAGCCATCAACCTAGATCGGGCTTTTATCAACTTCTTTTCGTGTACCCTTGTTCTGGAGTCTACGGCCACTTGGAATAGACTATCTGGTCTAAGGCCAGAAAAGCCCTTCATTACCTTGAACGTTTCTATGAGATCCCCTCGACGTCTCCTCCTTCCCAACGAGAAGTGATTCAGGTCACAGAGTCTCGGCTCGTAAGTCTTACCCCTCTGCCCTTCAACGATTCGCGTGGCGAGACGTTGGACTTTCTCGAGGCAGGCGGCGTCCTTTTTGTAGAAGGGTTACCAAGCCTGCTCGCTACCTTCTAAGTGAGGTCGTACTATAGCCATGTAAATTGGTACGAATACCTCCGGCTTCCGGCAAGACAAAGCTGATCGCAGTCTAAAGAGCTCCCCACGAGCCTCATGCGCAGCAGCGTTGCACTGCCCCGACCATTTGAAGTCACTGTTCATGATGACCCCCAGGTCTTTAACCCTACTGGCTGCCTCTACGGTGAACAGCCCTTGGTCATGAGCGACAGTTAGGCTTTCTGTTGCCCTTGACAACAAATGCTTTTTTTGAGCGTTTAGAGATAAGTCCCATTTGTATGCCCAGTTCAGGACGGTACCTATTTCCCTGCCCAAGTCCGCCCTACCCTCAGATCCAACAATCTTCACATCATCCGCAAAAATAAAGCTGGACGATTGAAGAGTGGATGCTAGGTCATTAATAAATAACAAGAATAGGACCGGGCCTAGGACGGATCCCTGAGGTACACCACTGGTGACGTTCACCAAACTGGAGCACCTGTCCCCCACTTTGACGTAAAGCGTCCTGTGGGAGAGGAAGTCCTCCAGCCACCTATATACTGGCCCACCCACACCGAAAGTCTCCATCTTGCGTAGCAAAAGACGATGATTAACGGAGTCGAACGCCTTGCTAAAGTCGAAGTAGCATACCTCAACTTGCTTACCTTCGTCCAGTCGTCGAGTTACTTCGTCTAAGAAGCATGAGAGATTGGTCAGGCAAGATCTATTCTTCAGGAATCCATGCTGCGCCGGACTTAGCATGGAGTGCTGCAGTAAGTGCTGGCAGATATGTGCACGGATGATCTTCTCGAGGACTTTACAGAGTATGCTAGTTAGGCTTACCGACCTGTAGCTCTGCATGGCCGACTTAGGCCCACTCTTATGTATTGCCACGACTGCCGCGACTTTCCAGTCCTGAGGCAGCTTTCCCTGGTCCAATGTCGATCTGTACAGTCTGCATACCGATGGAGCTATGATATCCGCCAACGGCTTGATGATAGCTGGATGAATGCCATCTGGGCCCGCTGACTTGTGGCTGTTTAAATCCTGTAGGTACTTACGCACGCATTCCTCTGAGAGATCTAGCTCGCTTAACTGAGAAGGATGCACCAGAGCCAGATCTACTCGTACCTCACTATCTATCCTATGTACACTACCAAAGTATTCCCCCAGGGCGTCTACTTTGCCCTGGTCGTCAGTGACAATACCATATTCTCTAGTGGATAGCGGACCTACGGCATTTCTTGTTGAGCCTTTAGACTGTGCATAGCTGTAGAACTTCTTCGGCTGTTGTCTTACAGACTGGGCCAATTTGAGCTCAAATTCCCTCTTAGAAGTTCTCAAAAGGCTTACAGTCTCGTTTCTCAGCTTCGTATAGCGGTTCCAGGCTAGCTGACTGCCGGAAGCTATGTACTGGTTCCAAGAGCGGTTTCTAAGTCTGATGGCCTTGGCTATTGCAGCCTTCCACCACATGGGTTCGCCCTCCCCACTCCTTCGTTTTAAGGGTGCGAACTCTTCCTGTAGGGCAGTCAGGGATCCATTTATGGCCTGCCAGCGCTCCTCCACAGTAGCCTCCTCTGGCGCGTCCCAGGTCAAACCCATCGCCTTATTACGAAGCCTATCTATGTCCATACTACCAAAATTCCTAATCAGCCTTGAGGGTACCTTCGGTTGCCGCATGCATAGAACTATTTTGACACACACGTGGTCACTCTTTCCCAGCGGTGCACAATAATGCAGTCCAGCCACATCGTTGGGGAAGTTCGTTATAGCTAGATCCAGCAAGGATGGAACGCATCCAGTCCTACAACTGGTATTCTCCCTAATATGCTGATGCAACGCATTATCTTGCAGCCATTCTAAGTAGGTATGCTCCTCCGATCCCGGCACGCAGACCTCGGCCACCAGTCGATGTGCGGAAGATTGAAGTCACCCAATTTGCACAGAACTATGTGTGGCTAGAGCCAATCGTGTGTCCAGATAGTTGTGCTGTCGGCGCGTTTCCGTAGCTCCCAACACTGCGTGATTTTCTTTTTCTGAAAGGCAGAAATTTTGTGCAGTATCAGCCCTGGCAGAATAGGGTGGAAACAATAAGTAAATTCCATCTGACCCTAAAAGCTGCTTAACATAACTCGGGGTATACTGCCACCCAACATAGGTCTACGGCTTTCTTAAAAGCCTTCACTGTTGTGATATTTAGAACCTCCTCCGGGAGCTTATTCCAATAGGGTACCACTCTATTTGAGAAGTACTTCGCCCTAATTTGGAGCCTCGAATGCTTCCTTTGTAATCTAAGGCTATGCCTCCTTGTGCCTCTCTCGGGGATCAGAGAGAAAAGGTATTCTCGACCTATTCCTGACATTCCTTTCATTACCTTGAAGGTTTCTATCAAATCCCCGCGAATGCGCCGTCTTTCTATCGAGAATATGTCTAGGGCACGGAGACGCTCTGTGTAGCTAAACCCCCTTTGCCCAGCCACCATTCTAGTGGCTAGCCCTTGCACTTTCTGCAGACAGTCGATATCTTTCTGGTAGTACGGTGCCCAGGCCTGCAAGCAGTACTCCATATGCGGCCTAACTATGGCCTGATATATGGGAACGAAAATCTCCGGATCTCTACACGACAGAATGGATCTAACTCGAAAGAGTTCTCTCCTGGCCGTATTGGCTGCTGAAGTGCACTGCTTTGACGGCTTAAAGCTGTTGCCTATTATAAAGCCCAAGTCTTTGACCTGCGAGACTACTTGCAACGAACCCACACCATTCTCACTAGCCCCCGTATTGGTGGTCAAGCATTGACACCTGGTGAGGTTTAGTGGAAGGTCCCATTTGCGTGCCCAGTTTTGTACTGCTAACACGTCAAGTTCTATATCTACTCCAGCTATCTTGACGTCATCGGCAAACATAAAGGTGGGGTTTGTAAGCCCACGTGATAGGTCGTTGATGAAGATGAGGAAGAGCAGAGGGCCGAGCACCGAGCCCTGTGGCACCCCACTTGTTACACCTTCCGGTTTTGAAAAACGACCCCCCACCTTAACACTGAAGGTTAGCCCTGCTACGAAGTTATTTATCCATTGTCTTGCCTTTCCAACGATTCCCATGGACTGCAGTTTGACGTCCAGAAATCTCTGGTTCACAGAATCAAACGCCTTGCTGAAGTCCAAGTAACAGACCGCAATCGATTTCCCTTCATCCAGACGCTTGGTTACCTCATCGAGGAACAGCAGGAGATTCGTCAGGCAGGATCGCCCTGCCACAAACCCATGCTGAGCATTTGATATGAGGTTGTGTTGAACCAAATGCCCAGAGATCTGTTTCCTGACTATTCGCTCCAGGCTCTTACACAGTACTGAAGTCAAGCTAACCGGCCGGTAATTTTCCGCCTTTTGCCGGGGTCCACTCTTGTAAATGCCTACCACTGTTGCTCTCCTCCAGTCTCCCGGCACAATTCCCTATCTAAGTGACGTTTCATACAGCTTCGTCACCGGAGCCTTCAGGACCTCGGCCAGAGGCTGAACGATTGCTGGATGAATCCCGTCTGGACCTGCTGCTTTGTTTCTATTCAAAGTTTGCAACTCCGCGTACACTTCTTCTTCTCCTACAGTGAGTTCAGTTTAGTTCAGTTTGCACGGAACTATATGTGGCTAGAGCCAATCGTGTGTCCAGATAGTTGTGTTGTCGGCGTGCTTCGGTAGCTCCCAACACTGCGTGACTTTCTTTTTCTGAAAGGCATAAATTTTGTGCAGTATCAGCCCTGGCAGAATAAGGTGGAAACAATGAGTAATTTGCGTCTGACCCTAAAAACCGCTTAACCTTTTTGGGGGTATACTGCCACCCAACACTGGTCTACCGTGTAGGTACCTGTACATTTCCGATTTTTTCATGATTTTCAACGTCCCTTGGTGCGACACTCCTTTTTTTGTACGGACGTTTTAACGTAAAACACACACACCTTTTAATCGTCAACACCGCGCGATACAAAAAGGCTGTAAATAAATCTTTCATTCTGGCACGGTCTCATCTTCTGGTTTGGAGTGTCTTGGAATTATATCGGTAGGAACTAACTGTGAGAAACAAAACATTTTAGAAGCTTCAACGGCGTCTCTTTGCACTTCGCTCAATACCATCCTATTCTGTTCAACGGATGACTGTCAGACTGAACTGAACTGAAGACATTGGCGGATATTGGCTCTTCGGTGCTCGTTTCCTGATCACAAGAACACTGAACAACTGTGAGTTTGAGTCCCACCTTTTGTTTCATTTTAATTCTTAATGTACATACACTTTTGGCCTTTTTATCACCGCACGCTCCTCCGCCCACCTTAGTTTGCTAGTGCTGCCTTAGATATTGATGACAATAATTTAGTGTACCACATAAACAGAGAAGTACGCTACAACCGCTTTCCCAAGAGCCTCCACTGTTGAGGTATTTATGACCTCCTCCTGGAGCTTATTACAATAGGGCACCACTCTATTCGAGAAGTAATTTACCCTAATTTGGAGACTCCAGTGCTTTCGTTGCCACTTAAAGCTGTCTCCTGTGCCTCTCTCCGGGATCGGAGAAAAAATCGTCTCGACCTTCACCGGACAGTCCCTTAATTACCTTGAAGGTTTCTATGAAATCCCCGCGAAGGCGCCGCCTTTTCATCTGGAACAGATCTAGGGCACGGAGAGGCTCTGTATGGGCGAGCCCCTCTTGCCCGGTCATCATTCTAGCGGCTGGCCCTTGCACTTTCTCCAGACAGCCTTTATCTTTCTGGTAGTACGGTGCCCGGGCTTGCACGCTTCGTGACCTCATCGAGGGACAGCAGGATCGTCCTGCCACAAACCCATGCTGAGCGCTTTGTATGAGGTTGTGTTGAACCAAATGCCTGGTGATCTGTTTCCTGACTTTTCGCCCCGGGCATTCGCGCAGTACTGAAGCTAAGCTGGCCCACCGGTAATTTTCGGCCTACTGCCGGGGCCCGCTTTTGAAAATTCCTACCACTGCTGCCTTCCTCCAGTCTCCCGGGACAGGCAATGGCCACGGCCAATCGAGCTTCCAGAATTCTTTCGATGGTAAAAATACCAGTTATGCACCCAACACCACCCAGTGTATTTCGTCGGATCTCCTCTGGAAATGAGAAGGAGGCTGAAAACCTCACCCCACATCAACTGCAAGACATATCATGCCCCATGAGCCTTCACTAAAGCAGTACGAAACAAAATAAAACATTGATTAAAAAGTTTTACAGAGAGACTGCAGTGCTACCCGTCGTCTTTCTATTTAACCCACTCAACTCTCACCCCAAGGAAACATCTCGTACCACTTACCACCTACGACACCCTCGAGGGACTGAACGGTCTACAGGTCTACCATTCCATCACTCATTACTTTCCGAATGTTCGCTACCCTGTCGTTGAAGAAGTGCCAAACGGCACTCCACTTCAATATTAAAGCCGCGCTCCCCCGTCATAGTCTCTGAGCCAAAACAAGACCCTGCTACAACCATCAGCCCCGCCGTACTACTTCCAATCCGTCCTCCGAGCCGTTGACAAGTGTTGTCACCCGCCGCCCTCGCTCTAACGACTCTACCAACTACCCACCAGCTGCTAGCTCAGCCGCGACACTTCGTTTCTATCCTCATAAGTGCCGCTCTAATCCCCCCACAAGCCTACCTGGTACTCCTACCAGGTCCGCACTTGCCCAACTAACCACCCCACCCATTGCCCCCCACTCTCAATCGGCTTCTGCTTATAGCGTACTCTCGGATCCTCCAGATGATAACCAACTGAGCCACCACCCGGATTCATCTAACGCCATCGTCCCTATATGCAGGAGTGACCTTCAGGGCCCTGCCAGTGCCACTCACCCTTCCATTGCCTCGCACCCCCTTCCACTGTCTTTCCCTCTCTCTGATCGCATGGGTCACACCAATCCTCCACCTCCGTTGCTACTCTATATCCCTCCCTGCCCCCAGACACCAACCCTCCATACTATAGCCCCAGCATGCCTCCGCTGTTCCCCCCTGCTCACCTCCACCAACCCTCATCTAACCCTGAAGTACCACGTACATACCCTAGCAGATACTCTAGGTTAGTACCTGTATCCCGCCTCCTCGCCCCACCTCCCCACTTACCGGCTCCCCTGCCCCTCATAAGCCTCCAAACCTTTCCAAATTTCGCCACTCCCTTCCCGCCCTTCACCCCACACTGCGTCCCAGTTACTCTCCCACATGCCTTCACATCCATACCGACCTACCGGCCTTATACTGACTCTGCCCAACAGGTAGGTTACCTGCAGTCAAGATCTCGTTTTTTTCCTGACCGGTGCCCTCCGCACCCGTGGCCATATTGCTAGTCGCCCTATAGACCATATCGATAAACTTTCACAGACTCTTATCACTGATCGCTCCCCACTCGATGTCATGCCACTTAGCACCTTACACCACGCACTCCCCCCTGTCCACCCTGCTTCGACAGATATTCCTAACCTCTCACTTTGCCATATGGTGCCCCCTCCCTTTGCACCGTGTGACACCCCTCCGGCCCACATCAGCGGTGTGCTGCACACCCACCGTATTGATCACCCACAGCGATCGGCTGCGCCTAATGCTAACGCTTCTCCTACTTTCCTTCCCCCACCCAACACCGCCTGCCCTCCCCCTTCTACTGACTCTCTATCCCCACTGAGACTCAACTCCTATCGCTACAGCGATCCCAATAGTCTTGCACCTGGCATCCATGCTTTGCGCACACCGACACTGAACTCATTCCCACTAGTTCTTATTAAAGCTCGCTCAATAATTAGAAAAATATCGCACCTGCGATCTTTGGCATTTACGTCAAACGCTGACATTACACTAGTAACTGAATCCTGGTTGTCAGATGATGCTTCGCTTGACCTTGTTCGCATAGCTGGGTATCAATGCTTCTCGAACACCTGCCAATCCAGGCGTGGAGGGGGCTGTTTAGCCGTTGTCAAATGCACTATCCACGCTAGTGTTATCGACCACCCCTCTCTTCTCCTTATTGGGGATTCTCTATGTCTATCTATTCACGCCTCCCCCCAGAACCTCCTCCTTGGCTGCGTCTACGTCCCCCCGGTCTGGAGCCTGCAAAAATTGACTCTGCCGTGGATGTCTTCAATGCTGCGCTTGACTACCCTGCCGGTGCAAAAATTATTGCGGGTGACTTTAACTTTCCTTCAATTTGCTGGTCCTCCCATACTAGCCCTCCCGCCCTCTCCACCTTCATTTCTTGTGTCCGTCTTGGTGGATGGACCCAACATGTCTCCTGCCCTACTAGGGGGAACAACATCTTGGACCTAGTATTCTCCATTAATATTCCTGATATGATCACCCAGACTACTGATCACTTCCCGGATAGTGCCCACCGCATTGTCAGGTGCAAGTTCAGCTGCTTCAGCTGTTCTCATCCGATGCAATCCTCTCCCCCTGTCCTGACTTCCTACAGTTCCCGTAACTGGCCCCTAGTGCCAATGATAATCCGCTCCCCTAACTGCGATACATTTTTTCTTTCATCCGATCTCCTCACTGTTATGAACTCTCTCTACTCCAACCTCCTACAGTGCCTAAATACCGCCAACCCATGTGCCGATCCACGCCCCAAATCCAGCAGCTCACGCCTGTCACTTTTAGAGCGTAAGCTGTCTAAGATGCAACTTACCTTCGCTAGATCACACGACTTTACAATTCTCCTGCGCACAAACCAGCTACAACTGAGGCTGCGTTGCATGGTCGATTCGCATCTGAGAAGGCAAGAGGCCATCGCCCTAGCACATCCAAACAAAGCGTGCTACCTGTCCAACCTGCTTAGTAAAAGGTCCAATCAATCCAATCATACCTCGCCCAAGTTCCTCATCTGTGGCTCATCTACCGCTAATACTCCAGCATCTATTTCTGAGGCCTTCAATGAGCATTCTTCTTCCTCCCTTATAAGCTGTCCTGGTATTCCCCCTCCTACAATCCACCCCTGCACCTCTGCCTCTCATCGATTCCCTTCACCCATCTAGAAATTGAAAAATCAGTTTCCTCTATTAAACCTTCCTCTAAACCGGGACCAGATGATCTCCCACTGGCCCTCCTCCGTTTCGGTGGTCCTGACCTCCCTTTATTGTTACTTAATATGTATACCACCTCCATGAAAGACCATCGTTGTCTCAAGAGGATCATTTAACTTCACAAACGGTACGGCAAGGTACTAGAGGCCTCAAAAACAGCTCGAGGTTCCTCTCCCATGGCGCACATGTGCTGACCCGCGGACCGATGACCGAAAGTATGTTCTCCAACGTCTACTACGACTGAAATAACGCTTCATTCGAGACCAGGATCTGTGGGAACGACACTCGGAATTAATGAAGCGAAACGAAGCTCTCGGCTACTTTGAAAGGGTGCCTGCCAACACCGACGGCGGAAAGGGTACCTGGTATCTACCTCACCACCCGGTGATCAACTCCAAGAAACCCGGAGTGGTTTTCGACTCTGCAGCCAAGTTCCAGAGCAGGTAGTTAAACGATCGCCTTCTACAAGGACCTCACTAGACCAAACCACCAATCGCAGTTTTGTATATTTTCAGAGTGGGTAGAGTGGCCCTGTCCGCCGATATCAGGGAAATGTTTAACCAGGTGAAAATACCGGTGGGAGAACGAGATGCGTTGCATTTCTTGTGGTGGGTAGAGAACGACCGGGACAACGCAGTGGTAAATTATAGGATGACCGTCCACCCATTTGGAGCCATGTCGTCACCTTTCCGTGCGAACTACGCCCCTCGGGAATCTGCGAATAAACATGGAGATCTAGTCCATCGGTCGATGGTAGATAGCGTCAGCAAAAATTTATAAGTCGACGACTATCTTGGGTCGTTCGATGATATAGAATCAACCCTAGCTCAGTTCGGAGACCTGACAAGGCTGCTAGAAGAGGGCGGCTTCCATCTAACAAAATGGATATCGAAAGCTTCAGAAGTGCTCGAGGTCATTCCGTACCAAGAGAGGGCCAAAAAGGTTAGAGGTTTGGACGGCTCTCCACTCCCTACAGAAAGCACTTTACGAATACAATGGGACGCGGAAACGGACGACTTTGTCTTCGGGCTAAACTTTCCCGAGCTACCAATAACCGGTCGAGGCATACTATCTGCTGTCTCTGGCTTGTTCGACCCGCTCGGTTTCGTCTCACCATGGCTGCTACTCGGAAAGATCTTGTTGCGGCGGCTGTGCCGCAAGAAAGTTGATCGGGACCAGTCACTGGACCAAGAAGACCGGCTGGAAATTAGGAGACAAGGATTCCACGGTGTTTGACTCCTGGTCATGCGACACGGACAGGAGAACTACATGCCTTTTCCGATGCATCTGAAGTCGGTTATGGAGCTGTGGTGTACGGACAGTAGTGCACAGGAGATGGACGATGTACTACGGGGATCCTGTTCGCTAAAGCCCGCGTTGCCCCACTGAAGTCGGTCCCGATCCCACGCCTTGAACTCAGCGCAGCCGTGTTGGCACTCAGGGTGGTGCAAGCTGTGAAGAGATGTTTCGATCTCTACATTTCTTCGGTGAGCTTCTGGACGGATTCAACGATAGTACTTTACTACATTAACAACGTCCAGAGCCGGTTTAGTACTTTCATTGCTAACCGACTCACGGTTATCCACTATGAATCAGCTATGAACCAGTGGAACCATGTCAGGTCTGGCGATAATCCAGCCGATCTGTGCCCCCGAGGTGCCACCAACTTCAGGCAACTGGACACGTGGACGAGAGGGCCAAACTTCCTGCAAATGCCTAAACGGGACTGGCCCGCGTTCGAGTTAAATCCTCCTACGGAAGTAGAACTGGAGATCGAAGGTGCAGTAATAGCGGCCAACGTCGTCGAAGCGACATCCATCCTATCGCGATTGGTCAGGTTTTCTTCCTGAATGAAGACACTTCGTTCGTTAGTTTGGTTAGCCAAGTTCAAGAGAAATTTAGTAGCCATGAGAGGGCTACGCCCCTCAGGCCGGATGCCGGTCGGCCCGATAAGCCTCGATGAGTTACAATCTGCAGAATACGATATTTTCAGAATGATACAACGCGAGGCTCTCGCCCGAGAGCTCGAGAGGGCGGAAGAAGTGGGACCAATTGACAAAGAAATATAATCTCCAAGAGGCGAATTGAAGCGTTTAAACCCCAAACTAATTGATGGACTGCTGCGAGTGGATGGTGGGTTGACCTACGCCCACCCGAGCTTCGACACAAAGTATCCTATACTGCTGTTTGCGAGGCAATCTGTAGTAGAGCTAATGGTCCAACACGTCCACACCGTGGAGGGACATGCCGGGGAAAGTCACGTGACGAGCGTCATCCGAGAGCGTCTTTGGTTGCTGAGAGGACGAGAGACTATAAAACGCGTAATCCGAGGTTGTGTGCAACGTAGGAGGCGCAATGCCACGGCGGGCAAACAAATTATGGCCCCACCACCAGGATGCGGAGTGGCTGCGGGCTGGTGGCCGTTCAGCGATACCAGGTTGGACTATTTCGGGCCCTTGTGAATCAAGTGTGAGAAGAGATTAGAAAAGCGGTATGGATGTATCATGACGTGCTTGAAGTCACGCGCGGTACATCTAGAAGTTACACATTCGATGACGACCGATCCTGCCCTACGGGCCTTGCAGAGATTTATCCACCGAAGAGGCGTACCGGCCGATATATACTCAGATAATGGGTCGAACTTTGTGGGCGCTCACCAGGAATTGCAGCGTTGGCACAAGAACATAAACAGGGACGAACTGCAGGATCGAACCGTGGCCTACGGCATACGATGGCATTTCAACCCCCCACAGGCCAGTCACCGCGGCGGCGTATGAGAACGCATGATCCAGTCCGCCAGACGAATATTGCTGTCGATCATGGAGCAACAGCCGCCCGACGACGAGACGCTGAACACCGTCATGACTGAGGTCGAGAGAGTTCTGAACAACCACCCCGTGGTTCCAGTAATGAATGGCGACTCCACCCACCTGGCTCTCACCCCGAACAACTTATTGACGTGAAGGTCGAACGGGGGTTTCCAAGGGCCGGTAAACCTTCATGGGAGCTACCTCCACGGATGGAAGCAAGCGAACTATCTTGCCAAGGTCTTCTGGGGGCGATGGCTTCGGGAGTACCTACCGGCTCTGCAGACTCGGCAGAAGTGGCGGGTCAAAACAAGACCATTCAAGGTTGGGGATGTGGTGATGATCGCAGACGAGCGCGCAGGTTTCAGCACCTGGTCCTTGGGAGTAGTTATGGAAACCATCGAAAGCACTGACGGAATGATAAGAACGGTGAAGGTGAAGACAGCCAACGGAGTGCTCGTTCGCGACATACGCAGTGTTAACCTACTGGAGAGCGAAGGCGGAGAAGCTGATAACGCTGAGTCCCAGGAGACTGTTTCCCGCTAGTCATCGAGGTGGGTAAAGTAGCATCATGTATGGAAGCCATCGCGACAAACTGACTTATCGAGCCGTCATACACCCCGACGCACACTCACCTAAATTGTGCTCGTTACACCACATGGTTCCCGTCAAACCCGTTACAGTGCTCACAATCATTCGTTGACGTTACAGGAGGTTTTTTCCGATATTTGGTGATACGTGCGATTCCATTATACATCCAGACACATACACACATATTCACTGCACTCTACACCCCACAACCCCTACCAAAAATGTGATGGTGTTCGTCGTTTGTTTTTGTTGACTTTACCGAATGCCTTTTGCATATATAGAAGTAGCTGAGCTTGGGTCACGCACACATACCTACATTTTACTCGATTATGCCGAATGGTCCCCGTCGAACACGTTGCAGTGCTCACATTCTTTCGTTGACGTTGCAGAAAATCCTCCTTAGATGTGTGGTGATACTTGTGATTCCATTATACATTCAGACACATACACACATACCCGATGCACGACATGTCACGCAACCCATATCAAACCTGTGATGGTGTTCGCAACTTGCTTTTGTTGACGTTACTGAAATGTCTTTTGCACACTGTTTCAATGGACAGTGTATCCGCCTCTACTCCCCTTTCTATTGCAGAGGCCTTCAACTCATTCTTCGCCTCAACTATGGCCCCTATTATTAATGTTGACCCTCCGCCTCTTCCCCTAGTTACCGCTTCAACTCTGTCCACAGTGGAATTTGACGCCTCAATTATCTCCCAATTATTAACCACTTTCAAGCCATCATCTTACCCAGGACCTGACGGCTTACCGCCCACTGCAATAGTTAAATGCGGACCTGACTTACCTTACCTACTACAGAATATACTTACTCTATCAATGAACTCCAGTCTGGTGCCTGCAAACTGGAAATGCTCAGTCATAATCCCGCATCACAAGAAAAGTCCACTGCATGAGGTAACAAACTACCGTCCCATTAACCATACACCTGTCCTCTCTCGGCTAATGGAAAAAATCGTAAAAGAACACATAGTCAAGCACCTCTTTCAATTGGACGTTATTAATCCTCGACAACACGGCTTCCTTCGATCAAGATCTTGCGCAACCTGCCAGCTCGATTTTTTAAATCTCATCACTGAAATGGCAGACAGTGGAATGGCCCTTGTAGTACTTTACTTGGATATGTCAAAGGCATTTGACCGCGTGCCACACCCACATCTTCTGGCCAAAATCCGATCATTTGGCATTACTGACCCTTTACTATCTTGGATTAATTCTTACCTGTCTAATCGCTCTCAGGTTGTCTCGATAAACGGACACTGTTCCAAGCCTAAACCAGTTACAAGCGGTGTTATACAGGGTAGCGTCCTTGGCCCTCTGTTGTTCCTCATGTATATAAACGACATATTCCTCTCAGTGAGCCATGGCACCCAATTTCTTTTTGCTGATGACATTAAAATTGTATACTCATTCAAGCCTGAATGCATCGCCTCGGCTATCTTAAACATCTCTAAAGACATATCTGCACTCCACAGATGGTGTTCAACTTGGCAGATGAATTTTTCCGCCGACAAATGTGAGGTTCTTACTTATAAATGCAAGCTACCTCCAGGATCCTTAACCGTTTGTGGTTCAACCATTGCTAACAAGCAAATAGTTCGGGACCTTGGCTTAAACTATTCCTGCACATTTAATTTCTCGGAATATTCGGCCCTCCAAGTCGCTAAGGCCAGAAAGTGTCTAGGGCTAATATTTCGCTCCTTCCAACTTCGAGACTGCATTCTTTTCCTTTATAAATCTCATGCCAGGCCTTTATTAGAATACTGCCCACTGATCTTTTCTAGTATGCGGAAATCAGAAAGAATTGGTATCGATTCAGTTCAACGTAGTTTTACCAAGCGACTGATTGGATGGAGCTCAGCCCTCACTTATAAAGAACGCTGCTTATTTTTTAAACTAGACCCTTTATGGCTTCGCCGTATGAAACTGAACCTTATCTTTTTGTATAACATCCTTCACAGTCGGACATATACTTCTAATCCACTGCACTTTGCGCCCGTTTCTAGCTATCCACTACGTTCTAGAATTCTTACCCTTTCAACCCCTATTACCAACACCAGCTTACGTTCACATTTCTTCATCATAGTGTACTCTAACTTATGGAATAAATTACCGTTAGAAATACGCAGTTCTACTTCCAGCCATCGGTTTAGAAGTGCGTTGGATAAATTCCTCACGGTCACCCAAACCTTACAGCTCCTAAATGTAGACATGTCCGATGACCAAGCCTATGAGAAGGGTCTAGACTTTTGAATCGCGCAAACACCGGCGGTCTATGACAGATGAAATTAAATAACCATTCTTAGTTTTTCCGCCTTCTGCAATCGAAAAACTAGTCTCAGAGAGTCACTGTCTATTATTGTTGCCTATTTGTATCGATTCTCATTTATCCTCAGCTGGGAGCATCCCAGACTGCGCTCCTCTACTTTTTCTCTATTTCCAGACCTTCATTCTTGCGTACCTTTCTCTCGATGACTCTTAATACTCTGGAGACCACACCGGTCACTAACCCGGCCTACGCATCTACCTGACCGTTGGCTATTCATACGCTACCCGAATGACGCTTCCTTGGTTACGTTCCGGGATCCCCTGGTGCCTGGTCGCCTGATCGCGGACTTCCTGATGCCCACGGCCGTTTGGCCCCACCAAGAAAACTCATGTCAATCACAACGGTGCGAGGCGCGGTCAGATCCACCGCTTTGGCCGGCGCACATCGGGCGTGCAGGCCAACTGCAATGATACGCGGGCGCAACTAGGCCGGCGGATCGCACCTCCTGTCACCAGAATTGGTTTTCAGGTTGGGTGTCCGGCGCACGGCCAGCCTCACCCACTAGTGCCAACTGCGGATTGAACAACAACATCCCCTGCATATTACTGCTGCCACCCATTGCCTCCTCCGACGTTCCTGAACAAGGTTTACCATACCGGCATTTATATCCATCGACTTACCTTTTATTTGTCTGAGCTGATGCCATGTTTACCCTCATTCTATTATATCCAGTTACCGGATTCTGTACCCCAAAACATGAAACGGTTTCACTGTTCAGATCTTTATTATGAATATGACAATTCCTGGTATACTCTTGAAGAGACCATTCATCCAATTGGTAATTTGTATGTCACGACTACATTTATCTAAACAAAACCATCACTTAAAGATTCGTCTCTCACCTGCCAACAATTCCACACAAAACGAAATGGTCCTCCTTCCAGCGCTTCATCGGCGTGACACCACCTTTATGTTCAGTGTATCCTTCCGTTGCACCTTTTCTCATTCAGCCATTTGCATTTCATGACAGTTGCATTGGCAATGAAGTATTCACAATCCAGGACAAAAATAGTTAGACACTGAGAAAGCTATTTTTCCAAACATTTGCTGGCAATGAACTATACGTATGCCAGTTTACTGACCTTCCAGTTGTTTCCCAAATACCCCATGTCAGACTCTTACCAGCGCATCCCGTTAAGCGATTCTTTACATGTTTTGACAGTATCGTTTATGCACCACCCCCTTGCGACTTCATAAGATCATCGTATATCAACTGCTGTTGTCAAATTGTGTTCACCAACCCTAGTAGCAAACCGGTTCCGGACCGGATCCGGACCGGATCCGGTAACTTGCCGGTAGCTTGCCGGTAACTTGCCGGTAGGTTGCCGGTAGCTTGCCGGTATTGTTACCGGTAGGGTGCCGGTACCGGAAGGGCACACCGGAATCACACCGAAATCGGAGTACGATTTCAATCCATTTTTAAATTTAAACCCGATTTTCGAAATCGCCCACGCCCCTCCAACGATCATGCCATTCTAGCTTTTCCGAAATTTACGCAAGTAGTTAACTGATTGATCAAGTTACCTAGGCGAACAGTCTTATCCCCACATACTTTGCACATACAATTTTATGATTGCCTGCTACTGCATTCCGAAAGCTTGTCCACTCTCCACTCTCCCACAGCGATGCTTACTTGAGGACGGCATAATCTAACGTCTTACAACTTGCAGTGCAACCCAAATGACACTCATTCCAAAATGCTGAACCTTAGACATTTCAAAACGAACAAATTGTACGAAGTAAAAATTTTATATATTGGTTATATTTACAATGTGAATCTAGGGAACAAACTTCTTCCCATCACACTGTTTCGCGCCGACATCTGGAAAGGATAACAAAGGTGTGAATCAGAAATAAGATGAATTGTGGGACGAAAATAAATATACGTATAGATATGAATAATCAGATACATACAAATAGAATACTGCAGTGATATATATACTACGGACTCCGAAACGGTAATTAGTTAAGTAGAGTGAAGCATGAAATTCGTTATCGTCGTTTGTGCAAATAAATAAAACAATTTACCATGGGACTGCAAATGCGTGATCAGTGAACGTACCTGGCAGTTTTGCGTCCTAAGCCGCGATCTCTTGCGTCGGTAAACCATCGTTTCATGGTACGCTCGATCTCTAGCACAGACGACTCCCGGAAACGATTGGTAGATTTTACGGCGTCTGTAAATAAACAGTAATTACATTTCATTAGACTGACCAATGACGGCTTTCGGAAACTTGTAGCTTCCCACTGCAATTTTACCGGCTGTTCCGGTCCAATTGCACGCGAGTGCCAAATTCTCCCCGATCAAAGATGCAAGCATTCGGCGTATACTTGATCCAAGATCGGTGCACAGATGACGCTTGAGTGCGTTGACCTTATAATATGATGTGGAATTATTCTATCACTTACGGTGCCCGTGAAGTTATTCAGTACCGAAAGATCTTCTTCCAGTTTCAGAAGATCTGTGATATTGTCTGCTTGTAGAGGCTCGTAGTCCGTCGTATTTGTCGCATCCAGGCGACAAATTACGCCGTCAATTTTGGCGATCATCAACGCCATATCGTTGCGAATGCCACTTAGGTTTGACAGCATCCGTTCGAAGTAGTCTGGTAATCGTAGTAGCTGATAATGAGAAACTAACCTTGCCACTTGCTGGCGTAAGCGGGCATAGGCTGTGGAGATACGGGCGTTGTTACAACTTGTATTGTGCTAATTGCAGTATAGGAGTGTTAGTAACTTTTACGCAACATACCTGGGACCGGCCACCTTTGACAATATGGCATCTTCGCTGGGTCTCCTCTGAGACTTCAATGTTGGTGGACTATAACTAATATGAAACGAGGACTTCGCACTGGACTTACCTAGGTGATGAATGGACAAGAGCCATGATATCACCGGGGGAGTCGGGGAATTGTATCGGAGACTCTCTTCGAATCCTCTGCGACGGAGGTATCTCGACAGAACTGTCATCCGATGACAATGGTACCGGTATTCTAAAAGGAATGTGATAACGTATAACAATGTACCTGCGGCGAACGGTGTACCGCTGCGAAAATGGTGTCATTGGCAACGTATCATCCGTTGACGCCGACATACCGGATTCGGCAAGAAAATTCCTTTCGAATTTAATTGCATCTCTGAGATTATCTGAGAAGAATGCATATAACTGGGAGTGTTACCTGAGTGATAAATCTCATGAAAATCGTAAGCTGGAACCGTTTCCGGCAAACATCCACCGTCCAACAAGAGGCGTTGGTAGGCCTGAAAGGTGGATGACTTCGGCCAGCGCACACGGTTCCCATCAGTCAGCCAATTGCTGTGAACAATGGCGACCGTGTCATCAACATGAAACATGACGACCAAGTACATCTGAAAAAAGTTAGTTCATTCGGTATCATGTTAAAGTAACGACAGAAACCTAAGACATCTGCTTTAAAAGAGAAGTTTTACTTTGTGAAGGTGTGTAATATGGGTATCAACACATCCACATTATTGGTGAGAGAAATACGAAAACATTTACAAAGAAGGGTTTTTACGGAAACTTGGACAACATTGTCATCCAGTCCGTCAACAGAAAAAATGTACAGATGACTGGATTTCATTGGGGTAAGAAAAAAATCACGTGGGTTTAAGAAATAACGAATGGTTATGGAATCCCCAGAAATGTTCTCTACAACTGCTGGCTTCCCACCTGCAACGACAATGTTGTTTGGTGGTAAGCATGACAGAACCATTCCCCTCACCACCATCGCTGTCTTGCATACCCGGAAACGGGTAGCCACATTTCCAACGTCATCACGGATGGCCTCAGATGAATCGTTGTTATCGGGAAAGGTTCTCTCACGCAAACGCCGATACAGTTGCTGAGCGGGATTTCGGGGACCGCGAATGGAGAATTTCAGTGTCCGTAAGAAGGACTCAAAAGGGAAACAGGAAAAAGAGTCTAAAGTGCCATGACGAAGAACGTCTGCTGGTAAATGAATAACGGCGTGAACACCACCCTGGCAAGGACAGGCCACAGTTGCAGGTCCGACGAACGAAACACAGAAGTGCCGTCACAGTTTAACTGGAGGAAGACTTCGTCCGGTACAGCGGTGATGTTACTCAACTGCATCTGCAAGCCTTCGGTTAAACCCATGTGTACATATTCGCCGTTTTCCAATGTCGTGGTTGGACATTCCCGTGGCGTGCGCAACAATGTCCTTGGGTCCCGACGTATGTTTGGTATATGTTTGCCTATAGCCTCCAGTATACCCTTCTGTTGCACCAGCGTCAGTCGATATCGAATGAAAGCCTTTGATAGTGAGTTAAGCAGCGAACCGCTCTCCCCTTCAAACTGTGATGCACGTCGTAGACTGGCCAAAGAAGTAACTAATACGAAAATCAGCTTAGAATTAGGGTTTACCTGACACAGTCGGCCTTTCTTCAGGTGTACCTTCAGCTTCACAAACTGTCTGAGCCGCAGAAACTGTTTCATTCGGTGTAACATAATTCAACGGAGTAATTTATCCATCATTGTTGGTTGTGATGTGGAAGCACACGGCAGACCGCGTTCACCTCTTGCAATAGCACATCCCTCTTCCACACGGTACACGTCTTCGGAGCCCACAGCGCTGCATTCACCTGCAACTCCTAAAGGTGTTGAATCGGAACGGTAAGTAACATCGCCACTGAATAACCTCACCTTGCAAAACCCACTTAGGGCAACCATGCCGATGTTCCCATAGGGTGGCTTCATCACAGAGAGCACACATCAGTGAGCTAAGTTCTTTCTTTTTCAGATAATATCTCTTTTGTTTCGTCATATCGGCCATTGTCCGTCAATAATACGTAACAAGGTCCTAAAATGCACTTAGTTGTTAACCAATAGTAATAAAACGGCAGCATAGCATAATTGAAAAACATACTGCAGATGTCACACGATATCAGAGCACTCAATACGAAAACCTCGAAGCTTCATGAATTTTACAAAACTACTTGGGTATCATCAGAGTTACGCGAAAAATACTTCATCATGTTCTCATCATGCTCTAAGTACAATTATAGCACAATATTGCAGTTTTTACTATTCAGCTTATCATTTACTAATTGGTAAATGATAACCTGATATGTCACTAACACTTTACAGCCACCACGGGTCATCAGCACCCAAAGGAAAAGAAGCGCACCGCTAGCCTTAGCGAACAAAGCACGACCAAAATGGCTGCCGCCGGGAAAATACCAGTCAGTTAAAACAATTGGCACTGCATTTGTAACGCAATCAACGGGAACGAATAACCATGAAAATAGGACATTGGTAATCTATACAGCGAATTAGAACGAACTACGTCATTCTTTTCTTGAAATTTCAGTGATTTCTCTGCCCATCGGTTACCGGCACGTTACCGGAATTCGGCGGTGGGCAATGTGCCACTAGGGAATTAACCTGAAACGAACCCTTTATTCGAATCGTGTTTCACTCACCTGTCAACTTTCGTCACTCTGCTCCAGTGAAATTTCCAGGCTCGGGCAGCTACATCCACCTCTTTATGAGGGCGTTCTCCACAACCTCTTGATGAATAGCAAATACCAATTCCGTGGTTACACGGACTGTTTCATATACGCATTCCCCCTCCTCGAAAGACATCACAAATCCTTGGGTATTATATTTCTGCTATTTTCCGAGTCATCTGGACTACTGGTTCAAGTGCATGTCCTTCATCACCCAAAATTCTCCAATTTTTCATTGGTGATTTTTCGAAAGTTTTCTTTGTCAGTTTACTCACCCTTGCGACTTTACATCGACGCTATCCAAAATACTGCGCATTTTTACTTCATCACCGCTTTACTTCATCACGTATCTTGACGGCGGAGCCTTTTTCACTCAATTCGCAAGTGTACGTCCACCCGACCTTCAAACTCAAATTTGCCGGGCAGTCGTTCGTGCGACCACTAAAACCTGTACACTTTTAGGCTGCATTTACCCAAATGAATATCCAAGGAACCTTTTTGTGACCTCACCTGTATCATATGATCATGCAATCGAGCATGCTTCGGGTGTCTCCGAAATAAACCATTATTATTTTAGAAGGGCAAACCACAAAAGGCAGCCCACCCTTTTCGGAGACCGAAGGATGTAGGCCGTCCACCTGGATTGATACCCCCCAGGTTACTAGACATCAAAACCTACCGGTCCCCCCAGCAGTCTGCTTACCCTTTAGCCCCCCAATATCTTCAGCCCCCGACTCTCCCAGGACCTCCTTTCCATCCTCAAATCCCCCTCTTTCCCCCTCCTCAAACCCAAAACCAGCTGCCTCTGGCGATTCTGCAACAACTCCTGAGCATGTGCTCAAGTGTTTTTACAGCAATTGCCTGAGTGTGTTGAATAAGATCCCGGAGCTTCGGCAGCTTGCAGTAGATAAGGAGCCTCAGATCATAGCCCTCACAGAAACCTGGCTCACCCCTGACATACTTGATGCCGAAATATCCATTCCGGGATACTTCACAGTAAGGCGGGACTCCAGTAGAGGTCGTGCCGGCGGGGTCATCATATACTACGATAATTCGATCCCTCCTCCCACCTTACTGACAACACCAACCTTTTCATGTATTGATTGTCTGTGGGCCGTGTTTAACCTCTCTAGGACAGATACCCTATTGCTTGGTGTTGTCTACCGTCCTCCCGCATGCAATTCAACTGACAGCATAGGTCTCATAGACTTATTAGGCTCCCTGAAAAGCTATACAGACTTCACCCATCTGTTAGTCACTGGTGACTTCAACTCTCCCAGTACAAACTGGCAAAGAGCTGATGCCCCGGATATCACTTTCGGTAAACCCCTCCTTGATCTCGTACTGAAAAACTCATGGGTGCAGAACGTAAGAGATTCGACTAGATATCGCACAGGCCACGCCCCGTCCCTACTAGACCTGGTCATCACCAATGATCGGTTCCTAATAGATGTGGTGCATTACTTGCCGCCCCTCGGCAAAAGTGATCACATTCTCATTGGATTTGATTATATCGTGAAATGGCCTCCTCTCCCGTCAGAAACTAAAATTTTGAGATCCTTCAAAAGGACCAACTTTGACCAAGTCTGTGCATTTTTTCGCTCCCAGCTAAATTTAACTAACTAAGGTAACTCTGCGGATGAAATGGCAGAGAATCTCAGAGAGTTAATCTCCTTAGCTGATAGGCATTTTGTCCCCAGAATTCGTCGCCCACAGACCGCTAAGCGACCCCTCCCTCGCCCCATTAGGCGCATTCTAGACGAACGCGCACGCCTCTTTTCTAGATATAAAGCCACAGGCCTTTCCCGTGATGCAGAAGACTTCAGGATCATAAGGAACATATGCAAAGACAAAATTAGGTCCTATCAGAATGCAGTCCAGCGATCTGTACTTGATCGAGCACGGACCAATAAGGCATTTTTCTTTCAGTACATGCGCCGTTTAAGGGGCACAGCTCCGACGCCATTAGCTCTCAAAGATAGTGCCGGATCTCCAATCACTTCCCCTAGCCAAGTAGCCGAGGCATTCAGCTCCTACTTCCGTACAATTTTTAGCTCCTTTCCCATATCATCCCACCCTACTATGCACCCGTTATCTCTGACCACTACCCTTAACCGCGTAACTATTCCCATTGGTGCAGTCGCTCAAGGCTTCCGACGGCTCAACCAATATTGCTCTATGGGTCCTGACCTAATCCACCCCCGTATCCTCAAGGAAGCCGCGGATACATTAGCTGCTCCTTATGCCTCGCTTTTTCAGCGATGTGTTGACGATGGAGTTTTCCCCCGTAACTGGAAAAAAGCAGTGATCGCACCCATCTATAAGAAGGGTAGTAGACACCTTGCTTCTAGTTACAGACCCATAAGCCTCACTAGCATCCCTAGCAAAATTTTTGAGGGAATTCTTAAGAGTGAGATTCTTTCCCATCTTCATAGAAATAAGATCCTCTCCTCGTCCCAACATGGGTTTCTTCCTGGCAGGTCATGCATCACCAATATGCTTACTGTCATGGATAGTCTAACGAAAGCCTATGATGATGGCCAGCTCTCACACGCTGTATTCATCGATTTTGCTAAGGCCTTCGATAAGGTTCCACATGCCCCTCTTCTTTATAAGCTGCAGACGTACGGGATCACAGGCTCCATGTTGGCCATCCTACGTAGCTTCCTTACCGACCGCACCTTTGTGGTTAAAGTCGGGAATGTTTTGTCCCAACCCTCCCCAGTAACAACTGGGGTCCCCCAAGGGTCGGTCTTAGGTCCTCTTCTTTTCCTGATCTATATAAACGATCTACCGACAGCCCTTCCTGCGAACATTGCCATGTACGCAGATGATGTAACCCTCTGGAGTTCAAGCGTTGAAGACCTGCAAATTGCAGTTTATGAAACAAAACGCTGGTCCGAGGATTGGAACCTCCCAGTTAATGATGACAAATGCGTGAGCATGTCTTTCGGCAGAGAGACTGGTCACACGTTTTCCATTAACGGAGCAACCACACTGCCTAGGGTTGACCGACACAAGGTGCTCGGTTTCTGGTTAGATTGTAACTTGTCCTTCTCTCATCATCACGAACTTGCGAGCAAGTCTGCCTTTCGAGTCCTAAACATGATTCGAAGGTCCTTCCCGCGCATATTTAAAGATGATTTCCCCATAATTTTCGGCACTTATATCCGACCTCTGCTGGAGTACGGTAGTCAGATAGTGCACTCTGGTCTTGTCCGAGACCGTGAGATCCTAGAAAGGGTTCAGCGGGCCTCCACCAAGGCAGTAAGTGGTCTATCCCATCTACCTTATCCCGTCCGCCTCTCACTCCTCAACCTCTATCCCCTTGACGTAAGACGCGTAAGAGGTGATCTGTTTTTGATGTTTCACCTTTTTGAAACAGGTCAAAGCGATTGCTTCTTCTCCGTCTGTCCAGCCTCCTCTCTCCGTGGTCACAGCAGAAAAGTTTTCAAACCGAGGCCACGCACTTCACTAAGGATTAACTTTTTTAGCTATAGGGTTATTACCATGTGGAATGCACTTCCGGAAGATATTGTTCTCTCGCAGGACAAAACTATCTTCAAGAAAAAGCTAGACCTCTACCTGGGTCTCTCCCAATTATTCTGTCAAAAAAAACAACAAACAAAATAGTTGTCTTTTATCGCATATATGTTCATGAATGCCGCACCCCCACTCAGCTTTAGGCATTGGCCACAGTGTGACACTGAATGAGGTTATATGTATCTTGTTTTCGCTGCCACCCCGCCCCCCCCCCGCTTCTTTTTACTCTCGTTTCAGCTCGGTGAATCCGACAGAAGATCAAAGATTTCCTAAAGAACCGGGACAATTGGGCTCAAAGCCTCGAACCCGTGTAGTACTTCAAGACTTCAAGACTATTATTATTATTATTATTTTTAAGGCAGTTGTCTGGGTCTGGAGAATACGTTCCCGGGGCTTTGGCAGCTTGAAGTGGATAAGAAGCCTTAGGCCATGGCCCTCACAGAAACCTGGTTCACTCCTGGTATACGTTATGCTAAAACACACATTCCGGGATAATTCATGGTTAGGCAGGACTCCATCAGAAGTAGTGTTGGCAAGGTTATCATATAATGCGATAATTCCGCCCATCTTCCTTCCTCACCATCAACCCCTCCTTCTTGTCTTGGTTCTTGTGGGTCATCTTTGCACTCTCGAGGACAAACACCTTACAGCTTGGTGTCTTCTTTCTCCCTCCCGTACGCAACTATACTGAAAACGTGGGACTCGTAGACTTATTGGGCTCCCTAGAAAGCTGCACAAACTTTGCCCATCTTTTAGTCGCTAATGACTTCAACTTACCTAATATCGACTGGCAAGGAGCTGATGCTCATGATTTCACGTTTAGTGAACCCTTACCATATCCCGTTCTCAAGGTTTCATGGGTACAGAACGTAAAAATATCCGACCAGATATCGCGCAGGACATGCTGGTCCCTACTTGATCCGTTCATCGTTAATGAATGGTTCCAAGTAGATGTGGTGTACTACATATCACCTCGGTGAAGGCGGTCACATCCTCTTCGCATTCAATCACTTTGTGAAGTGGCCTCCAATTTCCTCAGAAACCAAAATTTTAAGATTCTTCAAAGGGACCAATTTTGACCAATTCAGTGCATCCCTTCGCTACCAGCTAAACCCAACTAGCCTAGATGACTCTGCCGATGAGATGCAAGAGAATCTCAGAGAGATGACCTCCTTAGCTAATAGGCTATTTCACACCAGAATTCACCTTCGAGGACCTGAAAACAGCCACTCTCTATTCCCACCAGAAGCATCCTAGGCCAAAAGCGCACGCACCTTTGCTAGGTACGAAGCCACTGGTCTTGCCCACATTGCGGAAAACCCCGGGGTTATCCGCAACAAGTGCAGGAACAAGATAAGGTCATAAGAAAATGCGGTCCACGGGGCAGTACTTGCTCCAGCATAGACCAGTGAGGGACTTTCATTTCAGTACGTTTTTTCTGAAAGGCACAGCTCTGAAGCCTCTTGCTGTCGAAAATGGTGCCGGATTGTAACAAACGTTTGAGCAATGCGTGGCCAAATTCGCAACGGATCCCGAAATCAAAAGGCGATTATCCGTGATACTCGACGATACTAGATTATTGAATTAACAGTGACACCATAAAGATTCAAACCTCAATAATGAGATCACAAGGACTCAACAACGAGAAACCGAATAGCAGCGTGTGAGCAAACAGCACGTGCATCACGCAGGTCCAGAACAAGGACATGACAAAGTAGCGCTCTGGGCGTGAACAAACAACAATTGGTCCATAGAAACAACCAGTTCGTAAAGACAAGTCAATAGTGTAGGCAAATGAGTGATGTTGGGAAAATCACTGAATCGCGAGGGTTGATGGGGGATTTTCCACGACCGGTTGTTACACCGCCCACCAAAATCCTCCCGAATCCTTAGCAGAGTCAAAGGTCTGGTATAAAGATACTGTTTCTTCCTACCCACCTATGCCTTGTTGTCGGTGCGCGCGCCTAATGCTTGTCGTCAACGTTCTACTCATGGTCGTGCCTAATCCGTTGGACACACAGACGCGAGGTTAGTCTACATCTTCCACGAGAACAACTGACCGATGGAGGGCGTGAAGGGGCCACATAAATGCTGTCCTTGGAACGGCCGTCCTGCCCCGGCTGTATGTGCTTGCGTGAGTGAGTGTGATCATGATGTAGTCGCCGCTACTTCCATATATGCAAAAGACATTTCAGTAACGTCAACAAAAGCAAGTTGCGAACACCATCACAGGTTTGATATGGGTTGCGTGACATGTCGTGCATCGGGTATGTGTGTATGTGTCTGAATGTATAATGGAATCACAAGTATCACCACACATCTAAGGAGGATTTTCTGCAACGTCAACGAAAGAATGTGAGCACTGCAACGTGTTCGACGGGGACCATTCGGCATAATCGAGTAAAATGTAGGTATGTGTGCGTGACCCAAGCTCAGCTACTTCTATATATGCAAAAGGCATTCGGTAAAGTCAACAAAAACAAACGACGAACACCATCACATTTTTGGTAGGGGTTGTGGGGTGTAGAGTGCAGTGAATATGTGTGTATGTGTCTGGATGTATAATGGAATCGCACGTATCACCAAATATCGGAAAAAACCTCCTGTAACGTCAACGAATGATTGTGAGCACTGTAACGGGTTTGACGGGAACCATGTGGTGTAACGAGCACAATTTAGGTGAGTGTGCGTCGGGGTGTATGACGGCTCGATAAGTCAGTTTGTCGCGATGGCTTCCATACATGATGCTACTTTACCCACCTCGATGACTAGCGGGAAACAGTCTCCTGGGACTCAGCGTTATCAGCTTCTCCGCCTTCGCTCTCCAGTAGGTTAACACTGCGTATGTCGCGAACGAGCACTCCGTTGGCTGTCTTCACCTTCACCGTTCTTATCATTCCGTCAGTGCTTTCGATGGTTTCCATAACTACTCCCAAGGACCAGGTGCTGAAACCTGCGCGCTCGTCTGCGATCATCACCACATCCCCAACCTTGAATGGTCTTGTTTTGACCCGCCACTTCTGCCGAGTCTGCAGAGCCGGTAGGTACTCCCGAAGCCATCGCCCCCAGAAGACCTTGGCAAGATAGTTCGCTTGCTTCCATCCGTGGAGGTAGCTCCCATGAAGGTTTACCGGCCCTTGGAAACCCCCGTTCGACCTTCACGTCAATAAGTTGTTCGGGGTGAGAGCCAGGTGGGTGGAGTCGCCATTCATTACTGGAACCACGGGGTGGTTGTTCAGAACTCTCTCGACCTCAGTCATGACGGTGTTCAGCGTCTCGTCGTCGGGCGGCTGTTGCTCCATGATCGACAGCAATATTCGTCTGGCGGACTGGATCATGCGTTCTCATACGCCGCCGCGGTGACTGGCCTGTGGGGGGTTGAAATGCCATCGTATGCCGTAGGCCACGGTTCGATCCTGCAGTTCGTCCCTGTTTATGTTCTTGTGCCAACGCTGCAATTCCTGGTGAGCGCCCACAAAGTTCGACCCATTATCTGAGTATATATCGGCCGGTACGCCTCTTCGGTGGATAAATCTCTGCAAGGCCCGTAGGGCAGGATCGGTCGTCATCGAATGTGTAACTTCTAGATGTACCGCGCGTGACTTCAAGCACGTCATGATACATCCATACCGCTTTTCTAATCTCTTCTCACACTTGATTCACAAGGGCCCGAAATAGTCCAACCTGGTATCGCTGAACGGCCACCAGCCCGCAGCCACTCCGCATCCTGGTGGTGGGGCCATAATTTGTTTGCCCGCCGTGGCATTGCGCCTCCTACGTTGCACACAACCTCGGATTACGCGTTTTATAGTCTCTCGTCCTCTCAGCAACCAAAGACGCTCTCGGATGACGCTCGTCACGTGACTTTCCCCGGCATGTCCCTCCACGGTGTGGACGTGTTGGACCATTAGCTCTACTACAGATTGCCTCGCAAACAGCAGTATAGGATACTTTGTGTCGAAGCTCGGGTGGGCGTAGGTCAACCCACCATCCACTCGCAGCAGTCCATCAATTAGTTTGGGGTTTAAACGCTTCAATTCGCCTCTTGGAGATTATATTTCTTTGTCAATTGGTCCCACTTCTTCCGCCCTCTCGAGCTCTCGGGCGAGAGCCTCGCGTTGTATCATTCTGAAAATATCGTATTCTGCAGATTGTAACTCATCGAGGCTTATCGGGCCGACCGGCATCCGGCCTGAGGGGCGTAGCCCTCTCATGGCTACTAAATTTCTCTTGAACTTGGCTAACCAAACTAACGAACGAAGTGTCTTCATTCAGGAAGAAAACCTGACCAATCGCGATAGGATGGATGTCGCTTCGACGACGTTGGCCGCTATTACTGCACCTTCGATCTCCAGTTCTACTTCCGTAGGAGGATTTAACTCGAACGCGGGCCAGTCCCGTTTAGGCATTTGCAGGAAGTTTGGCCCTCTCGTCCACGTGTCCAGTTGCCTGAAGTTGGTGGCACCTCGGGGGCACAGATCGGCTGGATTATCGCCAGACCTGACATGGTTCCACTGGTTCATAGCTGATTCATAGTGGATAACCGTGAGTCGGTTAGCAATGAAAGTACTAAACCGGCTCTGGACGTTGTTAATGTAGTAAAGTACTATCGTTGAATCCGTCCAGAAGCTCACCGAAGAAATGTAGAGATCGAAACATCTCTTCACAGCTTGCACCACCCTGAGTGCCAACACGGCTGCGCTGAGTTCAAGGCGTGGGATCGGGACCGACTTCAGTGGGGCAACGCGGGCTTTAGCGAACAGGATCCCCGTAGTACATCGTCCATCTCCTGTGCACTACTGTCCGTACACCACAGCTCCATAACCGACTTCAGATGCATCGGAAAAGGCATGTAGTTCTCCTGTCCGTGTCGCATGACCAGGAGTCAAACACCGTGGAATCCTTGTCTCCTAATTTCCAGCCGGTCTTCTTGGTCCAGTGACTGGTCCCGATCAACTTTCTTGCGGCACAGCCGCCGCAACAAGATCTTTCCGAGTAGCAGCCATGGTGAGACGAAACCGAGCGGGTCGAACAAGCCAGAGACAGCAGATAGTATGCCTCGACCGGTTATTGGTAGCTCGGGAAAGTTTAGCCCGAAGACAAAGTCGTCCGTTTCCGCGTCCCATTGTATTCGTAAAGTGCTTTCTGTAGGGAGTGGAGAGCCGTCCAAACCTCTAACCTTTTTGGCCCTCTCTTGGTACGGAATGACCTCGAGCACTTCTGAAGCTTTCGATATCCATTTTGTTAGATGGAAGCCGCCCTCTTCTAGCAGCCTTGTCAGGTCTCCGAACTGAGCTAGGGTTGATTCTATATCATCGAACGACCCAAGATAGTCGTCGACTTATAAATTTTTGCTGACGCTATCTACCATCGACCGATGGACTAGATCTCCATGTTTATTCGCAGATTCCCGAGGGGCGTAGTTCGCACGGAAAGGTGACGACATGGCTCCAAATGGGTGGACGGTCATCCTATAATTTACCACTGCGTTGTCCCGGTCGTTCTCTACCCACCACAAGAAATGCAACGCATCTCGTTCTCCCACCGGTATTTTCACCTGGTTAAACATTTCCCTGATATCGGCGGACAGGGCCACTCTACCCACTCTGAAAATATACAAAACTGCGATTGGTGGTTTGGTCTAGTGAGGTCCTTGTAGAAGGCGATCGTTTAACTACCTGCTCTGGAACTTGGCTGCAGAGTCGAAAACCACTCCGGGTTTCTTGGAGTTGATCACCGGGTGGTGAGGTAGATACCAGGTACCCTTTCCGCCGTCGGTGTTGGCAGGCACCCTTTCAAAGTAGCCGAGAGCTTCGTTTCGCTTCATTAATTCCGAGTGTCGTTCCCACAGATCCTGGTCTCGAATGAAGCGTTATTTCAGTCGTAGTAGACGTTGGAGAACATACTTTCGGTCATCGGTCCGCGGGTCAGCACATGTGCGCCATGGGAGAGGAACCTCGAGCTGTTTTTGAGGCCTCTAGTACCTTGCCGTACCGTTTGTGAAGTTAAATGATCCTCTTGAGACAACGATGGTCTTTCGTCTCCGATGTCATGGAACCCCTTTTGATACAGCCGCCGCAGGTGATACTCTATGCGATCCGTTTCGGCGGATAGATAATTCAAGGAACCGCGTTCCCCTACTGAACCATATAACATTCATCCCAGAGCCGTGCGTATGGCATAAGGTGCCTGGCGGTCGCCCACTCTCTGGTCAAGTGCCCAATGTTCCTCTGACACGTCGCAGCCGATGAGGAGATCCACTTCATCATCTTCACACTATACAACGGTTGCATTCTGCAGGTGGGGCCACCTAGTCAAGATTGCGTTGAACGATCTTGGTGCTAGCATGGGGCGATTAGCTAACGTGAGTGCCTCCGTTGGCTCGATTTGCTCGTTAGTGTCTAAAGAGATGAGATGCAACCTCAACCGGCCAGCAGTCATTATCTGTGTTCCGCCCACCGCGCTCGCTGCAAACGACGTCGCACATTCAGCGGGCCCATGTTTGTCGGCAAAACGTTTTTTCACTAAGGTAGCATCCGATCCACGGTCGACGAAAGCCAACGCTTTCAACACCCCAGCTGGGGTCATCACTTCTACGGCAACTATTCCTAAAATGAATGGTTCACTGGCAGACCGCGACGTTGAACAAACCACACTGGGCTTTGTGCTCGCCTCTGGTAGAGTTTCCATCGCTTGGTGTAACAATCGATAGCGTCTGCCCTTGCAGCCCTCGTAACCACATCGGTTTCTTGTCTTACAGGCTGCCGCCCGGTGAGTGGTGTTGAGACAAATAAAACACGCTCCTGAAATCCTCGTCATTTCCCATCGTTCGTCTATCGTGGCGTCGACGAACTTGGGGCATTCTGGTAGTCCATAGCTAGCACCACAGGATCTGCAATTTGGTTGCTTCGTGGCATCGCGTGAAATGGCATGTGTATTGGTCCAAGGTTGGTATTTTGGATGTTCCCGTGCAGGGGTTTGAACCTGGCTAGTACTGGGCTTGTTTGCCCGGTTACTGCCCCGGATGAGTCGGCCGAACCTGCTGTCAGCTATCTTCGTTTGCCTGTCCAAGTATTCAATCAGGACTTCGAAGGTAGCCTCCCTGTCACTTCGGCTTATCCGTGCTGCTTTTTCCAACCACCGACCCTGTAGTTCGGGAGAAAGGTGACGGGCTATGTTTTCCAAAGTGTGCATGGCATCTAGGTCAGCCCTGTAACCCAAATGGTCGAGGGCTATTGAGCAGTTCTGCATCTTAATCACCAGGTCGGCCATTGTGTAGACGTCGCCCTTGGTTCTCTTTGCCTCCACCATCACACCCTTTATTAGGTTACCGGCTACTTTGAACGGCTGGCCAAACAGGTCCCTCAGAATCTTCCTTGCTCTTGTGTAGCCTTGTTCCGGGTCGAGCATGGTGCACCCGTCGATAGCTTCCCCTGCTCGGCCTCGAAAGTAGTGAGTCAGATAGAGAAGCCTTTGCCCGGGGGCGGGTGTCTTATTTTCGACGAACGTCTCGAACTGCTTGACAAACTTGCAGTATTGTTCAGATCGCCCGTCGAGAACCGTCAGTTATACTCTTGGCAAATCCATCGATGGTGTTTTGTAGTCAGCAACCGGCGTGAGGTTCCCCATCTTATTGAACCCTGATCTATCGGAAGTGTCGTAGTTGCTGGTCTCGTGCTCTCGCTCTTTCTGTCTACGCTTCTGTTCTGCTTCGTGGGCCTGTTGTCTAGCCGATAACAACTGTCGTTCTAGGTCTAATATCCGCAGCTTGTATATGTAGACATCTTTACGATCCACATAGCCCTCAGTAACACATGAGCTAGCACAGGCAGGACTAGGCGATCTAGCATTAACTAAAGAATCAAATGTACCCAAAATCTCCCCAGAGACTTGCCGTGTTACTTCCTGTCCGGCTTCTAATGTTTTCGATCCTTTCCTTGGCATTTCGCGTGTTTTTCCTCTTTCCAAGTTGATCTATTGAGTATTGTAACGAACGTTTGAGCAATGCGTAGCCAAATTCGCAACGGATCCCGAAATCAAAAGACGATTATCCGCGGTATTCTACGATACTAGATTATTACATGAACAACGACATCAAAAATACAAACCTCAATAATACGATCACAAGGACTCAACAACGAGAAACCGAATAGCAGCGTGTGAGCAAACAGCACGTGCATCACGCAGGTCCAGAACAAGGACATGACAAAGTAGCGCTCTGGGCGCGAACAAACAACAATTGGTCCATAGAAACAACCAGTTCGTAAAGACAAGTCAATAGTGTAAGCAAATGAGTGATGTTGGGAAAAACACTGAATCGCGAGGGTTGATGGGGGATTTTTCACGGCCGGTTTTGGAGCCTCAGTCATATGCAATGGCCAGGCTTTTTGCTGCCCGTGAAATTCACTGCCTCTTGCCAGAATTGAGGGATAAGTTTTAGTTCTGCACCCAGTTAAGTAGTCTTGAAGTCTTGAGGTGTACTCGGGTGCGTGGCCGAAGCATAAATGGTCCCAGATCCCGTGACTACCTTTTTACCTGAACGCCACAGGTATGCTGGAATATAGCTCACCCCACAACCTACAAGGAACGCCCATCAGTGCCTCACGTGGTGGGAAGTATCTTGGGGTAGCAGTTGCTCCGCATCTGAAGACAAAATTCGAACGGACAAGGCATGTGACTCCCTCTGGAGTATGCGTAGATGGATACTTCTATCATATGGACAACTCCCTGTGCCATCCCTCAAGGCGGCGTATGCCTCACATGTACGCCCTCGAAAGGGATACGGTGGACATGCGACAACCCCCTGTGCGGCCAAGGAAGGTGCAAAGCTAGGACGGGTACAGGGGCCGTCATTCGCCTTGTCGTTGGATTGCTTGAGATCAGTTATGGCGGTCGTCTCAAGGCCACCGGACTGTTCCCAGAGGTATACCGTGGAATTCGTGCCGATCTCCCCCACACCAAATGCGCTCTCCGTAAAGATTCAGGGCCAGAGTTAGTGACACTTTCAGTTGCTGCACATAACGGTACTCGAGGTCATTCACGGACGCTTATGAAACTGCAGTCAACGGGCCTGTCGCTGGGTAACGGCCTCTTAAGGAGGGCGAAGGGTCTATGGAATAGGTTGCCAGCGGAATCAGTGGAAGAGGATAATGGCTACATGTTTAAGCGACGCCTAGAATTATTTCTTAGGGGGTGGTGGCAGGACAGACACGCCTAAGTTCATGCTCCAGCTTTGAGGTGACGAGGCTCACACGGGAGACTGGCCCACTGCCTCGAATTATGAAGACTGAAGACTGCATAATGGAGCGATCAGAAAGACAGAGGGGGTTCAAAATACAAATCATGAAAGTATCTTGCCTGAGGTATTTCCGGGGGGCTGGAAGATAGATCACTGGACAACAGAAGAAAGCTTTCCGTTAAGCTTGAGCAGTTCAAACGATCCTGAATTGAAAACTCAACCAGAGGTCAACACAGCGAGATCTTTGATCCGCACAGGCCGCACTGGGCCAGAGCACACTGCAGGATATGAAGGCTTGAGCCAAACCTGCATCTGGTTCTTGCACCCAAGGCTCCGGAAATTCTCAAGTACTGCAACATAAAAATGAAACAGCATCCGTACCAATCGTCACGACAATGCCCAAGTTTCTGTTTGTCTGACCATCCAGTTCGTCTTCCTTCCCCCCAAAAGAAATATGCAACGGAACCCCGGGAGAAGTACAGCCAACCTCGGACCCCACTGAACGATGACACGGCAGGACGACAAGCAGCCTTCGTCAAAGGCGAAACCTCGAAACTCACATAGTTTGACTCTACCTCTAGGTTGCCGTGGTAGTGCTTGCCTGGATGATGCTGAAGGACTAGAGTCTCTTTACCTGAAGTCTTGAAGAACTACACGGGTTCGAAGCTTTGCGCCCAATTGCACCGGCTTTCGATGAAACCTTCGATCGTCTCTCTTATTCACCGAGCTGAAACAACAGCCATGTGAGACGGGGACGGGGGCGGTAGCGGAAACCAAAACAAAATACACATGGCTCCAAGCGATGGCTCCCCATGGGCAGTGACTGTAACGACCGGTCGTGGAAAATCCCCCATCAACCCTCGCGATTCAGTGATTTTCCCAACATCACTCATTTGCCTACACTATTGACTTGTCTTTACGAACTGGTTGTTTCTATGGACCAATTGTTGTTTGTTCGCGCCCAGAGCGCTACTTTGTCATGTCCTTGTTCTGGACCTGCGTGATGCACGTGCTGTTTGCTCACACGCTGCTATTCGGTTTCTCGTTGTTGAGTCCTTGTGATCGTATTATTGAGGTTTGTATTTTTGATGTCGTTGTTCATGTAATAATCTAGTATCGTAGAATACCGCGGATAATCGTCTTTTGATTTCGGGATCCGTTGCGAATTTGGCTACGCATTGCTCAAACGTTCGTTACAATACTCAATAGATCAACTTGGAAAGAGGAAAAACACGCGAAATGCCAAGGAAAGGATCGAAAACATTAGAAGCCGGACAGGAAGTAACACGGCAAGTCTCTGGGGAGATTTTGGGTACATTTGATTCTTTAGTTAATGCTAGATCGCCTAGTCCTGCCTGTGCTAGCTCATGTGTTACTGAGGGCTATGTGGATCGTAAAGATGTCTACATATACAAGCTGCGGATATTAGACCTAGAACGACAGTTGTTATCGGCTAGACAACAGGCCCACGAAGCAGAACAGAAGCGTAGACAGAAAGAGCGAGAGCACGAGACCAGCAACTACGACACTTCCGATAGATCAGGGTTCAATAAGATGGGGAACCTCACGCCGGTTGCTGACTACAAAACACCATCGATGGATTTGCCAAGAGTATAACTGACGGTTCTCGACGGGCGATCTGAACAATACTGCAAGTTTGTCAAGCAGTTCGAGACGTTCGTCGAAAATAAGACACCCGCCCCCGGGCAAAGGCTTCTCTATCTGACTCACTACTTTCGAGGCCGAGCAGGGGAAGCTATCGACGGGTGCACCATGCTCGACCCGGAACAAGGCTACACAAGAGCAAGGAAGATTCTGAGGGACCTGTTTGGCCAGCCGTTCAAAGTAGCCGGTAACCTAATAAAGGGTGTGATGGTGGAGGCAAAGAGAACCAAGGGCGACGTCTACACAATGGCCGACCTGGTGATTAAGATGCAGAACTGCTCAATAGCCCTCGACCATTTGGGTTACAGGGCTGACCTAGATGCCATGCACACTTTGGAAAACATAGCCCGTCACCTTTCTCCCGAACTACAGGGTCGGTGGTTGGAAAAAGCAGCACGGATAAGCCGAAGTGACAGGGAGGCTACCTTCGAAGTCCTGATTGAATACTTGGACAGGCAAACGAAGATAGCTGACAGCAGGTTCGGCCGACTCATCCGGGGCAGTAACCGGGCAAACAAGCCCAGTACTAGCCAGGTTCAAACCCCTGCACGGGAACATCCAAAATACCAACCTTGGACCAATACACATGCCATTTCACGCGATGCCACGAAGCAACTAAATTGCAGATTCTGTGGTGCTAGCTATGGACTACCAGAATGCCCCAAGTTCGTCGACGCCACGATAGACGAACGATGGGAAATGACGAGGATTTCAGGAGCGTGTTTTATTTGTCTCAACACCACTCACCGGGCGGCAGCCTGTAAGACAAGAAACCGATGTGGTTACGAGGGCTGCACGGGCAGACATCTTCGGCTGCTGCATCAGGCCAGATTAACCTTACCCGAGACGTTTACCAAACCCAGCGTTATTTGTTCAACGTCACGATCTGCCAAAATGCAGTTCGTTTAGGCGTAGTCGGCGTGGAAGCAGTGACCCCAACAGGAGTGGCCAAATCATTGGCCTTCATAGATAGTGGCTCGGATGCCACGCCAGTAAGGAAGGAGTTCGCAGATAGATATGGGCCGCATCTCGACGGGATTACGATCGAGGAGTGGCAGAGTAACGAAACTGATCCGCTGATCAGCTGTGATATACCGGAATCGCATTGGGTCCTGGGCCAAAGGATAGGAAGCCGCAGAGCACCCTATGCAGTACGTACCATATTCAGTTGGACTTTATATGGTAGAAAAGACGGCAGACACGTCAAACAAATCCAAATCAACTGCACTTCGGTGGAAACGGCGAACATCGAACAGGCATTCTAACAATTGTATAACACCGAATGTGCCGACCTGACCATGGACATAGATGCCCCATCACGAGAAGATAGGTTGGCTTTGGAGATGGTGGCCGAGAGCGTCAAGTACGCAAAAGGTCGTTTCGAGGTTCCTTTCCCGTGGAGATTCAACATGAAACCCATGCCAAACAGCCGAGAAATGGTTCTGAAAAGATTAGGCTTCCTCAAAACCAGGCTTCTCCGGGAACCACAATTAAAGATAGGATACACGCGAGCCATGCAACATAACGTCGACTTGGGTTACATAGAAAGAGTAGATACAGCGGTTATCAGTGCAAATTTGAGGTGGTACCTACCCCATCACCCGGTCGTGAACCCAAAGAAACCAGGGAAGTTCAGAGTAGTTTTCGACTGTGCGGCGAAATGTCAGGGTGTGTCACTGAACGACCATATACTACAGGGCCCAGAATGGACAACACCGCCAGTCGAGGTTTTATGTCGTTTTCGGCCAGGAAAAGTAGCCGTCTCTGCGGACATACGTGAAATGTTTCTACAAGTGGAGATGCCTGTTAAAGATAGGGACGCATTCCGTCTCCTCTGGTGGCCTGAGAACGACACAAATCGTGCACCTGACGAGTACAGACCGACCGTGCACCCCTTTGGGACGGTTTCATCCCCCTTTTGTGCTAACGTTGCCCTCCGTGAAACCCTCAAGCGTTTCGACGGCACCAGCAGTTTGTTAGGAAGAGCAATGGACCACTTCTTCGTGACGATTTTCTGTGCTCCTTTGACGATTCAAATGCTGCTATTCTTTATATGACCGGACTGGTCGGCACTCTAAATGCCGGAGGATTCAACCTCACTAAATGGACTTCAAACAGCCAATATGTGCTCAATGTTATCCCGAAGTCCGAGAAAGTGGAGTTTAAGAGAGAGCTTTTGGGATCCTCTTCACAAACGGAGCGCACGCTTGGCCTTCAGTGGAAACCCAGAGGGGACGAATTCATTTTCAGTCTAGACCTACCCAAACAACCAGTCACACGAAGAGGAATCCTATCATCAGTCTCATGCCTCTATGACCCCCTAGGTTTTGTTTCGCCATGGTTGGTACCCGGGGAAGTGCTTGCAGCAATCGCTGTGCCAAAGAGGGACGGGTTGGGACGAACCTCTCCAGAATGACGACGATAAGCGATGGCGCGACTGGCTGCACAGCCTGGATCAACTCAGTGAGATTAAAATACAAAGAAGCTTAAAAGGTATCAAGTGCACAAACGACGCCAGACTCCACTTATTCTCCGATGCATCAGAAATAGGCTACGGGATAGTTTCTTGTGGCTGCTGGGTTGACGCAAATGGTGGGCGGCACGGCCAGATAATATTCGCAAAGGCGAGAGTGGCTCCACTGAAAACGGTGTCCACTCCGAGGCTGGAACTGACGGCAGCGGTACTGGCCGTGAAAGCCGCGGGGCTGATTAGGAGATGCTCCGACCGGATAGACTGGGAAACAAACTTTTGGACGGACTCGGCCATGGTACTTCATTACATAAAGAACACTACCACTCGTTTTAACATTTTCGTGGCCAACAGACTCACTATAATCCACGAGTAGACTAAAACCGATCAATGGCACTATGTACAATCCGCCAGTAACCCGGCCAACTTCCGCTCAAGGGGCCTGAAAACACTAGAGAGGTTGCCGACGTGGACAACGGGACCGGACTTCCCAACTGCAGCCAAAGAGAAGTGGCTAACGCTATTAATACCTAAGGCTGATGATGGTGATATCGAGACTAAAATACTGATAATGGCTATAAACTTCACGGGAAGAGTAAGCCTGATAGAGAAACTGTGCCAATTCCCCAACTGGACAAAAAAGGTTGAGAGCCGCGGTCTGGTGGACACGATACAAAGCACTCTTATTGATTATGAAAGGCGCAAGACCACAAAACACATTGAACGTGGGGACGATACTACCGGGCGAGCTGAATCAAGCCGAACCCGACTTTCTACGCCTACTGCAACTAGACGCTTTCCCGTCCGAGGTCCGCGAGCTAGCCAGGATAGATGATAACACCAAAGGAAGCAGGCTGTTACGCAGTGGTATCCAAGCACTAAACACCACGCCAATCAACGGACTACTGAGGGTTGGAGGGCGGCTGACTAATTCAAGTACAGAGCACGAAACGAAACACCTCACAATAATCCCTGGTGGCCACTACATAACGAGATGCCTGAAAGACCACGTACATCGAGAAGAGGGACGCGCAAGTTTGAATCACTTATTGAACAATATACGTCGACGGCTTTGGGTGACAAAGAGACCAGCGACGGCCAAGCGAGTCATAGGCAACTGCATTACTTGTCGTCGCCGGAGAGCGGTAGCAGGCCAAAAAATGATGGCCCTTCTTCCAGCCGTAAAAGTCCAATCGGGATGATGCCCGTTCGTGGAACTCGGCGTCGACTGCTTTGGCCCGTTACTCGTACGACATCGGAGGAGCACCCAAAAGAGGTATGGCTGCCTGATAACATGCCTACAGTCCAGAGCAGTCCACCTCGAAGTAGTGCATAACATGACAACCGATTCATTCCTAATGGCCCTTCAAAGGTTCATCGCGAGGCGGGGCGTCCCCAAGAATATATACTTCGACAATGGCTCGAACTTCGTTGGGACTCATAAGGAGTTGGAGAAATGGTGGAGCCGCTTGGACACCGCCAAAATACAAAACCAGACCGTAGAAAAGGGGACAGAATGGCACTTCAATCCACCTTATGCCAGTCATCCTGGTGGCGCTTGGGAAAGGCTGATACGATCAACTAGGAAAATACTCGCAGCCCTGGCCTCACAACAAACCCTCGATGACGAGACGCTGACTACTTTACTAACAGAAGTAGAACGCATATTGAACAACAGGCCCCTGGTGCCACTCGTCCCAGACCCGGAAGGCGAACCGGCACTCACCCCCAACGACCTATTATTGCTCCGGTCAAACGCAGGAGCAACCACCCCGAAAACCCTGCGTGGGACATACGTCGTTGGATGAAAACGAGTGAACCACCTAGCACAGGCCTTCTGGAAACGATGGACGAGGGAGTATTTACCGACACTGCAGCTTCGGCAAAAGTGGATCTCCAAACAGAGGTCGTTCAGACGTGGCGACGTGGTCATCCTCGTGGAGAGCCACCTATATAAAGACGATTGGCCGGTTGGGGTGATCGAGGGCTGTCGTACAGAAATTGATGGCTTCGTTCGCACGGTGGTGGTGAGGACGAACAAAGGAGACGTATTTCGAGATATATGTAAAATACGTCTACTTGAAGGTGACAGCGACGCGGGCTAGGCCGACGCCACCGACCAAGCCATACCCATACCAGCTGATACCAGATGAAGCCGAATTCATTTATTTATCCTTCATGTATTCTCCTGTAGGACCCGGCCCCCACCCCACACCATCTTTGAAGTTTATTTGTGTTTAATTTCATACAGCATTTACGATGCACTATGGAGCTAATTGTCCAAACCTTAGCCCACCACACGACACGACACTGCACGTGGAGGTAACCGGACTTAGGTCGCGCACACATGCCTACACTTTGCCCGTTTTTGCCACACAGCCTTTTGTTGACATTGCAGAATGTCCTCCTTTGATGTTCAGTCATACCTGTGATTCCACTGTACACCCCGGCACGTACACACGTACACACACACGCGCTCAATCAAGCACATACATACAGGACTGGACGGCCTTTTACAAGGACAGCATCTATGTGGCCCCTTCACGCCCTCCATCGGTCAGTTGTTCTCGTGGAAGATGTAGACTAGCCTCGAGTCTATGTAGCCAATGGGTTAGGTGCGACCAGTAGTAGAACGTTGACGATGGGCATTATGCGGCGCACTGACAGTAGGGCCTAGGTAGGTAGAAAGAATCGGTGTTTTTATACCGAACCTTTGACTCTGCTAAGGATTCGGGAGGATTTTGGTGGGCGGTGTAACAACCGGGCGTGGAAAATCCCCCATCAACCCTCGCGAATCAGTGTTTTTCCCAACATCACTCATTTGCCTACACTATTGACTTGTCTTTACGAACTGGTTGTTTCTATGGACCAATTGTTGTTTGTTCGCGCCCAGAGCGCTACTTTGTCATGTCCTTGTTCTGGACCTGCGTGATGCACGTGCTGTTTGCTCACACGCTGCTATTCGGTTTCTCGTTGTTGAGTCCTTGTGATCGTATTATTGAGGTTTGTATTTTTGATGTCGTTGTTCATGTAATAATCTAGTATCGTAGAATACCGCGGATAATCGTCTTTTGATTTCGGGATCCGTTGCGAATTTGGCTACGCATTGCTCAAACGTTCGTTACTAAACCCTTTTTACCATGGAGGCATTAAACAGGATGAGAAGACCTTGGAATTTTGGTGACTTCTTATCCTAAGTGATCGAATAGGTACGCACAGGTTGCGAAAAGGTACGCGGTTAGCTCTTCAGGTTGAGATCAGCATTTTCATGCAGACAGCCCAGGGCTTTCATGCAAGTGTACATGTCCATAGTTAGACCAGCTTTACAGTCCTTTGTTCAGGCATGGTCACCCCTCTATCAAAATTAGGCTACCTGTCTGGAGGAAGTATAACGTCTCGCAGCTCGCGTGAATGAGGGTCAGAGAGGTATCAGGAGACACCCCAGGACCTCATACATTTCTCTGTGGGAAAGGGGGGACTGCGAGGGGATCCCAAATATATTTAAGATAATCCGAGGCTTTCCTGGGCTTGGACCGATGACTCTATTCCATACAGCAACAGACTCCCGAGCCAGGGGTCACGGGCGGAGGCTGGTGAAAGTTCAGTCCAGGCTGATAGCTAGATCCCACTTCTTCAGCAATAAGGTGGTTAACTACTGGAATAGATTGCCGGAGGACGTAATAGAACTGGGGACCGTCCAGGTATTCTAGGGTGTACTCGATAATAAGTCGAATGAGATCATTTTTGACAGTGAGCTTTGAGTATGTCACTAGAGGAAAGGATATGAAGTGTTTAGTTATTAAACGTTTCCATTTGCTACGCAATGGCTCAAGCACGACAGTCAGAAACGGTTCAAGGCCAAATTCAAATGTCTCACATGGATAAACAAAAGTGAAAATATGTGGTGTATGAGCGAGCTTTCCAAGATAATGTTAAATATAGTCAAATTCACAAAGCTCGTTGAACATTTAGAAGGATTTTCAGTATTCGTTCGTTACACAGGCTGCGAAAAGGTACGCGGTGAGCTCTTCAGGTTGAGATCAGCGTTTTCATGCAGACAGCCCAGGGCTTTCATGCAAGTGTACATGTCCATAGTTAGACCAGCTTTACAGTCCTTTGTTCAGGCATGGTCACCCCTCTATCAAAATTAGGCTACCTGTCTGGAGGAAGTATAACGTCTCGCAGCTCGCATGAATGAGGGTCAGAGAGGTATCAGGAGACACCCCAGGACCTCATACATTTCTCTGTGGGAAAGGGGGGACTGCGAGGGGATCCCAAATATATTTAAGATAATCCGAGGCTTTCCTGGGCTTGGACCGATGACTCTATTCCATACAGCAACAGACTCCCGAGCCAGGGGTCACGGGCGGAGGCTGGTGAAAGTTCAGTCCAGGCTGATAGCTAGATCCCACTTCTTCAGCAATAAGGTGGTTAACTACTGGAATAGATTGCCGGAGGACGTAATAGAACTGGGGACCGTCCAGGTATTCTAGGGTGTACTCGATAATAAGTCGAATGAGATCATTTTTGACAGTGAGCTTTGAGTATGTCACTAGAGGAAAGGATATGAAGTGTTTAGTTATTAAACGTTTCCATTTGCTACGCAATGGCTTAGTGAACTCTCACGATGCACAATGACTCTGGCAGTTGGTGTGCAGTGAATGTTCACGTTTCCTTCTATTTTTTGGCGAGGATTCTAAGAAGTAAATTGCGCGGTGGTGAGTGTCCACGTAGTGTGCATACCATCGAAGGAATTCTGGAAACTAGGTTGGCAGTGGCCATTATCTGTCCTGTACAAAGTGAACTGGACGGAAGACATCGGATCTTCTCAGCGAGGCTGCTCGCGGAGAGCTGTTCTAAAAACTCGCTGTTTGATGTTTGACACATATCTTGTGGCAGAATTTTTCGTGCCACTCAAGCTGGATGGACTGCAGCAAAGCTGAAATTTCTCCCACTGCCCGGCTGTCTATCTTCCAGATCACCGGCTATTCAAGGCGCAAGACGTAGACAAGACTAGTGTCCCGAACTCTTTCGCATGGTCCAGAGGTCTATCTCCCAGTCCGTCAGCAACAACAGATGAAAGACACTGTCAAGGTTTGTATTTTGAACTTTTTCTCCTTCTTCCATTGCCCCATTATCCAGTGAACTATCTTCCAGCTCACTGGTGAAATTCAGATAAAAAGATAATCACAAGACCAGGAACCATTTGGGCTCTAGCCTCGTACCGGTGTATTACTTCCGGACTTCAAGACATCAAGGCAGGTGAACTTGTTGCGGGGGAATTTGAACCCCTAGATGGTTGCCACCGGTGCTGTGGCAACGCGTGTGCTCTGCCAGATGCAATTTATTTATTGTTTCCATCTTACTCTGCCAGGGCTGATACTGCACGTTTGTTTGCTGCGGACTTTGACTGAACTAGTTAAGGACGCACAAAAGACCCTCATAGTGGGTGACTTCAATCTTCCGCACATCGACTGGGTGGCTGAGGTCTGCCTGCCGGGATCGGAGGAGCAAACCTACTTAAAATGGCTGCATGATAATGCGTTGCATCAGCATATTAGGGAGAATACCAGATATAGGACTGGATGCGTTCCATCCTTGCTGGATCTAGCTATAACGAACTTCCCCAACGATGTGGCTGGACTGCATTATTGTGCACCGCTGGGAAAGAGTGACCACGTGTGTGACAAAATAGTCCTATGCATGCGGCAACCGAAGGTACCCTCAAGGCTGATTAGGAATTTTGGTAGTATGGACATAGATAGGCTTCGTAATAAGGCGATGGGTTTGACCTGGGACGCGCCAGAGGAGGCTACTGTGGAGGAGCGCTGGCAGGCCATAAATGGATCCCTGACTGCCCTACAGGAAGAGTTCGCACCCTTCAAATGAAGGAGTGGGGAGGGCAAACCCATGTGGTGGAAGGCTGCAATAGCCAAGGCCATCAGACTTAGAAACCGCTCTTGGAACCAGTACAAAGCTTCCGGCAGTCAGCTAGCCTGGAACCGCTATACGAAGCTGAGAAACGAGACTGTAAGCCTTTTGAGAACTTCTAAGAGGGAATTTGAGCTCAAATTGGCCCAGTCTGTAAGACAACAGCCGAAGAAGTTCTACAGCTATGTACAGTCTAAAGGCTCAACAAGAAATGCTGTAGGTCCGCTATCCACTAGAGAATATGGTATTGTCACTGACGACCAGGGCAAAGCAGACGCCCTGGGGGAATACTTTGGTAGTGTACATAGGATAGATAGTGGGGTACGAGTAGATCTGGCCCTGGTGCATCCTTCTCAGTTAAACGAGCTAGATCTCTCAGAGGAGTGCGTGCGTAGGTACCTACAGGAGTTAAACAGCCACAAGTCAGCGGGCCCAGACGGCATTCATCCAGCTATAATCAAGCCGTTGGCGGATATCATAGCTCCATCGGTATGCAGACTGTACAGATCCACGTTTGACCAGGGTAAGCTGCCTCAGGACTGGAAAGTCGCGGCAGTCGTGGCAATACATAAGAGTGGGCCCAAGTCGGATGTGCAGAACTACAGGCCGGTAAGCCTAACTAGCATTCTCTGTAAAGTCCTCGAGAAGATCATCCGTGCCCATATCTGCCAGCACTTACTGCAGCACTCCATGCTAAGCCCGGCGCAGCATGGATTCCTGAAAAATAGATCTTGCCTCACCAATCTCCTGTGCTTCTTAGATGAAGTAACTCGACGACTGGACGAAGGTAAGCAAGGCGTTCGACTCCGTTAATCATCGTATTTTGCTACGCAAGATGAAGACTTTCGGTATAGATGGGCCAGTATATAAGTGGCTGGAGGACTTCCTCTCCCACAGGACGCTTTACGTCAAAGTGGGGGACAGGTGCTCCAGTTTGGTGAACGTCACCAGTGGTGTACCTCAGGGATCCGTCCTAGGCCCGGTCCTATTCTTGTTATTTATTAATGACCTAGCATCCACTCTTCAATCGTCCAGCTTTATTTTTGCGGATGATGTGAAGATTGTTGGATCTGAGGGTAGGGCGGACTTGGGCAGGGAAATAGGTACCGTCCTGAACTGGGCATACAAATGGGACTTACCTCTAAACGCTCAAAAAAGCCATTTGTTGTCAAGAGCAACAGAGAGCCTAACTGTCGCTCATGATCAAGGGCTGTTCACCGTAGAGGCAGTCAGTAGGGTTAAAGACCTGGGGGTCATCATGAACAGTGACTTCAAATAGTCGGAGCAATGCAATGCTGCTGCGCATAAGGCTCGTGGGGAGCTCTTTAGACTGCGATCAGCTTTGTCTTGCCGGGAGCCGGAGGTATTTGTACCTATTTACATGGCTATGGTACGACCTCACTTAGAAGGTAGCTTGCAGGCTTGGTCACCCTTCTACAAAAAGGACGCCGCCTGCCTCGAGAAAGTCCAACGTCTCGCCACGCGAATCGTTGAAGGGCAGAGGGGTAAGACTTACGAGCAGAGACTCTGTGACCTGAATCTTTTCTCGTTGGAAAGGAGGAGACGTCGAGGGGATCTCATAGAAACGTTCAAGGTAATGAAGGGCTTTTCTGGCCTTAGACCAGCTAGTCTATTCCAAGTGGCCGTAGACTCCAGAACAAGGGGACACGAAAAGAAGTTGATAAAAGCCCGATCCAGGTTGATGGCTAGATCGCACTTCTTCAGCAACAGGGTTGTGAACAGTTGGAACGGTCCGCATGGTGAAATGGTAGATCTGCAGACAGTCCAATCCTTCAAAGGTGCCCTTGATCGCAAGTGGTACGAGATCTTTCCTTGAATTGAGCCTTGAGTATATCAACTAGATGGATGACGGGTGGCACTGCGGTCCTTCTGGAGTATGTTTTAGCAGACTTTTTCTCTCATTGCATACTGTCTCAGTGAACGCTCACGATGCATAATGTCTCACGCAGTTGATGTGCGATGAGGTTTTTCGTTTTCCTCTCATTTTTAGCGGGGATTCGACGAAATACACTCGGCAGTGGTGGGTGCATAACTGGTGTGCATACCATCGAAGGAATTCTGGACGCTCGATTGGCCGTGGCCATTACATGTCCTGTGCAGACTGAACTGAACTGAACTGAACTGCACAAAATTTCTGCCTTTCAGAAAAAGAAAATCACGCAGTGTTGGGAGCTAAGGAAACGTGCCGACAGCACAACTATCTGGACACAGCATTGGTTCTAGCCACACCAAGTCCTGTGCAAACTGAACGGAACTGAACCGATTGCGGTCTGTTACTTGGACTTCAGCAAGGCATTTGATTCCGTGAACCACAAATTTCTGGACGTCAAACTGCAGTCCATGGGAATTTTTGGAAAGGCAAGACAATGGATAAGTAGTTTCTTAGCAGGGCGAACCTTTAGTGTTAAGGTGGGGAGCTATGTTTCAAAACCGGAAGGTGTAACAAGTGGGGTGCCACAGGGCTCGGTGCTCGGCCCTCTGCTCTTCCTCATCTTCATCAACGACCTATCACGTGGGCTTACAAACCCCACCTTTATGTTTGCCGATGACGTCAAGATAGCTGGAGTAGATATAGAACTTGACGTGTTAGCAGTACAAAACTGGGCACGCAAATGGGACCTTCCACTAAACCTCACCAGGTGTCAATGCTTGACCACCAATACGGGGGCTAGTGAGAATGGTGTGGGTTCGTTGCAAGTAGTCTCGCAGGTCAAAGACTTGGGCTTTATAATAGGCAACAGCTTTAAGCCGTCAAAGCAGTGCACTTCAGCAGCCAATACGGCCAGGAGAGAACTCTTTCGAGTTAGATCCATTCTGTCGTGTAGAGATCCGGAGATTTTCGTTCCCATATATCAGGCCATAGTTAGGCCGCATACGGAGTACTGCGTGCAGGCCTGGGCACCGTACTACCAGAAAGATATCGATTGTCTGCAGAAAGTGCAAGGGCTAGCCACCAGAATGGTGGCTGTGCAAAGGGGGTTTAACTACACAGAGCGTCTCCGTGCCCTAGACATATTCTCGATGGAAAGACGGCGCATTCGCGGGGATTTGATAGAAACCTTCAAGGTAATGAAAGGACTGTCAGGAATAAGTCGAGAAGACCTTTTCTCTCTGATCCCCGAGAAAGGCACAAGGGGGCATAGCCTTAGATTACAAAGGAAACATTCGAGGCTCCAAATTAGGGCGAAATACTTCTCAAATAGAGTGGTACCCTATTGGAATAAGCTCCCGGAAGAGGTCATAAATACCACAACCGTGAAGGCTTTTAAGAAAGCAGTAGACCTATGTTGGGTGGCAGTATACCCCGAGTTATGTTAAGCAGCTTTTAGGGTCAGATGCAAATTACTTATTGTCTCCACCTTACTCTGCCAGGGCTGATACTGCACAAAATTTCTGCCTTTCAGAAAAAGAAAATCACGCAGTGTTGGGAGCTACGGAAACGCGCCGACAACACAACTATCTGGACACACGATTGGCTCTAGCCACACCAAGTCCTGTGCAAACTGAACTGAACTGAACCAGGGCAAAGCAGACGCCCTGGGGGAATACTTTGGTAGTGTACATAGGATAGATAGTGGGGTACTAGTAGATCTGGCGCTGATACATCCTCCTCAGTTAAACGAGCTAGATCTTTCGGAGGAATGCGTGCGTAAGTACCTACAGGAGTTAAACAGCCACAAGTCAGCGGGCCCAGATGGCATTCATCCAGCTATCATCAAGCCGTTGGCGGATATCATAGCTCCATCGGTATGCAGATTGTATAGATCCACGTTGGACCAGGGTAAGCTGCCTCAGGACTGGAAAGTCGCGGCAGTCGTGGCAATACATAAGAGTGGGCCTAAGTCGGATGTGCAGAACTACAGGCCGGTAAGCCTAACTAGCATTCTCTGTAAAGTTCTCGAGAAGATCATCCGTGCTCATATCTGCCAGCACTTACTGCAGCACTCCATGCTAAGCCCGGCGCAACACGGATTCCTGAAAAATAGATCTTGCCTGACCAATCTCCTGTGCTTCTTAGATGAAGTAACTCGACGACTGGACGAAGGTAAGCATGTTGAGGTATGTTACCTCGACTTTAGCAAGGCGTTCGACTCCGTTAATCATCGTCTTTTGCTATGCAAGATGGAGACTTTCGGGATAGGTGGGCCAGTATATAGGTGGCTGAAGGACTTCCTCTCCCACAGGACGTTTTACGTCAAAGTGGGGGACAGGTGCTCCAGTCTGGTGAACGTCACCAGTGGTGTACCTCAGGGATCCGTCCTAGGCCCGGTCCTATTCTTGTTATTTATTAATGACCTAGCATCCACTCTTCAATCGCCCAGCTTTATTTTTGCGGATGATGTGAAGATTGTTGGATCTAAGGGTAGGGCGGACTTGGGCAGGGAAATAGGCACCGTCCTGAACTGGGCATACAAATGGGACTTACCTCTAAACGCTCAAAAAAGCCATTTGTTGTCAAGGGCAACAGAGAGCCTAACTGTCGCTCATGATCAAGGGCTGTTCACCGTAGAGGCAGCCAGTAGGGTTAAAGACCTGGGGATCATCATGAAAAGTGACTTCAAATGGTCGGAGCAGTGCAACGCGGCTGCGCATAAGGCTCGTGGGGAGCTCTTTAGACTGCGATCGGCTTTGTCTTGCCGGAAGCCGGAGGTATTCGTACCTGTTTACATGGCTATAGTACGACCCCACTTAGAAGGTAGTGTGCAGGCTTGGTCACCCTTCTACAAAAAGGACGCCGCCTGCCTAGAGAAAGTCCAACGTCTCGCCACGCGGATGGTTGAAGGGCAGAGGGGTAAGACTTACGAGCAGAGACTCTGTGACCTGAATCTCTTCTCGTTGGAAAGGAGGAGAAGTCGAGGAGATCTCATAGAAACGTTCAAGGTAATGAAGGGCTTTTCTGGCCTCAGACCAGATAGTCTATTCCAATTGGCCGTAGACTCCAGAACAAGGGGACACGAAAAGAAGTTGATAAAAGCCCGATCTAGGTTGATGGCTAGATCGCACTTCTTCAGCAACAGGGTTGTGAACAGTTGGAACGGTCTGCCTGGTGAAATGGTAGATCTGCAGACAGTCCAATCCTTCAAATGTGCCCTTGATCGCAAGTGGTACGAGATCTTTCCTTGTAGTGAGCCTTAAGAATATCAACTAGATGGATGACGGGTAGCACTGTGGTCCTTCTGGAGTATGTTTTAGCAGACTTTTTCCCTCATTGCATACTGTCTCAGTGAACGCTCACGATGCATAATGTCTCTCGCAGTTGATGTGCGATGAGGTTTTCCGTTTCCCTCTCATTTTTAGCGGGGATTCGACGAAATACACTCGGCAGTGGTGGGTGCATAACTGGTGTGCATACCATCGAAGGAATTCTGGACGCTCGATTGGCCGTGGCCATTACATGTCCTGTGCAAACTGAACTGAACTGAACTGAACTGAACTACCAGCTGGGCTACGAGGACACACACTGAAACGAAGTGGAATGTTGTTCGGTTACTGACACGCCAGCTGAGCTCGTGTTGTCGTCGTGGTGAGAACGTGTTGATCGTCGGCGTCCGGTGCTTATTATTAGGACATTTGGATTATCAATTTGGAAGCCTATTTGTCTTTGCCTTTTTAGTGGCAGTTCTTCATGAATACCCTTTGGTATGAATCATGCCGTTTCTGGTCGCAATTTGTAAGTTGCTTATGATCTGGTCGTCTTCGAGAGTCCATCGTTTGGAGTAGGACAGCAATTATGTCATACACCGCTTGTCTCCTCGGTTCTATTTCCTAGATATTTTTGTACATACTAAGCCCCCTCGCACGTCTGTTTTACGCACTCACTTTAATAAGGCTGATTTTCAGCCACCAAATTACACTACCCACGGGCAGTTTCGAGTTTTCATAATAAGGGGCAATGGGATACCTCCTGTATGAGCCCAAAAGACGTCCACTCTTGGCTATGGTCTGAGGGTAGAGCCTCACGACAACTTTCTGCCAGGTATGCGTCAAGTTTCCTCTTGAGTAGTTCGTTGTTTGCCTCTTCACGTCAGCTTGCAGCGAGTTCCACATTTTGGTTGCCCTTCTGGTAAGGCAGTAGACCAGCCGTGGATCAGTCGACTGTAGTGTCATGAGCGTCATTGAGTACCCTCTTGAAGTGACTATAGTATTAAATGAACTTCGAAATGCTTTGGTAAACTTGCGTCACCGAAATTGTGTGCTTCGATGTATATTGACCTTGTGTGTACTATAGTTATATACATATAGCTGTGTATAACTGATTTAATATTCACTAACGATTATTCTTATAAAAAACCTAATCTTTATTTGCCAACACGTTTTGTGTTCTTTTGTAGAAATGAAGTAGTTCACATGTTTTAGGTGCTGTCTCAAGTTACTGAATGCCCACAGCTGCTGTAGGCACGTTTGCATTTTTGCATCTAAAAATGGAGACTGAATAACCTAGCCCCGTCTTGCTATTGGCAGTTCAAGTTAAATAGTGTGTTAACATTACCCAAGCAGCACGCCCATACGGGTCCCATGTGGGCAGCGTATGGGCAAGCTGTGGGAAAGCTGTAGGTACTGTCACTGCGATGTTTTGGTAGCGCTACTGGCATCCGTATGGGCATATTCACACTTCGGGAAAATAGGCGCGGGAGATTGGTTCCCTTTTCACGGCTTTCAAATAAAACTTTCCCTCGGTTTACTGAAATAAGCCTATGTAAATCTCATCCTACTATGTCAATTATGTTCAGGAAGAATACCGTAACTTGTGAGAAAATGCACGTACACCATGCAAATTTACGAATTACGCTCATTAACAAATGCGATATGTCCACTCCTGTTGGTTCAGTTGGTTGGTGATGTATTTTCGTCCGGTACATGCTGTTGCTATCTGCTTTGTAGTACCACACCTGACCTGTTGAAACCTTATGTGACTGTCTGCTCCAAGTCTGCGCGTCTGGTTGCCTGTTACTCCTAAAAAGTGAAGTAGGTCTTTGTGGCCATGGGTTTATACCCCTTTCATTGTACTCATCCGCAAGTGTGTAATAAGAAAGTAAATTTCATCAACCTTTCCCCTGCGCGCGCGGATTTCTGTATTCTCTCTTTTCACTGCTTCGGCTCCTGGTACTGCTGACCAACAATATCGTAGGCTAATCGGCCGCACCACCCCTATGTATTTCTTCTTCCCGCATAATGATAACTACCCCTTTGGGAACTAACAAACCCATAGGATATCGTAAAGAACAGCCATTACGAGACTAATGCCTTGCCCAAAATCGATGCAATAATAGGACATTGTTTTGTAATTTGCAGTAGTAAGAAATATTGTACAAATGGATCGCAGAACTCGATAGCATCCAGATCCGCGTTGTATCCCGACACCACACCGTCCGTGCCCTGTATTGTAATTTAAGTGAAGGTCCAACTGAAGTAAATCATACCGGAAGTGCAGACCTGTGTAGTTGTGCTGTGTATCTTGTATCCAGCTTCGTAGGGCAGGCTCAACGATTAGATGGCTCTCTAAACCGAAACTGTCCTGTCGAAGTACATCATGTGACGAAGAAATATACGTTATTAACTGAATGTAGAGAAACCCATCGACTTTTAGCTTCTCCAGATGTGTTTTCCTGAAGGACATCCTTCTATGTGCCCCGGGATGGTTCACCTCAGAGGTAATCTATCTTGTCATGAGCCGAGGCGCAAGTTGGCGCACATAACGTGCAGCGGTGTCACCGCACGTTGACATGAAAATGGAGTCCTTTTCTATGGTATTATTGCAAATAACACTTGCCGATTTCCGTCAGTTGCTTCCCTCGAGAATTGATGCATCAAACTCTCAAAGTGCAGCTGCACTTGACAGCAGGAGTTTTGTGTACGAGTCACCGCGGTTGCGGTGACATTCGATCCCCAAAATTCTTTCACCTAAATATGTAGTTCCTTTCTCAGGTCCATATAAACCTGATTGCTTAGTTTCTCAAGACGTTTGTAGCTGGTTTGTAAAACTAAACGGCGCACAATACACATCATATCTACCAACTTACCAATCTTTTGGGATGGCAGACTCGATGACGGGGGAATGGCAACCGTTGTGCAGGACGTCGAAGGTGACATGTCTGAGGTGTAGCAAGGAAGACCTAAAATTATTGCAATTATACCACTTACTAAAGTGCTTGCGGTCCTCCTTTGAAGCATCTACTTTCTTGTCCTGGAAGAATGATGAAGGTTGGCCTGCAGAGGTAATGAGTTATGAATGTACATAAAATTGCCCAATTCCTTCAGGACACGGTGGTAATGTTTTTTGGCGTTTCGTCGTCTAACGACTGATTTCGCTTTCATTTCCTGAGTAAGTGAAATAACCGATTCTCCTGAATAATTATTGAGGCATGTGTTTCAGCGGCAACCCTATGGATACCGTACTTTCGCTGCACGGAAATTGACTTTCTTCGGTCTTTTTGTAATTCTTTAAGCCTCTTCGTGTGCTCCTGCTTACAGCGCGTCGGACAAATATCGTGGTCCTCGCCGGAGATCTTCACGCGCGCGTTGGTCGCCCGGCAGCGAGTGAACGCCGCCTGCGAGGGCAATTTGGCCTCAACTTCAGTCGTTCAGACAATGGGGACAGATTGCTGACAATATGTGCTGACCAGCAGCTTTTTCTAACAAGCACAAACTTTCGCAACTCCAAACGACTTACCGCCACCTGGTGTCCTCCTTCTTTAACACAGAAATGGTCTCAAATGGACCATGTAGCGATTAGCTACCGTAGGCGCGGCAGCGTGTTAGATTGTCGCTCTTACTGGTCAATCTGCCTCGATTCTGATCACGCGTTAGTCTGCTCGACGATCTGCTTGCTGTTTGGGGGCTCGAAGAACTCGAATCTTGCTCGCCTACATATAGACAAGCTGAATGACCCTCTAGTGCTAGAATCTTTTCAGACTACGCTGACCCAAGCACTGGAATCCACTGCCCCACCTAATGTCGATAAGCACTGGGAGCGACTGAAAGAAGCCTTACTGAATGCCGGCCTGACCAGTTGTGGTACGGCCCGCCATACCCAGAGAAGTTGGATTTCTTCAAAATTCTTGTTATCGCTTGAGAGCCGCCGAGATATCTCTGCCGATGCAAGATACAACGAAGCACGCCGCGAACTCCGTTCGCGTTTGAAGAACAGTTTGTGTGCTGATCGCAAGACGTGGTGGTCAAAGCATGCCCTCGAGATGGAAGCAGCTTCTGCCTCTGGCAACTCCAGGAAGTTCTCATTCGCGCCACCGGCCCGTGAAAAATAGGTGTTAGCGAGACTGTCCGCGAAACTGATGGGACACCAATCACCAACCTGTCGTGCAAACTGGACCGCTGGGCAGAACACTTTCGCTCCCAGTTTAGTTGGCCACCGGCTGCTTCTACTACACCTGGAACTCCTACACTTTCTGCGTAGTCTATTCCAGACAGTCCACCGATAGAAGCGGAAATTCGGAAAGAACTACAAACCCTCAAGCGCCACAAGGCATATAGATCAGGTCGCATCCCTCCTGCGCTTTTCAAAGATGAATAGATGATTCTGCTGAGAGAATTGACAACCCTGTTCTCAAAGGTTTGGACGGAAGAAAAAGTCCCTATATCCTGGGGGAATCGACGATCGTGCCCATCTTTAAAAAGGATAGTCGTACACTGTGTTCTAGTCATCGGGGAATAAGCCTGATCTCTGTTGCTTCGAAACTCCTAGTGTTCATTACCCTACGCCGACTTTCTCCATTGAGCGAACCCGATTGTCGTGAAGAACATGCTGGGTTCAGTCCCGGCCGCGGTTGTACTGACTAAATAATAACTCTTCGCCTCCTCCTTGAATAGCGTGACGTGTATCAAAGGCCAACTGTCGTTGTTTCTGGACACCAGGGCCGCCTTTGACTCTGTCGATAGGACTGCCCTATGGACTTGCCTGTTGAGGAACGGCTTGCCCGAGAAGTACGTTTCCACTCTGAAAGCTCTCCATCGATAGACCTCGGGCAGAGTAAGGGTCTGTGGGCAACTATCCGAGTCCTTTGTCGTCTCAAGTGGCGTTCGACAAGGATGCTCCTATTTCCCCGTTCCTCTTTAACTCCAAAGAGCATTTAATGGTTTTACAAAAAGTGGAGTGGAACTTCTACCGGGTGCCAGAGTTGTTGACTTGGATTATGCTGACGACGTCGCCTTGTTGGGAGACGACCCTCAAGTTGTCCAAGATGCCTTAAACCACTTGGCCATCGAAGTCACCGAGTATGGCATGCATTTTGCTCCATCCAAATGCAAAATGCTTCTTCAAGACTGGCAAGGAGATTCTCCTGCACTCACTCTTTGTGGGGAACATTTGGAAACTGTCAGAAGCTTTGTTTACCTAGACAGTTGTATTTCCACTAGTGGAGGTATCGGAGACGAGATCTCTTTGCACATCTCTAAGGCTCTTTCGGCTTTTGCCAACCTAAGGCACCTGTGGCGTCGTCACGACGTCAGACTCCCCCTAAAGGGTAGAGTCTGTAGGGCCGCAATTCGCTCAGTGCTACTTTATGGATGCGAAACCTGGCCAGTTAGAGAAGAGGATCTGCGCCGGCTGACCGTATTCGACCACCGTTGTCTACGGACAACCATACGAGTATAGCGGCAGCATCACGTCAGTTATGACGGAGTGCGGAAGAGAGTATTCGGGGTGGACTGTTCACCACTCAGGGTAATTGTTTCTCCTCGTCGGCTACGGTGGTTAGGTCGGTCTCGCGGATGCCCGCTCAGCGTTTACCTCGCCGCGCTTTATTCGCGCTCGCTGGACAGGATTGGAGACGGCGGCGTGGTGGACAACCGATGACCTGGAGGAGAAGTTTAACAAATCTGACTTCCCGTTTAGCCGCAGTGGGGCCATGTCGCCTACCAGGTTGGAACAAGAATGACACCGAAAACAGTTGGCTTGATACGCTGGCGGATATGGCCCGAAACCACAGTCAGTGGCGTCAATGCTGTATGGAATGCTGTGCTGGCTCCCCACCCTTCCTTTTCCGTATATGAAAACCACGAACGATACGAACAAAACAAATCTTTCCAACATTTCTTTCCGTATTTTGTTTTCTTATCTTCCCATGGTGTCTTTGGCACGTTGTCTGTACCAGGTCCGTGTTCAGTATATGCTTCGTAACGGGCTATAAATATTGTCTGGTTTTTCGGATACTAGACTTAATTGTGCGAGTTACCTTGGTCACCAGCCTCAGTGGTGTGTCGGCCGGGAGAGTTGCATGAGTTTTCACCAGACTTCGAAAACGTGCGTCGTCCACATTTGATACATATGCACGAGTCTCCTCCGGCGTCAGCTAAGACTGACTGATGATACGAACATCGTTCTCATCATCCAAAAGAACTACGACGGCAGAACTGGAGGTCTGAATTCTTATAAAAGCCTCGGGTGTTGACTTTTTGGAAGCGGGGATCCAGTGTAGAGCAGAGGTGAGTCCCGTAGCTTGTATTTGTCAATATATGTGCGTACAGGTCAGGTGGGTATCGCGAAGGATAGTTATCAGACGGGGAATGTATGGGTCAGGGGAATAACGCAGTAGCCCTCGTCCTCTGCGAAATAAACACACTTGCAGTCAATCTCGTGGACATGACAATGAAACAAAATGGGCGACAGACTTTTGACGTAGAAAATATTCTGCTCAGCAGACGAAAATTGGTCATCAATCAAATTGTGTACGTGAATGAATTGAGAAGAACCTAGTCGTATAATCTCATTGTCATCGGACTCGGTAGGCTTGAATAATGCTGGGATTTCATAAACTGAAGCCAAATCACCAGGTCTTGTCATTGTTAAGCTGAAACTACCGTAGATCAATTTCTATGTCTGCGTTTCATGTATCGGGTTCATCTGACGCGGAATCCAGGTAGCTGAAGTTGCAGATTCTGAACATGTTTCAGATAATTGAGATGCAGTGTTTTTATTCTCCTTAATCATTGACTTGATCTGGAACAGAAATAATTCAAACGGGGATGCACTAAATTCATCTAGAACGCCGTGGTGTCTGGTGTCATCTGCTAAGTAGATTAGTGACTGTACATTCATGGAAATTCCTTCCAAACGATAAAGAGCCTTATGCAAGCGGACAAAGTTAAGCAACATATCGGATGCCTCAGTGGTAGTCCGTTTATCGCATGGACGAGTAAGCATGTGTGTTGTCAAAGACAAGCTTAAGAAAGGATTGTAAAGATGCAGAGGGATAGTGTCTTTGAGACAAGTTATCTCCAAATACAGTAAAAATTGACGGAATTCGGTCGTTTCTCAAGGACGGTACTCATTCCATCCACGACATTTGCGACGGAATTCCACAGGTGATTCCAGTTGCAATGGTCCTAGTCTGTCGTAAACAAGTTGAACCTACTGTCGATGTAGACGAGCGTTTTTATGACTGACGAATCCGTCCACAACATCACAAACCTTCGTACCAATCCTAAGAACAAACAGCGTATATAATCTGTCGGAAATCGGATAGCCATGTCTACATTTCACTGTTCAAAAAAGGACACAACATGGTGTTCACGACGAAAAATAGCATCTTTAATTAACGAGTCGCTTACTGAGAGAGAGGTTACCTTATGTTGGTGGTACACACCTTGTTGCACGCACTTGTCGCAGCCGTAGTACCCCAAATACGATCTCTTCATTTCCGCAAGCAACCGTACTGAATGATCACAAGTTATTGCATTTAGTTATATCTGTTTGGAGTCAAGAATACTGTTAATCCAACGCCGTTCTTCTGTACGTCATCCAGTTCCGAGATCATATCTTTCAGTAAGTCTCGCACGTCCACAGATTGTTTTTTCGGAGTGAACATCAACCAAAAAGTGTTGAAATTGATGGTTGAAACACCCGACCAAGGATTGTCCATAAATGCATCTGAGACGAGCCAAACTGACGCAACCCGTCGGAACACTGTTGGATTTGAACAACTCTCACTGTGTTCAGTACAGTGTTCACTATCAGCTTGTTGAGTGCAGTTCTGATCACAGTGTGACAGTAGTAGCCTGGTTGCACGTTCCGCACTCTAGTGTTCCTGGGTGTATTCATCAGTGCACGAAAGTCAGTTGGTACGTTTAGACATATTTTCCGTATGACGAAGTTATCGGTTGATCCACGGAGCAGACGGAGCCCCGGATTTCTTCTCACAGCATTGCCGCAAAATGGAAGTGATCCACATTGGAGTATATAAAATAACATAACTAGTTAAGTCAACAGTGTGAAACAACATGCCCTTTGTTGTTCTGTCAAGAGTAGTTCTTTCCTCGCTTACATCCGAACCCGGTTCAGAATAAATTTGAACCCTTGATATCAGTTCAACATTTTGGCCATACGTCGCTATGTCCATGAAAAGATCTTCCTGTTCCATCCGACGACGCCATCGGCGGAGCATTTTTCATCGAAATGGCAAGGTGTTCTGTGGGCAGTACCTTCGTCTAAATATTTTAAAAGTAAGAGAAGACGTAATCGGAATGGCGGGCTTCATGGGTTTGTATGCTGATTTTATAGCAAGATTTGACCAATCAACGGACGAGGTGGGATTTGATTGATCGTTTGTGTCAACGTAAAAATGGTGTACGTACTTTTTCCTCGTCCGCAGCCAGTTATCACGTGAATGGTACCTCATACGTCCGCGCCTTGCTATTCATGTGACCATTAAACCGTCAGATAAGATATGCTGGTAAGCCTCACGAAAATGGCGATGGAGTGTCCATGTTGACCAGATCTGGCAAACATCACCTTACAAAGCATGACAGTCGATTGACTCACTCCTACTTCCGATCAGTTGGTAGTATGTCTGTTGTTTGTTTCTGAGTGCCTATGGCACAGTAGGATCTTGGTTGTTCTTACCCAGACAGGCCCACTGGAAAGGCCAAGTAAATTGCCAACCTCCTATAGTGTTTATGTGATTAGCTAACCTTCAGTGGTCCTGCCTTTTGCTTGTTATCCATTCCCGAGATATTCACGATAAACGCTTTACAGGTGTTTGTCGACTTAGACTTATTCCGCGAATTCCCATCGGAACAAGAATGTAACAAAGACTGAAATGGTGCTACTGTGAAACTTATGGTCGTTAAACTGGGAATGCTCATAGAATTTCAAATAAGCACGCATTCATGTCTTTTTCGTGCGTTTCTTAGTTATGTCGTTAATCAAACAGTCATCGTCGTACAGCAATGAACAGCGAGGCGAACACCGTTGAATACTGCCTTTCTCACCATGTTGCACGTAGAAACAGAAGAAATGGATAAATATTCTTTATGCTCGTGCAGTTCATGGGAGATATTCGACGGGTACTACTAGGGTGTCCAGCTGCAAGACAGAAGAGATTAATAAACCGCATTGTAAAAAATGACCTTGCATGAAAAGAGGTCCTAATTAGTACTTTTACTTGTTATTGCAGGAGTATGTACTCGGTACGATTACACTAGCTTTATTCGTATAATGTTTGATCAGAATGCTGCCAGTTGAAAGAAAGGCGTTTTGAACACTTTCAAATCTTGAACATTTTTTGCTTTACTTGTAATTTTAATGTTCACTCTTACCCCCCCCCCTCCCTCCGGCTTTGTATTTTTTTCAGTTTTTGTTGTGTTGGCACCACGCTTGTTCTCAAGCCGGTGTAATATATATATATATATATATATATATATATATATATATATATATATATATATATATATATATATATAAAGACCTTTGAAATGCTCTCATATCTTAAGAAAGAGTATTGTGTAAAACAGTGGAAAGTTTGTTCTAATAGCTATAGTATTTTTCAGGAAAAAATAATAAAACCTCACTTGCGTCGATAAACGTGGAACTTATAACCATAGGACGCAGATTACTTTACTTGCTAGTCCGTTGAAGCTGCAGTCTTTTAATAAAATTTATTTAATTACATTAACCAAAACCCTACATACGTCATTCAGAGGAATTAGCTTCCGGTCGCTCACAAAGCCCCGACTTCATAAGAAGTGTATTATATCAGGAAAACTATGTTTCTGTGTGTACAATGAATTTGCATCCTTTGTCATCGTACTAAGGGGCACTTGGCATTTCCTGAAATACAATGGAAACCATAAAAGGTACTGTTAAAAGAAGATTCTAAAAATAACGAGTTTTATTATCTGTTTCAGTTTGGTAAAGTTTTTTTAATGGTATCCGTATTGTCAGGGTGTCAGAAATCTCCCTGAAAACACGTCATCAGCGAGGCTACAGTCCGCATTCTTCCCACCCACCGACAAGGTGCTTTGTGAGCACCAACCAGTGACAAGGCCCGCATATACCACATAGCAGTGTTGTCGTGACACGGGTGCCCATGAGCCAATCAGTCCGTCACACGTCACTGTTCATATTATATATATATATATATATATATATATATATATATATATATATATATATATATATATATATATATATTTAACACGGATCTGGTACAGACAACGTGCCAAAGACACCATGGGAAGATAAGAAAACAAAATACGGAAAGAAATGTTGGAAAGATTTGTTTTGTTCGTATCGTTCGTGGTTTTCATATACGGAAAAGGAAGGGTGGGGAGCCAGCACAGCATTCCATACAGCATTGACGCCACTGACTGTGGTTTCGGGCCATATCCGCCAGCGTATCAAGCCAACTGTTTTCGGTGTCATTCTTGTTCCAACCTGGTAGGCGACATGGCCCCACTGCGGCTAAACGGGAAGTTAGATTTGTTAAACTTCTCCTCCAGGTCATCGGTTGTCCACCACGCCGCCGTCTCCAATCCTGTCCAGCGAGCGCGAATAAAGCGCGGCGAGGTAAACGCTGAGCGGGCATCCGCGAGACCGACCTAACCACCGTAGCCGACGAGGAGAAACAATTACCCTGAGTGGTGAACAGTCCACCCCGAATACTCTCTTCCGCACTCCGTCATAACTGACGTGATGCTGCCGCTATACTCGTATGGTTGTCCGTAGACAACGGTGGTCGAATACGGTCAGCCGGCGCAGATCCTCTTCTCTAACTGGCCAGGTTTCGCATCCATAAAGTAGCACTGAGCGAATTGCGGCGCTATAGACAATGGGGTTCGCTCAATGGAGAAAGTCGGCGTAGGGTAATGAACACTAGGAGTTTCGAAGCAACAGAGATCAGGCTTATTCCCCGATGACTAGAACACAGTGTACGACTATCCTTTTTAAAGATGGGCACGATCGTCGATTCCCCCAGGATATAGGGACTTTTTCTTCCGTCCAAACCTTTGAGAACAGGGTTGTCAATTCTCTCAGCAGAATCATCTATTCATCTTTGAAAAGCGCAGGAGGGATGCGACCTGATCTATATGCCTTGTGGCGCTTGAGGGTTTGTAGTTCTTTCCGAATTTCCGCTTCTATCGGTGGACTGTCTGGAATAGACTACGCAGAAAGTGTAGGAGTTCCAGGTGTAGTAGAAGCAGCCGGTGGCCAACTAAACTGGGAGCGAAAGTGTTCTGCCCAGCGGTCCAGTTTGCACGACAGGTTGGTGATTGGTGTCCCATCAGTTTCGCGGACAGTCTCGCTAACACCTATTTTTCACGGGCCGGTGGCGCGAATGAGAACTTCCTGGAGTTGCCAGAGGCAGAAGCTGCTTCCATCTCGAGGGCATGCTTTGACCACCACGTCTTGCGATCAGCACACAAACTGTTCTTCAAACGCGAACGGAGTTCGCGGCGTGCTTCGTTGTATCTTGCATCGGCAGAGATATCTCGGCGGCTCTCAAGCGATAACAAGAATTTTGAAGAAATCCAACTTCTCTGGGTATGGCGGGCCGTACCACAACTGGTCAGGCCGGCATTCAGTAAGGCTTCTTTCAGTCGCTCCCAGTGCTTATCGACATTAGGTGGGGCAGTGGATTCCAGTGCTTGGGTCAGCGTAGTCTGAAAAGATTCTAGCACTAGAGGGTCATTCAGCTTGTCTATATGTAGGCGAGCAAGATTCGAGTTCTTCGAGCCCCCAAACAGCAAGCAGATCGTCGAGCAGACTAACGCGTGATCAGAATCGAGGCAGATTGACCAGTAAGAGCGACAATCTAACACGCTGCCGCGCCTACGGTAGCTAATCGCTACATGGTCCATTTGAGACCATTTCTGTGTTAAAGAAGGAGGACACCAGGTGGCGGTAAGTCGTTTGGAGTTGCGAAAGTTTGTGCTTGTTAGAAAAAGCTGCTGGTCAGCACATATTGTCAGCAATCTGTCCCCATTGTCCGAACGACTGAAGTTGAGGCCAAATTGCCCTCGCAGGCGGCGTTCACTCGCTGCCGGGCGACCAACGCGCGCGTGAAGATCTCCGGCGAGGACCACGATATTTGTCCGACGCGCTGTAAGAAGGAGCATAAGGAGCTGTTGGTAGAATTTGTCTTTGTCCACCTCCGGGCTGCAGTCTGTCGGGACATAGCAGGGTATGACAAATAAGTCGCGTTTGCGATCTCGATGTCTACTTACTCGGCAAGAACCTCGTAGCCGTACTGCACGAAGTCGGCTGTTGACAGGAATCTAGTCTGACTTGGACGCTTCAGCTCTACGGCTCAGAGCCACACCAACACTGATCTGGCCGGCTGCTGCAGCGTCCCGGTCTCCAGACAGGCGTTGGTGAAACTTGGTATTGGGATTAGCTGGGGACGTTAGTCTGATCATGGAGCTTGCGTCTTACAGTCTTGTCTCTGAGAGGCAGCAGATATCGCTTGAGAGCGATTCCAGTGTGTGAGCTAGACTCGCCTGTTGTCCGATTTGCATGAGCGTGCGTACGTTGTAGCTGGCCAGCTTTAATCGTAGGCGAGGTTGAAGAAAGGTGGTCTCGGTGGTATGATTTGCTGTAACAGTCTTAGGGCAGTGGGTTCTAACGGAAGTCTCGTCACAAGCGACTGCAGTAGCAAGGCAGTTTTGCTGTGGGGTAGCGACGTGTCTGGCACATAAAGCAACGTGAGAGGTAGAAAGAGGGTGGATAGTTTCCGAGTGTGGTGGTGGATGAGCATATGATCTTTCGACGGCGAACAAGCGTGAAAGAGAGTGAGATGGAAGCGAATTTGTATGAGAGTCCATGGTTCAATTTGCGGGTGTAGTACTGCCAGATTGCCCAGGCCAAAGCAGGTGGTTTTCTTAGGAGTCCGCGACCGAAGCCTTTAGCTGTCCAGAGCTTCACCCGCAAGGCAGCGGGACGAAGCGCGGTGTCCAAAACTTGCTGAGGGCCGGTGACTGATCATCCGGTTCATACGCCCTTTGGATGAGGTCAAACATCCTGGGTGTCCAGTACACCCCTCCTCCACAGATGCCGGTGAGCGTAGGGTTTTACGCTTCATACGCCTCATACGCCACCCGTAGTTGGTTTGGAATTAGGGTTTAGCCATCTCCCCTAGACTGACTGTTAGTCACTCAACCCGGTGGAGAGCGCCGGACGTTCGCCTTCGTCCTCATACTTTGGTGTAAAAACACCTCCGTCACGAGAAGGTAGTGTGCACGACTTCCTCAGCAGAAGTTATTTGGTACGCGTAGTCATCTGGGAGCATTTCAAGAGGTGTTCAGGGCGAGCGGCCAACTCAGAGCCTGAGCCATCCACCCCCGACCATACTGAGGCATTTTGGAGGCCGTCACTGTTCTAATCAACCACTAACAGACAACCTACTGTCTACTCTTCACAGCAACCCGACAGCCAATCAGACTTATAACATACTGTGATCCGACTTAACCAATCACATCTACGCACCACGCTGGCAGTCAATAACAACGCCATGTGTCCGTGGAGTGCTTTCTTCATGCTACATAAAGTGTTATTTTTTGACTGCAATTGAGTACAATTTCCGCACTCTGTTCGTGGTCACTCTCCTGCTGGGATTGGGTGATCGAAAAGTCACTGACCGGTGATAATCCAGAGGCTTGCGCGCTGACATAAGAAGCATGATAATACGTTAGTATAGTATATCGTATGCAACTACGCACTCACATCGGCTACGGTTAACTTAACTGAACCTCTTATGAAACACCTGCCGAACATTAATTTCGTTGACCATTGATATACGAATACAGTGGCATACTTCGAACAGTCTGTTAAGAATAGCATTCTTCTCAATAGGACCAACCGAAGAGCAGTAGCACTTATCTTCCTGGATAGTGTGCGAAGACACCCTCTGGGGTAAGCATTCACCACACCCGTGGGAGTGAGGATCATTGTTGAGTCTCTCGGGTCGGAGTTCTTTGTCCGTTGTAGAGAAATTAGTTGAATAAACTGTGATAGGTCAACAATGAATCAGATGCATTGAGTATAAAATGAGTAGACGGAATCTCAGGTTTTAATCAGCTGGTAAGTGAAGTATAGTGCTACAACAAAACAAAGATAGGTGCGAATACGTATGATATATAAAGTGGCGACTAATACGAAAACTGACAGATCGATCGAAGTTCCAATTCACGCCAGTCACATCACGTCTGAGTGTTCGATTCCAGTTACGGGGCTTGGTAGCGTTGTGCACATCACGTGGGCGGCTACGTGCTCGATGCAAAATTGATCTTCGTCACCTTTAAAGTCACCGTTTGATTGAGTGCTTTAACATTCGTAAAATCCCCAGTGGAGTAATTTCATGTAATCAGCCTAAATGAACAAGTGAGCACACATTCGCATTGCAGGCGGTGAACAGTCAACGATGAGGACCGAAGGAGAGTTGTCCAGTATGTACCGAGATATGACTACTTTAAATATCTTTCCTACTATCTGGGAATGAATGTCAAAACCTACAGAGCCATCACCAAACGGGAAAGAGACTCTGGATTTGAAATACGATTCAGTAAAACATAAAATTTCCGATGAACTCGTAGTGGATCTGCGTTCATTAGTAGTGCAGAATCCTACAATCACCTTGAATGGAATGACGACAAAGGTGAAGCTGATATACCCGAATCTATCTATTAGTTTCTTTCATTGATCGTTTTCTTGATGTCCATGGTTACACTAAGAAGGAATTGTGCATTCATCCAACCAAGCGAAGCAGGACAAATATCAAATAAAAATGAGCTCAATATGTGCTGTGGTTACAGGAGCATGGTAGCTGCATATTACGTTTTTACGCAAATATGGCCAGTTACATGCATCGACGAACATAGGTTCGCTGTGTTGGTACAGTTATGCAAGCAGACAGTATATCGGATTTCGCGCTCTTCATGTGCTACATTTGACACACACAACTTTACTTTCATTGAATCTTAATAAAATTGTTCGGATTTGCAAACCTATTTTCCTTCGATGATTGATGCAATAAATGTTTTTATTGAATAACTTGGAGGTTTTCTGTTGCAGTCCTAGTGTATTTGAGTTAGTGACTGGTGGAATACCACTAAGCCCCGTGACTGGGATCGAACACTCAGACGTGATGTGACTGAATGGCATGGGTGTGTCGGAAAAGTTTGGTTACTGTACCCTATGCGTAGTCGCTAGGTGATCGTCAGTGGCCACTAAACGAGCGCCAGCGGCTACTAAATGACGGGAAAACCTGTAGTACCCCATAGGTACTCACGATTAGCCGAGTCGGAGGCCGGACGGAAATCAATGGAGCAAGCCGCTGTTGGCTGCTAGAACTTTTAGCGGTGTTCCAGTGCTTGACACATTGTAAAGATTTGGTCCACATAGCCTCCGTCGAGGCGAAAGCCCCCTTGATTCAGTCGAATGTGGGAGTCTGTCGCAACCCAAGAAGCGGTCGAATGGCAGCACGCAGAAAAGCTTTGCAGTAACTTCAATCATACTGATCCCTCTGCAGTTATCCCACTCTGTCTTGTCTCCTTTCTTGGGAATGGGTAACAGAATAGACGCTCCCCAATCCTTCGGAAATATCTCACCTTCCCATATAGAGCGGAACAACACGATCAGTGTTGACGAACAGGTGCTTTTCACTTCTGGTGGGATACTATCCCCTCCAGCAGCTTTTCTGTTGTTCAGCTGGTCAACGACCCTGTCGATTTCCGTCACTTGATAGCTCGCAGCTGCGTCGAAGCTTTCTACACTCAAAGAAGTAGGTATGTCCGTCTTGTGATCGGGGGTTGGTTGAGAAGCTGGTCAAAATACTCCAACGAACGTTCTGTTTTTTTTGCCGTTCGAGGATAACCTAACCTGTTGAAGCACATAGAACGGACTCAGGCTTGCAAAGCCATTAGAAGCGTTACAAATAAGTCGAAATAATTTTCCGAAGTCGTAAGTATTAGACGCGGTTTTCGTCCCAGGTATTTCTTTCCAGTACCTCGTGATCTGCTCTTGTCAAGCGTTAGGCCTGTTGCTGTAGTCTGCGGCATTCCGTACTTTCTACCAGCCAATCTTCCTGTGTCTTGGCTGATAGTTGTAAAGTGATCGCTGAAATCCAGTCTTCTAAGCGTTTTCCAGTTCATCGTAGTTCCTCCAAGCAACTTCTTTGTCCATCGACCTGGTCACCTTCCATTGTCCTCCCACAGAGGGCCCATCCGTACGCACGCTGGTTACAATAGCCGGTTGAGCCGAGATATCGTTCGGTATAGCGTGATGTTTTTCTGGAATTTTCAGAGCTGCGACATTGGTTCGACTAGGTTGTTGGACTTTGAGGTGCCCATACGGATGGATTTTGAAGCGCGCACGTACTAGGACGTGGTTTGTACCATTCGTGTTTCCCGTTAGTTCGCCATGGTACACTCGGCAGTCTTTTATCGATAACGCCCAACGGGATCGCACTAGAAAATGGTCAGTTTGTTGCGCTGTGCGCCTGCCCTTTGACTACCAGGTCAGTAAATGTCTTTCCGGGTGTTGGAAGTGCGTGTCGCAGTTGACTTATTTGTTAGCGTCGGCCAAATTCACTAGGCGGTTTCTATTCTCGCAACGTTGGTCAAGCCCAAAAATTCCTAGGACACGGTGAGTGGACTCATCAGAGAGCCTGTTCGTGCGTTCCAGTCTCCGGCGAAAAAGAGTAGGACACTTCTTGAAACACGATTGACTGCTTTTTGTAGTTTGTCGTAGAAGTCATATTCTGTGTTTTTCAGTATTTGTCGGTGCATAGATCGCAGTCACCGACAGGTTCTGGGGCGAACCCTCGAGGCGTATCATGGCCAACCTCGAAGAAACTGGTTCCCAAGAAATCAGAGCGCTGATGGCCTTTTTGCTCAGAGAGAATGCAACACCTTGGTATTCGGAGTTGTCCTCAGGCCCACTGTGATAGAACCGATAAACTGAATCCACTCCCGGAACCTTAGCACATTGCGTGTCGGAACTCGGTAGTCGAACTTCCGAATGGTAGACAATGTCTACATGGTAATCGTATAGCGTTCGCAGTGTAGTACTTTGGCTACTTATGTCTAGCAGCATTCTCACATTCCGGCAGTCTGTGGTTTTCTTTGGTGAAGAGTTCCAGCTTAGTGTCTTGTCACCTCGAACGCTGAGACGAGTGGTGCCGCTTAACGGGAACGCCCTAGCATGATGGAAACGAGTAAACTCACAATAATCCATAGAGATTCTAGAAAATAATGATACGGAGTAGTATCCGCAGCACCGTTCAGGGCTTCTGTGACACTCGGCAGCCTAGTGCGGCCTTTTTTGTTCGGGGCTGCATCCATGGCCTTTGCACATCCAAATGCAACCTGCAAGTCATCAACGCAAGTGGCCTTATTTGGTGGTGAGCAGTAGCATGTACCATATTGCAGTCGATAAATTTAGAGGAAGCCTTTGGCAAGCGACGACTCACCATGTCCTCGGGTACTGCTACTGCTCGTCCGCGACCGCTTGCTTAGCGAGCCTAGGCCCGCTTTATCGATGATCAAACCCTGACTTGGTGGCCTTGCCTCTGTCCGCGACCTGGCTACGCGCTCGGTGGCATGCAGCTCTGCTCGAGGTCAGTTCAGTCTCGACCGGGGATACGCATATGAATCTCGTGGACCGCTCAGGTTTTTGAGCCTGTCATGAACTAGCACCCTTACCTTCCAACTAGTTCACGCCTCAGGGAGAATTGTCCCTTAAGGAACTCAATCCGGAAGCATGTTCAACCACCATAGCCACGTTCGTCTTCTGCAACGCGTATTTCCCCGGTGTTCGTCGGCCCTCATTTAAGAATCACTCAACATCAGTGATTCTTTGGACTTCTTGGATTAGAATCTAGTAGTTGGAGGTTGGTTCAATTCCAAGCTATCCACCAAAACCGAACCCGTTTCTTCCGTATGTCACAGTAAATGGGAGATCCACCTAGCGTACCGGAGAAATAAGCTGAATAAAATGAAATTCGCCGTCGCCATTTTTTCGTTTTGTGACGTTTTGTGACGCCCTCCAAGTTTTAAGTAAATGGGCTCATTTTCTTCGGGTTATCTGTGTAGTCCACTGTTTGGTAATTCACAGGAAAAGCCAGTAACGCGTGAAAATATTTTCACCATCTCACTTCTGACAGTGCCGTTCATGAGTTGTTTAGCATAAAGTTATATAGGCAGTCTGGATAGCAGTATGAAGGTGTGAGTATATCATATCTGTTGACTCTACAACGAGCCAATCCGGCGAATCCCACAAATAAAATAAAACGTGTAAACAGTTATCAGTGAAGATGAGTATAAATGCACTTGAGAACTGGACGTAGGAGTAAAAAATAGGTGCTATACATGGGACTGTCTGGTTTTTGCGACGATGTCAGTAGGTTACGCTTCTGACGTGATTCGCGCCTGAGGGATTCAAACTGCATGATGAACTTTAGCTCCATGGATAGAGCCCTCCTTTCACTTTTCACGTCCAGCTGTCAAATGTGTTCTTATTCACACCTCCACTGCATGTTCTCGTTAGTTTGCCGAATGCTTCTGTATGATTTGTTTTCTAGTAAATGAATATGCTGCACTTACGATTTCATGCTGTCATCTAGGCTACCGATGTATTTATACGCTTAACAACCTACAAATGTCAGTGTCAGAAATGAAGTACGGAAAATAAATTTATTCGCTTCACTTGTTGTCGGTCACTTGTGATGATTTGACATTTTATGTTCTTCAAAATATCACCCGTTTTTGAAATAGTGTAAACCCAGTTGATGCGAGTACTGTGGGACGGCTTCTCCAGATCAGAGTGAGTGCCATCCTGCTTGTTCAAATCCTGCAAGTCACGAAGTTATTGTTATAGGTGACTAGAATGTAATATTCCTATAGACACTGTTTTGTAATGTCCTCAAACCATGGTGCTGACGCAATAACATCAATTACGAAGGTAGCAGAGGATGGGTGGAACACAGTAAAAGAGACATTTAGCAACAAAAAAAGGCTGTGCTGAATTCCGAGTGACTAAACTGAACTTCAAATAGCATGTTTGCAAATTCGTCGCTCTTTCTGAACACTGTCACTCATCTTCGATCATTAGTATGTCGTTACAAAGCTGAGTTGTCGACGGCATCCATCTGGAAAATTGATCGGAATGGTCTTTGTGACTTTGGAAGTATATCATCGATTGCTGTATACTGCACTTAGTTTTTAATCAACAAAAAACGGAATATTCGCTATTTTAGGAAAATCGACGAAGGTAATCCACAAATAAATTCGAGAGTTCAATTAATGTGGGACACAGTGTAACGATGCTCCGACCAAATGACTTTTATTGTCCCAGTAAAATGAATAAACTAACTCTTAAAGTCAGTTATTTTTCACTCCTAATTGTCTGATATGGGTCCAGTGTGCCCACTGGAATGGTAGATCGCGTTGTTTTGTCTAACGGCGATGATGGTGATGGTATACCAGTGAACAGAAGCATGTAGTCCCGAGCAGCGCAGCTGCTGGTCAGCTTCGTTGATTTTGAGCCCTGTTTTTACATGGCTGACTACCACGCCAAACCCATTAAAGCTTTTTTGTTCACCACTCAAAGTCTTAGGGGCCAGGTTCTCGCGTTCTGAAGTGTGTGACTTTTGGGTTTATTGTTTCTACTATGTTCATGTATGGATTTGTAATGAAAAGCTTGAATGCGTTGCTAATGTACCTCAGCGTGAACTTGTTGCTTGTAAATGCCTCCGGTCTAACTTTATCAAAGGGTGTGACGCCTGAACTGCCAAATTGAAGAGCCTTTCAGTTTTACTTCGCAGCTATTGCGTCCGTTAGTAGAATGAAAAATTCTTGTAGCCCGGGTCTGGTCAAACGGTCATTATGATGGGCTTCCTTCCCGGGTTTGAATCCTGTTTCTGCCGCCAGTCACTTTTCCCAGTTAGCCACGACCACTTTACTGAAATATATAAAAGTTAGTGAATAAGAGGATAAAATTGCCGTTTCCCATATTGTTTCTGAATCTTTAGATGTGAATGATACCGATATGTTTAGATGCCATGTACGATTGACTTCCGATTGTTTTTTTAACCGAAGTGTATATCGAAACTAATACATGTATCATTATCCTTTAAAGCTACAATCATTTCGCGCCTCATTCTCTTTGCGGAAAATCGTTCTTGTTTTCCCCGCCGGATCACCAGCCCCTCGACTGAGGATATGGCCAAAAATCCCGGTTGAGTCAACCCCTCTCCGTAACACTTCTGATGAGTCTTACGACGATGTAAGTTTCAGACTGAGCGCCTTTTGTAATATGTTATTCCGTTTGGAAACTGTAGTGTCCTCAAATTTACTAATTACCATCTCCGAGTCTTGTTTTCTGGATTATACGATTGCCCTCCTAACTCCCTACTGAGTCATGAGTTGTTTATCTTGCAGTATGATTATGTTCGCTCCGCATAGTGGGCTCCTATTATTCCTGTAACAGTACCGCGAAGCTGTTCAGTATGCACTTTAGCACAATAATGTAGTCGCAGATCAGCGCAGCGTCACCTGAATGGCCCAAGTCTAAGAGTCTGTCGCCGGATCGTTGCTCAACACCTTCATTTTTGGGTTTCTCACTAGCCTCAAAGGTTCGTGTGGATCGCAAAATTGGGCAGAATGAGGGAAGCGAACAACACAGGCGTGCACCACTTCCAAGCTTCACCGAGAGTTGCTGCGTTCGATAATATCATAGTTCGAATGACTTTTGATCCACTTCGGAATTTCGATGTGATCAGTAGAGACGGTTTTCAAAATATCCCGACGGTAAGTTCGGTATCGAGAAAGTGATTAAATTGCTAACTGTTCATAGTTTGCAACCAGTAAGTTCGCGCTGCATAACTAATCTTCGTCCGTCACCAAATGATATTTCCAACTTCGTGTTTGGTTCTGACAAATCGTCAAGCTGATAATTTACACAAAAATACGCTCTTCAAAGATTTACTTTGTTGTGGAAAACATATAGGTGACGAATTGTGACGCTGCAGTGTCTGGTAAAGACGCCATATGAAGATGTGGAAACTATAAAGAACTTCGTCGTACGAGTGAACTGCTCAACCGGGAATACGGACGATCGATTGTGGCACGTAGCTGTCACAACTGTCAGTATTCTTCATGGTTTTCAGTTCACTGTTATTCACAAGCATTTTTGAGGCACAAAATGTTGTTCGTCCCACTACATGATTGCTTCTGAACAGTTTCTGACCTGCTCGATATATACATAGTGAATATCTCTAAGATTTGCCGTAAGTTGCTCCATTATTTTGTTTAAATCTCGTAATTTATGAAGAACCACGGGACTGGGGTACAGAATCACATCCCGAATACCAATGCACATGCGAGTAATTCCGTTGGATCCACACCAAAGCATTGCTATCAGTCATCGAAAAGCATGGAAATCCATAATGAAACGCACAAGTTTTCTCATGTGGTTGAAAGAGGAGATCATTGTCTTTCGACCAGTTTGTGTTTTTTTGCTAGTGGAATTCCTTTCCATTTGTTTAAAACGGCTGTCGAGCTTCACCCAACCGTTTTGGAATTTTCCGGATTTCAGAAAACGGTGCTCCATACACTGAGACTCACAGTTGTGTACGAATCTTCCCGGTAAATGTGAATTCATCAAGGCCACTAGTGACATTTTTGATCGTGTGCAGTATACTAGGGATCAACCGACTACCGAGGTTCTATCATACAGCATGGTGAGCAGTGAAGTGTCGGAAAAATGCGCACAATATAACTTCAGTATGTTGAGATATCGTGCAGGAAATAGTGACATTTTGCCAATCAGGATTTACGGAGCTTGTACAAGAAAATTTCCTAAAGCTATCTGGTTTATCCCTTTCACAGCACCTATGCGTAGTATAGAAAGGAAACTTACAGGCATACCAATTCTGACCGCGTGTTCCGGCTCCAGTCCTCTTTCAATCGAACAGGTGTTGTCACCCCTTAGGGGCCCACCCTGCAGCTGTGCTGACTTGCTATCATAATTGCCTATTGTGTGTGTGTGTGTGTGTGTGTCGGGAGGGTTGGGTACTGTTTCGGAATAAGTTTCTTGTCAGGTCCGCAGTGTGTACAAACGTATTAAATGGGATGTAGATGAGTGCAAACTAACACATGACTCACATCAAGTACTGTTCACAGCACATACGACTATTGTTTTGTGCTCCTTTGTAACTAGTTTACTGTTGTTTGAACGAAGATTGGACGATAAACCGTGCGCCCGCCGTACTTGCTCCCGGTTCACTGTTTGGCTGTCTGATATCGTATAACTGAATTGCTTACTAAATGGTTGTACAGTGTTTTTTAAGCCGTGAAAAATTTTAGGGACTTGCTTAGGCCTATTTAAACCATATCCGTTTACCTATCAAGGGTCGAGTGTACGCTTCAGCAGTGAGGCCCGTGCTTCTGTATGGTTCGGAGACATGGCCACTGCGGGTGGAGGACACACGAAAATTGTCGGTATTTGAACACCGATGTCTTCGCAGTATTGCTCGAACCTGGTGGGAACACCCTATGAACAATGCTGAGGTTCGACGAAAAGTCTTAGGTTGAAGGATCAAATCATTAGATGAAACACTTAAGCTCACCAGGCTAAGATGATTGGGACATATGTTACACATGTCCCCTGACAGGATTCCTTTGCGTGCTATGTTCTCTGAGGCGAGTATCGGTTGGAAGATGAGTAAGGGTGGTCAATCCATGACGTGCAAGAAAGATATGAAAAACCTAACTGGTGGACTCGGCCATGTAGGGCATGTTCGACTTCGTGGGTGGGGTCCAAGAAACCCTCCCACTCAATGGTTAGATACTTTGGGGGATTTGGCTAGGTGCCGCGATCAGTGGCGCTCTTACATCCACAAACTTTCTTCATCGACCTAATTTCATTAATTTAGTTCTTCCCTTACTCTTTTCATAATCTTTTCTCCATTATTTCCTTTTGAGATTGCCGCTAGGAGATAGCAGCCGAGGCCACCTCACCCAGTGCCTGGTTAATGGTCGTCTGAACTGAACTGAACATTTAAACCAAATTCTGCTCCGGGCCACTTTCATGCTTGTCACTAGGCGAACTACCGAAAAATCCGCTTGAAATGTGTGCGTCGGCGTGATTGCCTAGGTCGTATATTTGCATGCTGATAGAATTCTGGCCGGTAAAAGTTGCAATGAGACCGAGATTATCGACGATAGATACCAACATTTAATCAGCTTCTCTGAAGTCTACAATTTTATGAAGCCGCTGGTTCAGATTGCTTTCCGACGGTCTTATTGCATGCGGTGGCAGGTGAGTGTTGTTCATACCAATTCCTTTTGAATATGTCGGACAATTAAAAGGTTGAATCTGTCGCACTAGTGGTGGAATGAAAAGTACGATCCGTATGGTGCATATAGAGTTCCTCGAAGGCATCTGAAATCTGATTGCAAAAGACCCCTGATGTGACCCAAAATGAGTATTACCACTCACTTAGCAGATCAGATGCCGTAACCTCTCTAACGCCACAATTTTTACCTGGTACTCACTGGGAACCGTGTAGTGTCATGATGTTTCCAATGCTAAGCGAATGGATTCAGCCCTATCAAGCTGTCTAACAGAGATGCATGATGGTTACTGTTGTTCGTTCTGGTGGAATACAAAGTAACTACAATTATTGTGTGCACGATTATTTGCGCGTATACTGTAGCATTTAGCATAATTCGCGTTGTCTCTTTATTAACACTAAAACGCCAAGAGACTCCAAGGGGACACCGGCTCGTAGTAAAAATTCAATAACTTGATTTTCGTAGTGCTTTGTTGAGTTTTCGTGATTTTACTTGGTGATAAGTTTGACGCGTTTCCTCAAAGTTTCGCTGAAGTGGTGTTCCACAGTTGCGTTCCATTCCCCTGATGACTTTGGTATATTTGAAAAGATCTCATTATTGGCTTTCCGATTTGGTCCAATTAGTTTGTGTGGAGCATTGTTTCCTGGCGTTATGACGCAGTGTCCGTACGGGCATGTCGCCATTCTGTCAAGGTTTTTTCCTTCGTCTTTACAGTGTACGGTAGCTTTTCGCTTGTTATAGTAAAGTAGCATTTCGGGGAACTTGGAGAATCTTGGACATGTGGGCAATCTTTATTGGAGTTCGTTGTTCTTTTATCATTTTGCCGGTCCTTCAGTGAGATTTTGTCATTTTAGAATGGTCTATGGAAGCAATATGACGATTCAGCATTATCTCCCGCCTTGAATAATCAGTTTCCTAACAAAGGAGCATCTTGCCTCATGCTTCAAACCGTGCAGCGATACCACAGTTTGAATTAATTCGACAAGACCGGAAAAAGTTGCAATCAACTTGTCTTAAAATTGAACAATTCCAGTGAACCACGCAATCGCCTAGATTTCTGAATAGCATCAATTCGTTCTTTCATTCGACCCTCTCGGTAACGGTACAGTGTATAGAAATACTTCGAATACTTTTGGTAGTTACGCAGATCGGAAGTTAGAAGACATTGTCGTACAAGCTACTGCGCATACCCATTCATCTCAATAAAGACGTGCCAAAGATTGGTATTCCTGCCAATACAGCACAAAATCAGTCGGAGAGGAAGTTGCCTCGAGAGTGAAATGACTCGGAAGCGAGACCGTAGATCAGGTGCAAGACAAGTGGTCCACATTTTGTTATCGGTTATGATCAACCACTGTATTTCAGTCCAGATTAAAATGACTAGCTAGTTCATCAGTACGTTTTCACAAACAAAAGGTGCATCTGTATATTCCCCATAACCCCCTCAGTTAGTCGTCCGAAACATGGAAGGAGAGATCGAAGTAAATGTATTAAGTTTTAGTTGTCATGATATGCACTCGTTTGTATCGGCCCGTAATCGCAACCATCCTAATTAGATCAAGGTGTGTTGGGTTTACCACCATCCTCAGCCAGATGCGATCTAATCTCACGATTAGCGCGAACGCATATCACTGCTATTTCAATCAATCCCGCCAGGACTGTCACTTTCGCATGCTAATTGGTGTCAATACGCCTCGAAAACGATGAAACTCAGACAACCGTTATTTTTGGGCTTAACCTTCAGTTTGTCCTTGCAATATACCATGTGCTCGTTCCGCTGCCCTAATGGGACCGGTATGTCATTCAAACCATTAATGATAGACGTTCTAAGACCTCTGATAGTGAGATTGATCGGAACACGTTGTCCATGTCTGGCGATTAAAATGACCACAGAACAGACAGGCCTTGAATGAAAGCTGGATGACTGTGTGAGCACGCCTCTATGCATGCGCACGTGGGCACAAGCTAGGAACAAAAATGAAATCCAGTCTGGCTGGTAAGGCTTCGTAACTGACGCACGCGTTGACCACGCAGTAATGTGTATACCCAGGTTAAGCTGTATTCGCGTTGATGAACACATCATTGCCAAATCACATATGCACACCACGCAAGTTCAGACACGAAATGTTTGTGCTACGTTCAGAATAGGAGGCCTTGGTCTACGTAAATCATGCAAACTATTTCTCTGCTGGTCCTGGATTGTGCACGTGTACACGTACACAGGTACGCTAACTCAGTGACCCAGCTTTCAACCGAGGTCTGTCTGCTCCGTGGCCCTTTAACCCTGACGGTTTCAACAACGGGTAATTGCATTTCGATACCGGATAGAGCTGAGCCCTTTGTCCGTGGTTTGTCTTAATCACCCACGTTCTTATACGTCTCACGTGACGTTTGCGACGTGTATGTGAAGCGGGGGATTTACAACCCGAAGCCGGAGATCACAGAGGAGCTGAAGGCCAGGACTGTTTCCGTGCCCCAAGCGATTCCAACGTGTGCTAGAAGCAGTACAGCGCAACCAGATCTAAATGGTTCAATTGCATATCACGCAAGATGATGGAGTTTTCGTACATTTTATGTGGGCGGTTGGGACGCTGACGATCGGAGAACAAAATAGTTCTTTCTAAGACGATTCAAGGGCACCTCTTCAGGGCCACCCCATTTTGACTCATCGTTTTTGGTGTAACTTGTTCAATTCACGTTATCTGAAGGTGGGGTAACAGATTGTAGATTCGGATTGGTGGGAGGCATTCGCTTGGAGTTAACGGGGCAGGTACCGTGTCTCCTTTCGAAGTTGTCAGGCATCTCTGGCTGCTCTAGAGGTCGACATCTGAACAAGCTTATCTTCGCGATTCGGATCAGCCCGATCGGGAATGGTGCGGCGCAGTGGTAACACACTTGGCTTCGAGGTGAAAGAGCCCGGATTCAAACCCTGGGTGTGACGGATGATATGCACCACTGATAAGTTCTAACAAGAGCGAAGCTCGAGTCTGGTGCTTCCGAGTGCAGGTTGGTCGGATGACCTGAGGTTTGTGCGTGAAAGGTGGAATCCAAAGGACGGTCAGCCAAGCAACTACTTATTGTTGCTGGTGAGACATATAGACGATGAGTTATTCCATTGATCGTCCGGTTTTCTGAAGCATAATGTTGTAACTGTTTCCAGGAGCATTTAAATTCAGTCGGAAACAGCGGTAAACCGTCGTCTTGGGAGAAGTGGGACCAGACGAACAGTGAGTTGCGCTATACGGCCCCGGGAAACCACCGTTGCGTTTGGCTCTCAGCTGACAGTCTCTTTACTCCATGTGAGGATTCCGCAAAGCTATATGACAGTTTATCAAATCAATCTTAAATTGTTATCGGTTCAGTATCAATTGGCTCCACTGAATCACTTATGTGAGCAGGGTTTTCGGGTGAACAAAGGACAGTGAGAAAGTGGGGTATGATTCACTAATGTTGAATGTTTCTTGGGTCATCTGTTGTTACTTAATGGGTTAGTGGTTTGAGAACTGCTGACTGTCCGTCTTAGAGTCGAGGAATGAAAACACAAAATCATGCCAAGATAAGCGTGACCATGTCCATTAGACTTGCGTTCAAGTCGTTGTTGATTCAAATGAGTCATGTGTAACTCCATGTGAAACCACCGAGTTTTTCACAGATAATAACGTACAAATCACGTCTTGCTCAGCTGAAAGATATGGTTCGGAAGATATACGACTGACTACGTGAATGCCTCGAGTCCTGCATTGATAAGATGAAAAACATTACCAGGAAGATGCAGCGTATCTTTTGTAAAACGCGTTGAAAAACAAAAGGAAGACGTAGGTGTAAATTTAACGCAGAATTAATTGAGAATACCTGGCTGAAGGGTCTGAATGCTCGGTAGGGAACGAGATTGTTCTCGGTGCATTTAAATCCAGATTGTAGAAGAAAGATCAAGAAACTTAGTAATCATGGTGACAACGAATGGCATTTTTGTGTCCACTTAGTTACAGTACTATCGGTGTCACGAGAGATAATGTGTGTTGATAATTGTCATGCAGAATTGCCCGAACTATCATATTCGAAAGATAAATGAGCACAATTCGCGCACACAATTTACAACATGAGGATATCAGTGCTTAACGTCGTTCCAAGGTACTTAGGAGATTGAATGGTGCGCGGAGTATACTCATCATTCGAGAGGACTGAGTGAGATGGTGTGGAGATACACTCAGAACACTACGAAGGGTTATCTGAAAGATCACTTGTTCATAATAACTCATTCTGCAGACTATCAGATAGGTCATTTATTCCTCTTTGGTTGATACAGCATGGAATATACTTGCGACGTTAGCATACTACTTCTCAGCTTCTGAGAAGCTATACGAGAGGTCGTTTACGTTATATGGTGGCCCTGAACATCTTGTTTTTGTGTCCTGGAAAGCGATTAGGTATCTTCCTGGAGTATGAACCGATTATCAGATTTCAACGAAATTTTGAGGAAGGGCGCAAAATTTATCATCAGGGAAAGTCGCGAAATTTCAGCGAACAAAAACCAAGTTATTCAATTCTTACAACCAGCCAGTGTCCACTTGGACTGTTTCAGCGTTCTAATGCTAATTAAGAAGCAACATGAAGTATGTCAAAAGTTACACCATACGCGTAAACGATCAGGCACACAATAATTGCAGTTTTTGTGCATTCTACCAGAACCAATTTTATTGTTTTCCAAAGTAGTCACTCTTGGGAATTTGGGAGGGAGAACCACCGCGTGTGTAGTGAGTATCATCCACCGCTATTTGACAACTTGATGAGGCTTTTTGGATTGAATTGTTGCAGTCAAGCACAATACACACATTTAACCCGTAGTCAGATTAGTGGTGTTAATTTGGCTAATTAATAAAAGATCGATCTAAGCGGAACACCACTTGTGTTCGGTAATCAGTAGTCTAACAGAAGCATGTATGTAAGAAGGAACGTGTATTCATGTACACCGTACGATAAGCGGTAGTTTGGACTGCAACGACGTGTTGTATTGCAGTTGCTTAACTGATCCCTGGTTGGGAGTGGGATACTGCTTGTCACCGAAGTATGTAGCGATGTTTCTTGCTGACAACTGAATTCGTCGGTTTATTATTTAACACGTCACGATATATTTTCGGTTGCCCATGAGAAATAAAAAAAAATATGGCGTTAGAGAGGTTACAACACCTGATTCGCTTTTTGTGTGGTAATACTCCTAATGGTTCACACAAGGGATCCTTTGAAATAAGATCTTACATGCCTTCAAGATATTTTATATGTACCATATGGATCGTTCTTTTCATTATTTTACAAGCTCTACAGATTCAGGTTTTTTATTGTTTGAAAAATTCAGACAGAAGTGGTATAGATAACATTGACTTGATGCCGCATACAATGCGACTGTCGGAAAGCAATCTAAACCACTAGCTTCATAACATTTAAACTTAGCTGACTCCTTGCAGATCACCGAAGAATCAACTACATGCTGATATTTACCCGTCGATACTCTTGGTTTCATAGCAGCTTTCACGCGCGAGAATTTTTTCCAGCGTGCAAAATACTCAGTCTGAGCAGTCGGGCTGGCCTCTCCGGGTCCGAGAGGGTTTTTTGATAATTTGCCTACTGAGAAGCATAAAAGTAGTCCGGTGCAGAATGCAGTTCAAATGGGCTGGGACATCTCTATTTTTTCACTACAAACACTGTAGTGATGGCCCCCACGCCATATTTTTCCGAAGTGTCTACAGATATTTCAGGCACAATATATTCATCCTAATTCGTTCGGTTTATCCAGAGAGAGCATGCATCAACATACTGTAGTCAGCTAAACACAGTCATTATGGACAACAGCGCTGCGGAAGACCAGAATGTTCCACTCAGTTGGCTTCAAACTAGCTGTATTCCATCTATGATAGAAGAATATGATTTTTATCATCGTCATACCATTCTTGGTGTTTTTCGTTATCTGATTGCATCCTCTTCTCTTTCTGTTCACCTGGAATTCGGTTGATCAGATATTCACTTCTACATCAGATCTGTCCGACTTTGACAGCGATTGTTCAAACTCGCCCAGCGATCCACACCCCTCCGGTCCTATTCGCCCGTTATTCTCAACAACCAACTCTGCCCGAGATCCTTTTTTTCCGGAAAGTACGAATTATGGCACCCACTCATCCTCCCAGCGTATGGACATTCATGAAAGCTTTTATTCAATGAAACCAGATATATCACATAACTCGTCGTCGTGTCGTGTGCACCACGTTCGAAACGGCAAGAAATGCTCTCGAGAAACAGACTCTGGGATTGCCTTGTGTGACTATCATTGTACTTGTCGATCGAGAAGAGTTACGCCCTTACCGGGTAGGTAATTGTTGATCGAGATGCTTTCATTTGGGGCCTTTTAACGCCAACTACCCGCTCTGGAAAGTGTCGTTAGATCGTTTACGTTCTTTTTTATTTCCTGCTGTCAAACTTAATGCTGTTCGCATTCAGGCCATGAAACAACACGTCCTGAGAATATCGGAATCGGGACTTTAGTTGTCTTGGAAAACGTGTATTGTTGTTACGGCTTGCAGCCCATAACACGAGAACTTTACGCTTGATTGTTCGTTGAGTGTTTGCTCATGCGCTTGATTTCGATTAAAAATCTTGATCCCATGCCCCCAGTAAAATCACCGTAAAGTTAACAGGATGGCGTGTTTTTCATCGGGATCTAATTAGCGCTGACGAGTGACAGCTATCCGAAAAAGTGCGAATACATTTCCTACCGCACAGAGAAACTTCGATTACTTCATTTGCACATTCATCTGGCATAGGTTTGTAATCGGCGATTTTTCACCGAAACATCCTACCCAAGCCCGCGATTGTTGATAGCGAGCAAGTGACTCTCGCCTGTTTTCTGATGCCATACAAATGAACCTTTCATCAATGTACATTACCGCCCACCGTTGCCTGCATTTTTGGTCCCACAAGCATGCACACTTTATAATTACTATTTAGCTTTTTGCTGGATTGATGGTCAAAATGAAATCTCAGTTGGACCATAATGCTCTGAACTCACTTTTTCATTATTACGCGACCGTCTATTGCGGGAGAACGAGTCGGCTCCATAAATATCATGCGCCACTACTGACTACGCGCGGGGGTTGGAGGCGAGCTCGGTGCAGTTCGTGATCCACTCGTTTTTCCATTTCCGGACTCCGTAGACCAATCGAAGGCCTAGAAGCTCTGTCTTTATGGTACTGGTTCACTGTTTTAGATGCCCATCAAGGCAGCAACGCCATCCGGAGCAAGGAAAAGAAGAGTGTGTTTGTTCGGTTAGCTCTGACTTGGGTCGCTGAAGGATATGGAAGAACCACTGCAGTTCTCAACGTTGAAGGAGGACGGGGACTGCATCGAAGCCAGAGAATTGTCTCCTTACTTATTCACTGGATGCTCTGTCGCGCTAATTGATTTTGAGGATTTGCCGCATGCACCATTAGTCAAAAACTTCCAGGCTTTGGATATCCTCAGCTGGTAGCAATAGTTGAGTACAGGCCGGATAGTTGCACCGTAAACACGAATATTAATCCTTAAGCTGGTTTCGCTGCAAGTCCACATCGTTCGCCTTAGCTGAAGGAACGCTTTCCTGGCGCTGTCGATCCGTAAACCACTTCATCTTTTTCCTGGAAGTTCAGAAGTAGAGTTGAGCCTAAATATTCTAGTGGAGAGATGTATTCGACCGGTCGGTCATTGATGGACAGTTGTTGAATTGTCGGGCCTAGATGGGTTGTGAAAGCTTTTGTTTTGGTTGAACTCACTTCTAGCCCGATGGACTTCGCGAGAGAATTGATTGATTAGAACGTGACTAGTGAGTCTTCTAGCACGACATTACCATCCGCGAACTCCAAATTCGAGATGTGTATTTCCTGGTTAAGCTGAACTCCCGGGTGGTGGTGTAATGCCTGACTCATTGTTCAATAACTGGCATGGTTAAACAGCACCAGCGAGAAGGGCCAGCCTCGTCTAACTTTGGTAGTGAGTACGAACCCCAAAGATTCTCCCACGTACATATGAACCCTAGAGCCATTGGTCGAGTAGTATCCTCTCAAGAGCCCTAAAAGCTTATCGGGCATCCCATCGGATCGAACTATGGTCCGAAGGGACTTGCAACTAACCGAATCGGAGGTGGTTCGTAAGTCGTTGGCTACTGGAACTTATGTCGGTGCTCCAGTATCCGGCACAGAGCGAAGATCTGATCCACACAGCCCCAGACACGACGAAAAACCCCTTGATTCAGACGAGTGCGTTGGTATCTTGCCTCGAAGAAACGATTAAGTAACAACGCATTGAAAATCTTCGCAGCGACATCGATCAAGCTGATCCCTAGGTAGTTCTCACATATTGAACTGTCACCTTTCTTCTGAATGGACAGCAGAATAGACATACCCCAGTCAGTCGGGAATGCTTCATCACGTAAAATGGGACCAAAATGTATACATAACCTGTCAATGAGTAACGACAAACAATGTTTTATAGGCTTTAGGGATGGTATCCTTCTCGAAAGCCTCTCTGTTTTTCAGTCTGGTAATAATCTTGGTAATTTCAGTGATACTTTGCGGGTCGCAATCGTTTTCGTACTGGGCTGGAGGAGTTAATATTGGTTGGTCCATCGAGGCGTTCGTAGGCCGGTTGAACAGTTGGCCGAAGTGTCGCGTCCATCAGTCCATTCTCTTTGTCCGGGCACAAGTTTCCTCCTGCTTCACGAAGATGCGAAACCGATTTGTTGCACCTATTCGAGGCGTTGCGAATAAGGCGGAACAGCTTACCAAAGTCACCAGTTCTTGAGGCGATCTGCACTTTTTCGGCTAGTTCTATCCGGTGTCTCTGGCGATCAGCCTTGGCGAAGCGTGAGGCCTGTCACTGTAGTCTGCAGCGTTCACTACTGCATACGAACCGGGCTGCGTGCGATTTTGCTGACAACCTGAGTGTGATCTCAGTGATCTAATCTCTTTCCTGCTTTTTTGTTCTCCCGAGTTCCGTCCATGCAGCGTCCTTCACTTTCGACTTCACTTGAGTTCAATGCGCTGCGTCTACAGAAATTTCGTCTTGTGTGTTGGTTGCGGCGATCGATCCAGTTGATTGCTCATGATGGCGCTTTTCCCCTCTCTGACTTTTCTACGGCTGCAACGTTTATCCGTAAGGATTCAGATATCCTCGCACGTGCAGACAGATGAATTTCAAAGCACAAATGAAAAAAGACATGGTCAGTACGTTTGCATTCCCGGTCCTGGCACCTTGATACATTCGGCAATACTTCACAGACGAAGCCCAACGGGATCTCACCAGTATATGGTCGAGTCAGTGCGCAATGAGACCGTAGCATATTAGCGGGTGCTTCTTAGGGTGTTGAAAGCGAGTGCTGCAGACAACCCTTCTTTTGAAGTCGGCTAAACGGATGAGTCGGCCACTGTTCTCATAGCCCTGATCAAGGCCGAATTTCCTGGGAATGTGGCGGGTAGGTTCGTCGGCTTTACCTGTGCGAGCGTTCCAATCTTCTGCGATGAGAAATACGTCGCGTCTCGAAACCCCATTTTATTGCCTCCCGCAGATTGTGGTAAAACATATCTTTGGTTTCATCGTCGGCCCAGTTGGTTAGAGTATAGGCCTCAGTCACCGTCGGGTCGTGCGAGAAGTCTCTAAGACGTGACAAGACAAGTCCGGATGGAACTGTTTCCTAAGAAATCATTAGCTGCTTTGTTCAGGGCGAACACGACGCCGTAGAGACCAAAGTTATCCGTCGAGCCACTGTGGCAAAGCCAATAGTATGTATCCATTCCCTGTACCTTTATTAGTCGGCTGCCTGAGCAGGGTAGGCGGAATTCCGAGAGGCAAGCAATGTATACGGGATAGTCATGTACAATCCGCATTGTGATACATTGGCTGCCGATCTCTAGAAACGTCCTGACGTTTTGACAGATTACATGTGTTCTTTTCCTGCAGAGAATAATCCCAGCTTGCTGTCGTATCACCTCGACCGCTGGGACATGGGGTGCGTCGCTTCCGGGGAACGCCGTAGCATGATGAGCTCATGAAATTCCGTGAAAAATCACGAAGAATAGCCGGAGCAAGCTACAAATCGGTGTCCCCAGCACCGTTCGGTCTTTTTGTTCAAGGTTGCACTTTTAGTCTTAGCACGATCAAGTGCAGACTGTAAGGCAGCAGGGTTGCTCCAGAATACCTGAATACCGGATCGGGTACAACGGGCAGTTTTCGTTTGTAACCTTTTGTATCAGTAGGCCTCATCCGCCCATTCGGGAGTATCTGTTTTCGCATGTCAAACATTGTCTCACCGATGTTTTTAGAACTTGGTTACTCTCGAACTGGTTTAGCCCGCATGTCGAGCTGTTTGCCGGGGTGTAGCCGGTGACGCATTCTTCAGCATGTTTGTGAGTGCATGTATGCACTTTTGCACGTGTGTTAACTACGACACACAGTAATGGGATAATCTCAGGTCTGGTCAGATGAAACCAGTCACTGGAGGACTTTAGTGCACCGGACAGCGCGAGTGTATATGACCAGAAAAACAATTTGGCGCTTGAATATGAATGGGTACAGTGCCCTAACATCGAATAACGCGACTGAATTGCTAGTGCGAACGAAGTCGTTGGATGAACGGTGAATACAGGAAAAGTGTGTTGAGATGTGCGACTCACTGATATCGGAGGGGTCTTAGAATATCTACCATTTTCGGTTTGAGGGTGAAAGTTGGAGATGGACATACTGGCCCCTTTGTCACAGCGGTATGAATGCGTGGTTCACTATGTGCGTCTTTTATTTATTGGGATTTATCGTTGTAGTTGGTAATGATTTATTCGAACAATTTGGAGTCTATAACAGAGCACAGTGTTTCTGATGCGTAGTTTATTCTCTTTTTCTTACTTTTAGATAAACTCCAACAGCCGCGTGGGAAGTCGTCTGATTGGGACGAATGCGAACGTGGTCTCCGTCAACCGCGTACCCGTACTGCGCTTCGTTCATCTGCTGCTAACCGACGCATCACTCAACTGGAGTTCGAGCTGAGCCGTCTCCGATCGCAGTTGGCTGAGTTAATCATTCGTCAGGAAGGGAAAGCAATTCCTTATGGAAGTGCCGATGAGGTTGCCATGCGAGCAGATGCAGATGGTCAAAGTGATGGGTGTGATTTTCAGTCCGTGACCAACTGTGCTGTCGAATCCCCGAAACCGTTGTTATGTTTGTCCAAACAGTCCGTTGTTATCCAGCCTGCTGTTTCAATACCGATACCCCCGCCACCCCCTTTACCGTCAAATTTTCCATGTCCTTCTTCCATCAAGAAAGCTTCGAACGACGACTGGCGTGCACGTCTAATTGAGAAAAGAAAAGGCAGTTGCGTGGTAAATATTGCTGATGTTTGATTCATCTTATTCAGAAAGGTGTTTTCCGCCTTCAGTTTGTTCACCGTTGGTTGTAGCTAGACAATTAAAATCAGAGATAAAATATTTCTAATTTGACTGTTTCCGAAAAGTTCCAGTGTTTTGTAACGTCTGCTGCCTCCATCTTTTTACCATCATTGCAATTAGGTTCCATGTAATTCTTGGAATGGTATGAATGGTATGATCCATCATGTCTGAAGAACGATAGCTTTGGGATCAATCCTCAGTTTCCTTATGCGAGTTCAGTGATGGTCGAGAGGTTTAGAGCTTTGACCTACCACTTTGGAGGTCAGCGGTTACTATCCTGCCTCCACCGATAACTTTGATAGGTAGACGTTAATACATCGTCGCCCTACCATTTGGACCTTCTGTGGTTTTCCACTCCAAGTCTCAGAATCTGGTTGTCGGCTATCCCTATTATTGCAATAGGCCATTGAGACTGTGAGGTATATCTTTCCCGCTGCACTTATACGCACGCGTATAATTAGCCGAACTACCGATTAGATGGCATTCGGGGTAGACACCTTAACTCGCTAACACACCTTGCCTGGTGAGACCTGCTGCGTGGTTTATCACTCCGTTTCTCAGGATAAGGGTTTCCTGCTCTAAGTAAAACAGTAGGCATATGTAGCTATTCTTCCTTAATGGGATAGCGAATAAGGGTATAGGAATAGGTTCCTTGATTTCATAAAAACAAAATAAAGAAATTACATTCAAGATGATCATATGTTCTTTATCAAGAAGGTGATGATTCTCGGTCACACTTATTATTTGGGAGATCTTTTTGCAGTTCATTTTCATCTTTCAGATACTACTAATCAGTTACTTAGTCAGCCACGTGAGAATTAGTTGCATATCACCGTTTTTGTTGTCCAACAAATAATTTGCTCTGTGCTGTTCTCACTGTATGTTTAAGCGGAGCTCTGTTCCATGCGCTTTTTATTCCACACTTATGTATGATCTTCCGGTTCACTGCACTCTCCGGGAGAATCGGTGATCACAACCTTGGGACTTGAGTGAGAAGTAACAAGGTTTCAGTAAGTCGATCGCCGAGGCTCTTTAGACGTTCTCAGTTTGTACCACGTAGTTATTTACGCTCCTCAGAATACTTGATTTACATCTTGCTCAAACGGATTTGAGTTTCTTGTTGATTACGCTTTATTATGCTGTCCGTTCATCGGACCCACACGATAGAAAACATTACATTTTTTGCTCATTGGGTTTCGAACGTTTTCTTATTCTTTTGTAAGCATTGCTCGTAAATGGAAAGAACTTTGGACCAGTTACTTAATTTGTAACAGGATCAAACGTTTTCAGTAACCAGGATGTGTACTATTTCTCCATCACGAAACCGTCATATTTTGTTAGTGTCATTTAATTTCGTTCACGTTCTTTCATCTACCAACATTTCATTTCGTATCAGTCGTGCACAAGAAAGTGTCCAAAAATCCAACTAGTAAATTTTCTACTATCTTTTGGAATTAATAAAATTAGGTTTACGAAAACTATAAAGCTTGCAACGCACCAGGTGGTGCGCTGTTTTATTATTAGCTCAGTATTGAGTGCTGTGTATTGAAGCTTCCTATTAGTTACGACGTGGTTTTTTACGCATCCACACCTGCTCTTCAACTATCACTGGACCTTAGCAGTGCTTCGGGGACATCGAATTTCGAACACAGAAGAACGCCGAGCATCGTCAGCGTGGAGTGGTCAGGTTACCCCGTAGAGTTAAGCACTACGAACCGCGACGTCATACACTGGACTCTTAAGAGGGAGCCGGATGTCGCGGCCGCGCTGCAGGTACCGCTGGTTGACAAAAGCTACCCTGGCTCTCACGATTCGTGAACTGATCTCTTCCCCTACACCAATCCCAGCTGTAGTCAAGCGGCTGACTCCAGCTAATCCCCGCAAAGGGTGCAGGCACAGGCGCTCACTCGTACTGCAGTCATATCCTTCTCTAGAGTCGTGTTAATCGAGTTAGTTTATTATAATTCCCCAGAAGATCACTCTGCTACCCTCATAGTGAGACTGCACTTTGGTGTGGTTTGATTGTTTGCATTTCTGCACGATGATTCACTTCGAACCGGAGATTCACACATGTCTGGAAAATCAATGGTTTGAGACTAAATGAAATTCAGTCTCCCGCCAACTCAGCGAACACCTTGGGACTACCCGTTCAGTTACTTTCATAAATACAAAGAAATCTATGCCCAGTCGGCCGTTGAACAGAATCGCACCATACAAACCCGGTCTACCACCACTAACCCCGTTTTCCACCCCATCCTGGTAACACGACCGCTGGTCGCCACCTATCGCTGTCAAACGTGGCTATAATTAGCTTGGCTTTAAAACAGGGGTTTCCAAGCCCGGTAAACCACTCCGTTTAAGAGCGTTCGTTATGCGAACCCCCAGGTCTGCCAGTAAGCTCCCCTCGCGCGCACTATGAATCCTCTAGCGATGGATTCTTGTACGAATGAAACATGAATCTAGAATTCGACCTGTGTAATAATATTGATAGCTCCTGAAATATCCACGATGTCTCTGCGCATCTCACAGTATGAAGCCGTTTGAGCTGCTATGTAGCACGATTGCTTTACGGTTAGGCAGAGTCCGTATAGATTGAATTTCCATGTGGTCGTTCATTCTGACATTGCTTTCGAGGACGTCCAAAACGTCGGTGTAGAATGGTGAAATATTTGGAACATGTGACGTGATATATGTTGGAGACATCGTTATTCTCGGACCTACTGATCCTGTTCAGTGCACATCTGATAGACGCGTGCGTGTTGTAACTCGGTTTCGTTTAGGTTTTGAACCTTAAAAATGTATACTGCTGCTGGACGTCGTTTATCGGTAGTTCAGTACTGGACGATGAATACCTGACCATAGTGAAGCACTTCACGTACCCGAAACGTTATGTGATCAATGGCACTACTTTCATTTACTTTTACACGACTATCTCCTACTGCAGGGTAAGTTAGCCCTACAGATCTTGCGGATCATCGCCAACCGCGCGCGGTGGTTGGATGCGAGCTCAGTGAAAACTGCGATTCGGTTTTGCTTCCAGTAGACCGTCTGTATTCCTAAGCGCTCAAAGTCTTTCTCGACAGTGTTCATCGACGCTTTCAGTTGACTCCGAGGCGACATAGCTCAGCGTTTGTCTGGGGAGTTCTGTGCTAAGTTGCTGGAGTAAATAGTTGCTCCACTGCAGGACGGAGTTAGCCAGTGCCACCGAGTCGGTTTATTTCCTGTCATTTAGTTCGAATAATTCGGGGCCAACACCAGCGGTCAGACATCTGTTTTTTGGTGTCCTCAACTCACAGTGACCAGCTTTCACACCCGTTTGTGAATGCCGGTAGCATGCTAGGCAGTTTTTTGCATCCTCATCCAAGATTTGAATAGCGTGTATTAGACTTCGGCACTTGTGGTGCCGACTTCACATCTCACTGAAATCGAATGGGCGCGTTTACTGCATTGCAGTTATACCATTTCTGTTGTACAAAAGTGTGGTTTAGGATTGGCTTGTAGATTTGCGATCACCGCTGTGTGCGAATTCTGTCTAATGGAGAAATTTGAGCCATACGGTAAGCAGTGACGAAGCGATGCGCCTTCTGTTTTCCGCAACACCCAATAATTTGTTATCCCACCCAATCGAAATAAGAAACTCCGCTGGTTGGTATGTATAGCGGGAGATTATCTACCGCTTCGTGCGCGATTCTCGAAAATAGATCGAAGAAATCCCGTGGAGGTGGACAGATTATTTGGAAAATGGCTCAAGAGGGTATACGCTTTTTCGTTTTTCCAGTTGGGGTCCAAAAGATCAAAGAAACCTTTGGTGTCAATAAATGATATGGCGCCAACCCGTGAATAATTGAGATATAGTGTTTAGGCCTCCGAGATGAATACCAAAATAACGTAATATGGGCTTGATCAGAGATGTGGGTGTTGACAACGACGTTTTTGTTCACATGAAATGTGCTCGCGTTTTCGTATTCAAAGTTCAAGTTTGTGTGATCTTTTCATCTGAGTGGTCTATTTGTCGGCGCGTTCCACAAAGGCTTGATAAGAACTACAGTCCATATCGCATAGGTCACAGGTGTCAAGATTGCTTCCGTTAGTCACACAGTGGTTGCTAACATCAACCGTGATAGGCTCACGTCTATTTGGTTAACAAAGTACGAACACGACGTTTGTGTTTCGTTCTGACCACCGCATATAGTTACGCCGAGCTTGTTTGCTTTCAGTTTGCCTACTAGATAGCAATACAGTAGTTGGTGTCTCATTCCGAATTTCCTGGGGTGCTTCAGGGTTAGTGTATCGGGACCGAAATCGGTTGGGAGTGTATCGAACTGATCTTGAAACAGGTTATCCGCGGTAACGAAACCATCGACTGACTACCATCGTTTACGATATCGCTGTATTACCGGACGTCAAACACCTTAGCGTTATTCAACACCAGTGCTGGGGTACGGGAGCGTTGATTCTCACACCTACTCTGCTCTAGTTTGATGACCTGACATCCGCTACTGTTGCAATATTTCTAACTAGTTCAGTAGAATACACGTTTATATGGTTGAAAGTCCGATTGACCGGTATCTACAACAGCCGATCGGACATTCACTGTTTAGCTTCTCTATGATGAGCCTCGTGTTGTGACCCATCGCGTTTCTGTTCTACGACTTATCTATGGACAGCCTATACAACCGAGCTCCGTGACAACTTCTATCGCATCAGCCTGCTGGTGTAAATCAGAAGACACTTGCACAGCATATCCGATGATAGTTTATTGGTACGAGAGAATGGTACTTAAAACGAAAATAGAAAACCCGAACTTCCCCATCCAGTGGGATTGTTGTCCTATCGGGCATGACGGGTTGAGTTCTCTTCAGTATTCAGACGGATGGTTCATACACAGGCGCGGTTAGACGCGCATTAGTTGGGTGACTCGGCTTGGGACGTTCAACTGACTTCTGAATTCATTTATTGTTCAGAGAGGCTTTATTGCGATTCTCAACCTGACTGGTTCAACCATTTCGTAAAACTGCTCCACAGGAGCTGCATGGAACATCCTAGTAGTGCATAGTTTAGTCAGTGACGCCGTAAGAGACCCGCCTATAGTGAGTACAAACCTGTCATTTGGTGTCTACACCAGCTTCCATCGCAAAACATTGAAAGCGCCTTACTCGCGTTTCGTTTGCTGTAATTGATGTACGATCGGAAAGTGATCTAGCGGGTCTCTATGCCGGAACTGTTCAGCCAGAATGCCCTATATACAGCTTTCACACCGATCAAGTTGATCTCTGATGACCCGTCTTTTGCTGTATCTGGGTTATCTTCCGAACCGGGAAAACCAAGCGCGCAGTTTCTAGTGATGCATAGTAGTAGCACTCGCATTCTCTGATCATAGACATTTTATTTTTAAAGCGAAATTCCGTTTTCAGAGAGATGTTAACGCACTGACAATAACGATTGCCAGAAATCACTACTTTCTATCGATGCTTTTCTTCTTCCATAGAGCTCTCAGTCAAACGTCCCGAAAACTCCTTCGGGTGATATGTCACAAGTTTTGCGTGAATTGCAAACGGGAACTATAAAGTTACGCTCCGTACCCCGTTCTCCAGGGGGCACACCTATTCGTGCACAAAGATCGTCACCCTTAAAGTGAGTACTCATTAGAGCTATATTTATGTTGCTCGATAACCTTCCCGTTTAATGCAGCTAACACCCGCGGCTACCATTGTGCAGCAAACCCCAACAGTCACATGATCACCTTCCGTCCAACTGACTGTTTACAGCATCAGTGAGAGGGAATTCAGTTAAATAAACCCCAGTTCTGTTTCCACTTGTTTGAACCGACTGGGAACTAGTGACGGGAATTGTATGTGCCTAACTTCAACTGTGCATACGCGACTACTAGCAGTTTAAACTAATTCAAAATGATACCAGGATCACCATGTTTGTCGATCATACGACCCGTTACTAGTCCTGACCTGTAGTGATTCTTCACTTCAATTCTGAGCGTCACTTTGGTTGATACTGTCTCGTGGCAGTGAGGAACCCTCTCCCGACGCGCCCGTCCCTGAGTGTGATTTATCGTCATGCCAATACTAGAGGCAGTGATTTTGAACGCGTTGCTTGTAACGGTTGATGACCCCTGAGCTCGCAGACAGCTTATCACCAATCGAGATGACATCGTCAGTGCGCATGCGGGAGTCCCCGTACTCATTTGTTTATAAAAGGAGCTTGCCCTGGATATGACTTCGTCCGCACACTGACGATGTCATCCCGAATGGTGATGAAGCGTTTGCGACCTAAACGCCGGGCTCAGCGATCACCGACCGATACAAATTAGAGGCAACGTCCCCAGAACCCACTAAAACTTGTAGTCTTCGTTAAACTTTATCGACTTTCTCTGTTAGTCTAGTAAACGAATGAGATGTTTCCTGTACTTAACTGACTACGACTGATTAATCGAAACAATACATAGACAATGCTGTGCTTCGGTGACATGAACGTACGTACCCCCATAACTCATACCATTTAAGATGACTGGCAACCAAACCACAAGGCCCGGAAAGCGACCTTCGAGAATGAACGTGACGCCATCACCGCATGTTGATTAATACTCTAGGAGTCATCACCTCGGCCTGGGCAGTTGATAACAGTAGGACGATAAGTGACGGGACGTCATCTGGCCCTGCCACAACGAAACGCAGCCTGTAAGATAGGGTTTAAAAAAATTACAACAAACCAACTGGGGAGTCTGTGATCCCTCTTTGGCGTTGACACAGAACTTCACCGAAATTTAGTTCGCGCTCATTGGGCACTAACCTTTTAAGCAGTTCGGCCCAGCTTTCGAACGATCTGTAGAGATATAGTCGATGTCTCGAGAAACAGCTTCCTGGAAACACAGTTAAGTGCCAAACAGAGACAAATAACTGGAAGAATAATAAGTACTCAGTTTTAAGTGTTGCTTTTATCTGATAGTGATTTGCTCATTTTCTCAAGACTTCGTTATCTGTTGCCGTTTTGTAAATGCATACTGTCACTCTACTCGTCTACAGTCTCGCGCTGGACCCCAGCTCCATCATTTCACGTGCTCTGAGGAACAAGTTATCTCGGATGCGAGCTGCTCTCAACGTGTCACATAGCGATGATGGAGATAGTCGTGAAGATTCTTTTCTCGAAAATGTGCAACCTGTGGTTCACTTTGAAGCTTGCGTCACGTCTATTTCAGTGAGTTTCCCATTAACTCGCTTTTCCAACGATTTTACGCTGCAATCATACAGCAGAATTACCTCACTCAAACTCTGCCGCGTAATCCCATCACTCTATATACCCCACCTGTATAGTGTATAAAGACTTCAGATAACATGTACACTGAGTTGACTGCGTAACTGAGGAACGAAAAACTACAGCCGGACCAATAAATTGAAAACATTACTTGGAAGCACCGCAATAACTGCGGCTCGTTGTGACTAACACTCAGTGGACTCCGTGACTGAAGATTGATAGAACATTGATCGGTCTGCGGGTGATTCATCTTGTTTGAGAACTACCGATACGGATTGACGAGAGAAAGTGATGGTTGCGGCGAGTGTGCTAGAATGTCTGTTTGTGGATGCATGTTCGCTTGTATGCTCGTGTGCACCAACTACAACGTAAACACACACACGGTGATGAAGCACAAATGAAAAAAGACATGGTCAGTACGTTTGCATTCCCGGTCCTGGCACCTTGATACATTCGGCAATACTTCACAGACGAAGCCCAACGGGATCTCACCAGTATATGGTCGAGTCAGTGCGCAATGAGACCGTAGCATATTAGCGGGTGCTTCTTAGGGTGTTGAAAGCGAGTGCTGCAGACAACCCTTCTTTTGAAGTCGGCTAAACGGATGAGTCGGCCACTGTTCTCATAGCCCTGATCAAGGCCGAATTTCCTGGGAATGTGGCGGGTAGGTTCGTCGGCTTTACCTGTGCGAGCGTTCCAATCTTCTGCGATGAGAAATACGTCGCGTCTCGAAACCCCATTTTATTGCCTCCCGCAGATTGTGGTAAAACATATCTTTGGTTTCATCGTCGGCCCAGTTGGTTAGAGTATAGGCCTCAGTCACCGTCGGGTCGTGCGAGAAGTCTCTAAGACGTGACAAGACAAGTCCGGATGGAACTGTTTCCTAAGAAATCATTAGCTGCTTTGTTCAGGGCGAACACGACGCCGTAGAGACCAAAGTTATCCGTCGAGCCACTGTGGCAAAGCCAATAGTATGTATCCATTCCCTGTACCTTTATTAGTCGGCTGCCTGAGCAGGGTAGGCGGAATTCCGAGAGGCAAGCAATGTATACGGGATAGTCATGTACAATCCGCATTGTGATACATTGGCTGCCGATCTCTAGAAACGTCCTGACGTTTTGACAGATTACATGTGTTCTTTTCCTGCAGAGAATAATCCCAGCTTGCTGTCGTATCACCTCGACCGCTGGGACATGGGGTGCGTCGCTTCCGGGGAACGCCGTAGCATGATGAGCTCATGAAATTCCGTGAAAAATCACGAAGAATAGCCGGAGCAAGCTACAAATCGGTGTCCCCAGCACCGTTCGGTCTTTTTGTTCAAGGTTGCACCTTTAGTCTTAGCACGATCAAGTGCAGACTGTAAGGCAGCAGGGTTGCTCCAGAATACCTGAATACCGGATCGGGTACAACGGGCAGTTTTCGTTTGTAACCTTTTGTATCAGTAGGCCTCATCCGCCCATTCGGGAGTATCTGTTTTCGCATGTCAAACATTGTCTCACCGATGTTTTTAGAACTTGGTTACTCTCGAACTGGTTTAGCCCGCATGTCGAGCTGTTTGCCGGGGTGTAGCCGGTGACGCATTCTTCAGCATGTTTGTGAGTGCATGTATGCACTTTTGCACGTGTGTTAACTACGACACACAGTAATGGGATAATCTCAGGTCTGGTCAGATGAAACCAGTCACTGGAGGACTTTAGTGCACCGGACAGCGCGAGTGTATATGACCAGAAAAACAATTTGGCGCTTGAATATGAATGGGTACAGTGCCCTAACATCGAATAACGCGACTGAATTGCTAGTGCGAACGAAGTCGTTGGATGAACGGTGAATACAGGAAAAGTGTGTTGAGATGTGCGACTTACTGATATCGGAGGGGTCTTAGAATATCTACCATTTTCGGTTTGAGGGTGAAAGTTGGAGATGGACATACTGGCCTCTTTGTCGCAGCGGAAGAAATGCGCGGTATCATGGCAGGATATAGGCAACTAGAATTTGTCCTTCCAGGTCTTGCCATGTGACACCGATGCGATAACCACCATTGATTGTGGTTGACACTCAATGAACTCTTTGGCTGACCTTTGGGCCGCAAAATCAGTGGTAGTTTGCGGTGAATGTTTCAGTTTTCAGAAGTACCGCTACAGATGGACATAAGAAGGGGATAGTTCCGGCGGGAGTGATTGGGGTTGCAATGACGTCCATCCTTACCGACCGTTCGGCTAGGTAATTTCTAGCTAAGGTTCGCGGTATCTTGGCCATCTGCCGGTTATTAGGTCGGTTACGATCACAGGCCGACAGACGGCTGTTACGCCAACGACATAATTCGCCATGGTTTGAAAGACTGTCCGTGAGGGGGTTATGGCGAACGTGAGTGCACCTTATGTTGACCGCTTGTGGGTAGGTGCTGATGAACTAGTCAGTTATTTCTATTAAGATTGTGATGCAGCGGATGATAACAAAGTTTGCCTCACACCTGATCTGCGGCCGCGCTTCTCAGTCATATAACTGTGTGAACTTTGTTCTCGACTGTTTTAGTGGTGTATCGGCATGAATACAAATCCTCAGCACGTATATATTTAGACGAACGGGTGTGGATAGTAGCTTGTCGAACTATGTCTGTTACCTCCTGATCATTGTCCTTATAATCAAACGTATTCCGTGTTTTTATATCCCCTACTGCTACCGTTATGGCCGAATTAAGAACACTACGCAGCTCTCCAGAACTGTTTGCTTTCATTACATGTTGACTGCAGGTTCTTCCAGTTTTGTCAAGTTGAATCAAATTACGCTACTACTGCAGGGTATGTCACGCGGAGCAGTGCTCCTATATTAGGAAACTGGTAAGTTTGGAGCGGAAGTTACCACTGGATCGTGATATAACTTTGGTGGATCTTCGTAAGATAATAAATATTCTCCAAAGTCGCCTAATTTACCTCACCATAACGATCGGAGAACCACTCAATTATGAGGTCACACGAACTATCTCAAAAGTTACACTGTAAGCGCAAATGACCATGCATATGATATAGGCAATTACTGTGTTTTGCCAAAACGAGCTGTTCCCCACGCATCCCTACTTGATAGCTTGATAAAGCCTTGGAATGAAATCATTGCAATCATAAAGGTTCAACACACAGACGGATTAGTTTGACCGATTAGTATCGTACCACCTATCAGAGGCTATACTAGGATTGACAGGGTAATCGCCATCAAGTGATCAGTCCGTAACGTGGAAGGAAGATTCCAAAAGTTCAGTCAGCACACGTGCCGAACTTCTACGTGGGGCCCACGAGGTTCATCCAACCTGTGATTATGGTTAGTAAGATAAAACTATGCGCGGTAACAATTTCTTGTACTAAAATAGCTTGATTATCGAACTGATGCTGTTGTTTGTAACTCGCTCCGCGCTCTATCATACTGTTGGTTGTTTTGATTTCCCAGTAGTGTTATTGTTGGGCAGTAGCAATTAGAAGCTCCACAGTCATTGAATCTAAAGTGGTTTCTATTTGTATTTTCTGACATGTTGCTTAACTGACCATGTGTATTTCCTACATCATTCCCTCTACCTCAATATCATCATATCTGGAAACGATTCTGTGACACCAAATTGCACGATGTACTTCTCAACATTTCGGTGCATCCTCGTTGGCGTAAACTGCAGACAAGATGATTGTTTTTGAATGGTAAGTCAAACGTTATCCTAAGACCAAAGGCAAACATACATGACATTACTCGTTCGACAACTATTACCAGATAATGGACGAATCACCAAGTGACAATTGCTAACGTCATAAGCAGAGCCACTATTCGTTCAAATGCAGGCGGTGCACTCGACCATTTAGAGAGTACTGGGGAGCGGGTTACACGACCACTAGATTCATCTAACCGTTGATCACGCACTGGAATAAATGCCAACGTGACGCTTGCATCTGCACAACCTGACAGCCGAAATCATGCTGTTGTTTATGGTTTTCTTCGTACCTTTCAAAATATGATCATTTTGGCATTGGAGTTCGGTTGCTGCTGAGAAGCAGGAATCATTGAACCGTCTCAATTGAATAAGATCCGCTTAGTTTCCGCAAATTCAGGAAACCAATGTGAATATACACGACTGAACTGCAAACAGGTCAGTGGTAAAAACTGTGCCAATAAATGACATGTTGCCGAGCGAATACTACCCGGATTGTGATAGTACTCGGATTTCCACGCAAAATGCTTTGAAATTTACTAGTGGAACGAGTTCATTCACAATGGGCGTGTTCATATTGGTTAATATACCACTAACAGTGCGGTAGTAGTGAGCCCGTGGCTTTTTGCGAGCACTCCACGGTAAAACGAACCATTTCTGAAGCTTAATAGGTCATCATCATCTTAAGCGGACAATCCAAAGTACTTTTTCTTGTCGGATGGTAAAACCTAACTACTGCTACCGTTTCCAGCAGCAGATACAGAAAACCCAGCTTCCAGTAAACGCACTATACAATTGTACTCGTCTCATCTGAATTTGACAGCTGAAAAAATACAAAGCATTATACTCTCACCAGAAAGACTCCCTCTAGCGCTTTTTCTTGAAGTATTGTACCATAATCTCCCAACAGAAAGAATACTTGAGCTGTACCTCTCTATATCAACAAATAGAATAGTTTGATAGCATTTCAATCGATACCCCTTGCAAAAGTCACGGTCTCAACAACAAGCACCTCGCCCAATTCTGTTTCAGCTGTTCAAATAACGTCAACTGAGTTTGAAGACTATCCGTTGCTGATATTGAATATCCGTCGGACAGCTATTGAGATGTGCAACTTATTTTCAATATATACATATTTTCCCGTCGTCGTTTTTCTCTCAACAGTCAAACTGATTAATTCTTCTCACTACAAGCAAGAGGGCGTGGATTACCGTCACCAATTTAACACCTGCTAACCTCCCCTGCATCTGGAGGGCAAATCTTGCATTTATCGACAAAATCAGAGGGTAGAAAAAATACAAAAATTGACTACAAACCCGAAGGGTTGTTCGGGAAAGCTGGGGCAGTGATACAAGTTTGTTTTCGATTGGCTCACAGAGTATGGATGATAATTAGTGGTACTGCATCAAAACGGTTTTAGGTTGGCAACCTTCCCCAGCAGTTCGAACTGCGCATCGGACGAGAAAAAACCAAACACGTGAGCAAGATTTTCAGTGATCAGCCGAACCACCTCCAACACTATGCATCAAAGAATCGGCAGCACCTATTCGTTATGATGGCATGTATCCGCCGGGTCATTATGGCACGAGAAGACTGAAGTATACTCATTCCCATGGGCTTTTCGCATTAATATGTTTCTTCGGCGATGCTGCGTATGAAGAGATGTAGTGTTGTGATTATTTTCGTCCGCACGGACATGCAGTCTATCATCGACCCTGGCGTGAATTTGACGACCTACTGTGGAATGACGACCAGCGTACAACAATTCTCTATATTTTCCCAAGCCCTACAGCTAGGCTCATTATTTGACAGCGTCACGCGTCCACTTTAACCTAATCATCAGTGCAAAAGTACTGCGGCGGCGTTCAACTCTGTAACGATCGATATTTGAGAAAATTGTAAGACATTTACAAATCGATTCCGTTGCCATCCACAGATCGACGTGACCGTGCTCGATCGACCTTTACAGCCTGCAATAAAATAAAGAGGATCGACCATTAAAATACTGCGACAAATCATTGGAACGAGTAAATTCAATATGTTGACTGCATTAACTGAAACTGAGCAACATGCAGAACTGAGACTTATTCAAGTTATCCGTTATAGTTGCTTTCGACCCACCTTGAGTATTTCCTCGACTAAATAAAAGTGAACCAGAAAATCGTGTCTGAAATTAAATTCTATCGGCCGCATAAGAGATTTTATTGAGACGAAATTTCCCCGTACATAATGAGACTGCGGTTCCTAGCGGCTAAATCGGTTTGTTTCCCTGGATCAAATTAATCGATGTGAACCACCAATATAGCTGAGCGCGGGAGTTCAAACCTTGCCACTTTTATGACGGAATATTTCGAAGATTCCACTCATGATCAGAAATTTCCCGTTTGTCGGTGTTGGTTTCCTCCGTGACATACGTGGCTAGGGATAAATACCTTTTTAATGTCTTTGTGTGAGTAACGGGAAATCATGGAACGTCGCGCTGTTGAATACTAACGTGTTTTGGTTAAACGAAAAAAGGACTTCATACAGCATATAAGCCCAAATCAGGCGGGATGAAACTCTCTTTTTTCCAGCAAACAACATGAATTCTATTATTCCTGAAAACTAGTAGAAACAGCACCTGCAGCTTGGAAGATGCATTTCCTCGTCGAATGCAACCCGAGGTATGCTCATGTGCATCTACCAGATGGGCGCGAGGAAACGGTTTCCATTCACAACCTCGCTCTGAAAGAACAGCAGCAGCGTAATCTTGATGATACACATTTTTCGCGTCAGACCACCACACAAGCACTGATGACCCCCTTCACACAGAAGCATTAGGTCAACATATTCCTAAATAACACACTACAACCATCGCTCACAGATAAACAACAAAGAGTACGGCCGTACAATCTCCGAAACCGTGAAGTGTAAACATCCGTAACTGCTGTAATGCGAATTGCGGAACTCACTGGGGAAGAATGTGGTGCTAACTGCTTCGTATTACGGTTCGCTCACAATGCGCGGTTCTGTATTTTCACATTTTTGAATTCACTGTATATGCTCAATTTGTTGAACGAACAAAACCCATATTTCGGGTCTTCAGTCTTCTCATTCTGACGTGATGATTGTTCGATCGAAACAAGATACACATAAACTAATCGCAATACACAACAATTTAGTCCAGTTCAAACAACCATTAGCCATGCACTGGGTGAGGTGGCCTCGGCTGCTTTCTCCTAGCGGCAATCTCAAAAGGAAATAATGGAGAAAAGATTATGAAAAGAGTAAGGGAAGAACTAAATTAATGAAATTAGGTCGATGAAGAAAGTTTGTGGATGTAAGAGCACCAATGATCGCGGCACCTAGCCAAATCCCCCAAAGTATCTAACCATTGAGTGGGAGGGTTTCTTGGACCCCATCCACGAAGTCGAACATGCCCTACATGGCCGAGTCCACTAGTTAGGTTTTTCATATCTTTCTTGCACGTCATGGACTGACCACCCTTACTCGTCTTCTAACCGATACTCGCCTCAGAGAACATAGCACGCAAAGGAATCCTGTCAGGGGACATGTGTAACATATGTCCCAATCATCTTAGCCTGGTGAGCTTAAGTGTTTCATCTAATGATTTGATCCTTCAACCTAAGACTTTTCGTCGAACCTCAGCATTGTTCATAGGGTGTTCCCACCAGGTTCGAGCAATACTGCGAAGACATCGGTGTTCAAGTACCGACAATTTTCGTATGTCCTCCACCCGCAGTGGCCATGTCTCCGAACCATACAGAAGCACGGGCCTCACTGCTGAAGCGTACACTTGACCCGTGATAGGTAAACGGATATGGTTTAAATAGGCCTAGGCAAGTCCCTAAAAATTTTCACGACTTAAAAAACACTGTACAACCATTTAGTAAGCAATTCAGTTATACCAAATCAGACCGCCAAACAGTGAACCGGGAGCAAGAACGGCGGGCGCACGGTTTATCGTCCAATCTTCGTTCAAACAACAGTAAACTAGTTACAAAGGAGCACAAAACAATAGTCGTATGTGCTGTGAACAGTACTTGATGTGAGTCATGTGTTAGTTTGCACTCATCTACATCCCAGTTAATACGTTTGTACACACTGCGGACCTGACAAGAAACTTATTCCCAGCATTGCTCAGACGGTGTTTCCACCAGCGGTGTTCAAATACCGACAATCTTCGTATGCCCTCCACCCGCAGTGGCCATGTCTCCGAATCATACAGAAGCATGGGCCTGACTGCTGCAGTGTACACTCGGTCTTTGATAAGTAAACAGATGTCATGTCGATGCCACAGATGACTCAGGTTGGCAAATGCCAAACGAGCCTTTCGTATACGCAGACAGCTCATCCGATATCCGACCTCCGGGTGAAATGCAGCTCTTCAGATAACAGAACATGCCCACCACGTTTACATTCCCCCTAGACACTGAAAGGTTTGGCGCTGAACCAACCCAATCCTGCAGCAGAACTTGCACTCTGAAGGTGCAAAACGCATACGCCATCCGTCGAGCTATCTAAAAAAAGCTTGCAATTTACCTGGATCTTCGATTAGAAGAACTGTCGTCCGCATACTCAAGGTCTAATGCCTTTTTCACCCGGGAAAAGTTTAATGCCCTTATCCTTACCTGACAAAAGTGCGGTCTCTAGAACCATATCAATCACAAAGTTAAAGTGGAAAGGAGAGAGGGGGCAACCCTGAACTCGGATGAAAGATGATCGCAAGCCCGAATTCGGCTTCGGTTATTAATGTAAAGGGATTTTACGATGAAAATGAATTTCTCTGGCACACCCTTCAACGAGGCAGCGCCAGAGAACCGTGCGGTCGACTGAGTCGGAGGCCGCTTTTAGATCAAGAAAAACGGAGATAGTTGGCCTAGGGAAGGTGTGTCTATGTTCTAAAATTTGTCGGTGGAGAATACCAGCGAGCAGTTTGGATGCGATGCTAACCAGACTTATTCACCTGTGGTTTTCACTGGAGGACCCGTCGCCTTTCTTACAAATCGGTACGATCACCGATTCACACCGACTCTTTGGAACTTGTTCCTTCTCCTATATCAAACCGAGGGAGTTTTGTCAACCCGGGTGACAATGCTGAGCCGCAGTCTTTGAAAACAGACTGAGGCAATTCATCCGGTCTGGCTGCCTGATGTCGTTTAAGATAGTTTATCTCACGAAGAACCTCCGTTTTTGACGGAGGACTGGTATCTGCAACGAGCTGTACCCATTGCGCTAGTGAGCCTTCCGGACGAGGATAAGGGCCAATTAAACTGCCTTTCGAAATGCTCCGCCCAGCAAATTAGACGACGCTCTCGAGTTTGAATCAGTGAGCCGTTCGCCTGGTTAACGTGGACCGGTTGGTCTAATCAGACGGAGAAGGTTGTGGCTGTTGCCAATCACCGCAGCTTTTTCCATCTTCCTGTGCTTCGCAATCCACCACTGCTCACTGTTATTTCTCTGGCTCCCAATCAGTTGGCGTTCAAGGCATCTTCGTGTCTCACCTTATCTGGATTTCGAAGAATCGATCTGCACACATCTAACAGTGCAACTGAGAATGCAGATATTCATCGTTTCTGTGTTTAGTTGTTCGATCCTGGGTAGCACCAGCAGCCTCAAATAGGGCCTGCTCGATTTGTTCATCGTTCTTCTGGATCCTGGGCATTCGACTGTATCGATAACTCTGCTTGGAAAGCAGATCGTTGATTATCGTCCAGTAGCGGTTGCGGGGGACGGTTGGCTTTGCCGTTGTTCCGGCCATCGACGGGACGCAAGCTGAAGCGCGCGCGGACAAGAGCGTGGTCGATCTGTGTTCAACGCTGTGAATGCGCAGGAGGACGCCAGGTTAGCCGGTGTTGTATTTTGTACTCGCTAGGAGTAGTCCGTGGTCGGAATATAGTTGAATGAGTCCATCAACGTTATCAGTTCGATCGGCTGGAACGCAATATCGGCCTCTCATATTCCTCTCCGTCTCTTTTAGGCTTCCGCCTTGAGCATTGAAATCACCAGCAACAACCATGACTTCCGTTGAGCGCACACAACAGTGGGTCTACGTGAAATGTGCCCATGTTTCAAAATTCAACGAAGGGCGAAGATGTGGTCAATACAATCCCGACCAGGTCTGAACCCAGCTTGATTCTTACATGGGTGTTAGATAAGCGGTGGAGCAACACCAGAGAGCAGTTTTGATGCGATGCTACTCCAGACTTATTCCTCAATGGTTGTGACAGGACTTGCCGCCTTTCTGGTACATTGGTACGATAACCGATTCACAATGACTCCTAGGAATTTAACCTCTCCCATATCAAAGGGAGTTATTTCAGCTCCTGTGACAATGCTGAGCAACCAACTTTGAAAAAGAGGGAAGCAACCCGTCCAGTCCGACAGACTTATGACGTTGAAGATAACTAAAAACATGGAGGACCTCCACTTCTGACGAAGAATTGGTATCTACATCCAGAACACCAAATATCATGCAACTCTTTGTAGTTGTTATCGATAAAGGCTAGTCAAAATGCTTCAGGAAACGCTCCGCACAACGAGCAAGACAACACTCATGTCTGAATAAGTGAGCCGTTCAACTTTCTGATCAGTTTGATAACGCCTGACTCTTGTGGAACAACGTTTCTAATTAAACGGAAAAGATTAAATCTGTTACCAACCGCCGAAGCTGTTTTTCATCGCCTTACAATTTGAAACCCACCACTGCCCGCAATCGTTTCTCAGCTCCTAAATAAGATATCCGAGGCATCACCATAGCTCATCGTATATGGAATCCGGAGGAACTGATGTGCATGCATCTACCATATGCTCGTATGCCTAGTTGTTAGACTATGAGCAGCATTAGTAACCTCAAACAGGGCCTCCTCGATCTCCTCCTCCTCCCTCGCTCTTTTGCATCCTGGGCATTGGACTGCATTGATAACCTGACGGATAACTCAGCTTGGAAAGCAAATCTACGGTTATCGCCCATTAGCGGCAGCGCCGGACGGCTGGCGCTGGCGCTGGCGTTGTTTCGGCTATCTACGAGGCGAAGGCTGAAACGTGTGCGAACAAGAGCGTCATCGGCGTCTACAGACGTGGGCCAAAATGATCGACAGTCGTGAATCGAGCCGCGCTAGCGGTAATCGATAGCAGCCACGAAGATCTAACCTAAACGATATGAAAGAGCACGGAGACACCAGGCTCTTCAATGTCACTACTTGTGCAGAAAATCTGTGCTCGCTGGTAACAGCCCATGGTTGGAACAGTTTTTCGACTACATGTTACTGTGTGAGTGCAATCGACAGAATATACATCATAGCCGCAAGAGCCCATTGCACTATAAGGGATAAACTGCAGCTAGACCCTGAGATTTGAACTGGAGAACCCCACACCACCATCGTACAGCGCTGAACAGCAGGACAAGACCCACTAACCATTGCGTCTCTCGCCATGTTGCTCGTGGAAATAGAAAGAATGAAGATACAAGGCGGACAGGGAGTGGACCTACAGGAGTTGGGAAAGGAACGAACGCCCTAGTAGCCAACATATGGAATACACAGTGTGATGGAATTACGCCGAACAGACTGGAGTTCACCCCTTTTACTGCAAATCACTTCATGTGTGATACAAAAGTTGGTGAAAGTATGTGTAACTGTATACCACTCCAGATGGACCATCGACAACATATGCCTCACGAGTTAAGAACTCGTTCTCGAGGATCAACTCATCCCACCAATGATGTAAGACACTAGTGCTTCAACCTTGAATGAGCTGGCGTATTTGTTTATCGTCTTTCTGCTAAGTAAATGAGATTCGGAACATGCCAGACCAGAATTTTCTGGGTTTCGTTCTATGCCACTTTATTTCGGAATTGGAGGCCCGTGATTAAACATCCGGGTATTCCGGTCCAACCTAGCTACATTCGCGTTTCAATCATCATCATTGTGCAGCGTTAAGCAACAGGGAAAGATCCACTGACCACTGCCTTTCTCACCGTGTTGCACGTCGAAGTAGAAAGAATAAATATACAAGGCGGACGGGGAGTGGACCTAAAGGGGTTGGGAATCCTGTCGAATCAGAATGATTGATCAGTGTGCGTTTGTACAGCTAGACTGTGCATTCCGTGTGTTGGCTACTAGGGCCTTCTTTCCTATTCCCAACCCCTTTAGGTTTACTCACCACGTCTGCCTTGTATATTTATTCTTTCTAATTCGATGTGCAACGTGGTGAGAAAGGTAGTGATCAGTGGGGCTTGCCCCGCTGTTTAGCGCTGTACGATGATGATGATCTTGATGGGGACGTTAGTATATTCGGTGTCATTGTTTGTGCAAGAAATCTGGACTTCGTGGTAACAGCCTATGGTCGGACCAATTTTTGATTACATGTTAGCGCGTGAGTGCAATCGATGGAGTCCACCCCATTTTCACAAGAGCCCACTGCATTATAAGGGATAAGCGGCAACCAGGCCCTGAGACTTGCAGTGACAGAAAACCACATAAGGTCCAAATAGTTCACGTGTCGTAACGAGCCGGACGACAGTACATTACTGTTTACCAGCACAGACAAAACGCACATCTGCTCTACAGGTGCCAAGAGTTCCGGTGATATATAGGACCATATGAAATAAAACAGGAGAACGCATTGAAAAAACTTGACACATCTACCAAAAAAGTCAAATACCACAACATGCCAGAACCGCTTTTTTATCCTGCAGTGATAATTGCAGAATGCGTAGGAGGGTTCATTGTACTACGGGAAATCGTCAGTGACCATGACCGCGTCACTTCGAGCAACAAGCCGCAATCGTCCCCGGCAACTGCTTCCAGCCAATCGATGAAACCCCATCACCAAGACATAGTGTTACACATGATCCACCGAACGATGTAGACGAGCGTGTGAATCCCTGCACTGCGTGCGCATTTGATAATGCAGTATGATAATTCTAATAATTTATTGCAACAAATTCTACTGTTGAAGTATGCTCCACATTTCTTCGATTTGCCCACTTCGCTCACCCGGAAAGGAACGCTACGGAGCAACAGCTGAGTCGTATTGAGAAAACCGGTCAATCAATGCTCGCAGACGGTCCCCTACTTAGAATTCTAAGCTGCGGCAAATTCATCAATAAATCATACAAATCCGATTGCTAGAAAAGGACTGCGATATGTACATGTATTTTATAAAAGCACTTACTGTTTTTTGACTCTTCTGCTTGATATTTTCGATGATTGATCGGCGGCGATTTTCTTTGTTGGACATATCCTGTTCAATCTGCTTTAAAAGGGTTTCTCGCAATAAGGCTTCCGACTGCGCTCGGACCTCGCTAGCTTGTTCCACTTTAGTGACCTACAGTCATAAGACCAATGACGCAGGATTTCTTACCTGTTGTTTTGCACAGCTTACTCTTTGTTCCAGATGCTGTTGGCGCCTTAATGCTTTCGTGGCAAGGTCTTCCTCCAAACTACCGAGAATCTCTGTTGAGCGATTAAGGATCTTTTCCTTTCCTTTCTCGCATATTGCCTTGGCATTTTGTATGTGTTGCTCATTCCGTAGCCTTGTCTCCTGTTGGTTTATAACAGCATATTTAGTAGATCCAAAAACAAAGAAAGTCGTCATCGACGCGTCATAAAGCTTACGGTTAGCACATTTCTCCGGCGTTTTTCGGCACTCTCCAAACGGGATGAAAGATCTGATTCAACGAAGCTCCTGGACTGACTCAAATTCAGAGGCGAACGAAATTGATGAGCAGTCCCGTCCCGTTCATTATCAAAAGCCACTTCGAAGGAAGCACTGGTGTTCATCTGGAATTTCCAAAAGGCACTGTGCCATTGTGCATTTCGTGAATTTCAGTATAGTTGATGAAGTTGCTTGACATTACAATATAAGCGTAAAATAGAAGGGTACAACCAACTCTCACGGCGACCGGTTGTGACAAAAAAAACCTGAATCAAGCCCATCAGTTAACCAGTTCGGTTCAAAACTAAACAAAACTAAAAATGACTAGAACAGATGGCACCAATAGAGCTTTTCCGACAGACGGCGCAAAAACCGCACAAGAAGCTAGGTGGGAACTCTTCATAGTGTCATTAGCTTTGCCCTTCCAAAAATCAGAACGATTTATACAACTGCACAAAGTAATCGCTGTGAACGGAAAAACACCTCTCAAGAGGTCTAAACGACTTCCAACTGCGTCAGAACAGAGATCCGTTCGGAGTGTATCGAAAGATCGATGCGCCCGTTGAAATGTTATGGTAGAATTTTATTGTTTAATAACCCAGTTTCACTCGGTTGTAAAACCAGTCTTAAAAAAGGTTACCTGTGGTGACCGAAATGTCGACAACCTATCGACGATTTCGACTACGCTGTTATTTAACAACAAAATTCTACCATGACTTCCGACTGCACCTTGGATTTGGTGTGACGGCTTGTGCACCTCAGCGACCCACAAGCTATACAGGATAGTTCTTCTCAAGCCGAAGACTGAATCACACTCGGAAGGTCAATGAATGAACAACTGACGAAACAACCTTCTGTTGCTCCAGGTTGGGGTCAATTCGAACTGGAAACTTAGTCCGTAAAATCAGTGGAAGAATAATTGATCCAAGTAGACGGATTTTCCCTCAGCCGCCCCTCGTTGTCTTGCAAACAGACTCTTGTCAGATCTAAAGACCTTGGTTCAGAACCACAATCGTTCTCCTGCTTTGCGGCTGAATCTCCTAGCAGTACCCGTCTAACATCTTCCACGAATTGCACGAACACAAAGAGTTCCATACTGTATCGGTGGTCGCCCAGGATAATCAGGAACGCACTACCCTTAGCATCGAGCAGGGCGGGTGGTGATAAGTGGGCTACTATTCAGAGTTCCCTCACTCTTGTTCAACCCGTCTCCTATACTTTACTTTTTAAATTATATGCGATTGTCTCCAGGGAGAGGATATGTCGGCTTATTGCATATCTCTGATGGTAGCTGTCCACCCGTTCCGGTCTGCGGCAAGGCCTGCACACCGTAAAATCCAGTTGTTGTGCCAGTCGCACACTGGGAGGGACGGCTGAAGGCCTACGCGATTCATATTTGCCTTGCCGGTGCTAACCCATGACTTGAGTTGGTCAACAAAGCGATATTTCTTGCATGAAAAGGTGATGACAATCGGCACCTCCTCGTAGGTTTTGTTCCGGGTCCCTGAGGAGCACGACCAATCCACTGCAGGCGATGTCGTTGGAGGAAAAAAGAAAGTCATTCTATTTTCACCGTGTTGACACAGCGGAGATCGTGACGTAATCACATCACTTGATTTTGGACATGTAGCGGAGCCACCAGTGGTCAAAGCTTTGCAGCCTTGTTGCACCGACTGCTCTTAACGGCTAGATTTTGTGCGCGCACGTGAGAACTGGGCGGATGGTATGTGTGGGGCTTTGCATGGAGGCTTATTTCACTGCGAGACCCCATCACGACGAGACTGCACCTTGACGTGGTGTGATGGCTTGCGCGCCTCTATGACCCAAAGAGCTATACGGGATGGCTTCTTTAAGCCGGAGATGCAATCATGCCTGACAGGTCAAAGAATAGAGGTCAGACAAAGTCCAGTCTCCTGGTCCTCCAGGTTGGGGGTTGATTTGAGCTGGCAACTCAATCGGAAAAATCAGTGGAAGAATAATTGATCGAAGCAAATGGGCTTCTACTAAGCCGTCCCGCTGCCTTGCGGATAGGTTCTTGTTAGAACTAAAGGCTTTGGACGAGGACCCTAATCGTTCTCCTGCTTTGTGGCTGGACACCCTAGCAGTACCCGTCCAACATCTCCCATGAACTGCACGAATACAAAGAATTCCATACTGCATCGTTCGTCGAGCAGGACAATCAGGACCGCGCTGCTCATTGCATCGAGCGGGGCGGGTAGTGATAAGTGGGCTACTGCTCAGAGTTCCCTCTTTTATTCAACCTCTGTCTTCTGTCCTCAACCACCTCTCTTTGCCCCATCCATCTACCCATAGAGCTCCCACTGATAACACGCCCTGTACTCGCAACGGTTCACTGTCAAATAGTGTCGGGAATAATCTTCTGTCTGGTAACTCACATTTCCTCAAGCGTCGTCAGCCTCTGAATCTCGGCTCCCTTAACGTGCGTACACATGCAGGCCGGTCAGCAGGCATTTCTACCGCTTACAATGAACTATCTGGCGACTGTTGTCTGCTGTTTAAGTGGGACGCATATCCAGGACTCAAGCAGTGTGATTCAAATGACTTCTCCTGGTGTCTCATCGAGGTATTTCCTGCGCACTTCAGGAGACGAAGCGGCTAAAGCTGCGGGTCAACGTGGTGTAGGAATAGTATTGATTGACAAGGCTGAGGCTGCCCTCTTAGACTGGATACTGGTTAATAGTCCTTTGTGTTGTACAACTCCAGAGGTCGGTTGGCGTTCAAAAGGATAGTTGTGCTAAGCGCAGATTGTTTGTGATCTCGGCGTACGCCCCAACAGACTGCAGCTCTGACACGTAGAAGGATGGGTTCTACGATGAACTCATAAACCTCGTTCGTAGCAGCAAAGGCTCTGACGTTGTAGTGCCAGCAGGTGATTTTAATGCACAAGTTGGCAAATTCAGCGCATCAGAAGCTCGTTTTAGTGTGCGTTGTGCTTTACCCGCTCAGCGCACAGATAGCCGGGATGAGCTTCTCCAGTTTCGTGCAGACAATCGGTTATTCCTATCTAGTACGAATTTCCGACACAGCTCGCGTCGCACGGTGACATGGCGCTCCAACTTCACAGGTACTTTAGGTCAGATTGATCACTTCGCAGTAAGCTACCGGTGGCGCAGTTCTGTTCAGAACTGTAGATCTTATCGGTCCACGTACGTAGAGTCGAATCATGCATTAGTTTTAATACGATTACCGCTCAGCCCCATGCTGATCGACGCAAACCGCAAACCTGATTAGCCGTACAACCACTGTGTGATACAGAAGTTCGCACCAGTTATTAACAGAAATCAGCACATGAGCTGGGATCTACGACGAACAGTAGTGTAGATGAGCATTGGGCCCATATTCAGCAGGCGATGCACGTGGCAGCAGGTTTTGCCCGTGGTCCTAGATCCGATATCCATCAAAGACACTGGATTTCTCAAGAGTCAGCTCCCGAACTGTAAAGAGATAAATAAGATACGAAGAAATCTACAAAGGCAAGTTACAAGTAACCTCAAGAAAGATCATGAAAATTAATGGGTCAACGTAACCGAAGGACTGGAAGTAGCAGCTGCTTCAGGTAACCGCTCAAGGCTTTTCAAACTTATTGACAACAACGATTGACGGCGAATCCCCGTCAGTGAAACGATATGCAATACAAACGAAGAACCTATTCATGGCAAAGAGCAAAGGCTGGACCGTTGGGCCGAAGGCTTCAAGAAGCAGTTTAGCTGGCCGCGCGCTAGTGTAGTTACTTCTGTGTCGTTAACTGCGACTCCCTGGATGGTATCACTTGAGCCTCCATCGAAAATGGAAGTGGAGTCATGCATTCGATTAATAAAGCGTGGGGAAGCGGCCGATCCCGACGGACTCCCCCCAGTGATGATGCGGATTAAAAATTACTACTTTGATCCGTGACGTTTCGGAAGAGAAACGTATTCCGTTTTTATGGTGCGAGTCATTGACTGTACCCATCTTCCAGGACGGGACGGAATGACTACGGTAACCATCATGGGATCAGTTTGATTCCGATAGTCACCAATGTATTACCCCCGATTTTGCTGCGCCGTCTAACACCGGCTCGCGATAGGAACGCCCGCAAACAACAAGCCGGATTCCGCCCATGTCGAGGATACATTGCTAAGATTGGATGGAGTGACCGAGTGAGCAATGCTGAGTTCAGAAATCGAGTACTGGGTACTAATTCAGAGAACGTTTTGTCACAGCGTATCCAACTTAGTAGACTTCGTTGAGTGGGGCACGTGTTACGTTTGGCAAGCACATGTCTACCATACCGTGCCCTATTCCACGTTCCTCTTCGGGAGTGGAAGAACCCACATGGAGGTCCACAGATGGCGTGGGAGCGAGGAATGAGAAAATGTAAAGCGAACTCAGAAAAAGTAGGTGCTTCATATCTTCGCGGTTTGGTTGCAAAAGATCCCTCAACCAGTTGGTTGGAGACACTGAAGGATGTGGCAGCGAACCGTGAACAGTGGCCATTGTATATAATATGATTCATCATGCAGCTTGAACGCTCAACTCACCATTGAAAACCATGGAAGCACTGTACAGCTGTTTCATCCTTGTTGGGAATCATCAGCAGTGCACATCCACCGAGCCCCCACGGGGACTCGAACCCAAGGATGAAACAGCTGTACAGTGCTTCCATGGTTTTCAATGGTGAGCTGAGCGTTCAAGCTGCATGATGAATCATTATATACAAATCTAATCTCTTACTACTCAATTGCAAATAGTGGCCATTGTGTTGTCACTTCCTGTCGAATCAGAATGATTGATCAGTGTGCGTTCGTACAGTTAGACTGTGTATTCCGTGTGTTGGCTACTAGGGCCTTCTTTCCTTTTCCCAACCCCTTTAGGTCCACTCCCCGTCCGCCTTGTATATTTATTCTTTCTAATTCGATGTGCAACGTGGTGAGGAAGGCAGTGGTCAGTGGAGCTTGCCCCGCTGTTTAGCGCTGTACGATGGTGATGGTGATGATGTACAAACGCAGGCGCTCAAACAGGATAGAAAACCTTTACGACCAGCTCAGAAAATGAGAGTCATCACCGAAGTCGTCGGAAAAAGCAAGTGACTTCTGCTGCATAACTGTGCAGAACCGGTGGTCAAAGAAGCGCGGATCAGAAGGGAAGCCGACTATGGGCACGTTATAAATGTCCCGAGAACGGCGAGGGTACCTTCTAATTTCAAGTACGCAAAGTGCCATAGATTAGGGCGTTGGAAGGGAACCAACGCGCTAAAACCGCGACTCCTGATTATCGTCTCTGCCAGTACATACAGAAGGGGCTTGTTGCTATACCTGGCATCAAGAGTAGAGCACACCACACGAGGGTACATACGGATCACACCGGACACTCCCTCCAGTCCAAAGCTCGGCCCAAAACAAAACCTGCCGCATCCATTAAAACCGGAATTCAAGCAGCCGGCTCTAATGATAACGAGAGCAGACGACACACCTATCGGCAAGTCTACACCGAAGGCCGCAGTCATTCGAAATAGCCAGGCTGGACAGCAAACGCTTGGTGCAACCGCCAAGGAAAGCGAGGTGAACGGAGCACTAATCTAGAAAGTACCCACGGAGGATTATCGGAAAATCATAATTTAGGAGGTAAAAGTCAGCATGGAGAAAAGTAGTTTGGAAAAAATGATAGAATTAAACGAAGCGTGTCACGTATTTCACACGACTGGCATAAACCGCTCAGCCTAATAGCGCAAACCGCTAGAAAACCGGCCATAAACCGACCGGTTTTAGAGCGGTTTTGCTACAAGGGTCCGGTCTTATTTCAGCGTTTCTCTGTGTTTTCACCCGGGCTTTTGAAACAAGGTATCAAAGCCTTTCGACGTGCATTGGTTAGTACTCGTCGCGTTTCGTCCCTCTTTTGACTGAACCAGTCCGACAACATATTGAATCTGGCGTAGCCCCAGCCCACAAGATAGTACAGGATCCAACGCATTCACTACACTCTCTTGTGCCCCATCCATAGCGGGTAGTAAACAACGAAGACAAGATTAAAACGGAATTACTTTTTCTTTCTCTCTTATATATCTTTGGCGCCCATTATTAGGCCCACCTCGGACGAGGAACCGGACACACAAAGACCAGTGGTGCCACCAGAAGCACAGGGTAAGTCGCGTTTCACTTCATTATAATACTTTGCACCGCAGTAGTTAGTTGACCAACAACGGAACAACTGACAAACTGCCCGCCAAAAACACGAAAGCCACATTACGAGTTGCCAAGAGGTATCGTTCAGTTTTCCTAAAACTATGCTTGCAGTGGATGTTCCTGTGATTTCCCCACCACGCTTGCTGTTCCGACCACCAAACAGACCTTCAAGTGAGTATTTTGTCATATATGACCCTCACAACCTCCACTTCTCAAGCACCCCCAGTCAATGCATCATGCCAAACTGACAGGCCATTACTGGAAGAGATCAGATGTCTGCGCGTTGACTTGACAGCAAGGATTCCAGGGATTTCACAAGATACTGCCAAACACTTGCGTTCATGCCGCAGCTTTTGGCAAACGGTAAAAAACGCTGTGGCTTACGTGTTTCCCATATCGACACTGGAAAAGCTGCGCGAAGTAGACGCAAGTATGTCTATTGCCGGTTTTCGCAAATCAGTTGGTATGTCTACCACTCATACCTAAATCATTTTCACTTTTAGGTCCATAATCGCGGATTCTGTGGGGAAGTTTGTACGCAGCGTGATGCCCCGAATACTGTGTAACGGTTTGACAACTGACATAAATTACCCCGGGGTTCACGGTAAGTTCATTTTCAAGCGGACTGTAACCTATGACCTCGTGGTTGGTAAATCGTAAATCTTACTACAGCTGCCTTAGACGCCATACGCGAAAGGAACATCGGTTTCACAGGCCCAGAAGTTGTGAACACGGTTGTGCGACAGTGGCTACACGACACGGCCAAGAATAACAAGCGCAAGCCAACTTAGAATACTGAAGACGAACACAATGACGTACGGGTCGAACGGACGGACTTGGACGACTAATTTGTACATTCCTGTAATATATAATTGCAAAAACGACTAAAATGCCTCTCAAGGATTTTCAATTTGTTGGACGGGGGCGGACTAAAGCGGGAAGGTCATCTGTTAGAATTGACAGCAGGCCGAAATCTAATTATTGACCTATTAGGATGCTAAACAAGCAATTGGCCGCGGTTGGAACTGGGGACAGATCAACCCGTCAGGCGCCTGAACAGGCGAAAGGCAGCGCGAGGAAATAAAACAATCTCACTTCATTGGTTGGTCCGATTGGTTAAGGGGGTGAAAAATACTTTCTATCTGCTGCACGAGCGTTGTGCACCCCATTTCGTGGTGACTGGTTCCCGAGAGAGGACAACATTAGGGTCTCGCATTCGGCACTGGCTCTAAGTTCTTCCATTCCTCACAACGGTAAAGAGGTGATCAAAACTAGGGTCGACCCCTTCCGTGTTAACAGGGTTGCTGTATATCTTGCTTATTTTTACTCCAGTTCCGTTATAGCATTTCGACTGAAATGTGAACATATCGCTTACAAAAGTCTGTAAAATACAAACACATACAAATCATTACATGCTCTGTGCACACCGGAATCTGATTTGCCAGTTGCAGATCTCACTAGGTTAGACATAACATCACCAAATACATAAGTCATACATTTTGAAAATAACGTCGCAGATACTAGAGCCATCAAACCCCCAGCCCAAGAACCTACATTCGAATTTTCGATTTTTCAAATGGCCCCCACCGCCTCTCGTCTCTATACCTGATGCTTTAAAAGAGGTAAAACAACACAACCGATAAGTCTCGAATTCAGACCAGATCAGATCAAGTCACAGGATGTAGACGCTTGAGTCGAATTCATATCCAGTTTCCTGCATCTAAGACTCCAGAGGTTCTCGAAATCTGCAAAAGAAGGTCTTGAATTTCTTGAAGTGCTACATGGGTTCGAGGCTTTAGGCCCAATTGTCCCGGTTTCCGATGAAATCCCTCATCGTCTGTCGGATTTGCCGAGCTAAAACAGGAGTAAAAGGAGGCGAGGGGTGGTGGCGGAAACCAAAACAGAATGCACAAGACATCGGTCGTGGAAAATCCCCCTTTAACCCTCGCGATTCAGTGTTTTTCCTAACATCACTCATTTGCCTACACTATTGACTTGTCTTTACGAACTGGTTGTTTCTATGGACCAATTGTTGTTTGTTCGCGCCCGGGGCGCTAATTTGGCACATCCTTGTTATGGACCTGCGTAATGCACGTGCTCCTTGCTCGCACGCCGCAATTCTGTTTCTCGTTGTTGAGTCCTTGTGATCTCATTATTGAGCTTTGTATCTTTATGGTGTCATTGTTGATTCAATAATCTAGTATCGTAGAGTATCACGGATAATCGCTTTTGATTTCGGGATCGGTTGCGAATTTTGCTATGCATTGCTCAGACATGCGTTTCAAGCAGTGTCTCACTATGAAGAGTGCCTTGAGAGGAAAGGGGGTGCGAAATTTGTGGGCATGTAGCGGGGTGGGAATGCAATAAAAGATATCCGTTTCACTTTTCTTGTTTTTATAGACAAGGAAACCGCTGGGGGGCGAGGTAGAGGTCCAGCTTTTCTTTAAGATAGTTTCTTTCTCCGAGAGAACAATACCTTCCGGAAGAGCTTTCCACAGAGTAATAACCCTGTGGCTAAAAAGTTGGTCCGTGGAGAAGTACGTGGTCCTGGTTTAATATGCCTTTCTGCCTTGACCATGGAGGGAAGAGGACCGACAGACGGAGAAAAAGCATTCTGTTTGACCTGATTCAAAAAGATGTAACATCAAAGACAGATCTTCTCCTGTGCGTCTTATGCCAGGGGATGGGGACTGAGGACTGAGAGGCTGATGGGATAATGAGGTGGGACCGATCCCATACTGCTTTGGTGGAGGCCCTCTGAACCCCTTCTAGGATCTCACGATCTGGGACAAAGCTAGAGTGCACTATCTGACTACAGCACTCCGACCGAGGATGGATGTACATACCGAAAATTGTGGGGAATCATCCCTATAGATGTGCGGGAGGGACCCTCGAATCATGTTTTGGACTCGACAGGCGGGCTTGCTCCCAAGTTGGTAAATATGGAGAAGAACGTGTTCCAATCCAGCCAGAAACTGAGCGCCTTGAGTCGGCCATCCCTTGGCGGTATGGTTGCTCCGTTGCTGGAGAAAGTGTGACTAGTCTCTTCTCCGAATGACATGTTCACACATCTGTGATCATTACCCGGGAGGTTCCAATCCTCGGACTGGAGTCTTGTTTCATCGACTGCTATTTGCAGCTTTTCAACGCTTGAGCCACAGGGGGTACATCGTCTGCATACATGGCAATGTTCGCCGGAAGGGATGTCGGAAGATCGCTTATGTGGAACAAGAATACAAAAGGACCTAGGACTGATCGTTGTGGGATCCCAGTGGTTACATGGGTAGGTTGCTATTAGTCATCAACTCTCCTTGACCAATAGCCTCGCGGGAAAAATAGCGAACAAAGACGAAGTGTGAGAGACAGAAGGATAACACAAAGGGGTCCGATAGCCACTTTCACCAAAACACTTACCCAGGCCTTATCCAGTAGATATTTAAGTGCATCCACCGAAGTTGCTTCCGTTATCCCCCCCCCCATCAGTTCATCCTACCCACAGAATTCGCAGCTACCGACTGGCTGCCAAAGCCTGTTCCAACACCGTCTTTCGCAAGCTGGAGACGGTGCTTTCGCAGTCGGTCATCCCCCGAAGTCTGAAGGGAGAGACTCCAGGAATAGATGGCGTGTACATTCTCTGAAACTTTTTCAACGCTCCTAACAAATTCACTCTGAGTCTCTGTCCTTCCAAATGGAAGAGGTTTACCTTGTCCAGCCTCCGTTCGCAGTGTTGTCCTCGGCAAAATCCAAACAAACTGAAGAGTCTCCGCTTTACTTCCACCAGGGCTTTCAATCCCGTGCTTGAGATGGGCTCCAGGCCTGGGCCCGGGTTCCATTGGTTGCCTCAAAAAGGTCCTCCATGCTGGCAGCAAGACTTCGTGTCTCGTCCAGTTCACTGCCTTCTTCAGTTGCCAAGGTTCGCGTGAGGCCTTTTTGTGCCACCCTCACATTACCACCCTGGTTTAAAGTCCACTCTAGCTGCCGCTCCAAGATCCCTAACCCCCATTGCTTGGACAAACACCTTTGGTGGCCCCGTACAGAGATTGAGCAGCCATTCATCTCCCACCAGTGAGGTATTATATCTGTTCACTTTGGAAGGGAGATTCCACGCCACAGACGACGCATACGCTCAGTCCAGATCTCTGCAAGGTGCCATCGGCAACTGTTACAAGCAGTTTGATATCATCCGCAAGCTTGTAGCGAACGAACAGCAAGGGGTCCATGACGGATCTCTACCATACACCGCAATGTAATCCTGCCAAGCTGGAAAACACTCCCTCTACCCTCGTCTGAAACTGTCTTCTAGTGAGCTCTTGAATGATCCATTTCTCTATCAAGAGGCCCAGCCTGAATTCTTCTGGCTTACACGCAAACAGCTTGTGGTTTACGGGGTCAAACGCCTTCTGGAAATCCAAGCAGCACACTTCAACTTTTTATTTTCGTCTAGTTTCCTGGTTACTTTATCCAAGCTGTGCGGAAGCTTAAACAGGCATGACTTCCGTCGAATAAACCCATGTTTTCGGGTGATGTCAACCGGTAGCCTTCCAGGCGCTCAATTACGCGGTCCCTCATAGGTCTTTCCATTGCCTCTGGTAATCCTGACGTCAGGTTTATCGGTCGATAGTTCGCACAAGCCTCCCGGTTACCCTTTTCATGGATTGGAATGAAGGTGCGTGTAAGCCAGTCCCATTGCACCTCATCATCTTCCCAGGGTGCGTTTACCAGGAAAGTTGGTGGCTTGGCCAACAGACAAGCCAACGTTCTCACTACTGCTGGATGGATTGCTCTAGACCCCACCGCTTCGCACGATGGTAGGGGCCTCGGGATTTTGTAAACCTAGAATTCGCAGACTTCGGTCCCTACTATCTCTGAAAAATGAGTGTTTTTTCATATGGGTTTTCCGGACACTCACTGATCCGGTTTGTATACCCTGTAAGATAGTCGCAGCAGATTCTCAGCCTTTTCATGCTCGGTGCGTGCCCTTGTCCCTTTTTCATTCGTAATGCCCTGTAATGCTCCACTCGAGGTGACCTTTGATGGCACATAATTGTAGTACAGTATGGGACTCACCCCAATGTTTGCAGCAACCCTGTCTTCGTGGCTTCGCCCGTATTCCTGTACTATTCCTTCAGCCCTCTTTCTGGCCCCCAGTTTCGCAGGAAGACTCATTTCCCACTTGTGCTTTAGTACCCCCGTCATGCCGCTTGCTTTCGCTTGACGGCCTTTTTCACTCGGCTGCTGCACCATGAACGCCGCCCCTCTTCCTTACTTTCCTCAAGTGGGCTACTTCATTAGTAATTTCCAACGGTCTGCCTTTGACGTGCCCCTGTCTCCACCTAGACTTCCCGTCTAATCACTAGCCACTCGACCTGCGGCGAGAATTCCCGTAGTCTTCCTTCGTATATTCCGAAGGAATTTCTCACTAATTTGTCCGGTGCTCTCGCTACTACCGGGTCCATTCTCATTCTAAGGGCACTGTGGTCGCTCCTGCCAGCCGGGCCCTCTACTTTCAGTGATTCTAGACAGTCAGAAGCCCTTGTGATCGCTTAGTCGGGGAGTGATAGTGCCTGACCACTTCTGCACCTAGTTACCGGCTCCACTTGTCCGAATGAAGTCCCCTGTTCATCAGAAAACCCCAATCTCCAGCCAAAATTTCCCATTTGGCCTATTCAGCGAGCTAGTGTATTTCAAGCACCTTAAAATCACCTCACATGAGCGATTTCTGCCTCTCGCTTGCCACCTCTTTAAGATAGGATAACAGTTCTTCACTCCTTTTTTGGCAAGATCCGGGACTTCGGAAAGTACACCCTAGCGAAATCTCAAGTCTGGCTGCCGTGACGACTACCTCTATGGGCTGCATTTTGACAAGGCAAGCCGTCCACTTCCGTAGGCTCTATAGTGATCCTCTACGCATACGAGAGCCCCATCCCCCGTATGACCACCATCCTTACCGACGAGATGGGCCATGTATTGTTTTGGACAAAGACCACTGATTTCTTCAGTCGGTTGCTACCATGTTTTAGTGGGTGCTAAAATATCCGCATCCCCTGTCCTAGCCCGCAGCTCCAGCCAGTTCTTTCCTGTACTTGCTGCCTTTGTGTAGATTACAAATAGCCTCAACCTTCCCTGACCTGCCTTTGTCTCCCCGGGCAGCATAACCTAAGGCACTGACCGTTCTTTTGAGGAAAGGTCTCGCTAACTCCATAGCCTCTATTCATTCATATAGCAACCTGCGACTGCATGCCCGTTGAGGAACTTGCTTCACCGTCTGATTCGTCAAGTTCCCTGTGCACCTAACATCAGCTTCGTCTGTGGCGACCGCCTCTATGAATTCAAATCCAGAAGCTGGCTGATGAGCCCTTTGGACTCGAATTTGAGGCGGTTCCGTCAGAGCCACGTTATACCCTGCTATTCGAATATCTTCGGGCCCTGTCTGTTTTTATCCACATCTTGTGCCACCGGGTACACCCTGGATCTTCCCACGTGCGCCACGCCTCATGCTGCCAGCTAAGCTCAAAAGCCTGGTTTTACACCACGGCCCAGCAAATTCGACAAGTGTGGGACGAGACTCGCACTAGTCTCTTCCTTCTGATCCGATCCACCTCCCCAGCAACATAACTGTTTTAAGGGAGGCATGCCCGAGAATATCCTCCGTTCACAAAGAGACCACTAAACGGTACCTGACGGCCCCTCCCGCTGCCCGCCCTCTTTCATATGGGGTTCCAGTATGCCACTTATGACTACAATTCTGTTTCTTCCAAGTGCCATGTCACTCAAGTTGCGCAGCTTGCAAACGTCCATCTCAGTTCCCATTAGTAATCCTTCAAGTGCTGTCAGCCGTTCTCGAAGCTCGTCGACTACTTCCATTTATGGCTCCATTCCCCCCTGCTCAGTGGCTTTCACTTTCAAAGGTCTTTTCCTGCCTCGGCGGTCTTGACAACGCGGTAGATTTCTGGTTACCTGACCCATCGTGTCCTCTTCCCAAAACAATAGAACCTTTGAAGTGGTCCAACTAAACTCGGACCTTACTGAGCCACAAGGAATGGTGGTACAAAAAGCAGCCTGCATCTAAGCTTACCGTATTTGTTTCTACCTCTAGAAGACCGTGGTAGTGCTTAAGTGGATTGTACGAAAGGCCTTCTGTATTTTTACTGCGAATACGGACACAACTAGGGATGTGGAAGACAGACTTTGATAACGAGAAAGAAAAAACCATTGGAGCAATAGGAGAAGTTTCGTGATTTGGAAATTGACCGGAAGTAGCGGTAAAGACATCTTCACTGATGGCGCAACTTTTCCATCGGAGGACTTGAGACACAGAGCACTTCACCGTGCCAGTACAGCGGCTCTTCGCGGACACCAAACTCACTTAAATGCAATTGCGAGCTTATAGCTCAGGCAAGCCTCCTTCATAAGTAGGCATCCGTATTGAGGTCTTCTGTGAGAATGGTTGCCTCTCCTCGAGATATCCCTTTCCGGTACCAGGTTTCCCGATAGCTACGGGCAATCTTTCTTCTCCAATCATTCTCTATAATCGCATTAATTGGCTCATAGCTGGATACATTCCTACTTCTGATTACCTTCCTACCCCCGGATAAATAGTCCAATTCAAAACCTCGTGCAGGACACTTCTCTGACTCTCATCAGTCATCCACTGGGGTACGTGGCTGGTCAGGCGAACCTGTTTGGTATGTATATATATATATATATGTATTTATATACCTTGGGTATGCTCTACTTACTTTCCTCCTCCCTCCTCATTAGATCGCGCCATTTTACACCAAAATTTGTATACATGCACTAAAAAAGAAAAAAGCCGTTTCGTCCTTTAGTGATAGGTGCTCGCCTTCACTAAATTAGTATTAGACCCCAATATGCCACAGTCTTTTGCGTTCGACCGCATTTTCATGGCCCGTCTGATGATTGCACCCACGTATACAGCTATATATATATATTATTACTATATATATGCATATTTATATAATAATACAATAATACAATGTTGGATGCGCCTGAATCTTGCTAGAATGCATGATCAGATGATCATAGCGACGCTGGAATGAAAATTTACAGAAGGGTACAACACGTGCCTGCAGAGTATCAAACAGAGTGTTACCGTGGACTAAAACGGTAGAAATGCCCGGAAAATTTGAAGGTCTGGGTCGAATAGTTAACCCGGCTAATAATGATTGGAGTCGGTTAAAAAAGGGGGAGTAAGAACATGAATAGTACGGGAAATAATCACAACATAAGAAAATCCAGCTGAACCAAAGGATATTTGGCATAACAAACTAAGAAATAAAAAATATATATTTATATATGTATATACGTATATATTTATATATACATATATTTATATATATATATGTATATATATATATTTGTATTTGTTTATTTATATACATTTATACATACATATATATATATATATTTATATATATGTATACATACCTTGGGTATGCTCCACTCATTCTCCTCCTCCCTCCTCACTAGATTGTGCCACCTAACAACATAATTGGCATACATATACTTTAGTGATAGGTGCTCCCCTTCACTTGGTTCCTCTGTCTCAGGCTAGAACACAACCGCCCCATCCTGCTTTTCTTGCGCCTTCCTAATCTACTGGAGTCTTGCAACACAGACTACCATTCTTTAGTAACTAGGCCTCACTTTTCTGCGCATATGCTCATGGTAGTTCAAGACTCCATTCCAACCGGAATCCGTATATCTCTTATTTCTCATGATCCCAGCACGTTTGCTCTCACAAGAAAAACCCTCACCTCAACCCCCGGGGTTCTCCTTCCTTTTCACTGTTTGCGGTCCTCGGCCACAGCTGGTGAACCGACCAGACTGTTATCTTCCTATTTCTAATTCTTCTTCCAGATCATACCTTCTACTAGTGTTTTATTCCTGGTTACCAAATGGACACCCTCCCCTCATCCACCACCTACCTGATATCTCCCCAAATATCTATTATCATCCGATTACCCTACCAGTCTCCGTCTAGGGATCCCTAATAAACCGGCCCAATAGCCAAAGGATAAATAATTGTTCAGATAACAAAGTGTTCATCTTCCGGTTTCCATTAAAACGATAATCCTAGCCCACAGCGGGAACACTGTGCAGACTGCCGCATTCCTGATCTCTTTCAGATCGCATTGGTTACGTGGGTAGCCGTCGGCCAACTCGACTATAATCCCGGGTTATCGTAATGACTAGACGAATTGATCAGTGGTTTAAACCTATACTGTCGCTGTTGACGTTGTATGTGGCACCGCACACGGAGTAACAAACCCTCATGAAAGTCTCACCGGATCGCAGGGGTGATTCCTGACATCAACAATCAACCCACATCCGCTCAACGTCAATTCCCAATAATCAATTCTAACAGTTCAATTCTTTCCGCGTTGCAGTACGAAACCAATGACTGGAACCCAGCCCTCGCCGCTGTCCACTTCGTCGAACCAGACCCTTTTTGCCTGCTACCCCCAGCATTCTTCCTGCAATCACATGCAACCAAGGTCTTTATGAAACAGAATAACTTCCATCTGCAGCCAACCAGAATTTGGTTAATAATTTTTTACCACATACAAAAAAATATTTTTTTCTTTACACTCTTCCAACTTCTGTCTAGCCGAGTCAGTAGCGTTTTTCTCCACTTACCCTTTTCTTTGACGTTTGTCCAGCTATCCATACAGCCCTCGATGAATTCGAGACTTATTTGCAATTCCCGCTTCAACCATTACGACTTTGGTTCACTCAAACACTACATGACTTCGCCGGTGTATTTCGGTTGCTGCTTGATTCATAAATTCGGAAGTTGCGAATACCTCACATTGACGTGTACTACTGTATTCTCTGATGTTGAATTGTGCATGTGTATTGATCACGGTCAAAAGAAATATAAAAAACAATTCAATTCAATGATGGGGTGCAATGGGACTGGCTTACACGCACCTTCATTCCAATCCATGAAAAGGGTAACCGGGAGGCTTGTGCGAACTATCGACCGATAAACCTGACGTCAGGATTACCAGAGGCAATGGAAAGACCTATGAGGGACCGCGTAATTGAGCGCCTGGAAGGCCACCGGTTGACATCACCCGAAAACATGGGTTTATTCGACGGAAGTCATGCCTGTTTAAGCTTCCGCACAGCTTGGATAAAGTAACCAGGAAACTAGACGAAAATAAAAAGTTGAAGTGTGCTGCTTGGATTTCCAGAAGGCGTTTGACCCCGTAAACCACAAGCTGTTTGCGTGTAAGCCAGAAGAATTCAGGCTGGGCCTCTTGATAGAGAAATGGATCATTCAAGAGCTCACTAGAAGACAGTTTCAGACGAGGGTAGAGGGAGTGTTTTCCAGCTTGGCAGGATTACATTGCGGTGTATGGTAGAGATCCGTCATGGACCCCTTGCTGTTCGTTCGCTACAAGCTTGCGGATGATATCAAACTGCTTGTAACAGTTGCCGATGGCACCTTGCAGAGATCTGGACTGAGCGTATGCGTCGTCTGTGGCGTGGAATCTCCCTTCCAAAGTGAACAGATATAATACCTCACTGGTGGGAGATGAATGGCTGCTCAATCTCTGTACGGGGCCACCAAAGGTGTTTGTCCAAGCAATGGGGGTTAGGGATCTTGGAGCGGCAGCTAGAGTGGACTTTAAACCAGGGTGGTAATGTGAGGGTGGCACAAAAAGGCCTCACGCGAACCTTGGCAACTGAAGAAGGCAGTGAACTGGACGAGACACGAAGTCTTGCTGTCAACACGGAGTGTAACACACATTTGAGCAATGCGTAGCCAACTTCGCAACGGATCCCGAAGTCAAAAGCGATTATCCGTGATACTCTACGATACCAGATTATTAAATAACCGATGACACCATAAAGATACAAACCTCGATAATGAGGTCACAAGGACTCAACAACGAGAAACAGAATTGCGGCGTGCGAGCAAGGAGCACGTGCATTACGCAGGTCCATAACAAGGATGTGCCAAATTAGCGCCCCGGGCGCGAACAAACAACAATTGGTCCATAGAAACAACCAGTTCGTAAAGACAAGTCAATAGTGTAGGCAAATGAGTGATGTTAGGAAAAACACTGAATCGCGAGGGTTAAAGGGGGATTTTCCACGACCGGCTGTTACACCGCCCACCAAAATCCTCCTGGATCCTTAGCATAGTCAAAGGTTCGGTATAAAGGTACTGATTCTTCCTTCCTGCCTAGGCAATGGTGTCAGTGCGCACGCTCAATGCTCGTCGTCAATGTTCTATTACTGGTTGCACCTAACCCACTGGCTACATAGACGTGAGGCTAGTCTACATCTTCCACAAGACCAAATGACCGATGGCGGGCGTGAAGGGGCCACATAGATGCTGTCCTTATAAAAGGCCGTCCTGCCCTGGCTGTACTTGCTTGCGTGAGTGTGTGTGTGTGTACGTGCCGGTGTGTACAGTGGAATCACAGGTATGACTGCACATCAAAGGAGGACATTCTGCAATGTCAACAAATGGCTGTGTGTCAAAAACGAGTAAAATGTAGTAATGTGTGAGTGACCCAAGCCCCGTCACTTCTACATGCAGTGTCGTGTCGTGTGGTGGGCTAAGGTTTGGACAATTAGCTCCGTAGGACGTCGTAAATGCAGTATGAAATTAAGCACAATATGCTTCAAAGATGTTGTGGGGTATTTGTTCCTACAGGAGAAAACATGAAGGATAAATAAATGAATTCGGCTTCATCTGGTATCAGCAGACATGGATATAGCTTGGTCGGTAGCGTCGGCCTCGCCCGCGTCGCTGTCACCTTCGAGTAGAAATATTTTACGTATATCTCGCTATACGTCTCCCTCGTTCGTCCTCACCACCACCGTGCGCACGAGACCATCGATTTCTGTACGACAGTCACTGATCACTCCAACCGGCCAATCGTCTCTATGTAGGTGGCTCTCCACGAGGATGACTGGCATAAGGTGGATTGAAGTGCCATTCTGTCCCCTTTGCTACGGTCTGGTTTTGTATTTTGGTGGTGTCCAAGCGGCTCCACCATTTCTCTAACTCCCCATGAACCCCAACGAAGTTCGAGCCATTGTCCGAGTATATATTCTTGGGGACGCCCCGCCTCGCGATGAACCTTTGAAGGGCCATTAGGAATGAATCGGTTGTCATGTTATGCATCACTTCGAGGTGGACTGCTCTGGATTGTAGGCATGTTATCAGGCAGCCATACCTCTTTTGGGTGCTCCTCTGATGTCATACGAGTAACGGGCCAAAGCAGTCTACGCCGATTTCCACGAACGGGCATCATCTCGTTTGGACTTTTACGGCTGGAAGGGGGGCCACCATTTGTTGACCTGCTACCGCTCTCCGGCGATGACAAGTAATGCAGTTGCCTATGACTCGCTTGTCCGTCGATGGTCCCTTTGTCACCCAAAACCGTCGGCGTATATTGCTCAATAAGTGATTCGGGCCTGCGTGTCCTCCTTCCCGATGTACATGATCTATCAGGCATCTCGTTATATAGTGGTCACCGGGGATTATTATGGGGTGTTTCGTTTCGTACTCTAGGCTTGAATTCGTCAGCCGCCCTCCAACCCTCAGTAGTCTGTTGATTCGCATGGGATTTGGTGCTCGGATACTACTGTGTAGCAGCCTGCTTCCTTTGGTGTTATCATCTGTCCTGGCTAGCTCGCGGAACTCGGACGGGAAAGCGTCTAGTTGCAGTAGGTGTAGAACGTCGAGTTCGGCTTGATTCAGCTCGCCCGGTAGTATCGTCCCCACGCTCAATGTGTTTTGTGGTCTTGCGCCTTTCATAATCAATAAGAGTGCTTTGTATCGTGTCCACCAGACCGCGGCTCTTAACATTTTTGTCCAGTTGGGGAATTGGCACAGTTTCTCTATCAGGCTTACGCTTCCCGTGAGGTTTATAGCCAGTATCAGTCTTTTAGCCTCGATATCACCATCATCAGCCTTAGTTATTATTAGCGTTGGCCACATCTCTTTAGTTGCCGTTAGGAAGTCCGGTCCCATTGTCCACGTCGGCAACCTCTTTAATGTTTTCAGGCCCCTTGAGCAGAAGTCGGTCGGGTTACTGCCGGATTGTACATAGTGCCATTGATCGGTTTTAGTCGAGTCGTGAATTACAGTGAGTCTGTTGGCCACGAAAGTGTTAAAACGAGTGGTAGTGTTGTTTATGTAATGAAGTACCTTGACTGAGTCCGTCCAAAAGTTTGTTTCCCAATCTATTCAGTCGGAGCATCTCCTAATCAGCCCCGCGGCTTTCACGGCCAGTACTGCTGCCGTCAGCTCCAGCCTCGGAGTGGACACCGTTTTCAGTGGAGCCACCCTCGCCTTTGCGAATATTATCTGGCTGTGCCGCCCACCATTTGCGCCAGCCCAGCAGCCGTAAGCCACTATCCCGTAGCCTGTTTCTGATGCATCGGAGAATAAGTGGAGTTGGGCGTCATTTGTGCACTTGATACCTGTTAAGCTTCTTTGTATTTTGATGTCACTGAGTTGATCCAGGCTGTGCAGCCAGTCACGCCATCGCTTATGGTCGTCATCCTGGAGAGGTTCGTCCCAACCCGTCCCTCTCTGGCACAGCGATTGCAGCAAGCACTTTCCCGGTAACAACCATGGCGAAACAAAACCTAGGGGGTCGTGGAGGCTTGAGACTGCTGATAGGATTCCCCGCCGTGTGACTGGTTGTTTGGGTAGGTCTAGAGTGAAAATGAATTCGTCCCCTCTGGGTTTCCACTGACGACCAAGCGTGCGCTCCGTTTGTGAAGAGGATCCAAAAAGCTCTTTCTTACGCTGCATTTTCTCGGATTTCGGTATACCATTGGGCACCTTTTGGCTGTTTGAAGTCCATTTAGTGAGGTTGAATCCTCCGGCATTTAGATTGCCGACCAGTTCAGTCATATAAAGAATAGCAGCATTTTAATCGTCAAAGGAGCACAGAAAATCGTCCACGTAGAATTGGTCCATTGCTCTTCCTACCAAGCTGCTGGTGCCATCGAAACGCTTGAGGGTTTCACGGAGAGCAACGTTAGCACAGAAGGGGGATGAAACCGTCCCAAAGGGGTGCACGGTCAGTCTGTGCTCGTCAGTTGCACGATTTGTGTCGTTCTCAGGCCACCATAGGAGACGCAATGCGTCCCCATCTTTAACAGGCATCTTCACTTGTAGAAACATTTCACGTATGTCCGCAGAGACGGCTACTTTTCCTGGCCGAAAACGACATAAAACCTCGACCAGCGGTGTTGTCCAGTCTGGGCCCTGTAGTATATGGTCGTTCAGTGACACATTCTGACATTTCGCGGCACAGTCGAAAACTACTCCGAACTTCCCCGGTTTCTTTGGGTTCATGACCGGGTGATGGGGTAGGTACCACCTCAAATTTGCGCTGGTAACCGCTGTATCTAATCTTTCCATGTAACCCAAGTCGACGTTATGTTGCATGGCTCGCGTGTATTCTATCTTTAATTGTGGTTCCCGGAGCAGCCTGGTTTTGAGGAAGTCTAATCTTTTCAAAGCCATATCTCGCCTGTTTGGCATGGGCTTCATGTTGGATGTCCACGGGATAGGAACCTCGAAACGACCTTTTGCGTACTTGACGTTCTCGGCCCCCATTTCCAAAGCCAACCTATCTTCTCGTGATGGAGCAGCTCTGTCCATGGTCAGGTCGGCAAATTCGGTGTTATACAATTTTTAGAATGCCTGTTCGATGTTCGCCGTTTCCACCGAAGTGCAGTTGATTTGGATTTGTTTGACGCGTCTGCTGTCTTTGCTACCATATAAAGTCCAACCGAATATGATGCGTACTGCATAGGGTGCTTCGCTGCTTCCTATCATTTGGCCCAGGACCCAATGCGCTTCCGGTATATCACAGCCGATCAGCAGATCGATTTCGTTGCTCTGCCACTCCTCGATCGTAATCCCGTCGAGATGCGGCCACTGAGTCAGAATCGATTGCACTGACTGAGGTGCTCTCATCGGTAGGTCCTTTATAGTGAATGTTTCTAGAGTTTCAGCTCTATTGTTGCCGACCAAGGAAACGAGTTGTAGGTGCGGTTTGGTCGACTGGATGACTTCGGTGCCGCTCACTGTGCTTACTGCTAATGAGGACTGATTCCCTCTAATCCCATATCCCTCTGCGAACTCCTTCTTTACTAGAGTGGTATCCGAGCAACTATCTATGAAGGCCAATGCTTTGGCCACTCCTGTTGGGGTCACTACTCCCGCGGCAACTACGCCTGAACGTACTGGTTTTATGGCAGATAGTGACGTTGGACAAACCGCACTGGGTTTGGTACTCGTCTCGGGTAAGGTTACTTCCGCCTGATGTAACGAAAGTTTGAGCAATGCGTAGCCAAATTCGCAACGGATCCCAAAATCAAAAGACGATTATCAGCGATATTCTACGATACTAGATTATTACATGAACGATGACATCAAAAAGATACAAACCTCAATAATACGATCACAAGGACTCAACAATGAGAAACCGAATAGCAGCGTGTGAGCAAACAGCACGTGCGTCACACAGGTCCTGAACAAGGATGTGCCCAATTAGCGCTCTGGTCCATAAAAAAAGGCAGTTCGTAAAGGCAAGTCAATAGTGTAGGCAAATGAGTGATGTTAGGAAAAACACTGAATCGCGAGGGTTAAAGGGGGATTTTCCACGACCGGCTGTTACACCGCCCACCAAAATCCTCCTGGATCCTTAGCATAGTCAAAGGTTCGGTATAAAGGTACTGATTCTTCCTTCCTGCCTAGGCAATGGTGTCAGTGCGCACGCTCAATGCTCGTCGTCAATGTTCTATTACTGGTTGCACCTAACCCCCTGGCTACATAGACGTGAGGCTAGTCTACATCTTCCACAAGACCAAATGACCGATGGCGGGCGTGAAGGGGCCACATAGATGCTGTCCTTGTAAAGAGCCGATGTATGCGCTTGATTGTGTGTTTGTGCCGGGTTGTACAACGAAATCACAGGTATGACTGCACATTAAAGGAGGACTCTCTGCAGTGTCAACAAAAGACTTTGTGGCAAGAAAATACGAGTAAAATGTAGCATGTGTGAGTGACCTAAGCTCCGCCACTTCCACATATGCAAGGGGCATTCGGTAACGTCAACAAAATGCAAACAACGAACACTGTCACATGTCTGATTGGGTTACGGGGTGTAGAGTGCGTCGTGCATTTACGTATGTGTCGGGATGTACAATGGGATAGCATTCATCACCACTTATCGTAAAAAACCTGTAACGTTAACGAAAGACAGCGAGCAATTTACCGTGTTTAACGGAGATTGTGTGGTAAACATGGTGTTGATTTATCCACCTCGATGACTAGCGTGAAAAAGGTCTACTGGGCCTCGGGGCCATCAGCTACTCCGCCCTCGCTCTCGAGTAGGTTAATACTGCGTATGTCACGAATGAGCACTCCTTTAGCTGTCTTCACCTTCACCGTTCTTATCATTCAGTCAGTGCTTTCGATGGTTTCCATTACTACTCCCAAAGACCAAGTGCTGAAATATGCGCGTTCGTCGGCAATCATGACCATATCCCCAACTTTGAATGGTCTTGTTTTCACCAGCCACTTCTGTCGAGTCTGCAAAGCCGGTAGGCGCTCCCGCAGCCATCGCCTCCAGAAGACCTTGGCAAGATAGTTCACTTGCTTCCATCCGTGGAGGTAGCTCCCACGAAGGCTTACCGGCCCTTGGAAACCCTCGTTCGACCTTAACGTCAATAAGCCGATCGGGGTGAGCGCCAGATTGGTGGGGTCACCGTTCATTACTGGAATCAGGGGGCGAATGTTCAGAATTCTCTTGACCTCAGTCATGACGGTGTTCAGTATCTCGTCGTCGGGCGGCTGCTGCTGCTCCATGATTGACAGCAATATCTGTCTGGCGGACTAGATCATGCGTTCTCATACGCTGCCTCGGTGGCTGGCCTGTGGGGGGTTGAAATGCCATCGTATGCCGTAGGCCACGGTTCGATCCTGCAGTTCGTCCCTGCTTATGTTCTTGTGCTAACGCTGCAATTCCCGGTGAGCGCCCACACAGTTCGATCCATTATCTGAGTATATATCGGCCGGTACACCTCTTCGGTTGATAAATCTCTGCAAGGCCCGTAGAAACGAATCGGTCGTCATCGAATGTGCGACTTCTAGGTGTACCGCGCGTGACTCCATGCACGTCATGATACATCCATATCGCTTTTCTAATCTCTTCCCGCACTTGATCCACAAGGGTCCGAAATAGTCCAACCTGGTATCGCTGAACGGCCACCAGCCCGTAGTCACCCTGCGTCCTGGTAGTGGGGCCATGAGTTGTTTGCCCGCCGTGGCATTGCGTCTCCTACATTGCGCACAACCTCGGATTACGCGTTCTACAACCTCTCTCTCTCTCAGCAACCGAAGGCGCTTTCGGATGGCGCTCTTCACGTGAATTTCCTCGGCGTGTCCCTCCACGGCGTGGACGTGTTGGACCATTAGCTCTACTACAGGTTGTCTCGCAGGCAGCAGTATAGGATACTTTGTGCCAAAGCTCAGGTGGGCGTTGGTCAGCCTACCATCCACCCGCAGCAGTCCATCAATGAGTTTGGGGTTTAAACGCTTCAATTCGCCTCTTGGAGTTGGTATGTCTTTGTTGATTGTTCCCACTTCTTCCGCCCTCTCGAGCTCTCGGGCGAAAGCCTCGCGTTGTATTACTCGGAAAATATCGTATTCTGCCGCTTGTAGCTCATCGGGACTTATCGGGCCGACCCGTATCCGGCCTGAGTGGCGTAGCCCTTTCATGACTAGTAAATTTCTCTTGAACCTGGTTAACAAAACTAACGAACGAAGTGTCTTCATTCAGGAAGAAAACCTGACCAATCGCGATAGGATGGATGTCGCTTCAACGATGTTGGCCGCTATCACTACACCTTTGATCTCCAGTTCTACTTCCGTAGGGCCAGTCCTGTTTAGGCACTTGCAGGAAGTTTGGCCCTCTCGTCCACGTGTCTAGTTGCCCGAAGTTGGTCGCACCCCGGGAGCACAGATCGGCTGGATTATCGCCAGACCTGACATGTTTCCACTGGTTCATGGCTGATTCATCGTGGATAATCGTGAGCCGGTTAGCAACGAAAGTACTAAACCGGCTCTGGACGTTGTTAATGTAGTAAAGTACTATCGTTGAATCCGTCCAGAAGCTCACCGAAGAAATGTAGAGATCGAAACATCTCTTCACAGCTTGCACCACCCTGAGTGCCAACACGGCTGCGCTGAGTTCAAGGCGTGGGATTGAGACCGACTTCAGTGGAGCATCGCGGGCTTTGGCAAACAGGATCCTCGTGGTATATTGTCCATCTTCTGCGCACCGCCGTCCGTACACCATAGCTCCATAACCGACTTCGGATGCATCGGAAAAGGCATGTAGTTCTCCAGTCCGTGTTGCATGACCAGGAGTCAAGCATCGTGGAATCCTTGTGTCTCCTAATTTCTTCAAGGTGTTCAAAAATTCTTCCCAGTCCAGCCGGTCCCCTCGGTCCAGCTACTGGTCCCAATCAACTTTCTTGCGGCACAGCCGCTGCAACAAGATCTTTCCGGGTAGCAGCCATGGTGAGACGAAACCAAGCGAGTCGAACAGACCAGAGACAGCGGATAGTGTGCCACGACGGGTTACAGACAACTCGGGAACGTTTAGCTCGAAAACAAAGCCGTCCGTTTCCGCGTCCCATTGTATTCCTAAAGTGCGTTCTGTAGGGAGTGGAGAGCTGTCCAGATCTGTAACCCTTTTGGTTCTCTCCTGGTACGGAATGATCTCGAGTACTTCTGAAACGTTAGACATCCATTTTGTTAGATGGAAACAGCCTTCTTCTAGCAATCTCGTCAGGTCTCCGAACTGAGCTAGGGTTGATTCTATATCATCGAATGACCCAAGACAGTCGTCGACTTAGGAATTTCTGCTGACGCTATCTACCACCGGCCGATGGACCAAATCTCCATGTTTATTCGCAGATTCCCGAGGGGCGTAGTTCGCATGGAAAGGTGACGACATGGCTACAACTGGGTGGACGGTCATCCTATAATTTACCACTGCGTTGTCCCGGTCGTTCTCTTCCCACCACAGGAAACGCAACGCATCTCTTTCTCCTACCGGTATCTTCGCCTGGTGAAACATTTCCCCAATGCCGGCCGACAGGGCCACTCTACTCACTCTAAAAAGGCACAAAACTTCGATTAGTGGTGTGGTCCAGTCAGGTGTTTGTAGTAGGCGATCGTTTAATGACTTGCCCTGGAACTTCGCTGCATATTCGAAAACCACTCCGGATTTCTTGGGGTTGATCACCGGGTGGTGAGGTAGATACCAGACAACCTTTCGGCCGATGGTGCTGGCAGGCACCTTTTCAAAGAAGCCGAGATCTTTGTTTCGCTTCATTAAATCCGCGTATCGTTCCCACAGATTCTGGTCTCGAATGAAGCTGTCATTTAGTCGCAGTAATCGTTGGATAACATGATTTCTGTTGTCAGTCCACGAGTCGACCGATGTGCGCCATGGGAAGGGAATCTCAAACTGGTTTTAAGGCCTCCAGTGCCTTGTTCCACCGTCTGTAAAACGAAGTGATCCACTTGAGACAACGATGGTCTTTCGTCTCCAATGTCATGAAACTCCTTCTCATACAGCCACTGCAGATGATACTCTATGCGGTCCGTTTCGGCGGATAATTAATTCACGGAACCACGTACCCCTACTGGGCCGTATAACATCCATCCCAGAGCCGTGCTTAAGGCATAAGGTGCCTGGCGGTCGCCCAGTCTCTGGTCAAGCACCTAATGCGCCTCTGACACGTGGCAGCCGATTAGGAGATCCACCTCATCATCTTCCCAGTCTACAACGGTGACATCCTGCAGGTGGGGCCACCTAGTGAAAATGGCGTTGACCGACCTTGGTGCTCGCACCGGGAGATCCGCTAACGTGAATGCCTCTGTTGGTTCGATTTGCTCGTTAGTGTCTAGAGAGATGAGTTGCAGCCTCAACATACCGGCAGTCATTACTTGTGTTCCACCCACCGTGCTCACTGCCAACGACGTCGCATATTTAGAGAGTTGGTGTCTGTCGGCAAACCGCTCTTTCACTAGAGTAGTGTCGGATCCACTATCGACGAAAGCCAACGCTTTGACCACCCCAGTCGGGGCCACTACTCCCACGGCCACTACGCCTAAAGGTACCGGTTTACTGGCAGATCGTGACGTTGAACAAATAACGCTGGGCTTGGTAATCGTCTCGGGCAAGGTTACTCTCGCCTGATGCAGCAGTCAATGGTGTCTGCCCGTGCAGCCCTCGTAACCACATCGGTTCCTTGTCCTACAGGCTGCCGCCCGGTGAATGGTGTTGAGACAAATAAAACACGCTCCTGCAATCCTCGTCATTCCCCACCGTTCGTCTATTGTGGCGTTGCCGAACTTGGGGCATTCTGGTAGGCCATAGCTAGTACCACAGGATCCGCAGTTTGGTTGCGCAGTAGCATAGCGTGAAGTGGCATGTGTATTGGTCGGAGGTTGGTGTTTTGGATGTTCCCGTGCAGGGGTTTGAGCTTGGCTAGTACTGGGCTTGTTTGCCCGGTTGCTGTTCCGGATGAGTCGGCCGGACCTGCTGTCAGCTATCTTGGTTTGCCTGTCCAAGTATTCGGTCAGGTCTTCGAAGTTAGCTTCCCTGTCGCTTCGGCTTATCTGTTCTGCTTCTTCTGCCCACCGACCCTGTAGTTCGGGAGAAAGGTGACGGACTATGTTTTCCAAAGCGTGCATTTCATCCAGGTCAGCCCTGTAACCTAAATGGTCGAGAGCTATTGAGCAGTTTTGCATCTTACTCACCAGGTCGGCCATTGTGTGGACGTCGCCCTTGGTTCTCTTTGCCTCTATCATCATGCCCTCCATTAGGTTACGGGCTACTTTGAACGGTTGGCCAAACAAGTCCCTTAGAATCTTCCTTGCTCTTGTGTAGCCTTTTTCCGGGTCGAGCATGGTACGCCCGTAGATAGCTTCTCTTGCTCGGCCTCGACAGTAGTGAGTCAAATAGAGAAGCCTTTGCCCGGGGTCGGTTACCTTATTTTCGACGAACGTCTCGAACTGCTTGACAAACTTGTATTAGTGTTTAGATCGCACGTAGAAAAGGGTGAATTCTACTCTTGGCAAATGGACCGATGGTGGTTTGTAGTCGGCGACCGGCGTGAAGTTTCCTATTCCGTTGTGCCGTGATCTATCGAAAGTGTCGTAATGGTTGGTCTCATGCTCACGCTTTTTCGGTCTACACTTCTGTTCCGCTTCGTGGGCCAGTTGCCCAGCCGAAAACGGTTGTTGTTCTAGATTCAATATCCTTAGCCTATATAGATCGACATCCTAAAGATCAACAATGCTCTCAGTAAAACATGGACTAGCACTGACAGGACTAGGTGATTTCGCACCAACTAAAGAATAGAAGTTATTCGAAACCTCTCCAAAGACCTGCCGTATTAATTTATGTCCAGATTCCAGCATCTGAGATAAGTTTCCTGGCATTTTGCGCGTTATTCTCGTTCCATATTGATCTATTGAGTATTGTTACACAAGTTTGAGCAATGCGTAGCAAAATTCGCAACAAATCCCAAAATTAAAAGGCGATTATCCGTGATACTCTCCGATACTAAATTATTGAATCAACAATGACACCATAAAGATACAAAGCTCAATAATGAGATCACAAGGACTCAACAAAAGAGAAACCGAATTGCGGCGTGCGAGCAAGGAGCACGTGCATCACGCAAGTCCAGAACAAGGATATGACTAAGTAGCGCTGTGGGCGCGAACAACCAATAATTGGCCCATAAAGACAGACAGTACGTGAAGACAAGTCAATAGTGTAGGCAAATGAGTGATGTTAGGAAAAACACTGAATCGCGAGGGTTAAAGGGGGATTTTCCACGACCGATGTCTTGTGCATTCTGTTTTGGTTTCCGCCACCACCCCTCGCCTCCTTTTATTCCTGTTTTAGCTCGGCAAATCCGACAGACGATGAGGGATTTCATCGGAAACCGGGACAATTGGGCCTAAAGCCTCGAACCCATGTAGCACTTCAAGAAATTCAAGACCTTCTTTTGCAGATTTCGAGAACCTCTGGAGTCTTAGATGCAGGAAACTGGATATGAATTCGACTCAAGCGTCTACATCCTGTGACTTGATCTGATCTGGTCTGAATTCGAGACTTATCGGTTGTGTTGTTTTACCTCTTTTAAAGCATCAGGTATAGAGACGAGAGGCGGTGGGGGCCATTTGAAAAATCGAAAATTCGAATGTAGGTTCTTGGGCTGGGGGTTTGATGGCTCTAGTATCTGCGAAGTTATTTTCAAAATGTATGACTTATGTATTTGGTGATGTTATGTCTAACCTAGTGAGATCTGCAACTGGCAAATCAGATTCCGGTGTGCACAGAGCATGTAATGATTTGTATGTGTTTGTATTTTACAGACTTTTGTAAGCGATATGTTCACATTTCAGTCGAAATGCTATAACGGAACTGGAGTAAAAATAAGCAAGATATACAGCAACCCTGTTAACACGGAAGGGGTCGACCCTAGTTTTGATCACCTCTTTACCGTTGTGAGGAATGGAAGAACTTAGAGCCAGTGTCGAATGCGAGACCCTAATGTTGTCCTCTCTCGGGAACCAGTCACCACGAAATGGGGTGCACAACGCTCGTGCAGCAGATAGAAAGTATTTTTCACCCCCTTAACCAATCGGACCAACCAATGAAGTGAGATTGTTTTATTTCCTCGCGCTGCCTTTCGCCTGTTCAGGCGCCTGACGGGTTGATCTGTCCCCAGTTCCAACCGCGGCCAATTGCTTGTTTAGCATCCTAATAGGTCAATAATTAGATTTCGGCCTGCTGTCAATTCTAACAGATGACCTTCCCGCTTTAGTCCGCCCCCGTCCAACAAATTGAAAATCCTTGAGAGGCATTTTAGTCGTTTTTGCAATTATATATTACAGGAATGTACAAATTAGTCGTCCAAGTCCGTCCGTTCGACCCGTACGTCATTGTGTTCGTCTTCAGTATTCTAAGTTGGCTTGCGCTTGTTATTCTTGGCCGTGTCGTGTAGCCACTGTCGCACAACCGTGTTCACAACTTCTGGGCCTGTGAAACCGATGTTCCTTTCGCGTATGGCGTCTAAGGCAGCTGTAGTAAGATTTACGATTTACCAACCACGAGGTCATAGGTTACAGTCCGCTTGAAAATGAACTTACCGTGAACCCCGGGATAATTTATGTCAATTGTCAAACCGTTACACAGTATTCGGGGCATCACGCTGCGTACAAACTTCCCCACAGAATCCGCGATTATGGACCTAAAAGTGAAAATGATTTAGGTATGAGTGGTAGACATACCAACTGATTTGCGAAAACCGGCAATAGACATACTTGCGTCTACTTCGCGCAGCTTTTCCAGTGTCGATATGGGAAACACGTAAGCCACAGCGTTTTTTACCGTTTGCCAAAAGCTGCGGCATGAACGCAAGTGTTTGGCAGTATCTTGTGAAATCCCTGGAATCCTTGCTGTCAAGTCAACGCGCAGACATCTGATCTCTTCCAGTAATGGCCTGTCAGTTTGGCATGATGCATTGACTGGGGGTGCTTGAGAAGTGGAGGTTGTGAGGGTCATATATGACAAAATACTCACTTGAAGGTCTGTTTGGTGGTCGGAACAGCAAGCGTGGTGGGGAAATCACAGGAACATCCACTGCAAGCATAGTTTTAGGAAAACTGAACGATACCTCTTGGCAACTCGTAATGTGGCATTCGTGTTTTTGGCGGGCAGTTTGTCAGTTGTTCCGTTGTTGGTCAACTAACTACTGCGGTGCAAAGTATTATAATGAAGTGAAACGCGACTTACCCTGTGCTTCTGGTGGCACCACTGATCTTTGTGTGTCCGGTTCCTCGTCCGAGGTGGGCCTAATAATGGGCGCCAAAGATATATAAGAGAGAAAGAAAAAGTAATTCCGTTTTAATCTTGTCTTCGTTGTTTACTACCCGCTATGGATGGGGCACAAGAGAGTGTAGTGAATGCGTTGGATCCTGTACTATCTTGTGGGCTGGGGCTTCGCCAGATTCAATATGTTGTCGGACTGGTTCAGTCAAAAGAGGGACGAAACGCGACGAGTACTAACCAATGCACGTCGAAAGGCTTTGATACCTTGTTTCAAAAGCCCGGGTGAAAACACAGAGAAACGCTGAAATAAGACCGGACCCTTGTAGCAAAACCGCTCTAAAACCGGTCGGTTTATGGCCGGTTTTCTAGCGGTTTGCGCTATTAGGCTGAGCGGTTTATGCCAGTCGTGTGAAATACGTGACACGCTTCGTTTAATTCTATCATTTTTTCCAAACTACTTTTCTCCATGCTGACTTTTACCTCCTAAATTATGATTTTCCGATAATCCTCCGTGGGTACTTTCTAGATTAGTGCTCCGTTCACCTCGCTTTCCTTGGCGGTTGCACCAAGCGTTTGCTGTCCAGCCTGGCTATTTCGAATGACTGCGGCCTTCGGTGTAGACTTGCCGATAGGTGTGTCGTCTGCTCTCGTTATCATTAGAGCCGGCTGCTTGAATTCCGGTTTTAATGGATGCGGCAGGTTTTGTTTTGGGCCGAGCTTTGGACTGGAGGGAGTGTCCGGTGTGATCCGTATGTACCCTCGTGTGGTGTGCTCTACTCTTGATGCCAGGTATAGCAACAAGCCCCTTCTGTATGTACTGGCAGAGGCGATAATCAGGAGTCGCGGTTTTAGCGCGTTGGTTCCCTTCCAACGCCCTAATCTATGGCACTTTGCGTACTTGAAATTAGAAGGTACCCTCGCCGTTCTCGGGACATTTATAACGTGCCCATAGTCGGCTTCCCTTCTGATCCGCGCTTCTTTGACCACCGGTTCTGCACAGTTATGCAGCAGAAGTCACTTGCTTTTTCCGACGACTTCGGTGATGACTCTCATTTTCTGAGCTGGTCGTAAAGGTTTTCTATCCTGTTTGAGCGCCTGCGTTTGTACATCATCACCATCACCATCGTACAGCGCTAAACAGCGGGGCAAGCTCCACTGACCACTGCCTTCCTCACCACGTTGCACATCGAATTAGAAAGAATAAATATACAAGGCGGACGGGGAGTGGACCTAAAGGGGTTGGGAAAAGGAAAGAAGGCCCTAGTAGCCAACACACGGAATACACAGTCTAACTGTACGAACGCACACTGATCAATCATTCTGATTCGACAGGAAGTGACAACACAATGGCCACTATTTGCAATTGAGTAGTAAGATATTAGATTTGTATATAATGATTCATCATGCAGCTTGAACGCTCAGCTCACCATTGAAAACCATGGAAGCACTGTACAGCTGTTTCATCCTTGGGTTCGAGTCCCCGTGGGGGCTCGGTGGATGTGCACTGCTGATGATTCCCAACAAGGATGAAACAGCTGTACAGTGCTTCCATGGTTTTCAATGGTGAGTTGAGCGTTCAAGCTGCATGATGAATCATATTATATACAATGGCCACTGTTCACGGTTCGCTGCCACATCCTTCAGTGTCTCCAACCAACTGGTTGAGGGATCTTTTGCAACCAAACCGCGAAGATATGAAGCACCTACTTTTTCTGAGTTCGCTTTACATTTTCTCATTCCTCGCTCCCACGCCATCTGTGGACCTCCATGTGGGTTCTTCCACTCACGAAGAGGAACGTGGAATAGGGCACGGTATGGTAGACATGTGCTTGCCAAACGTAACACGTGCCCCGCTCAACGAAGTCTACTAAGTTGGATACGCTGTGACAAAACGTTCTCTGAATTAGTACCCAGTACTCGATTTCTGAACTCAGCATTGCTCACTCGGTCACTCCATCCAATCTTAGCAATGTATCCTCGACATGGGCGGAATCCGGCTTGTTGTTTGCGGGCGTTCCTATCGCGAGCCGGTGTTAGACGGCGCAGCAAAATCGGGGATAATACATTGGTGACTATCGGAATCAAACTGATCCCATGATGGTTACCGTAGTCATTCCGTCCCGTCCTGGAAGATGGGTACAGTCAATGACTCGCACCATAAAAACGGAATACGTTTCTCTTCCGAAACGTCACGGATCAAAGTAGTAATTTTTAATCCGCATCATCACTGGGGGGAGTCCGTCGGGATCGGCCGCTTCCCCACGCTTTATTAATCGAATGCATGACTCCACTTCCATTTTCGATGGAGGCTCAAGTGATACCATCCAGGGAATCGCAGTTAACGACACAGAAGTAACTACACTAGCGCGCGGCCAGCTAAACTGCTTCTTGAAGCCTTCGGCCCAACGGTCCAGCCTTTGCTCTTTGCCATGAATAGGTTCTTCGTTTGTATTGCATATCGTTTCACTGACGGGGATTCGCCGTCAATCGTTGTTGTCAATAAGTTTGAAAAGCCTTGAGCGGTTACCTGAAGCAGCTGCTACTTCCAGTCCTTCGGTTACGTTGACCCATTAATTTTCATGATCTTTCTTGAGGTTACTTGTAACTTGCCTTTGTAGATTTCTTCGTATCTTATTTATCTCTTTACAGTTCGAGAGCTGACTCTTGAGAAATCCAGTGTCTTTGATGGATATCGGATCTAGGACCACGGGCAAAACCTGCTGCCACGTGCATCGCCTGCTGAATATGGGCCCAATGCTCATCTACACTACTGTTCGTCGTAGATCCCAGCTCATGTGCTGATTTCTGTTAATAACTGGTGCGAACTTCTGTATCACACAGTGGTTGTACGGCTAATCAGGTTTGCGGTTTGCGTCGATCAGCATGGGGCTGAGCGGTAATCGTATTAAAACTAATGCATGATTCGACTCTACGTACGTGGACCGATAAGATCTACAGTTCTGAACAGAACTGCGCCACCGGTAGCTTACTGCGAAGTGATCAATCTGACCTAAAGTACCTGTGAAGTTGGAGCGCCATGTCACCGTGCGACGCGAGCTGTGTCGGAAATTCGTACTAGATAGGAATAACCGATTGTCTGCACGAAACTGGAGAAGCTCATCCCGGCTATCTGTGCGCTGAGCGGGTAAAGCACAACGCACACTAAAACGAGCTTCTGATGCGCTGAATTTGCCAACTTGTGCATTAAAATCACCTGCTGGCACTACAACGTCAGAGCCTTTGCTGCTACGAACGAGGTTTATGAGTTCATCGTAGAACCCATCCTTCTACGTGTCAGAGCTGCAGTCTGTTGGGGCGTACGCCGAGATCACAAACAATCTGCGCTTAGCACAACTATCCTTTTGAACGCCAACCGACCTCTGGAGTTGTACAACACAAAGGACTATTAACCAGTATCCAGTCTAAGAGGGCAGCCTCAGCCTTGTCAATCAATACTATTCCTACACCACGTTGACCCGCAGCTTTAGCCGCTTCGTCTCCTGAAGTGCGCAGGAAATACCTCGATGAGACACCAGGAGAAGTCATTTGAATCACACTGCTTGAGTCCTGGATATGCGTCCCACTTAAACAGCAGACAACAGTCGCCAGAGAGTTCATTGTAAGCGGTAGAAATGCCTGCTGACCGGCCTGCATGTGTACGCACGTTAAGGGAGCCGAGATTCAGAGGCTGACGACGCTTGAGGAAATGTGAGTTACCAGACAGAAGATTATTCCCGACACTATTTGACAGTGAACCGTTGCAAGTACAGGGCATGTTATCAGTGGGAACATTATGGGTGGGTAGAGGGGTCAAAGAGTGGCGGTCCAAGTGTACTGCAAAGCTACGGGATGCTCGCGACGGGAAGCCCTTTTCCATATAGCCAAGCGCTTACGTTTGCATCATTACCTCAGCGTACCTTTTCCAGAGACTCCGATTCTGGCCGAAAGGTTCGTTTAGTAGCAGTGGTCCTCGGAGAGCGTGAGTTCTGCTGTTGACTTGTATACACCTCGGGAGGGGAGTATTGAACGGGTTTCTCCTGCCTTTGGTTCACTGTCTTACCGTCTGCAGTGTGAGGTAGTACTCTCGAGGTAACGACAGTCAGTCCTCTCCGATGTCACGAAACTCCTTTCCGTATGAACGCTTCAACTGGCACTCTGTGTGTTCCGTTTTTGCTGACAGGTAATTCATGGGGACAGGTCCTCCGGGTGGACCGCATAGCATCCATCTTAGTGTCGCGCGTAAGACACTGTGTGTCTGGCGGTCGCCTACTCTCTGGTCCAGCAATCAATGTACTCCTGGCACGTCACAGCCACTGGGAATTTCTACTTCCTCATAATCCCAGCTTAAGACAGCTACATCTGTCATGTGAGGCCACCCAGATAAAGTTGGACTCATCGACCCTGATGCTGGAGTGGGAACATCGGCCAGTGTGAAAATCTCCGTTAATTCGATTTGCTCAGTTGTATCTATGGAGGCAAGATGCACTATCAGCCGACCTGCAGTTATTACCTGCCCATCGCCCGCGGTACTCACAGCTATCGGCGTGTTGCCCATTGTGAGGCGGTGTTTCTCGGCAAACCACTCCTTTGCAAATGTGGTGTCCGATTCACTGCCGATGAAAGCCAGTGCTGTGGCCGCCCTCTTAGGGGTCATCACTTCTACGGTGACTACTCAGAAGTAATTGTTCGTTGGCAGACCGTGATGTCGAGCCGATCATACTGGGCTATATGTTCACACCCAGCACGGCATCTCTCACCTGGCATTGTAACCAACTGTATCTGCCGTGCAACCTTCGTGACCGCATTTAGTTCTTGTTCGGCAAATTGCCGCCCGGCCTCGCCGTTCCCCAACCTCTGTTTGCTGTGGCTTCGATGAACTTCGGACAGTCTGATAACCAGTGACTCGAGTCGCGGGTCCTGCCATTTGGGTGGGCTATGGCCTCGTGTGAAGTGGCCTGCATTTTTTCCAAGGCTGATGTTTCGGGTGTTCTCGTGCAGCATTTTGTGCTTGGCTCGTGCCAGGTCCGTCTGCTCCGTTGCCATCACGGACAGGTTGACCAAATCTGCTGTCGGCTACTCTGGTTTGTCTGTCTAAATACTCAGCCTGGTCCTCGAAATCGGACTCACGAGCACCCCTGCTTTTGCTTCCCTCTTCCTCCCCCCAGCGACCGAGTAGCTGAGACTAGGTGCAGAAAACTACCTCCCCCAATGTGTGCATCGAGTCGAAATCCGCCCCGTACCCTGAATGTTCGAGGACTATTGAACAATTCTGTACCCTTATGGCGAAATCGGCCGTTGTGTAGACGTCTTCTCTGCCCGCTTGGCTTCTGATATTACGCTCTCCACTAGTTTGCGAGCAACTCTGAATGGCAGGCCTAACTCTTCCTGGAAAATCTTCCTCGCCCGTGCTTAGTTTTGTCCCGAGCCGAGCATGGAGCACCCACCAATAGCTTCTGTGGCTCTTCCTCGACATTGATGGATCAAGCGTAGCGGCCTTTCTCCCGGGCCAGCCACCTTTTTTTGATGGAGATTTCGGATTGTTTGACGAACCTGCAGCACTGCTTAGATCACTTGACGAAATCCGTCAGCCCTGCCTTCTGTTAATTGATCTTTGGTTGTATCCGTGTTGAATACTTGACGGCCGGCCTAGAACTCCCAATTTCTATTCGCCCGGCCCGACTAAGATATGGTTTTCACTAGTTTTCTTCTGAAGCTTGCCCTGTCTACACTTTTCTCTTGCCTCCAAGGTCCACTGCCTAATGGGTAATAACTGCTGTTCTAGTCTTCATATCCCTAACCTAAACAAATCAACATTCCTGCAATCAATAATACCCTCGGAAATACCTGAGCTGCTCTGATGGGCCAGAGGGTCTAAAGTTACCTAGGGAGCCAAATATACCCGAACCCTACCCACTGAGATGCTGAAAAACTTGCTGTCCTTGTTCCGACTGCCTGAGTGCTTTTATGGGCATGTTGTTTGTTTTCACGTTACATATCGATCAATTTGGGTATTGTTACACGCTTCTGAACAAGACGTAGTCGAACTCGAACGAATCCCGAAGCAAAAACACGATGGATCCGCAAATTCTGAAATACTGAGTTACTGAACGGGCAGCGCCAATAAACGTATACGAACCTCAAATTTGCGATCACGCTGGTTCGTGAAACGAGAACCAAGTTCGTGGCGTGCGAGAGACAAGCATGTGCGTCACTCAGGTCTAAGATGGTAAACGATAAGATAGCGCTTCGGACGCGAACAAGCTAAGGTTGGTTCGCAGAAACATAAAGTGCACGGAACTTGCAAATATTGTATGCGAGAAAGTGATATCACGAAGTCAAGAAATTATAGTGTCTTTGAGGGATTTTCCACAACCAACCGGTTCACCCACCACCGAGGATAGAACTTCATTCCATTGATCTAAGGCTCGTTGAGAGAAGGCACTTCCCCCCACCAGCCTACTGAAGCCGTATTTCACAAGCTTCATTTTGTGTCATCTGAGCCTTTTATCTGCGTTTCTTGAAAAAAACCGAAGTCGGCTCGAGTCACAGAAGCCTCTGGTAATCCATGAAGCCTCAACGAGACCCCTCACCAACCTTTTCCGTTCCAAAATAAATGGCTTTGGTTCTCTAAGCTCCTCTTCGTGGGACCTGCTCCGGAGTTCAGTAAACATTCGTACGAATCCACTTCCCACACGTTCGAGTGGATTCCTGTCCGGAGTTAGGTTTAGGTGCCAAGCTTCTATGGTATACTTCAGAGGCAGCCTTACGTGGGTTGTGTAGAACGGCAACAATACCAAATACCTCCACAAAGAAATGGTTCTCATTTACTTTGAGGGGATATTATCACCCCTCTTTGCTACTTTCAGACATCCCCCTAGGGGTGCAAAGTTTGCCATCATAAATATTCCCAGATTTATGTCGTTGTGGACCTTCCCAAATTCACCCAGGTCTCACCTTCGCCATGGTCCTTCAGGCCCATGTGAGGGATGTCGTTCGTGATTTTCCTGATTCCACTTGTGTTGCTTGGGATCTGTCATTCTGTCTACCCCGCACACCCTATCGAGATTGCCCTGCACTTGCCAGTACTTCCCACCAACTTACGGTTGTCGTCAAACTTGAAGTGGGGCGGTCCAGTAGTGAGCCGTGGCTTATATACAGCAGAAACAGAGGCGGCCCAATTACCGGCCCTTGTGGGGCTCCACGGGGAACCCAGGTCGTGCTAGACCTGTCCCTTTTACTCTAAATGGTACCTCCCTTACCTGAGAAACCTGGCTACCCAGTTACCCAGCGAATGACGATCCCACAGGCTCTAAGCTTATGTACCAGTAACCTGTGGTTCACTGAGTAAAAGGCTTTTCTGAAGTTCAAGTAACAGACATCTGCTTTCCTGCCATGTCCAAGTCACTGTAATTTAATCAAGGAAGCTCAAGGTGTTCTTCGAGCACAAGCTTTTCATGAAGCCGTGTGGGCATACAATAACCAAACCACTCTTGGATAAGAGAGCAGCTACTTGGTTTCACAAAACCCTTTCCAAGGTTTTAAACACCATAAATGTCAGGCCCACTAGTCTGTGGTTGAAAGCTTCCTCTTTACCCCCACTATTCTGGACTGGCACTAGTTGCTTCAGCCTTCAGTCAACTAGCAATTGACAGTGACTCGGAGACTGATGGGATGGCTGTAAGAGAGGTTCGGCCAGTAGGCTGGCCAGTGGCTTCAGCAGGGCTCAGCAGGGCTCAACGGAGACTTTACAAGGTAAACTAAGCTTCGTTTAACAAGTTTTGCGAGGGAATGGCTACCCCGAGAAGTTTATCCAAAAGAACTTAGAACTAAAGTTACCTGCAGAGCGGTCTCCTTGCGTACCAAGTGTCGTTCAAGGGGGATACACATGCCGAGCGGCTGACAAAAACACTCAGGGCGGCTGTAAACTCAACGTTCCCAGCCGCTAGATTGAAGTGCACATTCTCCACCTCTCCGGTGATCCACATGCAGGTAAAAGACAAACTGCCCGGGCTGACCTCCTCCATGAACATTTACTCGTTCAGGTGCGAATGTGGCGCATCCTACATAGGTCGCACGGCTGGGCGTTTGTCTCAAGGCATTAAGGAACATCACCCAAGGTGGTTGAGTCACGGGAAAACCGGTGTGATTACCAGTTCGATTCTAGGTCATTTGGTGGACAGTGGCCAAACGATCGACCCTGAAGAAGCTTTCAAAGTCAAACCGAGTTCCACCCAATCGATCAAGGCCAGTCCGACTTCGATCCCTAGCCACGGCAGAGGCAGTCGCCATTCGCTTACTAAACCCTAATCCATGTGCATAAAAGCGACTAGCTCAGGCTCTCAAGCTGCCCTGGCCTAAACCGGAAACCACGGATCGCAGACCGAACCCCAAAAGTCCACTATCAATTACCACTAGTGACGGTGGGAGTGAAACTCTCACCACAACACGCACACGACACCCCTCTCCACCAACCCCGTTTTTTCCTAACGCCACGACAATGACCTTTACTCCGGCCAATGGCTAAAGAGTTCCAATGTTACTTCACCCATATGAATTGTAAGGGCACGTATAGGATTCATTGAAAACAATTGTTCGCTCTCCAGCGTCTTGTTCTTAATGTGACCATGATTGTGGGACTATTCAGACTAAACACAGTTTATCAAGGCCTGCTGTCTTGCCTGGTTTCGGTCCTTCTAGCACCTGTCTAACGTATAGGTCCTTAAGTAGGACAGTCGGAATTTCTGTCCCGCCGCATGGAAGGAGACTAGGTGTGCTCCTACCACTATCATTACTACGAGCCCTATCAAAATAAAGAATCAGTTCACTGGCCTTGCCTCCTTTCGTCTCCGTGTTTTCTCCCTCCTTGTTTTTGTAATCACAAATGGCGGCTTGGGCTTCTGGATATCATCGAAGCTTCATTTGGATCTTGACTGTAGTTAACAAAAGCATCAGTGCGTTATTCGTTCCACTGGCTCCGAGCTCGAGTAATCTCGGTTGCAAAACGATCCTTCCGTGGTCGCGAAATGAGGAGAGTGGACAAGAGAAAAATAAGTTGGTTCAACCTTACTCAAATAGTTTCAACTTCAAAAACGGACCCCCTCTCGGACCTCAATTCAAAAGGTTACAGATTGAATGACGGACTGATGGGAGAAAATATGTGAAGCAGACTTCATACTGCTTTGTTTGGAGCTACTTTTACCCTTTCGAAGGTCTTGCAGCCTTCAGCAAGATCCGAGTGCACTAGTTGGCTACTTTACTTACGCACATGTAGGGGGTCCGCACCGAAAACAGTCATTACTTGCGCGATCTACTGCCAAGTGACACCGGATGACAAGCCAAAAGCCGGGTCTCGCAGATGACTCGCTACTATCAAGCTTATAAGCGGTAAGGAAATCCAAGAGAACGATGGGAAGCACACATGCCCAACCAGAGCAGTCGGAAGCGGTGGGTAAAGCTTTGAGCTAGAGGTGAAAAAGCTCAACCGTATAATTGATATCAAGCTCAGCCACCCGCGGGTGGAAAATTGCTACCGAATATTTTTTTAATATGCCCCCCCCCCGCAAAAAAATGGAGTCTCTGGCAGTGCAGTACCTTTAACAGCGCAATTCTTTCGGCACCTCTGAACAAGCCTGTCCATGTTGCTCCTTTCCCTTCAGCCTGACTCGTTCGGCACGACCTCGAAATCTGCTTGGTGATCGCTGGAAATCTTTGACATTGTCGAACATCTCTTCTCGTGTGATAATCCATTTGACAGCATAGCTGAGTTTTGAGTATATTATGTATGTTTATAATTTGGTGATATAGTACGGTGGAGTATTCAGTCCTATCTGGGTCTGCTCTTAAATTCGATCGTTTGGCCACTCCGTCATCTGACTCGGGATAAAGACCTACATTGTTAACTACTGGGTTACAGGCAGTCATGCAAGGACCATGACAGTCCAACGTACGCATTTTACCTCCGAAGAACTGTGGTTCGAAATTTGCACCGCTACCAGTAGTTACCTATGCAGAGCAACCGACGCTGCGTAGTAGTAGCTGGCGGGTGAAACGTTAAGAAGGTGATGAAAGCTTTTACGGGGGCCGAGGGGACAAAGATGTGTCATGCGGATATGGGCAAATCTTGTGGATATATCCAGAAAGTTACCTAATTGAGTGGTTGCATACCCATTTACCTTCGGCTGTTGGCCCTGAAAGCATAAACAGGCACAACCACGAGCATCCTTTGCATGCCATGTCAGACGTGCCTACCTGCAAATAGCTTGCTGGTTTACTGGACGGCAAGATGGGCCAGATAATGTATAAAGTCAAAAATTTTCTGTGGCCAAGAAGTAGGTTTGTTTTTAATATTATTGCTACTCGCGGCCGGCTAGAAATATCGCCTTCTCAGAAGACATCCCCATTATCTGGCCCAGAAACATGGCTAATACCGCCGGAAGCCTGCTTTGCGAATCCAAGCCACGTAACCTTTTTGGTGAGTTTTTATCCAGTAGGCCGCGAAAAGCATGCGGTGATCGCTTAAAACCGATAAGGCTGGTCAAATGTTCTACCCACGAGGATTTGACGGAAGTGAAAACAGTAGGGTAAGCAACAAACGGTCCGCGGCCTGCAGTGGATAACCAGTTCGAGCTGGTAGGAGACCCCGAGAGTAAAACGACCACTGGTTCCGATTATGATGTTGACCACTGCTAGAACACGTGGCCCATAACGGACAGAAGAACCGGTGACCAAGCTCATTTGGGTTTCAGCCTCGAGGTGAAAGGCAAGTCAGTAGAAACAAATGCGCCTTCTACTGCACCGAGGGCAGCTTCAGCATCCTCGGGTAATTTCACGGGACCATCATAGCCGACTCCTGATGAAACTCCTGAGGGCCTCTTAAAGGGAGCTCGATTCGGGTAGAGTCACCGAGAATATCTTGTTGCCATGTTAAAAAGACAATGTGAAATGGGCAATGAAAGTGCATGAGCAATCAAATTCTACAATACATGCCGAGCATATAATTATTTACCAGGGGCCAAATACAGTCTTCATTATTTATGTGGCTCAAAAACCTGACTGATTGTACCTTTATCTTCAATAGAACTCTGGTGATAGACACGTACCAAATCGTTTTTGGGAACGAATGAACTCCGTTGGTGTTTGCCGTGATATCTTGAATATGGGGAATGGGGTACCTCTCTGAAGTGTTATCATTATTGAGGGCTGTATAATTACAGTCAAAAATCACTTGAGACCTTAGGGACCTTGAGAAATAGTGAAAACTGGGGATTACTTATTATATGATATATACCTATTTCAGTCTTGTGCCGGAATCCAACCCCCACGAGTTTTATTCTGTCGGGTGTAAGCCGGCATATCCTAGCGAAGACAGCGATGACCTATCAAGCTTGTTACGGCAAGTAGTAGGGATGATCGTTGCAGCGACTATGGATACGGATCCGGTAAGTCACCGAGAAAGTGCGAATTGATCTTCCCAAGCAGGAAGGAATCGATCGCGCTACAGTCCGCCGAAACCCCACTCACGGATAGGTCAGTGAAGTGGTCCACAAGATGTTTATGGCAATGATCAATTATTAGATATGAGTGATGCAAGAAATGAATACCAGATATTACATCCCGAGCCAATGCAATCGAAGGACCCAACAAAAATGGTGACAAATACAATGATCCTTATCTTCTGAGATTCTATCCATATTTCTGGATAGAAGTATCATTGTTGGCACGTAAGCTGTGAAACGGGGGACCATGAAAAAGCCTGCCGAAATCTGAGTTTCTATCGACACGATTCGCTAATATTCGAGAACCTGAGAATTAGGTAAATACTACGGGCTTACCAATTCAGTGCTTCGAGCACTCGGGTAAAAATCTAATCGCGTGAATGACCTGGGGAACGGATAAAAAGCCAAAGTTCCAGCTGATGAAAAAAGCCGGTAAAAGTCATTAGGATGGGTGAAAATGGTTTGTGTTGAAACAGCCCCGATCTCGCTTTGAGTGGAACGACACCCGATATGACTCCGCTGTGGGTATAACGTTAAACCGTCCCCAGCGGGTCATTCAAGTGTTTTTAGTTTTCGGAAGCCTACCGTCCTTACAGCAGTCAGACAAACGGAGAAGAGCCCCACGGCTTCGAATAGCACAAAAAGGCCGAAATCTAGGCAATATTCATTGCGTATATCTGGAATATTTTTCGTGAAGCTGCACATCGAACTTAGCCATCCCCAGGAGGCTGCAAACGTGTAACCAGGTTATACGCCAGATAACATGCTCACGTATTTTTCGTCATTTATCTGTGCAGGCACACTCGGAAACTTGTTCAGTGGGGCTGATCAAGCTTGCATAATGTCTTGTGATTACTCAAAACGCTGGACTGGTGATTTGTGTCGATCCCTTTTGGCCATTTGTTTGTTTTTGTGTTGATTATTTTCTTAGCTTTGACTACTTATTGAGTGCATAATGACTGAGGTTTGCATGCAAAGGTATGAACAATATCTACCCGTGTTTTCATTTATGAATTGTACCCCGGAGCTTTCGGAGTGATCTTATTTTGGTTCAGGTTCCGAATCGATTTTGGCTACTCGTTTCTTTCGGGCTTCTGGGTTCCATCCGTAATGAGTGATGATCTATTCGGAGAATCTAGTTTAAGCTTTTTGGGCAGACTTGCCCGAACAAGGACTTACACATTTTGATCAATAACGTACTTTGGCACAACTTTTCCGGAACTATGCAAACTAGAGGAAACATTAACATGACTGCAAATCCCGATCCCCCGAAGAGGGAGCTGATCGAGCCATCTCGCTGCCAGAATCCCATGGGTCTCTTGTGATAGTTCCGCTGTTCATGGCCCCAAAGCTAAAGTTTCTTCTCTGCATAGTATTACTTCGAAGTCCAGTTTGCCGCTTGTCAAACTCAGCGGGAGCTACCTGAAAGAGAAACAAGCTGAGGATCTGAAAACGTTCATGCAGAACCGGAATAAGGAAGAGCCATTAGTCAGGCAGGTGCTGGAAATCGTTACACTTTCAGCGAAATGGACAGAAGTATATTTGTGCGAGCTTCAGACTCAAGTTATGACGCTTAAAGAGTTTGTTATGTGTCCAAGAGCCCGTGACATCCATTTGTAACCGGTTTATACGTCCTGACGCTCAGGTGAGCGAAAAGACCGTCAGGCTGTGTCTCAATCATGAGTCATCATGAAACGGTCTCCCGCTTCTTTGTAGGCGTTCGAGAACCACCGAAAACAGAGTTGTTTTAGGCTGGCTTTTGTCCATTTTCGCAATAGAAACTTAGCCGACAAACTTTCGCTTTTGTCGCCACAAAGGCTATGAATGACGATCATAGCTCACTACTTTGGCTCCGTCGTGTCGAGAGTAGCACACTAGAAACTATCGTAGAAAGCTTCACGTTGACTTCAGTGACGGATACCACAGAAAATCCGATGCTGAAGGATTTTGTTGACCGCCCATTCGAGGCAACATGATCATTCTTAGATGACCCAATGGAAGGAATCAACGTCAACAGCTTTCACTTAGAAGCACTTTAGGTACTGTTTGTTAGAATACAGAGCTTTATGGTTGCCCTCAAACAGGAGAAAAGCAACATCAATTCCGACACCCTGACGACCCTCTAACAGATAGTCCGTGGTCTTAAGCACACTTGGCAGAGTAACTAAAATAGTTCGTGTCCTCCAAGGCCAGAATTGCATGTAGTCAATTCGGATAACTAACACGCCGGATGGAGAAAGCCGACTGGATTAAGAACGCTACTCGAAACCTAGGCTTGGATAAACCGCTGTATAGTTCAGCCTCCAGTGCAAAGCAGCAAAAGGAGAGCTTTCAAACCTGGGCAAAACTTGGAGGGATCCACTGACCAACACTATGTCAAGAGACCTTGGCAAAACATCCCTCGCGGTAGGCATCAAAAATGCAACAATAATGCATAGCCCGTTGACAAATGTTCGGTTCCAAAAGTGCTCGTGGGGTCCGCAAGATTCTGAAATTTATTCGTCCTCAACTTTCACCCCCTGTTAAACAGTCTTTATTAATTAAATCGGTGGTGTTGGGGGTGACAAGGTCCACGCCCTCTATTCTTTCACTAGCCAAAGTCCAGGGGGTTCTTTAGTTTATTCCGACGTCCTATTATAAACTGTCCGACTTATTCTGGTGATGGATCACTGTGCTTTCAGATCGTCACGCTTTTCTGGCACAAAATAAGTCATTCTCATTGGAAATGCTTTGACCATAATCAAATTCTTACCAACTCGACTTCTGGGTCGATCGTTATTGACGAGTGGTTCTTCCGACTGGCTGGTTTGGTTGCAATCCGATGGCTGATTCACCTCCGGTCGATCCAGAAAAGTGTCAGCCACTAACTGGTTTTTCAGTCTGCTTCAAGGTTCTAATTTTGTCCTTCATTTTTGGACAAGCGACGATGTAATCTCCGCCTGCCAAGTCCTCAATTAGCTGCACTGAGTCCGACCTTTTCCTTTGTTCTGGAAGTCCGAAGTCATTGTCCGGTCAATGAAACAAGATGGCCTTGTTTCTGCCAGTTTCTGACTGCACCTCCTCCCTTACATGAAGAACTTAATCGCTTTTGATTATTTCCGGCCTGCTTAAATTTTACCATTCTCCGTGACATAAGCACCTAGCTTGTTTGTACTCGTACTGCCCTCGTGATAACGTTTTCCTGCAGGCTCTGAGGCCTCTAGGGCGTCAGCATCAATGGAGCCTTTCGTTATCACCGGGTCCTGTAACACAGAAATCTATCTTTTCCCCCACCAGATTGGCCGTTGGATATGCTAGACCGTTGCTCCCCTCAAAGTGATCTCTAATGAGCCAGCGGAGGAATCATGTGTTGTCCTCAGTTCAATCCATCTACTTCGGGGCTCTGAAGTTTCCGGACGAGTATGGGTCCATCTGACTCGACTACGGCGTCGTAAGTATGGCTCAGCCACCACAGACCCTTTGGTGGGATGGAAGGGGAGCTCTGGTACACATTCAGCACGTTTTTCTGCTTGGTGCAGTTTTAAATCACAGCAGACAGCCTGTAGGTTTGGTTTTTTGGTACTCTACTTGGGTATTTGCTTTGTTGCGTCCTTGGCTATTTTCGTGGCACCCACACCATTCATTCTATTATACATGCCAAAAGACATGCCCCAATTAAGCTGGGCTTTGTTGACTGGCACGCAGTCAGCATTGGGAGTTCCTTCCGACGGTTCGTGCCACTCTTTCTCAGCTCGCAACGCATTGCTGTAAACCACGGAAGAAACCCTCAAGAACTGTCATTCGTGCAACGCTTGCCTAGCTTGCACGAATCTTCAAGCCGGCACAAGTTTCATGAAAATTTGTGTCACCATTTTGAAAATCACAGGGGGTACTTTTGAGCACAAACCTCAACTCTGCGGCTAGATGGGCTCAAGAATAAAATCCGGAGTCTCAAAGACCAGTAGCCCAAACACAACAATCAAAACAGTTGGGGCAGAGTGCAAATGTCTCACATTGATGAGCATACGTGCAACAAAGCGTGCACAAAAGCTGAAAGGATTTTGATATATATACTTTACACCACCCAGCCTTCTTTTACTCGGTGTGAGCTGGTAGTAGTGGCACTCAGAGCCAAGTCCAATGCTGGCGTTATATATGTGACACCGAACGACGACCTTGAATTTAGTCTTTGTTCGGTCCTTCCCTGCCGCCATTTAGGGGCCTTGTTCACGTTTAAAAGCCTCTTTGGGTAATACGGGTATTATGGCTGTTCAGCATTTATCAACGCCCGCAGGAAGTTGACGGTTTTCCCCAGGGTCGACCTTGCTCTTACTGTTAGATGCTCGCAAACTGGCCGGGATATCTGACTCTAATAGGGGAAATTCCTGGTTGGTGGCCTTGAGCAGTCCGCACGAAGCCGAAAAAAGCACCTCTCGCCGAAAACCTCTGAACTGGAAGAAAAACCGCCCGGGGGAAAATTTCAGCACAGCGTATACCCTAATATTCAGCTGGTCTGAGAGCCTCCACCAAACACTGCCAGGGAAGACTCCGAATTTTCAGAAGGCTTGAAGCCTTTTGTCAGACACTTCATTACCTGACACTTTTGGCAGGCGGGCTTAGAAATGCCCCTTGATATTAACTTGAGTCCCTCCAAAGCTATCCTCATATTCCTCAGCAACTAGCCAAAGAATAGTAATATTATCAACTTTGCCCCTAGCAACCTCAAAGTCCATTTCTTCCTTGCCGACAATTCACCGCATTTGGGAAGTCTGCTTCTCGAGGACTTGTGTGAAATTCAACTACCGAAACTTCCCTTATACGAACAGCTATCCGGGGTTGGTTCAGTAAACATATTCATTCCTCAGTAGCCAGGGCCGTTTTTAACGTCTAGTTTACCCAATGTCTTGACTGCCCGCCGTTTACCTTCTCAAATGACGAGACGTTCCGGCGGGCCCGACTTGGACTTTGGTACCCACCGTATAAACTGAACATCCTTAGGTTCAGTTGACCGCTGTCACAAGGGTGCCAGCTGTGGTTTGTATCGCATCGTTTCTTCTCCATCTACCGTTTGTGAGTATTTGGTATTCCCGCAAATGGAATCAGGTAGTATCTGCCCAACCACATTGGTATTCGTACGGTTCGGTCGGTGGCTCATCTGAGCAACGAGCGAAGGATCCTAGACAGTTGTAAGGCCGCGTAATCCTTACAAGCTGCTCCCTCATCACGTGCGTTCGCTAGCCCTTCTTGCTACGCCTGGACCACCTGCTAATTGCAGCAAAACTCCACAGTACGCCTCCATGATCATCAGAGCAACGTTTCCACAGCCCATGAGAAGGAGGACTCTATCGGTGAGGAGAGAGCGTGTGACGTGCAATGCAAAAGTGTGCATGTAGTGTGCACGGCCAAAGGTAAAGTGGCCAACGTCAGCTTCACTAAAATATTCGACTGGTGAGCCAATAATCGTAAGTCTTCACCAGTTGCACGTTCCTATCTGTCTCTTGTCAGCCGGGAGTTGACCCCTAGTTATAGTTCCTCTTCTAACTTTTTTCTTCACCTCACTTATTTGCCCCGCTACGTGCCTTCCTTTTAGGTGTCTGACTTTAGGAAGTTCGTCTGCTGATAGAGGCACGCCGGAGTTATGACTACACTTACAGGTAGTGAGATAGGCACTTATTCCGACCGCAAACAGGACTTTTGCCCTGTTACCACAGGTGAACAATTTACGGAAATAGGCAGTCAAAGCTCATACAAGATCCAAGTCCTTCCCATGCAGAGTGATAAAACCAGAATAAGCTTCCTGCAGACGTAGTAGCAGCAAAGACCTTTAGTTTATTCGGATAAAGTTTAACCTGAGGTGGATGCAAGTTTGCCCGGTGCGGGTGAGTTTGTACTCCCTCGTGCCCGGCCGTTCAAGTGGGAAGAAATAGTCAGTTCCAGGTGACTTGTATAGTTCGGACCAGTGAACGGTCAGGCTCGTACAGTACAAGCGTGCGACAAGCTTGAGAGCAAGCTCGTCATCAGAGATGCGTACATGTAAGCAGGCACTCGAGTCACCTACGTGGTAGTGAAAGTGCTGGCCAAGAGTACAGTTGGAACGGGCCACGCAAGGCAGATTTCGGGTTGGTCGGTGCAGTCTGGGATGGAGTGTGACTAGAGTGCGCATGCGTGCAGGCGTGTGTGCCCACGCAAGTGCATGATGCGGATCGGTTGACTACAACGTGCTTTTGCGTGAGACGGTTCGACCGCGCATGTGATCGAGTCGAACATCACAGAGTAAAACTAGAAGTGACTTGGTAGGTGAGCGCGATAGATTGGCAGTCTGTGTATGGATAGTCTGATATGGTTGCGGTAGTAACAATCGTGAATCGTGGACGGAAAAGTGAGCTGGATGTGTGCCATCAAAATAAGAGCGGAGGCTGGAGCTAAAGTCACTGTTTCTGCCACGCGGGATTCCCCTTGAAACCCTTGCGAGTTCTCATATGATACTTCCCGTTTGAATTCACTTTTATCCCTTGGTCTTTCCTCAATATCCTCCTTTATGCTCCTTAGTACCCCTACGTTCTTTCAAAGAGAGCTGACATCTGGATGGTTAGGCTTTCGCATGAAGAGCAAACCTGTCGGTTGCTGAGTTCTGCCCTCCAAAATGTAGCTTTCGTTTTCCCTTCGATAATAGCCCCACCCTTGTTCTGCATTACCAGCTACCGAGAAAGAGCGCATTTCAAGAAATCTAAGCACAGTAAGAAAGAGGGAGCTTACAGATACAGTTAACTGAACTGTCCTTGGCTTTGGCCTCCAGCGTTGTGCCCTAATCTGATTACCGGTTCACTGGTTGTCGTGGAGCTAGATGATTTCTCTGGCTCTTGCCGGGGCAGGAAACTGGACTAATGAAACAAACCAGAGCCGCAAGTTCTGATCTGACCTTACCTAATCGATAAATGCAGCCAAATGCAAACGCTTGGTGTCAGGCAGTAAACAACGAGAACAAGCGCATAGGACTGTTTGTTCCCGCAACGACTGAGTCCGCTATTGTCGTAAGAGACGTACATGTGCCTGTGCACGAGAGCTCCAAACACGCTGAACAGCATACACCGACAGCGGTTAAGACGAACAGAGAACTATTCAACTCAAAAAGGAAAATGATGTACAGGAAGGCCGGCGTTATTCTGTGCATGTACAAAACGTATCTGTCGGACCTCAAGTGAAGCTTTTCGTACGGTCGCAAGCGTCGAGCCCAGTGGGGGAGAAAAGCGTACTGGATGTGTTCAAAGGAGGCTCAACGGAATGATTTATGGGTTGTTAGGTAAGTCGTACCGGAAGAAACTAAAAGCCCTAAGTCTCCTTTTCCTTGAAGTTCGTGGGCTGAGGGTGGACTTGATAGGGAATAACAGGCCGTGCAAAATAATTAAAGTTACCGACAGACCATTACGCGTACTTTGTCACAATCTTGATGTTTCGGACGCAAGCATAAACTGGATAAACCAACGGCGAAAAGGAAAGAGGGAGCATGTTTCATTTCTAACTGAATCACAAACGGTTGGAACAGCTTGCCTCGATAAGTTATGACGGCATCGTCGGCCGCTGCTTTCAAGCGAAGCGGAATGCTTGCTTGGCAGAGATATTAACAGAAAACCGATAACCATTACAAGTAACTGATTTTTCTGCTCTCTCACTGACTCTCAATAGCTCAAGCTTCATTTTGTCACTCTGTTGCTTCCCTACTCTGCTTGCCTCTGTTCGTAGCATCCACATCAACAAAATCATCGACCGCTCGAGCCCGAATATCTCAACAATCCTGGTTCTTGATGGTAGTGTCAGCAACGAGTTGTGGCGTTGAACTGTGTTGTTGTGAGCGTGCGACAGCCAGAAAAGATAGTCTTTACACGCGTTAAAAATGAATTGTGATTCAGTGGTTAGATCCCAGTTCAGCTTGAATACTCCCGTTGGGAATGCCGTACGACGTTGTGGAGGCCCGCTTCTTGGCCTGAAGTCTTTGGACGGTTGAGCGGTGATCGGAGGAAAGGGCGCCTATACTTTTCCACCAGCACTGGACGTACGGATCGGGGTACCTGGCCAGAAAACTGTTCAAATGGGGTCGCTTGGCTGGAACTAAATTTGCAGCTGTCTCAGACCCAGTGACCTGAGTGGTAATTCGTTTAGGTGGGTTTCAGAACATGAGAGAGGTTCTAGGGGCGACACCTACGCTGAACACACCCTTCCAGACCGGGCCGTTCGGGGTCCAGTGGATAATGCCTGAGCGGGCAAAGTTAGGACATGCGCCCTACACAGCTTTTTACAGCTTATTGAAGGCAGCCTACAGACGTTCTACGGTGAACAATTTGATGACGCTGGTCCGTTGGGAGCCGCACTTTCCATGAGGAAAGGAGGGGCTACCGAAATCCCGGAGGGGCCGTTACGGCCGAAGAAAATTCTTAAAGTTGTTTTATCGTGAAAGAACAACAAAGCCGCCATCGATCGACCGGCCGCTCTTTGTCGTTTGAGGTTGTTGGGAAGAAGGCTTCTCAAGGTTCCTGAAACTGAAGGTGGATATCTGGATGCAACTAAGCGCTGCTTTGAGCGAAGATAAGTGGTGCAACTGCCACAAGAGCCCATGGCAGGTATGCGAGTGAGGCCGCACAGGCCACATTATACGGCGTTGAACATTAAAAGCCTGGACAGGCCCGGGTTGTCTTTGAACTTGCTGCAGTATTCCAGGGGAACCACCGAATATGCAGTCACTGCAGGGTTCTAATTTAGTTCCCAGTTTGATGGGAGTACTTCCGTGGTCTCGGCAGAAGCCTGTAGCCTCGTGTGTTGATATTGAAAATATTTTCTTTCAAGTGAAGGTACCCGAGAAGACCAAGGTGCACTTAAGTTTCCCTAACAATCTGATAGCTAAACTGTTGAGCAGGGGGTACTCAGAATAACGGTGCACCCCCTTGAGGCAGTTTCGTCACCACTTTGTACGAGTTTTTCTCCGGACAAAACAACCACTTTATTTGGGCATCATTTCTCGTTGACAGTATCACAAGCTGGTTTTGAGGGATTCTTGCATCAATAATTGTTGAACTATCATTGATAATGCCGCAGAAGCCCTATGTTTGCTGGAGGGATTGCGTGGTCTAACAAGTCTTGATGGGCTCAGCTTGACTGATTGGCCGAGTAACAAGCGAGAGGTGTTAAGAACCATTCTGTTTGATGAAGGAAATAGCGCTTTAAAGTCCCTCAATGCGGAGTGATTGCCGAAAGTGAAACCTTGTGTTTCACCTGGGAAGCTGACCTGTACTCCTTTGAGTCCATGTTCACATCAAAGGTTGGCCAGCACCAAGTGCATCGTCGCTGGCAAAATTGGCCATGGCCTACGGTCTTCTAAGCTGGGCCGGGCCCTTCATTATACCCATGAGGCGGTAGCTTCACGGTTCTTGCCGGAAGAAAGTTGGTTGGGATGAACCACTGAAGGCGGCCGGTGGAGCAATTTGGGAAGAAATGAGGGAAATTATGGAACAGACCGAGTTAGTAGGAGTGCCACGATGGTATGTATGCGATATTTTGAATGTCGATGGGGAAGGTAAACTGTACTTATTTTGTTACCTGCCCGAAGTGGGCTGCGGAGCAAAAATCTGCTTTAGATTTGTATCCGACACGGGAATCAAGATGTGTGATTACTTTCTGAGCTGTGTGTGACGCCCCTGAAGGCGGTGTTCGTGCCATGGTTGGAGTTGATCGACCCTTTCGCAGCCATACGGATGGCAGAAATAATGAAGAGGAAAGTAGATCTGAGGTTACGTGAAGTCTATATTTGGACTGATCTAGTCGTAGTTCTTTAGTCCATAAGGGGCAATGGAGAAAGCTCCAATAAGTTTGTTGCGAACTGTGCCAAGGACATGTGCCCGCTCAATTTACACGCAGCGGAGACTTGTGTCGGGAAGAGTCCGGCAGACCTTGCTTCTCGGGGTTGCGGCTCAAGGAGAAGAACCAACAATTACGGTATTATGGCTCAAGGTTCTGTGGTCCCCGGGAGTACCTGAATACAAAGGCGAAACTCCTATCAAAGTGCGGCCTGAGCTGTGAAAGATGAAGATACGTGCGGAGGCCAGCGTAATAAAATATGGCCCATCCTAGTCAAAATCCGAGCACCGTCTGTCGGGGACCGCTTTATTAAAGAGTATTGCTTGGGCTTTGTGGTGCAAGCAGTGTCATCTCATTATCTCTAAACAGCGAAATGGTATGTCAATGAAAGTGGGTCATTTAGCCGTTCAAAGGATGGGTAGTTTTAAGTCATTTATGGGGCCCGTGAAAGCAGGAGGTTTTCCCAGTGAGGTTGAGCTTATTCAGTTGTGAATAGTTCCTCGAGTTTCAATTGTGTCCAGTCTCATTCAGGAACAGAATCCCATTTTTATTAGTGGGCTACTGTGCGTAGAAGGCAGGTTAAAAGGATCCAGTTTGTTAGAGAGACCTGAGCATTTTTTTATCCTGCAGTAGTTGCAAGAAATCACTGTTCTTATCCTTATCGTTATCACCGAACAAAATATCATTTTTTGTCTTTTGCAGCATTTATTTAACATTGTTCTGCAATCTTCATTGTAAACTAAAGGGCGGGTGTTCGACGTGTTTTTGGAAAGTGTTCTACTGCGGCCGAACAAGAAAGTCCCAGTATACATAGAAATGGCTCCACCGCCACTTGTTTGTACGACAAACTTCTGTAATAGCTTTGCTTGCCCGGGGATAGACCATTTTTCACGAATTATTATAGGACTGGTTTGATGGTGAAGAAGCGATATGGCCTTTCTTTCACAAGAATGAGCGAGCAAGCAGTGCATTTCGAAGTTGAACTCTCCATTTCTACGAGTTCTCTTCCACAAGCACCAAAAAGGTTCATGGCCAGAAGGGGTTAACTGAGTGCTCCTGTCAGTGATATTGGGGCCATTTGAGGGGCTTCATCAGAAATTAAAGGGTTTATTCAGCAGCTACGGAAAGATAGAATGAATGGCTTGCTTCAGACCGTAGTATCAAATCGAGATCCGGGCCACCAAAAGACGATCGTTTTCGTAATTTTGGTAGTTATGATGCCCTTGGTGCGGAATGTGCTATATTCAATGGCACTTGGTCGGCTTGTGATGGATGAAAGCCGAGTGGCATTTTTCGCAGGAGTAGAAAGGATCTCCACCCATCGCCCCCTCGTGCCAGTGACAGACGGTTGCAGGAGTTACTGAAGTGCTGGCTCCGGGCAAACTTTTGGTATTTTGCAGTAATCAAGCTGTATACGATCGGCAGAATTTCTCTCTAACCTGTGTCAGACACCAGAGGAGGGTAGGGTTTTCGGCAAATTCATTTTGGAAATATTGAATCACTGAGTACCTAAGTATCGTGAAAAATGCTGAAGCAATTGAAGGAAATGGAAGGCCTGAAGCCGGGCAATTCTTTTCTCCTACTTAGCGACAGTTGTTATAGAAATCAATGGTCTCCAGGCATTTTTAGCAAAATGCTGTCTGAAACGGAAGGGACTGCTATATATGCTAGGAATTAGTCATCCCACGGGTTGTTCTGGAGAGGCTCACGCAAGATGCTTGTCGGGGGTTGCTAGTGGTTGTTCTAGTTACGCTCAGTCCGCTTGGGAATATTTTTCATGGTCAGTGATTTACCGAACGTTTTTATTGTTTTTATTTAGACATACGCGCCTCCGTATTTTGTCTACCTGATGGACTTTTGGCTATGCAAAGTGGTCGGTTTGATTAGGTTCAGCACATGGGCGACTAATTTTATTTTCTGGTGTTGATTACCCTTCCAATGCGCCCAGTTGAGAACTTTGCTCTATTTTGTCCCTTCTGCTGGAAGCGAAGTGGCTTATATCGGGTCAGAACCAGGCACGTTCATTAAATTGCTGCTCCAGCAATGCGTGCAAACTGTGTTGGATTGGTTTCCGACGGAAAAATATGAGCCGACGTTGCAGTTGCTATTCATTTGGGCCAACCTGCACTGTCGCAGTTGGTCCATGTCTTGGCCGATTTCCGGGAGGTCTGACTACCTACCAGTAGATAGCTCTCAAAATAAGGTTTATACAAAGGCTACGAATCGTTAAAAAATAACCTTACCCGGTTTGGTTCCATGTTCGACCGCGGTTGCTTGGGAAAAATGGGCAAAAACAGTGAGACGTATCTGCTATCGCTGCCCTGTTCATTCGCTGTAAGCTCCCGTATTTTGCTTGAAAATGATACTTTTGGGGCGATAACAATGTGATTCCGTGTTATTATTACATGAAGAGTATAGAATTTGCTAAGGTAGTGCGACTCGACCGTGGCCTTCCCATGTAGCACAGCAGAACCCTTGTTCGTTCATCAATAGTTAATGTTCATCCTTCACACTTGTATTTTATGTTATTCCAACCCAGTCGCAGTTCACCGTTCAAGCGTTTTGATTCTTTCGATTGGTTGCTTTGATGGGCGAGAAAACCGGAAAGAGTTGATAATGCACTTGGATTTTATTCTTACTATCATTGTTCAAACTTCTGCGGGCAAATCTCTGCCCTGAACGTGTACTTGCACGGAGAGTAAAATGAATACGAGTGATGAGTAAGGCGGCTGACATCAGCCGAAAGGAAAGTCGAAGGATATTCCCAGGGGAAGGCTACTGCCATTGAAGCGTAATGGAGCGTTACCAGCGGGAATAAGCTCGGCAAATTCAGTTAGTTACATCGAGATTGGCCGAGTCTTCTTCACATGCACTCTGTCTAACTGTATCAATTTCCCTCCGCCTTACGAAATGTTTGGAAATTTGGTTATTGGTTTTCCGGTAACCTTGGTTCTGCACAACCCATAAGATCGTCTCGAGGACGAACTGGACGAAGTACGATTTAGGAAGTCCCGATTCGCTAGGGATCAATAATTGGGGGGCTCATCAACCAATATAAGCGTTCAGTATCCCGGTGGATGGGGTTAGTTGAATTTTGTTACTTCAGGGTCCGGAATTTGCCAAATTACATTCTTTACCACGTGTAAAGACTATCTTTTCTGGCTGTTGTACGCTCACAACAACGCAGTTCAGCGCCACAACTCGTTGCTGACACTACCATCAAGAACCAGGATTGTTGAGATATTCGGGCTCGAGCGGTCGATGATTTTGTTGATGTGGATGCTACGAACAGAGGCAAGCAGAGTAGGGAAGCAACAGAGTGACAAAATGAAGCTTGAGTTATTGAGAGTCAGTGAGAGAGCAGAAAAATCAGTTACTTGTAATGGTTATCGGTTTTCTGTTAATATCTCTGCCAAGCAAGCATTCCGCTTCGCTTGAAAGCAGCGGCCGACGATGCCGTCATAACTTATCGAGGCAAGCTGTTCCAACCGTTTGTGATTCAGTTAGAAATGAAACATGCTCCCTCTTTCCTTTTCGCCGTTGGTTTATCCAGTTTATGCTTGCGTCCGAAACATCAAGATTGTGACAAAGTACGCGTAATGGTCTGTCGGTAACTTTAATTATTTTGCACGGCCTGTTATTCCCTATCAAGTCCACCCTCAGCCCACGAACTTCAAGGAAAAGGAGACTTAGGGCTTTTAGTTTCTTCCGGTACGACTTACCTAACAACCCATAAATCATTCCGTTGAGCCTCCTTTGAACACATCCAGTACGCTTTTCTCCCCCACTGGGCTCGACGCTTGCGACCGTACGAAAAGCTTCACTTGAGGTCCGACAGATACGTTTTGTACATGCACAGAATAACGCCGGCCTTCCTGTACATCATTTTCCTTTTTGAGTTGAATAGTTCTCTGTTCGTCTTAACCGCTGTCGGTGTATGCTGTTCAGCGTGTTTGGAGCTCTCGTGCACAGGCACATGTACGTCTCTTACGACAATAGCGGACTCAGTCGTTGCGGGAACAAACAGTCCTATGCGCTTGTTCTCGTTGTTTACTGCCTGACACCAAGCGTTTGCATTTGGCTGCATTTATCGATTAGGTAAGGTCAGATCAGAACTTGCGGCTCTGGTTTGTTTCATTAGTCCAGTTTCCTGCCCCGGCAAGAGCCAGAGAAATCATCTAGCTCCACGACAACCAGTGAACCGGTAATCAGATTAGGGCACAACGCTGGAGGCCAAAGCCAAGGACAGTTCAGTTAACTGTATCTGTAAGCTCCCTCTTTCTTACTGTGCTTAGATTTCTTGAAATGCGCTCTTTCTCGGTAGCTGGTAATGCAGAACAAGGGTGGGGCTATTATCGAAGGGAAAACGAAAGCTACATTTTGGAGGGCAGAACTCAGCAACCGACAGGTTTGCTCTTCATGCGAAAGCCTAACCATCCAGATGTCAGCTCTCTTTGAAAGAACGTAGGGGTACTAAGGAGCATAAAGGAGGATATTGAGGAAAGACCAAGGGATAAAAGTGAATTCAAACGGGAAGTATCATATGAGAACTCGCAAGGGTTTCAAGGGGAATCCCGCGTGGCAGAAACAGTGACTTTAGCTCCAGCCTCCGCTCTTATTTTGATGGCACACATCCAGCTCACTTTTCCGTCCACGATTCACGATTGTTACTACCGCAACCATATCAGACTATCCATACACAGACTGCCAATCTATCGCGCTCACCTACCAAGTCACTTCTAGTTTTACTCTGTGATGTTCGACTCGATCACATGCGCGGTCGAACCGTCTCACGCAAAAGCACGTTGTAGTCAACCGATCCGCATCATGCACTTGCGTGGGCACACACGCCTGCACGCATGCGCACTCTAGTCACACTCCATCCCAGACTGCACCGACCAACCCGAAATCTGCCTTGCGTGGCCCGTTCCAACTGTACTCTTGGCCAGCACTTTCACTACCACGTAGGTGACTCGAGTGCCTGCTTACATGTACGCATCTCTGATGACGAGCTTGCTCTCAAGCTTGTCGCACGCTTGTACTGTACGAGCCTGACCGTTCACTGGTCCGAACTATACAAGTCACCTGGAACTGACTATTTCTTCCCACTTGAACGGCCGGGCACGAGGGAGTACAAACTCACCCGCACCGGGCAAACTTGCATCCACCTCAGGTTAAACTTTATCCGAATAAACTAAAGGTCTTTGCTGCTACTACGTCTGCAGGAAGCTTATTCTGGTTTTATCACTCTGCATGGGAAGGACTTGGATCTTGTATGAGCTTTGACTGCCTATTTCCGTAAATTGTTCACCTGTGGTAACAGGGCAAAAGTCCTGTTTGCGGTCGGAATAAGTGCCTATCTCACTACCTGTAAGTGTAGTCATAACTCCGGCGTGCCTCTATCAGCAGACGAACTTCCTAAAGTCAGACACCTAAAAGGAAGGCACGTAGCGGGGCAAATAAGTGAGGTGAAGAAAAAAGTTAGAAGAGGAACTATAACTAGGGGTCAACTCCCGGCTGACAAGAGACAGATAGGAACGTGCAACTGGTGAAGACTTACGATTATTGGCTCACCAGTCGAATATTTTAGTGAAGCTGACGTTGGCCACTTTACCTTTGGCCGTGCACACTACATGCACACTTTTGCATTGCACGTCACACGCTCTCTCCTCACCGATAGAGTCCTCCTTCTCATGGGCTGTGGAAACGTTGCTCTGATGATCATGGAGGCGTACTGTGGAGTTTTGCTGCAATTAGCAGGTGGTCCAGGCGTAGCAAGAAGGGCTAGCGAACGCACGTGATGAGGGAGCAGCTTGTAAGGATTACGCGGCCTTACAACTGTCTAGGATCCTTCGCTCGTTGCTCAGATGAGCCACCGACCGAACCGTACGAATACCAATGTGGTTGGGCAGATACTACCTGATTCCATTTGCGGGAATACCAAATACTCACAAACGGTAGATGGAGAAGAAACGATGCGATACAAACCACAGCTGGCACCCTTGTGACAGCGGTCAACTGAACCTAAGGATGTTCAGTTTATACGGTGGGTACCAAAGTCCAAGTCGGGCCCGCCGGAACGTCTCGTCATTTGAGAAGGTAAACGGCGGGCAGTCAAGACATTGGGTAAACTAGACGTTAAAAACGGCCCTGGCTACTGAGGAATGAATATGTTTACTGAACCAACCCCGGATAGCTGTTCGTATAAGGGAAGTTTCGGTAGTTGAATTTCACACAAGTCCTCGAGAAGCAGACTTCCCAAATGCGGTGAATTGTTGGCAAGGAAGAAATGGACTTTGAGGTTGCTAGGGGCAAAGTTGATAATATTACTATTCTTTGGCTAGTTGCTGAGGAATATGAGGATAGCTTTGGAGGGACTCAAGTTAATATCAAGGGGCATTTCTAAGCCCGCCTGCCAAAAGTGTCAGGTAATGAAGTGTCTGACAAAAGGCTTCAAGCCTTCTGAAAATTCGGAGTCTTCCCTGGCGGTGTTTGTTGGAGGCTCTCAGACTTGATGAATAGGAGTTTAAGACACTTCTGAGCTACGCGTAGCGGAATTTTGCAACGGATCCCGAAATCAAATGGCGATTATCCGTGAAATTCTACGATACTAGGTTATCAAATGAACAGTGACACGAAACTGATATAAACCTCGTTTACGCAATCAAAAAAACTCAAAAAACGAGAACCGAGTTGCGGCGTGCGAGGAAGGTCCAGAACAAGGATATGACAGAGCAACGCGCTGGGTGAGAACTAACAAGCGTTCGTCTGTAAAAACAAACAGTGCATAAAACATGTCAATGGCGTAAATAATTGAGTGATGTTAAAGAAGCGTGGAAACTGCAGTGGTTTTTGGGGGATTTTCCACGACCGGTCGCTACACCGCCCACCAAAATCCCCTCGAATCTTAGCAGAATCGGAGGTTTGGAATAAGGGTACTGATTCTTCCCAACTACTCAGACCCTGCTCTCAGTGCGCGTACCTAATACCTTGTCGTCAAAGTTCTACTCACATTCGCACTCGGTCCGGCGGCCACACCGACACGAGGTTACTCTGCGTCTTCTATGAAAACGGCTGATCGATGGCGGGCCTGAAGGCGAAACGTAGGTGCAGTCCTTGGGTGAGCCGTTGCCCCTCGGCCGCGTGTGTTTGTGTGTGTGTAGGTGGGTGGGTGGGTGTGAGTGTCATGGGTGAGCACCCCGGTACATGGGCGAATAGTAGCAACCATCACTTACGAGGGAGATCTTCCATGATGTCAGTGATAAACGAGGAACAATCAGCCCAGCGGCGTGTTTTGATGGAGGTCATGAAGTATAAATGTGTATTATGTATGTGTGATTGGTGTTTTTCTCGGTATATGATAGAATCATAGCTACTACTGCATATGCCAAAGGCCCCCTGTAATGTCAACGAAAAACGGTGAGCACTGCAACGTGTTTGACGGAGGTCAAGAGGTATAAACTTGTATCACGTAAATGTGTACTCGTCACGGTGCATGATAGTTCGATACGTCGGTAAGTCGTGGAAGCCCCCACACATATGGGCCTCTTTAACTACCTCAAAGAGCATGAGGGATAATCTACTGCCTTTTTTCGTTATCGGCTTCTCCGTCTTCACTCTCGAGGAGGCTGATACTGCTTACGTCACGGATTAGCGTTCCGTGGGCGGTCTTCAGCTTCACAGTCCTTATCATTCCGTCGGAGCTTTCGATGGCTTCCATGACCACGCCCAAATGCCAGGTGCTGAAATCCGCGAGTTCGTCTGCGATCATCACCACATCCTCAACCTTGAATGGTCTTGTTTTGGCTAGCCACTTCTGTCAAGCTTGCAGAGCCGGTAGGTACTCCCGAATCCATCGCCTCCAAAATCCCTGGCCAGGTAGTTGGCCTGCTTCCATCCGTGGAGGTAGCTATCACAAAGGATTATCGGTCCTTGGAAACCCTCGTTCTATCCTAACATCAATAAACCGTTAGGGGTGAGCGCCGGATTGGTGGGGTCGCCGTTCATTACTGGAACCTGGAGGCGAATGTTCAGAATTCTCTCTACCTCAGTCATGACGGTGTTCAGCGTCTCTTTGTCGGGCGGCTGTTGCTCAGTGATCGACAGCAATATTCACCTGGTAGACCGGATCAGGCGTTCCCATACGCCGCCTCGATGACTGGCCTGAGGGGGGTTGAAGTGCCATCGTACGTCATAGGCCACGGTTCGATTCTGCAATTCGTCCCTGTTCATGTTTTTGTGCCGGCCCTGCAGTTCCCGTTGAGAGCCCACGAAGTTGGACCCATTGTCGGAGTACATATCTGCCGGTACACCTCTTCGCTTGATGAAGCGCTGCAGGACCCGTAGAAAAAAGTCGGTCTGTCGAAAATATCTTCATTAACTCGCTGAAGCCATATCACGTGTACCATGCAGTAAGAATGTGGTGGAATGTGTCAGACATGTAACGTGCAACAATGCCAGTGGGAGAAGCCAGCTAAAGTTCACTATAAACTTTGGCGAGATCTCATTTCTTCGGAAATAGGGGAGGAGAAAACCACTGGAGTAGATTTCCAGGACAGATTATAACTGGGACCATCCTAGGGTCATCCAGTGACTCCCAGCCCAAACTCACCAAACTATTCTACAGTACCAGTTCCGATGACCTCAGGACCTTTCTGATCCGCGGAGTTAACTCTCAAGATCAACTAGCTGACGCGGAAACCCTCGAAAACTACCTTGAAGTCTTCATTCGGAGGCCGATTAAATTCACGTACCCAGGGGGTGCGCCACGACTAGCGGTAACCATCTACTAATTCTTTCCATCAGAAGCCTGCTGGAAAAGCCTTCCAGACTTGCCAGGCCATGTCTAAAGGGCTAGAAACGCAAGCTAAAGAGTTTAACCGTATCTGTAACCTTTTCAAAGATGAAGTATAGGGGCTATCTATTATTCAGTCTTCCCTCATACTGGCGAACTCAAACTGGCCCTTACCTTTAAGACCTATGCCCAGAACAAGGGAGAAAGGTTTCACCTCACCTGTGCCTTGCCCTGTATATGGTACCCCATCTACACCTCTTTGCAGGGAGCGGAGATCTCCAGGTCACCATCCCAGACGGTGAATGCATCTGTGTCTACTTCCACCCGTCCCCAGTCCTGAAATCTACCAGTTGGACGACAGCTAATCACAGTATTATTTACCAGACTGGAGATAGAGAGCCGTTTGCACCAAAATCACTCACTTAGTTCGACGGGTCCAAAAAACGTGCGCCCTCAAATTCTTGGAGGAACCTCTGCAACGATGGCGAAGTCTACGCAGGCCTCCCAAAGCGATGTTTAGGCTGTGGTAACTTCCTAGCCTGCGAGAGGAGCGATAATCAGCTCTATTTTCAAAAAAGGGGATATCCACCACACAGGGAGCTACAGGTCCACCAGTCTAACCAGCACATCAGGCAGGGTATTTTAGCGCGAGCTGCAATGTGTTCTATTGCCACACATGAGCAACAATAAGTTTATCCTTTCTGCCCAGTGCGGCTTTATACCGGGGAGGTCATACATCACTAATATGCTTCGCGTCGTGCATAGTCCTAATAAGGCTAGAGATGGAGGCATGGTCTCACATGCAGAGTTCGTCGAGTTAGCCAAAGATTTTTGGTGGGGCACCTAGGATTTCCCTCATACGCGAACTGGCATCCTACGGAATTTCCGGCAGCTTTCCTGCCTTTCGTAGCTTTCTCGTGGATTGCTCATCCACGACTTGAGTGGGTCTTTGTACTTATGAGGAATTTTCTATAAATTCTGGTTTTCCTCAAGGATCGGAGCTGGGTCTTTTATTTGTTGATTACCATCGATGATTTTCCAAAGGACCTTCCAGAGGACAATACAGAGCACTCTGATGATGATGCCATTTAGGAGAACGGTGCCACAAAATTGCGTTCTGCGGTGGAGCACGCCAGGCAATGGTCAGTCAGTTGGAGCCCACCAGTCAACGGCGGTAAATGTGCAGGCGTTTCTTTTAGTAACACCCTTGTTCAGCTTTTCCGGACGGTTAAGACCACTGCAATGCGGTGTGTGGAGGGCCAAAGGGTCCCAGGACTTTGGTTACAAAATCTGATGTCTCGCTCATCACCATCTACTAGACTCTGGGTCCATCTGACGCCTTATCAATTCGATAAACTGAAACTTTTATAAACTTTCGAATGAATTGTGGATTTTTTATGAGACCTTTACTAGGCTTCCCACAGAATACAGCAGCTAGAGTGCAAAATCCAGCCTGGTCAAGGAACGAGACCCATGTGAACGTGTACAGAGAAAGGCCACGAAACTGGCTCTCGAACTTCCTCATTCTGTTATTCTCAAAGACTGACCGACCTTAAATCGTACCCGAAGGAAACTCGAAGAATTAATGGATGCATTTTCCTAATGTACAAACTCTTCTCTGCAGGGCTTGCATATCACCTTTTCATATGCTCCAGTCTGGGCTACTTCGAAGGGCACTCCCAGAAGGTATTCCAGCCTCGCTCCTGCACGAATGTTCTCAAGAACTTTTTATTAGGAGAATAGTCTGACTGTGTGGTAACTTACCACAGAAGCTTATCGATGCTCCAAGCAAAGACTCGCCCACAAGTAAGTTGAACAGGCTCATGGGACAAACGTTTCTTTCCTGAACCTTTGTATCATCTCAGCTCACATCTAAGATTCCTCAAGACCCCTCCACTCAATCCCATATGCTGAGCTTCTTGTGGGGAAAACGTTTTTACATTTTCATCTACTTCTGTTTATTGATGTTGCTCTTTCAGTATATTTTTCCACAGATTGCATTCTTGTTTGCTTTTGAGCGTAATGTCCATGTCGCGTTAGTGGTCATCCTAAGAACTATGTCTGTGCCACCGTCTGCAGCATCTGCCTCCGGTAGTCTCCCCCTGTAGTCCACCTCTCCTGGCTCCAGCTGAGCGGCCATTACAGAGCAGAAGGTACCTCAATAACCGGAAACCATGGGGCGCCAGCTCGGAACCGTGTCTTATTTCACTACGTCAATGTATTAACGAGGGTCCTAGGTAGTAAGCGGAGCGTCAGTAAGCGCTCACCGTATCACTAGACTGAATTGATATGACCCTTACGGTCTGTCTGAAACGACTTGCCATTGAAAACCTCGGTTCTTTGCACAACAGCTGCATGGAATTTCACAACGTTTACCGTCTCCTGTAGCTGACAAGCAACGAGATCTTAATTCCCCCCTGTTTTGGTGGGGATTAGAGGAAATACAGTGCACAGCACATACCATCGAATTTACCGGCCACTGCCATTGCTCGTACTGAACTGAACCGAATCGAATTTTCAGTAAGTGCATGCAGACGCGTTGCACCAACTAATTAGGACAGATATCCGATTTAGGTTGGGTGAGCACCACATTTGTTGGACCTTGCCATAAGGAACATCGTAAATGAAGCATTCGAAACGCAGTGCAGTGCACCATTTGGCAAGAATGGTTACGTGCGCCAAGGTCATCCTACGCTTGCCATAACCCAAAGTAGCCTCAAGACAGATTAGAAGTTTCGGCTGTGTGGGCATGAATGGGCTTCGTATTAGAGTGGGGGAGTTGATGTGGGATACGGTAGAGGAGGCTACCACCGAGGGACGGTGGAAAGTGACGGAGGGGTCAATAATCGCCCTCCAGAAAGAGTTTGCGCCTTTGAAACCGAGGAGTGGAGAGGACAAATCAGTGCGATGGAAGGCTGCAATAGCCAAGACCATAAGACACAGAAAGCAAAGCTGGAACCTTTACGAAGCTGCCCGGTGGTCAGCTAGATTGGGCTCATCATGCCAAGCTTCGAAATGAGACGGTGAGAATTCTGAGAACTGCCAAGCTGGGGTTTGAGATCAGATTATCTAAATACGTAGACATCAGTCGGAAAAATTCTACAGATGAGTCTATTCAAAGTGCTCATCTAAAGAAGAGTTGGGTCAACTCTACACAGCTGACCACGGTGTGGCCACTTATGGCCAGAACAAAGCAGAAGCCGTGAGTGAATACTTTAGTAGTGGCCTTGGAGACGATGGCGGAGTACCTGTCCATGTGACGCCGGTACTTCCTCCGCTGGTGTTAAGTGAACCGGAGCTTTCGGAGGGAATTATGCGCAGGTAACTACGGGAGTTAAATCGTCACAAGTTAGGGGTTTCAGATGTCACCAAACGAGTTACCATCAAGTGGCCGGCGGATGTCACAGCTCGGTCGGTATGTAGGTTGTACAAATCCACGTTGGATTAGAGCAAGCTGCCCCAGGACTGTAAAAACGCGGCGGCCGTGGCAATACGTAAGAGTGGGCCTTAGTCAGCTCTGCATAATCACGGGCCGGTAACTGTAAATAGAATCCCATGTGAGGGGCTTGAGATCACCCGCACTCGCGTCTGTCAGCGCTTATTGAAGTACTCTGTGCTAAGTTCAGCTAAGCGTGGATTCCTGAATAATCGGTCTTGCCTGACCGATTTCTTGTGCTTCTTGGATGAAGTGGCGTAATGACTGGATAAAGGTTACCAGGTCGAAAGAAGTTACCCTGACGTTAATAAGGCTTTCGACTCAGTAGCTCGTCATCTGTTGCTGGGCGAGATGGGGATTTCCAGTATAGGTAGGCCACCACACAGTTGTTTGAGGAATTTTCTTGCCTGCTGGACTTTCTTCTTTGAATGAGAAGACAGACGTCCTAGCTCGGTGAACGTCACCAGTGGAGTAGCCCAAGGATCCATCTTAAGCAAGGTACTATTCTTGGTTTTTAGTACCAACCTGACATCGGCCCTTCAGTCTCCCAGGTTCATTTTGCGAATAACGTTATAATTTCGTGATCTGAGGGTAGGGGCGATTTATGAGAGGATATAGAAATCGTCTTGGATTGGAAGCACGAGTGAGATTTACCGCCCAATGATGGAAAAGGCCATTTGTTTTCAAGGTCAACGGAGAGCCTAACAGTCGACCATGACCAGCAGCCATTCACAATAGAAGCAGCTAGTGTGGCTGGGGACCAAGCGGTCACCGTGGCCAGTGGGTTTAAATGGCCAAACCAGCGCGATGATGCTGCAAAAAATCCCTTGGAGGATTATTTGGACTGCGATGAGCATTCCCGTATCGGAAACCAGAAACATTGGTACTATTCTACATGTCCACAGTACGATTGCTCCAAGAAGTTAGCGTGAGGGCTTGGTCGCCGTTCTACGAAAAGGGCGCCGCCTGCTGGGGGAGAGCTTAGAGCCTTGCAGCGAGAGAGGGTGAGGAGTAGAGGCGTAAGACTTTTGGAGCGAGACTCCCTGATCTCGAAGTTCTTCTTGGAAAGAAGGAGAATTCGAGAAGATTTCACGGAAAGGTTTGAGGTGTTTAGGTGTTTTTCTGGTCTTGAGCCAGATGAGCTTCTCCAGACGGCTCCGAACTCTCAAAAAAGACTACATGCGAAGCTGACGAATGTCCGTGAGAGGATGATAACCAAATCGCACTCGATTAGCGGAGGGGTTTTGAAAAATTGGGGCAGTCTGCCCGGCGGAATGATGGCAATTTGAACCTTCCACTCCTTCAATACGGCCCTAAATCGAATGCTGAGGTAACCCATTATGACCCCCTCACAGGCACCCTGGACTCTGACAATGGTGGATTTCAACTGTTCCCGCCCCTGAAAAATTGGAAGAGCCTTTCTTTTTCGACTGACACCAGCCATAGGCGGCAATTATTCAAGCCGGTTAATCGTGTACCATTCTTTCAGCACGTCAACCAGCCGACCGGGTTGAGGGAAGAGCAAACCCCGTGAGTACTGCCCCTAGTGCTCACCGGGAACCTGGAGGAATTAAGTGAACCTAAGTAAGCCGCTCCGCTTGGGTGAAGTAGCCGAGTGGTCAGCAAATCCCAAGGGGCTCCCTCCGGGGCGTCAAATAAGCTGCGAAGGATATTCAGGGGTTTGAAAGCCCTCGCGAAGACGGAAGCTGCAGGTATGGTTGGGTGGGGTTCTCGCTATCAGTCAGTGTAAGGGTGTGGACCATTCTCAGAAACCATCTCCTCAGGATAACCGAATAATTCGCCTCACTAAGAAGAGTCAAAAGACTGAGCGTGGCAGGCGGCAAGGCGGCGAGCCGCCGGCGGTACAAAAATCTCGCTGCCTGATGTTTGACGGATTTCCCATAGTAGAATCTTTCGAGCCACTCAAAATGAACAGAATCACACACAGCCGAACACTCTCCCACTGTCCAGCGGTATCTCTTCCATATCACCTGCAATTCAAGACTAAAGTTGCAGTGGTAACTGGAGTCATGGACCCATTCACATCGCATACTGGTCCGTCTTCCAGTTCGTCGACAATACCAGATGCTAGGCGCCTTCAAGATTTGTATTTTGAACCCTTTCCATATTTCGCTTTGCACCTTAATCCAGTGAACTATCCTTCAGCTCATTTGTGACATTTCGACAGCAAGATAATCACAAGACTCCGGAAAATTTGGGCTCCGGCCTCTTACCCGTGTACTACTTCAAGACCTCAGGACAACCGCCGTGATGGACAGGCCGATCCGGTAAGGCACAAAAGAAGGAGGACAAAGCCTTTCGTCGTTGTTGGTCAAAAGGTGGGCACCAGAGTTTGCAGCAATGTAAGGGCCCGCGGTTGGGCCATTAGAGTGCAGCGAAAAATTCAGGCAAGAAATGAATCGGCCCCAGCAAGCAGAGCAAAGGCCTGTCCCGAGGCTTTCTATAAATACTTCCAGTCTAAGAATACAGCACGAGCCGCCGCAGGATGCGCAGTCAGCTAAAACGAAGTGCAGTCAACGAGGGCATACGAGAAGGTGCAGGCCGTGAAGTATTTCTTCCAAGGTATGCACTGGCCAGATACCGGGGAAGTAGCAAGAGGAAACCATAACCCAGCTGACGACCGTCACAGAAAGGGTCGTCATTGGTTAAATTGGGGTTGAGCTGCCGCCCAGTGGACTGAGTAGCAACGAGGCTGCTAAACCGGACAGTGTTCACCCCTCCACTTTAGATGCCCCAGCCAGTACACTGGATTTACAGTGAGCACAGCTGATCAAAGCATCCTTAGGCACCGGGAGCTACCAGCTGACTGGGGATGGGCGCAAGTCGTTCCCATTCACAAAGGAAGCGAACGGGAGGTGGCTTCCAATTAACTTCTTATAGGCTTGTCACCAGGCGCACTCGAGGTACTCGAGGGGCGAGTCAGAGACCGACCTTAACGACCGATCATGGAAAATCCCCCAAAAACCACTGCAGTTTCCACGCTTCTTTAACATCACTCAATTATTTACGCCATTGACATGTTTTATGCACTGTTTGTTTTTACAGACGAACGCTTGTTAGTTCTCACCCAGCGCGTTGCTCTGTCATATCCTTGTTCTGGACCTTCCTCGCACGCCGCAACTCGGTTCTCGTTTTTTGAGTTTTTTTGATTGCGTAAACGAGGTTTATATCAGTTTCGTGTCACTGTTCATTTGATAACCTAGTATCGTAGAATTTCACGGATAATCGCCTTTTGATTTCGGGATCCGTTGCGAATTTGGCTACGCATTGCTCAAACGTGTCTTACATCGACTAACAAAACATCTCGCTTTTCTTAGCGGAGGATCCTCTCACTGGCCTGTTATCATTTTTCTATGGAGTAAATCGCAGACTAGGTCAATGTGAACGAGCCGAGGTGTGCTACTTTCCAAAAGCCCTCTTTTCGGCGGATAGTCGTTTCTTTCCGAGCAAACTGAAGGCACTTGGATTGGCCCAACTGGTTGTAAGGTGGATCGAGGGTACCTGAGTGGCGGACGTTCCTTTGCACTAGTAGTGGGAACCGGCTCTACCCTGGCCCATGCATGCAGTGGTGTGTCGCGGGGTTCCGTGCTGGAACCACCGTTGTTCCTAGCATATGCGAACTACCCGGTAACCACGCTAGAATGCCCGGGGTTCCTATTCGCAGATAATAATAAACTAGTGGGTGAGCCTACCTTAATCCAACTGCAGATTAATGAGTAGCCCGAAAAGTGGGAGTTGCCTCTGAATGCAACCAGGTGCAAGCATTCGCTGTCAGGCAGAGGAGGCCACGAGGACAGGTGCGTAGGCCTGCCCATTCCAGCAGGGACTGAGTCCACTTCTGTGACAAGAGACCTGGGTGTGCTACTGCAAAACGGCTTCAAACTCGCTAAGCAGTGCGATCCGGCAGCTCTTGGGGCGAATGAGGAGCCTTCTAACTTAAAAGGATAGTGTCAAGGGAGGCCAGGGTAATTCTTCCTGTGTACAAGGTGACTGTAGAGTATCAATTGGAGACTTTTGTACACGCACTCGCACTGGCCCCAGTGAAGGAAAATTATCCGGAAAGCTTCAAAAGAGGTTCACCCGAAAGGTATTCAGAGTGCAAGCTGAGCCGTACCAGGAAAGACTAAGAGTCGTAAGTCTGTTCGCTCTTGATCGTTTTCAAGCTGACTTGTTTTCACAACCTCGCTTTCGGAAGACTTGAACGTAAACTGGGCAAACTAACGGCGACCAGTAGAAAAAGGCTTCTCTTTTCCCATGATGTCTTAAATAAGTGGCACAAGCTGCCACCGCAAGTAGTGTGGGCAACACTGGTCGTCGCTTTTGAGCACAAACCAGAGGCTCGATGGTCAGGGGTGATCTTAGACCATTACTAACTGTCCTAGGCAGCTTTCGCTTTTGTTCTTGTTCCCCGTCCTTTTTCTCTCCTCCCGACTAATTACCTTGTGCTACAACTCATCACTCTAGTGCTTCCTTGCCATCAAGGCCCACAAATAGTGCACTGCTCAGCACCATTCCATACTAACATCTTTAAATCATTCAAGGACTCGGCGCAATCCTTGCTGGCTAGCCAACTTCACCTTCGGTGATGCCACCTCGTGAGCCGTCTTCTCTGATTGAATAAATTCATTGGATTAAACGAAAATACTTCCCTTCTGAGGATAAAGACGAGCGCTGGATTAGCGTATCGTACACCACCCAGTCGTCACCAAGGCCCATTTTTAGTCCCAAAGTACTTGTGGCACAGCCCGCTTGCAAGGTCGGTTTCTCACTGGTTTCCGGTCCGTTTGCTCAGTAGCTGTTATTACTCCGGTGAAACTGGGCTTGGTGCGAAGGAATCTGATGGCAGTTGTATTGTTCATTTTTTGGTGAACGATGTACAATGACTCTCTCAGTTGATGTGCGACCAGGCTTTATGTTTTCTTCTATTTGTAGCGGGGACTCAATGAAATAAACTGCGCAGTGGTGGGTGCCCGCCTAGTGTGCCTATCATCGAAGGACATCTGGAAGCCCCATTGGCCGTGGCCACTACATGTCCTGTGCAAACTGAGCTGAAATGTTTCACCTGAGGATGGCATTGAGCCGAGACGCTAAACTTATATTAGTGTGAGGTTGCAGTTTCCGAAGATGAGGTGGTTTCTTTTCCTTTCCCCTCAGCAATTGCAAATATCGAACCATAATGGATACTTAGAAGTTGCAGCACGGTGGGAATTCCTTGAGCTGGCTACGCAGGAGACTGGACGTTCCCTGGCTTAAGCCGCAAGTCCTGTGACTTGACAACACCTTTGGATGGGGCACAGGGACGACCAGTTCTGAACGACGAGGACGAGACAGACATGCTCTTGACATTCTTTGAGAGCAAATATCGACCAGAAAATGACTTAGGGGAAAGGATGAAGGGGCCACAAACGCCTCCACTACCAGAACTTATGGCAGGATAAGAAGAGGTGCACGTGGAGCTGCAAATCTTGGGTAGAAATAAAGCCGCAGGACCAGATGGAACTCATCCAGCCATCGTTCAACCTCCGGCCGAGGTCCTGAATGCTCCGATGACGAAGCTGTATGAGACGTCACTTAGAGAAATAATTGTGCCTGGAGACTGAAGGAGGGCGACAGCTGTAGGAGTTTACGAGAGTGGACCCCGGCAAAAGGCCGAAAATTGACGGCCGGTCAGTTTAACTCCAGCACTTTGGAATTGCCTGGGACGAATAGTCAGGAAACAGATCGCTAATCATTTGGTTCGGCATGACCTTATATCAAATGTTCGGCATGAGTTCGTGGCAGGATGATCTAGCGGGACAAATCTCCTGCTGGTCCTCGATGAGGTAATAAAGCGCCTGGACGAAGGACAGTCGACTGCGGTCTGCTAGTAGCGGCGGTCGTCATCGTTCATAATTTTACCACGTTTATTGTTTAACTGAAAGCTGACTGCCAAGAGTGATTGCTATTTGACCGTTGCTGTTGCACACTCTATCACGCAAGCTCTCAAATACACCCTAATCACTATTTCTCCCAATCGCCTTCTCGTTCTAACGGGTCGTGGAGAATACCATTCCGATTAACATATTCGTATGGTGCCGAGCATTAGAGTAACGTGCAAGTGGTCCCCGCATTACAAAGGACCAAAGCACGCGTTTACTAAGGAAACCGCGAAGTAAGGTCCAGCTGACCTTACGGGCTACTTGGACTTCAGCAGGGTGTTTGGTTCTGTGAACCACAGATTTCTGGACGTCAAACTGCAGTCTATGGGAATTGTTGGAAGAGCAAGGCAATGGATAGATAACTCTTAGCCCGGCAAACTCTCAGTGTAACGAACGTTTGAGCAATGCGTAGCCAAATTCGCAACGGATCCCGAAATCAAAAGTCGATTATCCGTGATATTCTACGATACTAGATGATTGCATGAACAATAACGTCAAAAAGATACAAACCTCAATAATGCGATTACAAGGACTCAACAACGAGAAACCAAATTGCAGCGTGTGAGCAAGCAGCACGTGCGACACGCAGGTCCTGAACAAGGTCCCAATCAACTTTCTTACGGCACAGCCGCTGCAGCAAAATCTTTCCGAGTAGCAGCCATGGTGAGACGAAACCGAGCTGGTCGAACAAACTAGAGACAGCAGACGGTATGCCACGACGGGTTATTGGCAGCTCGGGAACGTTTAGCTCGAAAACAAAGTCGTCCGCTTCCGCGTCCCATTGTATTCCAAAGTGCGTTCTGTAGGGAGTGGAGAGCCGTCTAAATCTCTTACCCTTTCGGCCTTTTCGTGATACGGGATGACCTTCAGCACTTCTGAAGCGTTCGACATCCATTTAGTTAGAAAGAAGCCGCCCTCTTCCAGCAATCTCGTCAGGCCCCTGAACTGCTCTAGAGCTGATTCCGCATCACCGAATGACCCAAGGTAGTCGTCGACGTAGAAGTTTCTACTGTCGCTTTCTACCACCGGCCGGTGGACTAGATCTCCATGCTTGTTCGCCGATTATCGGAGGGCGTAGTTGGCACGAAATGGTGACGATATGGCTCCGAAGGGGTGGACGGTCATCCTATAATTCACCACTGCGTTGTCCCGAACGTTCTGTTCCCACCACAGGAAACGCAACGCATCTCGTTCTCGTACCGGAAATTTCACTTGATGAAACATTTCCCTGGTGTCGGCAGACGAGGCCACTCTACTCACTCTGAAACGGCGCATAACTTCGATCACTGGTGTGGTCCAGTCAGGTCCCTGTAGTAAGCGATCGTTTAACGAATTGCCCTGGAACTTGGCCGCACAGTCGAAAACCACTCCGGGTTTCTTGGGGTTGATCACCGGGTGGTGAGGTAGATACCAGACAACCTTTCGGCCGATGGTGCTGGCAGGCACCTTTGCAAAGAAGCCGAGATCTTCGTTTCGCTTCATTAAATCCGCGTATCGTTCCCGCAGATTCTGGTCTCGAATGAAGCTGTCATTTAGTCGCAGTAATCGTTGGAGAACATAATTTCTGTTGTCAGCCCACGAGTCGACCGATTTGCGCCATGGGAAGGGAATCTCAAACTGGTTTTAAGGCCTCCAGTGCCTTGTTCCACCGTTTGTAAAACGAAGTGATCCTCTTGAGACAACGATGGTCTTTCGTCTCCAATGTCATGAAACTCCTTTTCATACAGCCACTGCAGATGATACTCTATGCGGTCCGTTTCGGCGGATAATTAATTCACGGAACCACGTACCCCTACTGGGCCGTATAACATCCATCCCAGAGCCGTGCTTAAGGCATAAGGTGCCTGGCGGTCGCCCTGTCTCTGGTCAAGCACCTAATGCGCCTCTGGCACGTCGCATCCGATGAGGAAATCCACTTCATCATCTTCCCAGTCTACAACGGTTACATCCTGCAGGTGGGGCCACCTAGTCAAAATGGCGTTGACCGACCTCGGTGCTCGCATGGGGAGATCCGCTAACGTGAATGCCTCTGTTGGTTCGATTTGCTCGTTAGTGTCTAGAGAGATGAGTTGCAGCCTCAACATACCGGCAGTCATTACTTGTGTTCCACCCACCGTGCTCACTGCCAACGACGTCGCATATTTAGAGAGTTGGTGTCTGTCGGCAAACCGCTCTTTCACTAGAGTAGTGTCGGATCCACTATCGACGAAAGCCAACGCTTTGACCACCCCAGTCGGGGTCACTACTCCCACGGCCACTACGCCTAAACGTACCGGTTTACTGGCAGACATCGACGTTGAACAAATAACACTGGGTTTGGTACTCGCCTCGGATAAAGTCACTCCATTTTGGTGCAGCAGTCAGTGGTGTCTGCCCGTGCAGCCCTCGTAACCACATCGGTTCCTTGTCCTACAGTTAAGTTCAGTTCAGTCTGCACAGGACAGGTAATGGCCACGGCCAATCGAGCCTCCAGAATCCCTTCGATGGTATGCACACCAGTTATGCACCCACCACTGCCGAGTGTATTTGATCGAATCCCCGCTAAAACTGAGAGGGAAACGGAAAACCTCATCGCACATCAACCGCGAGAGACATTATGCATCGTGAGCGTTCACTGAGACTGTATGCAATGAGGGAAAAAGTCTGCTAAAACATACTCCAGAAGGATCACAGTGCTACCCGTCATCCATCTAGTTGATATTCATAAGGCTCACTACAGGGAAAGATCTGGTACCACTTGCGATCTAGGGCACTTTTGAAGGATTGGACTGTCTGCAGATCTACCATTTCACCAGACAGACCGTTCCAACTGTTCACAACCCTGTTGCTGAAGAAGTGCGATCTAGCCATCAACCTAGATCGGGCTTTTATCAACTTCTTTTCATGTCCCCTTGTTCTGGAGTCTACGGCCAATTGGAATAGACTATCTGGTCTAAGGCCAGAAAAGCCCTTCATTACCTTGAACGTTTCTATGAGATCTCCTCGACTTCTCCTCCTTTCCAACGAGAAAAGATTCAGGTCAAAGAGTCTCTGCTCGTAAGTCTTACCCCTCTGCCCTTCAACCATTCGCGTGGCGAGACGTTGGACTTTCTCGAGGCAGGCGGCGTCCTTTTTGTAGAAGGGTGACCAAGCCTGCACACTACCTTCTAAGTGAGGTCGTACTATAGCCATGTAAATAGGTACGAATACCTCCGGCTTCCGGAAAGACAAAGCTGATCGCAGTCTAAAGAGCTCCCCACGAGCCTTATGCGCAGCAGCGTTGCACAGCACCGACCATTTAAAGTCACTTTTCATGATGACCCCAAGGTCTTAAACCCTACTGGCTGCCTCTACGGTGAACAGCCCTTGATCATGAGCGACAGTTAGGCTCTCTGTTGCCCTTGACAACAAATGGCTTTTTTGAGCGTTTAGAGGTAAGTCCCATTTGTATGCCCAGTTTAGGACGGCACCTATTTCCCTGCCCAAGTCCGCCCTACCCTTAGATCCAACAATCTTCACATCATCCGCAAAAATAAAGCTGGGCGATTGAAGAGTGGATGCTAGGTCAATAATAAATAACAAGAATAGGACCAGGCCTAGGACGGATCCCTGAGGTACACCACTGGTGACGTTCACCAAACTGGAGCACCTGTCCCCCACTTTGACATAAAGCGTCCTGTGGGAGAGGAAGTCCTCCAGCCACCTATATACTGGCCCACCTATCCCGAAAGTCTCCATCTTGCATAGCAAAAGACGATGATTAACGGAATCGAACGCCTTGCTAAAGTCGAGGTAACATACCTCAACATGCTTACCTTCGTCCAGTCGTCGAGTTACTTCATCTAAGAAGCACAGGAGATTGGTGAGGCAAGATCTATTTTTCAGGAATCCATGCTGCGCCGGGCTTAGCATGGAGTGCTGCAGTAAGTGCTGGCAGATATGGGCACGGATGATCTTCTCGAGAACTTTACAGAGAATGCTAGTTAGGCTTACCGGCCTGTAGTTCTGCACATCCGACTTAGGCCCACTCTTATGTATTGCCACGACTGCCGCGACTTTCCAGTCCTGAGGCAGATTTCCCTGGTCTATACAATCTGCATACCGATGGAGCTATGATATCCGCCAACGGCTTGATGATAGCTGGATGAATGCCATCTGGGCCCGCTGACTTGTGGCTGTTTAACTCCTGTAGGTACCTACGCACGCACTCCTCTGAGAGATCTAGCTCGTTTAGCTGAGGAGGATGCACCAGGGCCAGATCTACTCGTACCCCACTATCTATCCTATGTACACTACCAAAGTATTCCCCCAGGGCGTCTGCTTTGCCCTGGTAATCGGTGACAATACCATAGTCTCTAGTGGATAGCGGATCTACGGCATTTCTTGTTGAGCATTTAGATTGTACATAGCTGTATAACTTCTTCGGATGTTGTCTTACAGACTGGGCCAATTTCAGCTCAAATTCCCTCTTAGAAGTTCTCAAAAGGCTTACAGTCTCGTTTCTCAGCTTCGTATAGCGGTTCCAGGCTAGCTGACTGCCGGAAGCTTTGTACCGGTTCCAAGAGCGGTTTCTACGTCTGATGGCCTTGGCTATTGCAGCCTTCCACCACATGGGTTTGCCCTCTCCACTCCTTCGTTTTAAGGGTGCGAACCCTTCCTGTGGGGCAGTCAGGGATCCCTTTATGGCCTGCCAGCGCTCCTCCACAGTAGCCTCCTCTGGCGCGTCCCAGGTCAAACCAATCGCCCTATTACGAAGCCTATCTATGTCCATACTACCGAAATTCCTAATCAGCCTTGAGGGTACTTTCGGTTGCCGCATGCTAAGGACTATTTTGACACACACGTGGTCACTCTTTCCCGGCGGTGCACAATAAAGCAGTCCAGCCACATTGTTGGGGAAGTTCGTTATAGCTAGATCCAGCAAGGATGGAACGCATCCAGTCCTATATCTGTGTAACAGCCGGTCGTGAAAAATCCCCCTTTTTCCCTCGCGATTCAGTGTTTTTCCCAACATCACTCATTTCCATACACTATTGACTTGTCTTTACGAACCGGTTGTTTTTCTGGACCAATTGTTGTTTGTTCGCGCCCAGAGCGCTACTTTGGCACATCCTTGTTCAGGACCTGCGTGACGCACGTGCTGCCTGCTCACACGCTGCTATTCGGTTTCTCGTTGTTGAGTCCTTGTGACCGTATTATTGAGGTTTGTATATTGTTTATGTCATTGTTTATTTTAATAATCTAGTATCGTAGAATATCACGGATAATCGCCTTCTGATTTCGGGATCCGTTGCGAATTTGGCTACGCATTGCTCAAACGTTCGTAACAATACTCAATAGATCTATTTGGAACGAGGAAAAATCACGCAAAATGCAAAGAAAAGGATCAAAAGCAGTCGAATCCGGACAGGAAGTAATACGGCAAGTCTCTGGGGAGGTTTTGGGTACATATGATTCTTTAGTTAATGCTAGATCGCCTAGTCCTGTCAGTGCTAGCTCATGTGTTATTGAAAGCAATATTGATCGTAAGGATGTCGATTTATATAAGCTGAGAATACTAGAACTAGAGCAACAGTTACTTTCTGCTAGACTACAGGCGCATGAAGCAGAGAAGTGTACACAGAAACAGCGAGAGCATGAGACCAGTGACTTCGAAACTTCCGATAGGTTAGAGTGCAATAAGGTAGGGAACCCCACGCCGGTCGCCGACTACAAACCACCATCGATCGATCTGCCTAGAGTGGAGTTAACGGTTTTCGACGGGCGAGCTGAGCAATACTGCAAGTTTGTCAAACAGTTCGAGACGTTCGTTGAAAACAAGGTAAACGACCCTGGGCAAAGGCTTCTTTATTTTACTCACTACTGCCGAGGCCGAGCGCGAGAAGCTATCGACGGGTGCACCATGCTCGATCCAGAACAAGGCTACACAAGGGCAAGAAAGATTCTGAGGGACTTGTTTGGCCAACCTTTCAAAGTAGCCCGTAACCTAATAGAGGGCGTGATGGCAGAGGCAAAGATAACCAAGGGCGACGTCTACACCATGGCCGACCTGGTGACCAAGATGCAGAACTGCTCAATAGCCCTCGACCATTTAGGTTGCACGGCTGACCTAGACGCCATGCACACTTTGGAAGGCATAGTCCGTCACCTCTCTCCCGAACTACAGGGTCGGTGGGCGGAAGAAGCAGAACGGATAAGCCGAGGCGACAGAGAAGCCAACTTCGAAGACCTGACTGAATACTTAGACAGGCAAACGAAGATAGCTGACAGCAGATTCGGCCGACTCATCCGGGACAGCAACCGAGCAAACAAGCCCGGTACTAGCCAAGTCCAAACCCCTGTACGGGAATATCCAAAGTACCAGCCTTGGACCAACACACACGTCATTTCACGAGATGCTACGGCGAAACCAAATTGCAGATCCTGTGGTACTAGCCATGGCCTACCAGAATGCCCCAAGTTCGGCAACGCCACAATAGACGAACGGTGGGGAATGGCGAGGATGGCAGGAGCATGTTTCATCAGTCTCAACACCACGCACCGGGCAGCAGCCTGTAGAACAAGGAATCGATGTGGTTACGAGGGCTGCACGGGCAGACACCATTGACTGCTGCATCAGGCGAGAGTAACCTTGCCCCAGACGATTGCCAAGCCCAGCGTGATTTGTTCAACTTCACGATCTGCCAGTAAACCGGTACCTTTAGGCGTAGTGGCCGTGGGAGTAGTGACTCCGACTGGGATAGTCAAGGCGTTGGCTTTCGTTGATAGTGGATCCGACACCACTCTGGTGAAAGAGCGGTTTGCCGACAAACACCAACTGGCTAAAGGTGCGACGCCGTTGGCAGTGAGCACGGTGGGCGGAACACAGGTAATGACTGCCGGTAGATTAAGGCTGCAACTCATCTCTCTAGACACTAACGAGGAAATTGAACCAACGGAGGCATTCACGTTAGCGGATCTCCCCATGCGAGCACCAAGGTCGGTGAACGCAATCTTGACTCGATGGCCCCACCTGCAGGATGTAACCGTTGTAGACTGGGAAGATGATGAAGTGGATCTCCTCATCGGATGCGACGTGCCAGAGGCGCATTGGGTGCTTGACCGAAGAGTGGGCGACCGCCAGGCACCTTATGCCGTACGCACGGCTCTGGGATGGATGTTATACGGCCCAGTAGGGGTACGTGGTTCCGTGAATTAATTATCCGCCGAAACGGACCGCATAGAGTATCATCTGCAGTGGCTGTATGAAAAGGAGTTTCATGACATTGGAGACGAAAGACCATCGTTGTCTCAAGAGGATCACTTCGTTTTACAAACGGTGGAACAAGGCACTGGAGGCCTTAAAACCAGTTTGAGATTCCCTTCCCATGGCGCAAATCGGTCGACTCGTGGGCTGACAACAGAAATTATGTTCTCCAACGATTACTGCGACTAAATGACAGCTTTATTCGAGACCAGAATCTGTGGGAACGATACGCGGATTTAATGAAGCGAAACGAAGATCTCGGCTTCTTTGAAAAGGTGCCTGTCAACACCGACAGAAAAAGGGGTATCTGGTATCTACCTCACCATCCGGTTATCAACCCCAAGAAGCCCAATAAACTGCGGGTGGTTTTCGACTATGCGGCCAAGTTTCAGGGCAAGTCGGTAAAGGATCGCCTAGTACAGGGGCCTGACTGGACCACACCACTGATCGATGTTTTGTGCCGTTTCAGAGTGGGTAAAGTGGCTTTGTCTGCTGACATTAGGGAAATGTTCCATCAGGTGAAGATTCCGGTACGAGAACGAGATGCGTTGCGTTTCCTGTGGTGGGATGGGAGCGACCGGGACAACGCAGTGGTGAATTATAGGATGACCGTCCACCCCTTCGGAGCCATATCGTCACCATTTCGTGCCAACTACGCCCTCCGAGAATCAGCGAACAAACATGGCGATCTGGTACATCGGACGGTGGTAGAAATCGACAGTAGAAACTTCTACGTCGACGACTACCTTGGGTCATTCGATGATGTGGAATCAGCTCTAGAGCAGTTCAGGGGCCTGACGAGATTGCTGGAAGAGGGCGGCTTCTTTCTAACTAAATGGATGTCGAACGCTTCAGAAGTGCTGAAGGTCATCCCGTATCACGAAAAGGCCGAAAAGGTAAGAGATTTGGACGGCTCTCCGCTCCCTACAGAACGCCCTTTAGGGATACAATGGGACGCGGAAACGGACGATTTTGTTTTCGAACTGAACGTTCCCGAGCTGCCAATAACCCGTCGTGGCATACTATCTGCCGTCTCAAGTTTGTTCGACCCGCTCGGTTTCGTCTCACCGTGGCTGCTACCCGGAAAGATCTTGCTGCAGCGGCTGTGCCGTAAGAAAGTTGATTGGGACCAGGCACTGGACCGAGGGGACCGGCTGGACTGGGAAGAATTTCTGAACACCTTGAAGAAATTAGGGGACATAAGAATCCCACGATGTTTGACTCCTGGCCATACGGCACGGACTGGAGAATTACATGCTTTTTCCGATGCATCCGAAGTCGGTTATGGAGCTGTGGTGTACGGACGATGGTGCGCAGGAGATGGACAATATACCACGAGGATCCTGTTCGCCAAAGCCCGCGTTGCTCCACTGAAGTCGGTCTCAATCCCACGCCTTGAACTCAGCGCAGCCGTGTTGGCAGTCAGGGTTGTGCAAGCTGTGAAGAGATGTTTCGATCTCTACATTTGGTCGGTGAGCTTCTGGACGGATTCAACGATAGTACTTTACTATATCAACAACGTCAGGAGCCGGTTTAGTACTTTCGTTGCTAACCGGCTCACGATTATCCACGATGAATCGGCCACGCACCAGTGGAGTCATGTCAGGTCTGGCGATAATCCGGCCGACCTGTGCTCCCGAGGTGCAAACAACTTCAGGCAACTGGACACGTGGACGAGAGGGCCAAACTTCCTGCAAGTGCCCAAACAGGACTGGCCCGTGTTCGAATTAAAACCCCCTACGGAATTGGAACTGGAGATCAAAGGCGTAGTGATAGCAACCAACGTCGTCGAAGCGTCGTCCATTTTATCGCGACTGGTCAGGTTTTCTTCCTGGATGAAGACGCTTCGTTCGCTAGTTTGGTTAACCAGGTTCAAGATAAGTTTACTAGTCATTGAAGGGCTACGGCCCTCAGGTCGGATACCGGTCGGCCCGATAGGTCCCGATGAGCTACAAGCGGCAGAGTACGATATTTTCAGAATGATACAACGCGAGGCTTTCGCCCGAGAACTCAAGAGGGCGGAAGAAGTGGGGCCGACCAATGAAGGCATGCCATCTCCAAGAGGCGAGCTGAAGCGTTTAAACCCCAAACTCATCAACGGACTGCTGCGGGTGGATGTTAGGCTGACCAACGCCCACCTGAACTTCGACACAAAGTATCCTATGCCGCTGCCTGCGAGACAACCTGTAGTAGAGCTAATGATTCAACACGTCCACGCCGTGGAGGGACATGCCGGGGAAAGTCACGTGACGAGCGTCATCCGAAAGCGTCTTTGGTTGTTGAGAGGACGAGAGACTGTAAAACGCGTAATCCGACGGTGTGTGCAATGCAGGAGACGCAATGCCACAGCAGGCAAACAGCTCATGGCCCCACTACCAGAATGCAGGGTGACTACGGGCTGGTGGCCGTTCAGTGACACCGGGTTGGACTATTTCGGACCCTTGTGGATCAAGTGCGGGAAGAGATTAGAAAAGCGATATGGATGTATCATGACGTGCATGGAGTCACGCGCGGTACACCTAGAAGTCGCACATTCGATGACGACCGATTCGTTTCTACGGGCCTTGCAGAGATTTATCAACCGAAGAGGTGTACCGGCCGATATATACTCAGATAATGGATCGAACTTTGTGGGCGCTCAACGGGAATTGCAGCGTTGGCACAAGAACATAAACAGGGACGAACTGCAGAATCGAACCGTGGCCTACGGCATACGATGGCATTTCAACCCCCCACAGGCTAGTCACCGAGGTGGCATATGGGAACGCATGATCCGGTCCGCCAGACGGATATTGCTGTCAATCATGGAGCAGCAGCCGCCCGACGACGAGACGCTGAACACCGTCATGACTGAGGTGGAGCGAATCCTGAACAACCGCCCCCTGGTTCCAGTATTGAACGGCGACCCCACCCATCTGGCGCTCACCCCGAACGACTTATTGACGTTAAGGTCGAACGAGGGTTTCCAAGGGCCGGTAAGCCTTCGTGGGAGCTACCTCCACGGATGGAAGCAAGCGAACTATCTTGTCAAGGTCTTCTGGAGGCGATGGCTGCAGGAGTGCCTACCGGCTTTGCAGACTCGACAGAAGTGGCTGGTGAAAACAAGACCATTCAAAGTTGGGGATATGGTCATGATTGCCGACGAACGCGCATATTTCAGCACTTGGTCTTTGGGAGTAGTGATGGAAACCATCGAAAGCACTGACTGAATGATAAGAACGGTGAAGGTGAAGACAGCTAAAGGAGTGCTCATTCGTGACACACGCAGTATTAACCTACTCGAGAGCGAAGACTGAGGAGCTGATAACCCTGAGGCCTAGTAAACCTTTTTCACACCGGTAATCGAGGTGGATAAAGAAACACCATATATACCACACAATCTCCGTCAAAGACGTTGAGGTGCTCGCGGTCCTTTCGTTGACATTACAGAAGGTTCATCCCGATATGTGGTGATGAGTGCGATTCCATTATACATCCCGATACATACACGCATGCACGATGCACTCTACATCCCGTAAACCCATCATACATGTGACAGTGTTCTTTGTCTGCCTTTTGTTGACGCTACCGAATGCCCCTTGCATATGTGGAAGTAGCGGAGCTCAGGTCACACACACATGCTACATTTACTCGTTTTCTTGCCACGCGATCTTTTGTTGACATTGCAGAAAGTCCTCCTTTGATGTGTAGTCATACCTGTGATTTCATTGTAACCCCGGCACACACACACACTCAAGCACGTACATCCAGGACCGGACGGCCCCTTACGAGGACAACGTCTATGTGACCATTCACGCCCGCCATCGGTCATTTGGTCTTGTGGAAGATGTAGACTAGCCTCACGTCTCTGTATCCAATGGATTAGGTGCGACCAGTAGTAGAACGTCGACGACGAGCATTAGACGAGCGCACTGACAGCAGGGCCTAGGCAGGTAGGAAGAACCAGTACCTTTATACCGAACCTTTGGCTCTGCTAAGGATCCAGGAGGATTTTGGTGGGCGGTGTAACAGCCGGTCGTGAAAAATCCCCCTTTTTCCCTCGCGATTCAGTGTTTTTCCCAACATCACTCATTTCCATACACTATTGACTTGTCTTTACGAACTGGTTGTTTTTCTGGACCAATTGTTGTTTGTTCGCGCCCAGAGCGCTACTTTGGCACACCCTTGTTCAGGACCTGCGTGACGCACGTGCTGCCTGCTCACACGCTGCTATTCGGTTTCTCGTTGTTGAGTCCTTGTGACCGTATTATTGAGGTTTGTATATTGTTTATGTCATTGTTTATTTTAATAATCTAGTATCGTAGAATATCACGGATAATCGTCTTCTGATTTCGGGATCCGTTGCGAATTTGGCTACGCATTGCTCAAACGTTCGTAACAATCTGGTATTCTCCCTAATATGCTGATGCAACGCATTATCATGCAGCCATTCTAAGTAGGTTTGCTCCTCCGATCCCGGCACGCGGACCTCAGCCACCCAGTCGATGTGCGGAAGATTGAAGCCACCCAGTATGAGGGTCTTTTGTGCGTCCTTAACTAGTTCAGTCAAAGTCCGCATTAATCAAACGTCCTCTTCGTGGTTAGTGCTTGGTGCCCTGTAGACACAGACAACGTTAACCCTTCTGCCTGGAAGGTTGATCGTAACGGCGCATAGCTGTATATTGCGAGTGCACACCTTGGTCTGGGACTCGAGGTGGTTTGCACCTGACCTAACGAGGATGGCTACTCCACCACCAATTCGATCTTGTTCCCGATCCTGTCTGTAGACTGCAAAACCGTTACTCATTAGGCTTGGCACATGGTCTTCTTCAGAAAGCCGCGTTTCCGTGACGGCAACTATTGACGCTTCCTGCTCGTCAGCGGTTTTGGCGAGTTCCGCCCATTTGTTTCTAATACTACACGCGTTAGTATATAACACCACCGCGTTTGCTCCGCCGCCTAGGCGTCTCTTGCTATTCACCCCTGACTGTTTCTCAGGCGCAACGCCTGAGATGATGACACGTTTTTTGCTTCGGATGTCCCCACTGGGGTGCATGAAGCCGACTGATGGTCGAGAATTTCCGACGACTCCCAATCCATCTCTATAGGAGTGGCCACAACATCCAGACTGGCGGAGGTCGTGCTGTCATCTATCTTCGGACAGTACTGCAGATTTTCGTCTTCCAGCGCATCTCCAATTACAACTATTCCCAACCCCGTACGCGGCTTCTTTACTACTGTCGGGGTCGGGGCCTGAGAGCCGAGTACGTCATTCCGCTGAACTTGTTTGTTTCTCACCAGCGCCCTGGCTGATCGAGCAAGGTTACCTCCCGGGGCTAGACCACCAGGCCTTACCCTATGCTCGTCCGGCACAATCTGGTATCTGCCCTTGGTAATCTGAGCCACTATCGCTGCCCTCGCCAGTAGTCTATCCCGGGTGGTCTCATCAGCGAACTCCACCAGTATTGGTCTCGCACGAAGTTCGCCTTTGTTCCCCAGTGGTGACTTCCATGTCCCCACTCTGTGCACCCTTCTTAGAGTAGGAGGGTACGGAAAACCTGCGATTCGCAGTATGTCGCAGACCCTCCTCCTGTCTACGTCCCTCCTGGTCTTCGATTCCCTTATAAAGGGTTCTTCCTGGTTTAGGATCATAAGCCTGTGGCTTGAGACCCTGCCCATCAACAAGATCTGCCTCTGCAGGTCCTTCACCTTGTTTTCTAATACCAGAAGAGCAGGGTCATCCATCCTAGCCAACCCATTTTTCGCTCTATTACAGTCGCCCTTCTTTTTGACCTGCCTTGCCCTTCTCGGCTTCTGCTCCATCAACTGGTCCTCGTCGGTCCGCTTCAAAGGAGTTGAAGCAACGACCGCCTGGCAAGCTCTCGGAACTGGTCCATTCTCTCGGATGATTGTCCTCTCGGGTGTTGATACTACTTCCGCAAACGACTTACTACAACCCGCTTGCGGTGGTTTGGGGCTTACAACTGAAATACTACTTGGTGGGCGTTGGTCCTGCCCTTGGGCCTGCAGTTTAAAGGCCAGACTGGCAGCCCCCTTGAAAGGGACACAGACCCATTCAGCCGATGAGTTCTGTTTATAAAGCACATAGACGTCCCTTGCTATCCCTGAACACCTTGGGTGGGCCCATCTCTTGCCGATCTCGCACTCTATACCATTTCACACACGTTTTTCGCACTTGGGTGCTAGACACGGGTCGGAAAGGCGTGTCATACCGAAGACCCCCAAAACGAGGGCGAAAACAACTCAAGTGCTCTTTACCCAAACACAAAATACGCACTCTGACACTAGCAGGTAAATCCCGCTAACACAAAAAACAAAAACAAAAGGAAAGATTAGAAGCGAGGAAAGATCGCCTCAAAAACCAGCGAACACTACTCGGCAATACTACGAGGAGAATAAAAATATTCTCCGGATAAAGCGCACCTTAAATGCAATTATGATACGCTCGGTATTGTGAATTAAACTAGGTTAATTCACAAAACTATTCAAAAGCTCAGTTCAAAGACGAGAGCACAATGAACTCAAACCGCGCCGCCCTTACAGAGTTCAGACCCACTGCCGGACGGTGCTCCTACTCGCATATGCGCACACTTGTCGGTGTTGACTGGCAGTGACCACAGATCTGACCATATCTCAAAGGCTTTGATGCCCTCCTGAAGAACGAGCTCGTCTGCATTTGATGTAATCATGCGCCAGATCTTATGGTCGTCAGCGTAGATGAGACACGGTGTTTATTTTGTTTTCGCTGCCAACCCCCCCCCCCCCCCCCTCGCTTTTTTTCACTCTCATTTCAGGTCGGTGAGTCCGATAGAAGATTAAAGATTTCCTCGAGAACCGGGACAATTGGGCTCAAAGCCTCGAACCCGTGTAGTACTTCAAGACTTCAAGACAACTAGAATGGTGGCTGGGCAAAGGGGGTTTAACTACACACAGCGTCTCCGTGCCCTAGACCTATTCTCGATGGAAAGACGGCGCATTCGCGGGGATTTGATAGAAACCTTCAAGGTAATGAAAGGACTGTCAGGAATAAGTCGAGAAGACCTTTTTTCTCTGATCCCCGAGAGAGGCACAAGGGGGCATAGCCTTAGATTACAAAGGAAACATTCGAGGCTCCAAATTAGGGCGAAGTACTTCTCAAATAGAGTGGTACCCTATTGGAATAAGCTCCCGGAAGAGGTCATAAATACCACAACCGTGAAGGCTTTTAAGAAAGCAGTAGACCTATGTTGGGTGGCAGTATACCCCGAGTTATGTTAAGCAGCTTTTAGGGTCAGATGCAAATTACTTATTGTTTCCACCTTACTCTGCCAGGGCTGATACTGCACAAAATTTCTGCCTTTCAGAAAAAGAAAATCACGCAGTGTTGGGAGCTACGGAAACGCGCCGACAACACAACTATCTGGACACACGATTGGCTCTAGCCACACCAAGTCCTGTGCAAACTGAACTGAACTGAACTGAACTACTTGACCAGAGGAATGCGTGCGTAAGTACCTACAGGAGTTAAACAGCCACAAGTCAGCGGGCCCATATGGCATTCATCCAGCTATCATCAAGCCGTTGGCGGATATCATAGCTCCATCGGTATGCAGATTGTATAGATCGACGTTGGACCAGGGAAATCTGCCTCAGGACTGGAAAGTCGCGGCAGTCGTGGCAATACATAAGAGTGGGCCTAAGTCGGATGTGCAGAACTACAGGCCGGTAAGCCTAACTAGCATTCTCTGTAAAGTTCTCGAGAAGATCATCCGTGCCCATATCTGCCAGCACTTACTGCAGCACTCCATGCTAAGCCCGGCGCAGCATGGATTCCTGAAAAATAGATCTTGCCTCACCAATCTCCTGTGCTACTTAGATGAAGTAACTCGACGACTGGACGAAGGTAAGCATGTTGAGGTATGTTACCTCGACTTTAGCAAGGCGTTCGATTCCGTTAATCATCGTCTTTTGCTATGCAAGATGGAGACTTTCGGGATAGGTGGGCCAGTATATAGGTGGCTGGAGGACTTCCTCTCCCACAGGACGCTTTATGTCAAAGTGGGGGACAGGTGCTCCAGTTTGGTGAACGTCACCAGTGGTGTACCTCAGGGATCCGTCCTAGGCCTGGTCCTATTCTTGTTATTTATTATTGACCTAGCATCCACTCTTCAATCGCCCAGCTTTATTTTTGCGGATGATGTGAAGATTGTTGGATCTAAGGGTAGGGCGGACTTGGGCAGGGAAATAGGTGCCGTCCTAAACTGGGCATACAAATGGGACTTACCTCTAAACGCTCAAAAAAGCCATTTGTTGTCAAGGGCAACAGAGAGCCTAACTGTCGCTCATGATCAAGGGCTGTTCACCGTAGTGGCAGCCAGTAGGGTTTAAGACCTGGGGATCATCATGAAAAGTGACTTTAAATGGTCGGAGCAGTGCAACGCTGCTGCGCATAAGGCTCGTGGGGAGCTCTTTAGACTGCGATCAGCTTTGTCTTGCCGGAAGCCGGAGGTATTCGTACCTATTTACATGGCTATAGTACGACCTCACTTAGAAGGTAGTGTGCAGGCTTGGTCACCCTTCTACAAAAAGGACGCCGCCTGCCTCGAGAAAGTCCAACGTCTCGCCACGCGAATGGTTGAAGGGCAGAGGGGTAAGACTTACGAGCAGAGACTCTTTGACCTGAATCTTTTCTCGTTGGAAAGGAGGAGAAGTCGAGGAGATCTCATAGAAACGTTCAAGGTAATGAAGGGCTTTTCTGGCCTTAGACCAGATAGTCTATTCCAATTGGCCGTAGACTCCAGAACAAGGGGACATGAAAAGAAGTTGATAAAAGCCCGATCTAGGTTGATGGCTAGATCGCACTTCTTCAGCAACAGGGTTGTGAACAGTTGGAACGGTCTGTCTGGTGAAATGGTAGATCTGCAGACAGTCCAATCCTTCAAAGGTGCCCTTGATCGCAAGTGGTAAGAGATCTTTCCTTGTAGTGAGCCTTAAGAATATCAACTAGATGGATGACGGGTAGCACTGTGATCCTTCTGGAGTATGTTTTAGCAGACTTTTTCCCTCATTGCATACAGTCTCAGTGAACGCTCACGATGCATAATGTCTCTCGCGGTTGGTGTGCGATGAGGTTTTCCGTTTCCCTCTCAGTTTTAGCGGGGATTCGATCAAATACACTCGGCAGTGGTGGGTGCATAACTGGTGTGCATACCATCGAAGGGATTCTGGATGCTCGATTGGCCGTGGCCATTACCTGTCCTGTGCAAACTGAACTGAACTGAACTGAACTGAACGTGCTACCTCAGTGACCTTGTGGCCGGAGCTCTGCGCTTGTGACCGAAAAATGGGCAAGAAAACTAAGAAGAATAGGTTCAACAAATCTGTCGATGTTGATGTGGTTTACTCAAGCAACACCGTAAGTTCCAGCTGTTATTATATTGTCAGATAGCCGAAGTGGATCCTGCTGATAGTATGGCAGAGTTGAAGCTTTCGAAAGAAAAAGCTGAGGAAGTTCAGAAAATCAGAGCGAACCTTCCAACTTTTTCTCAGGGAAGCCTATTGGAGGATGAACTTGCAAAGCTTCCTACTGAGAAACCATTCAGGGCATTTGTTTACAACATGGCCTACTCGGCTACGGAGGATGATATTGCTGAGTAGGTGATCACGTTTTCCCCTTATTTTCCCTTAGATTTTTCGCCCCCTTGCAGATAACCAAAATCAACTTGGTTAGCGGTGAAGGTGGCTCCCGTGGATTTTGTTTTGTAGATTTCGAAACGCAGGATGATTTGGCAAAGGCGCTCATGCGGCGTGATTGTCAACTTGCCGGTCGTCAAGTGAACGTACGCATTGCAGAGCCAAGCAACGTAAGTGTTCTAGCCAAAGTAATCTCGAAACAATAGTCGGTGACCAACTCTGGTTCGATGCAATGTAATGTATGGTTTTCATATCCGTTTGAGTTTCTTGGTTATCCATGTGTGATAATTCAGTTGAATGCAGAAAACCACTGGTGGTATTCGAGTGGTTTGGCGCGTTTGATTACCACCTTGGCAGTCGGCGGTTCGAATCACCGCCATCACCGGTTACATTGGTGTTAGACAGTATATACTGTCTACTGGAATATTCGCCTGTCGTCTGGCTCGTCATCACGCCTGACCTATTGGGACATTATGTGGTTCTCCACTCGAATTCTCAGTGTCTGGTTGCCGGTTGTCCTTATTAGTGCAGTAGGCCTTCGTCACTATGGGCTATGGACCCCTTCAACTGCACTCATGCGCAAGGTTGTGATAGAAAAGTGCACTACATTCCTAAAATTGAAAGTAAATCTGGCCGCATGGCTTCCATAACTTCTACAGTAGCCTCAACTTGAGAAGGAAATTATTGCTTTTAATTTATTTTTCTGTTGGTTGCTGATACCCAGGTAGCACACTGCCCACAGTGCTATGGGGAAGTGTGGGCAACTGAAGGTAGAAATATATACATATGTACATATAAACAGTAACGCCATAGACCGTGGTGAAGGTCATCGTTTGAGCAGATATTTACTGTGTTGAATTTATCGTCTTAGAATTTATTTGTTGTTCATTGTAGCCATTAGTTCGCAATCACAACACAAATTACAGTAAAATTTCTTACACAGTCGATCATTATTGGTATTGTTCATTTACAGGTTGAAGACTCATAAGAATTACCTGGCCCCGTTTTACTGTCTACATTTAACATTGGTTTTCTTCGAGTTGAATTTGTCTGTATAGAGTGCGTAAACATTAGCCCGTCAGGACGCCCATACGAGCCCATGTGTTGGGGGCGGCGCTACCTGGGCCCATATAAACATGCCCACAATTCGGAAAAACAGCCCGGGAAATTGGTGCCCTCTTCACGGGTCCCAGGTAAATCTTTCCGTTGCTTTACTTAAACCTATGCAAATCTCTCTGTCTCGTCATTCCAAACCACTACTTCGCCAACTATCGTCGTCGTGCAGCTTTAAACAGCAGAGCAAACCTCACTGACCACTGCCTTTCTCATTGAATTGCACAGGGAGTGGACCCACATGAATGAGAAACGAAAAGAACGCCCTAATAGGCAACATACGGAATACGCAATTTCGCTGTGTAAACGCACACTGATCAGTCATGCTTATTCGACAGAGAGTGACAAAACGATCGCCACTGTTCGTGGTTTGCTGCCATATCCTTCAGTGTCTCCAGCCAACTTATTGCGGGATCTTTTGGACCCCAACCACGGAGATGCGAGGCATTTACTTTTCCCAAGTTCGTTGTACATTTACTCATTCCTCGCTGCCACGTGATTTGTTGACCTCCATGTGGCTTCTTCCATTTCTGAGGAGTAACGGGAAACAGGGCATGATACGGGAGACGTCTTCGCCATACCCAACACGTGCCCCAACCAACGAAGTCTACTAAGCTGAATACGCTGCAACAGAATATTCTCCAAACTGGTACCCAGTACTCAATTTCTGAACTCAGCACTGCTCACTCGGTCATTCCATCCAATCTTGGCGATAAAACACAAACAGTGGTGGTTGAAAACCTCAAAGCGACGGACATCGCCCGCACGCAGACTCTATGTCTCGTAACCATAGCACAAAACTAAACGCACCGCGGCATGGTAAACACGACCCTTCAACCTCAGTGAAATACCACTTCGGCACCATAGGTGCTTCAGTCCAGCGAAAGCCGCTCAAGCCTTGGATATCCGCGTGCTCACCTCTACTACAGTGCTCCCATCCGTCGTCACATTTCTGCCGAGGTAGGTGAAGTGGTCGACGACTGCCAGCACCTCCCCATCGAGCATCAAGCTCGGAATCGTTGACGTCCAGTCTTGTAACATCACCTTGCACTTTGAAGGTGCAAAGCGCATGCCGAATGGAGCTACAGCTCTCGCAAGTCTATCTAGTGCACGTTGCGCATGTTCCGTGCATTCGAACAAGCAGACAACGTCGTCCGCGTAATCTAGGTCACAGATTCTCACTATATCCTAGCTAGATGCCCACATCCTGGAGATCTCGCAAGGCATTTTCCATTATTTCGTCCATGACGAAGTTAAACAAGAATGGAGGAATTGGACATTCTTGTCGATCACCGCTCGTCGTATCGAATGGACTAGGTAGTTCACTATAAACCCTTATGCGGCCAAAAGCATGAGAGTTCGACGACCTCAGCAGATTCACCATCTTCTGCGCCATGCCTTTTCGGTGAAGAGCACTGAGTGGCGCTGTCCGGTCAACTGAATCGAAGGCGCCCTTCAGGTCAAGGAAAACCATTATTGTTGGTCAGCGGTGTGCGTGCCGCGCCTCGAGTGTTTGACGAAGAGTAAAAATCTGGTCGATGCATTCTCGATCTGGGCGGAATCCAGCCTGTTGTTCGCGACTGTTCCTCTCGCGAGGCGGTGTAAGACGGCGCAGCAAAATCTAGGCTAACACCTTTGTGACTCGAAATTAAGCTAATCCCACGATGATTACTAGTCAGTGCTCTAGTATCCATGCTGCGGTGTCCCCGGTAAGCGACGCGCCCTGTACCCCTCCAGATGCTGGAGTGTCAAGAATGATAACGGGACCCCTTCACCTCCGAAAGACCCTCCTAATGAGATGCTGGAACGCGAGAACTCTCACGGACATTCGAAGTCAGGCAGCGGCTATGCGCACACCACGACTATCAAGCGGATACTGTGTGATTATCCGAAGTCAGACTAGGCGGTATCGGTTTTCTTAACATCAAGGTTCCCGGCGCAGAAAGCCATTATTGGCTTTATCAGTGGCATAGAAACGCCGGGCCAACAAGGAGTAACAGCAGATTTAAGTCATCGCACCAGCTCCACTTTGCTCTCTTGACAAACGATATCATTTAGAATCGCAGTGGCGCGTTTCAACGGTCAACCAGTCAACTTTACCGTGGTTGCCATCTACGCTCCAACCCCATCATCGGATACTAGCGCGAAGGACAAATTCTACAGCAGTCTTCAAACGGTGGTGAATTGCATTCCCAGAAGGGATGTGCTTATCATAGCGGGTGACTGGAATACTCGGACAGGCGCGCAAGATGTCTTGACATTACACGTTCTCGGGAAATTCAGCCAGGGTCAGCGCTGTGAAAACAGAGATACGCTTATCAGTTTCCCCGATATTTACCGGTAGTTCATAACCAACACGCTTCCAGCACCCTAGAAGGCGTCTACCCACATGGTATTCCAGTGACAGTAGGACAGCTCGCCAGATTGACTTCGTGTTAATCCGGTCGCGATGGTTTTCTTCAATAAAGGAATGCAGGTAGTACTGCGGCGCTGAGGCAAGCAACAAGGGAGGACCAGATCACGTGCTGGTACGCGCGAAGCTTCGCTTTCGTCTAGTGAGCCGATTAAGGGCAGCTTCTCCGATACGTCTCAGCGTGGAGCTGCTAAAGTTCCGGGAGAAAACGGAAGCTCTAACGAAGGAAATTGAACTGCAGTTGTCAACTGATACGCCCACCTCACACCACACGATGGAATCGGTCTACCTGCTGTGGGCTAAGCTGAAGGTGGCAGCACATCAAGGCACAATAGGCGAATTAGGATTCACGAAAAACCGCTATAATGACTGGATATCTCATGATACTACTCGTCTCTCCACTTTACTAAAGATGCTTGTTTACCCGGCCTTCCAGAATATCAACCCCGCTCCAGAAAGTAAGATCGACGCAGTTACTGGCCCGAAATCGCCGATAAGATGGAAACTGCAGCCAGTGCTTGTCTCTTCACAAACCTCGTTCGCTTCATATGATCGACATCGAGTAAAAGACAACCTATCTTGCGCGATTCCGCTGGTGTGCCCATCCCTTATGTGGATGGTAAAAGAACTAAGTGGGTAGAACATTTCAGCCACCAGATGGACCGATAGATATCGATTCGACTTCAGCTCCCCGATATAGCACCAACTGTGATTCTCCGGCATTAGAAAAGACAGCGAATGCGATTGGTCTTTTAAAATCTGGCAACTCCTGCGGTGAAGACAGAATCCTTGCAGAAATCTACAAGATATGCCTTCCGGTGGTAACCGGGCCACTTCGTACCCTTTTCTGCTTGATTTAGGAAACTGAAAAATGATCATCTGATTGGAATACCACGGTTCTGCTTCCATTTCCCAAAAGGTGATAAAACGGCGTGTGGAAACTACCGTGGTATCAGTCTGTTAGATGAAGCTGCAAAAGCGTTCGCCCAGCTCGTGCTGAATCGAGGCATGCACGTACACGGCCCAGTCAGGGAGGCTTTCGTCCAGCCATTGGATACGTGGACCAAATATTCATCCTCCGAAGGATACTGGAACACCAACACAAATTCCAGCGCCTTACCTCTGCATGGTTCATAGACTTTCGCGCTCAGATCGTGAGTCATTGTGGAAGATAACGCTTGCAGACGGCGTCCTATTCAAAGTGATCAGTCTGACAAAGTTGTGTTATGCTGGGACAAAAGCACGTGTTTGAGTTTACGGTGAAGGGTCTTGTCCATTCGAACTGGAGTCAAGAGTACCAGGAGGTGCCCATTGTATCCGGTGCCGTTCAACTTTGCTGTGGATTGGGTAATGCAACGCGCAACGGACGGTTATCAAGACGTTTGAGTTTCCTCAGGCTGCAGTTTTACGGACCTTGAATTTAAAGATGACGTAGTGGTGCTCAGATAGGACCTGACCACCTTACGAGCGGCCCTTGGTCGGATAAAAAGATATGCTTCGGAGATTGGTCTTGGGATCAATACCAGCAAAACCAAACTGTTCGTAATACCCATCAGCCATGCAAACCGAGCCCTACAACTGAATGACCAGTCAATAGAAACAGTCTTAGATCTGAAGTATCTTGGCTCCAGTATCTTGTCAAACGGGCAAGCCGCAGACGATGTCAAACGGCGCATTGACGCGACCCGAATCGTGTTTCTACAGTTCCGAAACACTTTCTGGCGACGAACCAAGATTAACCTTAAGACCAAGCTCAGGGTGTTCATTGTCTCAGTCCGAACGATCTTACTATATGACTGCGAAACCTGGCGATTCAGAACTCAGGATATCAGGCGACTTGAAGTTTTCGATCACTGGTGCCTCAGATCTATTTTCGAAGTAAGATGGTGACAGAATCTCGAATGAAAACATTCGCAATCGCTGCTGCATCGCCCGTCTTTCAACACACATAGAACTTCGCCGACGGCAGTGTTTGACCAGGTACTCCGTAAACCTAACAACGCCCTAGCCAGCGGCTCCCGGACTTTTCGTCGCCGGAAATTTGGTCGCTAGACACTTGGTCGAGTGAACATTTGGTCGCCGGACTTTTGGATGACTTAATTACGCCATATTCACTTGAGTCTGTCAAATTCGCACTCTCAAAAAGTAGAAGAAACCCGGTCCCAAACCTTTTTTCATTGGCTTTCAACCTTGAAATATAATACTTCCAAAATTTCACAGTCTGTATAATGTTCCGTTATCGCGCAAACCAACCTCAGTCTCTTAAAAGTAGCACCGAATTGATTAAGACAAGGCCAATGATGAATCCTGTTTTGCCTGCCGCATGTAATTGTTTAGGTGAGTCATTTTGTTCACATACTGAGGTACTCAAGTGGATCAAGTGTCTATCGCCTCAAAAAGGACAGGCTTGAATTCCAGATTCACCAGGCACTGCCGTGGTAGACCGCACTACCGTTTCAGCTGACCTTAGTTTCAAGCCTTCGGCTTTAGGAATTCCGGTGTAAAGCCGTTGTGAGATCATAACGGTCAAAAGAATTTGACAGTAATGCATCCGCATAACAGCACAGCCCAAGCCCTTTTGCTTACCGATTCGTGATCAATGTATGTCTTGATAACTCCGGATTACCAAGCGGTAATCATAAATCCCGAGAATAGCCAAGGGGACGGGCTACGCCTAATCCACTTTTTGAGGATGTGATATTTGAAAGACTTAAATAAATAAAGCGTAATTCAATCATCCAAATGTCCGGACACTAGCCAGCATTGTCGTGGCACTATATCCCTGCCCAGACCGGCATCGCCGACGAGGAGGACAATTGAAAGCCTGGTTGGATACCGTTTTTGAAGACATAAACCATCTTAGCCTTTGTATGGTGTACGGCACTCGCCAGTAGAAATCGAGCTGGATAGACATCTGTAAGGGCCTTGCTACCAACCGTTCAGCATGGACAACCGCCATCAGGGATATTCCTGAAGCCGGCTTGTCCTCTCTAAGGAGCCAGCCACAGTGAAGTAAGTTCGACGCCGACATTCTGAAGATCTCGCAAAGTATTCTCCATTGTCTCTTCGATGACGAAGTTAAACAGGAATGTTGAAATGAGATACCCTTACCGAAAACCGCTGGTAGTTTCGAACAGACTGAGTAGTTCACCGTAAACTCTTACACGGCCAGAAGTTTGGGAGTACAGTAATCTCAGTGTATTCACGAACTTCTGCGGCTTACCTTTTCGGCGAAGAGCACTAGTGGTGCTGTTTGATCAACTTAATGGGAGGCGCCTTTCAATTCGAGGAAAATTATTATTGTCGGTCGACGATATGCGGTACGCGTTCCATGTAATCGGCGAAGAGTAAAATTCTGATCGATGCATCCTCGACCTGGGTGAAATCCGGCCTGCTGTTCGCTGGCGTTCCTCTCGCTAGCCGGTGTCAGGCAGCGCAGCAAAAGTGAGATTAATACATTAGTGACTATCGGAATTAAACTGACCCCGCGATGATTACTACAACCATTGACTGAAGACCTGCATCGCAGTTGTGTTAGAGAAACACCGTGATTTATAGGAAAGTGCACGTTATATAAGTTTACGTACTACGCTCATCAACAACTAGGGTGTGTTCATTCTTGTTGGTTCGGTTGGTTGGTGCTGTATTTTCGTCTTGTACTCGTCGTTGGCATCTGCAAAGGAATTTTTAGGGAATCAGTAAGTATATATATATATATATATATATATATATATATATATATATATATATATATATATTATAGATAAGTCGAGGCGTACGCTGAGTTGTAAAACGTTTATTGTGACGTTTCGATCCAAACTAGGACTCGTTGTCAAACGTGAGTGAATGAGTGTGTGAATATATATATATATATATATATATATATACTTACCGACTTCCTTTGCAGATACCAGTAGCGTCTACGGGACGAAAACACGCCCGACCGGTTAAACCAACAGGAATAAACATGCTGTGCTTGTTACTGAGCGTAATTCAAATTTGCCTGTGTGCATTCCCTGACAAATTGTGCTCTTTTCAAACATAATTGTACCAGCAGTTGTTTATTTAGGTAAAGCAACGGGAAGTTTTGTTTGAAAGCCGTAAAGTGGGATCTAATTTCCCGCTCGTTTTCCCCCCGACTTATTGGGCATGCTCAAATGAACTTCGTATGGGCGTGCTGCTTGGGTGCTGCAGCTGGCATGGGGATAGCCCTTTCTTTACCGGGAATAAACAACTTACTGACAAGACATTGGCCACTATGAGAACTGTTGAATAGTGCGATATCGCTGTGTGCTATGGGCTATCTGTACCTCACTACACAGTAGTCACACCCCTAAAAGCACTGAAGCCGATCTGTCGCTTCGTTTTTAGCCTCGCTGCTTTTCAGTTGTTGTTGATTAGTCTCATCGTTTAGGTCATCTATCCGTCACTGACAAGAACTGAACTCGGGTTTGTCGTTCTTGCTGCTGATCCTAGCGTGTGCATAGCCGCAATGAAAAGACAAACAGGTCGAGTTATTCTCACGTATGCATTATTACATAAAAGTATCAAACAGACTCGATATATGACCACTGATTAATATGTTTTTTCGACTCCGGAGCCAACGTCGTGAATGTTAAGCAAACGCATGAAGTGTGCTTCAGTGAACCTCGCTGAAGCAAACAACAGATTTCAAAAAGACACGATTAAATGGAACTACTTACTACAGAAAATCTACAATTCAACGGTGTTCTCGTCCCCAAGTAGCATAAATTAATAGAAAACGATGGAGAAATGCAGTTTGCGTTTCTTTGTCACATTCTTTAGAGCCCTCAACCAAACAATGGTGAAATCTTTTGAACTGGAGATAGACCATTTATCATATTTGTTTGAATGATTTTCCTCCGCCGAGTCAGGAATTGTAAACGTGACTAAGGCTGTGTCTTCCTGGGGGTAGCCAATTGATTTGAATACAACCCCTGAGTTATGAAGTTCGATTCTCACTACTGCTTACTACCTCGGTGCTGGACGGTAATTTACTGTTGCTTGGTTCATCGATACACCTAACCTGCTTGAACCTCGTGTAGTTCTCAACCCCAAGTCTCATCAGCATGGTTGCCGCTTATCCTTGATGGTGCACTAAACCTCTCATCATGAAACTGCACCTTAGCTTGATGTGTTGAGTTGCTTGCCTCTGCCACCCAAAGAGCTATACAGAATGGACTTCTTGAGCCGATAATGCAATCATGTCTGACAGGTCCATGGGTAGTGGCCAGACAGAATTCAGTCTTTCTGAACTAGGTTTCGAAAAACACCTGGTTCCAGCCACTGCTCGTGCGGAGAACACCGGCGAATAAACACGGAAAGAAGCACTTTACTTGTCAAAACATACACTAGATGGACTTAGCAGTCGAGTATCTGAAATTTATCTCTGCAGTGAGAGAAGTCACCGCACTTCATTTTGCCCCTATCGTCCGCCAAAGCTGGACAACCCCAGCCCAAAAGATACTGCCCAATCCGCGTTTCGCTTGCTCCATTGGGTGCATGCGGCTGAGGACTGAATCCAGGGAGTGGGTCGATGGCAGAACATCAACGAAGACAAGAGAGGATACGTACAACAACCAGATCTCACTTGACAAGTCAGAATAAGTTCCTCCACAGTTCCCTAAGTCACGTTCATTTGGTTCAGTTCAGACAACCATTAACCATGTACTGGGTTCAGTGGCTTTGGTTTCTATCCCCTAGCAGCAGCCTCAAAAGGTAATGAAAAAAATAGAATGAAAGGGGTAAAAGGAGAACTACAAATAATGATACCAAGTCGATGAAGAAAGTTTGCAGATACAAGAGCGCCACTGGTCGCAGCGTCTAGCCATATCCTTCAACGTATCTAACCATTCATAAGAGGGTCTTTTAGACCCCACCCAGAAAGTCTAACACGTCCTGGCTTGCTTGCTGCAGCGTACACTCGACCCTTGATAGATAAACGGATGTCATGTCGACGCCACAGATGACTGAGGTTGACAAAAGCAAAACGAGCCTTCTGTATACGCAAAGGCACCTCATCCGATATCCAAACTCCGAGTGAAATGCAGCTGCACAAATAACAGAATTTGTCTATCTGGCCTGCAGCCTCTCTAGATACTGAAAGGTTTGGTGTTGGGCCCACCCAGTCCTGCAGCAGCATCTTGCTCTTTGAAGGCGCAAAGTGCACACGTAGTCCGTCAAGCTGTCTAGAACAGCTTGCAACTTACCTGGATCTTCACTTAGAAGAACTATGTCGTCCGCATATTCAAGATATGACACTTTTTAACTGGGGAGAAGTTCAATGAAACTATCCTCACCCGACAAAAGCGCAGTCTTCAGGACCATATAAATCACAAAGTTAAGGGAAGAAAGAAAGAGGGAGCAGCTTTGACGTACACCACTTTTCGTGGCGAACTCGAGTGAAAGGTCACGGTAATCCCAAACTCGGCTTCGGTTATTAACTTAAAGAGATTTTATGATGAGAATGAATTTCTCTGGCATACCCTTCAACGAGAGGCGGCGCCAGAGAACTGTGCGGTCGACTGAGTCGGAGGCCACTTTTAGATCAAGAAAAACGGAGACAATGGGCCTACGGAACGTGTGCGTGTGTCCTAAAATTTGTCGAAGAGTGAATATGTGATCAACACAAACTCGACCAGGTCTGACCCAACTTGATTCTTGCGCGAGCACTGTTCGGGAGCTTTAGATAAGCGGCGGAGAATAATACCGGCGAGCAGTTCGGATGCGACGCTAACCAGACTTATTCACCTGTGGTTTTCACTGGAGGACCCGTCACCTTATAAATCGGTACGATCACCGATTCACACCAACTCTTTCGAACTTGTTCCTTCTCCCATATCGAACCGAAGAGTTTTGTCAACTCCGGTGACGGAGGCAACCCATCCGGTTCGGCAGCCTTATGTCTTCTAAAATAGCTTATCACACGCAGAGCCTCCGTTTCTGATGGAGGACTGGTATCTACAACTAGGGCTGTAGTTATCGCGCTTGTGAGCAAACCTGACGCGGATAAAAGCCAAATAAATCACTTCTGGAAATGCTGTGCCCAGCACATAAGCCGACGCATCTGAGTATAAACCAGAGAGCCGTTGGTCTCTAACCAATTCGCTAACACCTGGTTTTCATGGACCGGCATTACTAGTGAAACGGAAAAGGTTGCGGTGTTTGCCGATGACCGCAGCTTTTTTCATCTCCCGACACTTCGCAATCCACCACCGCTTACGGTCGTTTCTCAGGCTCCGAATCAGTTGGCGTCTAAGACGTCTCCGTGCCTCATCGTATTTGGCATCTGGAGGAATAGATCTGCGGGCATCTAACAGTACAGCTGAGGATGCAGATATCCATTGTTTCTGTGTGTGCCTGGTTGCTAGACCCTGGGGTAGCATCAGCAGCCTCACGTAGGGCCTGTATGATCTGTCTATCGCTCTTCTGGATCCCGGGGCGGATGATTCTGTTTGAAAGGCTGATCGTTAGTTATCATCCAGTAGCAGCTGCAGGGGACTGCTGGTTTTAGCGTCCGGCTACTGACGAGACGTAGGCCGAAACGCGCGCGGACAAGAGCGTGATCAGTATCTACAGACGTGGACCAAAATGATCGACAGTCTTGGATTGATCCACGCCAGCAATATGTTCGATCTGAGTCCAACGCTGTGAAGGCGGAGGAGGACGCCAGGTCAGGCCATGCCGCTTCTTGTGCAACAAATTTGTACTCGCTAGGAATGTCCATAGTCGGAACATAGTTGAATAAGTCGGTCATCGTAATCGGTTTCTCCAGCTGGAACGCCAAATCGGCCTCCTATATTTCTCTCCATCTCATCTAGGCTCCATTTTGAGCATTAAAATCACCAGAAACAACCATGATGTCCGTACAACACACGCTGCGGAGTAGTTGAGACAAATTATGGTAGAATTCGTCTTTAGCCTCAAGAGAGTTACAGGCAGTTGGGGCATACACAGAAACGCCAAACAGGCATCGGTGCTTCTGTCTGTAGTTGTCGACATACACAGAACCATTCCGTCGAACAGCGCACAAGCGACTGCTGACTGGAATCCAGTCTAACAGTGCACACTTAGCTCTCATGCTCAGAGCGATGTCAACGCCAGTCTGACCACGAGCACTAGACACTGAATCGCCCGACACGCGAAGGGTGAAACGAGAAGCCGAGCTTATATCCGGGGATCGAAGTGTGAACACTGAGGTTGTATCTTGTATTTATGTTTCGAAGACAACACGCACCTGTTTTGAAGGTTCCAAGAGCCCTAGCTAGGGTAGCCTGTTGCCCTGTTGGGGAAAATGTGCCGACATCAAGAGCAGCTATGTGAAAAGAATGCCTAGGTCGTAGAATGAATTTCTTTTTTTTCCTGTCTCTATGTTGCTACCCTTACTGAGATTTAAAATTTCACGGTCACGACTTATTGCGGTCTCTCGTATCCATTTAGAATTGGGATGTGAAGCAGGAAGAGCAGAGACCGATGGACATTTCTGGGCACACTACTTCGCGGCTGCCCGCACCACAGAAGGGGTTTTTACTTGGAAATCCTAACCGGAGCCTTTGACTCAAAATTAATGGCCCGCAACCCTGTAGAGCGTTAACCCAGCATGGGAACGTAACCAGAGCACTCGTGAAGGAACTCCTTCCGGTCTGTCACGTGAGACCTGATTGTTGCAACCATTCTGTCTTGTCTTCGCTGGTCCTTTGTTATCGATCCACTTTTCGGATTCAGTCCTCAGCCTCATGCACCCAATGGAGAAAGCGGAACGTAGACTGGGCAGCATCCTTTGGACAGGTGGCTGCTCAGCTTAGGCGGCTGATAGCTGTCTAATGAAATGCTATGACCTCTCGCACAGTCGACAGAAACCCCAGGTACTCCACTCCTACATCCATCTAGTGGAGGTTTTTAGACCGGTAAACTGTTTCTCTCCGTGTTTGTTCACTGGACTGTCCTCTCTAGGGGCATAGTGGTTAGAACCATATGTAGTCCATCAACTGGTTCAGAGGACTGGACTTCGTCTGGCATCTTTCCATTGACCTGTCAGGCATGATTGCATCTCCGGCTTAAGGAAGCCATCTTGCATAGCTGTTTAGGTAATAGAGGCACGCAGGCCATCACAGCACGTCAGGGTGCAGTCTCTTCGTAATGGTCACGTGCATACGGTGGGTCACAGCCCCACTGCTTTGTTGGTCAGATTTTTAAGTCAAAGGCTTCGGTTAGGATCCCCGAAGAAATACTCCTTTCGTGGCCCAGGCAGCCGCGAAGTATGATTCGCCCAGAAACTAGCATCCTTACTTTAAAGGACCTTGCTAACTTCTTCTCTTTTACCTCAAGCTCGCTGCGAAAAGCCACGGGTCATTGTGACTGAAGAAGGTAGTGCTCCAGGAGTAGGGCCTAAAATGAACACTTCATAAGCCTACATGTTCACTTCGCTTGGCTGCCTTCAACGCTCACACACTGTAAGACAGAGCAACAGGCTTCCCTCCTCAAAACCCTTGCAACTTTCAAAGTACATCTATGCTGTCTCCAAAAAGCACATACAAGACCCCACTTCTGTGATCACTCTTCACAACACAGATACAACCTCAGCCTGTCGCTGTGGTCGCGTGTCGGATGATCCGGTGTCGTACTTGTGGTCAGACTGGCGTTGGGACTACTTTGAGCATGGAAGCTGAGCGTACGCTGCAATACTTTTTTGATCAGCAATCGTTTGCGGACAGTTAGATTGGTCGGTCATGTGCTTGTCTACAGCGACAGCCTGAGGCATCGAAGCTTGTTCATCGTATCTATCTATGCGCCCACTGTCTGCAATTCCTCTGATACCAGGGATGGGTTATGTCGGGATTTGTCTCAGCTGTTTCGAAGGATTTCTTTAACGGACGTGGCGATGATTTCTGGGGATTTCAAGTCAAGTAAAGGATGCAATTTATCTGCCCAAGTTGGCTGTGGCCGCAAAGATTTTCAATGCGTTGTTACCAAACCGTTTCTCTGAGGCAAGAGACCGATGCACTCGCCTGAACCGAGAGGGTTTTTGCCGTGTCCGAAGCTGTGGGGATCAAACCTTCACACTGAGCCGAATGCTGGAGCACCGTTATAGGTTCCAGTCACCAACGGTAGGTTGTTTGGTCGACTTCCGGGCCGCCTTCGATTCGGTTAACCGCGAGTCTCTCTGGACCGTAGATCAATTCGATGGGTCGCCCAATAAACGTTTAAGCGTTGAGGGGGTACTGCTCGACAGCTGGTGCTAGGGTTCGTATGTACGGCAAAGAGTCATGTGGGTTCGCACTCACTACCGGAGTAAGACAGATCTATCCCCTCTCACCGGTGCTGTTTACCTACGTCATTGATTGGGCAATTCGTCATGCATTGCGCGATTACCCTGGCGTTCACCCTAGCCAGGAAATATACATCTCAGACCTGGAGTTCGCGGATGATATTGTCGTGCTAGACGACTCACTCGCTACACTCCAACCAATCCTCGACCATCGGACAAGAAGTGAACTCGACCAAAGCAAAAGCTTCCACAACCCATCTGGGCCCGACAACTCAGCAACTGTCCATCAATGACCAGCCAGTCGAATACGTCCCTTCATTTAAATACCTAGAATCAACTCTGCTTCCGAATGGCCGGGCAAAAGGTGAAATGGTACTACGGATCAACAGTACAAGGAGAGCCTTCCTTCAGCTAAGACGAGCGTTGTGGACTCGCAGTGAAATAGCTTTAGGACCGAAATTCATGGTTACCGTGGCGCCATCCGCCCCGCACTGATCTATGGCTGCGAAACCCGGCCGCTACGAACTGAGGATAGCAAAAGGTTTTCGACCACTGGTGCATGCGGCAAGTCCTCAAAATCAAATGGCACGACAGGGTGTCCAGCGAAGAGGTAAGGAGACTATGCTCTCGTCATCCTCCTCCAACGTGGACGACTGCAGTGGTTCGACTGTACCCTTCGGCGACCCGATTCAGAGATGAACAGACAAACAATGCCCTACTCAATGTCCTGGTTGGCGTTGTAGCCTTGGCGGGCAGCTCAATACGTGGACCAGTGCAATAGAAAAAAGACGTAGAGCTTCTAGGTCTCCTGTTGGTCTGTGAAGTCTGGCGATGGAAAGAGGACTGGACCACGATCTACACCGAGCTCATCTGCGACCGCCGCGTGTGGTCAGCAATGGTTCGTGATATCCACGGAGCCTTCTTTTTCTCTCGTAGGAGATAGTCGTGTAAAGTTAGAAGTACGGGCTAGGGCGATTTCCGGGCAAATTTGAGACGTGGCTTTACTTCGGACGCAATAAAGAGGACACGTCTGAAGAAACTAGCTGTTGTACATCTATGACACCCTATATTGTATGTATAAGCACACCAACTGGTTTTCTCGTGCACTAGCATCCTTCTGTGATATCACAAAAGGTTCCACAGCTTGTGTCCTATTTTTGGGGGAAGTGGAGCGAAGTAGAATGTTTCCTCTGAACTTTTCCGAAAATGGTCCAACACGTTGATCCGGTAAATGTGTGGTATCGTCCGATTCCCTACGACCCCCGACGCATCGAAATTTTTCTGTGCTTATGCACTTCAATTCGCAGTCATGGTTGCCGGTTATTAATGACAGTGCTGTGGATCTTCGTGATCATGGGTATGCCCGTTTGCACTCAGACGCGATCTGGGAAAAGTAGTATCAACTGATAAGACTTGAGTATCTTCGATGGTGTACCAACTTTTCAGTGACCGCTTGCTGCAAACTGCATTGCGTACTGGAGAGGCTACCTTGATTTGGTATGGTTTACATGTCTCCACAGCCCGAAGAGCTACACAAGGGTGATTCTTTCAGTTGGGGATGCTAATCATATCCGACGGGTTGCTAGATAGAAGGCAGACAAAGTTCACTCTTACTGAATCAGTTAATGTGTAACATCTGGTTCTGTGCGACTAGCCATTATACCACTGTAAGGGACACCACAACGAGAAAGTAGCAGTCTATCGGTCAAAAACTTACGCTAAATGAACTTTGAAGCGGAGCGCCTGGGGTTCCCCCCGACGGTTATTAACCGTCACATTTCACAGAGTATCCCCCACCAACAAATTACTGTTCTGCTTGCTTCGTTAAGTGCACGGGACTGTGAACTGAGTCTGAAAAGTTGACTTTCAGCACCAGAGACAACGGAGAACAGACGGTCAGGTCCCTCATGACAGACAAAAAGCATATACAGTTGTTTTAGTGACGTTTTCATACTGGATTCACATCATACTAAGTTTAGAGTTAAACGGTCGAGTGCTAATTAGTTTCCAAGCTGGAAACACCCCATCAGGTTTCCAGAGGAAACTTGGTTTCCCACAGAAGTCTGTACCGTTACCTTGGATGTTATGATTTCCTACACATATTAAGGTCGATTACGGTTTAGAAGACTTCTGATGGTAACAACAGTTTGGACGTAGGGCACATCAAACATACTCCTTAAATCCCAATGTCCACCTCTGCTGGCAACCTTTAACGTTCGTATACTATCAGACGTGTTCACTGAGCCGAGACAGATAAACGAATACAGTTATTAGTATCAGATGGAATCCCGCCGTCTGCAGCTTGACATAATGAGTGTGGGTGCTCAGCCACCTACATCGGCAGAACGGAGAGACAATTGCGTAATAGAATGGTTGAACATATTCCGGTTTGGTTACAAAGAACAATGAGCGGACAGATACAATCAGTGACGTCATCGAACGCACGCAGAACACTCAGGTCATCCATTACGAAACACCTGTGGGAGACAAATCACTGTGTTAATCTGAGCACGGCGTTCACGGTCACTTATGTCACAAACAATCAACGATTACTGAGATACGCGGAGGCATTAGCAATTAACCAACGTCATCCTCAACTGTGCAAACAGCGAGAATGGATAATTACGTTAGCCTTGCCTTGGTAACGCGTTTTCATTTGCTATCATTAGTTGTGTGTGTGTGTGTGCACTTTTGCCTTTGATCTCATGAGAACGTTCAATTTACCATTTATAAATGATCACCTTGACTGCAGTATACACTAGTGAAGATGCAGCGAAATGGTCCGGAATACATCGTGCAATTTAATGCTATTGACTTCTATGTTCATAATGAGTTTGATTTTCGAGTAACTTTTGTAGTAGTCGCTAGGATGACCTGTTACTTTTCTCAGTAAGTTGATGACATAGTAAAGTTACGTCGATCTCCAAATGTTTCAAATTTTAAAACAACATTGCCCTTGGAACCTTGGGGGGTACACAGTAATCTGTTGCCACCCGACTCGGTACCACGTCTGACCTAGTGGGACCTTGTGCGGTTCTGCACTCTAAATTTTGCCGGTTATTCCTAGCGGTGCAGTGGGCCATTGATGTATGGGGTATGTGCTTCCCACTGCCCTCGCGCGCAACCGTGTAAGAAAAAGGTGAGCCCTTACTTTGTCTGTACCACATTTTGTGTATTCATATCCTGGTACTGGTGTTCATCGTCCATTGAAATGACGAGTTGGTGGCGCGCCTCTGACTGGAGATTTAAAATTTCCTCATGGAGCATCTCCATTTCTTGGTATTCATTCGTGATGTTGAAGAGCTGATTCTTGAATCTTGTCGATAAATTATTTACACATGAACAAACTTTTATGTTTGTTCTAGTTTTGCAGCCACGTGTAGTCACTTGCTCGATACACTGTGCTGTTTCCGGCTTATCCACAAATCTATGAAATCACCTCGGATTTTTCCATCTTTTATTTCGACTTTCAGTCGGATCGCGGAGATGGTTTCGGTCGCGATAGAAATGCTTTTGGTGGTCGTCGTAGTGATCAACCTTTCGAGCGACGTAAAGGTGGTTACAGGCCCGCGGGTTTAAGGTCAGTCCAAGCAAAATGATTCGTCTTTCACTGATATTGAAACATTGAAGTAGGCAGCTGCATTTAGCTCAGCCAGAAATAATGTGAAACATAATTGTCTATACAAATGCGTTTGGTGTCGTCAGCCTCAATCGTCTGTAGCGTAGACGTGACCTTTGTTCATGACGGGTTTTCGTTAGTACTCATAATTTCGATATGTGAGGGTGTGGGATATATACATCATTGATATTTAACCATCGATGTCCTCGAAACCTTGTTCGAACCAAGTGGGAGCGGTGCTTCAGCAGTATTAAGCTCCGATATATAATATCAGGTCACTAATTAAAACAAGCTTCGATGGCTGTAACGTGTTGCACATTTCCACGGATAGACCTCCTGGACGTTCAATGTTCACTGGGGTAATTAGTTATGGGGAAATGAGTAAGAGTGGTTAGGCAAACGTGGGGGAATCTTGAACGATCGACCGTCGAAAATATATTTTCCCGGCGGGATCCACGATATCCACCTACTAACTTGGCTGAAGACTTTGCTTTTGTGCTACGACAAACAGCATTCCTGTATTTGCTTACCTGGCGCTGCCAGTTCTGGTTTTCTTCGCATGATTTCCACACTGGCAATGTCCAGTTTTCCACTGGGGTTTTACTGAGAAGTAAGCGCATGCTGTGCGTTGTCTCTGGCTCTTAAGCCTTTGTCGAAACACCAAGGGTTCACCATGATTATTATCATCTTATACCGGCTTGAAATCAAGCACAGTGCCAACGCAACAACAGCATTTACAAAACGGAGGGGAAGAACTACAGGAGAACAGCCAGTCATCATATTAGTAATATCTTTCATGGTTGTTTGTATTGTGGACTGTTTTACTGCTCGGTCGCTCAGTCCAGAGTAAGCCTTTTCATTTTAAGGTGCATCTCTAGCATGAGCAAAACCAAGCTCTTTCTTAAAGGCGACAGTGTTGGTACAGGTGATTCAGTGACCAGTTGAACGGTTCACTCGCCTTTTCTGCAAAACCTTGTCGGGTGAGCGGAACACGACAAAGATTTGTGGCTGTTTCAAACCGTCTCACCAAGACGAACACTTTGCTCCTTAACATTCTCGTTTTATTAGCGCAAAACACAGTGGTTATAGATGGCGATCATTCTTGTACCCATTCGTTGCACAAAATTTATTGCTCCCACCGGTGTGGGCGACCAAGCCTTCTAATAGTTTTGTGTTGGAGTTAAACACCACTCGAACAGGAATCATTTCGCTACCCATCCACACCAGTCGTCTAATCTGTTGCTCGGTGTTCCGTTGTCTCAACCCTTGGGCTCAGCATTGAACAGGCTCTGGTTGCGCATCGCGTGGCTTACTCTCATGGTGTAGGCCTGCTAGAAGGGGAAGGCTGTGTTGGACGTGAATCAACCACCACCCTTACAATGGTTCCATTAGGTTGCCACTCATACTCGCCACAGTGCTATCAGCAGATCAATGTGGCTTTTTACGGTGGAGAACGCTCGATGAGCGAGAGTCCCACCGCATTCTCAAGCAATGCCTCTGATCGTTCATTTGGTGATTCCACCTTATCTACGGTTAATCGCGGGATCAGCCTTTCCCTTATCCGCGACTTGGGGACTCGCACAGTTCGACATATCACACTTCTAGCTGTTAGACTTTGCTCTCCATTGTGCGTTCCTTGTGATGAAGAATATTTGTGTACTGCTGCTAGTTACTTAGCTTCTTAAAGGGAACTTCGAATATCTTGGTATATATATATATATATATATATATATATATATATATAATATATATATATATATATATATATATATATATATATATATATATATAATCACTATAACGACCTTGTTGGTAGCAGATTATCTGCTGCTGGTGACTTTGAGCGCTTTTTCCTTTGTAGTTCACTTAAGCTGATTTCAAAGTCGTATATACAACCTCTGAATACGAATTATCTCTTGATTTCAGAGATGATGCAGATACGTCAGAGGGACTTGGTGGTGGAAGTGATTGGCGCCGTGGAAACGTTGTTGGCCGTGGTCCTGGGATGTCATCTTTCGGTCAAGCTCGACCGTCGTTTGAACGCTCTGGTTTTGAACCTCGCCAACCAATTCGTCCGTCGATAACCGGGACTGAGAGTGCAATCGAACGTGCCAAGTTGAGTTTGTTGCCACGTTCAGCACCATTATCTTCTGAACAAGACCCTCCTCGAGATCCGAAGATTTTCGGCATGGCGAAGCCAGTTGACACCGCCTCTAAAGATCGTGAAATAGAAGAACGCTTAGCCGCCACCACAGCAACAAGTGTTCAATAGACTTTTTTATTTTCCTCACTGACAACACTTGTGCGTATAACATCGACTTTATTCTCGCAAACGGTGTCTCTCCTGGGGGTCATCCGACCCCCCATAAGAGTGATTGCTGACTAACTCAGCAACGTTAAAAAGGATTGCAAGTTTTGTTGTGGTGCTTTTCTCTAATGCCACAATCTTTTTGTTGATATAACCTTCAACTTTGCCCATTCCCCGTACATTTGTTGGATTGTTTCTCCTGGATACCATCGACCCGCTTTTAGTTTGCGTCTCCTGTGATTGATTGATGTCTCGCTTCGCTTACTGGGACTCTAAACATGTTTGACATTCCCATCCGTAGACCCCGGGCCATTTTGTCAGGCTCAGTGAGAAATACTGCTCTTCTGGATTGTACTGCCTTCATGTCTTTGTGCCCACTTACATCCCATATTGGTCTGTTGCATTGAGGGTGACAGGTTCATTTCTGCTTCCGTAGCCCTGAGTACTAAGGCCGAAGTTGCGTCACTAGATTGAACCTCATTCTACTGTATGTAGTAAGACTTACAGGTTCATGCACTCATTATCCCGATAAGTACAATTTGTGCTCCATGTGCGGTCAGAAACGATTCGTTTTAGCGAGAATATGAATGCTAAAGTAGACTGGCTGTCAGCAATCGAGGGGCATCTTAGAGGCTTTTTCAGCTGGGTTCCTATCGTTCGGACAACAGGGGTAGGCTCTTAGCCATGTGCTCTGATTATCGTCCATTCCTCACCAGCACCAACTTCAGACGCTCCAGTCGCCTAGCGTCCCCTTTCCTCATCTTATCCGTAGGCCCAGATCGACCAGACGGCAGTTAGCTACAGGTACTTGGGTTGCACCATAGATTGCCGATCGTACCCGCGTGGATTTCAACCACGCTTTGGTGGGCGCCTCAAACGCAATGCCGGTTAGACCACAATATCTTAAATCAACCAGCTCGTGTATCCGACTTTCAAAACGCGTTAGCTGAAAAGCTAGCAGCAGCCTCACTTGTCTACTTTGATAAGCACTGGTCCCCAATCAAGACTATCTTGTGTTCTTGTGGGGTGAGTAGTAATCTAACAATTCGCGTCGTGAGGTCCTGAACTGCTGCTGACTCTGTGTTTTCAAGACTCATACCGGCTGGTAGTGAGCACAACGGCACATGCGTCACTTATAAACGTCAACTCAACTACAGCCTAGGTAGGTTTGGTAATCGCAACGTGAATCTGAGATGGAACATTCAAACTATTCCACCTTTTCCGTATTACCGTAAGGAAATGGTCGGGTGTGCGTGAAACGATCTGTGAAGCTGGCGGTTCGCGACTTCACTATCAGGAGCGGCATTTCAAACGTCGGACGTAGCAGTTGAGACGGTGACTTTTCTAGCTTCTGCCTCGTGGCATTATGTATATGTATATATATAATTATGCGGCACCGCATGCTCCAGTTTGGTGACACCAGCATCGCCCATCTCAGCGTGCAACGTTGTAAGAACTCTGCATCATGGAATGAGAGACGATGGCTTTGGTTGGATAACTGGGACCAAACGGGAAGACTTAGACATTACCCACAATCCTCAGCCGATCTCAGAGGCTCATGAATGCTTGGTCTATAAACCGCACCCTGCCATCTATCGCTGGGTACGTTTCTTGCTTCCTGTCATCAACTTTGCATAAATGAAGCCTGTGTCGTTATCGCTAGACCGGATAAGGCCCCACTGTTCCTCAGTATCCTCACATAGTTGCAGTGCGGGAAAGGGCAGTCCTCGTGGTTTCGAACTGGCCTCCTCGATAATGCCTCCGCATTCGAATGACGGCTACCCGCCCGATGTTCAGTCACGTAATCAAGCCAACAAACCGGGCTGGGGTCTTTTGAAGTAACCATAAAAGTGCTTGGTGGTCTGTGCGAATTCGCAGTCGTCGCCCTATTAGGTATTGTCAAAACATTTTGCCAAAGGTGACCAGATCTGGCATTTCCTCTCATGTTTTACGATCATTTTTCTCCCGTTCATTTACCGTTTTGCTCCCATTGGTGATGACATGTTCTATCCCATTGAAGCTGTTTTCTTTGTGCAAAAGAGTATTCATTGGTGCCGTCCGTTCTCCAAAACCTCTGATGAAGCTACGGTAATAAGGCAGTTCTCAGAAACTCCTGAATTCTGCAACATTGTCAGGGATTGACCAATTCAGGACTTGTTCAATTTTTTGCCTGGCCAGAGACGATATGCCTCAGAAAATGTACCTCCTTGGAGAGGAATCTACGCTCGGATGGTTTCAGCTTAGATCCCGCATCTCAAATTCTTCCCAAAACTAGTTCCAAAATTCTTCAATGTTTCTTCTTCATCCTCTCCATAAGTCAGAACGTTATCGATGTATACAATGCACTTCGAGTTAGTCCCTCCAAAAAACGATTCATCAGATGTTGGAAGGTAGCTGGTTTGTTAGTCAGCCGAAAAGACAGTCTGGAACTCATAAAGCCCAATCGGAATTGCGAACGCTGACTTCTCATGATCTGACGCGAGCTCAGCCTGCCAGTACCCGGATGCTGAAGTACTGACTATATCCTAGAGCATCGAACAAGTCGTCCATGACACAAAGTGGGAAAGAGTCCCGCTTGGTGACAACATTAAGTGTCCTGTAGTCTACACACCAGCGAAGTTTTCCATCCTCCTTCACTAATACCACAGAGGAAGACCAAGGGGAATGTGCTGCATCTCCGCTCGGTAATGAATTGGTATCCGCCTAGAAGCCATTTTATTGGGTTTTACACCCATAGTGTCAGTTCGCTGTTTGGCTAGATCTTTCCAGCCTAATCGCTTGTTTTCATAAAAACGTGTTGGGAAGCCTCCTGACGAGATCCAATAAAGGTTTATTATCTTTAGCCGTGTCGCTGTCAACTAGAAACTCATTGAAATGTATCATGCGACATTCCTTTGTCTGTGTCGTTGCACAACTATTTCCACTGATCTTGTCCCGACCAAAAGCCTCACTTTTTCCATTTCCCAGATATAGCCTTTTCTGTGGGACATTAATTACACATCCGAAATTCACCGAAACGCCACCTCCGATTATCACATCGTATGGAATCACTTCTACCAGCATTAAAGGCTGTTTCATACAACTATCGCTCAATTCCAGATTCGATACGATCATCCCTCTGGTAATTAACTTCCACCATTTGACGCTGGTAGAGTTATACCACAAGGAGCCAATTCATTGTTTCCGACTACTGCCGTTAACTTTGCTACACGTCGCTCCAGTATCAACCCAACCACATGAAACAGCCCTGTTAACTTTCACCCGAACAGATAATGATTCGGAACAAGTGGAATATATCGGGACAACAGGAACTATGGACTCACCTTGTTTCTAAGTTCGCAGCTTATTTCCGTACAAGGGCAGGTTGTTCCCGACTGGTTGTGAAGAAGTTGGTCCGTAAGTGTGGCCGCGGGGACCAGCGTGCCACTGATTGGCTCTTGTTGTGAGACGGGCGACGCGCACCAGAGTAACCACCTTGATACCAGCTCCTCCTCCAATTCACAGGATTGCGTGCTGGCTGTTGAGTCTTCGGCCACCAATCGCGTAGACCGCAGCATTCATTGCCAACTGGTATTTCTGCGGCTGCCCGTTCTAAACGTTCCTCGTCTTCACCTGTAGTCAGCGCTTGTTCCAAGTCCTCAATACGCGTTCCACAGCTGGATTCAAGATCCTGTCGACCCGCTATTTCAATATACGACGGTCAAGTCCTTCTTTGGCCCTTCCGAGTAGGCTCTCTGGCCCGGCTGTTGCATCGCCCGGCCAAAGGACCGTATGTTTCCATTCGGCAGCTGCTTTCTTTCAAGAAACTCTTGTCGGTATTGAGAAGGATGTCCGGGAGCGTCGGTAATCTTCGGACGTTTAAAGGCGGAATCAAAGTCGCCGCTTTTAAAAAAGTCAACTTCATTGGCAATATCATAGGCTTCCCGGACCAGCAAACCCAATTTGACACTTTCCTGCTGTTTTTCTGCCACCCATTTGATATAATGCCGAACTCGACTCTCCCAACGGTTGTAGTTTCCACCGAGACGGAATTTCTCGGGTGCACCAGGAATAGGTATTTGGTGCGTTTTCATTATCTTACACTCCGCCGATTCCTGAAACAGTTCATGGTCGGAACGATTCGCCGGGCTACTCTTCTGCAGCGAGCGGTTTGTCTTGTCTTCCAGATCAACGGGCTCAACTTGCTTTTTCTGCATCCTTGATCCCGGGTCGCGGCACCGATTTGTGACATTCTGCCGAGCAGAGAGAATACAAAACTCAGCAATGCAGAGATCCATCTGCAAATATGGCACAGATTCAGTCTTCTTCAATCGCTGCACTGTCTTCCAGATTGGGTTTCTCCAGCTTCTACCGGTTCGCCGTCTGCTTGCGCAAGGGTGGCAATGTCAATCGTATGACTTCCCAGAGGTTTCTACTAATATACATTTTAATTATATATATATATATATATATATATATATATATATATATATATATATATATACTATCGGCTTGAGAATAAGCATGGTGCCAACACAACAACAACAGGAAAAATTACGAAATTGGTTCGGCATTAAGGATCAACAAAAAAGCAAGATTTCTAGGTGTTCTCACCGTACCCGATTCGTACTTTTTTCGACCGTTTCTCACTTATTGATGGAGAATGGGAAGCCAACTAAAGGCCCATACAGCATTCTCGCCAGAGGATTCAGTTCTGAGTCATATCTCTCAGCGTCTCTAACCAACGGCAGTCCTCATCGCTTGGGCCCCAACAGGGAAGGCTGGAAGCACCAACTGAAGTTAACTTCGCCACGAAAAGGTACATGATGGGCAGACCTACGCAAAACATGCCTCCACTGCCTGTTGGCAGCTTTCCGATGGAATCAAAGGATGCCCTTCCGTTAATGGGAACTCCATATCGTATCTCTGGGAAAAAGCGCATGTTCGTGTCTCGACTGTCATTCACAATGAACACGTTACTGTTTATCCGTTATTAATCGGGGTTGTCTACATAAGGTAAGGGAACTGATCTTAGTTTTCCAGTGACATTCGCCCGTGATTCACGCCCACCTCGTTCGCATCGCACACGCACGTGAGACACTTGTGCGTATCACTTATCATAATGAAGAGACGCTTTGGCGTGGTGTGATGGCTTGCGTGCCTCCGTGACCCAAACAGCTATGCAAGATGGCTTCCTTAAGCCGGAGATGCAATCATGCCTGACAGGTCAATGGAAAGATGCCAGACAAAGTCCAGTCCTCTGAACCAGTTGATGGGCTACATATGGTTCTAACCACTATGCCCCTAGAGAGGACAGTCCAGTGAACAAACACGGAGAGAAACAGTTTACCGGTCTAAAAACCTCCACTAGATGGATGTAGGAGTGGAGTACCTGGGGTTTCTGTCGACTGTGCGAGAGGTCATAGCATTTCATTAGACAGCTATCAGCCGCCTAAGCTGAGCAGCCACCTGTCCAAAGGATGCTGCCCAGTCTACGTTCCGCTTTCTCCATTGGGTGCATGAGGCTGAGGACTGAATCCGAAAAGTGGATCGATAACAAAGGACCAGCGAAGACAAGACAGAATGGTTGCAACAATCAGGTCTCACGTGACAGACCGGAAGGAGTTCCTTCACGAGTGCTCTGGTTACGTTCCCATGCTGGGTTAACGCTCTACAGGGTTGCGGGCCATTAATTTTGAGTCAAAGGCTCCGGTTAGGATTTCCAAGTAAAAACCCCTTCTGTGGTGCGGGCAGCCGCGAAGTAGTGTGCCCAGAAATGTCCATCGGTCTCTGCTCTTCCTGCTTCACATCCCAATTCTAAATGGATACGAGAGACCGCAATAAGTCGTGACCGTGAAATTTTAAATCTCAGTAAGGGTAGCAACATAGAGACAGGAAAAAAAAGAAATTCATTCTACGACCTAGGCATTCTTTTCACATAGCTGCTCTTGATGTCGGCACATTTTCCCCAACAGGGCAACAGGCAACCTTAGCTAGGGCTCTTGGAACCTTCAAAACAGGTGCGTGTTGTGTCTTGGAAACATAAATACAAGATACAACCTCAGTGTTCACACTTCGATCCCCGGATATAAGCTCGGCTTCTCGTTTCACCCTTCGCGTGTCGGGCGATTCAGTGTCTAGTGCTCGTGGTCAGACTGGCGTTGACATCGCTCTGAGCATGAGAGCTAAGTGTGCACTGTTAGACTGGATTCCAGTCAGCAGTCGCTTGTGCGCTGTTCGACGGAATGGTTCTGTGTATGTCGACAACTACAGACAGAAGCACCGACGCCTGTTTGGCGTTTCTGTGTATGCCCCAACTGCCTGTAACTCTCTTGAGGCTAAAGACGAATTCTACCATAATTTGTCTCAACTACTCCGCAGCGTGTGTTGTACGGACATCATGGTTGTTTCTGGTGATTTTAATGCTCAAAATGGAGCTTAGATGAGATGGAGAGAAATATAGGAGGCCGATTTGGCGTTCCAGCTGGAGAAACCGATTACGATGACCGACTTATTCAACTATGTTCCGACTATGGACATTCCTAGCGAGTACAAATTTGTTGCACAAGAAGCGGCATGGCCTGACCTGGCGTCCTCCTCCGCCTTCACAGCGTTGGACTCAGATCGAACATATTGCTGGCGTGGATCAATCCAAGACTGTCGATCATTTTGGTCCACGTCTGTAGATACTGATCACGCTCTTGTCCGCGCGCGTTTCGGCCTACGTCTCGTCAGTAGCCGGACGCTAAAACCAGCAGTCCCCTGCAGCTGCTACTGGATGATAACTAACGATCAGCCTTTCAAACAGAATCATCCGCCCCGGGATCCAGAAGAGCGATAGACAGATCATACAGGCCCTACGTGAGGCTGCTGATGCTACCCCAGGGTCTAGCAACCAGGCACACACAGAAACAATGGATATCTGCATCCTCAGCTGTACTGTTAGATGCCCGCAGATCTATTCCTCCAGATGCCAAATACGATGAGGCACGGAGACGTCTTAGACGCCAACTGATTCGGAGCCTGAGAAACGACCGTAAGCGGTGGTGGATTGCGAAGTGTCGGGAGATGATAAAAGCTGCGATCATCGGCAAACACCGCAATCCGAAAAGTGGATCGATAACAAAGGACCAGCGAAGACAAGACAGAATGGTTGCAACAATCAGGTCTCACGTGACAGACCGGAAGGAGTTCCTTCACGGATTCTTGGTCACGTTCCTGTGCTGTGGTAACGCTTTACTATCTTGTGGATCTGACTTTTGAATCAAAGGCTCCGGTTAGGGTTCCGAGAGAAAAACTTTTTCTGTGGTGTGGGCATCCGCGAAGTGTGATTCGCCCAGAAACCTCCATCATGTTTCTTGTGAAGGACTTTACCAACTTCTTATTCCTTAATTTAAGATCGATACAAAACGCCACGGGCAATTGTGGCTTTGAAGAAAGCAGTAGTTCAGGAGTTGAGTATAAATCGAATGCAGTCCTTAAGCCTAAATGTTCACTTCACTTGGCTGCCTTCAACGTCCACACACTATTTCAGATAAGACAACAGACTGCACTGGCTAAAATTCTTGACACCTAAAATAGTTGTATGCTGTTGAAACGTAGGTCAGCAACGGATTCGGCAAAATCAGTATGATTGAGAAGACCGAGTCAGAATGAGAACGCTTTACTCGTCTAGTAATTGTAGTACATCAGCTGAAACGTAAAAGGAGAAATGTTCATGAAACGCTATGTAAAACGAGACGAGCAAGCGTGCGAAGATTTATACAGCATTCGCCTCGGCCAGAAAAGAATCGTTTGTCATAGTTTTTTTTAAAGAGAGAGAGAGGGGCCAGTAGTGGACCAGATGAAACTAACATTTTCTAGTGTTTGTTCTCGGTTACGTATGGGGTGTGCACGTTTACGCTGCTGTTGATTAAGTCAGATAGATTGTCATCTCTGGGATCCGTGTGTGTCTGTACATCGTCAGTAACATGCAATATCACTAACGTCGGGACTTGTTGATTGATCCTGTGGTAGGTCGCTGGGTGGTGTTCTTAATGGGAATTCATTGGTGAATGGCGGAGATGTATCGCCTCGAGGAGCCAATCGGTGAATAGAAACGTTTTCCGTTCTTCCATCCGGCAGTTTCACAAGGGCATAATGGGGATTACAACTTGTTAGATCTACATCCTCCACCAAGAGATCATACTTCGACGATCTATCCATGCACTTCAGTAACACGGGGCCAGGAATCGTCAACCACGTAGGTATCGGAGTCCCATTAGTCGAGCGTCGAACATAACAGGACAGTCACTCATATGGAGTAGTGTTTGGGGCAGTGCAGAGTAGTGAGCGGATTGAGTGGAGTGTGTCTGGAAGCACCGATTCCCATTGCGAAATCGGGAGGTTTCTTGTTTTTAGAGTCAGATAGATCGCCTTCCATAGGGTTCCATTCAAACGCTCCACCTGGCCATTGGCTCGAGGATTGTATGCCGTCGTGTGACTGATTGCCACCCCCTTAGCTCGTAGAAACTATGTTAGCTCCGATGATACAAAAGCGGATCCTCGGTCAGAGTGTATGTGGGCGGGCATGTCGAATAAAACATAGTTGACACAGACACTTTATCACCGTAGTTGCCGATAAATCTTGGCAAATGAACGCAAAGGGGAAACGGGAGTACTCATCAATAACAGTCAGGAGGTAGCGATTTTGGGTATTAGAAGACAGTGGACCTTTAAAGTCGATACTCAGTCGCTCGAACGGTTGCATAGCTTTGATTAGGCGACCCTCGGTGGGTTTGTAAAACCGCGGTTTTATCTCTGCACAGACCGGGCACCGGGATATCATGTTTCTGACTTCATCCACGGAGTAAGGCAAATTTTTGGTGCGCACAAAGTGAAGCATGCGAGTTATCCCAGGACGACACAAGGACTCGTAAGTATTTTAACTGAGTTCCGTTTACATTAGGAGGCACAGGTGCTACGAGAAAGTGTATCAGCTACATGATTATCTTTACCGGGCCAGTAGATTATGTCATAATGGTAGGCTGATAGCTCAAGCCGACACCTCTGGACCTTATCATTCTTGATTTTGCCTGACTGCTTTCCGTCATACATGAAGGTCGCGGATCTTTGATCAGTAATTAGCTTGAAATGAGTACCCAGGAGATGATGGCGCCATTTTCGGATAGCTTCGACAATTGCACAAGATTCCTTCTTGATAGCTGAATGATGCTTTTCACCACGAGTCAAGGTGCGAGAGAAAGAAACCACCGGTCGGTTGTTTTGGCTCAATGAAGCACCGATCGCTGTATCTGAAGTGTCCGTCTCGACGACTAGTGGAATATTATAGTCCACTGTTACGACCATAGCACTCTCCAAGTCTATTTTGAGACGTTCAAATGCCTCTCGTGCAGGTACAGGAAGAGGAAATGTTGAATTCCGAACGAGCTGCCTGATTTTTTGGAAAATGAAGGTACCCACTGAGAATAGTTAAGCAAATATGCCAACTACCCGTCGTTGAGATTCCAGGTCACTAGGAGGCGGGACCTCGTGCAGTGGCTTCATGCGGTCAGGGTCGGGCTTGATGGTACCCTAGGTTACATAATAGCCAAGGAGTTTTATTTCTTTTTTGGCAGTTACAGTTTTTGAAGTGTTTAACGTTATTCCATATTTTGCTACGGTTCTTAGAAAACGTTGAAGGTTGTAATTGTGATCATCCATGGTCATGCCACACACGGTGACATTATCGACATAAGCGAAGATATCCTTCAGGTTCTCGGCCTTCAAAATGCTATCGATAGTGCGTTGGAAGCAAGCTACACCATTGGTAACCCCGAATGGTATCCGGCGAAACTGGGAAAGGTTGCCACCACCCTCAAAAGCAGTATAAGGTTTTTCGTGTTCAACAGTAGGTATCTGATGGTACGCGCTTTGAAGATTAAGGGTACTGTAGACCGCGTAGCGACAGATATTCTCTATCATTTGGTCAATCCTTGGAAGTGGGTAGGCATCCAGCTGCGTAAAACGATTGATTGTCTGGCTGTAATCGATAACCATTCTTTTCTTATGATTGGAATTTTTAGTAATTAGAACTTGGGCCTTCCAAGGGTAATTTGAAGGCCCAATAATGCCGTCACTTATAAACTGCTTAATCTCCGAATTGATGAATTTCTCATCTTCGATAGAGTATCGCCGAGATTTCTTGGCGACTGGTTTACAATCTGGCGATAAATGAGCGAATGATGAGGGTGCCGGAATTTTAGCAGCTGTAAGCCCGCATAACAGGAACATGTCACGTGAGCCACCAAATGGTATTTCCACTTTGTTATGAAGTCCGAGGAAGTCCTGCCCCAAAAGGACATCTGCACACAAATTTTTCATCGCTGACAGTTTTACGTTATTAAAGGAAGGGTCCCGATAGCGAATTGATACATTGCAGTAGCCAGTAATATCGCAGGTCAGCGATTTCGAGGCCATAGCGATTTTCGAATCGCACGGATGAACTTGCCAATGATAAGCATTGACGGCTAACTGGGACACAGCTTTCGGAACTCCCAGTGTCTATCAGTGCTGGTAGTTCTACTCAATTTACAAGAGTCTGGGTAGTCGCCCGAGACGAACAGACAGGAGCAGTAGCGGCAATAACCGACGGTACTACAGGACTGAGAACCGAAGATACTGAAGAACCAACTGGTTTAGACTTGTATACACGTTTGAAATGTCCAGTTTTCCTGCAAGCTTGACAAATAGCTTCTCTAGCAGGGCATTTCGCACGGGAGTGTTTGGAATAGCCACAGAGGTAACATGTTTCTTTGGGCATGGCAGACGTAATCGGTGTATATTCATATTTTGGCGCCAGTGGAAAGGTTACATGTGGAGTCATGGTGGGTGCCGCAGCACACGGAATACTGTCAGCTCCGTAGGACTGTGACTGCTTCTGAGCGGCTTCCAAAGATCTAGCCATGTCATAAGCAGCCTGAAAATTCAGATTCGGTTGTTCTAGAAGCCTCGTTCTTATGTTATTTGACTGCAATCCAGTTATCAGAGAATCGCGCATAGCTTCATCACGATACCCTTCAGCGGTCACCGGATGAAAATCGCAATCCTTTACTAATGTATCGATATTCTGCACGAATTGGTCTATATTTTGCGCACTATCCTGTCTACAAGTGGCGAGAAGGTATCGGGCAAAAACCACACTTTTGGGGCGCACATATAAAGACTGAAGGAGTGAAATGGCACTTCCAGAAGTTTTACAGTCAGATACATGCTCATAAACAGAACGTGAAAGAAAGTTAATAAGCATGTCCAGATTATCGGAGTCATCTGATTGCACGTGTTTTAAAAAGGCGTTGAATGTCCGAAGCCACTAGGTTCACTGTTTGGAAGCGTCCGGAGAGTTCAGATCTGTGTCGAATTTGTCAGGACGAAGGTAGTGATGCATGATTTATTAGACGAGTAAATTGAAACGTAGACCAGCAACGGATTCGGCAAAATCAGTATGATTGAGAAGACCGAGTCAGAATGAGAACGCTTTACTCGTCTAGTAATTGTAGTACATCAGCTGAAACTTAGAAGGAGAACTGTTCATGAAATGCTATGTAAAACGAAACGAGCAAGCGCGCGAAAATTCATATAACAGCTGTGTCTCCGAAGCACGCGTACAAGATCCACAGTTCTGTGATCATTCTTCGCACCGCAGATACAGCCTCGGTCTCTCGCTTTACTCTCCGTGTGTCGAGTGATTCGGTGTTTAGTGCTCGTGGTCAGGCTGGCGTTGGGATTACTTTGAGCATGAAAGCTGAGTGTGCACTGCTAGACTGGATTCTAGTCAGCAGCGGTTTGTGTGCAGTTCGGTTGGACGGTTTTGTTCGTGTCAACAACAACAAACTGAAGCGTCGTTGCTTGTTTGTCTTGTCTTTGTATGCGCCCACTGACTGCAGTTCCTCTGAGACCAAGGACGAATTCTACCAGGATTTGTCTCAGCTGCCTCAAAGTGCACGTTCAACAAACGTGGTGGTCATTGCTGGGGATTTCAACGCCCAATTTGGTCGTTTGGAAGATTCCGAAAGACACACCGGAGGACGGTTTGCTATCCCGACCGATCGCACTGAAAACGGCGATCCTCTCATCCAGCTTTGCTCCGACCACAGATTGTTTCTGGCGAGTACAAACTTCTGCCATAAGAAGCGCCATAGACTGACATGTCGTCCTCCTACGTCTTTACAACGTTGGACTCAGATTGGCCATATTGTGGTTGGTCACCGCTGGGGTGGATCAGTTGAAAATTGTCGTTCATTTTGTTCTACGCCTGTGGACTCAGATCACGCTTTGATACGTCCTCGCTCCCGTTTACGTCTCGTCCGTGGTCGCACGAACGTAAATGCCACCCGTCCCGTGCAGTTGCTTTTGGACGATGAACGGCGATATGATTTCCAGATGGAGCTATCTACAGGGTCATCTGTGCAGCCGAGTGTCCAGGACCCAGATGAACGCTGGAAACAGATGAGGGAAGCCTTTTATGCCGTGTTTAATGACACACAGGACTCTGGTCCAAGTAGGCCTCACGAACGATGGATATCTTTGACATCAGTTGCTCGGAGGTCCATCCCTCCGGATGCCACATTCAATGAAGTGCGTTAGGTCCGTTTTTTTATGCGGTCCAGAAACATAGCCAATAAAAGTAGAAGATAGGCGAAGACCGTCGGTGTTCGAGCATCGATGTCTCCGTGGCATTGCCTGTATATGGTGGGAACACTGAATCAGCAATGCTGAAATTAGACGTAAGGTGTTGGAAATCAAAGGCCAGTCCGTGGATCAAGTACTGAATCTGAATAGATTAAAGTGGCTTGGACATGTGTTATGCATGTCCACCGATGGACTTCCTCGGCGTACGCTGTTCTCCGAGGTAGGTAGTGATTGGAAGGTAGGTCGAGGTGATCAGTCCGTGACATGGCAGAAAGGTATGAAAAGCTTGGTCAGTGGATTTGGCCGCGTAGGACGTGTTAGACTTCCAGGTTGGGGTCCACGCGACCCACCTGCCAAATGAATGAAACATTAAGTGATATGACTAGGTTTCGCTGCCAGTGGCGTAGTTGCATTCGAACTCGGTCTTTGTTTCCGTGATTTCCACTTATTACTTTGATTTCTTTGGATCTTTTTCACTTTCTGCTTCTATTTGTTGCCTTTTACTGGACGGTACTGGAAGTTGGCAACCGAACCCAGAGCACAGCATGGCAAAGTTGGTAGTTGTATAAATTGAAATCAAAGCCATACCACCCCTCCATATTAGCGTAATTTACCAATCAAATGCGGCCAGCTCGGCATGAGACTGCTATTGGTTCATTGCTGTCGCTGACTGTCACATTTCCATGCTTGCGCTTACCGTAAGATGTTCCTGAATGCACGTAACTCTGTTCGCACGTGATTCTGTTTACTGATTTTTGGGACATAAGTGGAAAACCTGGGTCTATCTTTCATATACTTTTCGTCAAGACAATACAGTACACGCACTTAGTTTCGTCAGGGTTTGTAAATGGATCATTTACTTTTATGTGACTAGCGAATGCGAGCGGGTAACTCTGCTTCATGCATGACGCGAATGGCATCTGCCCATGAGCGGCGATCGGGTGCGAGACGTGAGCACAAGAAAATCCAATTCTGCTCCCAGTTGCGAACGCTGTAGACAGACTGGAGTCCCGGTTTGACAGTACTGACCCATGTTTTCAGCAGTCCCACGAGGAGACAGCGCCATTCTGAACTTGGGAAGTTAGAGGCACTGTTTTGAGATCTCTGTATCCGGACGTCTTAGGACATGTCTAAACCACTGCAATCGTCGGCGTTTGAGGAACGCCGAAAGCTTCTCGATGTCGATGCATCATTGTCTTATTATCTCGTTTTAAGGCTTTTCGTGCCAAGCCATTTTCACTATCCATATCAGATACCAACGGTCAAACACTGCTTGATTTCCGATGTCCTAGACGCGTAGTGGCCACGTCTCGTCAGTATTGGACGGATAGCGACCCGAAAGACGCGGACTTTGGTTCGGAGGCTGATTCCTTTGCGCACTCAGGGTAGATTGCGAAGCTGGAGAAAGGCATTGTCAATGCGCAACCTGACTTCTTCTTTGGTTTGGCCGTTCTGGAGAATCGTGAAGCCCAGATATTTGAACTCCGGGACTTGCTCGATCTGTACGCCGTTCCAGTATATCGGGAGAATAGACTGTGTAGTGCACGTCGAAAGGGTCTTTGTTTTCGACGTATTGATCTCTAGTCCCATGGATTTCGCTGAAGATTCTACGCGATTGAGAACCGGCTGTAAGGCAGCTGGGTTGTCTCCAAGGATCACTATATCGCCAGCGAACTCTTGACTGGCCATCATCATCGCACAGCTATACACTGCAGGGCAAACCTCACTGACCACTGCCTTTCTCGCCACCTTGCACGTGGAAACACAAGGAATAAATATAAAAGATGAAGAGGGAGTAGACCTACATGGGTGAGAAAAGGAAAGAACGCCCTACTAGCCAACACACAGAATACGCAATCTCGCTATACAAACGCACATCGATCAATCATACTCATTCGAAAGAAAGTGACAACACGATCGCCACTGTTCATGGTTCGCTGCCACATCCTTCAGTGTCTCCAGCTAACTGATTGAGAGACTTTTAGGACCCCAACCACGAAGACGTGAAACATCTACTTTTCCTAAATTCACTGTACATTTTCTCATTCCTTGTTGCCACGTCGTCTGTTGATCTCCATGTGGTTTCTTTCACTCCTGAGGAGGAACGGAAAATAGGGCACGGTACCGTAGGCGTGTGTCTGTCATACGTTACACGTGCCCTAGCCAACGAAGCTTCTAAGCTGGCTACGCTGTGATAGAGAACTCTATGAAATGGTATCCAATATTCGATTTTTTCCTCAGTATTGCTTACTCGATCGTTCCATCCAATCTTAGCGATACTACGCAAGCATCGGTGGTCAAAAACCTGAAGATGAATATCTTCTTCACCCAGACCCGAAGTCTCGCAACTTTACAACAGGAAAGCATCAGCGTCCAGCTGAATACCAGCACCTGACGCATTTTCCAATCGATGGTGTAGTTGAACAGCACTGGCGACAAGGGACAGCCTTGTCTAACCGGGATTGAGGGAGAAGTCCTTGGACTCTTCTCTGTAGATGCGTATTCTCGCGCGCGTATCTGTGCAGTACGACCTCCTGAGACTAAGAAGCCTTTGGAGCATTCTGTCTGTTTGTAGTGTAGTCCATAACGATTCCCTGTCAATTGTGTCAAAGGCAACCCGAAAATCAATAAAAAAGGTGCAGTCGTTTGCTGAAACTCGTAACGATGTTCTTCTACTAGGCGATCATTGTGTAGCGTTCGCGCTATGATGGCTTGGCTTACTATTTCCAGGAGTGCTCTCACATTACAGTGGGCGATTTGGGTGTGATTTCGCGTCCTTAGTCCTCCAGCTAGCATATTTGTCGCCCCGGCCGCGGAGAGAACACGAGGTGCGTCGCTTACCGGAGACGCCGTAGCATGAGCGATATGTGTAAGGGAACTCGTCATTGACAGGTTTTGGAATCTGGTTTGAAGTGGCGTCCTCAGCGTCACTCGGCTTTTTGTTCGAGGTAGCAACTCTGGTCCGAGTGTCGTTTGTACCATTATTCTACCCGACGGCGGACACTTCCCTCTGCTCTCAGTATCCTAGTTTCGTTTCTGCACAGTTGAATAGACTGTTAGCAAGCGTCACTGACACCTAACTCACTCGTAATTTTGGCCCGGGTAGGCCGGATGTTCGTGGCAATCAAAGGATTAGTTTGGCGCAATTTTCTGGTGAGGCACTGTTACTGAAACATGTAGGAGGCCGTATATATGTCGTTCCTCATTTTACATCAGACTTCTAATCAAACCTCGTCCGCGGTGATGCTCTGCAACGTGATAAGCATAATAGCCTAAACGGACCATCATCCTGGACCTAGGAATGCGCGCAGTTTCACTATCCACTACGCAGGAACGTCCGCGTGTTCTAAAAAAACAGTTCTGCATAAACAGCAGGGTGCTGCAGTACTCACAAATATGGGACAATCGCTTTGATCGTTTCACTAGTCCCTGTCTTCATTTTCGACAGGAATGACGCTCCAATCGGTTATATTGTGCGAGGAGCGTGGTTGTCAGCTCGCCACAGGCCCTTGCTTGGACGTTCTGTTTAAAGAGATGGGTATATTGCATTACCAAGTACTAGGTTATTGTTGCAACGCGTAGCCGACTGTTGTTGTTGGAGTTGTAAGAAATCCATCAGTTGAATTCTTTACGTCGTAGGCCAATGTACTATTCGGTCACCCTGTCCAGAGGATGCTCCTCTAACCTTCGCGCAAACCAAGCGCGGTCTGCAAGGTAGCAGCGTTGGTCCAGATGAGCCGGTGACCAATTGTGTGGTTCACTCGTCTCTTCTGGGAACCTCCGGGAATCGGTGACTGATTGCTCAGTTCAAACGACCTTCGGATGAGGCTAGGCATCCTGGATAACCAGTACACCCCTCGCCATAGATGCCGATAAGCAGTGTTGTACGCTTGATACGCCACCGACAGTTAGTTTGGAATCTGGGCTTAGCCATCTCCTCTAGACTGACTATTAGTCAGCCAATCAGATGCAGAGTGCCGGGCGTTCGCCTTCGTCCTCATACTTTTGCGAAAACACCGCCACGAAAGAAAGCAGTGTGTAGGACTTCCTTGGCAGAAGCTATAGGGGACGCGCAGTCATGCGGAAACGTTTCGACAGGCTTTCAGGGCGAGTAGCCAGCCCACCCCCGACCATTCTGAGGCATTTCGGAGATTATGTAGTACTTGGTCGTATGCTGATTTCGCGTAGAATGAAGACGCGATATCGGCCGTGCATGAATCCAGCTAGGACCTATCGTGGAAGTTGTTTGTTCATCAGATTTAGTGCGGTTGTGCTATAGTGAGTTTGGTGCATTAGATTGAGTACTTAATGCCCTTAACTTCTTCCTGTCTCTTGTGACGGGGTCCATTACACTTTTCAGTAAGTTGGTTTGATAAAAAAAGCTGTAGGTTGGCCCTTCCGTTCCACCGTGAATGTAATTAGAGTGCGAGTCATTGAATGCCCGTAGTAACTCATGTGAGAAAACGGGTATCAGTTAGTTTTCTGTGACAATATAGGAGCACAGTCCCGTGGTCTAGATATGCTAGTGTTCCGGGAAAGCCCGTCTACGTAAACTTGGAATTCAGAAATTTGGTGTCCAAAACGCCGAGCCGGCGATTATCGCTTGCGGCATCAATGACATTCAACGCAGCGGAACTTCTGATCTCACCCATCACCCTTTCCTGCCATCGATTAAGACTCAAAGACTGACTGCCTCATTTTAAGCTCTTATTCTTGTTTCCGTGGGGTGGACTACGTGTCCCTTTGATCGAGTTCAAAAGCACTGGCCGACTTTTCAGCCAAAAGAATCAACAAACCGTGACCAGTGACATCTTGATCCACGCGACCAAAGTCGTCTGTCGAGTGTCACAGAGCCGCTCAACAAAGATCGGACAACGGATCTTGAACAAAACCGAAGCGATTGCGGTCAGGTTGTGTCGAGAAGTTTTCTGTTCGCAAAAACAGTTTTTTAAGGCTTTGCTTCTCCCTTGGTCAGTAATCAATGATACGGTGGGGAAACACGGAATCATCGAGACCACTGAAAAAGTCGTCCACACGAATACACCACCGTAAGATCGGCACTGACTACTGTGGTCCGTTTGAGGTGTATAGGGTATTCGAGAGGAGTAGCACCTCTGAGTTGGTAGACTGTCGTGCCCCTTAAGGTGCCTCCCATCTTTTTGGTCCCCATCATCTGCCTGACTCTAACCTGTTGCCCCATGAGGCTTAGGCATGCATCAGCGGCCACACCTAGGCAAGTCACTCGACAAGCGGGTCAAACCAAGTTGAGGGTAACCGAGGCCTAAAAACCTCGGTGAGACGGCGCCCAGCATGGGCGGATGAAATCTGCTGGGATCCAGCTGTTACCGAGAAAACCCGTCAAATCAACAGGGCTGCATGGACCCCTGGGTCTAAATGACCTCCACCCAATGGCGAACGAGCTCCTAGAGAGCCACCGGCAACCATGCACCAAGATCACTAGGACGCGCTGGGCCTCCCGGATTGATAAACCACCATCCAAAAGGCGTACGAACCGCTCGTTCGGTCATCGGCTCCCAATACACGATCTGCCTGATGTTTGACAGGTAGCACTTGATTGTATTCGGCACAGAGTTGCTACCTCGAACAAAAAGCCGAGTGACGCTGAGGACGCCACTTCAAACCAGATTCCAAAACCTGTCAATGACGAGTTCCCTTACACATATCGCTCATGCTACGGAGTCTCCGGCAAGCGAAGAATGATCACAGAACTGTGGATCTTGTACGCGTGCTTCGGAGACACAGCTGTTATATGAATTTTCGCGCGCTTGCTCGTTTCGTTTTACATAGCATTTCATGAACAGTTCTCCTTCTAAGTTTCAGCTGATGTACTACAATTACTAGACGAGTAAAGCGTTCTCATTCTGACTCGGTCTTCTCAATCATACTGATTTTGCCGAATCCGTTGCTGGTCTACGTTTCAATTTACTCGTCTAATAAATCATGCATCACTACCTTCGTCCTGACAAATTCGACACAGATCTGAACTCTCCGGACGCTTCCAAACAGTGAACCTAGTGGCTTCGGACATTCAACGCCTTTTTAAAACACGTGCAATCAGATGACTCCGATAATCTGGACATGCTTATTAACTTTCTTTCACGTTCTGTTTATGAGCATGTATCTGACTGTAAAACTTCTGGAAGTGCCATTTCACTCCTTCAGTCTTTGTATGTGCGCCCCAAAAGTGTGGTTTTTGCCCGATACCTTCTCGCCACTTGTAGACAGGATAGTGCGCAAAATATAGACCAATTCGTGCAGAATATCGAGACATTAGTAAAGGATTGCGATTTTCATCCGGTTGTAAGGTTGATTGGACCTTACTTCGCGGTTTCCTTAGTAAACGCGTGCTTCGGTCCTTTGTACTGCGTGGACCACCTGCACGTTACTCTAATGTGCGGCACTGCACAAATATGTTAACCAGAACAGTATTCTCCACGACCCGTGAGAACGAGAAGGCGATTGGGAGAGATAGTGGTTAGCGTGTATTTGGGAGCGTGCGTGAGAGCGTGCGCAAGAGCAACGGTCAAATGGCAACCGCGCTTGGCAGTCAGCGTTCAGTTAAACAATAAACGTGGTAAAAGTATGAACGAAAATGGCAACCACTACAGGGGCCTCCTCCTAGAAGTCCGACGGAGTTGGGCTTCGATCGTGATGGTAAGCCGGAATTATTGGTTGTCCAGGAACTCCTCATAGCTTGTCCGTTATATTGTTGTTGACGTCGAACGACTGCTGACGAGTTTACCGGTGCCTGCACTTTCGAGGTCCGATGTGCGTAGGTCCAACTGTGTTTTGGCGCCCACGGGTCTCGTACGAATGCAAGCCGGAAAATGCCTCGTCAGGTCCATCCAAAAAGGCGTCCAGTTGCCGTTTCCAGTGCCAGGCTGACTAATCGTCCCGTTGTCCAGTGAGCGGTTGGCTCCTTGAACGTGCACGGGAGTCAGCCAGGCTACGGATGAAGCCAATGTGACTGTGTAGATCCGTCTGAGAGAGGGCAAGGTAAACTGGAACAAAATAGCGCCTGAGGGCGCCGGCGGATGTTGGACCGTAATAACAACACACAAACGATGTTCGGTGTTGTTGTATTCGCTAGGAGACCAGAAGAAAATGAAATCATAACTACCGATTGTAATTTCACGGGTCTGTTGTTTGGTAAATCCATGGCGAACTTCCCAACTTAGTGCTAACAGTCGGTTGTAAAAATCGTCACGAAATCGGCGAAGCGGACGGGATTTCGTAGTTGGCGACCGCGACGGCTACTTCGCGTTGCGGGTACGGTTGGAGAATCTGATGGACTAGCTGCCGAGTCCTCACTAGGCGTAATTGGGGGTGGTTCGAGTGGTAACTCGCTCGATGCGGGTGACTGAGCGACTTGAGTGGGTGTAAATTGGCCGAGCGGCTTGCACTCAATGACGGCAGGTTTGAGACGATCGATAGATACGGTGTCGTGTCGTCCGTTGATATCTATGACAAATGTTTTTGCCCTACGTTTTATCACCTGAAACGGGCCAGTGTATGGCGCTTGTAGTGGTGATCGAACGCCATCGACGCGAAGGAATACATGAGTAGCGGTTCCTAACGCAGTTGGGACATAACTTGTAGACTGTTGTTCACGCGGCGGACTGGCCTTGAGCACTCGTATGTGCTGCGTAAGGCGCTGAGAATAGTCACCGTAGTCGAAAGTCACGGTTGGTGAGGGGGCTACCAACTCCCCAGGCAGACGAAGTGTACAGCCATATACTAGTACGGCCGGTGTTGTGTGTAACTCCGCCTTAACGGTACTACGCAGGCTTAAGAGTGCTAATGGTAGTGTTTCACTCCAAAGGGGGTTACCGTTTGCTCGAAGGGCGGCTTTTAATTGCCGGTGGAAACGCTCAACCATACCATTGGCCTGAGGGTGGTAAGCTGTCGTCTTAACGTGTTGGCAACCGAGCGTAGCGAGTAGGCTGCCGAAAGCGCCGTCAAAGTGTGGACCGCGATCGGTGGTCACTATTGCCGGGCAACCGAAATGACTAACCCAACCGGTCAGAAAAGCTTTCGCGGCCTCTTCCGAGGTGGGACGAGGGATAGGGATGGCCTGCGGCCAGCGAGTAAAACGATCCACGCATGTGAGTATGTAAACGTACCCAAGCGAAGGTGGGAGTGGTCCTACGAGGTCGACGTGCACATGATGAAAACGTGTTTCAGGTTCTGGGAACCTGGCTAACGCCGCCTTAGTGTGCCTATGGGTCTTAACACGTTGACACTGCAGACAAGCACGAGCCCATTGACGGACATCTCGTTTGACATTGTGCCAAACAAAACGCTCAGTTATCAGTTTCACCGAGGCAGTCACACCCGGATGAGCCAGATTATGGAGTGTCAGGAACGTAGGATAACGGTGGGCAGCAGGAACTACTGGCCTAGGGCGACCTTGCGACACATCGCACACGATGGTATTCTGGGAAGCTGGGATAGGCACTGTGGTTAAACTCAAAGAACCGTTTTGCCGAAGTCGTTCGATGTCAGGGTCCATAGTTTGAGCCTGTGCCATTGCGTCCAAGTCGATGTTAGGCGTTTGTGACAGACTTGGTTGATATACGCGCGATAAGGCGTCTGCGGCGGGATTAAGTACCCCAGAGACGTGTCGTATGTCCACAGTAAACTGTGAGACAAAGTCTAAGTGGCGAATCTCGCGTGGTGAGTATCGGTCCGAAGCTGACTTCAGTGCGTAAACCAAAGGCTTGTGGTCTGTAAACACCGTGAACGAACGGCCTTCGAGTGCATGTCGAAAGTGACGGATTCCCAAGTAGATGGCTAATAACTCTCTACCGAACGTGCTGTACCTTGATTCCGCGGGTTGTAGGCGCTTGGAGAAGAATGCTAAAGGTTGCCAAGAGTCATCTACGAACTGTTGCAGTACTGCTCCAACCGCTGTGTCCGAGGCATCCGTCACTACCGAAATAGGAGCCAAAGGGTCGGGGTGTGTAAGGAGTGCTGTGTTGGCGACAGCATCTTTGACCAAGGCGAATGCGGCTTGTGCCGTGTCGGGAAACACGAACTTCCGCTTACCTCCGCGCAACAGGTCGGTGAGGGGTTGCATCATTTCCGCACAGTGAGGAATAAATCGGCGGCAGAAATTCACCAGGCCGGCAAACTGACGCAACTGGCGAAAAGACTGGGGTTCAGGGTAGTCGCGAATAGCGGAAACTTTATCTGACAGAGGGCGGATACCCGAGGATGAAATAGAATGTCCTATGAAAGTGATATCAGACCGGCCTAATTCGCATTTCGCGATATTGATCGTAACGCCGTGCTGGCTAAGGCGTTCGAAAAGTGCTCGTAAGTGTGTAGCGTGCTCTTGCTCTGAAGAACTCGCCACCAAAATATCATCCAGGTATACGTGGACATTTTCCAAACCACGGGTTGCCTCGTGCATGAACCGTTGAAAGGTCTGGGCTGCATTGCTGAGTCCAAACGGCATTCGCAGAAACTCGAACAGCCCGAAAGGTGTAGTGACGGCAGTTTTAGGGATATCGGCCTCTGCTACCGGGATCTGGTTGTACGCCCGAACCAAATCGATACGGCTGAAGATGGAGCAACCTGATAAAGACGAAGTAAGATCCTGTATATGGGGAATCGGGTATCGGTCCGGGACGGTGACTTTGTTAAGCGCTCTGTAATCACCACAGGGTCGCCAGTCGCCACTAGCCTTAGGAACCATATGAAGGGGGGAAGCCCAAGGGCTACTAGAAGGGCGTATTATACCCAGTTCTAGCATATGTTCGAATTCGGCCTGTGCAACACGAAGCTTGTCTGGTGCTAACCGACGCGGCCTACTGAACACTGGGGGTCCCTTAGTATCGATATGGTGAGTGACACTGGTCGTCACTGCTGGGAGGGGCCCGGCCTGCCGAAACATGGCTGGGTAGGCGGCGATGAGTTCGCCATAAGGTTGGTGTGCCGGTGGTTGGACGTAAAAAGGCGTGACGTGGTTCACTCGCGAATTACAACCCGCAACAGTGAGAGTGGTCTGACGATCCACCACTCTGCGGCGCCGTGCATCAACCAACAAGTCAAAGTGCTGCAGGAAGTCAATGCCCAGAATTGGGTACGGGACGTCGGCGATGATGAATACCCAACGAAAATTACGCTTTAAGCCCAAGTTTAAGGTGAGCGACCGCTGGCCAAACGTTGGGATGGCCGTGCCATTGGCAGCGCGTAGTGTTTGGGCCTGCGGTGTGCTATTGTCGTCTTTCGCTCGGGGGAGGACGCTCACTTCGGCACCGGTATCTACAAGGAATAGGTTATTTGAAATGATGTCCCTTACGTTCAAAAGACGACTATTGGTGTGATACCCGGCTTCGTGGGTCGCCACCACGGGCCGGGGGTGATGAGCACCGGGAAACGTACACCCTGGTTCGCATCGTTTGGCTCCCTCACCGAAGCGACTGTGGTATTTACAATATCCTTCTTTTGAAGAACCGACGAAACGGCGTCGCAATGACGGACTATGGAGCCTAGGTGGGCGTGCGCGGTGCCGCTCCTGTGACCCACTTCTAACTGCTAGGCGTTGCAGGCTCGCATCAATTCTAGACAAAACTGACGCGAGTTCGTTAGATGTTGGCAAGGCAGGCACCGTTGCGACGGACGGCCTGGTTACTCCAGCTACAGCGGGGTTGTATCGTGACATAATGTCATCAGCTATCGCTGCAGTTTCCTCTAGCGAGCATTTGCGCGTGGCACTTAGTAAAACTGGAATGTTATGCGGCAAACGCTGCAGCCAAAGTTCCCTCAAGAGCGGGTCCTCACCTATTGTCGGTCCTCTCAAGCGCTGCATCTCAAGCAGCAGTTCGGAGGGCTTCCTACTTCCGAGCTCAACGTTTTGAAGTTGTTGCATACGTTGGTCCTGTGTTGGGGTCGTGCGGGCAATGACAGCCTCCTTTAAAGCCTCATAGCTTCGGGAAGAGATTATTACGTCCCTTACTTGCATTGTGACCTCTGGCGGGAGGCGGCCTGCTACCCACCTGAAACGGCTGGCGTCGCTGGTTATACGGCAGTTTTTCGAATTCTAACTCGACCAGCGTGAACCAGAGTTCTGGATCAGCAGGTGTGAATGCCGGTATGTGCAGCGTGATCGCCCCAACGGTGGGGTCTGAGCAGGGTTTCCGTTCAGTAGACATAGCGATTGCTTTATCGAACACAGACGGGAAAAGAAACCAACGATCAATGGGGCACTATATTATTCGCGTGAAAAGAACAAAAATCACGACGAACTAGACACCGAAAATGTATGGAGAAAAAAAAAATTATTTGGTAAACCAACCAAAAAAATCAACAGATAGGGAAACAATAAAACACAAAAACGTACGCAGACGGGACCTTCAACGGTAGAAAACAAGGAAACTCACGTGACCTGAGGATCACGTCGGGCTCACCAATTGTAAGGTTGATTGGACCTTACTTCGCGGTTTCCTTAGTAAACGCGTGCTTCGGTCCTTTGTACTGCGTGGACCACCTGCACGTTACTCTAATGTGCGGCACTGCACAAATATGTTAACCAGAACAGTATTCTCCACGACCCGTGAGAACGAGAAGGCGATTGGGAGAGATAGTGGTTAGCGTGTATTTGGGAGCGTGCGCAAGAGCAACGGTCAAATGGCAACCGCGCTTGGCAGTCAGCGTTCAGTTAAACAATAAACGTGGTAAATGTATGAACGAAGATGGCAACCACTACACGGTGACCGCTGAAGGGTATCGTGATGAAGCTATGCGCGATTCTCTGATAACTGGATTGCAGTCAAATAACATAAGAACGAGGCTTCTAGAACAACCGAATCTGAATTTTCAGGCTGCTTATGACATGGCTAGATCTTTGGAAGCCGCTCAGAAGCAGTCACAGTCCTACGGAGCTGACAGTATTCCGTGTGCTGCGGCACCCACCATGACTCCACATGTAACCTTTCCACTGGCGCCAAAATATGAATATACACCGATTACGTCTGCCATGCCCAAAGAAACATGTTACCTCTGTGGCTATTCCAAACACTCCCGTGCGAAATGCCCTGCTAGAGAAGCTATTTGTCAAGCTTGCAGGAAAACTGGACATTTCAAACGTGTATACAAGTCTAAACCAGTTGGTTCTTCAGTATCTTCGGTTCTCAGTCCTGTAGTACCGTCGGTTATTGCCGCTACTGCTCCTGTCTGTTCGTCTCGGGCGACTACCCAGACTCTTGTAAATTGAGTAGAACTACCAGCACTGATAGACACTGGGAGTTCCGAAAGCTGTGTCCCAGTTAGCCGTCAATGCTTATCATTGGCAAGTTCATCCGTGCGATTCGAAAATCGCTATGGCCTCGAAATCGCTGACCTGCGATATTACTGGCTACTGCAATGTATCAATTCGCTATCGGGACCCTTCCTTTAATAACGTAAAACTGTCAGCGATGAAAAATTTGTGTGCAGATGTCCTTTTGGGGCAGGACTTCCTCGGACTTCATAACAAAGTGGAAATACCATTTGGTGGCTCACGTGACATGTTCCTGTTATGCGGGCTTACAGCTGCTAAAATTCCGGCACCCTCATCATTCGCTCATTTATCGCCAGATTGTAAACCAGTCGCCAAGAAATCTCGGCGATACTCTATCGAAGATGAGAAATTCATCAATTCGGAGATTAAGCAGTTTATAAGTGACGGCATTATTGGGCCTTCAAATTACCCTTGGAAGGCCCAAGTTCTAATTACTAAAAATTCCAATCATAAGAAAAGAATGGTTATCGATTACAGCCAGACAATCAATCGTTTTACGCAGCTGGATGCCTACCCACTTCCAAGGATTGACCAAATGATAGAGAATATCTGTCGCTACGCGGTCTACAGTACCCTTAATCTTCAAAGCGCGTACCATCAGATACCTACTGTTGAACACGAAAAACCTTATACTGCTTTTGAGGGTGGTGGCAACCTTTCCCAGTTTCGCCGGATACCATTCGGGGTTACCAATGGTGTAGCTTGCTTCCAACGCACTATCGATAGCATTTTGAAGGCCGAGAACCTGAAGGATATCTTCGCTTATGTCGATAATGTCACCGTGTGTGGCATGACCATGGATGATCACAATTACAACCTTCAACGTTTTCTAAGAACCGTAGCAAAATATGGAATAACGTTAAACACTTCAAAAACTGTAACTGCCAAAAAAGAAATAAAACTCCTTGGCTATTATGTAACCTAGGGTACCATCAAGCCCGACCCTGACCGCATGAAGCCACTGCACGAGGTCCCGCCTCCTAGTGACCTGGAATCTCAACGACGGGTAGTTGGCATATTTGCTTAACTATTCTCAGTGGGTACCTTCATTTTCCAAAAAATCAGGCAGCTCGTTCGGAATTCAACATTTCCTCTTCCTGTACCTGCACGAGAGGCATTTGAACGTCTCAAAATAGACTTGGAGAGTGCTATGGTCGTAACAGTGGACTATAATATTCCACTAGTCGTCGAGACGGACACTTCAGATACAGCGATCGGTGCTTCATTGAGCCAAAACAACCGACCGGTGGTTTCTTTCTCTCGCACCTTGACTCGTGGTGAAAAGCATCATTCAGCTATCAAGAAGGAATCTTGTGCAATTGTCGAAGCTATCCGAAAATGGCGCCATCATCTCCTGGGTACTCATTTCAAGCTAATTACTGATCAAAGATCCGCGACCTTCATGTATGACGGAAAGCAGTCAGGCAAAATCAAGAATGATAAGGTCCAGAGGTGTCGGCTTGAGCTATCAGCCTACCATTATGACATAATCTACTGGCCCGGTAAAGATAATCATGTAGCTGATACACTTTCTCGTAGCACCTGTGCCTCCTAATGTAAACGGAACTCAGTTAAAATACTTACGAGTCCTTGTGTCGTCCTGGGATAACTCGCATGCTTCACTTTGTGCGCACCAAAAATTTGCCTTACTCCGTGGATGAAGTCAGAAACATGATATCCCGGTGCCCGGTCTGTGCAGAGATAAAACCGCGGTTTTACAAACCCACCGAGGGTCGCCTAATCAAAGCTATGCAACCGTTCGAGCGACTGAGTATCGACTTTAAAGGTCCATTGTCTTCTAATACCCAAAATCGCTACCTCCTGACTGTTATTGATGAGTACTCCCGTTTCCCCTTTGCGTTCATTTGCCAAGATTTATCGGCAACTACGGTGATAAAGTGTCTGTGTCAACTATGTTTTATTCGACATGCCCGCCCACATACACTCTGACCGAGGATCCGCTTTTGTATCATCGGAGCTAACATAGTTTCTACGAGCTAAGGGGGTGGCAATCAGTCACACGACGGCATACAATCCTCGAGCCAATGGCCAGGTGGAGCGTTTGAATGGAACCCTATGGAAGGCGATCTATCTGGCTCTAAAAACAAGAAACCTCCCGATTTCGCAATGGGAATCGGTGCTTCCAGACACACTCCACTCAATCCGCTCACTACTCTGCACTGCCCCAAACACTACTCCATATGAGTGACTGTCCTGTTATGTTCGACGCTCGACTAATGGGACTCCGATACCTACGTGGTTGACGATTCCTGGCCCCGTGTTACTGAAGTGCATGGATAGATCGTCGAAGTATGATCTCTTGGTGGAGGATGTAGATCTAACAAGTTGTAATCCCCATTATGCCCTTGTGAAACTGCCGGATGGAAGAACGGAAAACGTTTCTATTCACCGATTGGCTCCTCGAGGCGATACATCTCCGCCATTCACCAATGAATTCCCATTAAGAACACCACCCAGCGACCTACCACAGGATCAATCAACAAGTCCCGACGTTAGTGATATTGCATGTTACTGGCGATGTACAGACACACACGGATCCCAGAGATGACAATCTATCTGACTTAATCAACAGCAGCGTAAACGTGCACACCCCATACGTAACCGAGAACAAACACTAGAAAATGTTAGTTTCATCTGGTCCACTACTGGCCCCTCTCTCTCTCTTTAAAAAAACTATGACAAACGATTCTTTTCTGGCCGAGGCGAATGCTGTATAAATCTTCGCACGCTTGCTCGTCTCGTTTTACATAGCGTTTCATGAACATTTCTCCTTTTACGTTTCAGCTGATGTACTACAATTACTAGACGAGTAAAGCGTTCTCATTCTGACTCGGTCTTCTCAATCATACTGATTTTGCCGAATCCGTTGCTGACCTACGTTTCAACAGCATACAACTATTTTAGGTGTCAAGAATTTTAGCCAGTGCAGTCTGTTGTCTTATCTGAAATAGTGTGTGGACGTTGAAGGCAGCCAAGTGAAGTGAACATTTAGGCTTAAGGACTGCATTCGATTTATACTCAACTCCTGAACTACTGCTTTCTTCAAAGCCACAATTGCCCGTGGCGTTTTGTATCGATCTTAAATTAAGGAATAAGAAGTTGGTAAAGTCCTTCACAAGAAACATGATGGAGGTTTCTGGGCGAATCACACTTCGCGGATGCCCACACCACAGAAAAAGTTTTTCTCTCGGAACCCTAACCGGAGCCTTTGATTCAAAAGTCAGATCCACAAGATAGTAAAGCGTTACCACAGCACAGGAACGTGACCAAGAATCCGTGAAGGAACTCCTTCCGGTCTGTCACGTGAGACCTGATTGTTGCAACCATTCTGTCTTGTCTTCGTTGGTCCCTTGTTATCGATCCACTTTTCGGATTCAGTCCTCAGCCTCATGCACCCAATGGAGAAAGCGGAACGTAGACTGGGCAGCATCTTTTGGGCTAGAGGCCACCCACCTTAGGTGGGCGATAGTTGCCCAATGGAGTGCGATGACTTTTCCCACAGTCGACAGAAACCCCAGGTACTCCACTCCTACGTCCACCTAGTGGAGGTTTTCAGACCAGTAAACTGTTTCTCTCCGTGTTTGTTCACTGGACTGTCCTCTCTAGGGGCATAGTGGTTAGAACCATATGTAGTCCATCAACTGGTTCAGAGGACTGGACTTCGTCTGGCATCTTTCCATTGACCTGTCAGGCATGATTGCATCTCCGGCTTAAGGAAGCCATCTTGCATAACTGTTTGGGTCATGGAGGCACGCAAGGCACCTTACTTCGCCATGGTGATGGCACCACACGGAATACACAGTATAACTGCAAACGCACATTGACCGATCACTCTGACCAGACAGAAAGTGACAACACGATCGCCACTGTCCACGGTTCGCTGCCATATCCTCCAGTGTCTCCAGCCAACTGGTTGAGGTGTTTTGTAACCCAACCACGGAGATGCGAGGCACTCACCTTTTGTAAGTTAGCTGTACATGTTTTCACCCCCAGTTGCTACGTCATTTGTTGGTTTCCGTGTGGCTTCTTCTATTTCCGAGGAGTAACGGGAAGTAAGGCACGGTACGGAAGACGTATCTTCGTCATACCCAACACATGTCCCACCCAATGAAGTCTACTAAGCTGACTACGCGGCGACAGAATATCATCATCACCGTACAGTGTTAAACAGTAAGGCAGGCCCCACTTACCACTGCCTTTCTCACCATGTTGCACGTAGAATTAGAAAGTATGAATATACAAGATGGACAGGGACTGGACCTACACGGATAGGAAAAGGAAACAACACCCTAACAGCCAACACACGGAATACACAGTCTAACTGCACAAACGCACATCGATCAATCATTCTGATTCGATAGAAAGTGACAACACGATCGCCACTGTACGCGGTTCGCTGCCATATCTTTCAATGTCTCCAACCAACTGGTTGAGGGATCTTTTGGACCCCAACCACGAAGACGTGAAGCACCCACTTTTCCTAAGTCTGCTGTACATTTTCTCATTCCTCACTGCCACGTCATCTGTTGACCTCCACGTGGTCTCTTACACTCCCTAGGAGGAACGAAAAAATAGGACGGGATACTATAGACGTGTTTGCCATACGTAACACGCGCCCCAACCAACGAAGTCTACTAAGTTGGATACGCTGTGACAAAACGTTCTCCGAATTAATACCCAATATTCGATTTTTGACCTCAGCATTGCCTACTCGGCTACTCCACCCGATATTAGCGATACTACGTAAACATCGGTGGTCCAAAACCTCAAGACGACGAATATCTTCAGCATGCAGACTCCAAGTTCCGCAACCATACAACAAAACTGAACGCACTGCGGCACAGTACATCCGACCTTTTTACTTCAGCGATATATCAAGTCGGCACCCCAGGTGCTTCAGTCCAGCGAAAGCCGCTCAAGCCTTGGATATCCGCGTGCTCACCTCTACTACAGTGCTCCCATCCGTCGTCACGTTTCTGCCGAGGTAGGTGAAGTGGTCGACAACTGACAGCACCTCCCCATCGAGCATCAAGCTCTGAATCGTTGACGTCCAGTCTTGTAACATCACCTTGCACTTTGAAGGTGCAAAGCGCATGCCGAATGGAGCTACAGCTCTCGCAAGTCTATCTAGTGCACGTTGCGCATGTTCCGTGCATTCGAACAAGCAGACAACGTCGTCCGCGTAATCTAGGTCACAGATTCTCACTATATCCTAGCTAGATGCCCACATCCTGGAGATCTCGCAAGGCATTTTCCATTATTTCGTCCATGACGAAGTTAAACAAGAATGGAGAAATTGGACATTCTTGTCGATCACCGCTCGTCGTATCGAATGGACTAGGTAGTTCACTATAAACCCTTATGCGGCCAAAAGCATGAGAGTTCGACGACCTCAGCAGATTCACCATCTTCTGCGCCATGCCTTCACGGTGAAGAGCACTGAGTGGCGCTGTCCGGTCAACTGAATCGAAGGCGCCCTTCAGGTCAAGGAAAACCATTATTGTTGGTCAGCGGTGTGCGTGACGCGCCTTGAGTGTTTGACGAAGGGTGAAGACGTGATCGATACATCCTCGACCTGGACAGAATCCAGCCTGTTGTTCGCAGGAGTTTCTCTCGCGAGGCGGTGTAAGACGGCGCGGCAAAATCGAGGGCCAATACCCTGATGACTATCGGAATTAAGCCATTCCCACGATGATCACTGCATTCATTGCGTATTCATTTCTTGAAGATCGGTAGAATCAATGACTTATTCCATAATAACGGATGTACTTCTTTCAAAACGTCACAGATCAGAGCGTTAAATGGTTTTACTGCCGCACCACTGCCCATTTTGAAAGGAACTGAAGAGAGTCCGTCAGGGCCGGCCGCTTTCCCTCGCCTTAGCAATCGAATGCTCGAGTTTACTGCTTCTGATGGGGGCTCAAGTGATACTCCCCAAGGGATCGCAGTTGTTAACACAGGAGTAACCACATTAGCGAGCGGTCAGCTAAACTGCTTCTTGAAGCAGCCGACCTAACGGTCCAGCCTTTACTCTTTTCCATGAATGGGCTCTTCACGCATATCGTTTAAATGACCGTGGTTCGCCGTCCGACGATGTCGTGAATAAGTCTGAACAGTCTGACTCATCTGAGACAGCAGCTCTTTCCATTTATTTGGCTACCTTGATCCACCAGTTTTTGCGATCCTTCTTACGGCTTTCCATAGCTTTCTTCGTATCTTATTTATCTCCTTACAGTTCAAGAGCTGACGTTGTTATCCTATCAAACCGATCGACCCCCGCGAAATCCAGTGTCTTAGATGAACATAGGATCTAGGACCGCAGGCAAAACCTGCTGCCACGTGCGTTGCCCGCTTGATATTGGTCTAATGCTCATCCACACTACTGTTCGTCGTATGCTAACCTGTTCACAACCGGTACGGACTTCTGTGTCAGACAAACGTTGCACGGCTAAGTGAGTCTGCATCGACTACCAGGGAGCTGGAGATAATGGGATTAAAACTAATGCATGGTCCAAATCTACGTAGGCGGACAAGTAGGATCTAGTTCTGAACAGAACTGCGTCACCGGTAGCTTACTGAGACGTGAGCAGTCCGACTCAGAGTGCCTGAAGCGTTAGGGCGCCATGTCGCCGTTCGAATCCAGTTATCGGAAGTTAGCACTAAACAGGAATAACCGATTGTCTGCGCAAAACTGGAGAACCCTATCCTCGTTATGTGCGCTGAGCGGGTAAAGCACAACGCCCACCTAAACAAACTTCTGATGCACTAAGTTTGCCAACTTGTGCATTATAATCACCCGCTAGCACTACGATGTCAGAACCCTTGTTCAGGAGAACGAGAGTGGTGAGTTCATCATGGGACTTATCCTTCTGCATGTCAGAGCTGCAGTCTGTTGGAGCGTACGCCGAGACTACAAACAATCTGCGCTCAACACATCTATCCTTCCGAACGCCAACTGACTCCTGCGATCTCACAGCACATAACCGACTCTTAACCGGGATCCAGTCTAAAAGGACACCCTCGACCTTGTCAGTCAAGGCTATTCTCACACCACGCTGACCCGCAGCTCCGGCTACTGCGTCCTAAAGTGCGCAGGATATTCCTCGATGGGATACTAGGTGCACCCAGTTGAATAACGCCACTCGAACCCTGGACATGCGTTTCACTTACGCAACAGATATTGATCCTCGGAGAATCTATTGTGGGCGTTAGGCATGCCTGCCAACTGGCCTGCATGAGCGTACACACGTTAAAGAAGCCGAGATTTAGAGGCTGACGAGGATTAAGAAAATGTGAGTCACAGGACAGCGGATTATTTCCGACACTCAAACAATGAACCGTTACGTGCATCGGGCGTGTTTTCAGTGGGAGAATTATGGGTGGATAAAGGGGGCAAAGAGAAGTGGTTAGGACAAAAGACAGGTTGGATAAAAGAGGGGGCTCTGAGCAGTAGCCCACTTGTTCATTATCCACCCCGCTCGACGCAATGGGCGGCGCGGTCCCGATCATCCTGCACGACGACCGATGCAATATGGAATTCTTGGTAGTCATGCTGTTCATGGGAGATGTTGAGTACTGCTAGGGTGTACAGCCGGTGCAGTCTCATCGGCGTTGTCTGCCTGATGGCAACCAGCGACCTCTTGGTATTTCCTGACAGACCTTGAACAAGTGCATGCGCATACAGCAGTAGATGGATGCGCCTACGCTGCGCTTTTAAAGCAGTGTCAATTACGTTGTATCGATTGCTGGACTGTAGTTACTAGACTACGACGACACAGGCAAAACACGGAAGCCCCACATGTGCGCAAAGGCAGTTAGTGGTATCTTGTTACATGTCAGGGGAGCCCCCATCCTAAATGCCTAGATACGATAAAAAAACAGAGTCGACGAATCAACATTTTGAAATACACACAACACTAGATGGGAGGTTGGTAAGGCACTCTATAAGTCGACCGAGATGCAATACTACTTGCACAATTGTACTGTCACGAGATATACGCCTGATTTAACAACACTGGGATGCGCCGACTAAATCAAAAACACAGAAATGTCTTGCTATCTCAGAACACGAGTGGATGCAGTGGACACAGTAGTCGAGTAAACCGAGAGGACACTTAGTTCCTGCTGCAATTATCGTTCCGATGATCACTTATCGATCGCCTGGAGTTCAACATGGATTAAATACCGCGAAGATGAAATAAAGGCTTGTGTAGTGAACCTCAGATGTTTAAACTACCCGCCTTAATCATTGTACCTTATTTTCCTTCTACCTTTCAGAAGTGAACACACTGAACGAACCAAGAGACCTGGACGACTGCCAAGACCAAGATCCCCATGGTCATGAATGAATGCCCACATTGGTAAGATGAACCCTGGACGTTTGTGACTTGTTGCCTTGCCTCCTGCCCCTTGAATCCCTCACGCTGTACATTTTGCTCCCTGGCTTGTGGGACGGATTAACTCACCAATATACGTTATCTGTAGACTGTGCTTCTACTGTGTTCATTGCCGTGCAGATTCATCAGTACTGTGTGTGATGTCGCCTGGCGACGAGCGAATAACTAAATTGCTGAGTGACTCACCGACAATGTTGTCCATTTCAGACGGTTAACACCCCGGACTGTCGTGTCACTTGGATCCTCATTCCGTTGGACTTACTGGTAACGTGAATGTCACTTTTGTGCTCCTTACGCGTCAGGATACTACATTTTTGGCGACCCTGCCAGGATCCCTGTCATCCAGCGTTTCACACAAACCCCACCGACAGATCCTGCCAGCTGACCAGCTAAAATAATGTACAAACACTGAGGACAGTGTTCCTTCGTTGGGGGAGCAGTGTAATACGTTCAGACAGATCGCCACTCCCATCTTTATCGGTGTAAGTGTTGATGCTTGCTGATGCACTTACTGAGCTCCGGCTCACCGATTTTTCTTTGTCTTTGCAGATCGCACACGAGCAACCCCCACGGAAGACACCGCATCCCGCATACTACACTAGTCCCGTACACCCCTAAGGACACTACCGAGTCAAGGTACATTCCAGTCTGATTAATTCCGTGATGCAAAGTGAACTGGTGCGCAAGGCCCCCCCCTCCAGAATCAATCAGGAATGTAGATACCCACAGAGTGTGACGTGCAGTAGCAGCTCACCCCCGAATAAGGTCACTGCTTCTTGCTCAGCTATACTGAGCGGGTCAAGATTCACTAAGATGCGCTGGGCGTTCTCGACTAGCAGACCGCCATCCGAAAGGAATATGAACCGCTTGTTCGATCATCCGCGCCCAACACACTTCCACTTGTCTGAGCACGGGCTCAAGTTGCTAACATGAACAAAAAGCTGAGTGATGTCATTTCCTACCTAATTCTGATCATTCATGAAGTTCCTTTATATACACCAATCATGGACAAGTGCCGTTCGGGATAACCATGAAGCCGTTTGATTCCCCACAAGAGATAGCCACATAAAAGCAAGAGTGGTCTCGCCAATTAGCACCACTAACAAAAATGGTACAAACTCGAATAAGACACTTACACGAATTGCAGCCACCTGGTCACCAGTAAGCACACTGCGAGCGGCAAAAGTCAAACTGCAACACTCATAATAAGTGAGGCAACCCATAAGTATAAAACTACCCCAGAAAGCAACACGTGCATAGGAAAAGATTCAATTCAGTCAGTGATTGAACGTCTCAATAAAATTTTATAAATCTGTTGTACAGTAGAAATAGATCAATCAGCATCATCTTCAATTTTTGGGGCGAGGTAGTATCGGATGTAACCCAGTTCCTCGATATTGAATTCGACAACTAAAAAGTTTGAACAGAACTGACGAGAACTTACCAGCAGGCACGTTCTCCGTCAGAGATAAAACAACCTGCGAGGAAAGCGGAGTCGCCTTGGTGAAAATGTTAAAATAATGCAGTGAATAAGTCATGCTAACAGCCTCGTTCATTTCAATCGAAACTGCCTCTTCTGGTTTGTCGGCATTCGCTGACTGCATTAATTTGATGTTTCCTGTTCCTAGATCTCCTGTGGAACTGAAGTTTACTCCATCTTTAGCAACCGAGATCACGACGGAGTCTCCGATCTGACTAAGGTCACGGCAAATTCGTTGAAGTTCAGCGGAAGGCATTTTGATGACGCATTTATAGTCCGTATCCTAACAACGTTCAGAAGTGGAAATTCAATAACCTACCGGTATTCCTAGATGGTCAACATCTAGGTCCATCAATTTAATTTCAAACTCGGAAACCTTCTCTTGGTCTGGAAGCAAAAGTCGGAACTCAATATTTCCTTACTCCGTGATTCGAAAACAAATGTCAATGTATCGGCCTTATCCCCCGATTTCAAAGTGACAGCATCAGTGGCACCGGCGCATTTCAGAATTTTGGATGTACTGAGGCATATATACAATGCAGAAAAACCAACCTCGTGATGTTCAGTCCAAGCGATAAATTGCGATCACAACGGTAGGTTTCGAAGCCGTCGTTTCGCAACAGTAATGACACCAGGCTGACGTGGGCGTTGTCCATGGCCTGAAGACTAATTCCATTTTCCGTGCAGTCCAAAGTAGCTTCTTGCACTAGATCTTTGATGGCTTCAACCACTTTCTTCCAGATATCCGCTTGGTTCAACCTCGCCTCAAACATCTCGGGAAATTGAAATCAAAAGAGCGGCCTAGTCAAGGTCACAAAGCGTTCTGGTCTTCAGTTCAGTTCAGTTCAGTTCAGTTCAGTTCAGTCTGCACAGGACAGGTAATGGCCACGGCCAATCGAGCGTCCAGAATTCCTTCGATGGTATGCACACCAGTTATGCACCCACCACTGCCTAGTGTATTTCGTCGAATCCCCGCTAAAAATGAGAGGGAAACGGAAAACCTCATCGCACATCAACTGCGAGAGACATTATGCATCGTGAGCGTTCACTGAGACAGTATGCAATGAGGGAAAAAGTCTGCTAAAACATACTCCAAAAGGACCACAGTGCTACCCGTCATCCATCTAGTTAATATTCTTAAGGCTCACTACAAGGAAAGATCTCGTACCACTTGCGATCAAGGGCACTTTTGAAGGATTGGACTGTCTGCAGATCTACCATTTCACCAGGCAGACCGTTCCAACTGTTCACTACCCTGTTGCTGAAGAAGTGCGATCTAGCCATCAACCTAGATCGGGCTTTTATCAACTTCTTTTCATGTCCCCTTGTTCTGGAGTCTACGGCCAATTGGAATAGACTATCTGGTCTGAGGCCAGAAAAGCCCTTCATTACCTTGAACGTTTCTATGAGATCCCCTCGACGTCTCCTCCTTTCCAACGAGAAGAGATTCAGGTCACAGAGTCTCTGCTCGTAAGTCTTACCCCTCTGCCCTTCAACCATCCGCGTGGCGAGACGTTGGACTTTCTCTAGGCAGGCGGCGTCCTTTTTGTAGAAGGGTGACCAAGCCTGCACACTACCTTCTAAATGAGGTCGTACTATAGCCATGTAAATAGGTACGAATACCTCCGGCTTCCGGCAAGACAAAGCCGATCGCAGTCTAAAGAGCTCCCCACGAGCCTTATGCGCAGCCGCGTTGCACTGCTCCGACCATTTGAAGTCACTTTTCATGATGATCCCCAGGTCTTTAACCCTACTGGCTGCCTCTACGGTGAACAGCCCTTGATCATGAGCGACAGTTAGGCTCTCTGTTGCCCTTGACAACAAATGGCTTTTTTGAGCGTTTAGAGGTAAGTCCCATTTGTATGCCCAGTTTAGGACGGTGCCTATTTCCCTGCCCAAGTCCGCCCTACCCTTAGATCCAACAATCTTCACATCATCCGCAAAAATAAAGCTGGGCGATTGAAGAGTGGATGCTAGGTCATTAATAAATAACAAGAATAGGACCGGGCCTAGGACGGATCCCTGAGGTACACCACTGGTGACGTTCACCAAACTGGAGCACCTGTCCCCCACTTTGACGTAAAACGTCCTGTGGGAGAGGAAGTCCTCCAGCCACCTATATACTGGCCCACCTATCCCGAAAGTCTCCATCTTGCATAGCAAAAGACGATGATTAACGAAGTCGAACGCCTTGCTAAAGTCGAGGTAACATACCTCAACATGCTTACCTTCGTCCAGTCGTCGAGTTACTTCATCTAAGAAGCACAGGAGATTGGTCAGACAAGATCTATTTTTCAGGAATCCGTGTTGCGCCGGGCTTAGCATGGAGTGCTGCAGTAAGTGCTGGCAGATATGAGCACGGATGATCTTCTCGAGAACTTTACAGAGAATGCTAGTTAGGCTTACCGGCCTGTAGTTCTGCACATCCGACTTAGGCCCACTCTTATGTATTGCCACGACTGCCGCGACTTTCCAGTCCTGAGGCAGCTTTCCCTGGTCCAACGTGGATCTATACAATCTGCATACCGATGGAGCTATGATATCCGCCAACGGCTTGATGATAGCTGGATGAATGCCATCTGGGCCCGCTGACTTGTGGCTGTTTAACTCCTGTAGGTACTTACGCACGCATTCCTCTGAAAGATCTAGCTCGTTTAACTGAGGAGGATGTATCAGCGCCAGATCTACTAGTACCCCACTATCTATCCTATGTACACTACCAAAGTATTCTCCCAGGGCGTCTGCTTTGCCCTGGTCGTCAGTGACAATACCATATTCTCTAGTGGATAGCGGACCTACGGCATTTCTTGTTGAGCCTTTAGACTGTACATAGCTGTAGAACTTCTTCGGCTGTTGTCTTACAGACTGGGCCAATTTCAGCTCAAATTCCCTCTTAGAAGTTCTCAAAAGGCTTACAGTCTCGTTTCTCAGCTTCGTATAGCGATTCCAGGCTAGCTGGCTGCCGGAAGCTTTGTACTGGTTCCAATAGCGGTTTCTACGTCTGATGGCCTTGGCTATTGCAGCCTTCCACCACATGGGCTTGCCCTCCCCACTCCTTCGTTTTAGGGGTGCGAACTCTTCCTGTAGGGCAGTCAGGGATCCTTTTATGGCCTGCCAGCGCTCCTCCACAGTAGCCTCCTCTGGCGCGTCCCAGGTCAAACCCATCGCCCTATTACGAAGCCTATCTATGTCCATACTACCGAAATTCCTAATCAGCCTTGAGGGTACCTTCGGTTGCCGCATGCATAGAACTATTTTGACACACACGTGGTCACTCTTTCCCAGCGGTGCACAATAATGCAGTCCAGCCACATCGTTGGGGAAGTTCGTTATAGCTAGATCCAGCAGGGATGGAACGCATCCAGTCCTATATCTGGTATTCTCCCTAATATGCTGATGCAACGCATTGTCATGCAGCCATTCTAAGTAGCTTTGCTCCTCCGATCCCGGCACGCAGACCTCAGCCACCCAGTCGATGTGCGGAAGATTGAAGTCACCCACTATGAGGGTCTTTTGTGCGTCCTTAACTAGTTCAGTCAAAGTCCGCAGCAAGCAAACGTCCTCTTCGTGGTTAGTGCTTGGTGCCCTGTAGACACAGACGACGTTAACCCTTCTGCCTGGAAGGATGATCGTAACAGCGCATAGCTGGATATTGCGAGTGCACATCTTGGTCTGGGACTCAAGGTGGTTTGCACCTGACCTAACGAGGATGGCTACTCCACCACCAAGGTAATCTTGTTCCCGATCCTGCCTGTAGGCTGCAAAGCTGTTACTTATTAGGCCTGGCACATGGTCTTCTTCAGAAAGCCACGTTTCCGTGACGGCAACTATTGATGCTTTCTGTTCGTCAGCGGTTTTGGCAAGTTCCGCCCATTTGTTTCTAATACTACACGCGTTAGTATATAACACCACCGCGTTTGCTCCGTCGCCTAGGTGTCTTTTTTCATTCATTCCTGACTGTTTCTCAGGCGCAACGCCTGAGATGATGGCACGTTTTTTGCTTCCGATGTCCCCACTGGGGTGCATGAAGCCGGCTGATGGTCCAGAATTTCTGACGACTCCCAATCCATCTCTATAGGAGTGGCCACAACATCCAGACTGGTAGGGATCACGCTGTCATCTATCTTCGGGCAGCACTGCCAATTTTCGTCTTCCAGCGCATCTTCAATTACAACTATTAGCGACCCCGCACGTGGCTTCTTTACTATTGCCGGGGTCGGGGCCTGAGAGCCGAGTACGGCATTCCGCTGAACTTTTAGATTTCTCACCAGCGCCCTGGCTGGTCGAGCAAGGATACCTCTTGGGGCTAGACCACCAGGCCTTACCCTATGTTCGTCCGGCACAATCTGGTATCTGCCCTTTGTAATCTGAGCTACTACCGCTGCCCTCGCCAGCAGTCTATCCCGGGTAGCCTCATCTGCGAACTCCACCAGTATTGGTCTCGCACGAAGTTCGCACAGGACAGGTAATGGCCACGGCCAATCGAGCCTTCAGAATTTCTTCGATGGTATTCACACCAGTTATGCACCCACCACCGTCGAGTGTATTTCTTAGAATCCCCACTAAAAATGAGAGGGGAACGGAAAACCTCATCGCACATCAACTGCGAGAGACATTATTCATCGTGAGCGTTCATTGGGACTGTATGCAATGAGCAAAAAAGCCGAATAAAACATACTCCAGAAGTGCCGGTGCTCTCCGTCATCCATCTAGCTGGCTTACTTCAAGCTCACTATGAGGAAATATTTCGTACCACTTGCGATCTACGGCACCACTGAAAGACTTGTAGGTGCCTGTACATTTCCGACTTTTTCCATGATTTTCAACATCCCTTGGTGCGACACTCCTTTGTTGTACCGACGTTTTAATGTAAAACACATACCTTTTGGTCGCCAACACCGCGCAATACAAAAAAGACTGTAAATAAATCCTTCATCCGGGCACGGTGTCATCTTCTGGTTTGTAGTGTCTTGGAAACATATCGGTCGGAACTTACTGAGTGAAACAAACATTTAGAAGCTTCAACGGCGTCTCTTGGCACTTCGCTCGATACCATCCTGTTCGGTTCAACGGATGGCTGTCAGACCGAACTGAACTGAAGACATTGGCAGATATTGGCTCTTCGGCGCTCGTTTCCTGATCATAAGAACATTGAACAACTGTGAGTTTGAGTCCCACCTTTTGTTTCATTTTAATTCTTAATGTACATACCCTTTTGGCCTTTTTTTATCACCGCACACTACTCCGCCCATCTCAGTTTGCTGGTGTCGCCTTAGATATTGTCGACATTAATTTAGTGTACCATATAGACAGAGTAGTACGCTACAAAATTGGTGAGCCCAGGTCGTTTTCCCATCGTTTGACACTAGCTTGATTCTTTTGGTCCAAGTTCCACACCATTCACCATGTCTGACAGCGAATCTATTGACATCCACGCGGTTGCTTTCAAACTGCCCGTTTTTGCCCCGACCAACCCTCGAGTGTGGTTTCGACAAATAGAAGCCGTATTTGCCACTCGACGTATAACCAGCGAGCGCGTGAAATACCCTCACGTTGTCCAAGCGCTTCCCTTTGACATCGCCGTTAACGTGGAAGATCTCCTCGATCCCATTCCATCAGAAGCTCCTTCCACGAAGCTTAAGGAAGCAGTCATTCAGCGTACGGGAAGATCAGCCGGAAAAATGCTTCAGGAGCTGTTCACGTCGGTGGAGCTCGGAGACCAAACTCCGTCCCAGCTGATGCGCCACATGCGGTCGCTGCTGGCTGGACGGCAAATGGACAACGCCATTTTCAGGGAGATATGGGTTGATAAACTACCTCTCCCGATGCAGCAGGTCCTGTCAATGCTGGAACCCACTACTCTACTTGACAAGGTTGCGCAACACGCCGATAGAATAATGGAATGCTACCCGGCTGGTAGACCTTGCGTTAACATGACATCACCCGCCGAAACCACTCCGATACACGAATCTCCTATGGCACTACCAGCACCTGCCCCAGATCGCCGTCGTGACGTTTCTCGCAGTCCCGATTCCCCACCCCATCACTAGCATATCGATAAGGACATTATGGACCTAAAAGAAACGTTCGCATGTTGTGCAATCAGGTCAGTGCAATGGGCAACGCATTTACTACTCATCGATCTGTTTCCGCCGAAGTACCTCATCGACTTAGATCACGGTCCAGAAACCGCCGGTTACAAACCTGGTGTTGGTACCACCGCACATTCGGCTCCAAGGCACACCGCTGTGATCCTCCATGTTCATTCCGCACTTACACCCCACAGTCAAACTACCAGGCCAGCCAGTAACGGCAACGACTAGGGCTGGCCCTCCACGTGAAAGTCGCCTATTTTATATCGTTGACCGATCCAGTGGTCTTCGATTCCTCATTGATACCGGCGCCGAGATCAGTGTAATCCCCCCACCCAAACATCATCGCCTCAAAGCATCTCACTTTACACTGCAAGCAGCAAACACGACAAGTATTGCGACATTCGGCCAACGGTCCATCACTCTTGATTTAGGTCTCCGACGCTCTTTTCAATGGGTTTTCATCCAGGCTGATGTTCAGGCTCCTATTATTGGCGCGGATTTACTCTCACACTTTGGCCTAACAGTGGACCTCAAAAATCGCAAGCTGGTAGACACCACAACCAAGCTTTGTGCAGTCGGCATTGGTAAATGCACCAACTCTCTGGGTATTCGGCTGGCGATCCCGCAATCGCCGTTTGCTGACATTTTGAAGGAGTTTCCATCCCTCACTAAACCGTGTCAGTTCACCGACCCAGTCTCTCATGCTGTGCAGCACCACATCGCTACAAAAGGCCAACCTGTCCACTTTCAACCACGACGACTCAACGCCGACAAACTCCGTATTGCACGCCTTGAATTCGAACATATGATGAATCTTGGCATCATTCGACCGTCTTCAAGCCCATGGGCCTCGCCTTTGCACATGGTTCCAAAATCATCTGGTGATTGGAGACCCCGTGGAGACTACCGTGCTCTGAACAACGTCACCGTCCCCGACAGGTACCCGATCCCACACATTCATGATTTTGCACAGAATCTCTCTGGGAAGACAATCTTTTCCAAGGTTGACCTCGTAAAGGCATATCACCAAATCCCCGTGGCCGAAGAAGACATTTCCAAGACAGCCATCACCACGCCTTTTAGCCTGTTCCAGTTCATTCGCATGCCATTTGGATTGAGAAACGCTGCTCAGACGTTCCAACGATTCATCGATGAAGTGCTTCGAGGTCTACCCATCGCGTTTGGCTACATCGACGACATATTAATTGCCAGCGCCTCTCCATCGGAGCATGCCAGCCACTTGCGTCAACTCTTTCAACGTTTCCAACAATACGGACTTCAGCTGAACCCTAGTAAATGCGTGTTCGGCGTTCCGTCCCTCGACATTCTCGGGCACAATATCGATCAAAACGGTTTGACACCCCTCCCAGATAAGGTGCGCAGCATCCTCTCATTTCCTGCACCTAAAACGATCACACAGTTAAGACGTTTCTTGGGAATTTTGAACTACTACCGTCGCTTCATTCCCCATTGTGCGACGATCGTTTCACCTTTGACCGATCTTCTCAAGTCCAACGTCAAGACGATCGATTTCACTCCCGAGGCAGAGACAGCTTTCGCAGAAGCCAAAAAAGATCTCGCGGAAGCCACCATGCTGCACCATCCACATTCGGATCCAGATACTCGGTTAATTCTAACGACTGATGCATCAAATACCGCAGTCGGTGCAGTGCTTCACCAAATAGTGGACAACCAATTACAGCCTTTAGCGTTCTTCTCGCAAAAACTCTAGGCGGCACATACAAAATATAGCACGTTTTCTCGTGAACTCCTAGCCATTTACTTGTCCATCCGTCATTTCCGTCTTCTTTTGGAAGGACGACAATTTTGTGTCCACACTGACCAAAAACCCCTGACACACGCACTTCACGCCAAGCCTGACAGACATTCACCCAGAGATATCCGCTATTTGGATTATATTCCTCAGTTCACAACAGACATCAGCTACGTGCGTGGAGTTGATAATGTTGTGGCTGATGCACTATCCAGACCGGACATCAACACGGTGCAGACTAAATTCGATCTTACGGAACTGGCAAACCTCCAGCGTGATGATCCATCCTTGCTCGAACTGCGCACATCCTCCACACTCCAGCTCAAGGATTCTCCCCTACCTTCAGCCGATGGCACAGTCCTATGTAACTGGTCTACAGGTCATCCTCGTCCTATCGTTCCAACTTGCTACAGGAAGATCGTTTTCGATCATTTTCATTCTCGTTCAGATCCTGGTATCCGTGCATCTCGCAAACTCATTTCTGGCAGATTGGTTTCGCCCAATATGAATTCTGACATTGCATTATGGACTAAACAATGTTCGCATTGTTTTGAGGTGAAGTTCAGCGGAAGGCATTTTGATGACGCATTTATAGTCCGTATCCTAACAACGTTCAGAAGTGGAAATTCAATAACCTACCGGTATTCCTAGATGGTCAACATCTAGGTCCATCAATTTAATTTCAAACTCGGAAACCTTCTCTTGGTCTGGAAGCAAAAGTCGGAACTCAATATTTCCTTACTCCGTGATTCGAAAACAAATGTCAATGTATCGGCCTTATCCCCCGATTTCAAAGTGACAGCATCAGTGGCACCGGCGCATTTCAGAATTTTGGATGTACTGAGGCATATATACAATGCAGAAAAACCAACCTCGTGATGTTCAGTCCAAGCGATAAATTGCGATCATGATCATGCGCTTGCGCATGCGTCTCGACCATGGTCGAGAAATATACCATTATTATTATTATTATTATTATTAACGGTAGGTTTCGAAGCCGTCGTTTCGCAACAGTAATGACACCAGGCTGACGTGGGCGTTGTCCATGGCCTGAAGACTAATTCCATTTTCCGTGCAGTCCAAAGTAGCTTCTTGCACTAGATCTTTGATGGCTTCAACCACTTTCTTCCAGATATCCGCTTGGTTCAACCTCGCCTCAAACATCTCGGGAAATTGAAATCAAAAGAGCGGCCTAGTCAAGGTCACAAAGCGTTCTGGTCTTCAGTTCAGTTCAGTTCAGTTTGCACAGGACATGTAATGGCCACGGCCAATCGAGCCTTCAGAATTTCTTCGATGGTATTCACACCAGTTATGCACCCACCACCGTCGAGTGTTTTTCTTAGAATCCCCACTAAAAATGAGAGGGGAACGGAAAACCTCATCGCACATCAACTGCGAGAGACATTATGCATCGTGAGCGTTCATTGGGACTGTATGCAATGAGCAAAAAAGCCGAATAAAACATACTCCAGAAGTGCCGGTGCTCTCCGTCATCCATCTAGCTGGCTTACTTCAAGCTCACTATGAGGAAATATTTCGTACCACTTGCGATCTACGGCACCACTGAAAGACTTGTAGGTGCCTGTACATTTCCGACTTTTTCCATGATTTTCAACATCCCTTGGTGCGACACTCCTTTGTTGTACCGACGTTTTAATGTAAAACACATACCTTTTGGTCGCCAACACCGCGCAATACAAAAAAGACTGTAAATAAATCCTCCATCCGGGCACGGTGTCATCTTCTGGTTTGTAGTGTCTTGGAAACATATCGGTCGGAACTTACTGAGTGAAACAAACATTTAGAAGCTTCAACGGCGTCTCTTGGCACTTCGCTCGATACCATCCTGTTCGGTTCAACGGATGGCTGTCAGACCGAACTGAACTGAAGACATTGGCAGATATTGGCTCTTCGGCGCTCGTTTCCTGATCATAAGAACATTGAACAACTGTGAGTTTGAGTCCCACCTTTTGTTTCATTTTAATTCTTAATGTACATACCCTTTTGGCCTTTTTTTATCACCGCACACTACTCCGCCCATCTTAGTTTGCTGGTGTCGTCTTGGATATTATGGACATTAATTTAGTGTACCACATAGACAGAGTAGTACGTTACGGACAGTCTTTTTGATGTCATTTTCCATGTAATAATCTATTATCGTAGAATATTCTAGATAATCGTCTTTTGATTTCGGGATCGGTTGCAAATTTGGCTACGCATTGCTTAAACGTGTGTTACAATACTCAATAGACCAACTGGGAACGAGGAGAAACACGCAAAATGCCAAGAAAAGGATGGAAAACATTAAAATCCGGACAGGAAGTAACACGGCAAGTCTCTGTGGAGGTTTCGGGTACATTTGATTCTTTAGTTATTGTTAGATCGCCCAGTCCAGTCAGTGCTAGTTCATGTGTTACTGAGGACAATATGGATCATAAAGATGAGTTATTTAGTCTGAGAATACTAGACCTAGAACAACGGTTGTTATCGGCTAGGCTTCAGGCCCAGGAAGCAGAAAAGCAGTGTAGACAGAAAGAGCGCGAGCATGAGACCAGCGACTTTGACAATTCCGATAGATCAGAGTGCAATAATATAGGGAACCCCACGCCGGTCGCCGACTACAAAACACCGTCGATCGATTAGCCTAGAGTGGAACTAGCGGTTTTTGACGGGTGATCTGAACAATACTGCAAGTTTGTCAAGCAGTTCGAGACATTCGTTGAAAATAAGGTAAGCGACCCTGGGCAAAAGCTTCTCTATCTGACTCACTACTGTCGAGGCTGAGCAAGAGAAGCTATCCATTGGTGTACCATGCTCGACCCGGAAAAAGGCTACACAAGAGCAAGGAAGATTCTGAGGGACTTGTTTGGCCAACCGTTCAAAGTAGCCCGTAATCTATTAGGGGGCGTGATGATAGAGGCAAAGAGAACCAAGGGCGACGTCCACACCATGGCCGACCTGGTGATTAAGATGCAGAACTGCTCAATAGCCCTCGACCATTTAGGTTACAGGGCTGACCTGGATGCAATGCACACCTTGGAAAACATAATCTGTCAACTTTCCCCCGAACTACGGGGTCGGTGGGCAAAAGAAGCAGAACGGATAAGCCGAAGCGACAGGAAAGCTAACTTCGAAGACCTGACCGAATACTTAGACAGGCAAACGAAGATAGCTGACAGCAGGTTCGGCCGACTCATCCGGGACAGCAACCGGGCAAACAAGCCCAGTACTAGCCAAGCTCAAACCTCTGCACGGGAACATCAAAATATCAATCTTGGACCAATGCACACGCCATTTCACGCGATGCTACGGCGCAACCCAATTGCAGATCCTGTGGTACTAGCTATGGCCTACCAGAATGCCCCAAGTTCGGCAACGCCACAATAGACGAACGGTGGGGAATGACGAGGATTGCAGGAGCGTGTTTTATTTGTCTCAACACCACGCACCGGGCGGAAGCCTGTAGGACAAGGAGCCGATGGGGTCACGAGGGCTGCACGGACAGACACCATCGGCTGCTGCATCAGGCGAGAGTAACCTTACCCGAGACGATTACCAAACCCAGCGTTATTTGTTCAACGTCACGGTCTGCCAAAATACCAGTACGTTTAGGCGTAGTGGCCTTGGGAGTAGTGACCCCAACAGGAGTGGCCAAAGCATTGACCTTCATAGATAGTGGCTCGGATACCACTCTATTCATGAAGGAGTTCGCAGAGAGATATGGTTTAGAGGGAATCGATCCTCATTAGCAGTAAGCACAGTGAGTGGCACCCAGGTTATTCAGTCGACCAAACTGCACCTACAACTCGTTTCCTTGGTCAGCAACAATAGAGCTGAAACTCTAGAAACATTCACTATAAAGGACCTACCGATGAGAGCACCTCAGTCAGTGCAATCGATTCTGACTCAGTGGCCGCATCTCGACGGGATTACGATCGAGGAGTGGCAGAGTAACGAAATTGATCTGCTGATCGGCTGTGATATACCGGAAGCGCATTGGGTCCTGGGCCAAATGATAGGAAGCCGCAAAGCAACCTATGCAGTACGCACCATATTCGGTTGGACTTTATATGGTAGCAAAGACAGCAGACGCGTCAAACAAATCCAAATCAACTGCACCTCGGTGGAAACGGCGAACATCGAACAGGCATTCTAACAATTGTATAACACCGAATTCGCCGACCTGCCCGTGGACACAGATGCCCCATCACGAGAAGATAAGTTGGTTTTGGAAATGGTGGCCGAGAACGTCAAGTACTCAAAAGGTCGTTTCGAGGTTCCTATCCCGTGGACATCCAACATGAAACCCATGCCAAACAGCCGAAAAATGGTTCTGAAAAGATTAGGCTTCCTCAAAACCAGGCTGCTCCGGGAACCACAATTAAAGATAGAATACACGCAAGCCATGCAACATAACGTCGAATTGGGTTACACGGAGAGAGTAGATACAGCGGCTACCAGCGCAAATTTGGGGTGGTACCTACCCCATCACCCGGTCATGAACCCAAAGAAACCGGGGAAGTTCGGAGTAGTTTTCGACTGTGCTGCGAAATGTCAGAATGTGTCACTGAACGACCATATACTACAGGGCCCAGACTGGACAACACCGCTGGTCGAGGTTTTATGTCGTTTTCGGCCAGGAAAAGTAGCCGTCTCTGCGGACATACGTGAAATGTTTCTACAAGTGAAGATGCCTGTTAAAGATAGGGACGCATTCCGTCTCCTATGGTGGCCTGAGAACAACACAAATCGCGCACCTTACGAGTACAGGCTGACCGTGCACCCCTTCGGGACGGTTTTATCCCCCTTTTGTGCTAACTTTGCCCTCCGTGAAACCCTCAAGCGCTTCGACGGCACCAGCAGCTTGTTAGGAAGAGCAATGGACCAATTCTACGTGGACGATTTTCTGTGCTCCTTTGACGATTAAAATGCTGCTATTCTTTATATGACTGAACTGGTCGGCAATCTAAATGCCGGAGGATTCAACCTCACTAAATGGACTTCGAACAGCCAAGAGGTGCCCAATGTTATCTCGAAGTCCGAGAAAATGGCGTGTAAGAAAGATCTTTTCGGATCCTCTTCACAAACGGAGCGCACGCTTGGGCTTCAGTGGAAACCCAGAGGGGAGGAATTCATTTTCACTCTAGACCTACCCAAACGACCAGTCACACGGCGAGGAATCCTATCAGCAGTCTCAAGCTTCTACGACTCCCTAGGTTTTGTTTCGCCATGGTTGTTACCGGGAAAGTGCTTGCTGCAATCGCTGTGCCAAAGAGGGACGGGTTTGGACGAAACTCTCCAGGGTGACGACGATAAACGATGGCGTGACTGGCTGCATAGCCTGGAGCAACTTGGAGAGATAAAAATACAAAAATGCTTAGCAGGTATCAAGTGCACAAACGACGCCCAACTCCACTTATTCTCCGATGCATCAGAAATAGGCTACGGGATAGTTGCTTATGGCTGCTGGGTTGACGCAAATGGTGGGCGGCACAGCCAGATACTGTTCACAAAGGCGAGAGTGGCTCCACTGAAAACGGTGTCCATTCCAAGGCTGGAACTAACGGCGGCAGTACTGGCCGTGAAAGCCGCGGGGCTGATTAGGAGATGCTTCGAACGGATAAACTGAGAAACAAACTTTTGGATGGATTCGGCCACGGTACTTCATTACATAAACAACACTACCACTCGTTTTAACACTTTCGTGGCCAACAGACTCACTATAATCCACGAGTAGACTGAAACCGATCAATGGCACTATGTACAATCCGCCAGTAACCCGGCCGACTTCTGCTCAAAGGGCCTGAAAGCACTAGAGGTTGCCGACGTGGAAAATGGGACCGGACTTCCTAACGGCAACTAAAGAGATGTGGCCAACGCTAATAATACCTAAGGCTGATGATGGTGATATCTAGGCTAGAAGACTGACGCCGGCTATAAACTTCACGGGAAGCGTAAGCCTGATAGAGAAACTGTGCCAATTCCCCAACTGGACAAAAATGTTAAGAGCCGCGGTCTGGTGGACACGATACAAAGCACTCTTATTGATTATGAAAGGCGCAAGACCACAAAACACATTGAGCGTGGGGACGATACTACCGGGCGAGCTGAATCAAGCCGAACTCGACGTTCTACACCTACTGCAACTAGACGCTTTCCCGTCCGAGTTCCGCGAGCTAGCCAGGACAGATGATAACACCAAAGGAAGCAGGCTGCTACACAGTAGTATCCGAGCACCAAATCCCATGCGAATCAACAGACTACTGAGGGTTGGAGGGCGGCTGACGAATTCAAGCCTAGAGTACGAAACGAAACACCCCATAATAATCCCCGGTGACCACTATATAACGAGATGCCTGATAGATCATGTACATCGGGAAGGAGGACACGCAGGCCCGAATCACTTATTGAGCAATATACGCCGACGGTTTTGGGTGACAAAGGGACCATCGACGGCCAAGCGAGTCATAGGCAACTGCATTACTTGTCATCGCCGGAGAGCGGTAGCAGGTCAACAAATGGTGGCCCCCCTTCCAGCCGTAAAAGTCCAAACGAGATGATGCCCGTTCGTGGAAATCGGCGTAGACTGCTTTGGCCCGTTACTCGTATGACATCAGAGGAGCACCCAAAAGAGGTATGGCTGCCTGATAACATGCCTACAATCCAGAGCAGTCCACCTCGAAGTGATGCATAACATGACAACCGATTCATTCCTAATGGCCCTTCAAAGGTTCATCGCGAGGCGGGGCGTCCCCAAGAATATGTACTCGGACAATGGCTCGAACTTTGTTGGGGTTCATAGGGAGTTAGAGGAATGGTGGGGCCGCTTGGACACCGCCAAATTACAAAACCAGACCGTGGCAAAGGGGATAGAATGACACTTCAATCCACCTTATGCCAGTCATCCTGGTGGCGCTTGGGAAAGGCTGATACGATCAACTAGGAAAATACTCGCAGCCCTGGCCTCATAACAAACCCTCGATGACGAGACGCTGACTACTTTACTAACAGAAGTAGAACGCATATTGAACAACAGGCCCCTGGTGCCACTCGTCCCAGACCCGGAAGGCGAACCGGCACTCACCCCCAACGACCTATTATTGCTCCAGTCAAACGCAGGAGTAACCACCCCGAAAACCCTGCGTGGGACATACGTCGTTGGATGAAAACGAGTGAACCACCTAGCACAGGCCTTCTGGAAACGATGGACGAGGGAGTATTTACCGACACTGCAGCTTCGGCAAAAGTGGATCTCCAAACAGAGGTCGTTCAGACGTGGCGACGTGGTCATCCTCGTGGAGAGCCACCTACATAAAGACGATTGGCCGGTTGGAGTGATCAATGATTGTCGTACAGAAATCGATGGTCTCGTGCGCACGGTGGTGCTGAGGATGGACAAGGGAGACGTATTGCGAGATATACGTAAAATACGTCTACTTGAGGGTAACAGCGACGCGGGCGGGGCCGGCTCTACCGACCAAGCTATACCCATGTCTGTTGATACCAGATGAAGCCGAATTCAATTATTTATTCCTCATGTATTCCCTTGTAGGACCCAACCCCCACAACATCTCTGAAGTGTATTTGTTTTCAATTTCGTACAGCATTTACGATGCACTATGGAGCTAACTGTCCAAACCTTAGCTCACCACACGACACGACACCGCATGTAGAAGTAACGGGGCTTAGGTCACGCACACATGCCTACATTTGACTCGTTTTTGCCATACAGCCTTTTTTGACATTGCGAAAAGTCCTCCTTTGATGTGCAGTCATACCTGCGATTCCATTGTACACCTCAGCACAAACACACACTCACACACACTCACTCAAGCACATACATCCAGGACAGGACGGCTCCTTACAAGGACGGCATCTACGTGGCCCTTTCACGCCCACCATCGGTCATTTGGTCTTGTGGAAGATGTAGACTAGCCTCGAGTCTATGTAGCCAGTGGGTTAGGTCCAACCGGTAATAGAACATTGACGACGAGCATTAGACGCGCGCACTGACAGCAGGGCCTAGGCAGGTAGAAAGAATCAGTACCTTTATACCGAACCTTTGACTCTGCTAAGGATCCAGGAGGAATTTGGTGGGCGGTGTAACAGCCAGTCGTGGAAAATCCCCCTTTTTCCCTCGCGATTCAGTGTTTTTCCTAACATCACTTGTTTGCCTACACTATTGACGAACTGGTTGTTTTTCTGGACCAATTGTTGTTTGTTCGCGCCCAGAGCGCTATTTTGGCACATCCTTGTTCAGGACCTGCGTGACGCACGTGCTGTTTGCTCACACGCTGCTATTCGGTTTCTCGCTGTTGAGTCCTTGTAATCGCATTATTGAGGTTTGTATTCTTTTGATGTCATTGTTCATGTAATAATCTAGTATCGTAGAATATCCCGGATAATCGTCTTTTGATTTCGGGATCGGTTGCAAATTTGGCTACGCATTGCTCAAACGTTCGTTACAGTGACATCCAGGCTGAAAAGGATCGCGCTGTTTCCCACCTTCGGACAATACTGCCGATTTTCATCTTCCAGCGCGTCTTCAATTACAACTGTTCCCAACCCCGCACGCGGCTTTTTTACTACTGTCGGGGCCGAGGCCTGAGAGCCGAGTACGGCATTCTGCTGAACCTGTTGGTTTCTCACCGGAGCCCTGGCTGGTCGAGCCAGGTCAGCCCCGGTGCTGGACCACCAGGCCTTAATCTATGCCTGTCTGGCACAATTTGGTACCTACCCCTGGTGATGTGGGCCACTATTGCTGCCCTCGCCAGCAGCCTATCCCGGGTAGCCTCATCAGCGAACTCCAATAGTATTGGTCTCGCACGATGTTTTCCTTTGTTCCCCAGTGGTGACTTCCATGTCCCCACTCTGTGCACCCTTCTTAGAGTAGTAGGGTACGGAACACCGGCATTTCGCAGTATATCGTAGACCCTCCTCCTATCTATGTCTAGCCTGGCTTTCGATTTCATTGTAAAGTGTTCTTCCTGGTTTAGGATCAGGAGCCTGCTGCTTGGGAACCCGCCGATCGACAGGATTTGCCTTTGCAGATCATTCACCTTGTTTTCCAACACCAGGAACGAGGGGTCCCCCACCCTAGCCAGCCCATCCCTTGCTAAATTACAGTCATTATTCTTTTTTGGCCACCTTGCCCTTCTAGCCTTCTGCTCAGTCCACTGGCCCTCATCAGTCTGCTTCAAGAGAGTTGAGGCGACGACCGCTTGGCAAGCCCTTGGAACTGGCCTCCTCGCTGTAATGACTGTACTGTCAGGTGTGGCTACTACTGCAACCGACTTCCTGATACCTGATTGCGGTGTTTTGGGGCTTGTCTGAGGTACTACCTGGTGAATGTTGGCCCTGCCCTTAGGCCTGCAGTTTAAAGGACAGACGGGCCGCCTCCTTGCAAGCAGCACAGACCCAGTCAGTACATAGGTTCTGTTTATAAAGGAGGTAGATGTTCTTTGCTATTCCTGAACTATTTGGGTGAGCCCACATCTTGCATACCCCGCACTCTATACCACTGACCACTTTTTTCGCACTCAGGTGCGAGACTCGGGTCAGAAACGCGTGTCATACAGGAAACTACAATACGAAGGAGAAAACAGCTCGAGCGCTCTTTAACCAAACACAAAATAAACCCTCTGACCCTTGCAGGTAAAGCCCGTTAACACAAAAGAACAAAAAGTAAAACTGCGAACGAGAAAAGATTGCTTCAAAAAACACTGGACACTACTCGGCAATACTACACGGAGAATAAAAATATTCTCCGGATAAAACGCACCTTGGATGCAATTTGATGCTCTCAGTCATGTGAATTAAACTGGGTTAATTCACGGAAATATTCAAAGACTCAGTTTAAAAACAAGAGCACCATGAATTAAAACCGCGCGGCACTCACCAGCTGGCCAGTTGTCCAGTCTTAAAATCATTTCAATTCAGTTCAGCTCAGGTTGCACAGGACTTGGTATGGCTAGAGCCAATCTTGTGCAGATGGCAGTGTTGTCGGAGCCTTTCCGTAGCTCTCAAAACAGCGCCATTTTCTTTTTCGGAAAGGCAGAAAGTTTGTGCAGTATCAGCCCTGGCAGAGACTGGTGGAAACAGTGAGTAATTTGCGTTTGACTCTAAAAACTGCCTAACGTACTTCGGGGTACACTGCTACCCAAAACAGGTCTACTGCTTTCTTAAAAGCCTTCACTGTTGTGGTGCTTATGACCGCGTCCGGGAGCTTATTCCAATAGGGTACCACTCTATTCGAGAAGCGATTCGCCCTAATTCAAATCCTCCAATGCTTTCTTCGTAATCTAAGACTGTGCCCCCTTGCGCCTTTCCCTGGGATCGGAGGGAAAAGGTGTTCTTGATTAATACCTGACAGTCCCTTCAATACGTTGAAGGTTTCTATCAAATCCCCGCGAACTTGCCGCCTCTTCATCGAAGACAGATTCAAGGCACGGAGATCGTCTGTGTAGCCGAACCTCCCTTGCCCAGTCATCATTCCATTGGCCAGCCCTTGCATTTTCCCTGGACAGCATATATCCTTCTGGTAGTATGGGGCCCAAGCCCGCACGCAGTGCTCCACGTGCGGCCTAACTATGACTTGTTGTATGAGAAAGAAAGTCTCCGGCTCTCTGCACGACACGGTGGATCTAACTTGAGAGAGTTCTCGCCCGGCCGTATTGGCTGCTGTTGTGCACTGCTTCGACGGCCTGAAGCTGTTGCCCACTATAACGCCCAAGTCTCTGACCTGAGAGACCACTTGCAACGAGCCCACACCATTATAACTAGCCCCTGTATTTGTGGCTAAGCATTGACGCTTGGTGAGGTTTAGTGGGAGGTCCCACTTGCGTGACCAGTTTTGTACTGCTAACGCGTCAAGTTCAATATCTACTTCAGCTATCTTGACGTCATCGACAAACACAATGGTGGGCACTGTAAGCTCACGTGCTAGGCCACCGACGAAGATGAGGAAGAGCAGAGGGCCGAGCACCGAGCCCTGTGGCACCCTACTAGTTACACCATCCGATTTCGAGACATGGCTATCCACCTTAACATTAAAAGTTCGCCCTGTTTGAAGAACATTTATCCATTGCCTTGCCCTTCCAAAAATCCCTATAGGGTGCAGTCTGACTTCCAGAAATCTGTGGTTCACAGAATCAAACGCCTTGCTGAAGTCCAAGTAACAGACAGCAGTCTACTGTTCTTCGTCCAGTCGCTTGTCAGCTCATCGAGGAACAGCAGGAGATTCGTCGGACAAGGTCGTCCTGCCATGAACCCATGTTGAACATTTGATATAAGGTCATGCCGAACCAAATGATTAGCGATCTGTTTCCTGACTATTCGTCCCAGGCAATTCCACAGTGCTGGAGTTAAACTGACCGGTCGTCAATTTTCGGCCTTTTGCCGGGGCCCACTCTCGTAAACTCCTACAGCTGTCGCCCTCCTTCAGTCTCCAGGCACAATTATTTCTCTAAGTGACGTCTCATACAGCTTCGTCATCGGAGCATTCAGGACCTCGGCCGGAGGTTGAACGATGGCTGGATGAGTTCCATCTGGTCCTGCGGCTTTACTTCTACTCAAGATTTGCAGCTCCACGTGCACCTCTTCTTATCCTGCCGTAAGTTCGGGCGTTAGATGCGCCTATTTTCTCTCCATTCTTCCCCCTGAACTATTTGCTGGTTGAAGTGCTTTTAAAGAATATCAAGAGCATGTCGGCCTTCTGTTCTTTGCTTAGAACTAGTCATCCCTTTGCTCCCTCCAAAGTTGCCACACTTCCCATCTTACGTCTGTGGGTTGGCAAGTAAGCGTAGAACCGCTTCGGGTTCGTGCGCACCAACGCGGCTAACCGAAGCTCGAAGGAGTATTCCTCTACCCTTTGACTGCTGAAGCTCTTGAAGTCTTGAAGTAGTTCACGGGTGCGAGGCTTAAGCCCAAATGTTCCCGGTTCTTGTACGTATCTTCTTTTCTGTGATGCCACCGAGACGGAATGGAAAACTCAACGACAAGGGGGAAACCGTTTTCGCAAATGTTACACTAGAATAAGAATAAATGTTTGCCATATAGTGCATGGGTCCGACAATCTGAATATGGATATATCAATATATCGCTAGTTTATCTTGTTTTAAAATTTACATAGAAGAGTGATTTGCATATACATTCGTAAGGGGGAGGAGGATCGATTAGTTTATAACTTCCCGCATGTTCGGGTATATAGGACTGAAGACGAGACGTGAAAATATGGGGAGAACAGTCTACACGGGGGCGACCGGAGAAATGGCCGGAATCGACGATAGCCCTAACCAGCCCTCTATTCTGGCCTTAAGTGACTCTTTTGAGGAGGCTTTCTCTGCCTCCTGTGGAAGGCTATCCCATAGAAATAATATCCGAGACGAGAAGAAGTGTTGCGCAATAAAGATACGTGGTGTAACAGCCGGTCGTGGAAAATCCCCCTTTTTCCCTCGCGATTCAGTGTTTTTTCCCAACATCACTCATTTCCATACACTATTGACTTGTCTTTACGAACTGGTTGTTTTTCTGGACCAATTGTTGTTTGTTCGCGCCCAGAGCGCTATTTTGGCACATCCTTGTTCAGGACCTGCGTGACGCACGTGCTGCCTGCTCACACGCTGCTATTCGGTTTCTCGTTGTTGAGTCCTTGTGACCGTATTATTGAGGTTTGTATATTGTTTATGTCATTGTTTATTTTAATAATCTAGTATCGTAGAATATCACGGATAATCGCCTTCTGATTTCGGGATCCGTTGCGAATTTGGCTACGCATTGCTCAAACGTTCGTAACAATACTCAATAGATCTATTTGGAACGAGGAAAAATCACGCAAAATGCAAAGAAAAGGATCAAAAGCAGTCGAATCCGGACAGGAAGTAATACGGCAAGTCTCTGGGGAGGTTTTGGGTACATATGATTCTTTAGTTAATGCTAGATCGCCTAGTCCTGTCAGTGCTAGCTCATGTGTTATTGAAAGCAATATTGATCGTAAGGATGTCGATTTATATAAGCTGAGAATACTAGAACTAGAGCAACAGTTACTTTCTGCTAGACTACAGGCGCATGAAGCAGAGAAGTGTACACAGAAACAGCGAGAGCATGAGACCAGTGACTTCGAAACTTCCGATAGGTTAGAGTACAATAAGGTAGGGAACCCCACGCCGGTCGCCGACTACAAAACACCGTCGATCGATTTGCCAAGAGTGGAGTTAACGGTTTTCGACGGGCGAGCTGAGCAATACTGCAAGTTTGTCAAACAGTTCGAGACGTTCGTTGAAAACAAGGTAAACGACCCCGGGCAAAGGCTTCTTTACCTTACTCACTACTGCCGAGGCCGAGCGCGAGAAACTATCGACGGGTGCACCATGCTCGATCCAGAACAAGGCTACACAAGGGCAAGAAAGATTCTGAGGGACTTGTTTGGCCAACCTTTCAAAGTAGCCCGTAACCTAATAGAGGGCGTGATGGCAGAGGCAAAGATAACCAAGGGCGACGTCTACACCATGGCCGACCTGGTGATCAAGATGCAGAACTGCTCAATAGCCCTCGACCATTTAGGTTACAGGGCTGACCTAGACGCCATGCACACTTTGGAAGGCATAGTCCGTCACCTCTCTCCCGAACTACAGGGTCGGTGGGCGGAAGAAGCTGAACGGATAAGCCGAGGCGACAGAGAAGCCAACTTCGAAGACCTGACTGAATACTTAGACAGGCAAACGAAGATAGCTGACAGCAGATTCGGCCGACTCATCCGGGACAGCAACCGAGCAAACAAGCCCGGTACTAGCCAAGCCCAAACCCCTGTACGGGAATATCCAAAGTACCAGCCTTGGACCAACACACACGTCATTTCACGAGATGCTACGGCGAAACCAAATTGCAGATCCTGTGGTACTAGCCATGGCCTACCAGAATGCCCCAAGTTCGGCAACGCCACAATAGACGAACGGTGGGGAATGGCGAGGATGGCAGGAGCATGTTTCATCAGTCTTAACACCACGCACCGGGCAGCAGCCTGTAGAACAAGGAATCGATGTGGTTACGAGGGCTGCACGGGCAGACACCATTGACTGCTGCATCAGGCGAGAGTAACCTTGCCCGAGACGATTGCCAAGCCCAGCGTGATTTGTTCAACTTCACGATCTGCCAGTAAACCGGTACGTTTAGGCGTAGTGGCCGTGGGAGTAGTGACTCCGACTGGGATAGTCAAGGCGTTGGCTTTCGTTGATAGTGGATCCGACACCACTCTGGTGAAAGAGCGGTTTGCCGACAAACACCAACTGGCTAAAGGTGCGACGCCGTTGGCAGTGAGCACGGTGGGCGGAACACAGGTAATGACTGCCGGTAGATTAAGGCTGCAACTCATCTCTCTAGACACTAACGAGGAAATTGAACCAACGGAGGCATTCACGTTAGCGGATCTCCCCATGCGAGCACCAAGGTCGGTGAACGCAATCTTGACTCGATGGCCCCACCTGCAGGATGTAACCGTTGTAGACTGGGAAGATGATGAAGTGGATCTCCTCATCGGATGCGACGTGCCAGAGGCGCATTGGGTGCTTGACCAAAGAGTGAGCGACCGCCAGGCACCTTATGCCGTACGCACGGCTCTGGGATGGATGTTATACGGTCCAGTAGGGGTACGCGGTTCCGTGAATTACTTATCCACCGAAACGGACCGCATAGAGTATCATCTGCAACGGCTTTATGAAAAGGAGTTTCATGACATTGGAGACGAAAGACCGACGTTGTCTCAAGAGGATCACTTCGCTCTACAAACGGTGCGGCAAGGCTCTAGAGGCCTCAAAAAACAGTTCGAGGTTCCCCTCCCATGGCGCACACCGGTCGACCCGTGGACTGACAACAGAAATTATGTTCTCCTACGATTACTACGACTAAAAGAACGCTTCATTCGAGACCAGAATCTGTGGGAACGATACGCGGATTTGATGAAGCGAAACGAGGCCCTCGGTTACGTTGAAAGGGTGCCTGTTAACACCGACAGCAAAAGGGGTATATGATATCTGCCTCACCATCCGGTTATCAACCCCAAGAAACCCAATAAACTGCGGGTGGTTTTCGACTGTGCGGCCAAGGTTCAGGGCAAGTCGTTAAACGATCGCCTACTACAGGGGCCTGACTGGACCACACCACTGATCGATGTTCTGTGCCGTTTCAGAGTGGGTAAAGTGGCTTTGTCTGCTGACATTAGGGAAATGTTCCATCAGGTGAAGATTCCGGTAGGAGAACGAGATGCTTTGCGTTTCCTGTGGTGGGAAGGGAGCGACCGGGACAACGCAGTGGTGAATTATAGGATGATCGTCCACCCCTTCGGAGCCATATCGTCACCATTTTGTGCAAACTACGCCCTCCGAGAATCAGCGAACAAACATGGCGATCTAGTACGTCGGACGGTGGTAGAAAGCGTCAGCAGGAACTTCTACGTCGACGACTACCTTGGGTCATTCGATGATGTGGAATCAGCTCTAGAGCAGTTCAGGGGTCTGACGAGATTGCTGGAAGCGGGCGGCTTCCATCTAACTAAATGGATGTCGAACGCTTCAGAAGTGCTGAAGGTCATCCCGTATCACGAAAAGGCCGAAAGGGTAAGAGATTTGGACGGCTCTCCACTTTCTATCGAGCGCACTTTAGGGATACAATGGGACGCGGAAACGGACGATTTTGTTTTCGAACTGAACGTTCCCGAGCTGCCAATAACCCGTCGTGGCATACTATCTGCCGTCTCAAGTTTGTTCGACCCGCTCGGTTTCGTCTCACCGTGGCTGCTACCCGGAAAGATCTTGCTGCAGCGGCTGTGCCGTAAGAAAGTTGATTGGGACCAGGCACTGGACCGAGGGGACCGGCTGGACTGGGAAGAATTTCTGAACACCTTGAAGAAATTAGGGACATAAGAATCCCACGATGTTTGACCCCTGGCCATACGACACGGACTGGAGAACTACATGCCTTTTCCGATGCATCCGAAGTCGGTTATGGAGCTGTGGTGTACGGACGATGGTGCGCAGGAGATGGACAATATACCACGAGGATCCTGTTCGCCAAAGCCCGCGTTGCCCCACTGAAGTCCGTCTCAATCCCACGCCTTGAACTCAGCGCAGCCGTGTTGGCAGTCAGGGTGGTGCAAGCTGTGAAGAGATGTTTTGATCTCTACATTTGGTCGGTGAGATTCTGGACGGATTCAACGATAGTACTTTACTACATTAACAACGTACGGAGCCGGTTTAGTACTTTCGTTGCTAACCGGCTCACGATTATCCACGATGAATCAGCCATGAACCAGTGGAGTCATGTCAGGTCTGGCGATAATCCGGCCGACCTGTGCTCCCGAGGTGCGAACAACTTCAGGCAACTGGACACGTGGACGAGAGGGCCAAACTTCCTGCAATTGCCCAAACAGGACTGGCCCGTGTTCGAATTAAAACCCCCTACGGAATTGGAACTGGAGATCAAAGGCGTAGTGATAGCAACCAACGTCGTCAAAGCGTCGTCCATTCTATCGCGACTGGTCAGGTTTTCTTCCTGGATGAAGGCGCTTCGTTCGCTAGTTTGGTTAACCAGGTTCAAGAGAAATTTACTAGTCATGAAAGGGCTACGGCCCTCAGGTCGGATACCGGTCGGCCCGATAGGTCCCGATGAGCTACAAGCGGCAGAGTACGATATTTTCAGAATGATACAACGCGAGGCTTTCGCCCAAGAACTCAAGAGGGCGGAAGAAGTGGGGCCGACCAATGAAGACATGCCATCTCCAAGAGGCGAGCTGAAGCGTTTAAACCCCAAACTCATCAACGGACTGCTGCGGGTGGATGGTAGGCTGACCAACGCCCACCCGAACTTTGACACAAAGTATCCTATACTGCTGCCTGCGAGACAAGCTGTAGTAGAGCTAATGATTCAACACGTCCACGCCATGGAGGGACATGCCGGGGAAAGTCACGTGACGAGCGTCATCCGAAAGCGTCTTTGGTTGTTGAGAGGACGAGAGACTGTAAAACGCGTAATCCGACGGTGTGTGCAATGCAGGAGACGCAATGCCACAGCAGGCAAACAACTCATGGCCCCACTACCAGAATGCAGGGTGACTACGGGCTGGTGGCCGTTCAGTGACACCGGGTTGGACTATTTCGGGCCCTTGTGGATCAAGTGCGGGAAAAGATTAGAAAAGCGATACGGATGTATCATGACGTGCATGGAGTCACGCGCGGTACACCTAGAAGTCGCACATTCGATGACGACCGATTCGTTTCTACGGGCCCTGCAGAGATTTATCAACCGAAGAGGTGTACCGGCCGATATATACTCAGATAATGGATCGAACTTTGTGGGCGCTCAACGGGAATTGCAGCGTTGGCACAAGAACATAAACAGGGACGAACTGCAGAATCGAACCGTGGCCTACGGCATACGATGGCATTTCAACCCCCCACAGGCCAGTCACCGAGGCGGCATATGGGAACGCATGATCCGGTCCGCCAGACGGATATTGCTGTCAATCATGGAGCAGCAGCCGCCCGACGACGAGAAGCTGAACACCGTCATGACTGAGGTGGAGCGAATCCTGAACAACCGCCCCCTGGTTCCAGTATTGAACGGCGACCCCACCCACCTGGCGCTCACCCCGAACGACTTATTGACGTTAAGGTCGAACGAGGGTTTCCAAGGGCCGGTAAACCTTCGTGGGAGCTACCTCCACGGGTGGAAGCAAGCGAACTATCTGGCCAAGGTCTTCTGGAGGCGATGGCTACGGGAGTACCTACTGGCTTTGCAGACTCGACAGAAGTGGCTGGTGAAAACTAGACCATTCAAAGTTGGGGACGTGGTTATGATCGCCGACGAACGCGCACATTTCAGCGCTTGGTCTTTGGGAGTAGTTACGGAAACCATCAAAAGCACCGACGAAATGATAAGAACGGTGAAGGTGAAGACAGCTAACGGAGTGCTCATTCGTGACATACGCAGTATTAACCTACTCGAGAGCGAAGACGGAGGAGCTGATAACCCTGAGGCCTAGTAAACCTTTTTCACACCAGTAATCGAGGTGGATAAAGAAACACCATATATACCACACAATCTCCGTCAAAGACGTTGAGGTGCTCGCGGTCCTTTCGTTGACATTACAGAAGGTTCTTCCCGATATGTGGTGATGAGTGCGATTCCATTATACACCCCGATACATACACGCATGCACGACGCACTCTACATCCCGTAAACCCATCATACATGTGACAGTGTTCGTTGTTTGCATTTTGTTGACGCTACCGAATGCCCCTTGCATATGTGGAAGTAGCGGAGCTCAGGTCACACATACATGCTACATTTACTCGTTTTCTTACCACGCGGTCTTTTGTTGACATTGCAGAAAGTCCTCCTTTGATGTGTAGTCATACCTGTGATTTCATTGTACCCCCAGCACACACACACACGCATTCACACACACACACACACTCAAGCACGTACATCCAGGACCGGACGGCCCCTTACGAGGACAACGTCTATGTGACCATTCACGCCCGCCATCGGTCATTCGGTCTTGTGGAAGATGTAGACTAGCCTCACGTCTATGTAGCCAATGGGTTGGGTGCGACCAGTAGTAGAACGTCGACGACGAGCATTAGACGCGCGCACTGACAGCAGGGCCTAGGCAGGTAGGAAGAATCAGTACCTTTATACCGAACCTTTGACTTTGCTAAGGATCCAGGAGGAATTTGGTGGGCGGTGTAACAGCCGGTCGTGGAAAATCCCCCTTTTTCCCTCGCGATTCAGTGTTTTTTCCCAACATCACTCATTTCCATACACTATTGACTTGTCTTTAAGAACTGGTTGTTTTTCTGGACCAATTGTTGTTTGTTCGCGCCCAGAGCGCTATTTTGGCACATCCTTGTTCAGGACCTGCGTGACGCACGTGCTGCCTGCTCACACGCTGCTATTCGGTTTCTCGTTGTTGAGTCTTTGTGATCGTATTATTGAGGTTTGTATATTGTTTATGTCATTGTTTATTTTAATAATCTAGTATCGTAGAATTATCACGGATAATCGCCTTCTGATTTCGGGATCCGTTGCGAATTTGGCTACGCATTGCTCAAACGTTCGTAACACGTGGTAGGGATTTGAAGAGTTTCCTTGTGTGCCCTCGCGGAGTATCCAAGTTCGGATGAGTGAAAAAAGATCCACTTGGCCCGTTAAGAATATATCACACATCGAGAATAGGTCCCCCCTAATACTGGGTGTCCCAAGAGGGTAGGGATTAGGTAAAATTAGGCGCAGTGGGTAGGGAGTAAATTGTAAGCCATGTACCGTTCTGGTCGCTTTCAGCCGAATCCGCTCCAAGATGTTCTGGACTCTGACGAGGCCAGCATTTAGCATCTGGCCGCCGTATCCTAAAAGGGGTCAAACATAGGTTCCATATAGAAGGTGAAATCTCCCCTAGAAATCATCGGAAAAGTCCATCTCATAAGGTTAAGAACCCTAAAGGCAGTTTTACCACCTTTCTCTTGGTGGGAGGAAAATGAGACACTACGGCGCAGCCAGAAACCAAGGATTTTTCATAGATCCACTATTTTTATTTGTGTGTTCCCATTTATCTTGAAGAGGTGGACTGGAGCAGTGCCATAGGACATACTTGCACATTTGCCTTCATTTATTAGGAGGCTCTACTCAGCCGACCAAGGCTTGATCGAGTCAATAGCCGACTGCACAGCATTTGCATCCGTGTACTAAATAGTGATGTCATCTGCGTACATCGCCATTCTAACCGGAACCAGACCGGGGAGGTCGTTGGTGTCAATGAGGAATGAGAGCGGACCGAGCACACAGCACTGGGGGACTCTTATGTCGGCTGCTGCAGGTTGAAAATAGGACGCACATACACGCACCGAGAAGGTTCGGTTTTTAAAAAAGCTCTCACTCAGACAGCAGGCGGCCGGAGAAGCCGTACACTCTATCATGAAGTCTTGAAGTACTGCACGGGTTCAAGGCTTTGAGCCCGACTTTCAGGTTCTCGAAGTAATCATTGATCTTTTGTCCGATTCACCAGGATGAAAAGAGAGTAAGGAGAAAACTAGGCGAGGCGGGGCAGGGAAGGCAACGAAAACAAGATAAACTAGACATCATTCAGTGTCTCACTATGGACAACGCCCTAAACGCAATGGAAACGCAACATCCACAAAAACATAGCTGAGTGAAAATGCAACAGAAGACATCCATTTCACTTTTTCGCACAAGGACTTACTGGGAGAGACTCAGATAGAGGTCTAACATTTTCTTGAAGATGGTTTTGTTTTGCCAGAGAACAATACCTTCCGGGACAACGTTCTACAAAGTAATAACCCCGCGGCTAAAAAAGTTAATTCGAAGTGAACTGCTTGGTCTCGGTTTAAAAACCTCTCTGCCCTGACCTCGGAGAGAAGAGGCTAGACGAACGCAGAAGAAGCAACCGTTTTGACCTGGTTCAAAAGGTGAAACGTCAAAAATGGATCACCTCCTGTGCGTCTCAAGTCAAGGGAAAAAGACTGAGAAGTGAATGGTGGACAGGATAAGATAGGCGGGGCAGGCCCCATACCGCTTTGATAAAAGCTCTGAACCCTTTCTAGGATCTCACGGTCCCGGACAAGACCAGAGTGCACTATCCGACCACCGGAATTCAGCAGAGGACTGATAAACGCGCCGAAAATTATAGGAAAATCGTCCCTAGAGAGGAGCTGGAAGGACCTTCGAATAACATTTAGGACTCGAAGGGCAGAGTTGCTCGCAATTTGGTGAACACGGGAGAAGTACAAGTTACAGTCCAACCGGAAACCTAGAATCTTGCGTCGGCCAGGCCTAGGCAGTATAATTGCTCCTTCAGTGGAGAAAGTGTGACTAGTGTCTCTGCCGAAAGACATGCTCACGCATTTGTCATCATAAACTGGGAGGTTCCAGTCCTTGGACCGGCGTTTTGTTTCATCGACGGCAGTTTGCAGGTTTTCAACGCTTGAACTCCAGAGGGTTACATCGTCTGTGTACATGGCAATGTTCGCAGGAAGGGCTGTAGGAACATCGTTTAAGCAGACCGAGAAAAGGAGAGGACCTAAGACCGACCCTTGGGGGCCCCAGTTGTTACTGGGGAGAGTTGAGACAAAACATTCCCCACCTTAACCGCAAAGGCGCGGTCGGTAAGGAAGCTGCACGGAATGGCCAACATGAGGCCTGTAATCTCGTATGCATGGGGGAAGTTGTCGAAGGCCTTAGCAAAGTCGATGGATACAACGTGTGAGAGCTTACTATCGTCGTAGGCTTTCGTCAGACTATCCACGACAGTGAGCATATTGGTGATGCATGACCTTCCACGAAGGAACCCATGTTGAAACGGGGAGAGGGTCCTATTTCTATGCAGCTGGAAAATAAACGCACTACTGAGATTTCGCTCGAAAATTTTGCTGGAAATTCCAGTTAGACTTATGGGTCTGTAACAAGAAGCGAGGTGTTTAACGTACATGCGTGGAAATCCTCCCCAGCCGTTGTCATATACTTGTATTGTTGAAACTATGCTCCTTATTTTATTGGCCCTGGAACAAGTACAACAGTCATCAATCACTACACTTCAACACTTGTTTATATTTTGCTCACGTGAAGTGGCATAATTTCGATTCGAACTTGGACTGCCGTGACGGTGATATCTGACATTGGCATTTGTTGAACTCTGGTCCTCGTTGTTAGACGTTGTGGCCGTACAGTTGCGGTTTGCACATATATACATGCGTAGAACTTGTCAATCCAGTACCGTAGAAACTACGAACCAATCTTGTCCTGGTTTTGGGATTCGTTTTGAATTGGCTACGCTTTGCTCACAGTCGGAATAACCGTTACAAGGTGTCCACTGCCCTCCTTGTAGACGGGTGCGGTGGTTGCTTTTTCCAGCGAGGGAGGAGCCGCTTGCTGGTCTGTGGAAGACGAATTCTGGGGACAAACAGCCCGTCAGCTAAGGAGACCATCTCTCTGAGATTCTCTGCTATTACATCAGCAGAGTTACCAAGGTTAGCTGAGCTTAGCTAGGAGCTAATGAACGCACAGACTTGGCCAAAATTGGTCCTTTTGAAGGATCTCAAAATTTTGATTTCTTACGGAAGAGGAGGCCATTTCACAATATAATCGAACCCAATGGGAATGTGACCACTTTTGCCGAGGGGCAGCAATTAGTGCACCAGCTCTACTTGGAACTATTCATTGGTGATGACCGGGCCTAGTAGGGACGGGGTATGTTCTGTGCGATATCTGGCCGGATCTTTTACGTTTTGCGCCCACGAGGTCTTGGGTACGAGGAGTGGGAGTAGTTTACCGGAGGTGATATCCGGGGCGTCATCTCTTTGCCAGTCGATACTGGGTGAGTTGAAGTCGCCAGTGACTAACAGATGGGTAAAGTCTCTGTAGCTTTTCAGGGAGCTTAATAAATCTGTAAGACCTAGGCTGGCAGCCGAATTGCATGCGGGAGGACGATAGACTACACCAAGCAGTAGGAAGTCTGTCTTAGAGAGTGTAAACACAGCTCACAAACATTCAGTACTTGAAAACGTGCAGTTTTTATTATAGTGGGAGGAGGGGTAGAGTTATGGTAGTATATGTTAACCCCCCCAGCTCCACCCCTGCCGGAGTCCTGCCTAACTATTACGTGTCTCAGAATGGATATTTTAGCCTCAAGTATATCAGGGTTGAGCCAGGTTTCTGTGAGAGCTATGATCTGGGGGCTCCCTACCCACTGCAAGCTTCCGAAGCCGCAAGGTCTTATCAGCACTCTAAGGTTATTGGTGAAAAAGCACCTGAGCACATGCTCCGAAATTGCTGCAGAATCGCCAAAGGCAACTGATTTTGGGTTTAAAGAGGGATAAAATGGAAAGCTGGGGGTTGAAAGAAGTCCCAGGGGAGACGGGAGCTGAGAATATTGGGGGGACTAGAGGGTGAAAACCATTGCAATGATTGGTAAGCTATGAGGTCCAGTGACCCAGAAGGTATCATGCCAGGCGTACGGTCTGCATACTTCGGTCTCCGAAGAGGATAGTCGGCTTTTATTGGCAAACCTACCTTTGGACCGCGTGATTCACTGCTCTCAGTCTTCTTGTTCTTGATCCGAAATTCCATGAACGCACCAGGAACATTTTATGGTGTTTTAACCTCCTCGCTGCAGCAGAAACGGGTTGCATGTTTGTGTCCAAGCTCGAGTAAGGGTGGTTCCTGTCCGCTGTTGCAGCCTTAACAGCAATGTTGGGGTCTGGGATGCTTTCTGCAAGCGCTAGGCTTTTAGCAGCACTAGGTCTACTACTAAGGGTACTTTTATCGACGGGAGGCGGAGTGAGTAGGGAAGAATCGGATGACAAACGTGGAGCTCCATCCTCAATGCTGGTTACCTGGAGGGCAGGCGGAGCCTGAGCTTGAAATCGGATTTTTGTGGGGTCGCTGGTCTAGCCTTTTCACTGCTCAGCCTTAGGTGAATTGGCCTGTCGATGGATGCTCCCTTGAGCTCTTTTTCCCTCCTTCAGCTTTGAGGCTGAAGAAAAAACTGGTTCGGCTGCCTCTGTGGAGCCCACCCCAATCAAAATTCCGTGTCTACTTTTGGTGCTTTTGCTTATCAGTCAAGTGGACCGACTTTCAAATTAGAGAGGGAGATTAAGGGGGTTAAACTCCTGGGTATAGGTGTCATGAGGGTGACGCGAGTTGAGAAAAAGATCCCGAATGGTGACTCTCCTGAATCATTACTCAAAATCTTGCAAGACCTAGGCCACATCAAGGATTTGCTGCCCAGATAATCTATGCACCTGTTTGGGCGCCCGGGATACGGGGAGGGATTTGATAACCAAGCTCTTCAGGCTGGCTAACTCATCCTTAAGGGTGAGGACAGTGGCCTTTGGCTCATCGAACTCTACAGTTCAGATCGGTTCGGATCAGATCACAGAATATGAAGGTTCGGCCAAAATGGCATCTAGTTTCTTGCATCCGAGGCTCAAGAGATCCTCAAGTGCTGCAGCAGAAAAACTAAAACAGCATTCTCTCCGGTGGTCACGACAATGCAGCAGGTTTTCAGTTGTCTGACCGACAATTTCCTCCTCCCAAAATCAAGAGTCCCGGTAGAAGTACAAGCGACCTCAGACCTCGCTGAACTGCGACATGCAGCACTACAAGTAGTCTCCTCCGGAGGTGGAACCTAGACGCTCATAATCCTTGGTTCTCTCTCTGGGCTGCCTTGGTGGTGCGTGAGGGAGTGATACTAAAGCCCTTCGATCTTTCTACCTCGCTCACAGGCACGAATTGGGATGTGGCGTAAAATGTGGAAGACCAGAAAAAAAGAAAAAGAAAAGAGAAAAAAATTGATAATGATAAAGAAGAATAAAATAAAAATACGTGGATATAGAGGAATACGAGGACGAGTAGTTCAGCAACCTGGAAAATGGTCAGGAGTAGCAACCATACTGGCTTCAGTGAGAGTGAAAGTGTGCTAGCTTAATATGTCAGATATAGGACCCTTCATCGCACCAGGGCTCCATCTGCAAAACGACACAAGACCGTTCCTGCTACATATTCAGCTCGATTCCAAAACAGGTTGGGGTCCATTTGTGCGATGGGTGATGGGTGACGTGTTCGTCATGATTCCTGGTGGCTGGGAAGCAGACCTCTGCATCCCTGGCCCAGGAGCTCACCCCACATTTTTCCGACCTCCGATTTTTAGGCTTTTAGGCTCCCCCAGTTTCCTCCGGGACTCATTTAAAACAACAAGGTTTTGGTAGTCTAGTGTCGTGCCCGATTTTTCTGTCGGATTCCGCGGTCGAGACTTGGAGCCTCTCTCTATCATGTTACACACTGACAGCAATTTGCTAGGGATGGGGCCAACGGGAGAGCATAAAACGCCAGCCCTTGTTTTTTGATTTTGTAGGAACCTTCAGCCAGGCCGAGGAAAAATGCTCTATTATAGTGACCATTTTGGTTAAGACAATAGGGGTAGAGTTTAGCTGCCTTGGGTTTAAATTAATAGCAGTGTCTCCTCATACTGTCTTGCCTAACATGCCAAAGCGATTGGGCTGCGTAAGCCACCATAGGCGTTTCAGTCCATAGTGAAGTCGTGTGTGTGTGACGATAGGTATACTCAATTTTGCCTGGCTAGCTTACGAAACTGGGTTTCAATTTATCCTTGTAGGTTAGCGGGAGGAGTTGAGTTCACCATCATCAGCAGGCGAGCGTCACTGCACGTCCCAGACCCTTGGTCTCCTGGTGAAGCCCTCTCTGTTGTGCATATTTGGGGCTAGGTAACTTTTATCGTCGTTTCATACCTCATGCTGCTGAACGTTCACTTCCAATAACTGACCTACTTTGTGGCAATCCACATAAGTTGTCGCTTACGGATGCCGCACGAGTAGCTTTCTCGAAGATTAAAGTGACATTAGCTCAGAGCACGCTCCTCATGCACCCAGTTTCGTCCGCCACACTAAGCATAGCGGCGGATGCATCCGACTTTGCCATCGGAGCGGTCCTGCAACAGTCTGTTTCTGGGATATGGCAGCCATTAGAGTTTTCCTCTCGACGCCTCAGTCCCACGGAAACGAAATATAGTGCTTTTGGTCGCTAATTGCTGGATGCATAAAATGCCGTTAAACACTTCTGCCGTGCAGTCGAGGGTCGATATTTCATCCTCTTTACCGACCATAAGCCTTTGACGTATGCACTGCATACTAAGTCTGATCGTTACTCTCCACAAGAAGTCAGACATTTAGACTATATTTCACGGTTCACGACTGACCTACGACACGTTAAAGGTGAGTCGAACTGCGTTGCAGATGCTTTGTCGCGTATTCCGCTTAATGCCATTAAATCTCCGGTTTTAGACATCCCTGCCATGGCTGCAGCACAGGCACAGAATTCTTCATGTATGGAAGCAGCTCAGTCATCGTCGCTACAGTGTCAGTCCGTACCTCTAGCCACCAGTGCTGGGACTATACTCTGCGACATGTCTACTGGTATACCTCGACCAGTTGTACCCTCTGCATATCGACGTCTCGTGTTCGATACCCTTCATGGACTCTCACATCCAGGCATCGCAGCCAGTCTCCGATTAGTAGCTGCACGATACGTCTGGCCGTCCATGAATAAAGATGTTCGTATGTGGGCAAAACAGTGTTTACAATGTCAACGATCTAAAGTGCATAGGCACGTAGCTTCGCCTATCGGTACTTTTGCTACGCCTGATGCTCGCTTCGATCATATCCACGTAGACATTGTGGGTCCATTGACCCCATCACACGGGTATACCTATTTACTAACGTGCATCGATAGATTTACGAGGTGGCCCGAGGCTATTCCCATCTCTTTCGTCACGGCCGAATCAGTGGCTCGACATCTGATAGAACGATGGATAGCTTCATATGGTTGTCCTTCCACAATCACTACCGATCGAGGGCAACAATTTGAGTCCGATCTATTCTCTTCATTAACTCACATGCTGGGTACGGAACGCATTCGCACGACTGCGTACCATCCGGCATCGAATGGTTTAGTCGAACGTTTTCATCGCCAACTCAAAGCGGCTCTTAGAGCACACGAGAGCCCCGACTGGTACGAAACGTTACCGCTAGTTCTGCTTGGTATCAGGACTTGCATAAAGGCAGATATCCAATGTTCCGCCGCAGGACTTGTCTACGGCACGACATTACGACTGCCTGGGGAATTCTTTACGCCACGGAGTACAGATTCACTTGCCGTACAGACTTACCTTCACCGTTTGTCTACGTACATGCAAAATCTCGCTCCGGCGCAGACTCGAATACAGCGACGACAGGTTTTTGTTCCGACCGAACTCGAAACTTGTTCGCATGTATTGATTCGTGTTGATTCGGTACGGAAACCATTACAACAGCCTTGCAAAGGTCCATTTCGCGTGATTTCTCGTCACGATAAGACCTTTAAGGTTGATCGACATGGTCGCGTCGATACCGTTAGCATCGATCGTCTCAAAGCCGCGTACGTTGATAATAGCGTGTCGTCCGCTGACATGAGATTCGATGTTAAGCCTGCACTACCTGTTGACGACACTTTCGTTTCACGTCAAGGTCTGCAGTTAGCGTCGCTTGCTACGACTTCGAATGAGGCTATCGTCTCACGTTCAAGTCAGCAGTCCGTTGGCCCTGCTACGTCCTCGAATGAGAATACTGTCTCACTTTCAAGTCAGCAGAGCACGCCTACGCACCCGTCCGTGAAGGAGGCTCACGTTCCGGTCGGAAGATCGTTTGCCCAGCACGTTTTGGCGACCAGGTCAAACACGATCTTAGTCATTGCACTTCGCAGTAATAACTTTCGTGTTTATCGTTTCGACACGATTTAACATACCTCATTAGTTATTACTGTATTCTAGTCAAGTCCATTGCGGTTGCTACACCAGTTTTTCGTTTCTTTTCGTTTCATGGAACCTCGCCATATGGTGCGCTTCGCTGGTCCCACGAAATCTGGAGAATTTTGGCACCAACGTTTGCATTCTGGATCGGCCTTGTCGTTCTCGTTCCTGGCAATTTACGAACCTATCGATTTGGCTTCCGGATATCATATTGGTTAACGGTTACCCGACGCTGGACGTTATTGGAGTGGCGCCCCCGGGTGACGATTCACGCAACAGATGTCATTGGCAACGAATCTGGTTTACGCTCGACAATCATCCTCCGGTTCCCGCATACCACGGATTCTGCCCGTCAGCATCCTTCAGCACAGCTACATTCATGTATTTTGCATGCATTCACGTGTACGAATACCGTTTGTATGCCTTTTCCTCCTTGCCATTTTTCGAAAGCTTGTTGCGCTTTCTAGCGTTGGGGCTGCTGTAGTGACCTCGATCGTTTTAAGAAAATGACTGTTTTCTGGACACCATTTCGGATCTATTTTCTCCACGATCTTTTCTGACGTTTGGCATCGACCTCATAGTGTTCTCCGGTTGCGTACGTTTTACTGGATTGAATTTTCGGAGGTTTCCGTTGACCCCGTTTTAAATCACCTTCACTTTCGGCCGTTTGCCGATTGTACACGTTCGCGGTTCGCTTTCTGCATAGCCGTTGCGTTTCGCTTTCCGTTCGGTGCTTCTCTCGTATCGAGACTGTTTCGGTGCCACGATATGTAGAATACGCCTCGCATCTGTGAACCGACTTGTGTCTTCTCTATTCGTCCGATAGACGGGATATCGTTGGTATTTCGCTGCTAGACCCAATAGGAGACGCGTTCACCGGCGGCTCTAGAAAGTCTTCTAAAGTGTCATGAGATGGGCTGCCATTCCACACTAGGTCCCTAAAGGGGATGTCCCAATAGGAATCTAACTTTTTTTGAAATCGGCGACCTCTTGGGTCTCCACTACCGAGGTCGGAAGTTTAGTTCATCGGTTTACTACTCGCTGGAAGAGGAAACTCCCTAACTACCGTATTACAACAGGGTTTCACGAGCTTCAGCACGTGTCCTCTGAGTCTATCATCTCTGCTTCTTGGGAGCAACTGAAGTCCTCCCAAGTCCGAGAAGATCTTCGTAATCCTGAAAGCTTCAGTGAGATTCCCCTCGTTCTCCTTCGTTCCAGAGGAAATGGCTACAGTTCTCCGAGCTTCTCTTTACGGGACCCGCTTCAAAGTTCAATGAGCATTCTCGTGAGTCTCGTTTGCACACTTTCAAGTAGTTCCCTGTGCCGAACAGGATTCGCATACTTAGCTTAAACGGCATCCTACAGGAGCGGCTTTAAGTGCGTTGTATAGAACGGTAACAGTGCCGACGGCCTTCACAGAGCAAGGGTTCTCCTTAAATGTGAGAAGGCATTACTACCTCTGCGAATTCCAAACATTGCCTCTGGGTTTTCAAATAGGCCGCCACAAAGGCCTCTAGATCTTTGACGGTATTAACTTTTCCGGAACCCCCCCTCTTGTATCTTCGTCCCCAAGTTCCCTCGGGCTGACCTGAGGGTAGTTCCCGGCGAGTTACCTGCATTTGGTGGTGTTGAGTGGGAGCTCCGGCTCTGTGCACCACCGGTACACCCTATCAAGTCCGCCCTGCAGGGCGCTTTCCCCAGGCTGTTTCACTATCCTAATGTCACGGCAAAAGTAAAACGTTAGTAATCCGGCTCCAGAGCTGGTTCGTTCATATGGAACAGAAACAGCATTAGCCCAAGCATCGACCTTTTTGGGACTCCACTGGCAAACTTACTCATACTTGACCCGTGACCCTTCTCCTATATATAGGATCTCCTTCCTCTGATAAACTCAGCTATCCCTCCATCCAACAGTGGATCGGTTCCACGAGCCCGAAGCTTGTGCACTGGCAGCGTGATTCTAAAGCCCTCCTGAGGTCTAAGTAACAGACCTCCGCTTTTTCGCCGTCGTCACTTCTCTTCGTAGCTTCATTCAGGAAGCAGTCAGGATTCGTCGAGCACAAATGCCTCTTCATGAAGCCGTGCTAGCACATACTTGTCACTTCACTGCTTTATGGGAAAGCAGCTATCGGGTTCCGTAGAATCCTTTTCTGGACCTTTAAATCCGCAGATGCCGGGCTTACTGGTCTGTAGATGGAAGCTTTTTCGGTACTCCCACCCTTGTGGGTTGGCGCCATCTGCTCCACCTTCCAGCTTCTTGGTAGTTGGCGCTCCATCAGAGACTGGTTGAATAGCTGTGATACAGGTTCGGCCAGTAGGTTGGCTAATGGCTTCAACAGGGCTGGAAACATCTTACTTCGGCCTGCAGCCTTACGTAGTCCTGGTCCTGCTAGCCCTCGTTGCAACGGCAGATTGAGGACGGGCCCCACGAAGACACCGCCATTTCATGTTTCCTTGGCATCACTCGTTCATTTATACTATTGGCTTATTTTTATGTACTGTATGTTTTCAGGAACCGAAGTTTGTTTTTTCGCTTCCAGCGAGCTACTCTGTCATATCATATTCTGGACCTGCGTGAAGCACGTGCTCGCACGCCGCAATTAGGTTTTCGTTTTTTGGGTCCTTGTGATCGCATAATTGAGTTTTGTATTTGTTTCATGCCGTTATTCATTTGATAATCTAGTATGGTAGAATCTCACGGACAATCGCGTTCTGATTCCGGGATCCGTTTTGAATTTTGCTAAGTATTGCCCAAAGGGGTTTTACGCACCTCTTCCTCAGTATGGACGGGTGGCATTCCTGTTCCGCTGAATAGAGCGAGACAACTTGTGTTCGTAATATCACCTTGGCTAAGCACTCCCCAAAGTAGTAAGGCAATTAATCTTCCTTGCCTTTATCCGTTCCATTGGTTTTGCCTCTCGATTCACTCACTTCGCCGATTGCAACCCGTAGGATTGACTTTGACTGGGCTGCCTTTCATCCCCAGAACAGGCCCCTCTTTTTCAGGTGTCTGCATTCCAGTTGGGTTCTCAAAGCCTTTCAACGATCAGTCACATATCCCAGTAGTCTCCTGTGACCCTCCTCCCCTAAACCTGTTTCAGGCTTTTTTTTAGCCTGTGCTTTTTGCGCCCTGGACTTCCACCGTGAGAGCAAGCCCTTTCGTTTAATCCTCACTAAAGGTGTAAAAGCATCCACAAGTGTCTTCGTGCTCCCACTGATGTGATTCCTCTTCTCCTCCACTTTGCCTTGAGCGACCCCCCCCCAATTCAATTCCGCCGCAGCATCCACTAGAGCTAGGGCCTTTAGCGCGCCAAGCTTACGGCGGCATTTGTCCGGCGGTGAGCTTCCACTTTTAACCAGCCCGAGGTTCACGACCACGTGATAGCTCTTCCCCAGTGGCGGTGTGATGACTACTGGACCTTAGTCTCTTCATACCTCGCCATTACTAAATCGAATATCGCGGAGTCCTGGTTTACCTTCAGCGCATTTTCTGCTGCAGGTTTGGATGGTCGCCTTCCCCTGTAGAACTTGCAGAAGTGCATCTCTGAGAGACTCCGGTGGTGCATCCACAAGTCCCGATCCATTTCTGGGGCACTGAAGCATCCATGATGGGAGCCGCTTCACCTATGTCGACTGTGAAAATTACCACCAGCTTTTCAGTATACCCTACCCTGGTAGAGGATGTGCCTCAGTGAATTCAAAGGAGAGTCATAAGACCTTTTTGCTTTCCAATGATACAGCTTGTAAATTGCACGTTTGATGACCCCATTTCTATTCCTTCCTGCTGGCGCAAGCGCTCGGCTACCGGCAACAGCACTTCACCACTTAACCCGCCATCGTCCCTACCCTCCCGGTACCGCACGAATCTCCCCTCAAGCAAGCCAGAGCGACGACATACTGTGGTGTCAACCACCTCTCGGTAGGAGCAGCGACCTGTGCAGCGCCTAATGTGGCTGCTAATTCGTCCCAGTTGCTCACTTCCGTCCAGGACGAAATAGATCAATACCAACCGTGCTTCAAAACCCCTGTACTGTCGGCGAGCTTCCTCGGCGCTCAGCAATGCTCGTTGAATGGTTGGTCTGAAGTGCAGAACTTGCGAGGCAGTACCGCATTCATAGACATAATTTTATTGGCAAAAATACCAGGAGTTCTTGACCCACCCTCGGTTCACATAGCTAGTTCTGAAAACGCCGCTTTCCAGAGTGTATTTATGGCCTTCCCGGGGGTTGGAACACTGTTGCGTCTAGTAGTATTCTCTGACACTCCATTCAGCTCAGGTACAACCTTATCTGTGAAACATTTGCCCGTGTATCCAACCCTGAGCGTGCCATTTTTGGCTTAGCTCTATGTCCCCCAGTGCCGCATTCTGGACTTGACGGCTGGAAGCCTGAGTGTCCAGATTCTTCCACCGGTGCGCCTCCTGGGCCCCCGGTGCTTCCAGGATCGGAAGAGACGAGCCCTCTTTATTACCTAGGGATCCCAGCTGGATGAGGAGTCGCAATATTCTCATAGTGAACCATGTGGAACCGACCATTCAGGAATCAAAAACAAGGCTGTGGGATATGCTAGGGCAAGCGGGCATTATTTAAATGGTGTATAGAAGCAACCACGACCGGGAATGCAAACAGTATAAGTGAGACCAATGCTGGTTGAGTTCGCAAACCCGGACATCAGGGACCAGCTGCTAGCAACAGCGGTTGAAGTGTTCCACCGCAGAGTGGGAAGATACCTCATCCTGTCTGATGCTACAACAATCGGCGTAACAGCACGAGGAAATGCCGAACTGTGAGGAAAGACAGTAAAGCCACAGCCTCAGCAAGTAGATTAGCGGGAACAACCTCACCAATAAAAACTTATAACAGGCCCGGTACACCATAGAAATACAGAAAAGCAGTGGTTGTAATCAAAGACCTACCAAAAGAAGAGTCGTGGGAGACGTCAGCCGAAGGAGGAAGTGGTTTTAATTTACCTACCATAAGAATTTCCGTTGGCCGAAAACGGAAGTTGATGCTGTAGCGCTGTAAGAATCGTATTCAACCGGCCAGTCGTACATAATGAAATAGTCGGGACTCGGACTACGCATACTGGAGGAAAGAAAAGACCAGACTAGAACAGCTAGAATGTATTCTGTTACGCCTGGTTGGCTGTCACTCGTTTATATACAAAATATGCATGCAGCTATTGGAAGATAATATGCTGTAACGTACGTGTGTGGAAATCCTCCCCAGCCGTTGTCACATACTTTAATTGTTGAGACTATGCTCTTCATCTTATTGACCCTCGAACAAGTAAAGCACGAATCAACCACTACATTTGGACATTCGTCTATACCTTGCTCATGTACAGTGGCATATTCTTGGCTCGAACTCGGACTGCCGTGACGGTGATACCTGACAATAACCTTTGTTGAACTCCAGTCCTCGTTGCCGAACATTGTGGTCGGGCAGTTGCGGTTTGTGTATAATTTTTGTGTACAATTTGTTAATCCAGTACCGCAGAATAAGCGAATTACTCTTGTTCTGACTTTGGAATCCATCGATTGGGGTTCGCCTTGCTCACGATCGGAATAACCGTTGCAATTATGTTGGGCTTTTATCAAGCTACCCATGACAGTAAGCCTATTGCCGACGCATGATCGGTCAGGAAGAAACCCACGTTGGATCGGAGAGAGGGTCCTATTTCTATGCAGCTGGGAAAGAACAGCATTCTTTTAAATGCGCTCGAAATTTTGCTGGTGATGCTAGTCAGGGTTATGGGTCTGTAACTGGAAGCAAGATATCCGCTACTCTTCTTATGGGTGGATGCGATGATTGCCCTTATCCATCTGCTGGAAAAAATCTCCGGCGCTAACGTATCACTGAAAAAGAGAGGCTTGATGAGCTACTAATCTTTGCGCCGTCCCCCTGAAAATGCGGCCGTGGATTAAGCCAGAACTCATGGAGCAGCATTGGTTGAGCAAACGGAAACCTTTTTAAACCACGCCCGAGGGAGTAGTGAAGTGGCTAAGGGCGATGACCACAGATATCGAGTGCATGGTGGGGCGGGACGATATCGGTGTTACGACCGTTTGAGCAATGCGTAGCCAAATTCGCAACGGATCCCGAAATCAGAAGGCGATTATCCGTGATAATTCTACGATACTAGATTATTAAAATAAACAATGACGTAAACAATGTACAAACCTCAATAATACGATCACAAAGTCTCAACAACGAGAAACCGAATAGCAGCGTGTGAGCAGACAGCACGTGCGTCACGCAGGTCCTGAACAAGGATGTGCCAAAATAGCGCTCTGGGCGCGAACAAACAACAATTGGTCCAGAAAAACAACCAGTTCGTAAAGACAAGTCAATAGTGTATGGAAATGAGTGATGTTGGGAAAAAACACTGAATCGCGAGGGAAAAAGGGGGATTTTCCACGACCGGCTGTTACACCGCCCACCAAAATCCTCCTGGATCCTTAGCAGAGTCAAAGGTTCGGTATAAAGGTACTGATTCTTCCTACCTGCCTAGGCCCTGCTGTCAGTGCGCGCGTCTAATGCTCGTCGTCGACGTTCTACTACTGGTCGCACCTAACCCATTGGCTACATAGACGTGAGGCTAGTCTACATCTTCCACAAGACCAAATGACCGATGGCGGGCGTGAATGGTCACATAGACGTTGTCCTCGTAAGGGGCCGTCCGGTCCTGGATGTACGCGCTTGAGTGTGTGTGTGTGTGTGCGTGCGTGTGTGTGTGTGTGCGTGTGTGTGTGTGTGTGCCGGGGTTACAATGAAATCACAGTTATGACTACACATCAAAGGAGGACTTTCTGCAATGTCAACAAAAGACCGCGTGGCAAGAAAACGAGTAAATGTAGCATGCATGTGTGACCTGAGCTCCACTACTTCCACATGTGCAAGGGGCATTCGGTAGCGTCAACAAAAGGCGAACAAAGAACACTGTCACATGTATGATGGGTTTACGGGATGTAGAGTGCGTCGTGCATGCGCGTATGTATCGGGATGTATAATGGAATCGCACTCATCACCACATATCGGAAAGAACCTTCTGTAATGTCAACGAAGGGACCGCGAGCACCTTAACGTGTTTGACGGAGATTGTGTGGTATATATGGTGTTTCTTTATCCACCTCGATTACTGGTGTGAAAAAGGTTTACTAGGCCTCAGGGTTATCAGCTCCTCCGTCTTCGCTCTCGAGTAGGTTAATACTGCGTATGTCACGAATGAGCACTCCGTTAGCTGTCTTCACCTTCACCGTTCTTATCATTTCGTCGGTGCCTTTGATGGTTTCCGTAACTACTCCCAAAGACCAAGCGCTGAAATGTGCGCGTTCGTCGGCGATCATAACCACGTCCCCAACTTTGAATGGTCTTGTTTTGGCCATCCACTTCTGTCGAGTCTGCAAAGCCGGTAGGTACTCCCGTAGCCATCGCCTCCAGAAGACCTTGGCCAGATAGTTCGCTTGCTTCCACCCGTGGAGGTAGCTCCCACGAAGGTTTACCGGCCCTTGGAAACCCTCGTTCGACCTTAGCGTCAATAAGTCGTTTGGGGTGAGCGCCAGGTGGGTGGGGTCGCCGTTCAATACTGGAACCAGGGGGCGGTTGTTCAGGATTCGCTCCACCTCAGTCATGACGGTGTTCAGGGTCTCGTCGTCGGGCGGCTGCTGCTCCATGATTGACAGCAATATCCGTCTGGCGGACCGGATCATGCGTTCCCATATGCCGCCTCGGTGACTGGCCTGTGGGGGGTTGAAATGCCAGCGTATGCCGTAGGCCACGGTTCGATTCTGCAGTTCGTCCCTGTTTATGTTCTTGTGCCAACGCTGCAATTCCCGTTGAGCGCCCACAAAGTTCGATCCATTGTCTGAGTATATGTCGGCCGGTACGCCTCTTCGGTTGATAAATCTTTGCAAGGCCCGTAGAAACGAATCGGTCGTCATCGAATGTGCGACTTCTAGGTGCACCGCACGTGATTTCATGCACGTCATGATACATCCGTATCGCTTTTCTAATCTTTTCCCGCACTTGATCCACAAGGGCCCGAAATAGTCCAACCCGGTGTCACTGAACGGCCACCAGCCCGTAGTTACCCTGCATTCTGGTAGCGGGGCCATGAGTTGTTTGCCTGCTGTGGCATTGCGTCTCCTGCATTGCACACACCGTCGGATCACGCGTTTTACAGTCTCTCGTCCTCTCAACAACCAAAGACGCTTTCGGATGACGCTCGTCACGTGACTTTCCCCGGCATGTCCCTCTACGGCGTGGACGTGTTGAATCATTAGCTCTACTACGGGTTGTCTCGCAGGCAGCAGTATAGGATACTTTGTGTCGAAGTTCAGGTGGGCGTTGGTCAGCCTACCATCCACCCGCAGCAGTCCGTTGATGATTTTGGGGTTTAAACGCTTCAGCTCGCCTCTTGGAGATGGCATGTCTTCATTGGTCAGCCCCACTTCTTCCGCCCTCTTGAGTTCTCGGGCGAAAGCCTCGCGTTGCATCATTCTGAAAATATCGTACTCTGCCGCTTGTAGCTCATCGGGACCTATCGGGCCGACCGGTATCCGACCTGAGGGCCGTAGCCCTTTCATGACTAGTAAACTTATCTTGAACCTGGTTAACCAAACTAGCGAACGAAGCGTCTTCATCCAGGAAGAAAACCTGACCAGTCGCGATAAAATGGGCGACGCTTCGACGACGTTGGTTGCTATCACTACGCCTTTGATCTCCAGTTCCAATTCCGTAGGGGTTTTTAATTCGAACACGGGCCAGTCCTGTTTGGGCAATTGCAGGAAGTTCGGCCCTCTCGTCCACGTGTCCAGTTGCCTGAAGTTGTTCGCACCTCGAGAGCACAGGTCGGCCGGATTATCGCCAGACCTGACATGACTCCACTGGTGCGTGGCCGATTCATCGTGGATAATCGTGAGCCGGTTAGCAACGAAAGTACTAAACCGGCTCCGTACGTTGTTAATGTAGTAAAGCACTATCGTTGAATCCGTCCAGAAGCTCACCGACCAAATGTAGAGATCGAAACATCTCTTCACAGCTTGCACCACCCTGACTGCCAACACGGCTGCGCTGAGTTCGAGGCGTGGGATTGAGACCGACTTCAGTGGAGCAACGCGGGCTTTGGCGAACAGGATCCTCGTGGTATATTGTCCATCTCCTGCGCACCATCGTCCGTACACCACAGCTCCATAACCGACTTCGGATGCATCGGAAAAGGCATGTAGTTCTCCAGTCCGTGTCGTATGGCCAGGGGTCAAACATCGTGGTATTCTTATGTCCCCTAATTTCTTCAAGGTGTTCAAAAATTCCTCCCAGTCCAGCCGGTCCCCTCGGTCCAGTGCCTGGTCCCAATCAACTTTCTTACGGCACAGCCGCTGCAGCAAGATCTTTCCGGGTAGCAGCCATGGTGAGACGAAACCGAGCGGGTCGAACAAACTTGAGACGGCAGATAGTATGCCACGACGGGTTATTGGCAGCTCGGGAACGTTCAGTTCGAAAACAAAATCGTCCGTTTCCGCGTCCCATTGTATCCCTAAAGTGCGCTCGATAGGAAGTGGGGAGCCGTCCAAATCTCTTACCCTTTCGACCTTTTCGTGATACGGGATGACCTTCAGCACTTCCGAAGCGTTCGACATCCATTTAGTTAGATGGAAGCCACCCTCTTCCAGCAATCTCGTCAGACCCCTGAACTGCTCTAGAGCTGATTCCACATCATCGAATGACCCAAGGTAGTCGTCGACGTAGAAGTTCCTGCTGACGCTTTCTACCACCGTCCGATGTACCAGATCGCCATGTTTGTTCGCTGATTCTCGGAGGGCGTAGTTGGCACAAAATGGTGACGATATGGCTCCGAAGGGGTGGACGGTCATTCTATAATTCACCACTGCGTTGTCCCGGTCGCTCCCTTCCCACCACAGGAAACGCAAAACATCTCGTTCTCCTACCGGAATCTTCACCTGATGGAACATTTCCCTAATGTCAGCAGACAAAGCCACTTTACCCACTCTGAAACGGCACAAAACATCGATCAGTGGTGTGGTCCAGTCAGGCCCCTGTAGTAGGCGATCGTTTAACGACTTGCCCTGGAACTTGGCCGCACAGTCGAAAACCACGCGCAGTTTATTGGGTTTTTTGGGGTTGATAACCGGATGGTGAGGCAGATACCAGATACCCCTTTTGCTGTCGGTGTTAACAGGCACCCTTTCAACGTAACCGAGGTCCTCGTTTCGCTTCATCAAATCCGCGTATCGTTCCCAAAGATTCTGGTCTCGAATGAAGCGTTCTTTTAGTCGTAGTAATCGTTGGAGAACATAATTTCTGTTGTCAGTCCACGGGTCGACCGGTGTGCGCCATGGGAGGGGAACCTCGAACTGTTTTTTGAGGCCTCTAGAGCCTTGCCGCACCGTTTGTAGAGCGAAGTGATCCTCTTGAGACAACGTCGGTCTTTCGTCCCCAATGTCATGAAACTCCTTTTCATAAAGCCGTTGCAGATGATACTCTATGCGGTCCGTTTCGGCGGATAAGTAATTCACGGAACCGCGTACCCCTACTGGACCGTATAACATCCATCCCAGAGCCGTGCGTACGGCATAAGGTGCCTGGCGGTCGCCCACTCTTTGGTCAAGCACCCAATGCGCCTCTGGCACGTCGCATCCGATGAGGAGATCCACCTCATCATCTTCCCAGTCTACGACGGTTACATCCTGCAGGTGGGGCCATCGAGTCAAGATTGCGTTCACCGACCTTGGTGCTCGCATGGGAAGATCCGCTAACGTGAATGCCTCCGTTGGTTCAATTTCCTCGTTAGTGTCTAGAGAGATGAGTTGCAGCCTTAATCTACCGGCAGTCATTACCTGTGTTCCGCCCACCGTGCTCACTGCTAACGACGTCGCACCTTTAGCCAGTTGGTGTTTGTCGGCAAACCGCTCTTTCACTAAAGTGGTGTCGGATCCACTATCAACGAAAGCCAACGCCTTGACTATCCCAGTCGGAGTCACTACTCCCACGGCCACTACGCCTAAACGTACCGGTTTACTGGCAGATTGTGAAGTTGAACAGATCACGCTGGGCTTGGCACTCGCCTCGGATATGGTTATTCTCGCCTGATGCAGCAACCGATGGTGTCTGCCCGTGCAGCCCTCGTAACCACATCGATTCCTTGTTCTACAGGCTGCTGCCCGGTGCGTGGTGTTGAGACAGATGAAACATGCTCCTGCCATCCTCGCCATTCCCCACCGTTCGTCTATTGTGGCATTGCCGAACTTGGGGCATTCTGGTAGGCCATGGCTAGTACCACAGGATCTGCAATTTGGTTTCGCCGTAGCATCTCGTGAAATGACGTGTGTGTTGGTCCAAGGCTGGTACTTTGGATGTTCCCGTACAGGGGTTTGGACTTGGCTAGTACCGGGCTTGTTTGCTCGGTTGCTGTCCCGGATGAGTCGGCCGAATCTGCTGTCAGCTATCTTCGTTTGCCTGTCTAAGTATTCAGTCAGGTCTTCGAAGTTGGCTTCTCTGTCGCCTCGGCTTATCCGTTCAGCTTCTTCCGCCCACCGACCCTGTAGTTCGGGAGAGAGGTGACGGACTATGCCTTCCAAAGTGTGCATGGCGTCTAGGTCAGCTCTGTAACCTAAATGGTCGAGGGCTATTGAGCAGTTCTGCATCTTGATCACCAGGTCGGCCATGGTGTAGACGTCGCCCTTGGTTTTCTTTGCCTCTGCCATCACGCCCTCTATTAGGTTACGGGCTACTTTGAAAGGTTGGCCAAACAAGTCCCTCAGAATCTTTCTTGCCCTAGTGTAGCCTTGTTCTGGATCGAGCATGGTGCATCCGTCGATAGCTTCTCGCGCTCGGCCTCGGCAGTAGTGAGTAAGGTAAAGAAGCCTTTGCCCAGGGTCGGTTACCTTGTTTTCAACGAACGTCTCGAACTGTTTGACAAACTTGCAATATTGCTCAGCTCGCCCGTCGAAAACCGTTAACTCCACTCTAGGCAGATCGATCGATGGTGGTTTGTAGTCGGCGACCTGCGTGGGGTTCCCTACCTTATTGCACTCTAACCTATCGGAAGTGTCGAAGTCACTGGTCCTATACTCTCGCTGTTTCTGTGTACACTTCTCTGCTTCATGCGCCTGTAGTCTAGCCGAAAGTAACTGTTGCTCTAGTTCTATTATTCTCAGCTTATATAAATCAACGTCCTTACGATCAATATTGCTTTCAATAACACATGAGCTAGCACTGACAGGACTAGGCGATCTAGCATTAGCTAAAGAATCATAAGTACCCAAAACCTCCCCAGAGACTTGCCGTATTACTTCCTGTCCGGGTTCGACTGCCTTTGATCCTTTCCTTGGCATTTTGCGTGAATTTTCCTCGTTCCAAATAGATCTATTGAGTATTGTTACGACCGTTTGAGCAATGCGTAGCCAAATTCGCAACGGATCCCGAAATCAGAAGGCGATTATCCGTGATAATTCTACGATACTAGATTATTAAAATAAACAATGACGTAAACAATATACAAACCTCAATAATACGATCACAAAGTCTCAACAACGAGAAACCGAATAGCAGCGTGTGAGCAGACAGCACGTGCGTCACGCAGGTCCTGAACAAGGATGTGCCAAAATAGCGCTCTGGGCGCGAACAAACAACAATTGGTCCAGAAAAACAACCAGTTCGTAAAGACAAGTCAATAGTGTATGGAAATGAGTGATGTTGGGAAAAAACACTGAATCGCGAGGGAAAAAGGGGGATTTTCCACGACCGGCTGTTACAATCGGTGCGGAGCTGAAGTCTGCTCGAAAGTAGGAGCTAAAAGCCTCTGCTCCCCGGCTGGAGGAATTGACTGAGGACCTGGCCTGGTCTTTGCGAGCAAGTGGCATCGGAGTTGTGCCCCTTAGGCGACCTACGCAATGAAAGAACAGCCTCACTGTTCTATGCTCGAGCGTAAGCAGATCATTGGACTGCATTCAGAGGGGGCCTACTCTTGTCTTTGCATCTGTTAAGGAAAACCCTTGATTCTTCTGCATGTGTTGCGTATAACTCAGAAAATTTCTGCACCGCGGGCAAGGCCTGTGGATTTATATTCGGCAAAGAGGCTTGCGCATCCGTTCAGAATTCGCCTAATGAGGCGTGGGAGGGGCCACTTACCGGTTTGTGGAAGATGAATTCTGGGGACAAATAGCCCGTCAGATAAGGAAACCACCTCTCTGAGATTCTCTGCTATTGTATCAGCAGAGTTACCTAAGTTAGTTAGATTTAGACGGGAGCGAATAAATGCACAGACTTGGTCAAAATTGGCTCTTTTGTAGGATCTCAAAATTTTTATTTCTGATGGAAGAGGAGGCCATTTCACAACATAACCAAATCCATCGAGAACTTGGCCACCTTTCACGCGAAATAACATGTTGGGTACCACATCAATTTGGAAACCATGATTAGTGATATCCAAATCTAGTAGCGCTGGGAAAGTGCTGTGTGATATCTGGTCGGATGTTCAACGTTCGGTACCCATAAGTTCTTGAGTAAGAGGAGTGGGAGGGATTTGCCGCAGGTGACATTGGGGGCATCGGCGTTTGTCAGTCGACGCTGAGTGGGTTGTAGCGTAAGCGACATGCAAGGGTTAGAGCTCCTGCGCAGGGGCTTTGATCTGTAATAAAAAAGCTGAAAACCTCATGTGCGGAAGTGCTCAGTAAGGGCGTCCGCATGATCCTACACTTACGTCAATCAGACTCGAATACGGCTGCCAAGACCCTGCTAACTACGTATTATTCATTCTCCATAAAAGAGACAGAGGGTGTCCCTCTCGTGTAAGCCCTCTCACCACAGCTTGGCGAAGCGAACTTAGGCCTGAGTCACAAACCACCACTTACTCAGAAATACATCGGGTAGTGACCATTCCACCACTTCAGCCGGCAGAGCTTTCCATAGTCTGGTCACCCTCGGGGATACGCTGTACATCAGTGGTAGACCTACCGACTATTGCTTTTTTCAAGTCAGCGGGTGTCCTCTAGACCTATCACGCTCGTGGAGGAAGCTGTGCGCGTATTTCTGATCCAAAGTCGCCGTGAATGATACACATGGTGAAGATCAAATCGTTTCGGGCTTTCCGATATGCTACAGGAGTAAATCAGGTAATCTCTGGCCGACCTCCGTAGCTGATCCTGTGTAGCCCTCCAACAAAGCGAGTTGTGTCTCTTAGACTTCGCTCCAACTTTTTCACCTCTAACCCTGTACGAGGGAAATCAGCCGGTACTCGTATTTCAACCCAAGTCGCACTTGCGATGCACGTAGTACCCCGGAATTGCCGTGCGAGAGTGGGCCGGATGATCGGATAATGGGCCCACAGATGTTCCACAAAGAAGCACAAACTTTGGCGGCTTTGTTTTTCATTTTTGGTGATGCGGTCACAGTCACTTTCAGATCGTTCTCTTAGATAGTACGGCGGAATGGTTCAGGACTCCGGAGGCCGGGTACTAACTAGATCCCGAGTACGGCCTAAGGAAACGGGAACAAGCAAAAAGCTCTTACAGTCGCCAAAACACGGTAGAAGTCAGTGAATTAAATGAGGAATGGTTTGTTTTGAACCAGTGTTGATCAGGTTTACGTTTAAAAGCGACTCCGAACACGACACTAGATGGAAGAGCTGAAGGTCCAAGGTCAGCAAGCAGAGCAATCAGTAGTGTGTCTTTCAATCGGTGAAAGCCAATTTTCGTCACAGCAAGTGGACAAACAACAAACAGCCTTGTGGCATCGAACAGCTTAAAAACAGTTTGAAGCTAAGTACCAGCTGGTAATATTAGTCTATGGTAATTCTCGGCTATTAAGTTACACACCCAAACTCGGTCCTCCCCAAGTGGCTAAAGGAATGCCTTGGATACTTGGCGCATCCATTACTGGAAGGTACTTCAACCGGCACACGTGCACACTCGTCGGTGTAGTCTGGCGGGACTACATATCAGGCTATCCTCTAAGGTCTTGATATCCTCCTGAAGAACCAGCTTATCTGCTTTCCATATGATCGTAGGCCAGATCTTCTGGCTGTCGGCATAGATGAGGCACAGAGAGAGAAGCAGGCCCAGAAGCGATCCTTGATTCACGCAACCCGTGGGCACCTGCCGGATCGATATTTACCGTGCTGCTAGTACGGCAAAGATCCCCCGTTGGAAAGGCCATCGATCCGCAGAATTGAGGGTTCTCAAACATCGAGGGCCCTGAGCTTACCCGTTGGAGGGCCGGGCGGAACTATGTCAAAAGAGTGGCTAAAATCCATGGAGATTGCTTCCGTGGGGTGTCCGTCAGCCTTGGCACTTGCCCAGCTTTCTGGAGCAGAACCTAAACTTCCAAAAACCATGTTGCTGTCGAAAAGTAGATCAAGCACCCATAGACTCCCGGAGTAGAGCGGCCAAAGAGCATTCCTTGACCTTTCCCATCATCGAGGGTAGGCTGACAGGCCTATGGTGACCGGCCTTGGCCTTTACCCGTCTTGCTTATGGTGGGACGAGCACAGATTTCTTCCGGTAGAATTTTAATGTTTCTCCCATTTCTTAGGAGCTTTCCCGCTGTTAACTGCGCACTGAACAACCATGTGACTGGTCGAGTTCACCCACCGACCATTTCCTTTGTAAATAATGGAGGCACCCCATAAGGTACCGGGGTTTGGTTGACTTTGACGGTAAGCATGGCAGTCCCCAGTTCTTCCTCAGTGATGTCCTGGCACTACATACGGGGACGTCCACTGCGATGTGTGGGATGGTCTCGTTTCAGCCCAGGAGCATAGAAAGGCAGGTAAAGCCTTGACAATATATCCGCCTTGTGTTCTTCCGTTACTCCCAGCGAGTGTCCATCTTGTAAGGCCGGGATGGAAGTCGTATCTCTTAATCCCCTCACAGGTAAGCGAAAAGAACTTTGGGAGCACGAAACCAGCCCAGCGCTAAAGTCCCCTCAGAAGTTCTCCGCTTTTCTTGCTTCAGTTTGGAGCATCGATTACGGATGGTGAGGTGGTGGACATGCCCCTTCCCAGTTGAGTGACACAGCTTTCGTGTGCGAGTCCGAAGCTTTGAAAGACGTCTGAGTTGTATATCAGACCAAGGCGGACCTCTGCGTGTTATCGTGGTGAGGATGGTGGAGAACAGTTTGGCACGACTGAAGGACCTCGTCTCCAATTACTCCCCAAGTCTAGTGTTTCATACGGACCCCGTGGATACCACAGCACTGGGGATGTGGTCCCCACCTGTTGGAAAGGCCTTCGTCAAACAATGAGTCCATCCTGCGGTCCAGGAACGAACCCCGCACCTCCTTCCCAGCTGGTGATAAATAACGCAAGGCCACGGCTCCACGGTAAGGTAGGTACACTATCCGCTGCCCTTCGGAAATTCTTTGAGATAATATCAGGACTAGGATAGACTTTTGAAGCTGGTGCTCGGGCCGAAATCCTGTAGAATTGATACAGAGAAAGATCCAGTACTGTTGACAAGATCTCACGGGAAAAAATACGCCCGCATTGCACAGCAGATTCTCACAGCCAGCGTCAAACGAAATGAGGCCATCTTAGTTCAAACAGTCACCATAGCCAGCCCAACGTCGTAAGCCAGCCATTGTTTCTGGAGAGGTCTGCTGCTGGGGCCCTAACGATTACCCTGACCGATTCAGATACGCCGGGTAGTGGCTTTACGCGGCACCGAAGAGGTTTCCCATGGTCCTCAGGGTCTATCAGGCCATCCTACAGTAGCGAAGGGACATCGGCTCTGACACACCGCCATGCCCCCCGCTCGATCTTCGCATCCGTCAGCGAGTTAGAGACTTTAGCCTGGTTGAATCACTTCCGAATCGATCACCGCCCCGGCAAGCCGAGCCCCCCCCCCGACCCTTCCAATTTTGGCGAGTGGAGAACCACCGGTGTGTCTAGCCCATCTACTTTATTCAACAAAATCCTATTATATTAGACCACATAGTGAGTGCTTGCCCACGTTTGTCTCCCATCTCCGTGCCAGCACTAATTTCTCCTCTACTGCCGGAAATGCCTGGTTGGCGAGGCTGTTCAGAGTGAATAGGTTCCTCCGCAGCTGAAGGGGCCTCAATTTTTGATAGAAAGTCCCGGATTATTGGGCCCGTTTCTCCAAAAGCCTGACATATGTGTAGCGCTCGCAGAGCCAAATCACGTCCTTCGCTGTTCTCAAATGACGGGATCATAAAGAAGTCACATTCCCCCACCTCGTAGCCTGTGAGACTTCTAGTAAATCGCAATAATCGCAAATCGAGCACAACGTAGTCAATTCATAAGAATCCCGAAGCTAAAACAAGACCGATTCGTCTTTTCTACGGTGCTAAACTGAAAATCACAAGAAGGACAAATATGTGCAAACTTCAAGTATGCGGCTTATTAGGCTCAACATTAAAGCCCAAAGGTTCAACATCCCTTGCTCCAAGCACGACAGTCAGAAACGGTTCAAGACCAAAAGCAGATGTCTCACACAAACAGACAGACATGCGAAAGTGTTGTGTATGAAGAAGTTTAGCAAAGTAAGGCCAAGTATAGTCACATTCACAAAACGTAGAACATTTAGAAGGCCTCACAATGTTTGTCGTTTGCACAGACGACCGAAATACTCCCGTGAAAATCGCTGTCCGATGTTCGGGATGCGGTCATGATCCTCATACTGCCTACCTTGAACTTAATGTCAGAGCTTGTGATTAGTTACTTTCTCCTTTGGCTGCTGGTAAAACAGGCTTCAATCTTAGCCATCATTTGCAGAATCCAAAGGGAATCACGGCCGAATCCAGCTGCACAAATTGAGATTGGCATATTCATCAAAAGACCGATGCGAACAGTTAGCCACCCAATCAGAATGTCGACATCCCAGATTGACAAGTTTTGCTGCACGGGCTTAGGCTGCATTTCTCGGGTAGGAAGTCATGGCAGCCACTAGTGAAACTAATTTCTTTTATAAATTTGCGCGGCGAAATTGAACGTAGATGCAAGGTCTGAGTGGCATGGAGATATCCCACAAAATTGAAGGGCCGAAAAACAGCGGAATTACTCAGGGTTACACAGCCAAATTTTCTGAAGGAAAAGGAAATCGGATACTGAGTTAAAGTTAGCTCGGAAAACTAGAGTGCAAAGGATGGTGTAAAAATACACATAAACACCGTAGGCGATAGAACACTGATACATAACAAAGTGTTGCAGAGTTATTTTGTGCCCAAAATAAGCGACACACTGCAGACCATGAATAAGTATTTTTCTCCAAAGGCCAGAATAACTTCAAAATGTGATTAAGTTATTAAGCCTCACTTGTACAGTCTGAGTTAAATCTTGGGGAGCTTTTATTTTGGCCTCCGTGTGCTTCATACAGAAGACCGAAGATGAGCATTCATGAAACTATTCAAGAAAAACAGGCCGATTTCAATATACGTAGGGAGTAAAATCAAATAAAACTCAGAGTCATTCAGTGTGAGGCTGTTCGCGATCTACCTCATCTTTTTGTGCAAAGCTTACAGTTTGAATTATCAGCATATACGTTACCTTTTCCTCTAACGAGTAGATAGAAATCTATCGTGCCCTGAGCTTGTCCTCCGTTCTCCCTCTTTCCTGCAATGCAAAATATACAAGATCTGTCCAATCTGCGAGACTCAGTCTGGTGGTGGAAAAGCATGCTCTGTACATTATAGCCACCCGAAGGCCGAAAAACAATAGCCATTTTGAGTCCGTCCATGGATACTGAGGCAGGCACAGTAGCCTTCGCTTTGGCCAAAAGTAGTTTGTCGCGCTATGGCAGTTTTGTTGACACCAAACTCACCAAAATGATATTGCGAGCTTAGAGCATGGGCGCGTCTTGTTCACGAATGGGGATTTTCACTTGGGTTTACTTGGGAATAACAATTGCTCCCCAGGAGCAGCCAGTTCATATGCCACGTCCTCCTCCAGCTATACAAAATCTTTCTTTTCGAATCTATCTCCTCAGTCACATGAAATGGCTTATGGTCAGGACAAAAACACTTCAAAGTAACTCCATTCATTCAGACCCGATTCGACCAGTGCGGTATCATAATCTTCTTCTATCGGACACATGGACCTTTCTTAGAAGTCCTGAAGGACACTTGGATGATCCTAATCAGTCGTCCATTCAGGTGTGCAACTTGCTTAGCAAAAATTGAACAGTCTCTTCGATGGGTCAGGAATTTGGTTTAGCCTGGGTTCCTCCCATTAACTGGTTGATTGAAGTCTGCTTGGTTTAAGTCCACCTGGTACCGGCATACTCGACGGTATTGCCGGCTTACTTCACGCGGATCAGGCGACAGGGCAGGCTCCATCCCGTCAGCTCTGGCCATTAGCTCTCTCATTCTTCCATCCCCTGTCATTTACGCAGGGTAACTAATATAATTGCTATAACCCAACAATTTCTATCGTTCTGCGTCTCCATTCGCTGGACCAGGATCGAGTCCTCAAATCTTGCGTGCATCCTAGTTGGTGATCCCTATCCAAGCTATTATTAAATTTTTTGCCGGTGCATTGCAGCGTTCCTCCTGTTTTCGTTGCGCACATGCGTACTGAGGTTTTGGTGGTGTTGATTTCGGTCCGCCATCGTATATTACTTTTATTGTCTTTTTTGTTTTGGATGACTGTGAGTTAACTATGCCCGAGCCTGTTGTGCCTGAGAAGCTCTCTATTGCGCGTCTAGTAACGGCTTTGCCGTTTACTCCGGTTAATCCCTCCCTCTGGCGGGCTCATCTGGAAGCACAGTTTTGCTGCTTTTAGAATCACCCCACAGCAACAGAAGTAGTCTTGAAGTCTTGAAATACCTCACAGGTTCGAGGTTTGGGCTCAACTGTCCCGGCTCCCGAAGAAATGATTGATCCTTTGTCCGATTCCTCGAGCTGAAACGAGGGTAAAAGTAACCGGGGGCGGCAAAAAAATAAAAAAACACATAACAACATTCAGTGTCCCACTATGGACAACGCCCTAAACGCAATGGAAACGCAACATCCACAAAAACATAGCTGAGTGAAAATGCAACAGAAGACATCCATTTCACTTTTTCGCACAAGGACTTACTGGGAGAGACTCAGATAGAGGTCTAACATTTTCTTGAAGATGGTTTTGTTTTGCCAGAGAACAATACCTTCCGGGACAACGTTCTACAAAGTAATAACCCCGCGGCTAAAAAAGTTAATTCGAAGTGAACTGCTTGGTCTCGGTTTAAAAACCTCTCTGCCCTGACCTCGGAGAGAAGAGGCTAGACGAACGCAGAAGAAGCAACCGTTTTGACCTGGTTCAAAAGGTGAAACGTCAAAAATGGATCACCTCCTGTGCGTCTCAAGTCAAGGGAAAAAGACTGAGAAGTGAATGGTGGACAGGATAAGATAGGCGGGGCAGGCCCCATACCGCTTTGATAAAAGCTCTGAACCCTTTCTAGGATCTCACGGTCCCGGACAAGACCAGAGTGCACTATCCGACCACCGGAATTCAGCAGAGGACTGATAAACGCGCCGAAAATTATAGGAAAATCGTCCCTAGAGAGGAGCTGGAAGGACCTTCGAATAACATTTAGGACTCGAAGGGCAGAGTTGCTCGCAATTTGGTGAACACGGGAGAAGTACAAGTTACAGTCCAACCGGAAACCTAGAATCTTGCGTCGGCCAGGCCTAGGCAGTATAATTGCTCCTTCAGTGGAGAAAGTGTGACTAGTGTCTCTGCCGAAAGACATGCTCACGCATTTGTCATCATAAACTGGGAGGTTCCAGTCCTTGGACCGGCGTTTTGTTTCATCGACGGCAGTTTGCAGGTTTTCAACGCTTGAACTCCAGAGGGTTACATCGTCTGTGTACATGGCAATGTTCGCAGGAAGGGCTGTAGGAACATCGTTTAAGCAGACCGAGAAAAGGAGAGGACCTAAGACCGACCCTTGGGGGCCCCAGTTGTTACTGGGGAGAGTTGAGACAAAACATTCCCCACCTTAACCGCAAAGGCGCGGTCGGTAAGGAAGCTGCACGGAATGGCCAACATGAGGCCTGTAATCTCGTATGCATGGGGGAAGTTGTCGAAGGCCTTAGCAAAGTCGATGGATACAACGTGTGAGAGCTTACTATCGTCGTAGGCTTTCGTCAGACTATCCACGACAGTGAGCATATTGGTGATGCATGACCTTCCACGAAGGAACCCATGTTGAAACGGGGAGAGGGTCCTATTTCTATGCAGCTGGAAAATAAACGCACTACTGAGATTTCGCTCGAAAATTTTGCTGGAAATTCCAGTTAGACTTATGGGTCTGTAACAAGAAGCGAGGTGTTTAACGTACATGCGTGGAAATCCTCCCCAGCCGTTGTCATATACTTGTATTGTTGAAACTATGCTCCTTATTTTATTGGCCCTGGAACAAGTACAACAGTCATCAATCACTACACTTCAACACTTGTTTATATTTTGCTCACGTGAAGTGGCATAATTTCGATTCGAACTTGGACTGCCGTGACGGTGATATCTGACATTGGCATTTGTTGAACTCTGGTCCTCGTTGTTAGACGTTGTGGCCGTACAGTTGCGGTTTGCACATATATACATGCGTAGAACTTGTCAATCCAGTACCGTAGAAACTACGAACCAATCTTGTCCTGGTTTTGGGATTCGTTTTGAATTGGCTACGCTTTGCTCACAGCCGGAATAACCGTTACAAGGTGTCCACTGCCCTCCTTGTAGACGGGTGCGGTGGTTGCTTTTTCCAGCGAGGGAGGAGCCGCTTGCTGGTCTGTGGAAGACGAATTCTGGGGACAAACAGCCCGTCAGCTAAGGAGACCATCTCTCTGAGATTCTCTGCTATTACATCAGCAGAGTTACCAAGGTTAGCTGAGCTTAGCTAGGAGCTAATGAACGCACAGACTTGGCCAAAATTGGTCCTTTTGAAGGATCTCAAAATTTTGATTTCTTACGGAAGAGGAGGCCATTTCACAATATAATCGAACCCAATGGGAATGTGACCACTTTTGCCGAGGGGCAGCAATTAGTGCACCAGCTCTACTTGGAACTATTCATTGGTGATGACCGGGCCTAGTAGGGACGGGGTATGTTCTGTGCGATATCTGGCCGGATCTTTTACGTTTTGCGCCCACGAGGTCTTGGGTACGAGGAGTGGGAGTAGTTTACCGGAGGTGATATCCGGGGCGTCATCTCTTTGCCAGTCGATACTGGGTGAGTTGAAGTCGCCAGTGACTAACAGATGGGTAAAGTCTCTGTAGCTTTTCAGGGAGCTTAATAAATCTGTAAGACCTAGGCTGGCAGCCGAACTGCATGCGGGAGGATGATAAACTACACCAAGCAGTGGGGTATCTGTCCTAGAGTGGGCAAACATAACCCACATACAATCAATCAATGAAAAGGTAAGGTTAACAGTATGGTGGGGGGGGATAGAACTACTGTAGTATATGGTTACTGCGCCGGCACAACCTCTCCTGGAGCCCTGCCTTGCTATGAAGTATCCCGGAATGGATATTTTAGCCTCAAGTATATCAGGGGTGAGCCGGGTTCCTGTGAGGGCTATGACCCGAGGCTCCTATCCCACTGCAAGCTGCCAGAGCTCCGGGATCTTATTCAGCACACTGAGGCAGCTGCTGTAAAGACACTAGATCACATGCCCAGGAGTTGTTGCAGAATCGCCACAGTCGACTGATTTTGGGTTTGATAAGGGGGAAAGTGGGAGAGTTGCTGGTGGAAAGGAGGTCCTGGGGGAGTTAGGAGCTAAAGATCCTGGGGGTCTAGAGTGTAAACAGACTAATGAGGGACTGGCAAGTTTTGGCTCCTAGTACCTCTGGAGGTAGCATACCAGGCGGACGGTCCGCAACCTTCACTCTCCGAAAAGTGTGGGCTGCTATTTGTGGTTTACCTTTGTGCGGACGGCTTGATTCACAGCTCTGAGTTCTCGTTGATGATCCTGTTTTGCGTGACCGCACCATATATATTTGCCTTTGCTTTAGCCTCCTCACCGCAGCTAGCAGGAGAGACAGGTTGCAGATTTGTGTCTGGGTCCAAGGATGGGTGAGTCTCGTCCGTTAAAAAGGTCTTTTTAGAAATGCTTTGGTCTGGGGTGCTTTTTGTAGTTATCAGATATTTAGAAGCACCGGGTATACTAATGAAGGTACTTTCCGCGACGGCAGATGGAGTAAGTAGGGAAGCAGCGGATGGTGGGCATGGAGCTCGATGCTCAAGAGGAGTTACCTGCACGGCAGGCAGCACTCCGAACATGGGATCGGCTTTTTGTGGGGTGTCTGGCCCATCCTTCTCACTGCAGAGCCTTAGATGACGTGGCTTGTCGATGGATACTCCCTTGAACCCTTTTACTTCCTCCTTGAGCTTTGCGGCTGAGGAAATAATTCATTTCACCGCATCTGCGGGACTCATTTTAGTATGAATGCCGTATACCCGGTAGACGCGTTTGGTTGCCAGCCAAGTGGACCGACTTTTAAGTGGAAAAAGGATCTTAAGGCGGTTAAACACCTGGACATAGGTGTCATGAGGGTGATCCGGGTTCAGAAAGCGACCCCAAATGATGACTCGCCTGAGGCATTTCTCGCTGTCTCGCAAAATCTCGATGACATCAAGAATTCGCTGCTCAGATACTCCACACACCTGATCGGCTGTCTGGGACAGCGAGAAAAATTTGATAACCAAGCTTCCCAGACTGGTCAACTCTTCCTTAAGGGTACAGACAGTAGCCTTCAGCTCAGCCATCTTTGCAGCCTGACTTTGGACCGCACATTTTAGTGCATCCTTTGCCAGCGCATTATGGAGGACCGTCTCGTCCGGATTGAGGAACGAGAAATTGGCCACAGAAGCGAAATCTCATTGCCTCAGGGGGATAATAGCCTCGTCTGAGAAAGCGGTTATATCAATGATGTGGAAGTTGACATTATTCAGGATCAAATCAGTAGAGATAAATATCGACTTAAATGGGGGGGGGGCGAGCTGTGTGTTCTAAAAGTTTCAAAATCGGCCACACTCATCGAGGCAGGCAACTGCACCGCTCGTGTACCGCAGTTCAGGAGACATCAAGGGCCATCTCGCTGGTGAACTTCCTCTAAATATTCTTGAAGCTGTCGAGAATATCCACTCAGACTCACCCACGGCAAGCCTTATGATGTGCTTCTCCAGACCATCCTAGAATGCACCGGGCCCTTCGACTAAGACTGTCGTCGCCGGCTGCTTAGTGGCATTCCCCTCGGTGACAAGAAGCCTTCACGGCTTCTGCGTCGTATGCGACAACTGGCTAACGGCTTCCAAGTTGGTGACATGATGTTGCGAGAACTGTGGATGCAGGAGCTACCCGAACAAGCGCAACGCACTCTGGCCCTTCTCGTATACGAATTCTCACTAGACAGATTAGCTTTGGCTGTGGACCGTTTTATGGAAACCGCCTCCGCCGGAATTAGTCCGTGTGTTCGTCCGTCCAAGACCACCACGCAGGCGTCTCTCACAGGTACAGCTGCACAACTCAGTGCCCTTCGGGTGGACGTGACTGCTATTCAGTCTTCACGTTCGGCACATCGTAGCCGCTCCCAAACTCGCACTAGCCGGCCTATTGCCGCTCGCAGTCCTCCTAAGCCAGCTTCTCCCGATGCGCACACTTGGGCATGGTGTTGGTATCACCGCCAGTATAGTGCCAGCCCCCGGAAGTGTACACCCCCGTGCACGTTCCACGACGACCAGGGAAACTCGTCGGCCAACGAGTAGGTACGGCAGCGCTCGCTGGCCTTCCGACACCCTGCCGTCTTCTCTTTATCAAGGACCTCATCTCACACCGTCAGTTTCTGATCGACACTGGCGCACAGATCGGTGTCGTTCTCCCAACCCTTCTAATCGTCAGCGCCGACACACTTTAGAGCTTCAGGCTGCCAATGGGTCTCTTATTTCCACTTCTGGTGCCAAGCGTCTCAAATTAGATCTGGGTTTGAGTCGTTTCTTAGTAGACTTTTGTAATTTCTGATGTTTCTCAGCCCATCTTAGGTGTTGATTTTCTGCATCATTTTAACTTTCCGTTACATCCGGCTTCTCGCAAGTTAAATGACCTTGTGACTCATCGTGCTTTCGTTGGATCTGTCTGTTTGGTCAACGTTTTTCGACCGTCCGTAGCTCCTGACTCCAAAGACACCTTCGCCAAAATCTTAGCTGTGTTTCCGTCTCCCACCGGGCCGGCAAACCACTACCTGCGGTGCGCTCGGCGGTTGTACATCACATCAGTACCGCGGGACCTCCTGTTTTTGCCCGTCCTCTTCGTCTAGCCCTAGACAAACTGGCCATCGCTCGTCATGAATTCCAGCAGATGATGGACTTAGACACCATCCGTCCTTCGAACAGCCCGTAGGCCTCTCCATTGCATATGGTGCAGAAGAAAACTTCAGGCGACTGGCGTCCGTGTGGTGACTTTCGTTGCCTTAAGCAGGTCACAACGCAGGATCCTCAGTCTCTGCCTCATATTCGTGGTAACACATCTGCTCTGGCTGGATCCACCATGTCCAGAAAAGTCGATCTCGTCCGGTCCTATAACCAAATTCCAGTTGCTGACGAGGATGTTGCAAAAACCGCCGTTACAACTCCGTTTGGCCTCTTCGAGTTTCTCCATATGCTATTTGGCCTGCGCAACGCGTCCCAAACGTCCCAGCGGTTTATTGACGGCGTTACCCGCGGGATTCCTTTCGTTCGCGCTTACACCGATGGTGTCCTTTTTGCTGGCCCCAGCGTCGCCGAACATCAACTCCACCTTTGACAGCTCTTCCAGAGGTTAACGGAGCACGACGTTACCATCAATGCCGCCAAGACCGAACTAGGGCAGCCGTCATTGCTCTTCCTCGGCATCCGTCAGGCTGAAACCAAGGTTAGTGACATTGCTGAATTCTCGCTACCAATGTATTTTAAACAGCTCAAACGTTTTAACGGCTTTGGTAATTATTACCGCCGGTATATTCCGCACTGCGTCACGCTGATGCAACCAATCACCGACCTTTTGCGGTGCAACCATGGAACCCTGATATGGACCAGTCAAGCCCGGGAGGCATTTTCTCGGCACAAACAGGCCTTTGCGTCTGCGGTTCTACTCTGTCATGCGGATCCCCGAGCTTCCGCCAGTCGCGCCGTTGACTCTTCTAATGTTTCAATTGGCTGCGTCCCCTAGCAGGCTTTGGACGGCGATTAAGGGCCGCTGGCATTCCACTAACACCGCCGGTCATCCACAAAATCCAAATACAGCACTTCTGGTCGTGGATTACTTGCCGAATGCACCGCCATCCGTGGCCTTCGCTACTCCCCGGAAGGACGGGAATTCCTCGTCTTCGTGGATGATAAGACCTAAAAAGAGATCTCTTATTGTTCTTGTGGTTTTCCAGTAAATGTGCAACCTAAAATTCTCGCCACAAAAACCTCCACACTCATTCATACATAAGTAGGCTCGTATACATATACTAAATGAGTTAATTTCTACTTATGCAGATAACCATTGGATATAATGAACAGCTAATAAATTAGTGAAGCGGAATGTTTTATATCATGCACCCATGTTCGTGGTGTTGCATAATATGAGGTTATGGTATTCATTGACCTTATTAGCTTGTCGTTTATCCATTCATTTCGAATTCTTCACTATATACTAAGAAAACTTCTGTTGGTAATATCATCTACTAACCGTCTTCCTTATACGGAAAAAAGATAAATGAATTAGAAGGTGAGTAATACTGTATTGTATAATCGCACAATGCCCTCCCTTCAGCTTTTATTCCACAATTTCGTCATGAAAACGTCTTTGGTTCCATGGATCCCGGGTGGGCTTAAATAGAGTAGAGAATAGAGCTTCCATTGTGATGATACGCGTACAAGTTAGGACAGCAAAAAGCAGATGATGTTTAATGCACCTGATAATCCATTCATTCCGCAGTCTCAGAAAGGAATTCGGTTGAGTACTTTACCCAAAATTTCACATATTTCATTTAGTGGAATTATTTCCCAGTGTCTCACATAGCTCAACTTCATAAAGAGATTATTTTATTAGCAAAAAGTAAATTTCAATGTGTACCATAAATTATGACAAAGAATTTTCATTCTTCATCGTACTGTAGAGTATTTGACAGTTCCAGAAATAAAATGGAAACACTAGAAATAAGTGTTGAAGGATTGTCATGATAATGTGAACTACTACGTTCGTTTTGATCAAACACTTGTTTATTTTACGGGACCAGGGTTCTGACCAGTAATTGCGGGATCCGGTCGAATTCCTGTGGTTACTACTAGAAAAACTGTCAGTAACCGAAATTCAGGTAACCACCATGGATTAGACGAAAATCTAATAGATCACACTGGTGATAGGCGGATCAGGGATACCACGGCGGCAGCCGCAAATGTCACCGAAATGGAGAAGCAGGTGTGTCCCGTGATCCCCCTAAAGTAGCTGTGCCTCGTGATACTGGAGCACCTGTTTGCTAATTTAATTAAATTGGTTGCTAACTTCTATGGGCACAGGAGTCAACTGACGCATCATATCGGTTCAGTTCAGTTCAGTTCAGACAGTGAATTACCATGCGCTGGGAGCAGTGGTTTTGGTTGCTGCCTCTCAGAGGGGGGCTCAGTCGAAGTTCGATTGAAGGAACAAGAATACGGAAAGATTAGGAAGGGAACTACAAATAATTCCAAGTCAACAGAGAAGGTTTAAGCAAACAAGAGCACCTCTCGTTGCGACAAAAACTGTCCAACCACCGATTGCGATTATCTCTTTTACTCAGCCCAAAAAGCCTAACATACTCTACATAAACAGCGCTGAAGATGAATGAATAAATTACTGGACGTGGGCAAGCGCCATTCATCCTAGGTTTCGAAAAATAAAGATCAAGGTTTGATTCCCTCCGACTCCGGATAATTCTCCATCAGAGAGACTTTCACTGGCCGTGGCCCCACCCTGAACTTCTGTACTATGCCGTGTAATGAATAGGAGGAATACATTTTGGATGATGCATTATAAACTAAAACTTTATCGAAACGATCATTCATTGCATTTCCAGAGGAGCTAGGAGGGAAGCCACTGACATAAGTGTGAAAGGGCAAAAGAACGTCTCTTTAAAGAAAACCAGTTACTCATCAAACGTTTAGACGACTTGCTCCCACATGTGGTGCTTTCGGTGTGTTTTTAAAAAACAATCGGTAAGTTATGTCGAAAAACTAGGTGGATAATCAAAAGAGGGCAGCTTTTGAAGTGAGAGTGATCGGGGAAAACAATGGAAAGCAGAAGAATAATCTAGCAGTATGCACCCAACAATTCTAACAAAGTTGTCCAGAAACTTGGAAGTCCATCCCCATAGAACGGAAATAGGGTATTCCCGATAAATTTCTGTAATCCTGGTTCAATTTTCCGGTGAAATGTAAAACGAGGTAACATAACGAATTTATTAATATCACTCCACATCATTCATCCCCACATTATTGGGCACGACTGGAAAGTCATGTTGTGTCATATGGTTGGGACAGTAGAATCAGTAAATGAATTAATTGGAGAGAATGAAAATTTCACTTTTCCCTACGTCACCAGATTAAAGTGGACCATTTGATTGCGGGTGACTCCTACTTCTAATGCAGTTCACTACCAAATCAGCTAAAGTAAAAGTCGAGTGGGAGAGCTTTACGAGTCATGAGGATAGTATGGGCGTCTCGGTACACTAGTCTGTCCATTTAAAGCACCTAGGTAATAGTCGTGACAATCAAAACAAATAAACAATGCTGTAATTAATCCTCTGGTCGTGGGTACCCCACACAGAATTTTACTCTCCGAACAGTCTGGAATATTGAGCCCTTTGATCCATTTTATCATAACAGATAAAGGGTATAAATTGCAAGATGCAAATATTTATCATAGTCCTCTTGTTCGTGTACTTAAAACATGCGAATACGTGTTCGAATAGGGCACGGTGCAACAATAATATCTACAATACACGTTTGGCTACTGATAGTAATCCCAGTAGTAAAGACTGGAATCCGACCGGCTTGAGGTGGTCCCGTTGGGAATCATCAGCTGTAGTACATATCTATCAATCTGCAGCATGGCAACCAAACTCCATAGGTCTTTCTGATATCTGCACTTCACCCACTCCTCTGCTGTGTTGACGGTGACCATTCGGTTTTGCACTGTTTGATTAAACTGAACTTAAGGGGTACTTCTGTCCGCTTCTTATTAATGGCTTTTCCAGAAGGGCCGAGTTCGTTAAATATGTGACTCATGTACTGTTCTCTAGGAGACGAATCAACAACTACATACATCCCAATTAAGTCAAGTGTGTTAAAAAGCCACACCACAAAGGGGTACTTTCTGTTAGCTTGTGCTACCTGAACTGAATTGAGCTGAACCTATTTTGATCCTCACGGGTGGATTCAAACCCTGTACTCCAGACTCGATAATCTCCCATTGATGCAACTGATCCTCTACCACTCTCAAAATTTTCAGATGGAGAATTGAACAGGCAACAAATTTTGAAGACTATTCACCAGTTTCCAGGACAAATTATCTTTAACATACTGATCAGACAAGATAAATGCATGTTTGGTACTGAACTCCATGTATAGTTCCAGGATATTGGGCTGAATACTTACTGGTCCATTGGCTAGTAGTTTTAAACAACCTTAAAACGATTGGTGAAACGTTCTGGTGGGTTCTGAAGTGTCCGCAGTAAGAGGATCGGTTTAAGGAACTGTTCTGCATGAACTTTGACTGGACCGACCGAATAATTGATTGCGTTTAAAATCCCTTATTCGTGTTACTTTGGTTTGTACAGAGTATTTGACAAATATGCACGCAGATAGGCAACCTGAGAAGTGCTTTCAATAATTAACGACCACGCTTTGCCTTCTCACAAGAAAATTCAACAAATCAAATAGTCCAACCTTTGCTGAAAGGCTGAAAGTCGGCAGTGTGCTTGAACTAAAATGTACAGGCAAATATTTTAGTTTGATAATGACATAATGATAATGGTTTACTTCGGATATCCCGGAGGCATTCCGTAATGCAAGATCAAACGGTATAATTGGATGTAGAGTCCGAATTCCTAGAGGATGATTCAGGTATGTGCACTCGATATTGTACAGAAGAAAGTATTTAAGTCACTCTTTAAGGCGGCGCCTGGCAAATTTGGACCCAAGGTCGGGTGGCCAACCCGGCCAAGCCATAGCCGAGCTGGTCGGATGTAATAGACTCTTACTGAAATATTACAAAAATAGGGACTGTGCAACGACAGAATTAAATAGAATTGACGAAAGTTTTGTTCAGCTTGAGGGAAAAGAATTTTCCAAGGGAGACATGAACCAGTTATAGCTCTCCGCGGAGAATGGCACGGCTTTGGATTGGAAATCAGACGATGAAAAGAATTAATTTGCAGACAAAGAACAATCAAAATCCTTCGAAGATTACTCTTGTAAAGTTCAGCGACCAAATATCGGCTGAGTTAGTTGAATATCCAGTGAAAGGCTCATTTGTAAAGAGAGATTGCTAGGTGACGGAGAAAGAAGTGGCCGGACGTAAACATGTAATCGTTGCGTACATTGTTTACTTTCAGAAAGGTGGAAGGTGACGCACCAAAATGGAAATGGGAACTGGGCGACAAATCAATTTGTGATGCGTAGCCATGATAGTCGCAGATACACGGTTTGCCAAGATGAGTATTCAAATGAAAAGTAAGTATTCATGTATGATTATCGTTACCTAAGTGCTGAACATGATGACCAACGAGATGCAAGGATCAAAATTGTCTGAGAGGATTTCCCAAGATAGAATACCGGATATGAAAAAGCACCAACAACCGATAAATACGTTTGAAAAAGTGGGCGGCTGGATGTGGGTGGAATCCGTGATGAACCAAATGGAAAGCACATCTGGCGAGGTCGCTGGAGTGAGGTTCGGTACAATTCAGTTCAGGTAGCACAAGCTAACAGAAAGTACCCCTTTGTGGTGTGGCTTTTTAACACACTTGACTTAATTGGGATGTATGTAGTTGTTGATTCGTCTCCTAGAGAACAGTACATGAGTCACATATTTAACGAACTCGGCCCTTCTGGAAAAGCCATTAATAAGAAGCGGACAGAAGTACCCCTTAAGTTCAGTTTAATCAAACAGTGCAAAACCGAATGGTCACCGTCAACACAGCAGAGGAGTGGGTGAAGTGCAGATATCAGAAAGACCTATGGAGTTTGGTTGCCATGCTGCAGATTGATAGATATGTACTACAGCTGATGATTCCCAACGGGACCACCTCAAGCCGGTCGGATTCCAGTCTTTACTACTGGGATTACTATCAGTAGCCAAATGTGTATAGTAGATATTATTGTTGCACCGTGCCCTATTCGAACACGTATTCGCATGTTTTAAGTACACGAACAAGAGGACTATGATAAATATTTGCATCTTGCAATTTATACCCTTTATCTGTTATGATAAAACGGATCAAAGGGACCCAATATTCCAGACTGTTCGGAGAGTAAAATTCTGTGTGGGGTACCCACGACCAGAGGATTAATTACAGCATTGTTTATTTGTTTTGATTGTCACGACTATTACCTAGGTGCTTTAAATGGACAGACTAGTGTACCGAGACGCCCATACTATCCTCATGACTCGTAAAGCTCTCCCACTCGACTTTTACTTTAGCTGATTTGGTAGTGAACTGCATTAGAAGTAGGAGTCACCCGCAATCAAATGGTCCACTTTAATCTGGTGACGTAGGGAAAAGTGAAATTTTCATTCTCTCCAATTAATTCATTTACTGATTCTACTGTCCCAACCATATGACACAACATGACTTTCCAGTCGTGCCCAATAATGTGGGGATGAATGATGTGGAGTGATATTAATAAATTCGTTATGTTACCTCGTTTTACATTTCACCGGAAAATTGAACCAGGATTACAGAAATTTATCGGGAATACCCTATTTCCGTTCTATGGGGATGGACTTCCAAGTTTCTGGACAACTTTGTTAGAATTGTTGGGTGCATACTGCTAGATTATTCTTCTGCTTTCCATTGTTTTCCCCGATCACTCTCACTTCAAAAGCTGCCCTCTTTTGATTATCCACCTAGTTTTTCGACATAACTTACCGATTGTTTTTTAAAAACACACCGAAAGCACCACATGTAGGAGCAAGTCGTCTAAACGTTTGATGAGTAACTGGTTTTCTTCAAAGAGACGTTTTTTTGCCCTTTCACACTTATGTCAGTGGCTTCCCTCCTAGCTCCGCTGGAAATGTAATGTTGCTGTTGTTGCAACGCTTCGTGAAGCATCAGCAATTTCTGAACTCCAATCTGGTCCCTTAAGTATTGAACACTGGTCCACAGCCCATAAACTAACCTTAAGTACCCATAAATTTTAATATGTTGTTTTTTCCGTTCTCAAAGGCTCTAAGAGTGAGAAAGTTCTGGAATCCTGTTCACACTTTCTCGTAGGAAACACCTTTGTCTTTCGTCAACAACCGGTCAAGCATCTTGGGATTACGATCACCCATAATCTTTGTTGCAATGGGCACGTTGCAAGAGTTTTTACAAGAGTAGGATGACTAACTTACTTCGTTTTGGGTCTGAAACCGACGTCTGTACCCCTTTACATCATTGAACGTTCTGTCTCTGCATGCATAAAACCTCGGTGGCTGTATTTTTATCCCGTCTTCTTTTCTGGCCAACGTGCTAAACACTTCACCACAACAAAGAAACCTTTGAAGCTTTTATCCTATGAGAGTGGTATACCTCGTAAAGATTTGACAGGCTCCACCGTATTTCAACATGGTATACTATGCAAAGGATTGGCCAACCGAGTTTTGGACGACTCCCTCCACCAGCTCACAGGGACCCCAGCACGTGTGCTTCCTCCTCTTCCACCCGCAACAATTATGAAATAATTTATGCACGCACGACTGGCCACCGGTTCTCCATTGTCCCTTACTTTGCTCCATTCTTATTTAGTTCTGCAACTATCAAAGCTGATTATAGCCAATATTTATTGTCCAAAACTTTAAGTCCTACTTATTACTGCACTTTTTGTTGTAACTTCTGCTTCCTTATTCGTTTAATTGCTGTGAATAGAGCTATATACTGCTGAATATTCACCCACCGGGGTGTATAAAGGAAATAAATGACTGGGCTTGACTTGATTTCAGCAAAAAGCACGAAAGCCAGATATGAGACAGGAGGGTCGAAAAGAACACGAACAGGAAGATAAATATCTGGAATTAGCTCAATATCAGACCTGGCGAATAATTTTCAGAGGGAGAACAGTCAAATGGGGAACTAAAACAAAAATAGTGACAGTAAAAATAAGCATTACAAAAAACAATGTTTTTTGTCGATGGGAAAGCGGATTATCTCGGCTTTTAAAAGTGTTTGACTGGGGTATTCGGGAAGCTGCTTCGGAAGAATTCAATTTAGAACCTGCTGGACGTCCTAAAGGTGTACTTTCGATTAGGAGCTGTAGCAGATGTATAGGAAATTCACTTTGAAAGGTGATTATGGATATGATTCTTTTGTTTCGTGAAAAAATGATGTTTCACGATATGTCAGTGGTGTACGAGTAATTAAGATGCATCCATTAACATGAATTTTTCAAGATTCATATATCATCAGCTTCCACAAGCAGTCAAGTGCCAACATGTGGCAGTGGTGTAAAAAATAATGTGATGAAGAATGTTTCAATGACATGGAGTTTTGACGTTGTCTCACTTATCAATGATAATCAGAGATTCTGCGGCGAGGAATAATTTTCTGCTGTTGACCGACCCAGTTAAGTTCAGCTGCCTTGTTACCAGAGTTCGAAAACAAACGTTCAACTGGAACATTCGAAGAAGCTAGGAAGTCATCAGGTAAAGCACTATTTTTGGAGACTTTCAGGGTTATTGTAGTAACAGGATTTCCCGAAATGAAGTTAGAAATTATACCAACTGGTACAGGGATGTATTGTTCGATAAACATAAAAATTACGGCGTTTTATAGGCAACAAAAATATAGCGAAACGCATAGGCAAGCAGCTTTCAGATCACAAGAGCATGAGTAGTTATTGTAAGTTAACTGAATGTTGTAAGGCGACAGAGTTAGATCGAATATGTAGCGTACTACTCTGTCTGTGTGGTACACTAAATTATTGTCAACAATATCTGAGACGACAATAGCAAACTAAAATGTGCGGGGGAGCGTGCGGCGATAAAAGGCCAAAAGGGTATGTACATTAAGAATTAAAATGAAACAAAAGGTGTGACATAAACTCACAATTGTTCAGAGTTCTTGTGACCAGGAAATGAGCGCCGAAGAGCCAATATCCGCCATTGTCTTCAGTTCAGTTCGGTCTGACAGCCATCCGTTGAACAGAACAGGATGGTATTGAGCGAAGTGCCAAGAGACGCCGTGGAAGCTTCTAAAATGTTTTGTTTCTCACAGTTAGTTCCGACCGAAATAATTCCAAGACATTCCAACCCAGAAGATGAGACCGTGACAGGATGAAAGTTTTTTTTTTCAGCCTTTTTTGTATTTCGCGGTGATGACGACCAACGTCGGTACAACAAAGGAGTGTCGCACTAAGGGACGTTGAAAATCATGGAAAAAATCGGAAATGTACAGGTACCTACAAATGTGTGGAGTTTCACTATCGATGGGCATATTATGTAGTCAGAGCCTAAAGTGAAATGAACTGCGTTCATATAATGTTGGCTGTGCGAAAAATAACTTTGCGTTATCGACCACATGTCGGATTAAATGAATTTTGTCTTGGACTAAATTTGTAATGCCGAATTAATCACAGAATCGCCACAGTTATCTTCGTGGGAATGAAGTTACTCAGCAGATATAGCGTTCAGTTTAGGAATAACAAAAATGTTGTATTCTGATCGGCTACCGAAATGTTCTGTGTGCAGTACAGCCATAGTATGGGCCAATTTATTTAGTTAAAATATTCAGGGATTTTGGTTACCTGTGATTGGGACTGACATTGTTTATGATCATAACGATAGTTTTTTCTCGCCTTTGGTCAAAGTACACGCGTAGACGAATGGTCATATTGTACAATATCACCGAATCAGATATAATACTTATAAATTGTAAAAGATTGATCAGCGCGTTTCAGCAAAATTATGATTCTGCGGGACTGAGTTTGAACGAATTAAAACAACGCAGGTTTACGAGACGAACATGAATCATTTTCAAGTTAAAGTAGGGTCAATGGCAAAGAATGATCAGACATGAGCATGATGAAAAGATTTTTTATACGGAAAGCAGACGAAGCAATATACAAAAGAACGATGTGAACTATTATTTCTGGGTGCTTACTAGCAAAGCTGAACAAAGCAGTCAACCGGGTCTTCAAGGATCAGTAATCCAACTGAAGGTGAACATCAAATTGTGGAGAGGAAGACCGAGGTATATACAGCGCGCGCTATGCATGGACCAGGTGCTAATAAATGTTAGTGACTGGTACGATAGTCAAACATGGCCCCATGCCAATCTACGGAAAGTAATCTAAGGTCAAATAGAATAAAAACCGGTACGTGCGAAATGAGAGGTGGAGAACAAATTCTAAAGGAATCAAGCGTGTAAAAAGAAATACGTAGAAGCGCAGTTTCGTATATCGACAGGATCGATACCTAATAAACCGGAGGAATGATCTCTTTGAAGAATAACTGGTCACGTTGTGGAAGAACCCAGCACAGGTAGCCAAAGTGCAATCGGAACTGTCGGTGGCATTTATAACAGTTTGTATCCGCCTACTTCACTGGAAAAATCACCGAGCCAAAGGATGGTATTGTGAACACCTAGGGGTGCAAGCAATAGGGAAAGTTGGAAAATCGGTAAATGAACCAAGAAATAGTGCAGTGACAGTATTTTTTAAATAGATGATTTCGAGGGTGATATAGGGAAGATAACTCTTGAAGTGGAAGTTAACGCCTTTCAATATTTAAATTTTCTTATTAGGGGCAGTGGGACATTTCCCAAGTGAGTCTCATCACCTTTCACTCCTGACTATGGCCTCAAGATACAGATTTGCTTCAACACGGCGTCAGGTGTGCGTAAATTTTCCTTTTGAATAGTTTGTCGTTTATCTCTTCTATCGCGTCAGCTGGAGGTGAGTTTCACATTTGTTTACCCTCACGGAAAGACGGTAGACTAGTCGGCTGCGGCTTTATGAGAGTCAACAAGTGCTCTCATGTGCTCCAGTGGTCACGAAGGGGAGTTCCACCAGCAAATCAGGGCAGTTCTCGCTCCAGAGTATTCGTTGGATGCATATCGAGTCACAATTCACTTTTCGATGCACTTCCGGAAAACGTCCCGTTTACTCAAACCCCTGTAAACCAACGACGGAACTTGTGGCGGCTCGCGGCACCCTCTTCTGCTTTGCGAATGCAGCAGCCATTCAGGAGGACGTTGCAGCTCCGCCATACACCTGTCGGGGACGTATGTGTGAGGTATTGTAGTAATTTGGAATTGCACTTGAGTACTTGAACTATTCACGACGAACGTAATAATGCTCCCGTCTTAAATGCGCAAAGTTGAGGATCAAGAACACCAGCTGAACGAGCACATAATGGAACTTGTATTCCGCACATTTGTTATGTACAAGTGCACGCAGATACAATAAAACTACATGAAGTACAGCTATTAACAGTCACCACGGGAATACATGAGTTTGAAAGCTCCATAAGGTAGACCCCCAAAACGTCCGGAGGATGGCACTACAGACGCTCCAATCTGAGGTACACCTTTAGCCAGTATGATCGCGAGTTTGAAAAAAGAGGATACTATCACTCTCATGTCCTTCACAAGTGGACACTCAAAAAATCACTCTTTAGGAAGCGTAGGTGTCACTAAGGCTGGGTCTGCCCAGCTGCAACCGAAAACAGTTTTGGGGGTTGACAGAGAGAACCAAAAAGTCGGACCGCCGCGTTAGACCATCCAAATCCGCTTGTTGTTCTTCGTGAATCGTCGTAGTTTGACCACAGGCCATTCTTTGAGATAGTCTGCATAGATCAGACAATGGGACATCAGTTCCCGTGGAAAGTCACTGATGAAAGCCAGGAATAGCAATCAGCTTAAGACAGAGTCATGCTCTATCGGGTCGTTAAGCAGTCTTGTGAATGGGCACGTGATGACTTCAAATGGATCTCGTAGGAGTAATAAATGAACCTCATCGGGATCAGGCAGTTTACGTGGCCGGAGCTCCTGCAGCTCATCGACTTCTTTCACTGCGAAAGATCGTTATGTGATCGTTGTCATACTTCAGGGAGACCAATGCTAAGATTACCACTCAGTGGCACGAAAGTCAGCTTATTGGCGCGCCAACAGTGCCGTTTTATCTCGGAGTTCGAGATGTCTCCACCGTGTAGAAGTGTAAGGATTGCTGGATGAGACTTAGTCTTCCTTCTTGGGTGTGAAAAGAGTCTCCTCGGTATGAAGACGAAATTGGCCGCAAATTGCTACTCAGATTCGCGTCTATTCGTAGTCTTGAGCGTCTAACATCAGTTTCGGATTTTCCGTAACTGCCGTACCCCGTGCTAAGCTCAGTTTCGTTGTCTCGGGTCACCATTGAACGAAGGAGGTGGCTTTGCATGACTTCGTCTCCAGTGATGAAACGAAAACAAACTCTCTGACGCATTCGGTCCAGATATGGAGAACTTTTAGAATTCGTTCACTTCGCCACCAACAAATGAATTCCATGGTAGGGCAGGAGTAGCTGCCCTTTATTCAAACAAAGGTTATGCACCATAAGTTCAGTTGGTACTGAGGTTTCTGATGAGAGAATGCACCACATCTCCAATGGATAACTATTATCGGGTGGTCACTGGTACCCAACAGCGGCAGAAGATCGGTTCCATTTACGTCGGAGGTTCGTGGGGCGTACAATAGGTCAGGGATAGATGCTAGACCCACCTGACTCCTGGTCTGTTCTTGAACATGCTGATGTAGAGCTAGGTCAGAAGCTATTTCATGCGGGCAGCTGGGAAGTCAGTCCTCGGGAGTTTCATATGTCTGATACCCAATCATTGAGACGGGTGCTAAAGTCAACAAGAACCAGACAATGACTATCCGTCGTTCATCGGTGCGTGGAATCCAGAATGATTTTTACTTCGGCGGCCGGCGTGCGACAGATGAGCTCAAGTAACACGTGGCCCCATTTGAGTTTTTCTCTGTACCACAAAGTATCTCCTACCCATGTTGACTCACTTAGGTATCCGGTAAACATACTTGTATCCCATTTTGCAGGTACATGGCAACAACTCCGTCTTTGGTACATTTTCGATCTACACGAAGCAGCATATACTGGAGTAGTGTGAACTCTGAGTCCCGATTTGATGGGCCAGCGTTGTCTCACGTGATACTGACAGGTACGGCCTCGTAGTTACGCAAGCGGATGAACCTCAACCAACAAGGATGACCAGGGACAGATAAAGCAAAAGCTTTCTGTGACAGATCAACTTCTAATCTACCAGTTAGTTTCTTTGGTTTGCGTAGTTTCAAGTGAGAGCCTTTTCAGTATGTGCCACCATCTCGGGTATTGTGAATACTGCGCTTGAATGTCGTCTGTTAGCCATGTCTCGCTCGGTGCACGATGGACAGGCAGCAGCCAGAGCCGAGACCTCCAGTTCATCCGGTTCTCCGCTCTGTATATTAGTATATGAGTCTGCCGATCATTGTGCTGGTCAGTCCTATTGTATCATGAAGAATGCTTTTCTGCTTGATTTCCTTCTCTACACGTTTAAAACGTTGCCTCTTGCTGGTTACCGCGAATACAATCTGGTTATCGGATTTCGCTCACACGCAGTCCTGTGATTGCTGCACATGTTTCGCCGAGGACTACTGGGAATCTCTCACATTAGTTCCGTTCCGATATCGAGGCCACGCTAAATGACATCGAACATCGTAACTATCAACCAGTACTTAACTCTTCCTGTCCACACAGCCCCAGTGTTTGATCCGCTCCCACCTATCATGGCCAAGAGTTGTGGTCTCACACCCAGCATTATTGCTGGATATCCGGCAGTTTATCGACAGTGCAGCACCCATCACACATCAACACCCTCATGGTCAGCGGCTGACTCAACCGTCCACATCTGATGTCCCCTTCAATTTTCCTCAAAGAGTCGGCCATCTTATTCCCGGGATTTTCCTCAACAATTACCGACCCCTCCGATTAAGACAAGTTACAGCCAATCCTCCGGGGGCATACATGGGCTTTTCAGGATAATATATTTTTACATCACATACTCCGTCATATTCACCATATATTCCACCGATGATGACTTGGTTTAAATCTCCACTGCTTCCTACAATAATTCTCTATATGTCTTGAATATTTTGATTAGCATTTTCTGACACTTCACAATCACGATTTTGCCATACCAATTTTCCCATCAGTATTGCTGACATTCACCGACACGTCAGTTTTATTCATTTACTTTTAGCCTCGTACAAATGGCATTCTTTCTCCTTTCGTTGCATATACTTCACGCACACTGGTCTTCTGCAAACTCTCCAATAGTATTTGATCCTTGCTCTTGCCTGTTTTGATTTTCTGCAGCGTTTTTTATTCGCCCACTCCGCCGTTTTATTTTTGACTTTCTGATCTTTTTTCAGTATTTCCGTTGATAGGAGTCGTATTTTGCGCGTAAATGTTGGTCTCCCTAGAGAGTTCTAACACTAATCAACACTACTGACAAGTGACTATCACTATTGTATATCCCTACTGAGTAACGTAAACGTTTTCATTCAGTGAAGATTACTGTGCCCATTCGTTGTGCACTTATGCACGCTTCTCAAACCATCCGAAAAATTCATTAGAACAGAGAGAAGACATAAGTCGCGAGATGCAAGCATTTCGTTTACATCCGAAAAATACCGATGTTAACTATAATCCACGTCCACTAGACAACCACGGTTTGGCCAGTGCTGCTCGGTCGACCACTCCAAGAAAGTCTGCTACTGCTGCGCGCTGAAACAGCTCGCCCATGACTGCGGTGGCCAACTTATCTGTAATCTCCCCTTCCCCCCACACACGAAATCCTCGACACAAAGGTCAGTTTCAGCTTTTCTCCCTTCTTCCCCAAACCTCTGCACAAAGTTGACTCATCTTTTGCAGTTTCTCAAGAGAGAGTTACTCGTGGAGTCTAACGGGCTCTCTTTTAGATGGTGGGACCAACTTAGAACCACTGTCGCTTGCACATGAGAGCCAGGGATAACTTCCAGTTGTCGCTATTTTTCGGACTTTTGAATCATACAAAGTCCGAATGCAGCTTTAACTCGGATTGTTGCTGCCACCTCTGATTCATCTTCCGTAAAGAGTTTACTCAAAATCAGTCTGAGCTGTATCATATCATGACCCAGTCTGCCCCTGAGAGGAAGTCGCAGTAGCTTCCGGGATGTTTAGTGTGAGGGAGCATCTTTCGCGATAGGGTGGCACTTGCAGTTGGTGCAACCTCTTTCCATTCGTTTGTGTCATCTTAAGCGTCAACGGAGGTGCTCACTGGCTTTAGTTATTCTACAGAAGTTGATTGACTCAACATTGTTTCCTGTCGCGGGTGAAGGACCATACTTTGTGTTCTACTTTCTCTTATTCATTGGTGATTAGCCACAGAAGTAGTGGCAAGGACCGCGAAGTGGAATTTGCATCTAGTACACTGTCTGCTCCGGTGACATGCTGAGGATCACTTCAGTTGGCAATGAGTCCAATGGAAGCAGAAGCTTGGACACAGCGCAGCTGAAAAATGATATTTATAATGGTATTTGCACATACTTCCAGCCACTCATATCTATCTGCAGGTACTCTGGCATACTGAATGTGGATGCATTCATTACACCCGCCACAAAGCAGGACTTTCACCCTAGGATTATGCAATCACAGATTTCAACCGAACCAGTTTCGCTCATCGTGTTGTAATAATCCACTGGAAGAGAGATAATCATCCACAAATGAATATAAATTCACGAAGCCTAATGACACACGTCACAGAGTAGCTCGATCAATACGACATGAAAACAAATCGTTCATAGAGAAGTAGCACAAGGCTGAAGTTTCATGAATTGTAAGTGGACGCTCAGCAGGGAATGCTGGGGGGTTAAAAAGTGAGATACTGAAGAAACAGTCAACTGGAGTTGAAAAATTGAGCTCGTGTGCCCAAGAAAACATACGGAGATCGTGTGAAAGATGAAGTCTCAATACGCCAAGTTCCATCTCAGCGATTCGCAGATTTTCAGATCCGAGGTGACAAACTGTAGTGTAAAGATACAAGAGTTAATGTGTTTCTATACACACAGTAAGTGAATATACAACCCGTTTGTCACCAGCCGATAGTGAATGACGTTTTATTTCATTACGCTTTTATTTGTCACCGTGGAGCGTGCTCTTCAGTCGAGATTGGCCATTCACGCACATGTTAGTAGTATGGAGTAAATCCTATGAATCAGGTAGGAATAGACAAGGAATATTTTTGGGGAAAATTTCATGTCATGGTTATAATAAGAGATTGGAGTACCGAGTTTAGCGATGAGGAGAAGGTTCATATGACTTACGGGTGGATGAAAAGAAGAAAGCTGGAAGGTGGATGAATGACAATGTTAACTTGGGCCGTTTCAAGTTATAAACATGCCGTAGAACATAGACGTATGGCGTATGTCTATGGAGTAATGACAAGATAAACCTTATCGGAAACACAAATCTCGCGTATGAAACGAAGTCGACTTAACTGTTAGCAATATAACAGAGTTATCGTTCAAAACAAAAACAAATAAATTTAAATATATGGCCAATCAAGCTCTGGAGATCAAGAATAAAAAATAAACGATGGCAAATGAACCAAATAGTGATTGATACGATGTGCTGAATACACGGTTTAAGCCAAAAGGAATGTAGCGTTGAATAATTGAGTGAGGGTCAGAGGGACTGATATATGACCAACTTATACCAGATTAGGAATGCGCGCCAATTGTAACGACGACTGTGGAGGCATCCATGCCATTGTTACCGGCAATGAATGAATTCACCTGCTGGAATAAGGTATTCAGACTACCAATTACCATAACCGTTTATTTCCTGGTAGTCCGAAGCACGCATGATGCATGATCAAATGGTACAGATCGAAAATGATCATATGATTGGGGATAATGTAGACGGATGTATGCAAACCAGAGAGTAATCAGGAGAGTTTAAATGGACACAAGGACGGATACAAATGAAAAACCCGGTGATTTCAGAAGCCGGTGTCAGATGACGGAATCTTTCTGAGTTCAGTGGGGTTACTGAAAATGAGAGATTACACATGAGAGACCAAAAAAGCAATGAGATAACAAGGGTATTGAAAGAGTATGAGGATTAAGTGGGTTTACCTTAAAGTTGGATAGAATAACGAATTGGAAGGTACGAAGCCATGGTACAGTGCGAAGGAGGATAGTGGTCATATTACGAAATGCCATATGGAACAAAGAAAGAACATCGCAGATTGAGCTAGGTGGATTTTTATGCTAGTCTGAAACCCAGGTAATCGTGAAAAAGAATCATTAGCCACGACAGGCTTTAAACACACGTGAGCTGACTCCCGGTGAATTACGATTAAATGAAAACGATATCATCGGGCGGTTGTAAATGTATTCCTCCAAGCTAGGGGTGACGAATGATGACCGGGTGAATGCTGCCAAAAAGAAGTCGTTTCTCCGCCGTAACGGTCTAAGGAAGCCGAACCAGAAGCTAGTTGACGACTTCATTTGAGTGGATGGAAATATGACGTACTCTAGTCTGAGCTCCAATAGAAAACATCCACGGATTGTGCCTGCCCGCTGTCGTTTTACCGATATTCTCATGCGACATGTGCAGGAAACGGAAGACGACGCTGAGGTTAGTCATTTAGTGGCACGTTATCCGTTGTTCCATATTCCATCAACGTCCTATCAGGGCCGTTTTCTTACCACCGGAAAAGTCTTGGTCGGCTTTAACCTCCATTCCTGATCTTTACATGAAAAAATACCTCTTATACGTACTCCAACAATGCTAATAAGCCCAACATGGATCGGCCCAACACACAAATTAACGGTATTGTCATGTCCGGAGCCTGCAAAAGACAATCGTGATGTGACTTTGATAAGAACTGGCGGCGAAGTCAAACACGGCGCGAATGTTTGTGGGTTTACTGGTTTCACCACGGAATGATGCCGCACATTTATCCGGCCGTAACTCCGTCTTGGAAATAAGTTTCAACTTTGATTCTAAATAAAGTAATTGGTAATGGTTGGCCTTGAGTCACTCTGATAGAAAATCCATTACGAAAAAGCTTTAGGGAAGCAACACGTAGTGCCGATACCAGAAAGTGGAGCGCAGGCGGTTTGATGACCATTCGATGACATCAGAGTCGATCACTTCGAACCGTCTCACGTAAAATACAGGAAAAAGCGACAAACCATAAGACTGTATCATGAGTTTCATGAAGTCTAGAGCGAGACCCAAGGGAGCCTGGCATTCAAAAACCATCGATTCTTTTTCTGAGTCTTACAGTGGTTTACTAACCAAAGAGTTGTGTTGCCTGATATGTATCATAACAACTGATCCAACTTCTTCGCAGCTCAGCGGGAGCTGCTTCACTAAACCTAAAGGTTGAACTGAGGTGAAATAAAATACGCACCATCACCCTGAGGCATCCGGTAGCATTTAAGCCAACCCCACGCCAGCCATCGGAGAGGTTTATGAAAAAGATCGAAAAGATCTGTGGAAAGAATATCAGTGCCACTCAGAGTGCATCGAACAACAGACGACGAGATGTTGAACACTACCGACAGAAGTAAAAATAATATTAAATAACCATCCTTCGGCGCTAATCTTCTCCTTTGTTGTGGACGGGTTAGCGTATAATCCGCGAGATTCGCTGAAGCTCAGGTCAATAGTTTTTGTAAGTGGGATACTTGTACGCTTGTAGGCAAGTTAAATTTTTGCTGGAGTATTTAGGATACGTTGAATAAATGAGTACCTGCTGACGCCTAAATCCTGACACAAATGGGTATTCAAAGATGGGACTTTCAGCACTAGTCGTATTGGGCTGCGAGGGGAGAAGAGCATGTCCTAAGAAATAATTAGCCATCGTAATTTACGGAGAAAGGCATCCGATGGACTCGTTAGAACGGTAAAAGCGAGAACCGCAAACGGAACGTTAATTCATGATGTGCTCCGGGTGTGTCTGCTAAAATGAGATGATGAAGAAGAGAACAATAAAGCGTGAGAGGGCTTCGTGAGGCCAAAACCAATGTCTACGTCCAGCATAAAGTATAAGTAAAGCATTCACAAATGATAAGTTCTAGGTGGTTTAGGCTGAACACCAACTTATCTCTTAATCTGGTACTGTATCTGGATGAGAGGGGAAATGTCCCCAAAAGCATATAACCAGTCTCGCTGTTGTTGCCGCTCAGCAGGTACCTGTAACTTACTGCTGCCGTCATAAACTGATTTGATTACAGTCTACGGTTGCTCATATGTTGTATTAAAAATGCTAGCTATTTTCACAATTTTTTATGTTGGTTTTGTTTTTCAGAATCACGTTTTTTACTTAATCTGTGTTTGTCTTCCACACGAGCCAGGTTCGGTCCAGTTGATATTTGCTCTTTTCCCCTTCAGCTTTGGGACTCAGGCTTGGTTCGGCTCAGGCCGATCTCATCGATCATGCAGCCCATCCGATGGACTAGTGGACAGGTCACTTGTTATCTGTTCACAGACCTCGGACCCAGTTCGTTTGTGCACAGATTGACTGCTCTCCTTTCTCCAGACCAGCATATACAAATACCCGCGTCACTTGTGAGCCGAGTGCAGATCCTCTGCCTACATATTCGTACATTTTTTCCAGAGGCCAGAAATATTGGCTTACACAAAGTATCCCGGATTATTTTTCTGCATCTTCACAAATCACGGCAGTCATGGTTAAAGTTTATGAAGTCACGAAAAAGGAACATCGATATAATATGCAGGATAATAGGTCAGTCCAACCTCCGAGTCAGATTGCCATACAACTGAACTGACGAGACTGCCATTGTTATGTACAGCAAATTTTTATTTCTCGGTCAAAGTTACCGGCAAGTAGAGGGCGTAGCAGTGGAAATTCCAATTGGACCCATTATAGCAAAGATTTATGTTGCCTATCTTGAACAGAAGCTGGTAGACGAGATTAAAACAGTAAACCTCTTCCGTCGTCGAGTCGACGACAGATTTGTGATCAGTAACACCAATGGGGACGAAAAGCAACTCTTTAGATAGTTCAATTTAATTCTTCCGAATATAACATTGACATGTCATGTGAAAGAAGGAAACTAATTGACTTTTGGATACAAGAATCACTCGTCGAACGGATGGATCAACTGACAGGTCTGCTTCCCGGAAAATTACTCGGTCTGGACTGTATTTGAATTTCACCAATTTCGTTCGTACGGAATACTAATTTGGCCTAATCCGGACGCTATTTCATAGGGCGTGTAAAATTTGCACGGGCAATGCACTGGGCAATGAAGAAGTAACCATAAAAAAGACGCCGCAAGCGAATGGATACGCACTTCCATTGATAATAATAATAAAAATAATTTAAACCAGAAGCGGAAAAAGAAAAGGTGGTTGATGTGCCGAAAAAGGAGGCTTTTCTAGAATTACCATTCAGAAGTGATGATACTAGTCAGCTGATTAGTTTGTGCCCAAACTCTGCCATCAGGCGCACCTACGATACGGCCGAACCGATCGTTGTTTACAGAACCACCCCAATAACTACATCGCCGACTAAAGCGCTACTGCTACCCCCCCCCCCCCCCCCCCCTAGCCAAACCAAATTGTATTTGTCGTTTCAAGTGTGGATGATCAGCAGTCTACATAAGCAGAACAGAGAGGCATTTACATCAATGAATAGCCGAACATATATATCGCTGGGGGTCGAGAAAGCAATGAGTAACAACATCACAACAGTGACGTCACCAAAGGAGCGGAAATGTCCCAGAACGTCGACCACGCAACACCCTACAAAGAAGAAGCATTGAGCCATTCCACAAGGCGCACTAGGGGTCAAATACTCCAGCAACAACCGACGATTGCTCAATTACGCAGAAGCATTGGCTATCGGCAATTCAGACCCCGACCAATGTAAACAGTGTGCATGATTCTTTTCCTTGGCTTTGTCTTGGTAACAAACATTCGTTAGTTGGTCCCAATTTGTCTCTCAACGTTCACATTCCTTGACTATATTACCCATAGCAGTGACTGCAGTGTATACTTTAAGATGCAGCAAAAGGATCCTGGATACCTTGTGCAAACCAATATTTCTGACTTCTCCACTCAAATTGGTGTCGGGAAACAAGTGTTCTCAGTTTCTTAAATGCCGACTAATTTGTTTGGGCTGTCTTCCTTTGTGCTTCACAAGTTTTCCTTCGATTGGTGCCTCGTAAAAGTCGCGCGCATACACCTATACCCACTTACACGCATCACTCCTAGTCAGGCAGGAGTCAGAATGGGCTTGTGTTGTGCTCCCTTTCGTGGCCACACGCAACTCTCCTTCTGATTGGTTGTTTTCCATGGACAGTTAGCCAGCCTCCTTGAGTTAACGTGCGACCCCCTGCTTGCAGTCACTCATTCGACTGCTTTCCGCTTAAACATAACCAGTTGCTGTCATGTTAGGCGGAAACTCAGCCACGATTATCTTGTTATCTTCTGGTACGTTTTAAACCATTGTTTTACTTGTTTTCCTTTCAGAAGGATGCCATATATTTCACTGCTTTTGGATAGCGCTGATGACTAGACACATCACAAATCCAGTTTTATACAATTTATTAAAGTAATCGTTTGCGTTAATAATAACACCGCATCAGGACATTCTCAGCTCTCAGTGGTTTGGAAATGGGACTCTACGCGCCACTCCATTGCTTGGTCGGACCGAGAATATCAACCGTTCGACAATGGTATTCCGTACGCGGAACCAACACAGTACATTATCGTGCGACAATATATTCTTCATATTTCCCATTTCTTTAACTGACGAAATTTCCCCAGTGAACTAACGAATCGTGTTTGGAAATATTAGCCAGAAATTTAGCATTCATTTACCACTGTGTGAAAAAGCATACTTTCTTCTTCATTTTCTAAGTAGTATAAACTCACTCTACGCTATAAATTGAATTACGTATATGTACATCTTCCGTGAAATAAGTAGGCGCAGATTAACTGCGCGCAGACAATTGCGAATTATTAAGGTCAGTTTTAGAAAAAGTCAGAATACGTTAAGGGTTTTATTGGGTATTGTATTGTATTACATAGAGGACCTCTGTGAATTACCGACTCAATTTTCAGCCGTAAAAGGGAGCAAAAGCTTATAACTGTTAAATTGAAAACATCTCAGAATTTGGGCAGAAGTGGAACAAACTAGAGTCAGGCTGTTACAAAGCTCCGCTGCAACATTCATTTTGCTTACAAGAACACGTGATAGATAAGGCCCTGCAGAACTGAGGAAAAAATTTAAAAGGGACGAAATGAGTCCAAATTTGGAATTTGTAGAAGGATGTTAAAGGCAGCGAGGTAGGTAATAACAAAGAGATTGGATGGGATTTGCAAGAATCTTCATAACAACCTTTTCACAGTTGAAATTTCCAGTGGTCTGCACAACTAGTCAGTCCACCATGTTAACATATCTGGTAGGGAACTTGTCACTGGCTGTGACTTCAGTAATCAGGGATATCGTATACAGCCCACCCGAATAGAACCCGTACGATAGACTGCGGGACGCCATACTGGGAAGACTTGTTACGTCAGCAGATCATCAGCTAAAGCAACTGGTGTCTAGCATTAAGCTCGGTGAAAGTGACATCCAAACACCGACGCAACTTCGCCGTTTTATGCGGGGACAGGTCTCCATCCTCCAAGTGGATGATACAATGTCGCGCGTACTTTGGATGCAAGCACTTTCACATAACATTAAAGCTGTCTTAACTGAATCTTGAAATAAATTGTTGTTAGATGAATTAGCGGAAGCTTCTGGTCGAGTAAAAGCGCGTGCTCCACCCTCTGTGCAGCACATAGCTTAGGACCCTGACGTAGACCAGGGTAACGCCATGCAGCGTCTAGCTAAGCAGGTGGAGTTACCGTCCTCCTAGTTAACGCGCTGAAGCATCACGATCAACTTCCGTATCTCGCAGAGCAGGCAACCCCAACCGTTCACGGCAGCTTGGTCCTACGAACCCCGGATTATGCTGGTACCACGGCAACCACGCTGATCAAGCTAAAACAAGAGCCCAGCCTTGCGCGTATCATTCTGAGTACCAGGGATAAACTTAAGCCGACCGGTGAAGGCCACAATTGCGTCTGGCTTTTCGGTTCGCAGTCGCCTATTTTATTAACTAACAACACATGAAACGTCATTCTTAGTAGACACAGGAGCACAGGTAGGCACTACTGAACCTTACTCAACAGACCGCCTTAGTCAGTTAAAAATCGAGTTGGTGGCAGCTAATGAGACGCCCATAAAGACTCAAGGTAAGCGTTCACTCGCACTAAAGCTCACTGTATGCCGTACTCAGTATTGTATATTTGTTAGTGTTGACCTTTCTCACTCGGTCATAAGCGTTGACTTTCTTCGGTATTTTAACTTCATGATTGATCCGTCTGGCTTTCATCTCGTGGATAAGACTACCAAGGTCTCAACTAGCGGCACACCCTTAATGGAGACATGGATGCGTCCAGTTCTACTTGCTCCTGTAGCTTCCAGGAGCATCTGCGCTAATTTCCTGGACTACTCCAACCTATCAACAGGTGTCAACCCACGTTCTGTACCATAAGGTCACAGTTTGTCCACGGGTTTATTGCGCAGCCAGTGCTTAGCCCTTGACAAATTCAACAAAACGAAGCCGAGTGTGAGCACAAGATGGACCTCGATACCGTCAGACTATCCGCAAGTTTGTGGGCTTCCAACTACATACAGTACCAAAATGTGTGCTGACAACTAGCCGTCCTGTGGCCATTATCGAGCACTAAACAGCAGCTCCACATCCGATAGCTAGCCAATTCCATACACACAAGAACTCACAACAAGCCTAAGTAGTTGCACGATTTTCGGTCGCATAGATTTGGTTCGAACATGGAACCAAATTGATGTGAATCCTTGTGACATCCCAAGGACAACCTTTATCACAATGCATGGCATATTTCAGTCTCTCCGAATGTCATTCCGTCTTCTCTATGGGGAAAAACCCTTCTAGGAGTTTATAGATCAAGTCTGCCAAGATTAAGGAGTTTATACCTATTCAGATGATATCCTAGTCGTTAGCCCAACCTCTGACGATCGCACCGAGCATCTACGAGGACAATTCAAACTTTTGTCTCAAAGAGGGGCTACTATCAACTCCGGTAAATGTTCATCTGGTCAAGAAAGTGTTACTTATCTCGGTCAAGTGGTGTCAGCCACAGGCTTTTCACCCGTGAATGTAAAGGTACAGGTGATTCTTGAATATTCCTAACCTTCATCTTTTAAAACACTCCGACTATTCTATGGTTCATTCAACTTTTACCGTCTTTCTATTTCTAAGTGTGTCCCGTTATTGCAACCTCGCACTGATTTAGTAGGCCGTGAGAACAAAACATCCGAATTTCCTGAGAGTGCTCCTTCCGCTTTTGTCGAACTGAAACATGCTATCTCCGACTTGGTCGCCGTTGCACATCACCTATCAAAAGCTCCCTAGGTACTATCGGCTAATGCTTTAGACTTAGCTGTTCGTGTTATTCTACAACAAGTGTAAGGAACCTGATAGCCTATATCATTCTTCTCCAAATGTCGGCAGTTGGCTAAATCCAGGTAAAGTACATTCGGCACAGAATGTCCAGCATTTTGCTCTACTATCCGTCATTTCTGGTATGCGCTGGAAGGCAGACAATTCCTCGTCTTCGTGGACCGCAATCCCATCACCTTGGCCGCGTGGTCAGCCCTAGATTGGCACTCAGTCTGGGAAACCCCATCACCTAGATTATATCACTCAGTTCACAGAGGATATAAGACAAGTCCCAGGTCAGCTTAGCCCTGTGGCACATGCGATTTCTTGCAACCCTCCCACTAGGCCAGTCAGTGGCATTGACTTGGCAGCCATTGCCCCAGCGCAAGTACACGACCCAGAAGTTGAGCGACCTCGTCACCGAAACTCTCTCCAACTCCGATCAGTGCTACTCACTTTATTGGAAGGAACGATTTTGTACATGTCACAAAGTGCTTCTCTTCCACTGGTACCAGTTGCGCTCAGGTAGAACGTCTTTTGGACAGCACGGATTGTCAAGCCCTGGCATACGAGCCTCGGTTGAACTCGAGTCTGGGAGTTTCATTTGGCCAAAAGTAAATGTGGATATAAGTGAATGGGCATGTAGCTGTCCAGAAAGTCAGCAAGCTAAAATACATAGATCCACAACATGTCTTCTTGGTACGTATGCCACATTAGGTGCACGTTTTCGTCATGTATACATCGATCTAGTCGGTCCTCTGACTCCATCTAGGGGATTCACTTATTCGTTAACACATGTCAACCGTTTTTCGAGGTAAGCTGAACGGATACCTTTAGACAACTGCTCATCCGAAACAACGACACGTGCTTTCCTAGAACAATGAGTAGCCCCATTGGAATACCCTGTTATTGTGATCTCCGATCATGAAACCCACTTGATACATTTATCTCGTCTTTACATTATTCGCCTTTGCTACTTTCGTGTTCTAGCACCCCATTTTGTTTCATGCTTCTGCTCTTCCTTTCCGCTGATAGTCCACCTGCCATCTAATGTATAGAGCATATACTCGCTCTGCATTCTCAGTTTTCAGCTATCTCTACTTGGTTCAGTCAGGCTCCACCATTTGATCTTGCCTTTATAATTTACCATTCGTCCATTTGAATCCATCAGTACGTCCATTTAAACTCCCTCCATTAGTCCTCGGTGTGCATATATTTATCTATCTTAAATCTATCTATCTTACGTTTGTCATAAATTTGCCTACATTTTCACGAGATATCTGACCATATTATCATTCGTAACATTTGATCATGTATCTAGCGTGCTTCGGACCTCTCCAAAACAAGCCATTATCATTGTTACTAGCTTTATTTCCCTCTCTGGTAAATGCACTGGGATGCAAGGAAGTGAGAATGACGGCCTACTATCCAGCCCCTAATGGTTTGACTGGACTTTTCCATAGACAACTGAAACCAGCTGTAAGAGTTGATTTAAACTCAGCATGACAAGAGACTTTCTTTTGTATTGTTAGACACTCACATTTAGGAGAAAGCCGACCAGCAATCAAAGCCAGACGAGATTTTGTTTTGAGTATCCCCTTCGGTTATCAGCATCAATGGTAGTACAACGACCTCCACAGGTTTTTAATTATTCCGACTTCATCCAGTACATAACTTAGCAAATGCGTGACCTTCACGCAGCATCGACTGGTGAACAAAGCGTGCAAGTTTACATAACTTAGGAGCTGTCCACGTGCACCCATCTTGCATGCGGACAGCACGCAGTAATCCCTTCAAGCTTCTCATCCAGGCCGGTATCGAGTTCTAGAACGGAGAGGAAACAGCCACTTCATAAAACTTAAGGGTAGGCAAGAAACGATTTCCACAGCTAGACTCAAACTGGTTTTCATTGAAATAGAGAAGCGATTTAATTAATCCCAGCCGTGTCCAGCACATACCGTCGTACCCGCACCCGAGTCTAGAGCGCCAACAAGCACGGGTTCAACAAACCTCGAACCTCTAGTGCTAAGCGACAGCCGCTGTCCTGTCATGTGACAACCCGTACTTTCAGTACATTCTACTTCTTTCGTACTTAATCGAGAGTAAAATTTCATTATTATCAATATTTTTTTCTTCTCAAAACATATGCAAAAACATCAGAGAAAGCAAGTTCCAGTTTCTGCTCTTTTTCTGTGCGAATTGGACTGCTTAGGACGATCACTCGTGCACTAGTTTTCTTTTTTTCTCACTCCTTTTGCCTTTTATATAAGTATTTTACCGACAGCCCATCTATCTACGACAAGAAGGTAACCTGGAATTGTGCGTGGAGGGCAGAAGCCACTTATTCCACCGTCTGTACACGAGTGAAGGTTTTGGCATGCCTAGCCTTTTCCTGGCAACCTCGACCATCTTTTGTATTGACAGGCAACCAGCTGCAACTGCTCGGCAAGCTCGACTCAAGGCAGAGTATTTCTACCCATATATATATATATATATATATATATATATATATATATATATATATACCCATTATAGGAGCTATTATCGAGCAATATTGAATCTGTTCACTCTATCTCCGGCACACGATAAATCAGTCGTTTTGTACACCACATTTATTGATTTTGTCAATATTTTGTCGTTCTCCTCCAGTCTTTCAGGGTGGAGGTTGCGTAGATACACTTCATTCATTTCTGTCAGTCGTCATCTTAATGGCCACCACATACATAACCTTTATTTTATCACTCCCAACCCAATTTTTCTTGGTTCGTCGGACAATATGACGCACGCTCTTGTGAGTCCTTCTTGATCGTTTCTCGCTCTTTACTCTTAGTTCTGCAGGTTTACATGGACATCTCTCTAGTTCAAGACTTTGATATTCTGACTACTAGGGGAAGCGTTGTTCGATTCATGACTGTAGTTATCAACCGCGTTCGTACGCCATTCATCTCGTTAGCCCTGTGCTAAATCACCCATTTTATGATTATTTCCTTCCATTTATCTTTCGAGTATATGACCCATTTATGAACTCCATCACAACTAATACCCAAGATCCTAATTTGAGGGTATTGTTTGATGCATCAATAGAAGGCCAAGTTCCGTTAGCAAACTCAACGTCAGTATCCGCCCAAAATAGATGGAAAATATCAGGGGAGCAAAGCTGATTGTTGGCCCAATAAGTTCGTAACAAAACGGAATGAAATCAACTGATCAGCTGTGAACAGTCTTTCTTATCGAACTGAGCAGAATCAACCTATCAACGGTTAAGCGTTGTTTTAACTGAATGCGATGGAATCAACTAATCAGTGACCAAGAGTTATTATGACGGTAATATCCAAGGATCAGCGTCTTCAGTTGGGGGTTGCTCGTGTTCAATCTGCAAAATACAAAACGCAGAAAACGCCACGAGCACAAAGGCTCAGTAAATGCTTCAACAGGATCCTACACTTACATTAGTCAAACACAAACATGGCTGCCTATAGCCTGTTCACTAGATAACAGAACAGAAAAAAATCAACTGATGAAAAGCCAAGAGTTGTTTTAATCGAAAGAAAAAACTAACTACTTAATTGCCAACAGTCTTTTCAACCAACCGGGATGAAATCGGGGATGAAATAGGGATGAAACTAAAACAGCCAGTTATGGGAAGCTTTCCTGACCAATGATCTTCGTACCATGGTTTCGACTGTGGTCGATTACTATTCTATATGAACTCGGTGTTTTTTTTATAAAGAATGGTTTGGAGACAGACAGTCTTCTTACTAGAGTAACAGAGACAGATCACAAAACCTAAAAGGACCGATACTATCTCGATTCCTTGCCTCAACCTTGAGCAAGGACCACTTGTTCCTGAGACATCCTGAGCCCAGGAATTTCCCAGTTGCCAATAAAATTTATCGTGTGGTCTTTGTTTGGCATTTTGCCGCATTCGGTGAAGGCCGCGCATGGAACCCACTGTTCAAGATCTCGTCGCCTGATTTCCGCTATTCTGGATCCCACAGAACTGAAGCCTCTCCCGTTGTCCACTAATCTATCTTTGAGCTCATCGACAGTTAAACACGCAAGATGTAGTCAAGGCTAATATCGTAAACCCCTTCCTGTTGTACAGTGGTCTATTTTTCAGCTCACAGGCATTACCAGAAGCAAGATACTGTCAAGATTTGCATCCTAATCTTCTCCCATTGTCCTATTGTCCTATTATCCTGTGAACAATCTTCCAACTCACCGGAACTATTCAAACAACAAGATAACGACAAGAACTGGGAGCTCAAGCCTCCTACCAGTGTATTGCTTCAAGACTTCGAGACTCCTCACTGCGCTTGTGCTGAGTTGATGAGTTGGTGGCTAAAGGTCTAGTATTTTTGTGTCAAATGCCAACACCGAATTTATCTCGCCTCCATTTCAGACCGACCGTCAATTCAACTATCTGCTCAGATCAGCCTTGTCCACAGAGCAGATGTGTAACGCGCTCCCGTATAAATCCCTACTCGAATCTTCATTGGTGTAGGCGTCGGTGCTTGCTAAAACATTTACTGAGCTCCGGCTCACTACGTTTCCCTTCAGTGTCTTTGCAGCTCGTGTACGCGAAATCCTCCACGGGATGACTCTGATCCTTACACACCACACAACATCGATCTACTTATGAAACTGGTGAGTGTTCGATAATTATTAGGTTTTCAGGGTGAATTTTCAACTATTCATTGTACGTTTGTACCCGTTTGGCGTTGAAAGACTTCGTGTTATTAAAAAGAAGAAGAGAAACACGGTGAAGCAAGTTTACAGCATCTGGATATAAAATAGTTAGCAATTATGCTACGTCATCAGAATCCCACAGGGGGACGACAACTGCGAAGTAGTCATTGCATGATGGTACTAATTAGTAACACTTATGGTTTACATAAATTCCGGTGTGTCTACGGTAGGTGATAGAATATTCAAATCGCCTTCGTTTTTCCTGCTTCGTTTTATTTCACGAAACTTCCATATTTTTTGATACTGGTTTTCAGGATAATATCTCTCCTTCTGAACTGCATCTAAGATTGGGTCCCAGCCCACAACCTTGCAAACATTAAATTCGATGGCGTCTACAGAAGCAACTTAACCAGGGTTAAAGGGTTTATCACTGTAATTGCATCGTCTATTTCTTTTTCACCTTATGGAACTGTAAAAGGGGGGCCGATTTCGAAGATCGGATTTGAAAGCTTTTAAATTGAAGATTCTGGCGGGTACGCATCATCGACAGCCCAGTCAGACAAATAGACCCAAATTACCCCCAAATTCGTCCCAATTTAGTCTCTTTTGAAACACCATGGGGACATTTTTGGGACTGCTTTTGAACACGCTGAAGAGGCAGCTACTTACTCGTTTTACTTATGATTTCCGGTAATCTATGCTACATTACTTCATCTTGAGGTACAAGTTGGTGAACTCTTGTTAGTTTCCATTTGGGAAAAATAACATGATCTGTGAACACACACTCAAAAACTACTCGGCACGATCCGACTACTTTCTGGTGACCAGTATTCCAATAAAAAGTAGTATTTTACAAAGAAGTTATGATGTATTTCCATTGTGTGAACCGTACTTGAAGCACTGGACGAAATTACCCGACTTATACCACATTAATAAAATAGTCCCAAATAAGTCCCTTGAGGGACCACATCAGAATGAGTACCCTACAGCTCATTTCCGCCATAAGCGGTGGCTGCAGTGATGTTCTCATGAGTTCATATATGGCCAGAGTACCGGTTAACATTCACGATCTGCTCTGCTATTTAAGGCAAGAGCTCCTAACAGAAGTTGATGGACATGAGCACTGATTATAATAAAATCACTCACATTATATTTCCACTGATCGAGTGCTCCCCACGAAAGCGATACTTAAATTAAGTACACATTAAAACAAATCTAGGCAGTTGTTTTGTGTGGGTTGTTTCGTCACTGCGTTCAGCCGTTGTGCTTGCGCGCGGTGTAACTGTATCTCCGTTGGCTCACTAATAAGCTAAGCTTTCTATCTAGTGTCGCACTTTATTTAGGACTTGATTAGCAAACTAAAATCTTTGAATACACATTTTAGTTCGTGCTCACTACCAACTTTCAGCCGTTCGGCAAAAGGTTGGGCTATTTGGTTTTTTGAATGTTCTCATGAGAATGGCGAAGCGTGGTAGTTAATTGGTGAAAAAAAACCTCCCAGGGTGCCCATTTGCATGCATATTTATCAAATACACTGTACAAACCAAAGTAACACAAATTTTAAACGCAATCAATTATTCGGTCGGTTCAGTCTAAGCTCATGCAATAAGTGAGGGTCACTTCATTGTGATCGACTTTCGGTTTCGATTGTCTCAATGGAGCATTTCTTTTTGGCCTATATCAGGGGATTCCTTTCCAACTGCAGTGATTATCGAACTGTCAGTTTCAAATCAAACCCCGTTGTTTATTCACACTGTTTTATAATCTTTAGGTTTGTTCACACTGTATCACATTGAGAACGTTGAAGAATGCTCTCTGCATGAGAACTTTCCGTTCACCACTTTTGTGTTCACCGTAAAGTGACCACCTTGAGGAAAAGTGTCTCCAAGGATTCGCGACACTGAAAACCTGTTTTGTCCGTTTCTGTCCGATTCGGCTTTGCACGGTTTTTTTGTCTTTGGGAAATGGTCACAGAGATTCAGAGGGCATACTGAAAACTTGTTCTGAAGAATCGAACAAAACATGCTCGGATGTGGGCCGAAGACCGAACTCTCGCCATCGTCCGAACTGAGTACATTTCTGCAACTATCCAAGATGTGTTTAGGTTGCATTGGATCAATACTGGAGCGCAGATGTGGCAACCGTTGATTCATGCCGTGTGGCAGGCTATTAGAAGGAGATGGTGAATTCACAGTGAGCAAGGTGGTGCGATCCAACCGAGTGTTGTAATCACAGGCGTTGAGCATTGAACGCACAACACCGTGATACCGTTGTTTAGTTTTTCTCGCCTGAGGAAGAACTGTCGGTGGTGAGGGCGTTTCTCTTGAGTCGTGCATACAGACCAAACCCAAAGCCTGTCGAACCTTACGCTGTGCTCGCCTGCGTCGATAATCCCCAGCTAGAAAATCTTGCACATTTGCCGGATGAATACTCCAGTAGTGTCCTTTACCGTTTGTGGAACGCCCTGACAATAGCCAAAGTAGAAGGGTTGAGACAATAAATGTCATTATACAATGTTGTAAGATTGGTTTCTAGTAGTGTGATGGATAGACAATAGAACAGATACCAAAAGTTATCAGAAGGCAGTCATCTATCGTAATATCCTCCCTGTGTATCAACCAACTATCACAGCTCGTAGGTTATTGTATTTTATTTTAAGTGAGGGTATTTTTACCATTTATCACAAAAAATGAGTAATACTCTTGCACTCAGACTACACTAATTTTAGTCGAAGATGTTTGGATGTGTACATTTGAGCAGTACAGTTAAGTTGGACCAATTTTATATTCTGAGGCGGTAGAATAGGTAAAGGAGGCTTTGAGGATACACGAAATAGGATAATATGCGATATTTGATCATATCTCAACTAGTGAAGACAGCATAGAGAGACGTTATCAGACTACTAGCCAACACTGTCGGGAAGTGAAATATCACGTAACCCTAATATGGATTTTATTTATATTACAACAAAAGGCGGACAATTGAGAAATGTTGGAGCGCCGGTGATGGGCCATCAAGACGCTCAGCTGTGCAGATAGCGTAACTGGCTAATTTAGCTTTCCGTTGGTAGTAAAGTGCTTCCCATAACAGAACGGTCCCTTAAATGGGTCCTCTTACTGCAGACGCTTCAGAACCCACCAGAAGGTTTCACCAATCGCCTTAAGGTTGTTTAAAACTATTAGCCAATGTACCAGTAAGTATTCAGCCCAATATCCCGGAATTATACATGGGGCTCAGTACCAAACATGCATTTATCTTGTCTGATCAATATGTTAAAAATAATTTGCCCTGGAAACTGATGAATAGTCTTCGAAAACTGTTACCCATTCAATTATCCATCTGAAAATTTTGAGAGCGGTAGGGGATCAATTGCATCAATGGGAGATTATCGAGTCTGGAGTAGGGGGTTTGAATCCACCCACGAAGATTAAAATAGGTTCGGCTCAATTCAGTTCAGGTAGCACAAGCTAACAGAAAGTACTCCTTTGTGGTGGGGCTTTTCAACACACTTGACTTAATTGGGATGTATGTAGCTGTCGATTCGTCTCCTATAGAACAGTACATGAGCCACATATTTAACGAACTCGGCCCTTCTGGAAAAGCCATTAATAAGAAGCGGACAGAAGTACCCCTTAAGTTCAGTTTAATCAAACAGTGCAAAACCGAATGGTCACCGTCAATACAGCAGAGGAGTGAGTGAAGTGCAGATATCAGAAAGACCTATGGAGTTTGGTTGCCATGCTGCAGATTGATAGATATGTACTACAGCTGATGATTCCCAACGGGACCACCTCAAGCCGGTCGGATTCCAGTCTTTACTACTGGGATTACTATCAGTAGCCAAACGTGTATAGTAGATATTATTGTTGCACCGTGCCCTATTCGAACACGTATTTGCACGTTTTAGGTACACGATCAGGATGACTATGATAAATATTTGCATCTTGCAATATATACCCCTTATCCGTTCTGATAAAACGGATCAAAGGGACCCAATATTCCAGACTGTTCGGAGAGTAAAATGCTGTGTGGGGTACCCACGACCAGAGGATTAATTACAACATTGTTTATTTGTTTTGATTGTCACGACTATTACCTAGGTGCTTTAAATGGACAGGCTAGTGTACCGAGACGCCCATACCATCCTCATGACTCGTAAAGCTCTCCCACTCGGCTTTTACTTTAGCTGATTTGGTAGTGAACTGCATTAGAAGTAGGAGTCACCCGCAATCAAATGGTCCACTTTTACCTGGTGACTTAGGGAAAAGTGAAATTTTCATTCTCTCCAGTTAATTCATTTACTGATTCTACTGTCCCAACCATATGACACAACATGACTGTCCATCGAGTGTCCAATCACGTGGGGATGAATGATGTGGAGTGATATTATTAATAATACTTCGTCTTACATTTCACCGGAAAATTGAACCAGGATTACAGCAGTTTATCGGGAATACCCTATTTCCGTTCTATGGGGATGGACTTCCAATTTGCTGGACAACTTTGTTAGATTTGTTGGGTGCATACTGCTAGATTATTCTTCTGCTTTCCATTGTTTTCCCCGATCACTCTCACTTCAAAAGCTGCCGTCTTTTGATTATCCACCTAGTTTGTTGACATAACTTACTGATTTTTTTAAAGACACACCGAAAGCATCACATGTGGGAGCAAGTCGTCTAAACGTTTGATGAGTAACTGGTTTTCTTCAAAGCGACGTTCTTTTGCCCTTTCACACTTATGTCAGTGAATTCCCTCCTAGCTTCGCTGGGATTGTAATAAAGGATAGTTTCGATAAAGCTATAGTTTATAATGCATCAACCAAAATATATTCCCTTCATTTATTACACGGCAAAGTACAAAATTTCAGGGTGGAGGCCACGGCCAGTGAAATTACTTTTGATGGAGAAGTAGCCGGAGTTGGAGGGAATCAAACCTTGATTTTCATTATTCGAAATCTAGGATGATTGGCGTTTGCCCGACTTCAGCACTTTAATCATCCATCTTCAACGCTATTTATGTAGAGTATGTTAGGCTTTTTGGGCTGAGTAAAAGAGATAATCCCAATCGGTGGTTGGATACTTGGTGTCGCAACGTGAGGTGCTTTTGTTTGCCTAAACCTTCTCTGTTGACTTGGAACTATTTGTAGTTCTCTTCCTAATCTTTCCGTATTCTTGTTCCTTCAATCGAACTTCGACTGAGCCCCCCTCTGAGAGGCAGCAACCAAAACCACTGCTCCCAGCGCATGGTAATTCACTGTCTGAACTGAAGTGAACTGAACCGATATGATGCGTCAGTTGACTCCTGTGCCCATAGAAGTTAGCAATCAATTTAATTAAATTAGCAAACAGGTGCTCCAGTATCACGAGGCACAGCTACTTTAGGGGGATCACGGGACACACCTTCTTCTCCATTTCGGTGACATTTGCGGCAGCCGCCGTGATATCCCTGATACGCCTATCACTAGTATGATCTATTAGATTTTCCTCTAATCCATAGTGGTTACCTGAATTTCGGTTACTGACAGTTCTTCTAGTAGTAATCACAGGAATTCGACCGGATCCCGCAATTACTGGTCAGAACCCTGGTCCCGTAAAATAAACAAGTGTTTGATCAAAACGAACGTAGTAGTTCACATTATCATGACAATCCTTCAACACTTATTTCTAGTGTTTCCATTTTATTTCTGGAACTGTCAAATACTCTACAGTACGATGAAGAATGAAAATTCTTTGTCATAATTTATGGTACACATTGAAATTTACTTTTTGCTAATAAAATAATCTCTTTATGAAGTTGAGCTATGTGAGACACTGGGAAATAATTCCACTAAATGAAATATGTGAAATTTTGGGTAAAGTACTCAACCGAATTCCTTTCTGAGACTGCGGAATGAATGGATTATCAGGTGCATTAAACATCATCTGCTTTTTGCTGTCCTAACTTGTACGCGTATCATCACAATGGAAGCTCTATTCTCTACTCTATTTAAGCCCACCCGGGATCCATGGAACCAAAGACGTGTTCATGACGAAATTGTGGAATAAAAGCTGAAGGGAGGGCATTGTGCGATTATACAATACAGTATTTCTCACCTTCTAATTCATTTATCTTTTTTCCGTATAAGGAAGACGGTTAGTAGATGATATTACCAACAGAAGTTTTCTTAGTATATAGTGGAGAATTCAAAATGAATGGATAAATGACAAGCTAATAAGGTCAATGAATACCATAGTCTCATATTATGCAACACCACGAACAAGGGTGCATGATATAAAACATTCCGTTTCACTAATTTATTAGCTGTTCATTATATCCAATGGTTATCTACATAAGTAGAAATTAACTCATTTAGTATATGTATTCGAGCCTACTTATGTGTAGGTGTAGAGTTTTTGATGGCGAAAATTTAAGGGTGCACTTTTACCGGAAAACCACAAGAACAATAAGAGGTCTCTTTTTTGATGGATCTGTTCTGTGGCATGTAACTGACTAAAGCACTGGTTGTGCCCAATGTGTGAGGGGATGACTACGGACGAATTCAAATTTAGCACCAATGTTCCGTGACGTATGAAAAAGTTGGTTCCACCATTATTTGGTAACGGAGTCAGCAACTAGCTGGACAAAAAAAGCATTGCTTTTAATTACTAACTAATTATGTATTCTGCTTTGAAGTTTCAACCATAAAGAGACGAATAAAGTAAAGATTACTGGAGTACGTTCTCGGTCCTGGAATGCATAGGACGACGTTAAATGATGGTCGTCAATATGATCATAATGTCGCTGAACATAGTGGCACGTGTTATTTATAGCGAACATCATTATTCGTGAAACTCCCGACCCTCTTAGCTGAAATTCTGTGTATTATAGTCAACCTTATGTTTTTATAAGTTAACGAGGGCTACACAAGGCTTTGAAGTGAAACGTGGGATTACATGGCACATTTTTGGCTTAGATCATCAGTGACGCCAACTTTAATTGTTATTGATATCACAAAAGATGTTAGTCCCTAACTGAGGAATTGATAGAAATTAAACAATAACAGTAACATTTAGTTTTTGGGAATCCTGTAAGTGATACACGTATTCCAAACTCTAACATATCAGGGACCAAAACACCGTACCCTGTGGTAAGAAACGTGCAGTGGTAATTGATATTTCTACAGTTAATAAGTAGGTGTGCTTTATGACCTCCTCTATAATAATGACAACGTATTCTAATTACAAATAGAGCATTTTCTGTCAAGAGAATACAGAGTGAAGTGTATTAAATTATCAGCATCTTCGTCAGGCGGCATGCACTCCTCTGGTCAGCTATTTCCATATTTTGAGCAGGTAACTGTGACGGCGTGTTTTGGCTCATGGTCGATAGTCGGCCAATTCCCATTAGCAATCAATGTGTCAGCTCCTGTCCAGAGTCCAGGTTAATGCTTGTACCAGTGAACTGGCAAAAGACAAGGTAGCGGATCGAGAGGTAGCTGGTCGTAATGTCCATCTATCAATCAGAAGACAGCTTACTTGATGCAAATATAGACCAGTTTGTGATTGTTTATTCGTAAATGAACAGTGTGCCTTGTGCCAATAAATTAAGATGATTCATGGCCAGAAAGAATTCTCACTAGAGTTAGAGTGACAGTTCAAAGCAGTGACATCCTGTTGCTTCAACAAATACTGATCCGAATCATGTATGTTTTTCTTAGTTTATTGTGATCGAAGTGAATGCCGTGTATTTCATTAATTATTGAGGCTCCGAAAACAAACTTGTTTTTCACACGAAATTATAATGCCCTCGCCGGATACACTGCATCGAAACAGTAACAATTACATTGTAAGTGTCACCTTTATACACTGTGAAATAACAGCTCCGGTCGCTGATATGTTGAAAGTAATGGAATTTTTCCAAGCAGCAGAATCAACTGATGGTTATCTCCAGTCGGAGAACCAAGAACCCAATTTTTCCTGTTTTAGACTGATTAATTCTGTTGTGCAAAACTCCAACTGTTTGTTATATCTTGAAGGATTTTAACAAGAAGGGAGTATGAAGAAATGACACTGCGGTTATTTGTTTTGACTAATCGTGGAGTTCCAAAAGTCCTAATTTTGCAATTAACTGATTACTCTCGTTTTGCTGTATAATATGGTACATTAATAATTTTTCTGGATGGATAACACCATAGTCGAATATACATGTATTTACTGCCCTGTGAACAAACGTAATGTCAGCAATAAAAATCGAAGACCAACGGTAGAAAGACGGTCATCATGATGGACCAATATCTCTACTGTCCACAGTTCGAATCTTGTCATTGCTGATGTTAAAGAGATATGCATCGACAGTATTCTTCCAATTAGTGATCTGTTGTATTCGAAAATGCCGTTAATCTATGTGATACCAAACCCGGGTGATAGAGAAGTGATTCTCAAATACTTGGTTGATGTGAAGTGCATGTCTGGGAATTTTCAAAAATAGTCAGTCACCTGAGCTTGTGTTCTTGCTTGTGTCACTACACTGAATTACAGTCACTCTGTTTAAGTCTCTAAACGGTGCCGTTCCTAGCTCTCAGTCACTAGTAACCAGAAAGTCGGAAATGAACTCTCGTGACTAAATTTACCGCCAGATCATGACCAGATAGCCATGATGCCTTTTACCGTCCAAATACAGGGACCAGTAATAGTGCTGACTATTGTCATGAAGTCACTCATCGTATGGTTCATACGGTATCCGTAGGAATACGACCTCCGTAACTACATCAAATAAGACCTCATAATTATGAGACGGTAAATGTAAATGCCCTATAAGTGTATATACAATAGTATGATAACTTTGCGTCAGTCAGATCCGACGAGTTACCCCTATTCCACTCATCAATATCATGCAAACAGCCATTTCATTTGAAAGCCACATCAGTTCATGGATCAGAAGTAAAACGCGCTCCCTCACATAACAGATTTTTCAAAAATGTTACATACCGGCTTTGATGAAACAGTCGTTGAGTGACAGATTATGTCTGATCGAATTCCGCCAGCCCGGCCCTCGAGAGCGAAAGTAAGGGTAATGGAACTGAATCCACTGATATATTTCCGACAGAATCATGCGACGATCGGCACTGCTGAGTATCGCTTGAGCGATCAGTCCTGTACAGGTGCGAGAGACAGAAGCGTGATCAGAGACACAAAAACTGACAATGTGCACGAGTGCTCCTATGGTTTTGACAAAACTCGTTTGACGTTTACAATTCTATCATCTTTTAACCCTTCTGATGTTCTTATCCACGGAAAACCCAAACTCAAACAGAGTCTACTAGTTAGATGCATAGTATTTCGAAGTGCTTTCAGAAACTCACACTTCCCTTCGTAGCGGTACTTACCGACGAGATAATTATGTATTTTGCCATGACGTTAATAGCTCCATTGCACCTTAATAAAACCGGTGGAGTTTAGTGTTTGCTGAATGATTCGTAACATCCATTATAAATGCTCAACTCCCGGTTGAAAAGCGCTCAGGTTCCTCAGCAGTTTCGTTAAGAACCGTCAAATGCCATACATGTCTAATCTTGCCGACATGCAGGATTATTTTCCCTAACTTCTGTGCTACCTTGAATGATCTTAACCGGCTTGTTTCACATAGACACCACGTACTATAGCGCCTATTCCTCACAGTCTTTTGACGTTGACAACTCGTCATCCACTGTGAGAATGACTACCATGTTAGGCGCATTCTCAGCAGAAGTTAGCTGCTACAATTATTCAAGCAGTCAATCTCTACAGGTTACTTGTAATTTCTTTGACGCCCCTCAAACTCTGCTTAGTTGATGCTTATTGTAGGAATCGGTTATTGCCTAGATGGTAACTTGTTAAGGTACGGTCCTAGTAAAAAATGAGTTATATATCACACAGCCTTGGAGCGAAGTAATTCTTCGAAAGAGTAACTCCTGTTCTAATTGTAGCTTGCGGGCCACAAGTGAGGCCCATAATCATGTAATTCAATCATGAATTCCGCCTGGAATTCATAGAATATGCACTATCAATCATTCCTAACATGTTAGGTGAAGCTTTTTACCAATGAATAGCTTCATGAATTTCCAGTGACTGAATAACCTGGCTAACGGAAAACCCCCTTTCATTCTTCATATCAACACTTCATGATGCGGGAAGGAATCCAGCCGGCAACTTTTTGCCTACCAGGCAGTTTCTCAACCAGCTGAGCTATCGCGGTATGGCCAGTCGGGTGAGAATAACAAGTAAACTTTCAATGATCCGCAACCACTTGAATGACGAATCGTTGACCTTTTATGAATTATGTATATATACTTGACTTGACTTGATTTGACTTGACTTGACTTGACTTGATTTGACTTGACTTGACTTATATAATGAGATTCACCACGCGGTGTGAAAGTTTAAACCGTACCACGTAGTGCTTAAGTTCCATAAACCGCGGAAAGTCAGCCCGGATAATCTTGTGGTTAAGGTGGTCGATTCACAATTTCTCAACCCGGGTTCAAGTCCCAGTTGGGGCTCGTTGGATGTGCTTTACTGGTGATTCCTAAAAAGGATTAAATAGCTATACAGTGCTTCATTAGTTTTAAATGGTTTGAACCTACAAGCTGCACGATGATTCCCATACGGAGTAAAATGTAATCGCCTATTGTTTTCTCTCTTCCTCTCTTTTTCTTTCTCTTTCTCTCTCTCCCTCTCTCTCTCTCACTCTCTCTCTCTCTCTCTCTATATATATATATATATATATATATGATGTTCTGTAATCGTGGATGTATTTTCCCTGCGTGGCCTTTTTGTGATCATCCAACAGGTATCACAGTTAATTTATCCAAAAGACGACAAAGATCTGTAACCGCTCTAACTTATTTATGAACACCCGAATCCTGTCCAGCTTGCAAATCACTCACGAGTCTAACAGAAAGTCTGTTCCTACGGTTTGAACCCCAGCTGAAATACTAACCTTGTTGTGATCGTGGAGTTTTACTCGTGTATGTCAGGCACATCGGCAACAAAACGTACCTAGCACAGTCTTAGTCGGTTTCAACATCGGATGAAACAGGCTGATTCGTGTTTCGGTGCACTCAAAAAAAATCCTGATCCCTATCAGAGGTACTCGTTTAAAGGGACAGCTTGTGTTGGTTGAATCGAATAATACAAGTCACAGGCATCGATATTATAGGGACACACGGCTGGAAACCAGCCAGGCTTTTGAACATCATGAGACCATTTAGTTCCGCGGATGAAACGCGCCCACTAATGAGACGTGAGTGGTGCCCACGCACAAATTCAACTTCCATTGAGACAGTTCATTTGTAACATTTGGATATATTCAATATTTCTAACATCAGCTCGATAGTAAGTTTAGTGGGGCAAATCCCTCGTGCAACTTTCACGTGAATGACAACACAGCCGTGGCATCATGAATGAACTCATCAGCCTGGAAAAAATTGCAAGCAGAAAAGATTACGGTTTGAGGGTGTATTTCTTTGAACCCTTTTGGTTTCGGGGGGATTCCTTTGTCAAACTAGACATTCATGCCCAATATAACAAGCTGGAACTACGAGATTAAATAAGTGAAGCTAAACTAGCGCTTTTCAATTGCGGTTCTGGTTAATTGTTCCAATCGTTACTCTTCATCTGTCATTTGACCATACTTGTTCCTGTAAACTTATTTCACCAGTAAGGCAAATCAATGAGTCGATGAAAGTAATTGAATGACGTTGCAAGCAAATGAACTACGTGGGAAGTTTTCCGCAAGATATTTTGAAAATAATCTGTCCTCATACATTCTAACTTCATGAATAAAGCAGGATCTAACGAAGTCCAAAAGCACAAACTTGAACGAATAATACGTGTAAACATTTTGTTTTCCGAATGGTAAAGGGTAGAAACGAGTAACACCACCCTATACTTAAGTGAACTTGATAGGCTGACGTCTACGCCAACTGGCTACAGCAAACAGTTCATCATTTACCCTAACAAGAAACCAAATTGTCTGTGTCCCTTGATGTTCTCGTAATGCAGTTGAGGTAAGCCTACCTAATGACGCAGAAGGTCGGTTGTAGATTTTTCATGTTTACCATATTGAGTTTGAGTCTGCAAAAGGGAGCCGAGTGCATATGCCCCGTCTGTCTAGTAAGTCCGATAACAGTTCACATCAGTCGAATTCCCTTGGATTCACCCCCCCCCCACCCCCGATCCAAGACGCTTACTCGCTTTTTGGCTACTGCCAATTTTCCAGTAGTATAAGCTGGAATTCGACCAATATGGATTGTCATTCGACTAACTGAACAGACTACAAATAACGAAGCCTGGTGAGAAACCACAGGAGAACACAAATTTTGCTCCTGATGCTTCTTAGTCACGAGATAAAGAATGGGGAAACATTTGCCAATAAGTAACTGTTTCAGTGCCAAAGCAACTCAGTGTGTTACGGAATATAATTGAATTTGCTTTCAACGCTCACTGATTTACTTCTGTACCATCCAATTTTCCGTCAATTTCCGCCACTATGTTAAGTAAGAAGAGTGAGCAGCTATGTCTATCAGTCCAGCTTTTACTACTTTGAATGTGCAACAGAAGCTGACGGAACTAAACAATAATTATAGGAAATACACGACGTAGGATTGCCTAGCCTTTGAGATATTTTTCCTTTAGGGATCAGTGTCCTAATAAGCGGATAGACCATATAATGCGTGGCAGAAATGTCGGCATATTGCTTGCATAAGTCTACCATACAAATAAAAGTGTCTGAGCAAGCTTAAAGCCTCCGTATGTCATATACGTGACTTAACTGATTCTCTAGCTCTATTAACTTTACGCTAGATGTTCTACGAATCAATGTTTTCTTTGGGAAGACAAATTCATCTTAGCGGAGCCGCTATTCAATGCCCATGTCATCCGTGATATTCAGGAGAAAAGTGAACTGAACAAAATCTTCTACTTCTGCCTCAAGTTGGAGTAAAAATGATGTCAATATGCATGTGATTCACACCACCGGTATCGTTTTCGAACGATTCGTCATCAGGCAGCAATGAAGAGTTGTGCATATCTCCCAAGTCCAGAACGGGACCCTTATTGTGCTTGCAGTTTTTAAATATCACACTTTAGCTTTAGGCCAAGATGTTCGTCATAAAGAAGCATCCAAAGGAGGTGGGTATAAAGCCAACTGCAATAACCAACCAAGAGCCACAGACCAAGCTGGTCGCAGTAGCTAACCACGAACCACAAACCACGTATGAAGTGGTTACTAGTTGGGAAAAATTCCGTACGAAACTTTACTGACAAGTAAGCGAACCTCCGCAGGTTACCAGATAGGCATCGAATTGGCCCAAGTTGAGAGATTGTCCAATGAAGAAGTCGGAAGCACTCCACGTGAATGGTGTTCCTAAGAACAGATTCAGTCGTCGCGGACACCTGGTCAAAAAAGTATCGAAACGTTGAAGTAACCGGAGGATCCGTCTTAGTGAACAGAGCGAGAGATTCAGTACCATCCAAAACCAATGAACAGTAGATACTGTACCATACCAGCCATATTGATATGGTCGTGATATCGAACCTCAACTTAATATGTCCCGGGAATGAATTCTGCAGCAGCTGGTCACTTTCCCATGTGGTAACCACCAATTGGCCACGACCCCTTTCTGAAATGTTGTGCCATTTAAGCATATTAAGTAAAGGAGGAAATAAAACTGTTATTATCATTATTATTGTTGCCATTATGTGGTGTCAGTGCGAAGTCGGCTGTTTCTAGTCAGCCCTTCATCCCGGCCGGATTTCAGTTCAATTTTGGAATAATTAGATGTGCGCAGTTCAGGTTTCCTAATGCAGCCGGATGAACCAGCTGTGTCGTACTTCTGTGAGCCATCAATGGTACGGATGAGCTCGGATGGTGCATGGAAAGCCATTATGTGAGATTTGAACTCTAACACTACTTTAACTCTATTTAGCCTTTTTGGTTGGTAGTCTAACTCAAGAAGTGAAAAGTTAATCCCTCCCCCCCATACAAACTAATAACAACATGGTAGACAGAAGTTATCCCCCCTGCATGACATCAGTATAAACTTGACAAGTGATTCTCTAATAAGTGGTGGGTGACAGCGGCAAAACCCTGTACCTTATCAGCCTATCAAATAACTATTGTATGAAATAGCCGAGAAATTTAGATGACAAATTTTGTTTTCAAATCGGATCGAATTACTTTGGTCATCAGATCAGTGCAAATAAAATAGGCTACTACTGATTTATCTGAGCATTTTCTATGTCAAACTAAACAATACTCGGTTCCTTTTGGAAAACCACAATGATCTATCCAATAGGATTCTGCCTAGGTTCGAACAGTCTTAGAAAGCGCCCTAAAATCAGAAAACAATCCAACTGTAACTTTTTGATCACCTGAATAATGATAATGTGTTTATTTTAGAACAAGTAAAAACTAGCCGCGTTTATTGACTCACCAATATAACTGAAAGCAGGTTTCATATCATTTTCCGTCTTAGCATGACTTGGTGAATTCGTCGAGAAATTCGAGTTCAAGTGTGGATCCTCACTGGAACTACCAGACAGCTGTTGTTTCGAAGATTCAGCGCATGATATAAACAAGTTTTCCACTGCCCGCATGCTTGGTTGAAACAACTTTAGACACATGGGGGAAGAAGAAGTTGGCGTATAAGTGGATGTTTCCGGCAATGTGAATGGTGTGGTACTTGGTGTTTGCTGAGTGAAATTCACGAGTGGGCACATGTGCGTTCCCTTCTCCGAGCAAAAGCTGGCGCTGAGAAATTGAAACGACTCATATGCCATTGAACCTATCAGGGGATACGTTGCTGAGAAAATTCGATGGAAATTTTGTAGTGATCGTTCGTTGGATGAGACTGTTGTTAGATCCGTTGGTAACTCCTCGTTATTCATGTCTACTGATTGAATTCATTAGTTGTTTGACTTAAGTATATTGTCCTTGACCAACCGGTTGGACGACCACGCTCGAACGGATACGATGGCCCGAAAACAACAGTCTGCTTCAGAGGAGAACGGATAGAGTGGGCGAGATGGCGCATTTAGAGGAGACTTGGAAAACGTTCTGATTGGTCCACATGTCCAGGGTGGGCTTTGTCAATCAGCTCTGAGGAAGACAGAAGGGGGAGAAGATGGCAATTTTAGGGAAAGTTTTGTATAGTTCCGCATGTGATGAAATCATCCGCTTTTCTACTACTTATCCACTTGCTTCTCAAATGCAAAGCTTTGGGGGATAAATATTTTCTCACCCACGCGATAGATAATGACAACTACACAAAATAATGCTGTTCCACTGAAAATAGCTCGAGTTCAGACAAGTTTAACTATCTGTTCCTCCATATCTAGGCCTAAATTATATCAACAGCATCAACCGTGAGTTATTGGTTAATTTCTGATCTTTTACAAGGCTGATAAACATGGCCCTCATGAGCAGAACATACTCGAAGGTTGTCGGTGTTTAAGCAACGATGTTTTCGTAGTATTTATCAAAAAAGGTGGAAAGCGTACCAGCAGGGCTGATGTTAGGAGCAGGGTATTTGGAACTAGAAACCAGTCACTGGAAAATGCGCTAAGTATAAATATATTAGGGTGCTGCTCGCGTTGAGAACCATCAAAGGCATGCAAAACTGAGTCCAAGTTGTACCAACCAGACTCTGTTAGAGCTAAGCAGACTATTTAGAGCTTTACAACGAAGCGCAACGGTCAGCTAGATGTACCAATTTACGTACGAGGGATTTTGATACGAAGTTTGCGTTGTCAACACGGACTACAAGCTCAACGGTTCTTGCTAGCACGTTAAAACGTCCCACTATGGTACTACTAACCAGATCCTTTAATCCTATACTAGTCTATTGCTCCGTCTCTCGACTGTTTTGCGTGAACCACCCACGAACTTTATACCTGGGCAGTGTCAGCCGTACGAGACTTGAGTTTTTTCCTTGTGGTGAAAAGGCAGATGTGGTGCGACTGAAAAAGTGTTCATAGTTGTAGTGAGCGATCAGACAAGTATGCGAAAGGATCGCACGTGCTTGAACATGCATCAGCAGAGTCAGCTGACTACGGATCGATATTCGTAAGAAGCAAATGAGCGTGGAAGACAGTAGAGATGAGAAAAAATTCGAATTGACAGATCGTCCGGATTGAGACAGAGTGGCATTCATGATTAACTATACATGTGACTTTTACCATTTCTGTTGCGTTCACTTACACCGATATTGTTTATACTTGTGCGCAATACACGAGATACTACAGTGCTTCGGGTTCCAAGTCCGCGTTTTGATTCCGTGATATACTGGTAGGGATAATATCACGTTAATCCATACAGTATCGCAAGCAGCCATGCACGGCTTAAAAATCAATGCACGCTCTACACCTTAATGACCAGTCACGCAGTATCGATACCCCACCACCACCTAAATAAAATTCATGGTAGTGCACACACAATATATGTGCACTTCATATTGTAATGAAGACTGCAAGACGGATGAGGATATTTGTTTTTGGGTGGTCAAACGGGTTAAGTTCATGAAACATACAATCGTTGATATAGTCCTCTTTCCAGATAGAGCCACGTCAACACTGGTCTTGTGGCAGCTTGAATATTTCGGCTGCTTTCTGGTCAGTTGTCCGTAGCCTTCAGCTTGATTCTCTTGGGCACCATTTCTGTTCGGCTGGTCCGATTGTCCCGGTTAACGGCTTGATCGGTAGCTCCTCACATGGGCTATCATGCTGGTTGCCTGAGATCCCGCTGCTTCCCTCTGCTAACCAGTATGCTTCCTTTTGATTACTTCGGGACGCCTGCGACATATTCGCCGTCTGTTCTTCGATCTGTAGCTCTTGATCGATTGACCCGTTGGGTTTGATATTCGTGTCGTCCTGTTGCTCGAGTATTCCCAGCTACAATATGTAGCGCTGCATACCTTTCCAGACTCATCTAGGACTCATAAGGAATGGGATCGCAAGAAAGTGAAAAGTAGACTTCTTACTACTCGTTTGACTGTGAAAATCATCTTTGCTACGTGAGCTGAAGATCGATTATCTAAACAGCAATCCACTTCGCTTGTCAAACAGACTTACCCTAAAGCAGATTTGATGAATGAAGTTAGAATAATGTTGACCAATACAGTACAGCGAGGAACTCAGCTGGACAAACCAACATAGATCGTCGGTTTTCGTCCACCTGATTCAACAATCTTTCACCGACCAAGAGTAAAGAAGTAAAGTCTTTTTTCCATTGTTGCCAATATTGCCATAAACGTCTCAAGACCTACAGTATCTTCTTAATTTATCAAAATATTTATTACTCAGAAACAAGATTTTACTGTTTGACCGATGAAACAAGTATCGAAAGAGTAGTGATAAGAAGTGGGACTAGTCCGCCCAAGCAAGAAGCAGGCTGAAAATCTAGAGAACGGTTAGTTTCGGGGTAAGACGCGTTCAGTCAACGGAATATCCGTTTTTCCACGTTAGGGTGTTTTAGCGTTAGTTTCTTCGAATACTGATGACATTTATAGCTTAATTTATTGGTATATAAGAGTTATTGATGAACGGGCTTGACTTTCAGACGGCTAACATTTCCGGAACAGTTAGAGTGACATCATAGTCTGCAGGAGATAGTTTTTATGCTGTTTTTTTATTTTACAGAACTTCTTCCCAAGATTTGTTCCTTAGTTTTAATGACTTCTAATTACGGAAACTTGACAATTTGACCTGTCATGACGACTGCTCAAAATTTGGAAAGTTGATCTTTTGGAGGCTACTCGGTATTTGGGCTTTGTAAGTACTTGCACTCACACACACTTCTGGTGCTTTCGGCCTTTCGTGAACAAGATTTAGGCGCATTTTTATTTGTTCCATTTCAATTCGATCCCAGTAGTAGCAGCATTTACAAAGGAGTCAGCCATCTAAGAACTTCCTTAAGTGGCTTGATCTAGGATTTGAAACTTATTCAGAAGGAGTCTCTGGATTTGTAACATAATCCGAAAAGGCTCAATAGGTCCAGAACGATTGAGAGACCATGGTGTGGTATGCAAGGCCCAGTGATCTTTCGCGAAGGGTTGTTCGTGAGTGATCCGCATAACAGAAGAAAAAAAGAAATCCATGAACTCAAAGCATAGTAAGTGTTATATCAGGAACCCACACTTATAGGCTGCCAACAGCCTGTTCACTACAATGGTCACTCAAGAGATCAAGGTCACGCTTCTGGTTGAAGTTTGATAGATAAGGACAGGTACAGCCACTGTTATGTGCATACTGACGAGGTCAATTCGAGTGGTAGTGAAAAGCATGTGGCGCAAATGCTACAAGCTCCGCGATCTGGAGCTCGATAACCCGATTACGAGAAAAAGTGATGGGTAGGCTTTAGAAGGATAGACATAAACAAGTAATAACGGACAGAAATTAACAACATTTTGTTTTTTGTAAATGAAGTAGACAAAACTGAGCACCTTTTTCGTGCAAGTACAGTCCTTTATTAGGTGCACAAAAACTCTATTAACAATAATTTTCCGTGTTTAATTCCCCTGCAGTTGGGACATGGCAGTTTGTCTGGCGCAAATTTACCGGAGCTGTGGAGTGTCCATACTACTCATTTGTTAAGTACGTTGTTGTTCGAAAACAACCATGGACGGTGGAGGGACACTGAAAGTGATGACGTAACACAGGCTGAACGCAATGAACTGAAGAAGATGCACAAACAACGTGACGGCCTATTCCGACTGAATAAGGAGTGACTTAAAGTAGGCTGGATGGCTTTCTTGTAAATTAGCAAAATGGTTATATGGCCCAAATGTCTGATCGCCAATAACCTGTGGAATATTAGACCAGTATCACAGCTTTTGAATACAAGGTCCACCATGATGTTATTTCCCGTAGCCTGGGGCTCTGCAAGTCGGTGCTGGTTGGCTCACCGATCTGAGCAAACGAACTGCAAGTGCTTTAGTTCAACAGCAGTGCATTTGTGAGGTCAGCTAGGCTGGTGATTCGGCATTTGCAACCCCGTTGCACACCTCGGTGAGCAAATGAACACCAACCTCAGTTCTCTTCCGAGTAGGCATGGAATAACAGTATGGTATAATTCTGAATAGATTCAGTTAGAGACAGTTTGAAAGAGAGACAGAGAGACAAATACAGTAAATACCAGCGCGACGTATGTTATAAAGAACCCATTTTAATATTTTTCTCATCAAAATTCCACACCGCGAGCGGGTAACCTTCCGCTTACCGGTCAGCTACTCTACCAACTGGAAAAACACGGTTTGGCTGATCGGACGCGAACAACGCAAGTGAATATCCAATTACGCTAAAATCACTATCTGATGTAGCACAGTAACGGTTCACGGTTCACTAGACTATCTTCGTCGGTCACTTCATAATGGGACGAACGGAACATAATTTAAAGAGGTTCATAGGACATTTTCTCATATTTACAGAATTCATTGATTGTACGAGAAGCTGAAATGATGCTTATAGTGGGAAATACGTTCCTATTTTTCACACCAAAATGTTATTCACATCCGACTTGCTTATCACGAGCACTGCACAAGCAACTGTTCGGTGTACGACGGTTGCCGTTTCAATTCCGGTTCGTGGCGTGGAATTTCGGATACGGCGAATGCAAGTAGATTTTCGATCGTTTATCTACGTCATTCCATCTCCTCGAGTCACCAACTATCATTATGCCTACCGAATTATTATTTCTTTCATGGAAGTTTTAAAAAGTGGAAGCACTGTCAATCTCAGACGATGTGATGTCCTGTGGATGCAAAACATTTCGGGCAGTCTTGTCCTGGAACTGATACTTAAATCGTGATGATCCGATTCGGGCTTTGAACCTCGTTTGTGAATCGCTGAATAGACTACACTAGGAATACAAGCAAATGAAAATCGTTTGATCGTTTTACATCCAAGTGTGCGATACTGAAATAGCTTACGATTTAGAAGAAAGCCAGCCTAGTACGCACCCTTCGTGAATTCGAACATTATTTGCTCGCTCGCTTGTTTATTTATTTACTAGTTCTGATGCTTTTGTTGTGACTGTTTGTTTCAATTTCCTGATCAACCCACCATCGGCAAAGACTTAATTGTCCAGAATGGACAGGCATACCACTCTGATTGAGCTCCCCATATGGACACTGGACACGTCGATCAAATTGGACTCGGGTTGTTCCGTGACCGTTCTATGTAGTCATGACTGTCTGACTCTCTTCAACCATTTGTGTTTTGGTGAGTGCGTGAATGCATCATATCATGATGTTTATGTCTGTTCCTTCGTTGCATGGTAATTTCCGGCTCGGCTGAATTGCTTTCGACTACGGAGCCAATGTTTGTGATGCGCGTGCTTATCTCCATCTGTGTGCACTGATAATCAGTGAAAGCAATGACAATGGCAAATCGTTCGCGAGCACACACACACTAACTGAAGGAGCAGTGGATGCTTCAACAACAAGCAATTTCCTCTAGGAAAGAGCGGCAATAATTTTTCGCATTGTTTTTCAAACCCGCATGATTTTACAAGCGTCCTGAATCTCCGTAAGATTCATGTTATCTGTAAACCTCGTAACCGGATAGCGAGAGAGATCACCACGGACTGAGGTACGTGGACAGCAGTAGTGGTAAGCGAGTATTTAAAAGTGTTGTCACGATTCGGTATTAGAGCTCAAACACAAAACTTACACAGACCGTTTGAGTTTACTCGTTTCTATCGACACGTGTGTGGTAGGGGGTGGGGGTGAGGGGTGGTGGAGTTCCCTCAACCACGCTGTTGTGTATAATCTATAACCCAAGCGACGGATATGAGGGTCCCAGATTTTTTCCACCGTCCAAATCAATCCCACCTTCTATTTGTGCCCACAAGCAGTTCAATTGGGGGTGTCCGCATGGAAACATTGACGGATGAAAGCTAGAATCACAGCTGTTGCTTAACAGGGAGCAGAGTGGTTGGAAAAGAGTAGAGGAAAGAATCGTGTATACCATCGAGTCGAGTAACTTATCCCAGACGTGTTATCCGTCCGAATGCTTTATCCGGTTTTCGAATAACGCATGCGGGAGTACTACAAACCTACAAGCACATACAGATATACACGAATTCAATGGAGAGGGGGCATATGAATGCGATCATTGAGATGGACCGGTCCGGTTCAAGTCGACACTGTTCCTCTCATCTCCTCACTACCCACCACCACTCACTCCGTTGTTGTTTGTCCCCTAATCGGATACGAATCAAATGTTTGGAACAACATTTAGTCAACGTGAACGGTTGCGCAGTCGAACTAGTCGAACATGGAAAGTTAGATAAGAGGGTCTTTGCGTGGTCAACCCTGAAGTTTGGTGTTTAAATCAGAAGGAGATGGGGAGAATTGGTAGGCGAACAAGTGGGGTTTTAAAGTGTCACGAAAATTTGCCAGTAGTTGTTGTCCACAAGCAATTTTGAAGCCAATGAGTACGGAATTTTGATGAATAAAAAATTGTTGTTTATGGTTACTCTAGCAGATAAAAAAGGAGAAGCGGAATGGTTCACGTGGAAGTTGAACATCGAGGTAATCTGAAAACCATGAGCACAAATTCAATTCACGTGTTAATCCGACCAAAACCCTTAAACATGTTTTAAGATCAAATCTTACTTCGGCCTCTGCTCCGAAGAGAAAACTTTGCGAATAAACTGAAAAACAATACGACAAGACATGCTACACTCTGTAGCAGCGTATAATTTGCAAACCAAATCAAGACAAAGCAAGCTGTTATAGATTTGGACCTCGAGAAAATAAGAAAATGCATCGTGGGGGGGGGGACAAATCTTGATTGAGGAAAGATGATGAAAATGGATATACTCCCGTCTGCGTTACTGATTGAAAGCGGACATACTTGTAGTGGCCGTGAGTGGAAAAATCCTTCCAGCTATTCTTTTGTTTGGCTGTTTTTTGAAATAATCAACGTGTGTTGGCGGTACCGCGTTGAAATATCATGTATAAATGGATTCATCTTAAATATCTTCTTTCCTTTTAGCTTTACTGCATTCAGACTCATTCTATAAGTGTGCGGTTAAATCTTATTGTTTGCCGAACACTTCAATTGCTAAAATGCAAAGTAGAGATCCCAGTCTGAATAAGTAGTTTCCTGAAATACGGACTGTTCGAATGCTTCATCGTTGGGGTGCTTTATGACAAGTATACCAAGAAATGCCACTTTCTGGTTTTCATTATACTTCCAGTATGAACTTGCTATCAACACATAATTTACTCGTGGTATTAGAACTGTGGTCCACTTCCAGAATTTTTAAGAATTACGTACAAATACAATCAAAGAACCCTAACCGGAATTCGGAAGTCAGTTGCAACAGAACGAGTTTCCCTAGTTCTGAATCTATGACCCTTAAAAGCTGGTAAACTTGCTTCCTTTTTCTCTATAGGTAGAACTTTCAAGCTTGAAGTACACACACAGCCACCATGCAACCAGCTTGTCTATGTGGTTTTAATTCTGGCAAGTGGTTGAGTTTTTAGTTATTAACAGTTTTGCTCTTTTCCATGCCAAAGTGTCATCCAGGTGAGACGGTTTCATGACACTTACGGACACGACTTTTATTCTGGGTCACTAGAGTCGAAAGACACCGTCAATCCGTAGGCGAGTAAAGGCTTGAACTGGTAACCTTGTCTACAAGACTCGTCTGAACTCCCAGATGCATTAAACAACCCTTCAGTGAGCAATGACGAAAAGCCCCCAAATAATGTTGAGTCACTTCTTAATGAGGTGCTTCTTCGTGAGGCAGCAGATTATCTGTGATTTTGTTTATTTGCATAACTTTTATTTAACTACTTTCATTGTATGGAAAGTCTACAAACCATTTGGCAGTGTTGTCGCGGAAATTTCTCCGGATCCGGCATAGGCAGACCTATTTTTGGGAATGACTGAAAAGCAGCTATGTGATAATATTTCCCAATTTTCTCTTTACAGAAGATGTGTTGGTGACTTTTTGATTTTTCGAATAAGCAACACTTTATTCCTTTTCTTAACACCCCGAATTCTATTCAGCTCAATACCCCCGTTTCTCACTGAGAAAAACCTGACAGCAGTTTATCTTTTGTTGTCAAACAACACTGTAAGCCGAATATACATGCAAAGAAACACAGTTGAACAGAAGCCATTCCCGATTACTTTGCCATTCAAAGAAGACCTTATATTTAATCATTTCAGTCAAAATTATACTTCAGTAAATAGATATAAACACTCAGCGGAGCAGTTTCCTTCGTTACTGACCACCAGAGGGATGGTTTTGCAAGATCATTTGAACCGTTTCACTGACCCGATTTGAATCACTTGTTGTTTATCAGTTCACTGGCTGCAGGGATGTATGGTGACGTAAGAAGAGCTGATCGCTGCTTGTTACTCAACGAGTATCAGGGTGCAGAACCAACTAGCTATCAAAAATGGACCACTCCAACCTACTGAGGCCACAGAGAAAGATCTTAAATGGTCGGCTTCGGTTGCAAGACATGTAATTACGCCAGGTCACAAAGTTGACCCTAAAAAATCTTTTAGAGTACTGTTGAGAAATCTAACACCGAAGCTATTGGCGTTCAATGAAACCGTGCCTATCCTAATGTGTCAGCCAGCGCCCAGCACACAAAATTGTTTGATCAAAGATCTCTGCATACCCTGACAATACCTACCAGACCTCTCTGTCTCTTACCGAACAAACAGTAACAGCTTTCAATCCAGCCTGCTTTACAGCTAAAATTTTGCTCGCCGTTGACTAGACTAGAAGAAGAGCTTGCAATCTCGTCAGCTGTATTCTTTCTACAGCTGCAATCACACTTGAGTTGAATGAATCGTGCTTGGTCAGAGAGTTCATTTTTAGAATCACACGGTGATTCTCCCAAAGGTAATTCGTTGGTTAACACAACCAACCTTCAGAAAGAGGACCCGTGGTCCCAAATATAGATTTTCGGTATGAGCAGTATGGCTCTGTATCTGATTGATAGGACCAAATTTCCCCGAAAGAGCACGACCGGTTTTTCGGGTGTGGCCTCTAATCAGGTATGCGTACCAGGCTCTCTTTCGCCCAATCATCCTTATACTTCAGCACTCCACAGCTGGCTTACAGCTGCAATCTCATTTGACGAGCAGCTGCAACCGCAAAACCCGTCATGTGCTTCCTGGGGAATTCGGTCCTGTCATCCACATACAACGCTATACAATTCCAATCGAAAATGTTTTCTTTCGGTTTCCGGTAAATTAGTCTGTCATTTTTATGGTGGAATGATCACACCACACTTTTGTGTCAGTAAAAGCTGTCCAAATTGGTCACTTAGTCACTCCGTTCGTCTATAATAGCTGCTCAAACAACGCCAGACTGATCAAACCTAATCATTGCCTGTTGAACAAGAGGACAGCCATAATGAAGTGAATCATAACGTCATCCTACGTCACATACCCAAAGTCGGTGACGTGTCCGAGATCTGTGTGCTTTCGTCGACTAGGTAATTCTGATAAAGCTTCTGCATCTCCTCCGTGAGCATCTGCGCTTGGAAAAGTTCACCCCCTGGAACCGAGATCTTGGCTGATCACGAGCACTTCCAACAGAGCGGTGATGTGCAAGGCTGGAGATATGCATCTACTTATTCTATTTCTGTGAATCCCAGGTGCTTAGATGAAGGTAACATGGGGTTTCAGACCTGATTCATCCTGGCCATCTTTCATGAAATTAGATCATGTTTAGATCTTTTGCTTACACTTAAAATCCTTTGGGTTTGATTCCTATGGTAGAATGCTTTTCATATGAAACAAGCTGCCAAGGATTGAATCGGAGCATTCTTTTCCTCCTATTATAAGAGGAATTAAGCACTCCTGTCGTCTTCTGTGCTTGACAGATATAGTTTTCCTCTGTAGAATTATTCATCACGCAGTACCAATACTCCTCACACTATCAACTATTCAAGAAAGCATTGTTACACTGCTCTGCTCTTGTTTGAAATCTTTCAGTATTGTAGTGAGCAGGCTGTTAGCAGCCACATTGGAGTTGGACTGATGTAAGTGTAGGATTCCTGTGTTGCTCTTGCTGAGCCTTTGTGCTCACGGAGTTTTCTATTTTTGCTGTTTCAGACTGAACACAAGCAATCCCCCGGTGGAGGAACACTGATCATGGCATACTACACTAACGACGAAATCACTCGATTTTATTGCAATCAATGCAACTCCACATTGTCTCAGCTAAAATGAAAAGATTCTTTACTCAAAATATGGGAAAACTCTTCTTTTTCCTAGCTGTTCTAAGATGTACTTTCAAGCTGTACATTTTCCAGTGGAAGTAGACCAATGAATTATAGTTTACTTCAATTCATATCTTCAAGCAAATAAAAGAAACACTTTTGTACATATATATATATATATATATATATATATATATATATATGGGGGTGGGGTGGGGGCAACGGTGTTTGCGGCATTCTGAGACATTCAGAGTGCAGTTCTTTCAGAACTATATCACATTTTTGATTAAATATTGATGATGCTGGTTTGACCTTGGAAGTAACCTACCTGAAATCCAGGTTAGGTACCAGCTGTGTTCTTATAATTTATGTTTCCCCCTGACGTCAGACTACCACGACCTTTATCGCCCCTTCCAAACCTAGTTAGAAGTGGGTGAGGGGGGGGGGGAGATTTATCATTTCTTACCTTGCCGATTTATCATGCTGCAGCAAAATGTTGGTCACTCTGAGGGAGAAAAAAATGAAAGCAGTGAATAAATGTTTCAGCAGAGTTCTTGATCATTGAGGCCCTGATGGGGCTGGGAACATGGAGTTCAACGTTACCACAAGGTCTTGAGAGTTGTCATTCACTTCTGCGACGAGTGCTCCACTTAAATTCACCCCTTTTCCCATTTCCCCAATCACCCTTCAGTTTTTAAAGATGAAACTGGTCAATGCTAAATAAAACGGGCTGCTTTAATCACGGCAAAACTCTGCAGATTTGGGAAAGCATTATAAACGAGAAAAGTCACTCAGGGTATTACAGTAGTGGCCCCAATATTGCAGTAACCTCTCAGCAACAAACACTTTTCCTGTGCAAGAAAGTCTCCTCTATGGAAAATACCACCATGCAGTAACCCCCCTGTACGGAGCAGAACTTTGGACTTTGCCCTACTTTCCAGCAAGAAAAAATTTGAGTCTTATTTTTCTTGAGAATTTTCTCGAACAAAGTGGCCATGCACTTCTTCGTCTGGGGATATGATGTAAATTAGAATCGCTGGGCCACTGGATTTGGTGAGTTCTAATCATGAAAAATGAGTTCTAACTGCGTCACACAGCAATAACAATACAGGTTTTAGATGAATAGCTACGGAAAGGTTTAGATCTCATGCTAAGACTTCGGTACTGATCGTCTGTCATCGTGATCCAGATAGATGTTTATCTCCACCATCACTCACATGGTGGCCAGTAATCGCGATGCTAGTAGACCGTTTTCGTGTCGTTTTTGATAAACTTTGATATCACGCATAGCCACATCACGCGTTTTGCTCACGAATAGTACACAGTTGATCTTTTAGTTATCAAGTCGACACAAGTCAGTAACGACCATTTGATCTTGCCAATGTAACCGCACCCGCAGCATGAGTCCGTCGAGCAGGAACTTTCTATCCCTGAGTCAGGATGAAAGCAATCCGAGGAAATCTAGAGGTTAATCTGTTGAATAATGATCATTTTACAAGATCATGGATTGAAAACCGGTGGGGCTTACATCTAGTCTAAAATACTCAACATCATTTCATACAGCAGTTGGTTTACGTACATATGGTCTTACTCAAAACGCTATTATCATTCCCTTTGTAGCATTTGTTCTGTATGTGAGCGAGATGCAGCCCGATTTGAGAGAGGACATGCCTTCGCAACAGAAATCGAGTAGGTTCTAGAATGTAATTCAACCCTCGAGCAAATCAGTTACAGCGTCGAAGTCACTCGTTTGACAGCGCGATAATATTCCAATGGTAATATGTTAAAATGCCGGATGCAGAATGGTTTAAAGACGCAAAATGTGTATTTACGACGAAACACCACTGTAAAACTGAAACCACTTCCTTTTGCCCATCTCACACGTGGGATGCAATACATTCCAGTAAGATAAGTCTTGAAAGAACCCGTCTAGTGTTTCTTGCCCTTTGGTATGACTATAGGGCTTCCGTCACGTTGTTAGCGAGTTCAGTCTGCACTGGTTAATTAAAGTCAAAAGACGAAAACTGTGGTCACTGGGGAATTGTTTTACTGCAACTGTGTTTAGGCCCACAGTTTATGGATTTAATTATCGGTGAACGAAGTACACAGATAACGAAAAGCCCAAGTGCTTTTGTTGTATCCAAAACTGTACTCCACGAGCAGGAATCGAACCGGTGACCTTCAGCATATCGATGCAACTGGTCTGCTATGTGGGCCATTGCCGTGCCACCAATTCGATGACAATGATATTATTGGATTTCCCATGATTCAAATCATCTCGGCTCCCCGTGTCATCAGTAAATTCAATGTATTCATGATTGTGATTGGTTTCCGACTTCAGTTGCTATTGGAGTTTCCTCAGTTTAATGGCAATAATTCAGCACAATTTATCGACCTTGTTCTATAAACATTATCTTAGCAAGCCTCCAGCTCACGATCTGTACTGATAGATATAAAATACAGAGTGATTCAGTTGCACTGAACTGACCAACCTGGTGAACGTGATTTTACTCATTCACGGCCAAAAATGTCGCCACCCAGCTTGGTTCTCACTCTTCAAATTTATCACCCCAAATATATCTGATCTTCCTTTCAACCACAATTCCGAAGCAACCCAATCGTATGCGGTCTATTCCAGAAATTCGGGATCGCCAAATTTGGTCAAACCCCAACATACTGCCGAATTCCAGTTTACATTATTGACACTACTCTCTCTCTCTCTCTCGTTTAGCGATAGTGTCTATTGTATATTTTTGGCTACTGAAAGTAGTATCAGTTGTGTAGGATGGAATTCGGTGGTGTGTCAGGATTTTGACCAAAATGAGGTGATTTCGAATTTTTCGGACAGACTGTGCAGTATAGTACACCGACAGAAAATTGTGTCCCCAAAGCAAGGCTATCGAAATTGTTGACTTGTTGTTCCTATGCAATGGGAAATCTTAACAAACCTCCCAGAATCAGTAGCAACGACTGGACATCGGCCGAGAGCACGTGGTATGCGAGCTCGGTCTATTCACGGAAAGTTATTGTTTAGCGCGGAACAAATGCATCAGTAAACACTCAAGGAGAAGTTACCGAAATGAGAATTCACAAATTGTCCCTCACTCCACCCATAACCCGGTCGCAGTACTCGGGTGGATTCACTACCTGCTATGAAATTAGAATCTGCTAGAGGAGTTTTCTGTTTGACTAACTACTTCATTCTGGAAGAACCAACTTATTCTGTTCTTGCGGTTTGATGGAGTACGAAAAACAGTTTTTATGCCAGAAGCTCTAACGGCGATTTCATGCGGTACCATAGCGTCGATATTTAAAATGTGCAGCTGAATCTCTAAAACGTACCCCCCTCATCCCCGCCAAAAGGATGCAATTTTGGTTTGTTCATTTGTAATGGCCAGATCGGAAGCTGTTATCTTGTTGTTCGTTTACCGCAAGTGTTGGTGTCTGTTGATACACTTCACTGAGCCTCGGCTCACGGAGTTTATTCGCCTTTAGTGCTTCTACAGATCGTCTGCTTGCAACCCTCGTCAGAACAGCGTTGCCGTATTCACGTGAATCTCCAGAATCTTCTATTAACAAACAAGATAAAACTAGAATATGCTTTATGCACCCCCAAGGGGTGGAGTATTAGGCTTTCATATAAGTAAACGACACATTCTGGAAGTGAAAATTCAACACAAGAAGTAAAAAGTATTGGGTAGTGATGAGCTTCTAGTATATTCGTTCTCCAAGGGGCGATAATACAGCTTCGGGGTTGATTAAAAACCTTTCCAGAAACGTAATTGTTGAACAGTCGTAAGTTCATGCGCGTACATGAAGTTGTTTATAATTGGAACGCGAGGAAACAATTAATTAGATGTTCATGATTAGAGCAGGTAGAACCAGTGAGTATTTTTTGTGGAAAGCTCACGGCAAGTTTTCCAGTGTTAGGAAGTGACGAATTGAATGAAACTCTACAGGAGGATAAGAAATTAAAAGGATGAGGTCAATTTTTAAGTAAAAATGTGGCTCACGTACAGTGAGCCGGGTAAGATCTCCTTCCAAGGTTCGCACCAAGGTGCCTTACTGAATCTTCGTGATCCAGTTTTTCTCCGTTATTTGATATAGGAGTACAAGAGTCGGTAAAATCGGGGTATTTTTCGCCTTTCATAAGAGAGAAGAATGAAGAAATATCACCATATTCGGGAGATTATTAGCCGATCTGAGTACAGCGAACCGTTTAGAAATTTCTACGATGCCACTTTGACTGGCCAGAAATGTGGCATGCCAGGAAAGACATCGTCAGCGTATTTGATAAGAAAAATATTGTCGCGGGTAGGGATGGATGATACGCAGGCTGAAAACAAAATCGTTGCTAATATGGCATCTTGAGGGACACCAAGAAGAGAAGTAGCATAGGAAGAGTTGCTGCCATTGTAAAGGGGGAATTGTTGGCGGTTACGGAAATACTCAATCAGCAGAGAAATAAGGACAAACCCGACATCTGAACTGGAGAGAAACGAGAGTAGCTCGCTCCTGTCGATACAACTGAAGGCGTTGCTGTAGTCAAGGTTGCATATCCTAACTGCTTTATGCCTTTCATGTGGCGATCAGAGAGTACAATGTGTTGGTGTGACAACATCATCAAGGGTGGACCGTGATGATCGATAAGCAAACTGGTGGATGCCAGAAACACTTAGGAAAGACTTGGCACGTGGGAGAACTGGCATGTCGAAAACTTTCAAAGCAAAAGAAGTGCAGGCAATGGGCCGGAACTGGGAACAATCCATCTTAAGAATACGGCTGATGGCCATTGTCTCCTAATTTCAGCAATCTTCCGGTATTTTAGGCACTGATTGGGGAATTCGAAGAAAATAGGCCAGAGAATGACCCTTCTCCATGAGGACTATTGGGCTTGGACAATCCGGCTCAGAGGATTTTTCAGAATTTAGAAGAATTAGTTCTTCGTAGGAATATAAAAAGGAGTCACATTTAATGAGTCGACCTCGGCAACTATGGGAATGGGATACAACCTCCTTGTTGAATGAGAGCTTCGATACCCACCGCGAAAGACTTGTTTGTGGATGAACCTCGACATAAATCTTTTGGTAGCCTCTTTGTATCTTGATGTTTTTTCAAGTCCCAGGAGGTTGCGTGTTATAAGTTTCATTATTACCTAACGAGCACTTAACCCTATAAACAAATGATAAATCACGTGGTTTGTTGACCCCGATTAGGCAATTAGTGACGCGACATCGTCAGCTGGATGATTTACGTCGACTGAAATCTTCAAACACAAACGTAAGCTACGAATGATCATGACACTGAAACTGTTGTTCTACTCGAATGTGTCGAGAGCACAACTGGATAACAACCGTTTGATTCATGTTTTCTTCTTTGAATCACTCTAATTTCGCATTCTATAGTAGAGTTTTTCCGATTCGCGGTAAATAAAGACATGCCACGAAGTTTATCTTCCTGCGTTTGTGGCTGTGACCCAATTGGTTACACCTAGACCCCTTTGTCTAAGACGCAACGAACACAGTCAAATGAGCATCTCATTTCGGAATGAAGAAAAATGCCTTCCGGGGGCTGTTTAGGTTTAGCATTCAGGTCACATTTGTAATCGTTTGCATAATGCACAAAGTTTTTATTGTTCCTGGTCTGCTTACCCCCAGCTGATCTAAGTAATCACCAGGTTAACTGTACTCCCTCTCCATCTTCGAGAATACGACCAACAGATGGAACAAACTTCGAGTGAACGAACTTAGACGCGTGTCAAGGGGTACACAAACTTGTAGCTGTTTTATTGTGGAAAATTATAAAACTATATCAGAATAGCCAGGATTTCTCTTGACCGACTGTACACATACAAACACCAGTGCACGTGAATACGTGTATGGTTAGCCTACGGCTATGATTACGGATGGCAAATTAGTGTGCCCCCGTGGGGATCAGATGAGCTGTGATACTAGTCGATGGTCGTCGGCTGGCTCAGCAAAAAGGGAAGGCAAGTTTTCTTGTTGATAGAGGGTGTGTGGTATAAAAACAGTTTCGGAAAGTGGTAGACAATGATAAGGAAGTGGGGGCGGTATGCAATCGGGGACTGACGATTGTTTAGCAACCCCCTCAGGACTTTGTTGTCCGGAGAAGATGCAAATTTGCCAAATAGTGAGTGATTTGTTACGCAAATCTCACAAAAATGGTAGACCCAATGGACTCACTGTGATACAACGGTGCCCATGGGTGGGTGTGTGCTTCCAAATTAGTAGAAGTTGCACCACTTCGATGAAACCGATAAAAGTGAGTTAATTTTGCAAAAACTATAGTCTTTGTAGTACCAAATCGCGGCCGACAAAATGGGATTAGACCCAAACAGGTTACTGAATTGGGATGATACCGGTAGCATAGCTGCTGACACATATGCAATTAGTCTTTTTCACGAGGAACGGGTTGATTCAGAAACCAAATTCCGTTTCTGAGTGACGTCGAATCAAAACAGATTCTACTGTACTCAAACGTGTTCCCACGAGCCGTAATAAATCGTACATGGATATGGACGCCCGTTTAGGTTTAACAGAATAAACGAGACAAATATATTAGTCTCCCAAGGTAGACTATTACAACACACGGTAAGAAGTGCAAAATAGTGTCCCATGGAATCAATAGGAATAGTAGTCCAGAATCGAAATAGAGTAAGGGAACAGCCGAATTCGAGTTAATAATTTTTACAATCAAAATTCGTTGATATCGAATGCAATAAGTTATGTAACACCCGTAGTTCATGGACAATCATCACACTGGCCGCAGCTTGAATGAATTTGAGGGTGTCTGTACTCTTGACGTGTTTGTCTGGCCAAGAGTTTTAAAAGTCTGCACACAACAGTATTCTCATCTATTACATTCGTATTGGAATCAGATTTATTCATTGTGTCAACATCAGTTGGAGGCTCCGGAAGATGGCAACGAATCAGATCGATATATCTGCGATGTTAAGAGCAACCATCCATATCCCGGATGGTCACCTTTCTTGGGCCGAGTTGACCTGAAAGATGCCGGAGGCTGGTCGTAAACTGTTGCCTCTCTGACATGATACCTCAGCTGGTTCAAGGCATCTTAAATTTTAACTCATTATCCGAGGCTAATTAGGTTTTGTTGGATTTGAAAAATTAGGTGCCATGGGCAGCGTTCCTGTGTTGAAGTAGGAAATTGTCCACTCCTATTTCGAGTTCTTTAAATGTGGATAGACTGATCAGTCTGATTGCGCTTTGGAGTGTACGAAAGTCCTCCTCTCATCAGATAGGCTGAGTATGTATTGGATAAACTTCTGCACCTCAAACCTTCCACTCATTAAGTCACCTTTCCAGTCATAAAATGACTGCCGCCTTCAGTAACCAAAGCTTGTTGCATACCCTCACTACTGAGTCTTATTTGGAGCTTTAGTAGTAAAATTCACGTCAGATGTAGTGAAATACATTTCTGACCAATCAGGATATGAGACAAAGGTCACAAGAGCCCAGTATTTACGTAGAAGTAGGTCCTAAAGTCAGCATGAATTCTTTCCCATACTTCGTGCGATACAGGCTGGGGCTTTCACTTCGATGGTTGAGAATTTATTTTATGCGCGCACTGATTACATTAATTTGCATGCCACGAAATATCTCGATCACTTCTTGGCCACCAACGGCTAAGACAAACCAGAGTCTTTTCAGCTCCCAAGTAATCTGAATGCAAATCACGGAGAACACGTAAGCAGAGAGGCGGAGGAATAATCTTGCAGCCATTTAAACTAAATATGCTATCAAGTGTTGCGGCCAGATCCTCTTTCCTAGAGTAGAATACTGGAAATTAATGTTGGGGAAATGGTGTCCATCCACGTCTTAATGAGAAAACTACTGAAAAAGAGCAACTATAAACCTCGTAAACCAGTTGATGGCCACTGATAGGAAGTGTTTGAACTATTAAACAGTCAGATTCATATTATGCAGTAGAATATGCATATCGAGAAATGTAATCAACATGTGGAATATGTTTAGCACGACGGTGTCATAATCAAACTCAGATAGGGAAATACATCGACGTTGCACCATAGAACTAGTGGATTTACACCATGATTGAGATGGATGGTAGATAAAACGTAATGCTTAGTGATCCAGGAACAACTAGGAATAAGGAACCAAGCAAACAATAGTGTGGATGAGTAGTTGACCAATCAACAGCCAGCTCCTCCCTCTGAGTTTGAGAATAACCTCTTTCGACAGCACTCAGTCTTCATGAGACAGACAAAACCGAGTAACAATCCTGTTCCGGGACAGCACCGATTTCTATAGGAGGCATCCGTAATAGGACTTGGGTGTCATGAAGGTGAAAAGAAGGCAAGAAGGCTGTGGTCTTTAAATAATCCAAAATGGAAAGTAACGTGTGATCATGTATAGAGGACCAGTGAAAGTCGCCAAAGGATGCTAAATGAAAGGTTACTCACGATAATCGAAAGGTTGGTGTATTATGTCTGCCAACAACGTTGTGCTATTAACATCACAACCTTCACAAGGACTGTTTCCATTACTGTAGAAAACTGAGGAATGAACCGGGGATAATACTGCAAAGATCCAACTAGGGAAAATGATTCACTCAAGTTTACTGAGTATTCACAGCAATTAAAGGAGATAGACAATAGGGATTCGGTTTAAAACCGTCTTTATCAAGAAAATAATCAATAAATTCCAAAATTATTAAATAGAAAACACATTTGAATGTGCTGATGGCAACACTTAATTCACAAAATCATTGCAATAATGAACGTAGCACCTAATCATGGATTGCTTTCGTGGACTATAGATCACTACATCGTCATGGTAACAGTCAACATTAAGCCGTCTTTTAATAAGCGAATTTAACACAGGCTGGAAAACGGTTGGGAAAACCCTCAATCCGAACTGAGAAAAGTTATATGAAGACAAACCAAGAAGGGTGTTGATTGTAGCTAGGTCACAAAAATCAGGATGAAGAGGAATTTGTAAATAATCAGCTTTAGGATCCAAGCGAACGAACTAACACGAACCATTTAATCGGGATATTGTACACATAAGGGTCCTTCTGTGGTACATGTTTGTTGACTAAGTGCACTGCTAGGGGTGACTCGATAATCATCACTAGTCCTCGGAGTTCTGCCGTCTGATTTCATAGGTGGTACTGTGGGTGCGGCCCATTTGGATAAATTGACGGGTTCCAGCACATGAGTGGAAACCAGAGAACCCACTGCTTTTCTCACGGGCTCGCGCAAACCATGCAAAAAAAACAAGTTCTTTAACAAAAATAGGATCATCGTCTATTCCAGGATTTACAGGGGAAATTTTCTTACCACCTATCGCTTTGGAATATCGCAAAATTAGATCACTTAAAGACAAGCAAATCGTAAAACAGAGGAGAAATAGAACTACTCATGTCTTTCATGTACTGCAGCCCTCGCAAGGAAGACCCACTATGTGTGACAAGAAAATCACAGCTGAACGAATTACCACTAGAATTTCAGAGGGAAAATCTGCAGGTACCCAAAGTTAGTTACGTATATCCGGTAATACCCTTCAGAGCAGAGCCAATAGGGCCAACTTTTGAATCTAGAACAACTTTTCGTACCCTTGCCTCAGGAATGAAAGATACAACTCTACCAGTATCAACAATGAAATCATGCTGCATCGTACCACCGACCGAAAAAGAACACAAAATGTTTCTGTATTGATGTACCAACAATCAGAGGAAAATTGGGAGAATCATCCGAGGACAAATTATCTGCGGAGTTGGAACAGTACTTCCGGGAGATGCGACAGACTGACAGAAAGTGCCCGATTTTGCCGCATCTGAGACACTTAGCCCCACGAAAACGACATCCAGATCGAGATTGTAACTTTTCCCGAGAATCGGATTGACCAAGGGTGATCTTTCCTTGAAAATGCACTTTTCCGATTCTTCTGTGATTGGGACTGACAGGTATTGGCTAGGGGTCACTGGATGACCTGCGATTACACAACGCGATATGAGATGTGGATTCAGTAAGACTATTCACAACTTGATATTGTTCACAGACTGCACGAACACGTTGAAAAGTAGGATTACGGAGTAGGAGCAGTTTTTGTTGCAACTGCTGACTACTGATTTTTTGTCGCATGCTTGTGCTTGAGTACAACGGGAGAGGTATGCTCCATAGCCCCAAAGACTCACTACACCACCAGCTATCAAATGGCTACAATTTTGCGGTTTTAGCTAGTCTCCAAAATTACAAAGTGCTGCTTGTGTCTCAAGATAAGGAATAGAATCATGAACAAACTTTCCTTTGGAGTTAGTGTTATTGGATCAGTCAGTCAGTCTTCAGGTAAAAGGTAGTGGAAAGTCATCATGTACGTGCCCCATTGCATTGCACTCAACTGACTCGTCTAGATGTTCGTGCTCTGCCAATAATCCTTCAGGGTATGGCCTAATTTCCTCTTGGACTTTGTCTCGTTTTCTTTTTCCACCACTCGGTAGGTAGAGCAACCAAAGGTCGGTCACTCTCCTTAGTAATCTACAGATGGCTGGCAAACTGGTACACTGCATCTTGCGGAGCTTCATTAAATGTCCTGGGGTGCGGTTATTATTCCTGAGTGGGAGTTCTGACTACAGGTCCACGCCTAAATCACCATGGATGATTGTCTTGGCATAGATGAGGTCACCCCCAAATGCGTCTATAGGTAATGGGAAACAACCTAATGGATTCCACGCGCCCTTCCTAGCTGAGCCCAAGTGGTCCGGCAACTAGGCTTGTGGCAGCGCGCCGTACCCGTTTTAGCTTGGATACTTCGGCCACCATGCAAAGATACACGGCTGGACCGCCATATTCCGAGCGAGGACGAAAATGTGAAGCATAAAGCAATCATAAGGTATCTGGGGATAGGAGCGCAAGTGCAAGGCGAGCTGGACCAGGTATTCTCCAAGCTGAGGTAAACTCTGGTCTTGAGATAGTGAGTATTGTCAACTCCGAGGTCATTCTTCCAAAATGTGCGATACAGTAAGAAGCTCCCAAAGCAGCAGTCCGACGTATTACACGGGCCTGATAATTCTTACACACGTGCATGTTCTAAAGTGTACAGATGGACCCGAGGTCGTTGGCCAATTGACCAGTGCATGGAGGTCCTCCTGCAGTATCCCACGATTCACTGCTGATCGGATAGTACGTCGGATCTTTGGGTCTTTGGGGTAGATGAAGCATTGACATCGAAGGGTCTGTGGTGAGTGGCGGCAACAGAGGTCTCAGTACGGAGCCTCGCAACACATCACAGCAGACTGGATACCATGCGGACTGGGACTGGGCGACCTTCGCGGAAAATGTCCCCTCGATTAAGAGAACCTCAATTCAGTGAAGCATAGGCCCGGAAGTGCCGACAACCCGGAGTCTCAGCAATAGCTTATCATGAGAACTTTATGGAACGTCCCACTACAGTCCACGAAGATGATGCCCATGGCATATCCCTAGGCCTTGGCGTTTAAACAACTTTCGTGAGCAGTTAACAGGTTTGTGAGACCCTGCTTTGCTCCGAAAATGGTGTTGCGGTGGGCACAGCAGTTGATAGGGTTCCAGACTACAACAGATGCGAGAAGCCACAAGCCTTTCCATGACATACTGAGGTGAGGATAACAAGACTTTAGTTGGTCGAGGCGGATTTCGTCCCTTCCTTTTGCAGCGGAAAGATTACAGCCTTTTCCACTCCCGAGGCGGTCCACCGGAGGCCAACGACATGCTGAACAACCAAGTCAGCGGTGGAGTCAGTGTTTCAGTCATCTTCTTCAACATCAGTGGATGCACACCACCCGGTCTCGGTGACTTGTGAATTTTAACGGATTTCAGGACTTTAGCCATTTCTAATTCCACAAAATCGTGCATGACAAACAAATTTCAGCCATTTACCATCGGGGTTGACGAGACCTCCTCCACAGAATACACTAACGGGTAATGTCTGGCTTATGTTTTGGCCTTTCTCTCATCCGTTGCAACCAGCTGGCTGTCATTCCTCAAAGCTGGGATACCAACCTTCTCTCTGGTGCGGAGCTTAAGGTATGCAAGCTGGTGCTTAGGAGCTCACGCTGCATCAACCGCAAGAGCTTTCTCAGACGGTATCCGCTTTGTTCGTTTTTGTTTAGCGAACTGATTACGAGTCCTGCGATGGAGATCATAACCCTCACTTGTGGATCGGGATGACGGGCAGGCCGGATTTCGTCTTTTGAGCAGACTTCTGAGCTTCAAGCCAAACCACGGTGGGTCATTCACAAGGAGTCTACGTCGACTGAGGGGAAAGTTGGTATTCATAAGGTATAAAATACCATCACGAATGAACTCCCAAGCTTCGTTCAAATCGATGTCGAGATCTGCATTCATGGGAAACCAGTTGAAGCCTAAAGTAGCTCTCCCGACATCTTTGAATGGCTTGTGCCAAAAGTTACGTCCGATGTGTGGTCCAGGGGTTGGACAGGGATCACTACAACAGTGGACTTCCAGCACAGTATGGCCACCGCTCCCAAGTGAGTGAAGGTGTTCAATCCAATCAATATCAAGGCTTGTAGGAGAGATCACTAGATCTAGGGTGAAATCCCAATCAGGATGCACTCGGGTTGACCCCTAGAAGTATTGGTACAAAGCTAGCTCTCACAGAGCTGTCAGTTTATCCCGAGAGAAGGGACTTTACCCCGGCCATGGTCTTACCTGACATCCAATCAACATGGTAAGCACTGAAGTCATCAAGGATAAGACAATTGCCGTTTGACGCCCATCTACTCAGTGTCGTCAATATATCTGGGAGGTTGGCAGCGGATGTCCGATAAATAATCCCAACAGTCCTAATGCCTCCAGTTGTTAGCTTAATGCGATAGCAAGGGGCTTCACGAAACCGATATCGGTCACCACAGTCGTCCAACCGCACAGCTGGAATGTTCGATAGACCGAACAATTCCACTCCTCTACCTGATCCGACAGAGTTGCCGTTAACTCGGAATAGATTATAACCAAGGAGAGACTTTTCAGAGTTTAGGGTGTTCATATTCAGTGATATCTCCCTTAGCGCCTTTACAGTAGGTGAGTTGAACTGAAACAAAGCTTCCAGTCCATCTCTGTTACTCATAAGGCCTCGGACATCTGACAACACCGCAACCCCCTCCTGTTGTTCACAGTGAACTATCTCAGCGGAACTGACAGAGACACCAAAGTTAATGACCTCGACCGGAAGCCAGGGCGCCTTTTTAGCACCCTAAAATCCCGAATCATCAAGCTTGTTTCACCGTTGGCTCGCGTGCTTGGAGATCAGTGAGATAATTCGTGTGCCTCTCTCGATCTTCAGTTTCCTTGTCTCGTACTAGCCACACCTGCTGACCTTTTAGCCGGTACGATTTCTGTAGCAAGGAGTTTGCTACGTCCTCGGATCCAAGAACCCCTTTAAAAGGTCGTGGTCGTCCAGTTTCACCGGCCTTACTCAACCGTAATGCCCAATTCACTCGGATTTTATGCGCACTGTTTTCATCTCGGGTAATGAACAGCTTGGTTAAAACCTCTCGTAGATCGGAAAGATCTTGATCCAAGTGCGCCCGACCTGTGGTCTAGTTTTCCTCTGGGAGGTACACAGGGGAAAAAATCGTCTCGGTAATGGAAGGACCTTACGTTGGCCTTCGTCAACCACCTTTCGATCATTGGTCTTGCGTTTCACCGGGCCAAGCCGGAATTGCCTTTTATCCTTGTTGTGTTTGTAGTTAGTAATAGGACACGTAATGCTCACCGCTGTGTGTGACTCGCACAGTCATGTGCTCACAAGCGCACGCATGATCTACACCCCGTACAATCATGGACGCACGCCTACCATCGTGCACACACGTACACAGTTGATGTTTGTCGTGTTTCATCCCGGATAGCACTGACCAATCAGATCGTGTCACGAGTTGCACGTGTTTGCCCGCTTGTCTACTCACGTGTGGGTTTACTGATGTGTTACTAAACCGATCTATTGCGTACTGTGTTCTATGAATTCTGAACACAACATTTGGCCTTGCGGCCAGCGGAGTTGCATTCATTTGTACGGAAGTAAACACAAAACCCGGCCTTAGCCGGCAAGTAAGCCGAAAGCAAGCAAGTTAGCAAAATGTGCTAAAATACGTGCGATGTCACGGCATCAAATACGCATCTTCCACACCAAATATTTCAGTGATAATTCACCAACTAGAAACGGAATGTACTCGTTTCAAGTTTAAATGATGAGATTCTACGCAGAACCCAGTTTGGCATCACTTACCTGTGGTCCCGCTTGTATTTTGCAAAAAACTCCGGGAGACCATATGTTGTCCTCCTTTCGACGTTCATCCGGATAAAGTCGAGCATGAAACCAAGTTAGTCGGTGCTAGTACGTAAATCCGGACGAGAGAGCATAGACACAACGCAACTCTTACCTACTAGTTTGTAGAATTTCAGTTTTTCAGTACTAATCTGCGGATCAAGTGGTGTTAGACTAGTCAGTTTGACAGTCCGATCCAAGTGTTCTTATCTCGCCGTTACTTGCGAGTAGTGTGCGGGACTGATGAAAATTTGTTGGCTGACCGTCCGTTGGACTCTATCTTTCTAGCACAAACCTCAGGTCATCTGATCAGCCGCGGTTTTATCAGGGTTATTCAATCAGTGCCTGCTCGAGAACAATGTCCCGACTGCTGCGAGCAGCTCCAATTACTCCCATACCAAAAAGGGCACCTCTGAGTTCCGGACTATATCTTGCACATTCGTTGTTCTAAAGATATTCGAGAAACTTCTGCCGCACCACAACTGAACTCATCTGATCCCAAACAGTTTTCCTGTTTTTTCGTACTCCACTGTGGATTCCCCCGTTTATCTGTCCTCGGTGGACAAGAACAGCGAAGCTGTCAGAATCCTCATTTCAGTTTACAGTGACACTTTCAGCCGCGTTGAAAGACGGAAGTTACTCCGCCTTCGCTCCGCGAGTGGCATTCAAACTTCCACAATCGCGTTAATATTTGATTACTTCCATAAATGTCAACAGTTCGCAAGCTACCGAATCAGGGCTTCTTCTTCCCTCGTAACCTCAGAGCTGAGCATTCCAGAAGGTGTCATTTTACCACCATTTTTCTTCTCTACATACGATGCCCACTTTCGATGATTTATTGGTCACTGGATATGCTGATGACGTAGTGGTTGGTGTCAACCACCCTAACGACTCTGCCTTACTTATTTTGCAGCAAGGTGTCTCTAGCATAGCTGATTGACCTTCGAACCACAACCTGACTGTCAACCCTTCCAAAAGTGATGATTTGTTTTTCTCTCTTCTAAAAGGTGATAGGTGCACAAACATTGTAGAGCTTACTCCACCTGTAAGTGTTACCGGGAGTAACGTTCTCCAAGCCTTGTTGGTAAAGTATCTTGGCACGATTCTAACTCCGAGTCTGTTGTGGTCTGACCACACTTCCGCAGCTTTTTCGTAAGAATTAGAAGCTAACTTTTTATGTTTTACGTCTTAATATATTCTGCACACCACTTTGTTTAATTCAGTGTTTTGTATATGCCCGTATCCTGTAAAGGGTAGTAAACTTATCTCCAGGTCACTGAAGCATAGTTCAAGACGCAGCGGCATACCACGCGAGTACCTTTCTCAATATTTGTTAACACAAAATTCCAATGTTTCCCATAAACGTTCTGGAAAAATGTAAGCTGACGCCGCTCATCCACTTCACTATGATCTTGCGAAATACGTTTCAAATTCTTCTGCTCGGGCAAGTTACAAACACACACAAGAGCTTATAAATGTTCTGCTGTCCCCTGTCTGAAGCGATTCCTTGACAAGCTTGACCAAACTATTTCTGACTTAAAGACCATGCATCCTTGGACTTCTTTTACGTATGATCATTCACAATATGTCATGTGGTTTTATGACAACTGAATATTCACCTCACGGGTGCATAAAGCAATTACTTGACACGAGAAAGCAGGCGGGTCGGATACAAGTGCAATTCACTCGATGCAAGTTACTGAGTGAAAGGCAGACACAAGGGGTGGTAGCAGCACACTGGAAATGGTATCCAAGGCCACGTAGAAACGTACACGTGGAGCAATGGTAGCTGACCAAGATTTGGTTCAGAGAGGGAATTTCAACAAGTAAATTGGGAGACGGATACAAACACCGTTAAACCAGTCGCAAACAGAACTGCTTTAACGGTGGAATGATTGGAAAGCGCGACCGGTTGGTCAGGCGTGAAGCAATCGGTCCGTAGTTTGTTTTCAGTTCTGATCATCAAATGCATCAGCATCCTTAATGAAATAACTAGCTGGTTCATAGGTAGCTATTCACGGACTCGCATCTATGCCTAAACGGCCAACACAAGCTATAGCTACGTGGTTATCATAATCCCTTCAGACAGCATCATTCAGAAAAGGGATAGAAAGGTCGGAACCAAAATAGTTGTATTGTGGATGCTGCAAGATACACTCACTCACTGTCCCCTAATAATAACTGCCCTACTTCTTTAAGGATGTCAGAGGACATCGCCTTCCTCGCCTCGATATGAATGGACCCCACTCGTATTTCAATCTCTCCCGTAACTATCATTTTATCTCGTCAATCCGCATCGGTACTTCTGACGAACGATGAATCTCCCAACACATATTTTCTGTCTCCAGAGTTCACCCAACAGTAGTTCAAGAAGGCTAGAGGAACAACAGGTCGACGAAGGAGAAATTAAGCTGAGCAATAGGCTTCAGGTCCAGAACATTAAGCAAATTATTCCGTGAGGTTTACTGTCTGTCTGCCATGAGCAACGCCGATTCTCGTCAATTAGTAAACAGCTAATTGTCTAGCGACGCCGATATTCCCGAATCATTTGGGCAAATTATCAACTTGGCGAGCGGAATTCTGTATCGCGCTCACTGAACTTTGGAAATTAGTAACATTCAACTAAACACCATGTTCTCAGAGTTTCACCACTTAAATAAACCAAGAGGGTTTAATGAGACTCGGGAGTATCGGTGTGATGAGCACGATAGCATCCCATCTACGAGAGGTGACCGCAATATATGGCAGTTCCGGCATCGAGACCTCAAAAATTCAAGCACGTTAGTGCATACTGAGGTATAGAATTTTTGACCTCATCAGTAGCCTTAAATTTCGATTTCACAGTCTTTAATTAACCCTACCTTCCGAAAGAATACACCGCCTTATTTCTGGAACTCAACCGACACTAATGAGCGCATGGAATGCACGACCAATCTGGAACTTCTGTAGTTCGACTTAGAAAGAATCTACGAGACCGCGAAGATGAAGGCAATGAAATGCTCAACATGATGAGATACTCGGACTTGGCATGTGAATTTGTTGGTTTGCGACGGGGTAACTGCGGGACAACCGCGCTTCGTTGATTTCTCTGTGTGGAATGTGCTACTCATCAACCACTCAAAACAGTACAGTTGCTTCGGGGTGTTAGAAATCGTCCAGAAGTTAACCTACCGCCTGCGGAAAGTTCACAGACAGATGAAGTTCCAGGTGGCATTTCTAAATCTTCGTCTATTTTGGCGGCGGCAAGATATTTCAATCCCGTTGAAGGGAAAAACGTGCAATGGTGTCTTATACAGCACAGCCTGCGAGACCCAGCCTATTAAGGCGGCAAATGGTGATGAACATTAACTTATTGCCGTTTATGAAGTGATTCGCGAGATTAACAATAGCATCGACTGTGCAGCTTATTCAATCAGTGTGCTCTTATCACTCAGCTGGTTACACTGACTATAACACGCCCTCCGGATGCTACCTCATTGACTCCTGTGTATCGTACGTCCTTCGCTGAACCCACAGTTGGCTGGAAAAGAGTTTTAATGGCACCGGTTGGTCAAAAGGCTGACGCCAAAGATTGTCTTCGCTGGTTCCTCAAGCTTTTGTAGCAGAGGTCCAATGGATCCACTGTGCGCTTGGGTAAAGATCTTGGTGGAGATCGCGCAGAGTAGTAAAGAATGATGATTGTGTTGCCAGACGTCGTGTCCCAACCCCTGAGTCTTCATGCGATGCGATCTATGGACCATCCGTGTTTTACGATGCACAAGACGATCACTCTACATGAGGTATGTGGGTTTCATGAAGCATCCCCGTCGGCCACTAGGAGCACAGAAGAAGCGAATAACTTTGTTGACTTATTCATTCACTCCTTTTACCTGTACTGATGTAGAGGCTTGAGGATGAGTAGTTAAAGACCATTCGGGTTTTACTATACGTTAATGCTGTATGGCCTTAGTTCTGTCACTGGCGCACGCTTTCATTGTGTACTCTACACCATTGGAACGCTCGGGCGCATTGTTCTCACATAACGAAATGCCAAGCAGAGAGAGAACAGTCAATCGACCATTGGCCAGCGATCCGTTGGTAGGATGCATATACCAGTGACAATGCGTTAGCTCTGATCACATCGGAGGGATACCAAAAGTGTATCAGAACACTACGGAGAACAGTGTGTTTCATCTGACATCGTGTGCGGACGTCAAAGGCAGTCAAGTGAAGTGAACATTTAAGCCTAAGAAGTATATTCGATCTATACTCGACTCCTGAACTACTGCTTTCATCACAGCCGCAATTACCCGTGGCGTTTTACATCGTGCTCAAATTAAAAGAGGGGAAGTTGGTAAGGCTCTTTGCAGGAAAGAGGCTGGAGGTTTCTGGGCGAATCCTACTTCGTGGCTGCCCACATCGCAAGAGGGTTTTTTCTTTGGGAACCCTAACCTGAACTTTCGGCTCAAAAGTGTGACCCACAAGGCAGTGGGGCGTGACCGAAGAACCCGTGAAGGAGCTTCTTCTGGTCTGTCACGTCTTGTTTTCGCCGGTGCTTTGTTATCGAGCCACTTTTCCGATTTAGTCCTCAGCCCCATACACCCAATGGAGCCTCAAAGGCCTACTGCACTATTAGGGATAACTGGACATCCAGATTCTGAGACTTGAAGTGAGGAACCACATAAAGCCTTCATAGGTCAGACTTGATAACGAGCTGTTTCGATGATATTCATCTTACTACGGAGGCTTGTCCAAGTGGACGATGTGACCATACTTAAGTAGATGCTTCCCTATCGGTGTACTAATTACATTCCGTAAACATCAGTTGTGTGGTTACAAAGAAGAAAGTAGAGATCCACAGACCGTACTGATGACAGTATTAGGGGTAACAGAATAAAAATGAATCCCCAGAAAGTGCAAGCAAGGCTCAAACCACAGAAATCCGTGAAGACAAAAAGCATCCGACCGAAGAAATGAACGCACCAAATTGATGGGAATGATTATGAGAAGTATGGTAGATAACTCTGTGGCCATAATGATTGATTTGGTCAATGATCACAACGGTCGGTTCAGCTACGTAAATAGAATCGTAGATGAACTGCGTTACAATTATCACAACCAAATTCAGTCTAACCGAGGTTATGTTTCACAGTGTCAGGTGGACTGTGATTATTTACACCAGTGAGTGGTCCTTATATATCCGTTTGATCAGACCCGCGAAAGAATTATTCACAAGAGTAATTGAGGACTACATGAGTATTCGATTTACAAAAAATTGAACTCATCAGCAGAATACTGTGTACCACATACAAAGAAAAAGTCCTTGACCGAGGGCTCCCGAAAGTGGGAACATCTGGGCAACATGACAGATAAGAAACTACTTATGTACACAAACACCAATTACAAATGAGAAAGTTCGAGGATCATTTTTCCTCTTTCAAAGAAGTATGTTTCAAGATAGCGAACTTTGAATAAAAAATCACTAGGCGGAAAAACATCGGATGCTATTCCTTAATTCAGCGGAACAGAGAACGACGCGGTCGAGGACACGATTCACGATTGGTATTTCGGTTACTGTTTTCTTTGTTGATAAAATGACTAAATTGACCCGTTTGTGGAGGTTCGTCCAGCCTTTCGACAACCGAGCGCCGTAGTTTGCGCAATCCGGGTGAAATGGGCAAGTCCAAAGAAGAGTCGTTCCATAAATGACGAGACTTCTCGTCGACCAGTACTACTGCTGACTTGGAGGGGCCGTTCTCTTGAACTGCAGACGAATAAGTAGATAGGATGCCGCCGTCTCCAGAAGAAATGATGCGACCAGGAGAATTAGCTGGTTTGGAGTCATCTGAGTCCTGATTACCAAACAAACGACTGCGTAAAGCGACCAGAGCAGAAGCACTTTGGCTACTCTGGGTTGTATGTTCCAATGGATCGCTGAAGAGAACATATCAAAAAAGAATTATGCTAAACACCCTTTGATTTCAATTCGTGCTCGAAAATGAGTTCAGAGTATGTGCTGAAATTTTATAAAGTGTAGCAGAATCAAACAAACGACTTGAAGCCTGTTTGCCCACGAGAAATTACGCACTGACGAAAAGGATGTGAGTTAGAAAGCAGAATAACACATTAAGCATCAAGAAAGGAATTTGTGTAAATCTATCTGAAAAGCTGAGCGCAAACTGGAGTAACACATAATGGGACTTCCAGCCCCAGTTTATTCACACCGACGTTTCGAAGTTCGACACACTTCGTAAACACAAGCCACTCTTCGAAACAGACTTTGAGAGGACTCAATGGAGGTGAGAAGGGGGGGGGGCACGACACGTAAATTGCATATCGTGTTCATTTATTTCCAGAACACCTAAGGGACATCACAAATCACCGTTACGTGGGCTCAGTCGGATTGGTGGTTAGGATCCACTTCGAGGACATAGTGGAAGAATGTGGAAACTTTCGTCATTAAAGTGCGATATGCAACCTCGATTGTTACTCGCTATTATAAGAGTAGTTTGAGTCTGAATCCTTTCTTTTGCATTACACAAATTAAGGTTGACAGCCCTTTCGAGAGTACATAACGAGATGGGAACGTTATTTCGCCTGCAAATAGCACGACAGGACAGCAGAATTTTCACTGACAAGGAACTGTTGAAGTAGAGCGCAGCCGAATAATACTAGAAGCGAGTACGATATGACATCAGCATATATTTAATAAAAAGCTACTTCTTGAGATTTTGGGTAACGCGTGCGGAGGCTGTTGAGCACGAATGCAACGAGGGTTCAACTTCGAGTGCCAAGAAGACAAATATCATACTTATTATGATCCTACACAGATATAGACGGAGTTGAACCCACCATCACCACCTCGTGAAGGCTTCCAAATACCTCATCATGGTCGAGGGTGGGTGTTTCAAGCTTCGGGATGGCTACTCATCCCGAACACCTTTCGAAATGCTCCCAGATGATCACGCGTACCAAATAACTTCTGTTGAGGAAGTCCCACACATTGCCTTCTCGTAGAGGAGGTATTTCCACAAAAGTGTAAGGACGAAGGTGAACGCCCGGCACTCTCTATCTGGTTGACTGACTGACAATCAGTCTAGGGAAGATAGCTAAACCCTGATTCCAAACCAACTACGGGTGGCGTATGAAGTGTACAACACTATGCTCACCGGCACCTGTGGCGAAGGGGTGTACTGAGCACTCAGGGTGTCTAGCCTCATCCGAAGGGCGAATGAACTGAGCAATCAGTCAACGACTCTCAGAGGTTTCAAGAAGAGGCGAATGAACCATACAATTGGCACCGGCTCATCTGGACCAAAACCGCTGTCTTGCAAAACGCACTTGGTTGCGCAAAGGCTGAGGGTGCGTCCTCGAATAAAAATTGCTGGTAATTTATCCTCACAGAATGGACATTGCCCGGTTGAATTATTTAGTTCAATTCAAGTATTGTTCAATTATGTAATATCTTGTTGACTGAATTAAAGGCGCGTTGCAAAATGAGTATTAATGATTACGGTCGATTCGATACCTGTAGGAAGATACGCCGTTGGCTCCCGCTTGACCGGAGCAATTAAATATGTGCAGTGGAACGAGTGGTGAGCGGATGGATGGAGCAGAATCGGCGATCCGTGGGGGCGACATCTGACCGTTTAGCAGTTTGTTTGATGATTCTATTTGACCGCATCGACTGCGAGTCAGTCTAATGAAGCGACCCAGATGAGAATCTGGCTGGTCTGCAAGCGCGGCACCAGAAAAGCCATCAGTATTAGGTGTGTGCGCCTTGTCCACGACAGACGATAGTGGGATGATGTCCGGAGAAACGATTGTCTGAAGTCGGCGTCGTTTGCTGCGAAAAAAATTAACGGGTATCAGTCCGCAAATAGGTAATAAAGTGTGGAACAGACATTGAAACTGGCTAGAGATCACTGTGGTCCTCCATACATCAAAATTGCTGTGATCTGAGCGTACGCATGCGAAAAGAACTACAATGTGAGGAAATGGGGAGATTTAAGATGTTAAGTGAGTACTTTGATTACGTTTCCATGGGCTACGAACTGTCCGGAAAGCGCGTAAACGAAGTCAGAAAACCATAAAACAGAGTATTTATTTTGGAGAAAAACAAGTATCTATCGAAAACTAAATGGAGATAATAAAAGTCTCCGTTTACCCGAAATCGAAGTCATCCTCAAAACACCACAAACTCGATCTTTCAACGCAAGACACAGTCGTCAGTTTGCGAATAATCACATTATCAAATGTAAAAATTGGGAAGTGTGCTTTGGATGACCAAAGTTCCCCCAGAAGCACACGATTGATTTCGCAGTTATTGTCGTTCATCAGGTATGCGCACCCGTCTACATACTACTCACCATCAATCTATAGGCTTGTAACCACAGCCTCGTTGTTCCTTAGATAAAACCATAAACAACTATCGGTAATCACAGTTGGGATTCCACAAAAGACTCTCAAACAGAGAGCATCCATTCCCACTCTTGATGCTTCAAACGAGATCATGGTATCAATTTTATATATATATATATATATATATATATATATATATATATATATATATATATATATTAGAGAAGTCAAGGCGTACACTGAGTCGTAAAACGTTTATTGTGATGTTTCGATCCAAACTAGGACTCGTTGTCAGACGTGAGTGAATGAGTGTGTGAATCGGACGGCTGGTTCCGCACGTTTTTGGTGTGTTGCCCGTCTGTCCGTTTCTCGATTTTTCGCCATCGGTTTTGCCGGGGTGACGTAATGCTTATCAACCTCGACGTGTCGGTTGAACGAGTTGATCGAATGGAGGGCTTCGAGGATCAGGCGCTCCCCTTCTTCTTTGCTCGGGCGACCACCCTTGCACTATCGATTTTGACCTCGTGACCTGTCTCTGCACAGTGGTTAAAAATCTGTGAGTGTGGGTCGGCGCGTCGTAATGCTAGTTTGTGTTCGTGTAGGCGAGTATGTAGTTGTTTACCTGTCTCACCTTTGTATTCCTTATCATATATATATATATATATATATATATATATATATATATATATATATACTACGGAAAGCGTAATATTAAGAAAAATGTGCGTGAAGGAAACCAGATTCAAATAAAAATTGGGACTCGGTTAATATGCACTGCTGAAGACCTCTAGGAGATCCATGAAAATGCTGTGATTTTCCAATCATGAACTGAGTGTTTGTACTGCGCAAAAAAACTCCGTTACGGCATTTTCATTGTATAGCGTATTTGACACGAAAACGCAACTGCACGTATCACAAAACCTGTCTAGAGATAAGGATTGTCAACTGATTTAGCTAGATATGTAGTAACATGGACGAAAAACTAGGCAGTAGTACGGGATTTGTTTGAAACTTTATGCACTGTATTGCCGGAAGATCACCTGATTTTGATTGTATCTACACAGCCCCATGTTTGTATTCGTCTCGATTCTCAGATAAAATTATTACTGAACAGTACCAGAAAGGAAAATCTACTTCACTGAGGTTTTAGGTAAACGAGGTGAACCAATTAATGAAAGAGGGGAAACAAAAAATACCATGCAGCCTAGCATGCAGCATAGACAATGACCAGGTGCGTGCACGAATTCAATCTAAAACAATGACGTGAAAGAAAGTGTTAACAAGATCACCCCAGTTTACGGCTCGTTATCATATTCATTCGTATTTCCAACCCGTTTATGGGATTTTACAGAATTCAACCGGGAGAGCAAAAGGGATCTATCCTACCTCTTCTCCAGGCAGCGCACACGTTTTCATCCATGAGTTGTGAACAATGTGGGACACTACAGGGGATTGCTCGATACACGTTGCACGTGCCTTATCATGCGTAGTCTGATAAGTTCAGTTCGATGGGACAGAAAGTTATTTGACAATGATCTGAACACCAGACAAATCATCTTACTGTTACTAACTGAATCAAGCTATTTTATCCTTGTTACACTGTACAGACAGCGGTGGTCGATAGCCTTCCATTAGCAGATTCCAAGTCATTCGGCTTGCGCTTTGCACCTTCAAAGTGTAAAGTGGTGTTACAGGACTGGACGTCAACGATTCCGAGCTTGATGCTCGATGGGGAGGTGCTGGCAGCTGTCGACCACTTCACCTACCTCGGTAGCAGTGTGTCAACAGATGGGAACACAGTAGTGGAAGTGAGTACGCGGATATCCAAGGCTCGAGCGGCGTACGCTGGACTGAAGCACTTGCAGCGCCGACCTGATATTTCACTGAAGTTGAAAGGTCGTGTATATTGTGCTGCAGTGCGTTCAGCTTTGTTGTATGGTTGCGAAACGTAGAGTCTGCGTGCTGAAGATGATCGTCGTCTTGAGGTTTTCGGCCGCCGACGTTTGCGTAGTATCGCTAGGAATGGGTGGAATAGTCGAGTGAGCAATGATCAGGTCAGAAAGCAAGTATCGGGTAATAATTCGGAGAACGTTTTGTCACAGCGTATCCAACTTAGTAGACTTCGTTGGTTGGAGCACGTGTTACGTATGGCAAACACACGTCTACCAAACCATATCCTATTCTCCGTTCCTCCTCAGGAGTGGATAAAACCACGTGGAGGTCAACAGATGATGTGGCAGTGAAGAATGAGACAATGTACAGCAAACTTAGGAAAAGTGGGTGCTTCATGTCTTCGTGGTTAGGGTCCAAAAGATCCGTCTACCAGTTGGCTGGAGACACTAAAGGATATGGCAGCAAACCGTGAACAGTGGCGATCGTGCTGTCACTTACTATCGAATCAGAATGACTGATCAATGTGCGTTTGTACAGTTAGACTGTGTATTCCGTACGTTGGCTATTAGGGCATTCTTTCCTTTTCCCACCTGTGTAGGTCCACTCGCTGTCCATTTTGTATATTCATAATTTCTAATTCGCAATTTCTAATTCAACGTGCAACATGGTGAGAAAGGCAGTGGTCAGTGGGACTTGCTCTGCTGTTTTACGCTGTACCATGATGATGATGATAATATTCCAAGTCTCATCTCACAGCAAAACTGATCGAACGCCAACGCAGTACACGCCGCATTCCAATTTCAGAGACGTCAGGTCTGTACTACAAGTGGTTTAGTACAGCCAACGACATGCGTGGTTACCACAGTGGACTAGCATTATTCAGTGTACAGCTCCCTAGCTACGTGAAATGGCACACCAAGAGCAGACAGTTAAGTCCTTGCCACCTAGCGCTAAACTAGGAAAAACTGACGTCCAATCAGGAAGAGCACCAATATATCTTGGGGTGAATGCAAAATTGAGTTTCAACGCTTGCAAGTCAGCTATATGTGCGCACGCTCGACGTGATCCTTGGATTTGAGCACTCATACCGTCGGTATACCCCCAAGCTGAGCAGTGTGCCGCTGATTCCCCATCGGCAACATCAAGAGCACTGTCTATTGGCACTTCAACGCAAAGTAGAGACGAACGCTTAATATCCGTCAAATAGAATTTCCCACAGTCAAAGTTCGTGATACGAACTGGAATCATCGTCAAAAGCCCACTGGTTTAATGAGTTCTGCGAACAACTTTGGGAAGGTTGTCATATTTTTGAGGAAAGATAACTTGTTTGCGAGTAATACTGAGTTCCCACAACTCATTCTGGTGCTGGAGGAACTGAATACGCTATCACCACATGTGGAACATTAGCTGGCGCGAACGGCATGCGAACATTTGTCACGGAAAATGGTTCACCTGTTGATTTGCATATTCACGGGCATCATGAGAGGTATCCAAACGTTACTCGGCGTTCGTTCTAAAATTTTGAGACGGCTTTGCGGTCACATGACATGTACAGACAAGTGGTCTTGGATGTTAGGACGAGCAGCTGTGGAACCCTCCAACCAATCTAACTACGTTTGAGATCGACATACACCTCAAAGACACGTGCCGTCTAATTTGACCATGCGTCTGCTAAATTCTCTGGACACTATCTTTCGAATAGCCGATCCTAGTAATATGAAGTCCTAGCCGTGTAATTCAGACGTGAGCCCGCCGTATTTGTGCGACTGAGCAGTTTTACACGCGAGTTTCAACGTTTCCTGACGTGCACAGGTTTCATAAAGCCAACACAAGCGTAGAAATCAATTAAAGTCCGCTCGACTGCGGCTACGGCTCAAGTGCCGATAACGGCATGATGACAGATACGTGGGTTTTCGTGTTCTCAACGCCGGATTATTTCTGTTTGGCGGATAACTTAACAGTGTGAAAATCGATTTCTCTTGTTGATTAGTAGCCATGACTACACCGGTGACTGACATGAGCACCTCAGCCTATCACGCCACAGCTCAATGGATTGCAGAAATTCTTGAACCTGGGAGCAAGTCACTAGCAAAGTATAGTGTGAAAAATTCGTTCTCTTTTGAGGAGATGATCAAATATCAGGATCTGTTTGAACGGACTAGGCTTTTCCTAGATGTGAAATCTCTATTCACAAACGTTCCGTTGATCGAGACGGTAGATTTCATCTGTCAGTACTTGACGGATAATGATATCAAACTCGACATTCCTGTGGCCAAGCTAAAAGAATTAGTCCTTAGATGTACATGGAATGTGCAATTTCTGTATAATGGAAAATACTACAGGCAGAAGGACGTGGTACGAATGGGATCACCACTTGGACCCCTTCTGGAGGATATATTTTTCGCAGAACTCGGCAGTAGACCACTACGCAGCACCATAGACAGTCTATATATGTATACCAGGTATACGGATGGTACTCTCATAATCTGTGACTCAACAATAGACATTACCGAGCTACTGCAGACATTCAACAATGCCCACGCAATGACCAAATTTACAGTGGAGATAGAGACGGACAATTTCCTCGCATTTTTGATGTGCGATTACGCAGAATGGAAGACGGACATATAGAAAGGAGGGTGTATCGGAAATGTACGTGGTTGAGGCAGTACACACATTTCCTAAGTTTTGTCCCCCTACGATACAAAAGAAACCCAGTGAGCTGTCTGACCTATAGAGCAAGAAACATCTGTAGTCCTGATACGATTGCCCGAGAACTTGAACACATACGTGACACATCAATTAAAAAACGGCCATCCAGAATCATCTATTCGTCAACATATGGGAGAGAGGAGACATAAAATGAAAGTGCAAATGGCCAAGAAAAAAGATGTCTTTCTAACCGTTCCGTTCAAGGGTGACAAAATCTTAGAAATACTACAGCTACGTATATCTAAGGCCCTCGGGAAGTCCTTCCCCGCTGCACATGTCCGAATCTTAACAAATACCAAGCCTTTCATCGTTCAACAATCCAAGGACAGGTTGCCTCATCAGTCTCAATCTTTCATTCTACATCAGTTTACGTGCTCTTGTATATTGGACATGCGACAAGACGCCTGTCGAAGAGGACATCAGAACACGTCCCGGCTTCTTTACGCAAAGGAACAGTTCGGATTATCAATAGCGTAATCCTACATCTGGTGGATATCGGACATGAAATCGACACAGTGACAGCTTTCAGACTAGTCCTGACTACTCCCAGAGTTCACGCGAAAGGACTACGCAGGCGGTTGCTGATGACGTCAGAAGCCACAGCAATTCGACTATTGAAGCCGGAATTGTGTAAGCAACGTAACCTCGCGCAACAGTTGTTGTTGCCGTGGCCGTAAAACGTGATTTTCTTATGGTTCCCATGTACAAATTCTCCCCAGTCCCACACCTTTTTTTCACACCTGTCTTTTCACGCCATTTGGTTACACATTTCACACTTATTTTCGTTCACACAACGGACAAGGTTCATCAGGTTGAAGCATGTTGTCAAGTTACTGGAATTGTTGCACACTTACTCACTCTCTGCTATCCATAGCTGCACATATGCTTTCCTTTACCCAGTACTATATATGTAAATGCCTGAAGTGATTTATCGAAAAGAAATTTCTCCATGTTACAAACAGTGAAGTAAGCGGTGACAGAAGCCGGAGGCCAATCTGTGGGCCAACCACATAAGATCGCTGGTATTTTACTGATGCGCATTGTTCTGTGAGATAGGCAGCGATTAGAAGGTAGGTCGACGTGACCGGGACATGATGGAAAGAGTGTTAAACCTCGCCAAGTGGTTCGGCTGTGTAGGACGCTCTGGTCTTTCGGCCTGAGGCATACTGGGATGTTCGGAGACGCTAGGCAAAATAGTTGAGTGCTGTTGTTAGTGGGTCAAATGGATTCCAATTACTTCTACACTATTTTCTAACTGTTCCCCTGTTGGCTTGTATGCTTTGGCTCAAATGATTTCCCACTGAGTGTTCCGACAAGTTGTCAACGAAGACCAGAACACTGAGATGTGAGATTGACGGGTGAAGAAAATGAAAACTGATTAAGAACTCAAAGGTAAATCATTCGTGAGAAAGCCGTTATACACTCTCAAACAATTTTTCCCTCAGGCCAAGGAGAGTAAACTAACTGGACTGATCCTCGCGATCCCTTCGATATCGTTAGACTCCGGACTTACAACAATCTCGTCGCAGTCATCCATTATCGAGTCATTATAGCACGGATATCGCTGATAATTTGGTTGTTCACCTGACAAAAGGACTAAAATTAGATTACCCAACAGTTTGAAATCTAGGAACAAAACAGCTGAGTAAACTAATGGCACTACGGCGAATATTAAATACCGCGAAGGCAATGATGGCCCAGATAAAGTTCCCTTTATGGCTAACGAACGGAACCGATAATCCTACACACCGGGCACGAGATCACTTGAAACTCTATGAATATGCCGTGTTTCTGACGACTCATAACAAGACAAGTAATAGAACCATACCATCCATTATTCCGCAACAGTGGGTGGAGCATTGACCAGTCAACTCATAACAAATTACTTCCCCAAATTAGAGTAATTACATCCTCTAAGCTTCTTGATAGACCACAGGCGTTGTCAAATGCTGTTATTTCTTACTTAGCCCCGAAACTCCTCGAGAGCGAGACTGTGGATACACAGTGAAGAACGTTGAAAATATGCACCAATGATGTCGTTGGGGAAGACAGATGGGTGTAGCAGATTGGATGCTAGGTAATAGAAACTATGTAGCTCTCTCAAGGTCGAAGACCTTTTAGGTAAAGCCCCGCATTCAGCAAGAAACAATCAAAAACGATACTAGTCCAAAAGCGCGGACGGCATAGAAGCTACGACCATTGTTGTCGACTTCAGGAAGCATCCTCGAAGTTATCAAGCAGAAACCAATCATCAATATTCCTAATAAGCAACGCAAATAACAAAGTCGTGCGGGAAATCAAACAAAAAACCTCGGAGACCGGCGAAACACTTTGATGGGCCACTTAGTCGCTCAGTGCCTTCAGACAATCCTGTACAAAAGATTGATTATGATCTACCTACCCAGTGGAAATGCAATAACCTCGATCACTGGGGAAACGAAGTGCCCTGAAGAGAATGAAACACCACCGAAAATCTATAACAAATGTGTACCCATTCTGCATGTCAATTCATGTATTATGGCAAACGGAAACACTTCTCAAAGATCGGACAATATCCAAAATACTCCTAGTCATTCTGTATTGAATGTAAGGAAGGACTAACTGTGCGGACTATGGTAGATCAGTCTCTTCGACAAAGCGACATAGCTATTCTGGGATTATAGTTGCAAAAATTATTTAAACAAACGGACGCACATCCACAGTGCAGTAGGTCGAAAAACTACATTTACAAACCATATTTTAGGCATGAAATTTTGATTTTCTGTTTGTGTTTTAGCTGTCTGATACAATTACAAAATAATCAATACTTGCTGGAAGAAAAATTGTCTTCTCAATTTAACTGGTCTTATGCCCTGTTGGAAACATATAGACCGATGTGGGTTTCGCCGAGAACGAGGTTGCGTCAGCTAAACCTCCAACGTGAAATAAATTCTGGGATACCACCACGAGTTTTACGAGGCAAAGACTATTTCCTTCATCGGCTACCACAACATCTTCGAATCCAACAACCGAGAGTCACACGGAAGTATGCAGCATGTTGATTAAATATCCCCGACAGTACATAAACCCAATGTCAAATTAACCGGTGGCCTCGAGTGAGAGTACGATGTTGTTGTTGTAGAAGACGCACCGGATAGACAACAAATACTTTCCAAACAAAGACTACCGGTTTGGAAATCAGCACGTTGAAAACTAAAACCTTTCGACGACACGCGCACGTTCATACCAATGACTACGCTACGGATAGCATCCAGCTTCGTGTTGACAGCCGCAGAAAGAGACTTCCTGCAAATTTGCAGGCTACTTTGCACGGGGAAACTCGCCAGACTAACCAGAAATGGGTCGGAGATCTATCTTAGCAAAAACATTTTTTACTTAAAAAAATGCCGAATTTCCTGAACTTCGATTTCATTCCATTCAAATACGCTTCTTTTGCGCGCCAGTAGACACCGTTAGAAGTAATCTCGCATGTTCCTCATTGGTCCATCCTGCACGCTTATCAACTTTACATTTGCTGTTTCTGGTTAAAGTCATGCACACTACGCGGACAATTGATCGATATTCCTCTCCAGCATGGATACATGCCTGCTTGATATTGATCTTTGGTTTAACTTCAACGCGGACAGTGTTAACTGGCCGATCTTGCTATGCATCGACTGGCCCTATCTGTTTATACGTGAAAGCACATGTAGCCCGGCTCTTTTACTTGCTTGTTGACCGGCCGCAGTCGGGTCGCATTCACATTCTTATAGATAAATGAAGAGCAGCAATTGCGTCTTTTTTCGCTACCGATTACGTACACAACGGCATCCATTTTCCAGGTCATCTTGACCCTACAAGGAGAAACACCATATAGTAAACGGCGGAGCATTTTGGTACATTTTACATGGTTATTGGTTTATAACTATACGCGTTGTTGTGAGTTGAACCTGATATTCCTTCTACAATTTGTGATCAGGCTAGCTATCGACTTTTGCGTTCTGTATTGTTATTATGTCGGAGTGCTCGAGGCCATCTCTGTTGTACGGTCCGGGATCCAAAGTCAGTATTGTGCTTTCTGCGCGTGTGTTCTCCACCGTGTTTCAAAGCCTATGTGAACATACGAAAGATGCTTTCTATCCCCCCTTCTGATTATATAATATATTGTGACACAACAACGAATATGGTCTCCACATAAAACTTCGTATCTATCAGGCAGCCATTCGCCTAGCCAACGCAAGGGTAGTCGACGTAAGAGATGCGTCCCCATGCATGTCGGTGATGTAAAGCATGTGTGGTCCAACGTCGATATCGATCAGATTTCGTATTTGCCGTTTATCTTCATCTGAAGAATTTCTGTGCATTACCACTCATGAATAACTTCACATTCCGTTTCCGACCCCATCTATCAGAAAACAATCAACAAAAATAGTGGCTAACAAATCTGCGAATTGAGATGTGGCATGGCACTGGTTAATCAACACCAGTATTGTCCGTAACTCAAGAGAACGCTCATTTAGAGATGCTCTAAACAAAAGTGACAGGAGAGCAAAAAGACGATAAACGAGATAAATTCCAACTAACTTCTTAGGAGAAAAACAGATTTGGGGCTCCATGATACCCTCCTCAACTGCAGAGTACCGCTTTCGTCCGGACGAACTGGTTGGTGTGTTCAAGTCTGTGCTGGGAGTAGTATTGGTCACGTTTAGAAATTCCTCTCTGGCCAAAAACATAGCCTCCTCATCAAAAATTTGTGGGGAGACAGGAATATCACGAGACGTCTCAATCGGGCTGCTAGCAGGAAACTGGGCTCGCGAAAGTCGACTCCGCGGGGTGACTGACCGATTGCGGGGTACAGATTTGCCGACTCGCCGCTGTTCGACTGTGGCAGACGAATTGCGAATAAACTGATCAATGGGGCCTAATCGGTTTGGGGTTTTCTCATTTTTGATTGTGGGTTCCCTCCGATTGGTGGGTGAGATAAGCCTCGTTTTTGGCGTCGTGCTGGTGGATAACGCTTAAAGTAAACCAAAAATAGTGTAACTGATTAGGGTAATGGAAGACGTTTTCTGCTTATGTGATAGTAAATTGTTTGGAAATGGCTTATTATGTGGAGACGATAATACTGAGTTTAAGGGACTATGAAAGAAACTACTGCTTATCTGAAAAGTTAGAAAGTAACGTAACAACGTGAATGTGCGAAATTCTGAGGCGTGTATCGGTGTTCTCCCATGGAAGCGAATGCGCTGAAGCAATTAAAATAGGCCAGCAGTGTGAGATCTAAATTGCTTATGAAATGATTTATCATGCAGTGTTACCACACAGCTCACACCATTGAAAACCCTGGAAGCACACTCTACAGTTTTTCCATCCTCGTTAGGAATCACTAGCAGTGCACATCCACCGAGTCCCAACTAGGACTCGACTGTGAGTCGAATACCTTACCACCAGGCTATCCGAATTTGCTCTCCCCGTCAACAATACACGATATGGCACCCTTCCGCCACAGGTTTTACGAGGGTAGAATTTCGTATTTCGCGTAGTGATCGGCCCTTTCGTTTCGAGTTACTACCGCTCAAAATCAGTGGCGCAAAGGCACTGGAGTATTGACATTGACCAAACCGCTGAGAGCTACTTCGAATAGCCTGGTGGTGAACATGTTCGACTTCCAGTCGTTCACCCGGGGGTTTGAATTCCAGTTGCGATTTGATGGTTGTGCACTGTACTGTTGATTTCTAACAAGAATGGGCATCAATATTTCATGAAGAATCAATTCATAAAGCAGAATATCATCATTGTGATAGAGAAAGAGATACTTAGTCTTACGGTTAGTGCAATGGCACCCCATTGAGTCACATCATACTGCGCTAAGGTTATGCCACAGATTTCAATTGGTCTAAAAATTGCGTTTCATGCTTACGCCCTAGCACAATGGAGAGAGTAAACCACATAGTCACACGATACACTAAATCATTGGAGAAAACCGCCTACACTGACTCTACGATTTGGAAGTGACAGGTTCCAAGCCCCCATGGGTTAGGAGTGTTGGTGACCGGAACGATAACAAAACTGCCCACCACCAAATTTGGTCATCAGTAATGTAACCCGAATTCGTGTACTCAGGTTACCTAGCAAGCAACTTATGCCGTTCGAACAAAGCGTGACCATCCATCTCCATTCAGAGTTGCTTCTAACTGAGATATGAACCTCTAAGTTATTTATATTCTCAATGTGATTTGTTCCTCTTCACTATGCACGATCCGCTGGCTCATTACATGCATAATTTTGGTACTCAATCATCAAAAGTTCGCCTATGACAGAGACCACAAGTAATCATTGAAGCTGATCTGTCCCTGTCTAGTTAGCTCCTTCTTTGGAGTGAACTGGTCGGAATATCAATCAAAGTGAGCAGAATAATGGTTTGCCGTATTAAAATACTCAGTTTATTCAGTTAAAAACGGTTCTACTTCTCAGTGCGACTAAACCCTGTCACAGCCAGCTGCATTTCCTGGCTTAATGAAGAATGATAAGGTTTCTAGGTGTTCACTTCACGTTTATCGACAATCATCGAAATCAACCACATCGGAAACTAGAGACACTTTATTACAAATTTTTTGTTCCAGACTAAATGTTTATGGGATTGAAACGAAGTTAATTTTTCAGCATTATGAAATCAGAAGCCTAAGGAGCCATCATGCACTATATTCCACTCAGAAGGCGGAACCCTCAAAACAAGGTTCAAATATCTTCTATTCAGTGCTGTATCCCATTTTATTATAGCCTCTTCACCTACTGGTGGATTAAGCAATCATTTGACTTGATCTTTAGGGATTACAGTAAAAACACGCAGTCCCACCACCATGTGCAGATTGTGAGGTGAATGGCACCACAATTTCAGCTCTCTTCCCTATCTTGGATAAACCATCATATTTGTCTGACTAGTCGATTGTTCATAACACCATTTTACACGTTCCGTTCTAAGTAACTTATTTTCGATGAGAATAATTCAGGTTCATGTAGTTCAATAAGGCATCATAGATATCTTAGTCAATGAATCCTCCGATGTGACGTCACTCATTACTGAGAAGGCGCAGTCATATACCAAGTAACACAAGAACCAGCAAATACGTGAAGGATTCGTAAACTTTTAGGACGATACTTTATGCATCCGGGTTATCTTGAGGGAACCCGGGACGATAGGGCACCAGGTCGTCCAGGTTCCACTCTCAACGCGAGACCAATTTTATCCGGTGGGTGTCCAGTTTCTCATTAATAAATACAACGATGCAAACTCCTCCTCTGTCTATCAAAATCTTGCGGTGAAGTCTCTTAGTTCCGAAGTTTGACTTATCCCCTGTCCTCGATGTAGCAGCAAGTCTCTTCCAAAGTACTTTGCCAACTCCTCTCGTGTGAGAACGACAGAGGAAATACCTCGGTAAGCAACACATCCACATTTCTCGCCGGGCTAACTCTCCAACAATTATTCAACGCTTGTGAAAGTTCTACACATAAGAATCAAGCCAGCTTCAGACCCCGTCGGGGTTTTATCGATCACATCCTTACCCCTCAACAAATCTTAGGGCAGAGACACATCTTTCGTAGGCCCACAAACTCTGTCTTTTTTGATCTGAAAGCGGCGTTCGATTCAGTCAACCACACAGTTCTCTGGCGCTGCTTCTCACTGAAGGGTGTGCTAGAGAGGTTCATTTCTCTCTTCCAATGCTTGCATGCGAACAACCGAAGCCCAGTTCGTGCTTACGGCGATCTTTCATCCGAGTTCACCAAGGAAAGTGGTGTTCGTCAGGGTTACCTATTATCATTCATTTTCAGCTCAAGATAGCCCCGTCTTTATGTGAGAATGGCGATATCGATCTTTGCTTAGGCAGTAAACTATCTGACTTGAAATACGCAGACGATATTGTTCTTCTGAGTGAAGATCCAGGTAAGTTGCAAGCTATCCTACATATCCTAAACAATAGTGTAGCAATGTATGGGATGCGTTTTGCACCTTCAAAGTGTAAAATGCTGCTGTAAGACTGGTTTGGCTGTGAACCCAACCTTATCTTCACAGGAGAAGCCATATCGGAAGTAGATAAGTTCTGTTATCTGGGCAGTTACATCTCACCAGGTGATCAGATATCGGATGACGTGTCATCGCGTATATAGAAGGCGCGATTGGCTTTTGCCAATCTCAGTCATCTGTGGAGCCGACGTGACACCTCAGTGTTGCTCAAGGGTCGAGTGTACACTGTGGTCGTTAGATCTGTTCTTTAATACGGCTCAGAAAATAGGCCGTTAAGCGTCGAAGATATGCGAGGACTGTTTGCGTCTGAGTACCTACGTCCCCCTCGTACTGTTTGAATAGGATGGGAACATCGTAACAGCAATGCTGAAGTTACGCGCAGGGTGTTGGGAACCAGTGGTCAGACAATGGAACAAGTACTGCATTTGGGCAGGCTAAAATGGCTGGGACGTGTTACGCAAGCCTGTCGATAGACTTCCACGACGCACGCTGTTTTTCGAGGCAGGAAGATTTGGGAAGGTAGGTCGAGGTGGTCAGTCTATGACATGGCAGAAAGGTATTAAAACCCTGACCAGTGAACTTGATCGAAAGGGAGGTATTCCACTTCTGGACTGAGATCCACGAGACCCGCCCATTAAATGGTTGCAAACATTAAGTGATGTGGCCAGCTGTGTAGAACGGGCGAGTTTACTTCTAGTGCAGCTACAGACGAGACGTAAAAATGAGCGCGCACTAAGACGTGACTTGAGTTCACAGACGTGGACCAGCGGTGGTGAATGACAATGTGGTCAGTCTGAATCCAATGTAAGGAAGACGTAGGAGACGCCTTGTGAGTGTTTACCATTTCTTATGGCAGAAGTTCATACTCGCGAGAAAAAAGCTGTAGTCAGAGCACAGAGGGTTGACGGTCGCCGTTGTCAATTCAATCGGCTGGGTTAGCAATTGGGTTTTTTGGTGTGCCCCAAACGGTCAATTTAGGCGTTAAAATCTCTAGAAAGGATCAACTTAATGCACACTTCGAAGCAGTCGAGACAAATATCGGCATAAATGATCCTTGGTCTCATGAGAACTGCAGTTAGTAGGCGCATACACATACACGGCGAACAACCATCGACGCTTCAGTTTACGGCTTTGACACACAGAACGGTTCATCCAAGCCGCACACAAACGACTGCTGACCTGGATCCGGTCTAACAGAGTACGCTCAACTCTTGTGCTCAAAGCAATCCCAACGCTAGCCTGATCAAGAACATCAGACACTGAACCACCGGACACGCGGAGTGAAGTGAGAGACTGGGGTTGTATCTTGGGTGAGAAGCATGATCACATAAGTAGGGTCTTTTATGCGCATTTCGAAGACAACATAGATCTATTTTAGAAGTTCTAAGAGTCCTAGTTAAAATGGCCTGTTGCCCCATCTAACACAGTGGGTGAACGTTGAACGCAGCCCGGTGAAGTGAACATTTCAGCTTGAGAAGTACGTTGGGTTTATGCCCTACTTTTGAAATATTATCATCAGATATCTTGTGAGCTTCAATAGACCGTAGCATCTTCTATCGATCTTGAATTACAGGCAGGGTAATTAGTAAAATTTCCCACAGGAGTGATGCTGAAGGTTTCTGGGCGAAATACACTTTGCCACCGCTTACAAAGCAAAACGGGCTTTCCGTTGGAAACTGTAAGCGGAGCTTTGATTCAGCAGTCTAACCCATAAGACAGTGGGGCGTTAAACCAGAACGGGGAGGTGACCGAAACACCCATCTGTCACTTAGGATCTGATTGGTTTTTATTTCTCGCTCGATCTTTACTGGTCTGTAGCCAACGACAATCCTTCTCTGTTGGGCTCCAACCAGTAGGGCGGGAAGCACCTACCTAGCCAGTGCTTCCTTAGATCCCTACTCCGGCATAGCCTGTGTAGTAAGCAGATTGTTGGCAGCCAGACTGGTGTTTGATTAATGTAAGTGTAGGATCCTGTTGATGGACTTACTGAGCCTTGGTCTCATGGGGTATTCTTTCCTTTGTGTTTTGCAGATCGAACATAAGCAACTCCGGGGAAGCACGCTGATCTTTGCATATTACACGTGGCTGCCGCGTCGCCTCTTCCTGCATTGTCAAGCACGTTCGATTACAGCACTAAAGGTAGATGACGGCATTCATAAAACGTGGCTGACCAACCGAGGGAAGCGTAGTGATCAATAACACAGGAGAATGAACTTCGTCATTATTCACTTGACGTTCCCACTAGAGACGAGCAATGTTTCGGAGGTATCGATGATCAAACGCAGAAAGCCACCAAGTATCCTAGACAGGCGGTGCTCAGGCCTCGCAAACATAAAGTAAACGTCTACAAACAGCGCAGGTGTACACTAGTCCCTTAAGGGAGGGCCGAATGCCACCGCGATGCCCCCCAGGCGTCGCAGGTTGGCGAAAGTTGCTCCAGCTCTTACTGTTTACAATGTGATCTCAACCCCGACACCACCTTTAGTTATAATAAAGCCCCAGAGGTACTTAAAGCGATCGACCACTTCTAGCTGATAACCATATACGATTATTGCAGACAGACTCCTGCCAGTTCCGTAAAAATGCTTTTCATTTGAAAGGCTCAAAGTGCATACCGTATCAGGGATACCGGGAAAAGTTTAGATCAGAGGCAGACACATACCTACCATCCCGCGATTTGAGAACTTGTAAATAGTTAGCACAGACCTGCATACAAGTTAAACTGACAAAAAAGGGAAATCAAATGCACCCCAACAGGACGATGGTGCAGTGAAACAGTAATGGGATTCGATTTAACTCACGCAACAGACTCCGAATACCCATGAATAACTGTTTCACAAACGGCCTACAGGGGGACGTAGAAGTCTTCGAATAAACCTATCAGCTCAGTTAGTTGACAGGGGCCACAGAAACCAATCTAAGATTTTTTCGAAAGTTACGAACGCAATTGAACACTACTCAATCTGTAGTACTAAGGACACACTATCAAATGGACTGTGAGAGTGGATGAATATGAATAACCAGTGATACGATAGGGCGAGCAGCATCTCTTCCTCTCCAAGTTAAACAAAATGAGATATTTTGCACTTGGGTTACTCTGCTAAGCCGGAAAACAATGAAAAGCTTTAGGAGCAATTATCTTATGAGGTGTTTGTCTAAATGAAGCCTTGACGACGCAAGAAATCTGGTAGGTTCGCGTACTTTCGAGTTCTACCAGTCCATCCGGGCTCGTCCTAAACTTTTTCACAAAGTATGCTACATGAATGAGCCCAGTAAAAAGCCTAATCTGACTGATAACGTTCGCTTACCAAACTCTTAGGACTAAGAAAGATCAGTAGAAGAAAAAATACTAATCGGGAAACCCATCTTCAAAGGCTCAATTGGTCGTGAACACAGAACAAATAGAAACATACCGGCGTTTCCTGGTGTGACAATCGTCTGTTTCGGTGGAGATTGGAGTGCCGGACGCTCTGGGGAGATCATATTGGCGAATAGGTTCGAACTACGACGATACGACTCAGAAGCAGAAGGACAAAATTCGGGACACGGGGCTCCGTTCACCTGTTCATTTCGCATTGCCCCAGATGGACTCTTAAGATTTGGGGACAATGTATTTTCAATTCCAAACTGACTCAAACTGAGCTCTTCGTCAAGTTGCCGGCGACGCCACTGTTCCGCTCTGGACATGGTGCGGGATAAGCAACACCCTGAATACAGTCCACATGTGGTACCCAAACTTGACTGAGACAATCGTAGATGGTAATTATCTAAGCCAAAACCTTGTAACTTTGACTTATTCGGAGTTAAATCAATACCCGGCATCTGTGAATGGTGATCGCATGCGTTCTCACGAATGGAATTGGCCCGACGCAATCGGCGAATAGGTGAACCGAGACAGAAAAGTGGCTTGACCGGAGATTCTTCGACAATAACTGCCTAAAACAAAACAAAGTTTGGAAAATATGAGATCAATGGGGCGGGGATGAATGATTACATTCTTCGACCTCGACGGTACTGTCACATTCATTGGGATAATGCACTGATCAAAACATAGATACACGGAGAATTCTCATCCATATTAGAGCCGAGTAACCGAGATAAAACGTCGGAACAAACACGACGTCAAGCTTCGCCGAAGTGGCAAGGTAAATTAACCAACGTAAGGACTGACAGAAAAATTTTCTATCTTGGGGGATTCCAACGAAATCATGGGAGTGTTGGCTGAAGACAATAGGTTGCATTCTCGACCACGTGTCTACACAAAAATACAGTAGAAAAGGTCCAGTCTACGGCTGAGGAGAACCAATAACCTTGAACGTACGAACTGGCTTGGTCGGGCGTAACAGTGAACTGATGGAGGAGCTGTCCCCCACCAGGGTTCAGCAGATATCTGAAGAGTCGAATCCATATATTCCAGGTACTAAACGACGAATACACTTCATACACCACTGATGTATGTCCAAGAAGCTGTGGAGTGCTTCAGGTTACTCGCCTATTGTAACTAATGCGAAAATTTTGTCTATAACAATTTTTTCCAGCCAACCAGTTCCGTTTGCTTCTTACATACCATTAATCCTCAAGACGTATGAATTCTGTCAGATTATACAAAAAACTGCTTCAGTGTGAACGAGTAATTGTTCTCGCGTTAAAATCAAATGATTGGGCATCTGACAACCGAACGGTATCTGATTCTGTGGACCGATTGGATTTTAGTTCAACGGAGTGTTTGAGTGTGCGTGGAAGAGCAGCCAGCACATCAGAAAATCTTACAAAACTTGTAGCAGTGAACCACAGATTAACTGGATAGTCAAGTCAATGAACATCTTTTCGCACCGGATGTGGAGTGAACTTTCATTATTATGTCCCGCTGGTTTACGGATGAATCCATCCTTATGGAGTCCACAAGGTTAATTTTGTGTAAATACAGTGAGTAAAAAACAAACAGCAGAATGCATGTGAATCAACGACGAAGGCGATCATCATTACGATCATTAGTATCATTATTATTAATCTTATTGTTACTAAAACATCACGACGAAACTGCACCATGACGTGGTGCGATTGCCTGTGTGCCTCCATGACCCACAGAGCTATACAAGACGGCTTCCTTAAGCCGGAGATCCAATCATGCCTGACAGGTCGACGGGTAGAGGCCAGACGAAGTCCAGTCTCCGAACTAGTTGATGGGCGATATCTGGTTCCAACCACTTTGTCTCTGGAGAGGATACTCCAACGAATAAACACGGAGAGAAACAGTTTACCCGGTAAAAAAACCTCCACTAGATGGACGTAAAGGTGGAGTACTTGGGGTTTCTCTCGACAGTGGGAGAAGTCATTACGCTTCAATGGACAGCTATCATCCGCCTAAGCTGGGCAGCCCTCAGCCCAAAAGATGCTACCCCGGCCACGTTACGCTAGCTCCATTGGGTACATGGGGCTGAGGACTGAATCCGAATGGCGGATCGATAACAAAACATTAGCGAAGACAATACCGAATACTTGCAACAATCAGGTTTCACGTGACAGACCAGATGTTCCTTCACGGGTTCTTCGGTCGCGTTCCCGTGCTGAGTTAACGCACCCACTGCCTTGTAGGTCAGACTATTGAGTCAAAGGTTTCGGTTGGGGTTCCCAGAGAAAAATCCCTCTTGCGGTGCGGGTAACTGCGAAAAACGACTCGCGCAAAAACCTCCAGTTTCCTTCTTATAATTAGAGAAAAATACACGGGAAATCATAAGAATATTTAGCTCAATCGGTCTTCGGTTCGTTTGTAACAGTCATAGGGTTGGTGAGGAATCCGGCGATACTGGCAACCGTAGGAGAATCCAAAGTAGTGGCACGGACAAACAAGTATTTGTAGCTGGACTTGGTTGAAGATGTTGAGACACGTTTAATATCAGGATAATGAGGATGTGATTGGTTATCCAGTATGTATGAGGCAAAATTTCGGAAAACATGTTGGTATTGTAATGTTATGTTGAGTGAACTGACCATTGGAGATCCTACTACAACGTGAAAGATGTTCGATGGATCTGACAATAAGTTTAAAGTCACTCACAAGCAAACCTGGGAAGCACGTAAAATGTGAAACGCCTAGTTTTTTGGGAAACTGCTATGACGTGATGGGGCCAGAAAAGATCACGGCTGACAGTGACTCCGAGATATTTGGTAGATAATGTTCTAGAAATATGCATACCGTTTATGAATGAGTCGGAAATGGATGCAAGACAGGAATTTTCGATGCTATTATGAAGACAAAATAAGATATCGGAGCACTTGGAAAGGTTCATTTTTAGATTAAGACCAGGGAACCAGTCGGTGAGTTCACTGATTTTTTGCTGCAAGTGTCTGATGAGAGCTAGTATAGTGGGGCGCACCAAGGATTACCTAATGGAACATATCCTCAGCCCCACCTTTGTCCTCAACAAACTGATTCACTCGGCAGCGTACCGTACTGCATCCTGATAAACCGCCGATCGATAGGTGAGCGAAACTATATGGAGGGCATCAGAAACCTGATTCCGGCAAAATAATGCTCCTTCAGCGTGCGAGCCTTTCTTGGATAGAACAAGTGGAGATTTATGTCATGATCCAACAGCTGCCATCAAATCTCGGATTACCTGAACTCTTATCCGATAGGTTTCACCATACTTCATAGAACCCTGCTGTCTTGCAGACTGCATTTTGGTTGTACAATTGCTCAGTGTTTTTGCACAAAATGACCGAAGATGACTCTAATGTCAATCCCGTAATCTGACGTGGGCATTCCAGTCATCCATAAGTTCACAATAAAGGTGGTGATCTCTGCATTCTTCGTCGCCCCTTGTCTGATTGTATTGTTGACAGTTTTCTTTTGAATTTGGTGCATGAATAGTCAAATAATACGGATTGAATGGGACAAATAGGAAATCAAGGTTGAACAAGATCAGTTTTCTCAGAAATGTCGAGTCTTAAGACCAGGTTCGACCTACAGATTTCAAAGATTTGGAGAAAAGCAACCGGTCTGTACCCTTTCGTTGCTGATCAATTTATTCTAGAAAATCTTCCATTCGATCTCTTGTATTTATTTTTTTCTCGATCTTCCTTGAAATACCCATCTTGAAGCAGTATATGCCAAAGCTGCAAAATTCTCCTTAAAAATCTACGATCTTGTACTTCAGTCTTTCATCACTTGCATTCTTACCCACTGGCTCTACTCCTTTCTCTTGATCTTCCCTGACTGGAACAGTGCAATCACTTGGCTTGATTGGTTGCTCCTAAGAAGCAACCAAAAAGTAAATGATAGTTCAATTCAGTTCAGTTGACATGCACAGAACCAGTCAAGCGAACCGCACACAGACTACTGCTGACTGGGATCCAGTCGAGCAGCTCGCGCTCAGCTTTCATAATCAGAGCCATGCCAACGCCATCCTGACCATCAGCACTAGACACCGAATCACCCGACACACGAAGAGTGAAACGAGGAACCGAGTTTGTATCTTGGGGCTCGAAGTGTTAACACTGAAGTTGGGTCTTGTACGCGTGTTTCGGAGATACAATACACATCTATGTTGAAGGTTTCAAGAGTTCTGGTTAGAGCAGCCTGTTTCCCCAGTTGGCAGTGTGCGGACGTCGAAAGCAGCTAAGTGGAGAGAATGCTTAGATCGGACAATCAATTCTCGTTTTTCCCCGTCTGTAAGTTTCTACCCTGACCGACAGTTAAACGTTTGCGGTCACGACTTATTGTGGTCTCTTGTATCCATTTAAATTGGGATGTGAAGGATGAGAAGCAGTGAGATGCTAAATGTTTCTGGAGGGACTGCTTGGTATTTCTGAGCAGGTCATTTTTCGCAGTCACCCGCACCGCAAGAGGGATTTTTCTCTGGGAACCCCAACCGAAACCTTTGACTCAATAGTCTGACCTACAAGGCAGTGGGTGCGTTAACTCAGCACGGGAACGCGACCGAAGAACCCGTGAAGGAACATCTGGTCTGTCACGTGAAACCTGATTGTTGCAAGTATTCGGTATTGTCTTCGCTAATGTTTTGTTATCGATCCGCCATTCGGATTCAGTCCTCAGCCCCATGTACCCAATGGAGCTAGCGTAACGTGGCCGGGGTAGCATCTTTTGGGCTGAGGGCTGCCCAGCTTAGGCGGATGATAGCTGTCCATTGAAGCGTAATGACTTCTCCCACTGTCGAGAGAAACCCCAAGTACTCCACCTTTACGTCCATCTAGTGGAGGTTTTTTTACCGGGTAAACTGTTTCTCTCCGTGTTTATTCGTTGGAGTATCCTCTCCAGAGACAAAGTGGTTGGAACCAGATATCGCCCATCAACTAGTTCGGAGACTGGACTTCGTCTGGCCTCTACCCGTCGACCTGTCAGGCATGATTGGATCTCCGGCTTAAGGAAGCCGTCTTGTATAGCTCTGTGGGTCATGGAGGCACGCAAGCCATCACACCAAAGCAGGGTGCAATCCCCTCTCTAATCATGCCTTCATTTGTTTTGTAGGCGCTGAATAATCACTTCCGGGTGCATAAAACAACCACTGAACTTGACTCGACATTTCCCCAGTCAGAGGTACCAATCCAGTTGACGAACGGACTAACCTAAGATCGGATGGTTATCCGATCTGGCGAACAGCGGGTCAAACTTTGAAGCCACCGTAATATTGCTTTCCAAGCAGACGGATAGATGCAACTGGATTACATAGTTGATAAAGAGAAACTCGGTAATAAATGCAACACGCACAACAGAATAATCACGCCGTTGGACAAGAAGACTTACCTCAACGGTAAACGTTGCTCCAGCAACAGATATGTCAACAAATCACATTCGTCGGAAAAATTATGAAAGTTGAAACATGCAGATTAGCTTTCCATTCCGGTTGCTACGATCGCTTCTGGGGTGGAGTTCACAACTCGTGTTGATGGCTTTCTGGTGCACGAACTTAGTAGTCAGATCGCAAATGTTTTCACCATTAATCGAGGTGTTATCATCAGTGCGTTAACTACATGAAAACAGTGCATGAATAATAACATGTGCAATACAACGGGGTCCCCATCATCGATCATGGTGGGAAATGAATGGGATCAAGAACCCAACGGGAAAAAGTCGGTATACAAACGGACAACCAACTCACTTTGCCCTTTGTCTTTTCAGCTGCAGCTAATTTAGCTCTCTCCCAACGAGGATAGGACTTCTCCGGGTCCGGGGTTTCGTGAACGGATCGCCGATGCTGATGACGTTTACCTGTTGAACCCTTCGGCAGACGGGATGAGTCTTCTGTTCGTGCGAAATACTCAACCACGTCTGAGTGACTAGGTTGAGACGTAGCACAGGTTTCGCTGGGCCGAGCTCGTGGAACACTTGTGTTCATGGTTCTTCTGGAATGGCGAGAAGCTTGCTTGAACGATTCACCACCGGAGGGATTTCTGGGAATGTAATAAAATACAGTCGGGATCAGGATCAGACAGCGTCTGATTGGATTTTCGGAATAAAAATCTGAACAGAACATCCTCATTGATGACGTCATAAACAGTGTGAAAAACGCTTTTCACTGAAACATAACGAGAGCAAGACAAACATTTTAGATAAAACTAGATAATTATCACTGTCCAAAATACGCAATATGCGACTGAAAAGCGCATACACTATAGCAATAGAGTTGCCGCATTTTATTCCATACTTGCGCACGAGTGCAATGGAAGGGACGCATTCTGTGGCCTTAAAGATCCACTACGATATCAACGATAACTGGTAATATAACTACCCTGAAGACTGATAATGGAGTCCTATAAAGTTAAAATAAGTCAGGTGTGATCATCAGCCGGATGACTGCTTGCCGTCAAAGTTTTCCGTATATTCCTTAGGATAGTGAATGACAAATGGCAGCTTTTGTACTTTTCGACTTGATACAAATGGTAAAAATAATCGGTTTTTGTGGAATTGGGACCCACGCGCTTCAGTAATGCGTGGCGCTTTCTCAGCCGAGTTACGAGGGCGTAGGGAGGATTCGGACACGAGCGCGCCGGCACGAATTCCACCGGGACCGACGACTTATACTACACACGATTATATTCAATACTTGTCTAGATCCGTCAAAACAAGCGTCATTTTTTCATCACAGCAGCGGTAGTCACTGGTAAATGGACCGGATCACGAGGAACTGAATTGGACCACTGTCAGTCGAGTTCGATGATAGATAATCTCACTGACACCCGGTACAAAACTATGCCTGACCTACCAGAGCCCGGTGTAATCCATTACCAAAGGTCTCGTGGTCAAGATTATCGGTTCTCCACGACGGCACGGTGCAACACCTGTGTAAACACACCGCTACAAGCTGTTTGACAGGAAAACACCCCCCCCCCTCCCCGAATAAGCCATGATTGAGACTCTACACCATCAGTTCGGAATGTCTCGAACAAGCCCAACACAGCTATACATATATTTATACCGTCGCGCGGGCAGAAGTCATGAGATTCGCTATGAAGATCAGACATACACCTATACATGCGTACTTCCTGGTATTACAGCCATACGTATATCGATTCTTTTGAGTTTACATGTTGCTCAAAAATGGAAATCGATTATTTGGATCGACGAATCAGTATTTTCTTTATTAAAACATGATCGTCGAAGGCGTGTTTGGAAACATCTCTGAAACTCATAAAAACGATATGATGACCACAACAATGCAGCGCAGTGGAGAATCAGTGCACGTCCGGGGAGCCATCTGGTGGGAAGGTCAAAGCGAGCTGGTATTTCTGGATGGTATCGTCAATGGGCAAGTCAATCTAGAAGTTCTGATCCGGAATGTCTTTCCACCGATATTCACAACTAATAAAGTAATTTTCCAAAACAATAACGCACCAGCACACCGTTCCTTTCTTGTATGCGAGTTTTATGCCCATCACGGTACAAGGACGCTCCCGTGGCCGCTTTGATCATGCAACTGAACATTTGTGGGATCAGTTGAAGAAAGCGGACCAAAGACGGCTATATATATATCTAAGGGAGTTGAAAACTGCCTTGAAGGAGCAATGGGACCGTATGCAAAATAATACTATCAGACGGCTGGTAGTAGGCATGACCCGGCGGGTAAATGTTGTTAGATCATCCAAATGTGGCTCAACCGTATACTAATGGGTGACCGTTTGAGAACAATTACACTATTCTATTCACGAAAATATTTGACTTCAATAATGTGCGATGCATCGATATGGTTATCTGGGGTGGGGGCGTTTTTTTCGACAAATAGTATACGTCTATTAACTCAGTATCAAAACACTTTCCTTGCCGGAGTTTTCCACTAGAACAACGATAGAGTTCAAGGCTCGTAGTAAAAATCGAATAACTTCTTTGTTTTTTAAAGAAGTTCGTCCAGATTTCTTGAATTTTTCTGATGATAGGTTTTGCATGTTTCCATCAAATTTCACTGAAATCTATCAATCAGTTCACAATCTAGGAACATTCAAATAGCTCATTCCAGGACAGAGAGAGGTGTCCGCCTGGACACCGATGGCGGTTTGTGTTACCTGATCCGTCCTCACACAGGCTGCCAACCAAATTACAAACCTTTTAGGTCACCCGATCACACTGGTTCTACCTGCGACCAAATCACGTTTCTTGCATGGCAACTGCCACCGATACAACGTTAGCTGTACCCAGTACCTTAAAAAGCTGGTGTTTATTGTAGCTCACGTTGATGTTGTTCAACGGCTTCTGATCGCTGAGCTTGGTATTTCGGTCGCAAATGTTTCATCATCAGTCGAGGCGACATCGTCCGCGTGCAGGTCCTGCCGGGGATAGCGAGGCTAACTAGTAAAAAAATTGGAACTGCGACAATGAGATTCTTGTATTGGGGATCACTAGAGGGCGATCTATCCCAATCAGCCTTCGTAGATGCTGCCGTCAGGGTAACGAAATACTGAGCGCACAAAGCATGCAACACTCTTAGAACAACTGGGGAAATGGCAGGTGTTTTATACCGTCCCACTAACTCTAATGAGAAGTCGGTTCTGCCTTATTATCATCTCGTTCTATTAGCGAAAAACAGAATATATGGGTTGCTGTCACGCGTGCCTACTCGTTGCACACAACGCACTGATCTGACTGATGTGGGCGACCACGTCTTGAGGCTTGAACAACGCTAACAAGATTCATCTCTCATCTATCGATCCGCTCCATCGATCGGCTGTCCTGTCACTCGAGATTGTGCTTGGTACTGTACTGCACCAGTGCTGATTGCCGACGCGACTTGGCTGTCCGCCAACGCTGGGTTAGCACGCTCCCTCACGGTAGGTAGATGGTGATTGAATGCCATTGATCACAAACTCCTGAAATTCCTCGGTACGCGGTTCGAATCCTGCCACCACCGCTCAATTTCAATTGTTGTCACTACTTTGCTGTCACGCAGATCGGTACCACGTCTGATTAATCGGGGCCTCACATTGTTACCCATTAGAGATTTCCGGGTCACGATTCTCGGTTGTTCCTTACAGTGGCGAGTGCGATGTGATCCCTTCCACGGTACTCAGACATGGGTGCATGAAATATAAAACGTGCGACTAATACGAGTATCCAGGATGCAAACAAACAGACAGATAAGACAATGAAGTTTATTAACGAACCGTTCATTTTGCACGCCACTCCTCTAACTTGAAGTTGTCTTTGTTAAAGCAAACTCAAAGAAAAAGGCAGGAACAAAGGTGAAAAACGTGCAAAGAATACGAGTAAGATAAGAAAAACGTGCACCGCAGAAATGACCCCCGGGACAGAGTAATACAAACAAGTTTTTCGACTGAAGAATTACAAATGCACAGGACTGTTCATCAGCGGGAAAATTCGAAAGGGATTTCACTGCAAACCATGTAAATAGTAAAGCCAAACTTAAATATTACCATTAGTTCAGTGGCTTAACACTAGAATGACGAGGCAGTCCAAGGGGACACCAGCACGCAGTGGGAACCGAATGTTTTCTGCTTTTTCAAAGCAATTCGTCGCAATTTCTTGACTATTTCTGATGATGAATTTCACGCGGTTCCTCCAAATTTCGTTGAGATCTATCAACTGGCTCACCCTAGAAACATCCAAATCGCGTTTGAGGACAGGAAGACGAGGTGTCCCTTTCAACACCAATGGTGGTTTGTTTTACTGAATCCGTCCTTATGCAGGCTGATAACCAAATACCAAACTTTGGGTCACTCAATCACGTTTCTGAGCTTGCCACCAATGCAACGCTAGAAGTTCTTGCTCCTCATGGAAACGCGCCGACAAACCTATCATTTTGAACATGGAAAGTTCATAATATTTAGGTCATACCAAATGGATTGTTTTACCTGATGACTTAGCCGAGATTGTATTCAACTGGATGCACTCCGTTCACGATGTCAACTTGAACTGTGACTTGACAGGAACCTACGCGGGTAACGCTTCTGAGGTCGGAAAACGGAAGATACAAACTGGAATTCTCGGGTACTTTTACTTCGTAAATAAACGAATGCAACAATTTGTGTTCGCCAAAACTGTATGCAGTTATATGACGATGATGCCAATTTCAGCTGCGGCCGAAGGCCCGTGGAAAACGTCTTTACAGTTCTCCAAAGACTTCGCAAGGCGCATGTCAAAATATAAACACTTTACCCAACGCCTTCATTGCTTTGTTGACGACTTACTGCTATTTCCTGTGCTGTAATCCACGAGGATTTCAGGACCGTCGTCATCGATGAACGAACGGAAGACTTTTAGTGGATTACGATATGCGTGCGGTTTGTGGTACAAACCATTCATTTACTTCCTTGTGGAATGAAAACTGGATCGCAGCTACTTCCGGGAGTTATGACACGTCACAGGTTTTGTCTACTGAAGCGTCATATTAGTTATGAAAAAAACAGGAGCAAACTAATTTGAAACATGTCCGCCAAGCTGGACGAATTCGGCATCGAACTGTGAATGCTTGTGGGGAAAAAACCCAAGCATGTTCACACTATGCAACCATATCTGGGAGCATCTGAAAAGGAGCACAAAGTTTGGCGAACACGCTGGTTTTTAGTGATTCATAATCATGCCATTACATCACAACATATTACGACAAGCTAAAGAATAGAACCAATCACACAATTAGGAAGTGACAAAAATTAGCGGTTGACAAAGAAAACGGGGGGGGGACAATTGTAATACGGGCTTAAATCAAAACCGGACTACAATTGTTTTTCTCGTGTTTTGTCAGTTTTCATCTGGTTTATGGCCTGTTTCAGGGTGGAGGGAGGGCCAGGGCAGCTTCAGAGCGGACAAATTGTTTTTGAGCACACAGAGGGGGGTTGTGTATGCGAATGCTGACAGTCTCAGCTGTGGCTAGTATGCAACATTTTGCCGGTCCTAATTGCCGACCCCGAACCTTATACAGCGCATGGAAGTCCTCAGCCACGTTCACGGTGTGACTAGTCTGACCAAGGTGTGAAACGACAGTGCTAGTGAGTGACTTAACTGCTCTAGTGTTTAACCATGCAGGGCGGTGTTCGCGGATGCGTTCAGACAAACGCCTGATCGTGCGGCCGATACACGTTGTTCCACGGGAACAAGTGAATGAATAAACACAGAATGAGGCTGCAGAACCAGGCGCTTTGTCTTTCGAACGCAAAAACACCACCGGCCGGGATTTGAACAAAACCCGGAGCTTAGCTGCGTAGAACGTTTCGCTGATCACCCCTGACAATCTTCTATGCACAATCTCCGCCAACGCGTCACCCTTGAATGGCAAAGAGATGTATATCGGTTTTCTTTCCACCCCAAACTTCCTTGGGGTTTCCACTTTAATTCGCATCGTCCTCTCAACTAGGCGATCCGGGGTAGCCGTTTCGGATGGTTCTTCGCACCGTTTGCAGGTCTTCTTCAACGGCGTCCTCCGAGCATATTCTTCTTGCTCTGTTTGTAAGGTATCGTAAAAGATCCTTTTTAATCTTGAGGCACAAAGCTGTGGAAGTGAATGTATTGCCCGTTCCACGTCGCCTTTCTGTGTACTGACCGGCTGATTGAGCCGTCTTCACGGCGACTCGTCCGAACGTCAAGAAAGGCGATTGTATTTTCTGACCCTTTTTTATTGTGAAATGTAAATTTGTATGAGCTGAGTTGAAGCTGTCTAGCAGTTGGTTTATGTGGTCTGATGTACTGATTACACAGAAAATGTCATCTACGTTGCATTTGTATGCAGTTGAATTGAAGATTCCGGCGGGTCATTTTCTAAATTTACCATAAAGAAATCCGCAAGTAGTGGTCCGAGTGGGGAGCCCATTGCTACCACATTCTTTTGGCGACAGATCTGATTTTAAGACTTAAACTGAATGTTGTACGTGCAGAAAAACAGCAACCGCTTCAGAACTTCTAGGGGTATGCCTGTCCTAACTGTGTTCCTTTCAATATAGTCACATAGGTAATCAATGATTTCGCCTAATGGGACGCTAGTAAAAAGTGAACTGACATCTAATGAAAGCATCCGGCGTTCCTTAACGTTTAGGTCTTTCACGCCGTTTATGAATTCAAATGTGTCTTTGAGGCTGTCCTTTGACACTGTCGGTCTTATCGGTTCCAGCAACCTTGTCAACCATTAATTTATTATCACTTCCTACTTGTCTAATTGGTTCCATTCTTCAACTTGTCGTAATATATTTCGATGTAATGGCATGATTATGAATCACTGAAAACCAGCTTGTTCGCCAAACTGTGTTCTCCAACTGTGTTCACTGGGAATTTTCCGACATCTGAAAAGGAGTTAAGACGTGGTCGACCTCTGGTTGAAGACGTCGTTTTGACGTTGATGGATCTCCTGCGGAACAAAGGATACAGTCTCGCAACGGATAATTTCTTCACTAACCTTCAACTGCCCTATAGATGCACAAAAGTACGGGTAACCTTATGTGCATGGCGTTTTGACATCTGTGGAAGCTAATTTATTGATCCGAGTGATGGAAAATATAGACTTAGAGTCATTTCATTGCCAGAATACTGGTGAATAACAAATATTTACAAAAAGTGCCAAAGTATGTCGTTTCAAGCACTAGTGCAACGGATTTAAAATGGTGTTTCACAGTTGCACTCCATTTCCTCACACTAAACTTGACATAATTGAGAAGATCTCATTGCTTGCTTTCTAATGCGATCAGATTGTTTTGTTTGGGACATTTCTTTCCGGAGTTATGAGGAAGAGTGTCTGTACCGACACCCTGTCGTTCTGTCAAAGGTTTTTCTCGTCATCCTAGTGTTGAACAAAAATAGAGCATTCCAAACTGCAAACATTACCAAAAAAACAAAACATTCACATTACCTTGACTTCGATGTTCTCCGTGTACCGCGTTGGGATCGAACCAGTTTCGTCGGTGTGTGACATTTTCGGCGCGATCGGGGACAAGTTATTAGGACCAATTGTCGGTCATGTGTATGTGTGTCTGCAAATTTCGCGACAGTAGGATGTAGATGGCTCGAGGCTGCGATGGGAGCAACATCCTCGGCACCACTTGCCTTGCCCTGATGCAGAGCTTTGGCTGCAGACACAATGGCAGAATCTGCGAACAACGCACGTGGCAGACACTGACGCAATTCCACCCGCGATGGACGCGATGTTTCAGTCGTCGGCAATGCTTCCGGTTTTGATTTTGGTGAAGGGGGACTGCAGCGGAGAAAGAATCAATCTGATCCCTGATAACTGACGATTACTCACTGCTCGATAAATAAAATGTCAAAATCTGTCTGGAATGTTATGTACCAATTAGACAGGTTATGCGGAAGTGCCCCGAATTTGAATAGGTCAAGATAAATAATTCATTTTGTCCGTGATCTAGGACTATTTTGAAGGTGTATATAGGTCATCCAAATCTGCAGGATAGAATTGAAAGAGGGCATAAGTCGTGAGATGCATGAAATTCCTCGACTCTTGCCTACTGCGTAAGTAAACACTTCGAGTAGGAAAAAGTAAACAAAACGTCTGTATTTGCGAATTATGCTCGCTTTCTGTTCTCATGAATTGGATAAAAGGAACCAAACACTTTACAGGACAGAATCATCAGATCGTGAAAGATTAGGACGTGGGAACTGTCCAACCCCTTCGCCATTGATATCGGTGGGCGTAGTGTTGTACGCTTCATATGCCACCCATAGTTGGTTTGGAAACGGGGTTCGGCCATTTACTCTAGTCATCATCATTATCGTGCAGTGCTAAACAGTAGGACAAGCCCCACTGACCACTACCTTTCTCACCATGTTGCACGCTGAATTAGAAAGTATGAATATACAAGATGGACAGGGACTGGACCTACACGGATAGGAAAAGGAAACAACACCTTAACAGCCAACACACGGAATACACAGTCTAACTGTACAAACGCATATCGATCAGTCATTCTGATTCGATAGAAAGTGACAACACGATCGCCACCGTTCGCGGTTCGTAGCCATATCGTTCAATGTTTCCAGCTAACTGGTTGAGGGATCTTTTGGACCCCAACCACGAAGACATGAAGCACCCACTTTTCCTACGTTTGCTGTACATTTTCTCATTCCTCGCTGCCACGTCATCTGTTGACCTCCACGTGGTTTTATCCACTCCTGAGGAGGAACGGAGAATAGGACACGGTATGGTAGACGTGTGTTTGCCATACGTAACACGTGCCCCAACCAACGAAGTCTACTCACCTGGATACGCTGTGACAAAACGTTCTCCGAACTAATACCCGATGCTTGCTTCCTGACCTCATCATTGCTCACTCGGTCATTCCATCCAATCTTAGCGATACTACGCAAACGTCGACGGTCGAGAACCTCAAGACGACGATCATCTTCAGCACGCAGACCCCAAGTCTCGCAACCATTCAACCGAACTGGGTGCACCGCAGCATAGTACACACGACCTTTCAACTTCAACGAAACATCAGTTCGACGTCACAAGGGATTTCGTCGAACGTATGATGCCCGTGTTTGGGATACACGTGTGTCAACCTTTACTACTGTGCTCCCATCTGTTGACACGCTGCTGCCGAGGTAGGTGAAGCGGTCGACAATTGCCAGCACCTAATCATCGAGCATCAAACTTGGAACCGTTTAGGTCCAGTCATGCAACATCACTATACATTCTGGAGGTGCAAAGCGCATGCCGAATGGAACTACAGCTCCTGTGAGTCTGTCTGATGCACGTTTCGCATGTTCCGTGCACTCAAAAGAACAGACAAGATTGCCGGCGTAATCCAAGTCACATAACGTCGCATTATTTGCCAATATGACGCCTACATCATGAAGGTCTCCCAATTCAAGTCAAGTCAGTAGGAGCTTTATACACTATATATGTGGATATAAAAATACGGAATCGGGAAACATGTACAAATTATGTTAATTCTCAACCAATTAAACAGTTTCGTAGGTCTGCGATGGCTTTCACTACATCAACAGGCAGGCGAGCATGATACGGCAAAACAGAATTGGGATATGCAGAGATGCAAGCAAACAGAAAGTTGAACTTTGCGCGCATACATGTTGTAGACACGGTTTTTAAAAGTGTATCTCCGGATATGCCACTGCACTTAGAGATGTGTTTTACAGACCTTATTATCAAGTTAAATTCTTTCTTCAGTGGGCCTGGGAAAATACCTGAAGAGCATTGCAACCAGTATGGGAAAAATGCAGTTACAAGTTTGAAAATTAACTGATTCGGGACGCAAAGTATTCTTAGACGGAGAAAAATGACAATTTTCTAACTTTACAAAAAGTCTGTTGAACATGCACGGACCATGAAAGGTTATGGGATAGTGTACGACCAAGATATCGTTGGTTATATTGGTGTGGGTTCATTGTTCGCAGATAGGAGAGGAGGCCTGTTGGTGAGAGCTCAGAAAGCTAGAAAAATAATACATCCTGGCATTTAGATGCATTCAGTACAAGGGAGCGGGATGAGAACTAGCTAACAACTACGGTTAGTTGGATCTGAATTTACGAATGTTGTGTTTGGCTTGTACAGTCATGTGCTCACACACGCACGCTTGATCTGCACCCCGTGCAAACATGGACACACGACTGCTATCGTGCACACCCGTACACAGTTGACGCCTGTCGTGTTTCGTCAAATTGTACCACGTGCTGCACGACCTTGCGTAACATAATTCGGTTGTTTAGTTGTTTTGCCCTTTCGATCGCATACGTTGCTGACTCACGCAGTTGCACTCGTTTTTGCGTTTTCAGTTGTTTGCATGTAGTGCCGCTTACTGTGTTGCTACAGGGTGCAAGTTTACTCGTACACGTGCGCCTTTCTTCTGCCTACCGAACTGGCGAAACAACAGTGAAGTTCCTTTCGGGGGTCGATGATGCACATCTCAAAACTACTTCGTCGGCGTATTTGCAGCCAATGAATGTCGACAGGATTGTAAGTTGTTTACCCCACAAAGAAAAGAAGAAAAAAAGCGAAAAAATTGCGCCTTGTAATACATCCGAGTCAAATGGGAGAGAAGAGGACTTTTGGCTGCTGAAACAAGTGAAATGTCCTGGATCAGTGAAGTAGTAGGAGACCAGCCTGAAGACGTTTGAGTCAACACTATTTACTGAGGGCATATTGAGCAATACTGATCGACCAAGGCAACCAGATGCTCTTTTGTAGTCCAAAAACAACATTCTGACCGAAGCTACTGAGTGGACTATGTAAGGTAAGGCGTCAAGTGTGGAGCGCGAAGACCGATAAGCAAACTAGTGTCTTCTCCAGCAGACCCTAGATTAATTCACGGTAATAAAAAGGCTCTTAAACAATTTGAGCACCACAGAAATGCAGTCGATGGGGCGGTATTTCCTGGGTTCTTTCTTGGGGACATGGGTTATTTTAGCTAGTGTCCGAATTTCGGGGAATTTTCCGATTGCTGGACAGTTAATGAAGATATTGGCTAGTGGAATCGAAACGGCGTCAGCACACTCCGTGAGTACAACAGGTGATAGCTCATCTGGACCAGGAGCTTTGTTTATCTTCACGTTGCACAGCTGTTGGAAGACCATAGGGCGTTCGATATGCGGTGGCTGAAATAAGTTTTTGAAGACTGGCACGGAAGTAGACTGCGACATTGAGCTGAAACCGGAGTTGAGTTTTTCAGTATCAATGTTTTCTTTTTTTGTTTCTTGAGTTACTACCACATAGATGTTTTATGGCTTTCCACATGCCACGGTAGCTGGCATGGTGTCTATATACAACTTATTTAGGCGTTTAACTTCAGATTTGATCAAGCTGGTTGCTTTTTTGACTTGCGTTCTCTGTCCATGTTTGTAAGCCTGTTCTTTCTTTCTTCGTAGCTGCTTAAGTACTGGTGAAGAATATCGATCAGTTTGGATGTAGACAGTTTCAAATGGACAACAATGATTAAAGCAAAAATCGAGATAATCGGTGACGTGTCCACAGAAGACAGAATGCTTAGGGTTAGAAAACAGAGAATTCGGTTGAGGTAACCAGAGCTCTTAACTTGACCAGATTGTCTTTTGAACAATTCCTCTAAGGTTTTCTTGAAAGTGTACCGGTTGGCCTTACTACACACTGTCGGACATATTTTTAAGATACAGGGATCAGAGCTGCTTAGGGGTGCACGTTTTGAACACTGAAGAATTGTGTTGTTTGTATAAACCAATTTTAGTTGTGTCTCAAGTCTGGCGAGAAAACGTACCAAACTTATCAAGCCAAGCGTGGTCAGAAAAGTAACGTCATACCCGTTAAAGTCACTGACAAATGTGCAAAGGGTATCACTCAACTGTACAATTACTGAGGCAGAAAGAAGATCAGAAAATGGATTTACCTCAGATGTGCTAGATCCCAAGTAAATGTTTCCGATGAGTATCGAGCGGAATCCACTCAGAAAACGTGGCTTACAGTCCACGATGTGACAGTTAATCTGTTCGGTTGAGTACGAAAAGGCCAGATTTGTTGATTTGCTCCAGTTGTTGTTAATGTAAGTGATGACACCACCTCCACGATTGTGAGCATCGGTTGGATGACCGCCTGGGTACTAAGTGAAATCATCCAATTGTATAATTCCATCGGGTATATCCTTGTGCGTCCAAGATTCTTGTAACATATTAATTTCTGCATCTTATACTCTTTCTGCATGACTGCTAACATCTCTTCGATTTCCCTCAATAAAGATTGGGATATTGCTCGTTAAGATCACGGGAATCTGGGTTTTCCCAGTACTGTATTGTCGGGGACCAACTTGCCAGCCAGCACGGTGTTTTCTTACTCTCCCATCTTGTTTTTGATAATCCGTTTGAACCTACTCCGAACTTTATTACAATAATTCAAAAATAGTCCGTATGCCCGAAAACAGGTAAAGACTTCATAAACGTGCACGTGTACGACAGTACTGGTGACCCTCAGATTGATATAATAACGAGTATTAACATAAAGATTAACAGAAAACAGTGTATTTTTGATTTTCCAACGACACAACAGAAATTCAAGGATTGAACTACGATTCACAATCTGAAGGGAAAATGAAAATTAGCTAATTCATGCAAATTCTTGAGGGAAATGAATATTTTTGAACTTTAATCAAGACGTCACGTGACAGATGTGCTATTAAACTGCTCTTAGCAGTATTTTTCGCCAACGTGAAAGCCTTTCTCAGGATTCTACTAGCCATTTAATATCAAGGTCGCGCAATTTTCCAGCTGAAATTCGCGGCGCGAAAACAGTTTAAACGTAAAAGTGGTAGTTTCATTCGTCCTCACCGACACAGCAGGGTCGATTCCAAAGGACCCGCTTCCAATCTACTCAAAGTATTATTTATCTAGTCCATGGCGAAGTTGTACAGGAATGGAGAAATGGGACATCCCTGTCGAACACCGCTGGTCGTTTCGAATGGACCGAATAGTTCACCGTAATTCCTTGCGCGGCTAAAAGTGTGAGCGTACGTGATTTCAGCAGATTTACGAACTTTTCGGTAAAGAGCACTGAATCAGTCAGTTCCGTTCAGACAACCACTAACCATGTACTGTGTGCAGTGGATTTAGTTGCTACCTCCAAGCGGCGACCTCAGAGAATGAGAATAAAAGAGGACTGAGTATCAGCGAATTGGGCTATTCCACCAACTGAATCGAAGGCGCCTTTCAATTCTAATAAAACCATTATTGTCGGTCGACGGTGTGTGTAAGTGACAGGTTTTAAGTACCTGGCGAAGAGTAAAAATCCAGTCCGTGCATTCTCGACTCAGGCAGAGTCCGGCCTGGTAGTCACCAGCGTTATTCTCGCGGGCCAGTGTCATAAAGCGCAGCAAAATCAAGGCTAATGCCTTGACGAGTACCAGAATTAAACTGATGTCCCGACGATTACTACAACCAGTGAGTATTCTCTTCTTCGAGGCGAGTACAGTCAATTATTTGCTCCATAATAACGGGATACATTCCTTGTTCCAAATGTCACGGAGCAAGATGGTAAGTGTTTTTATCAAGACATCACCGCCCATTCTGAAAAGAACTGGGAGAAGTTCGTCAAGACTGGCTGCCTTTCCACGCCTTAGTAATCGAATGCAAGAATCCACAATCACTTCCGGTGGGGGCTTAAGTGATACCATCCAAGGAGTCACAGTTTTTGACACGAGAGTAACTACACTAGCGTGCGGCCAGCTAAACTGTTCCTTGAAGTATTCGGCCCAACGGTCAAGCCTTTGCTCTTTGCCATGAATGGGCTCTCCATTTCTGCCGCATATCGTTTCACTGACCGGGGTTCGCCATCCATCGGTGTCACGAATAAGTCTGAACAGTCTTTGACTGTTAACTGAAGCAACTGCTATTTCCATTTCTTCAGCTACCTTGATCCACCAATTTTTGCGATCCTTCTTGAGGCATTTCGTAACTTGCCTTTGTAGCTTTATTCGTATCTTATTCATCTCCTTGCAGTTCAAGAGCTGTTGTTTTTACCCCGTTAAACTCAGCGACTCCGGGACACTGGATTAGTCTCCAGTGTCTTTGATGGAAATCGGATTTATGACCGCAGATGAAGCCTGCCGCCAGGTGCATTGACCGTCTGATGCAGGCCCACTGTTCGTCGTAGTTCCTATCTCATGTACTAATTTCTGTTCATAACGGGTGCGAACCTCGGGATGAGACAAACGTTGTACGGCTAACCTGGTCTGCGGTTTGCGCTGATGACCATTCAGTCGGAGAGAAAATCGCATTAAAACTAATGCATGGTCTGTGTACAGGATTTTGGTCCCGTAATTGAGTGACTCGCAGATAAACGAACCCCAAGTCCCAAGACATACAACATTGGCTCGCTTTACTACGTGTACTCAAATTGTGGACGAACCGACCACAGAATCAATACAGTTCAGAAAGGCTTCAAGACGCCCAAGCAACAATAGACAGTAGAAGTTCGAGACAGCAATACAGGAGCGAGTTCAGTAGCTTACGAAATAAGTCCCTATTTATGGGAGCCCTTTGACCAGTCAACGAACAGAAGAGATAATGATTCGAGGTAACATACACACACACACACACACACACACACACACACACACACACACACAAGCGCGAATGAAGAACAAGCAGATTAACGTGGTTATCAGAAAGGGTGGAATCAGCGGGAGGCGGCCAAGTCCAGTTGTTCACACGAATAAGATCGACAAAGGAGGGAGGTTACGTAAACGATAAACTCGAACAGATAAGAACAACTGTTGGACTCGTGAGAATCGGGGTACATCGACACTTGTCATGGAGACAAGACTGAGCAGAGCTGCGTGACGCAATATGACTGAGCAACAATTGTTACGCTGTTGAGGAGGCCGAGAGTATGATCGGCATGGAATTTAACACTGACAATGCATGAAGGGGAACAAAATAGTTTGGTCAATACAAGATAACTTTGGGATAGGAAGCATGGGACCTGAACTGAACCAATTTACCGCAGATCCTTGATTTGGCGAGCTGAATTTCTCTGTCCAAGTTCAATAAATCTTCACAGTCTGACTCTACGTACGTGGACCAGTAGGATCTACAGTTCTAAACAGAGCTGCACCACCAGTAGCTTACTGCGACTGGGCCAATCTGACTCAGAATACCTGTAGCGTTAGAGCAATATGTTGTTGTGCAACGCGAGCTGTGTCGGAAATTTTTACAGGACAGGAATAACTGATTGTTTGCACAAAACTGGAGAAGCCTATCCTCGTTATCTGTACGATGGGTCGTTGAGATATAACGCCCACCTAAACAAGCTTCTGATGCACTAAGTGTACCGACTTGTGGATTAAAATCACCTGCTAGCACTATATTGCTCGAGCCTTTGCTCCTGTTAACGAGGGTGACAAGTTCATCATGGAACTCATCCTTCTAGATGTCACTGCTGTAGTTTGTTGGAGCGTATGTCAAAATTCCAAACAAATCGTGCTTAACACAACTATCCTTTCGAACGTCAACTGACCCCTCGAGCCTTACAGCACACAAACGACTATTAACCGGGTCCCAGTCTAAAAGGGTAGCGTCAGTCTTGCCAGTCGAAACTATTCCTACACTACGTTGGCCCACAGCTCGAGCTACTTCGTCTCCTGGGGTGGGCAGGAAATACCTTGATGAGATACCAGGAGCAGTTATTTGAATAACTGCTCGAATCATGTATACGCGTTTCACTTAAGCGGCAGACATCAATCGCCAGTCCATTGTTAGCGCTGAGCACGCCTGTTGACCGGTCCGCGTGAGTGTAAGCACGGTAAGGGTGCCGAGATTCAGAGACTGGCGGGGCCTGAAAAAGTGTGAGTTAACAGGTTATTTACGACAGTATTTGACAATGAACCGTTACGAGTATCGGGCGTGTTATCAGGAGAGCATTATGGGTGGGTGGAGGAGACGAAGAGAGCCAACTGGGGACAGAAGACAAATCCAGTCCGCTTGAGGCAATGGGCAACGCGGTTCTGACTGTCCTGCACGACGACCGATGCAATATGGATTTTTCTTGTATACGTGCAGTTTATGGGAGATGTTGGACGGATATCACTAGGGGGTCCAGCCGCAAAGCAGGAGAACGATTCGGGTTCTCAACCAAGCCCTTAGTTCTAACAAGAACCCGTCCACAAGGCAGGGGAAGTGGCTGAGTGGCATCCCATCTACTTGGATCAATTATTCTTCTACCGATTTTATCGACTGAGTTGCCAGCTTAAATCGACCCCCAACATGGAGGACCAGGAGACTGCTTCGTCAGTCCACTACCCATTTACCAGATGAGATTGAATCATCGGTCTGAGGTATAAAATCCTGTACAGCCCGTTGGGCCGCTGAGGTGTGCAAGTCACCACACCACGTCAAGGTGCAATCTCACTGCTATTTAATATATATATATATATATATATATATATATATATATATATATATATATAATGATAATGCGCTATTTACTCACTCGATTTGATCGGATTCATCCGGGTTGTTGTCCGAGACCACGGAGGCACCAGTCAGGTTAAAATCATCCTTAGGCAAACAACCTGGCGGCTCAAGCCCCAGATTGAGATAAACATTCAGAAGAGTCAGTCCGAATTTTGAACTGTATCTGCGTATAAAGTGTATAAATAACCACCAATGGGTTCCATACCTTTCCGTGATTTCGGTATGCAAAAATGTTTTCCAATCGGAAGTTCCTGAAACGCACACGCCTAGCCTTTCCAACAGTTCTGCAATCTAAAAGTGAACATGTGGAAAATGACTAAAGAACAACAAAAGAAGCCGTACCCAATCGCTCAATTCCAAATCAGGAATAGATTCCAGTTCTTCATTCGATAAAAGCCTGTTGCACTCCAACATGCATAAAATACGCCACCGAACTCTAGGAAGTAGGAAGTGCACACGATTTTTTACTCACTCTCGTGAAAATCCACATTTTGTTGGGGAACTGTTGTGTTTCTCTGACAAGTCCTTGCAAGATACCATGAACAATGCGCGCAACAGGCCAAGTAGCTGCTTTTGTGGAGGATTTTACAGCAAGTGACGCGTTACCTACTTGATTTTCCTCATGCGATAGCTTTTCGATCAGACCGGGGAAAATGTCCCAGGCAGAAGTCGGCGGCTGATCTCCTCGTAACACGTCACTGAACGCATCCCGTAAACACAGGAAATGCCGTTGCACAGTATCACTTTCATGAATCATGGAACAATCTGTGTGTAAGTAAGTGAGTTGATAGTCATTTTTAGCAAAATTATGGAGAGGATACTTTTCTCTGTTGTTTTACGGTGAAACAGCCGAAGAATGAACCAGGACATGTGTGCGCACAGAACGTTAACAAGCTCAGTGAATGGGTAAACTCCCTAACATCAGTAAATAGCACAAAATGGAATGTGCAAGGAAGTAAACACATGCAAATGCAGTTATCCACGTGGACTTTGGACTTTGAAGTCCCGGGTTTGATTCTTGCTACCGACGGTCACTAACCCACAATACTGCTGAACAACACTTGCACTGTCCTTAACTGTCATTTTGTTCATTCTATTTCCAGCCCTCATAAGTTAATTATTTGTTCAATAGAGCCTACTGAACGGTCCACATCTTGTTTCCTCTTTGTACTGTTGATTTGGTTAATCATATGCCATTCATTTAGTAGCGGCCCCATTGCAAGAATACGATACCTTAACGTACGGTAAATTGTTGTGTGGTCCTACCATTGGCCTAATTTCCGGGTGCTTTCCATCCAAGCCGACATACTTACGGATCAGTTAACTGATACCGACTATTATAACAAACCCACGTACAACACCATGAATTTGCCCAGACCACGAACATCATCATCATCATTATCGTACAGCGTCAAACAGTAGGACAAGCCTCACTGACCACTACCTTTCTCACCATGTTGCACGCTGAATTAGAAAGTATGAATATACAAGATGGACAGGGACTGGACCTACACGGATAGGAAAAGGAAACAACACCTTAACAGCCAACACACGGAATACACAGTCTAACTGTACAAACGCACATCGATCAGTCATTCTGATTCGATAGAAAGTCACAGCACGATCGCCACTGTACGCGGTTCGCTGCCATATCGTTCAATGTCTCCAGCTAACTGGTTGGGGGATCTTTTGGACCCCAACCACGAAGACATGAAGCACCCACTTTTCCTAAGTTTGCTGTACATTTTCTCATTCCTCACTGCCACGTCATCTGTTGACCTCCACGTGGTCTCTTCCACTCCTGGGGAGGAACGGAGAATAGGACACGGTATGGTAGACGTGTGTTTGCCACACGTAACACGTGCCCCGACCAACGAAGTCTACTCACCTGGATACGCTGTGATAGAACATTGTCTGAGCTAGTACCCAATACTCGCAACCATACATCAAAACTGAACGCACTGCGGCACAGTACACACGACCTTTCAACTTCTGCGAAATATCAGGTCGGCGCCGCAAGTACTTCAGTCCAACGTACGTCCCTACGGACGGTTTGCCCCAACCAATCAAACTTTGGTATTAAATCCAAATTACCTAGTGACTCGTTGCCCGCTAAGCGACCCTGCTTGGCCGCACTCGACTGCATGTACTGCTCACGTTCGCGATGATGATGATTCATTTTTTGAATCGTTTGCCTACTCAAGTACGAGTAAATGGGTTTTCTATGTACCATGTACTGCCAGTAACAGCGCTCACAACACAAATGAAGGAAGCAAAATGCTATGTAGACTGTTATTCAAATATATGTAATGAGCCCGTTTCTGAAAAGGTGGATTGTAGGTGAGGATAAAAACAGAGTGAAAACATTCCACAGTCTAGTTAATTTACGGAAGAGGGCGTGAAAAGAACTGCGACGCCTGGGTACAGAGATCTGATATAGGCGGCTGGCCACCTGCATCCGAGGATTGCGATACAGATGGAGGGAATGGGGACAGTCGGTACACGTTAAGACCGACAGAATGGACATAGTGAGATGACTCCGGGGTTGTGTCAGAGACTATATGATCGAATTTAACTAAGGATCGTTGGTTAAGCGGTTTGCTCTCCGCTGGGGTCTGTCAAGGAGAGAAACAGACAAACATCTGTTCCTCGTATGAAGGCAGTATTCAACATCAGTAGCGTCAAATCCATAAGTGCTACTAAAAAATCCTAACATCAGAAAAGAAAAGAACAATTGAAAAAGGACTAACCTGATATTTTAACTCGAGTTTGATTCTGTGCTATATTAACAAGTTGCGTTATACAGAAGCAATCATAGTCTTAGAGTTTGCCGTGAAAACGTCTGCAAGTAATGGTCCTAGACTCGTCAGGTCGACAAAGTCTTCAACAGCATTCCATTTTCATTTCGTATCCGATACTGGCAATTTTCAACTGTGGTTCAAATGACGTGACCCTTCTAAATTAGAACTGAGGAACGGGAAAAGCAAATTCGATGGGATTCAAAGCAACCAAGCGTACCATTTCAATTAAATTTTTTCCCAAAAATGCCCAATATTTCGGTCTTGACTAAACTATGCGACGAACGCTACGGATTTTGTCGCCATCCTAAGAGTTTTTTTAGTATTTTTCATAAGTGCACAAAAAGTAAAATAAGGCACATATAATCACTTAAGGAGATCAATTTTCAACACATACTATTCAACTTATCTAATACAATACAGACCGAATTCGCATACTCCATTCTTTATTTGGTCTTCTGAACAGAACTGCGCCACCGGTAGCTTACGATACATGATCAAACTGACTCAAAGTACCCGTAGAGTTAGAGCACCATGTCGCTGTGCGACGCCAGCTGTGTCGGAAATTGGTGCTAGACAAGAACAGTCGATTGTCTGCACAAAACTGGAGAAGTCTATCCCCGTTATCTGTACACTCAGCAAGTAAAGCACAACACCCACCTAAACAGGCTTCTGACACACTAAGTTTGCCAACTTGTGCAGTGAAGTCACCAGCCAGCACTACAATGTCAAAACCCTTACTGCTGCGAACGAGGGTGGCGAGTTCATCATAGAACTCATCTTTCTGCAAGTCTGAGCTGCAGTCCGTTGGGGCGTACGCCGAGATCACAAACAAATCGTGCTTAACACAACTATCCTTTCGAACGTCAACTGACCCCTCGAGCCTTACAGCACACAAACGACTATTAACCGGGTCCCAGTCTAAAAGGGTAGCGTCAGTCTTGCCAGTCGAAACTATTCCTACACTACGTTGGCCCACAGCTCGAGCTACTTCGTCTCCTGAAGTGGGAAGTAAACACCTCGATGAGATACCAGGAGCAGTTATTTGAATAACACTGCTCGAATCCTGTATAGGCGTTTCACATAAGCAGCAGACATCAATCTTCAGAGAATCCATTGTGAGCGGTAGGCGCGACTGCTGACCGGCTCGCATTGGTGTACGTACGTTGAAGGAGTTGAGATTTAGAGGCTGACCAGGTCCATGTACGTAGAGACAGACCATGCATTAGTTTTAATACGATTATTTCCAGCTTCATGGTCATCGTCGCAAACCGCAAACCCGGGTAGCTGTGCAACGTTTGTGTGATACAGAAGTCCGCACCCGTTACGAGCAAAGGCTAGCACATGAGCTAGGATCTACAACGAGCAGTAATGTAAATCAGCATTGGGCTCATATCAAACAGGCGATGCACTTTGCAGCAGGTTTTGCCTGTGGTCCTAGATCCATTGTCAATCAAAGACACTGGATCTTGCCACAGTCGCTGATTATAATGGAGCAAAAAAGTCAGCTCTCGAACCGTAAGGAGATGAATAAGATGCGGAGAAAGCTACAAAGGCAGTTTACGCAAAGCCTCAAGAAGGATCGCGAAAATTGGTGGGTCAAAGTAGCCGAAGAAATGGAAATAGCAGCTGCTTCAGGTAACAGTCAGAGACTGTTCAAACTTATTCGTGACACCGGTGGACGGCGCATTCAGGTCAGTGAAACGATTTGCGATAGGAATGGAGAACCCATCCATAGCAAACATCAAAGGCTTGACCGTTGGGCCGAATACTTCAAGGAACAGTTTAGCTGGCCGCACGCTAGTGTAGTTACTCTCGTGTCAAAAACTGTGACTCCTTGGATGGTATCACTTAAGCTCCCATCGGAAGTAGAAGTAGAGTCATGCATTCGATCACAAAAGTGAGGGAAAGCGACAGGTCCCGACGAACTTCTCCCAGTTCTTTTCAAACTGGGTGGTGGGGCATTGATAAAATCACTTAGCATCTTGCTCCGTGACATTTGGAACGAGGAGCGGATTCCGTTAATATGGAGTGAGTCGTTGGTTGTTCCCATCTTCAAGAAGGGAATACGCAATGACTGTAGTAACCATCGTGGGATTAGCTTAATTCCGATAGTCAACAAAGTATTAGCCTCAGTTCTATTGCACCGTCTTACACTCGCTCGCGAGGAATGCCCGCGAACAGCAGCCTAGATTCCGCCCAGGTCGAGGATGCATCGACTAGATTTTACTCTTCGCCGACTACTTGAAACACGCCACACGCACCGTCGACCAACAATAATGATTTTCTTAGACTTGAAAGGCGCCTTCGATTCAGCTGATCGAACAGCGTTTTTCAAAGCTCTTCATCGAAAAGGTATGCCCCAGAAGTTCGTGAACCTACTGAGATCATTGTATTCTCATAAATCTGGTCGCGTAGTCCATTCGAAACGACCAGTGGTGTTTGACAGGGATGTCCCATGTCTCCATTCCTGTTCAACTTCGGCATGGACGAAATAATGGACAGTGCACTGCAAAATCTTCAGGATGTGAGCATCGAACTAGGAAACAGTGGAAAGCTGTGTGACCCAGATTACGCAGACGACGTTGTCTGTTTGTTCGAATCCACGGAACATGCTCAATGTGCACTAGATAGACTCTCAAGAGCTGTAGCTCCATTCGGCATGCGCTTTGCACCTTCAAAGTGTAAAGTGGTGTTACAAGACTGGACGTCAACGATTCCGAGCTTGATGCTCGATGGGGAGGTGCTGTCAGCTGTCGACCGTTTCACCTACCTCGGCAGCAATGTGACGACGGATGGGAGCACTGTAGTAGAGGTGGGCACGCGTATATTCAAGGCTCGAGCGGCGTACGCTGGACTGAAGCACTTGTGGCGTCGATCTTATATTTCACTGAATATGAAAGGTCGTGTGTACTGTGCCGCAATGCGTCCAGTTTTGTTGTATGGTTGCGAAACGTAGAGTCCGCGTGCTGAAGATATTCGTCGTCTTGAGGTTTTCGACCACCCATGTTTACGTAGTATCGCTAAGATTGGGTGGAGTAGCCGAGTAGGTAATGATGAGGTCAGAAAGCGAGTATTGGGTAATAATTCGGAGAACGTTTTGTCAAAGCGTATCCAACTTAGTAGACTTCGTTGGTCGGGGCACGTGTTACGTATGGCAAACACACGTCTACCATACCGTGTCCTATTCTCCGTTCCTCCTCAGGAGTGGATAAAACCACGTGGAGGTCAACGGATGAAGTGGCAGTGAGGAATGAGAAAATGTACAGCAAACTTAGGAAAAGTGGGTGCTCCACGTTCTCGTGGTTGGGGTCCAAAAGATCCCCCAACCAGTTAGCTGGAGACATTGAGCGATATGGCAGCGAATCGCGTACAGTGGCGATCGTGCTGTGACTTTCTATCGAATCAGAATGACTGATCGATGTGCGTTTGTACAGTTAGACTGTGTATTCCGTGTGTTGGCTGTTAAGGTGTTGTTTCCTTTTCCTATCCGTGTAGGTCCAGTCCCTGTCCATCTTGTATATTCATACTTTCTAATTCAGCGTGCAACATGGTGAGAAAGGTAGTGGTCAGTGAGGCTTGTCCTACTGTTTAACGCTGTACGATGATGACGACGAAAGGCCTAGGATGTAAGGTTTTGTTCAACTGAAAATTTGACGCCCACTTCAATGAGAACAGGAACATTGCATAAAAATCCATAGATGAGAAGCGAACGATAACAGCAAATTACGTAACATGCAGTCAGAGAGTGCATTCAGGGTATGTGCAGTTAAAAGAAGAGGTTATGTTCGTATGAAAGTACACTGCCAGGTTTACTGTTGGTGGCTTCCAGTCACCACATTGTCCGTTTACGTGGCCCAGCATATGAAGTCGACTATCGGGCCTTTGCCTCAAACTTTTCGCTCAAAGATGCACCCTTGGTCTTTTCCCACTCATATGCGGCCTAGAAGACAGCAGGAATCTGTGGCATCCGAAGATGCTTCAAACCTCCGGGGCATCATGATAGCATCGCCTCTGAGATCATTGAAACTTCATCAATTTAATTGAAGCTGGATTCACAACCATCCGAAGTATAATCTCGACGACGATGGTCTCAACTACTATTTGCTTGGGCTCGCCTGTCGAGTGTATTAACAGGAGAAATATTGGTATCAAGTGGCGACTAAGGACTGGAAAGATGCCTTAGGACACAACAGACCCTCAGTCAGAGGTGCCAACCCTGTGAGAAATACCCGCCCCTTCGTCTTTGCTAATACCAGCCGCCTGTGGCGTGGTTTGGTTCTAAAATGCACAAAAATGGTTGTAGGGAGTAAAGCACAATCGGCATTCGATATTTGCTACCTTCACTGCATTGTTTTAGTACAGTAAGTTTCGACGGTGTTAGGGAATAAACGTCACTCCGTAAATAAAATAAGGCCGCATGTTCTGTAACAGACTGCATTGAAGAACGTAACCATAACGTTGACCGGAAAGCGTGGCACGTGGAAGGCATACAACCTCAATCAATGGGTTCGTTCGTATAAAAAGTTAGGCTTCCCTGCAGTTCTAAAAATTCGCATGACGGATCGTCAGACATTGTCTAAGCCGTGAAGTCGCCAGTTGACTGGTAAAAACGCGACTAACGTAGGCCAGTTAGTAAAAACCTTTTGGGCCTATGTGGTTACCCAATGAATGTGACGGTTAAAGAGCTCTTCAAAGTGACATACCTCATCTGGTTATGAAGACTAGCCTAAAACTGTGCCGCCTGAGGTGCGGCAACCACGGAGAGTGCAAAGGGACTGGTCTCGTTGGTATTTTCCCACCAACCAACATGTTTTTATCCTGGTCAGTCAATGATCATTTTATGCTCCCAGGACGGGCCAGAATGTCTAAGTCAACGGATCATTTGTATTTACATCTATAGGACCTTTTCCTTGCATTTTTATTGTTTATCTTAGCAGTATTTGTAGACGGAATGATACAGTAAAGCAGCAAACCGATAAAGCAATGCCACGATAAGGCAGGTCAATTTTTGATGGAACTGGATCAAACAGAATCACTCGTAGAGCACCAGTCACTCTCATCCCGATAAAAAGAGACATGACTAAAAACAACAAAGCCCCATAAAGCACGCTACTGTAACCCTTTGGAAAAACGCTTTGGATATGGTCAAAACACCAGTATCTTAAAAGACATTCACGCCGTCATGTTCAGTTGGTATTTTTCTGCCTATCTTGGTTTTATTACAAGTGTTCTTCGCGAGTCTCCACTTTACTTTTTACAGCTCCTAACGATTAGCGGTATGTTGATAACGCCTACATCCTAGGCTTACCATCTGTCAATCTCAACCTTACGGTTTTTATATGCATATGCATATCAATTAACTTGAAACACAATGAAATACCATCCACGACGTAAACGATTCGACGTGGATTTAAACTCAACTACTTCTTCGAAAATTCGGCGACACCAAGTCTACACATTCGAAAGATTTCTCCCCAAAGTCGACGTACGCGACTCCCAAAAAGCCGAACTTGTGAAACCACTTCTCTTCGACCTTATACGATGCCATACTAGTGTACTTCATACGTCGATGTCACTCAAACCCAAGAAAAATTGTTTACCGAATCACCCAATAAAGTATTCGCGCGCTATCTACTCGGAACGTGCAAACAGTAAACAGATCATGATTTTATTCAATCCTTTCAGATTCTGAAGTCCACAGCTAAAGATTGTAGTTTCCAGATCATTACGGTTGACTAAAATTACAATTCAGTTCCGCTTAGTTCAGGCAACTATGATCCATGCATTGTGTGCGATGGCTTTAGTTGCTATCTCCTGCGGGCAACCTCAACCGGGAACAATTAGAAAGAACATGAATACGAAACGAGCAATAAAAGAACCAGAAACAATAATATCAAGTGGATAAAGAAAGTCTGTGAATACAAGAGCGCCACTGATCACGACATCTGGTCATTCCCTCTAACATATTTAACCACTGAGTGGGAGGGTCTCTTGGACCCCACCCAGAAAGTTTACCATGCGCTACATGGCCAAGTGCATTGGTTGGGCTCTCCATCCCTCTCTTCCTGTCGGGGGACATGCGCAACACATGTCCCGACCATCTTAGCCTGATGAACTTTACTGCTTCATCCAATGATTTTGTTCGTGAACCTAAGACTCTTCGCCGAACCTCGGCATTGCTGATACGACATTCTCGCCAAATTCCAGCAATGCTATGAACACACTGGTGTTCAAATATCGACGACCTTCGTACATACTCCACTCGCAGTGGCCATGTCTCCGAATCATTCAGAAGCACTGGTCTGACTGCCGCCGCGTGCACTCGACCCTAGATAGATAAACAAATGTCATGTAGACTAACAGATGATTCACCCTGGCGAATGCTAAAAGAGCCTTCTGTGCGGGCAAAGACACCGCATCCGATATCCAACCACCGCGTCTACAGTTCCTCCAGTAACTGAAAGCTTCTGTGTTGGATCAACCCAGTTCTACTAAAGTAACTTGCACTTTGAAGGTGCACACCGAAAATTACAACGCAGTAACTCAAGCTGTCTAGAAGAGAATACAACTTACCCGGATCTTCGCTTAAAACTATAGTTTTAAGCGAAGATCCGGGTAATATATTTCGCCGGTGTAATCAAGGTCTGAAACCTTACAACCCGAGAAATGCTCGATACCACTATACCCGCATGACAAAAAGACGGTGGTGGCATATGCCACCAAACTGAAATGAATCGAAATATATTCAAAAGCATCGTATCCCGAGAAGGCAAAGATTTATCTTTTGGTTCGTGGACCCACGAGATGCTGCTCCTTTAGTGTAGTTGATCATAAATCCGCACTGAAACTACCAGGGATTTACGAGGTCAACCTATTTTCATAAAATATTTTTGAAAAATCTCAAGGATCGCGCAAATCACAAGCACACGAACATACCGCGCAGCGACCCAAGGTCATATTCAGTTCAGTTCAGTTCAGTTCAGTTCAGTCTGCACAGGACAGGTAATGGCCACGGCCAATCGAGCGTCCAGAATTCCTTCGATGGTATGCACACCAGTTATGCACCCACCACTGCCGAGTGTATTTCGTCGAATCCCCGCTAAAAATGAGAGGGAAACGGAAAACCTCATAGCACATCAACTGCGAGAGACATTATGCATCGTGAGCGTTCACTGATACAGTATGCAATCAGGGAAAAAGTCTGCTAAAACATGCTTCAGAAGGACCACAGTGCTACCCGTCATCCATCTAGTTGATATTCTTAAGGCTCACTACAAGGAAAGATCTCGTACCACTTGCGATCAAGGGCACATTTGAAGGATTGGACTGTCTGCAGATCTGCCATTTCACCAGGCAGACCGTTCCAACTGTTCACAACCCTGTTGCTGAAGAAGTGCGATCTAGCCATCAACCTAGATCGGGCTTTTATCAAATTCTTTTCGTGTCCCCTTGTTCTGGAGTCTACGGCCAATTGGAATAGACTATCTGGTCTGAGGCCAGAAAAGCCTTTAATTACCTTGAACGATTCTATGAGATCTCCTCGACTTCTCCTCCTTTCCAACGAGAAGAGATTCAGGTCACAGAGTCTCTGCTCGTAAGTCTTACCCCTCTGCCCTTCAACCATCCGCGTGGCGAGACGTTGGACTTTCTCTAGGCAGGTGGAGTCCTCTTTGTAGAAGGGTGAGCTAGCCTGCACGCTACCTTCTAAGTGAGGTCGTACTATGGCCATGTAGATAGGTACGAATACCTCCGGCTACCGGCAAAACAAAGCTGATCGCAGTCTAAAGAGCTCCCCACGAGCCTTTTGCGCAGCAGCTTGGCACTGCTCCGACCATTTGAAGTCACTGTTCATGATTACCCCAAGGTCTTTAACCGTACTGACTGCCTCTATGGTAAGCAAACCTTGACCATGAGCGACAGTTAGGCTTTCTTTTGCCCTTGACAACAAATGGCTTTTTTCAGCGTTCAGAGGTAAGTCCCATTTGTATGCCCAGTCCAGGAAGGTACTATTTCCCTGCCCAGGTCTGCCCTACCCTCAGATCCAACAATCTTCACGTCACCCACAAAAATAAAGCTGGGCGATTGAAGAGCGGATGCCAGGCCATTAATAAATAACAAGAATAGGACCGGGCCTAGGACGGATCCCTAACGTGCACCACTGGTGACGTTCACCGAACTGGAGCACCTGTCTCCCACTTTGACGTAAATCGTCCTGTGGGAGAGGAAGTCCTACAGCCACCCAAATACTGGCCCACCTATCCCGAAAGTCTCCATCTTGCATAGCAAAAGACGATGATTAACGGAGTCGAACGCCTTGCTAAAGTCGAGGTAACATACCTCAACATGCTTACCTTCGTCCAGTCGTCGAGTTACTTCATCTAAGAAGCACAGGAGATTGGTCAGGCAAGATCTATTTTTCAGGAATCCATGCTGCGCCGGGCTTAGCATGGAGTGCTGTAGTAAGTGCTGGCAGATATGGGCACGGATGATCTTCTCGAGAACTTTACAGAGAATGCTAGTTAGGCTTACCGGCCTGTAGTTCTGCACATCCGACTTAGGCCCACTCTTATGTATTGCCACGACTGCCGCGACTTTCCAGTCCTGAGGCAGCTTTCCCTGGTCCAACGTGGATCTATACAATCTGCATACCGATGGAGCTATGATATCCGCCAACGGCTTGATGATAGCTGGATGAATGCCATCTGGGCCCGCTGACTTGTGGCTGTTTAACTCCTGTAGGTACTTACGCACGCATTCCTCTGAAAGATCTAGCTCGTTTAACTGAGGAGGATGTATCAGCGCCAGATCTACTAGTACCCCACTATCTATCCTATGTACACTACCAAAGTATTCCCCCAGGGCGTCTGCTTTGCCCTGGTAATATTCGTATGAACCACCTATTTTTTCTGTTCAGTTCAATTTGCACAGGACAGGTAATGGCCACGGCCACTCGAGCTTCCTGACTTCCTTCAGTAGTATGCACACCAGTTATGCGCCCACCACTGCCGTGTGTATTTGGCCGAGTCTTCGCTAAGAATAAGAGGGAAACGGAAGGCCTCATAGCACATCAACTGCGAGAGACGTTATGCATCGTGAGTGTCCATTGAGACAATATGCAATGAGCGGAAAGGTATATTAAAACACTCCAGAAGGACCACAGTGCTACCCGTCATCCATCTAGTTGATAAACGCAAGGCTCACTACAAGGAAATACCTCGTACCACTTGCGATCAAGGGCACCTTTGAAGGATTAGACGATCTGCAGATCTATCATTCCACCAGGCAGACCGTTCCAACTAATCACGACCCTGTCGTTGAAGAAATGCGATCTAGCCATCAACCTAGCTCGGGCTTTTATCAGCTTCTTTTCATGTCCCCTTGTTCTGGAATCTAAAGCCACTTGGAATAGACTATCTGGTCTAAGGCCAGAAAAGCCTTTAATTACCTTGAACTTTTCTGTGAGATCCCCTTGAATTCTCCTCCTTTCCAACGATAAGAGATTCAGGTCACAGAGTCTCTGCTCGTAAGTCTTACCCCTCTGCCCTTCAACCATCCGCGTGGCGAGACGTTGGACTTTCTCTAGGCAGGTGGAGTCCTCTTTGTAGAAGGGTGAGCTAGCCTGCACGCTACCTTCTAAGTGAGGTCGTACTATGGCCATGTAGATAGGTACGAATACCTCCGGCTACCGGCAAAACAAAGCTGATCGCAGTCTAAAGAGCTCCCCACGAGCCTTTTGCGCAGCAGCTTGGCACTGCTCCGACCATTTGAAGTCACTGTTCATGATTACCCCAAGGTCTTTAACCGTACTGACTGCCTCTATGGTAAGCAAACCTTGACCATGAGCGACAGTTAGGCTTTCTTTTGCCCTTGACAACAAATGGCTTTTTTCAGCGTTCAGAGGTAAGTCCCATTTGTATGCCCAGTCCAGGAAGGTACTATTTCCCTGCCCAGGTCTGCCCTACCCTCAGATCCAACAATCTTCACGTCACCCACAAAAATAAAGCTGGGCGATTGAAGAGCGGATGCCAGGCCATTAATAAATAACAAGAATAGGACCGGGCCTAGGACGGATCCCTAACGTGCACCACTGGTGACGTTCACCGAACTGGAGCACCTGTCTCCCACTTTGACGTAAATCGTCCTGTGGGAGAGGAAGTCCTACAGCCACCCAAATACTGGCCCACCTATCCCGAAAGTCTCCATCTTGCATAGCAAAAGACGATGATTAACGGAGTCGAACGCCTTGCTAAAGTCGAGGTAACATACCTCAACATGCTTACCTTCGTCCAGTCGTCGAGTTACTTCATCTAAGAAGCACAGGAGATTGGTCAGGCAAGATCTATTTTTCAGGAATCCATGCTGCGCCGGGCTTAGCATGGAGTGCTGTAGTAAGTGCTGGCAGATATGGGCACGGATGATCTTCTCGAGAACTTTACAGAGAATGCTAGTTAGGCTTACCGGCCTGTAGTTCTGCACATCCGACTTAGGCCCACTCTTATGTATTGCCACGACTGCCGCGACTTTCCAGTCCTGAGGCAGCTTTCCCTGGTCCAACGTGGATCTATACAATCTGCATACCGATGGAGCTATGATATCCGCCAACGGCTTGATGATAGCTGGATGAATGCCATCTGGGCCCGCTGACTTGTGGCTGTTTAACTCCTGTAGGTACTTACGCACGCATTCCTCTGAAAGATCTAGCTCGTTTAACTGAGGAGGATGTATCAGCGCCAGATCTACTAGTACCCCACTATCTATCCTATGTACACTACCAAAGTATTCCCCCAGGGCGTCTGCTTTGCCCTGGTAATATTCGTATGAACCACCTATTTTTTCTGTTCAGTTCAATTTGCACAGGACAGGTAATGGCCACGGCCACTCGAGCTTCCTGACTTCCTTCAGTAGTATGCACACCAGTTATGCGCCCACCACTGCCGTGTGTATTTGGCCGAGTCTTCGCTAAGAATAAGAGGGAAACGGAAGGCCTCATAGCACATCAACTGCGAGAGACGTTATGCATCGTGAGTGTCCATTGAGACAATATGCAATGAGCGGAAAGGTATATTAAAACACTCCAGAAGGACCACAGTGCTACCCGTCATCCATCTAGTTGATAAACGCAAGGCTCACTACAAGGAAATACCTCGTACCACTTGCGATCAAGGGCACCTTTGAAGGATTAGACGATCTGCAGATCTATCATTCCACCAGGCAGACCGTTCCAACTAATCACGACCCTGTCGTTGAAGAAATGCGATCTAACCATCAACCTAGCTCGGGCTTTTATCAGCTTCTTTTCATGTCCCCTTGTTCTGGAATCTAAAGCCACTTGGAATAGACTATCTGGTCTAAGGCCAGAAAAGCCTTTAATTACCTTGAACTTTTCTGTGAGATCCCCTTGAATTCTCCTCCTTTCCAACGATAAGAGATTCAGGTCACAATGTCTCTGCGCATACGTCTTATCCTTCTGCCCTTCAACCATTCGCGTGGCGAGACTTTGGACTTTCTCTAGGCAGGTGGAGTCCTCTTTGTAGAAGGGTGAGCTAGCCTGCACGCTACCTTCTAAGTGAGGTCGTACTATGGCCATGTAGATAGGTACGAATACCTCCGGCTACCGGCAAAACAAAGCTGATCGCAGTCTAAAGAGCTCCCCACGAGCCTTTTGCGCAGCAGCTTGGCACTGCTCCGACCATTTGAAGTCACTGTTCATGATTACCCCAAGGTCTTTAACCGTACTGACTGCCTCTATGGTAAGCAAACCTTGACCATGAGCGACAGTTAGGCTTTCTTTTGCCCTTGACAACAAATGGCTTTTTTCAGCGTTCAGAGGTAAGTCCCATTTGTATGCCCAGTCCAGGAAGGTACTATTTCCCTGCCCAGGTCTGCCCTACCCTCAGATCCAACAATCTTCACGTCACCCACAAAAATAAAGCTGGGCGATTGAAGAGCGGATGCCAGGCCATTAATAAATAACAAGAATAGGACCGGGCCTAGGACGGATCCCTAACGTGCACCACTGGTGACGTTCACCGAACTGGAGCACCTGTCTCCCACTTTGACGTAAATCGTCCTGTGGGAGAGGAAGTCCTACAGCCACCCAAATACTGGCCCACCTATCCCGAAAGTCTCCATCTTGCATAGCAAAAGACGATGATTAACGGAGTCGAACGCCTTGCTAAAGTCGAGGTAACATACCTCAACATGCTTACCTTCGTCCAGTCGTCGAGTTACTTCATCTAAGAAGCACAGGAGATTGGTCAGGCAAGATCTATTTTTCAGGAATCCATGCTGCGCCGGGCTTAGCATGGAGTGCTGTAGTAAGTGCTGGCAGATATGGGCACGGATGATCTTCTCGAGAACTTTACAGAGAATGCTAGTTAGGCTTACCGGCCTGTAGTTCTGCACATCCGACTTAGGCCCACTCTTATGTATTGCCACGACTGCCGCGACTTTCCAGTCCTGAGGCAGCTTTCCCTGGTCCAACGTGGATCTATACAATCTGCATACCGATGGAGCTATGATATCCGCCAACGGCTTGATGATAGCTGGATGAATGCCATCTGGGCCCGCTGACTTGTGGCTGTTTAACTCCTGTAGGTACTTACGCACGCATTCCTCTGAAAGATCTAGCTCGTTTAACTGAGGAGGATGTATCAGCGCCAGATCTACTAGTACCCCACTATCTATCCTATGTACACCACCAAAGCATTCGCCCAGGATGTCTGCTTTGCTCTGGTCATCAGTGACAATGCCGTGGTCTCTAGTGCATAGCGGACCTACGGCATTTCTTGTTGAGCTTTTAGACTGTACACAACTGCAGAAATTTTTCGGCTGTTGTCTTACGGACCGGGCCAGTTTGAGCTCAAATTCCCGCCCGGGGGATCTCAGAAGGCTTACAGTCTCGTTTCTCAGTTTTATATAGAGGTTCCAGGCTAGCTGAATGCCGGAAGCTTTGTACTAGTTTCAGCTGCGGTTTCTACGTCTCATGGCCTTTGCTATTGCAGCCTTCCACCACATGGGTGTGTCCTCCCCATTCCTTCGTCTTAAGGGCACGAAATCTTACTGTGAGGCAATAAGAGTGTAACGACCGGTCGTGGAAAATACCCCTAAAACCTTTGCGACTCAGTGTTTTTCTCAACATCACTCATTTGCTTACACTATTGACATGTCTTTATGAACTGTTTGTTTTTATGGGCCAATTGTTGTTTGTTCGCGCCCAGAGCGCTACTTTGTCATATCCTTGTTCTGGACCTGCGTGATGCACGTGCTCCTTGCACTGCCCAAACGTGTGTTGCACAGGGATCCCTTTATGGCCTGCTGACCCTCCTCGGCAGTAGCCCCTTCTGTCGCGTCCCAGGTCAAACCCATCGCCCTATTACGAAGCCTATCTATGTCCATGCTACCGAAATGCCTGACCAGCCTTGAGGATACCTTGGGTCGCCGCTTGCATGGTACGATTTTGACGCACACGTAATCACTCTTGCCCAACGGTGCCCAATAATGCAGTCCAGACAATCGTTGGGGAAGTTCGTTATTACTAGATCCAGCAAGGATGGAACGCATCCAGCCCTGTATCTGGCATTTCCCCTAATATGCCGGTGCAACGCATTGGCATACTGCCATTCTAAGTAGGTTTGCTCCTCTGATCCCGGCATACAGACCTCAGCCGCCCAGTCGAGGTGCTGAAGATTGATGTCACCCTCTATGAGGGTCTTTAGTGCGTCCTTAACTAGTTCAGTCAAAGTCCGCAGTAAACATACGTCCCCTTCGTGGTTAGTGCTTGGTGCCCTGTAGACACAGACAACGTTACACCCTTCTGCCTGGAAGGATGGTCGTAAAGGCGCATAACTGGATATTGCGAGTGCACACCTTGGTCTGAGACTCAAGGTGGTTTGTAACTGACCTAACGAGGATGGCTACTCCTTCACCAGGGCGACCCTGTTCTCGATCCTGCCTATAGAATGCAAAACCGTCACTTACTAGGCCTGGCACACGGTTTTCTTCAGAAAGCCACTTTTCCGCGACGGCAACTGTTGACACTTTCTGCTTGTCAGCGGTTTTGGCGAGTTCCGCCCGTTTTTTTCTTATACTACACGCGTTTGCCCCGTTGCCTAGGTGTTTTTTGTTATTCACTCCCGTCTGTTTCTCATGTGCAACGCCTGAGATGATGGCAAGTTTTTTGCTTCGAATGTCCCCACGCCGTCCTTCAGTTCAGCTTAGTTCAGTTCAGTTTAGTTTCCACAGGACAGGTAATGGCCACGGCCATTTGAGCTTCCGGAATCCCTTCAGTGGTATGCAATCCAGTTATGCACTCACCACTGCCGAGTGTATTTGTCCGAATCCCCGCAAAAAGTGAGAGGGAAACGGAAAACCTCATCGCACAACAACTGCGAGGGACATCATGCATCGCGAGCGTTCACTGAGACAGTATGCAATGAGCGAAAAGGTATGTTAAAACACTCCAGGATGACCGGTGCTCCCGGTCGTCCATCTAGCTAGCGTACTCCAAGCTCACTACAAGGAAATATCTCGTACCACTTGCGATCTAGGGCACCTTTGAAGGATTAGACGGTGTGCAGATCTATCACTCCTGATCACGTAATATCACAGGACTTACTGCTTTGGCCAGTGTACTTCCGGATTCTTGCGCCCTAGGGCTGCAATTTTCACGAGGTGCTTCGACTGCCAGGTGGTCCGGATGTTGTGACTGTTGAGTAGTAGACTCCAAGGAAGAGAGCGAATAGCAGGTTCGCTCTCTTTGCGTCTTGGATTCCAAGTCCCTATTTTCAAATTTACACCGTCCGTTTATTGCAATAACGCATAGTTTATGGCTACCTGGTACCCAGCTATGTAACTCAATTTTATGTTCCTCTTTTCTTCTATTCTTTTTTCCTCTTTTCTCCATCGTTTCTCGTAACGACAGTTGCTCATATCGATTTTCAGTCCTCCCCATGTAAAACCCCCAGGTACCGTTCTCCCTTACTTTGCTCAGCCAGCCGCTTCATCTAACCTTGACCTTCAAGTTCAACGGGCCTATATTTGAATCCATCTCTGGGTTCACTTAACCCCCCCCCACATTACTCCCTGGTGTGCATACGTTTATCCCCTTCTCATATCTCCTCCTTTTCTTCCTATACCCCTTTGTGTTATGTATTTCCATATTTTTCATGAGTTTTGTCGCTTGCGAAAATTTGATCATGCGTAAGGCATGCCTCGGGCTTCTCCGAAATGGACTATTATTATTATTATTATTATTATTATTATTATTATAAGAACCGGCAGTCGCTTTGGACAGATAGGTTAACTACTCTACCTTGCTGCTACGCTTACCCTCGAGGATCCTCCGTGTGACGGGAAGCCGATGTGTGCTGTCTTAGGGACGAAAAAGGGAGTGGAAAATAGAGGGATAGCCTGAGAGAGAGAACTTTGACTCGCATCAGAAGTCAGTCTTCCGCAGTTAGGGTACCTTTTAACTGGAATAGGTCGGTTATTGATGCGTTAAGCGCCAGCACAGCGTCGGAGTTAAAAGGGGGATTGGATAAGGTGTGTATGACTGTGTTTGGAGAAATATGACCAGGAGCCCGTTTCCGTTTATTTTGTAGACAACTGACTAGCCCCTTTCACTTCAACCCCCCAGGAACCCTTACCTGGTGCCTACCACCTCTTACTATACCATCCTCATTACCGGGGGAAATTGACCCTGAGGTATACGTGACTAACGGCTATGGGCCGAAAAGTTGTTGAAGAGAAAAGGGGCTGGAGAGTTAACCCGAACCCTCACTGATTGTAGCCAAGTATTGGAGAAACGTCGTACCTTCCAGTTATCGAAGCGCCGGGGGATCCAAGGAGCTCACCACTGCAAGAATCTGGACATTCAGGCATCCGGCCGTCAAGTCCTGGAACCGAATTGGATTGAGCTAAATTGAGAATATGTCCGTTCGGCTCGTCGCAGTCCGGGAAAGCTTCATCCCAGTAGTCATCAAGTCGTCACTGAAACATGAAGACTCCATTTGCTGCTACTATGTGAGGTGAAAGTTTGTTCCACGGCTTCATAAAGTAGAGAGAGAAAACTGTGCTCTATTGCTTCTGTAGCGGCCCAGAGGTGACTGAGCTTGAATGTGTAAACTCACGACCAAAATGTACCGTAGACAAACATAACCAACTACCACCTAGCTCCAGGCAGTTTGTGTGTTGTTCGATGCAACAGGGCTGTGCTTCGTTGTTGCCGGTTTGCAGTAAGGATAATAGGTTTCCTGCAACAGATAAACAGTTTTGACTGCCCTGTCTGCGGGCGGTTGGGCCTTTGGCTCCCTTAGCTAGTATCGCTTCAGGCGGCACTCCTGAACAAAAACGCGAACAAAATCGTTTCAACACAAAGCTTCCTTTACGTATTCCACCTACTTTTGCCGTCTTTTGCACGCGCCGGAACATTTGGTTTGTTGCTCATCCCATAGACCATCGTCGGAATCTAGTTGGTACCCGGTATCCGGGGCACTAAACTTCTGATGGCCCTGGGTTTCATCAATTTGTGTTCATGTCCCCTGGGGGTCGGGTCGGTACTAGGCACTAATAGCAGCCCGTCGGTTTCGGATAACCGGAGGAGGTGTGTGAACATCTCGATCAGATCTCCCCTTAGGCTCCTCCTGTTGAGCGAGAACAGGTCCAATGTTTTGAGGCTTTTTCCGCGTATCTTGTTCCGCAACCCAGCGATCATCCTAGCAACCTCTTTGGAAGTCTTCCGACGGCTGTTCATCCCTGACTAGTTTCGGAGCCCAGTCCTGAATGCTGTATTTTAGAGGGGGGGGGGTTACAAGCGTTTTGTGAAGTGGCAATATTGTTCTGGCCCCGCAGGACCTGACATTACGACACAGTCTAAACGTGGGCCTATTTCGTCTTGCTTCCCTCTCAAGGCACTGCTGGGTGGGCTTAATAGTTTCGTGCACTTGAATGCCAGGATCTTTTATGAACCCAGCAAGCTGGACTGCCCCGAGTGGCCCTTCCTGGAAGTGCCGGGGCTCTTCCACTCCCCTCCTTGGTGCAGCAGTCTGCACTTACCTCTGTATCAAGGGAGCTCCCATGCTCCGGTTCACTCTTGTACTCTTATCAAGTCTTCCCGCACCCATTTCGAAGATAGTTCCCCCGCAATCTTAAGATCAACAGCGGGCCTGATGAGAATACATCTCAGGACACCTCACCGCGTACACCAGATCACTCATATGCATCAAGAACCACAGGGCCAAGCACCAACCCCTGCGGCACCCCGCTGCATGCCCTTGCTGCGCTGGACATCGCATTCTCAGCCCGAACTTGGAACGTCCTACCAGCGAGGAATGCTCTAACGCAGTTCGGCTTCCCTTGTGAAGTCCTCATCTTCTGCACATTTTGCACCAGCAGCCCATGGTTCACCGGGTCGAAGGCTTTCCGGAACCCCAGGAAACATACTTCGACACGATCTTCCCCCCACAAATCAGCGCTGCTTCACTGTGATTATCTTGTGGAGTCCAGTATGCCTTGTGGTCGTATCTCTGGCCACGCTCTCAAGTACTTTTGTTATCCTCGGCAGCAGGCTAACGAGCCCGTAGTTAGGTGCAGCTTCGCTCTTGCCTCCCTTGTGGATGATAACCACTTTGGCTTTTAGCCGGTCAGAAGACAACGTGGCCGAGGCCGGTGACCTGACGAACAAAAGCGCTAGCACCCCGGGCACTGTGTTTTGCCAGCGGAAGTAGGATGGTGGGGGTGAACCTCGTCTGGCCCAGCCGCCTCAATTCACCTTAACCAACTGATAGCCGGTTCCACCTCTACTGGTCCTTTAACAAGCTCCTCCATTTAAGGAACGCTATAGTTCAGCTGAGCGTGCACAGGAAAGGCAAGGGCCACGGTCAATCTGGTCTCAAGAATAACCCCGGTCGTATGCTCGCTAGATGGACGTCAACCGCGGCACGGTTTATTTTGCCAAATGCCCTCTAGAAATAAGTGAGGAAAATAAAACGTCATCACACATAAACAGCGACAGACATTATACATCGCGAGCTTTCCCCGAGTCATTATGCAACAAATGGAAACTTGCAAAGACGAATTTCATCAGAAGGACCTAGTGTTCACACCTATCCGTCTGGCGACGTGCTAAGAGCTCACGGTCAGAAATGGTCTCGTTCTGCTTACGATCTGGCGCCCCCTTGGATGCATGTGCGGCCTTTAGCTCTACTACTTCTTCTTGCAGTCCATTGCAGTGGTTAGCCACCCTAGTGCTAAGGAAGTGGTATCTAGCTATCAACCTGAATCGAAATTTCGCCAGCCTCACCCCGTGACCTCTTGTTTGGGAGTCTGGCGCGATATGGAATAGACTCTCCGGTCTAGGCCCAGAAAAGCCCTCCAACAACTTCAATGCCACTACTAGACCCCCTCGAAGTCTCCTCCTTTCCATTAAGAGAGAGCAGATATCACGGGGTCTTTGTTCGTATGTCTTACCCCTCTGTTCTTCAACCGTTTGCGTCGTGCGACGTTGAAGTTGGGGCGCGGTAAAGCTCCCTAGGCTATAAGAAGTTAGTCTTTTTAAAATATCTTACTGCCCACAGTGACGAACTGCGTGATTACTATTAGATGGCTAGATCAAAGCCAAGTACTTCGTGATCACCCTTCTTACTGGGCAGAACTGGTAGATGGATTCCGCTATAGTGTGCTCGAAGCAGTGCCTTTCATGGGGGTTGCGAGTGCATGACCTGCAAACACAAGGAAAACTCGGTGAGCTGGAGCCCAGTAAAAGCAGAAGCGAGCGTCAACGCCTATACCGATATGGGTGGACGTGGTGATCTGTCGGAGAGCCTTGCGCAAACTGATGCAGCTCGTTTGTGGTGACAAAACCAAACAGTGGGGGTGTTTCTCCGTGGTGAAACCTAGTTAGACTGGAGAAGTGTTGCTCCCAGGACATCTGAGGGAGTACGTCTGATATCTGGGCACCGAACACTGAGTCTGTGGAGAGGTGGCTGGGTCGGTTTCCCGAGGGAGCACTGAAGTCCCCGATTATCAAACGTGGGTGACTAGGTGGGCATTCTTTAGCCCAGTTATCTGTTTAGGGAGTGCTCCCGAGCCTTCCTGTTGGCGCCGCGGTGGTCGGTACGCTACTTCCACTGCTAGAGTTTCTTTACTACCCGGTCTTTCACCTAGGTTCGTTCGGTAGGGAGGATCGGTATCAAAGAGATGATGAGTGCCGGAGATGGCATTTCTTTTACGCAGGGTAAAACAGCACCGGCTCGCGGTTTTTCACAGCCCATTCAGATCACTTGATATCCGTCGACATTCACTTATCCGTCCCAGTCACGGCGGATGAGCCAGGTTTCTGTGACACCGATTATATGGGGGTCCTAGTCTGACACTTTTAGTCTAAGCTGAAGCGCCTTGTTGTGGATAATTAGGCGATTGGTGGCTAAGCTTTTTAGAGCACATTCTCTTGAAATTTAAGTAGAGCTAGAAGGAGGGACTGTTGGATAGGGGCCTGCTTGAGATATATCTTGTGCACTTCCAGCCCAGTGGAAGTTGCGTGGACGAGTTAGTGTCTTAGTAAGCCCGCGCCGTAGCTATTAATGAGCAGTTTCCGAGAAGCTTTTCTACATTTATGAGGGCAAGGTGGTTTGCTCGCATCTAGATCTACATCCTTGATGATCTACTTCAGAGCTGTTGAAAACTATCTCTTGGGTGATCAGCGACTTTGGGTGTATCTGTATCACAAAGCGCAAAGCCTCAATGGGGCTTTGACTGCGAGCCTCATCTTTGTCTTCTCTAATTTAGTCAGGTGAACCTCAAGCTTTCTCAAGGGCCTTTGGTCCGTTTTTGCAGCCGGGTCCTCAGGATTTTCTTTTCGGGCCTTGAGAGCTTGCCTCACATAGAGGGAGCTGGCCTTGGAGACCCCTAGCTAGCTGACAGGGTTTCCGGGATTTTGCTGATTGCAAGGGGAGTTCCTGACTCCGTTTTTGGTGCTAATTCTACCGGGATCCTAAAAGTTCTGTGCTTGGTCTTTGGAAGCAGCCGGGAGCTTTAAGTGTATTTTGGGACCTCAGGGGGAGCCAGGGTCCCAAGGGGAAAAATGACATTTCTGCTCGGGTTTGGAAGTTTTGGTAAGGAGTCCCACATCACTTTTTGTCTGGCGCTAATTGCCTTTGCCTATAGCTTCTGGTACGCGCCCGGAGCCATTTGGTCTGTAACTTTCACTGCAGTTTCTTCTGCTGCTACCCTTGGCTGTTATTTCACTACCAGGACCATTGGCCGGGCCAGGTCAGCCTCTGGCAATACTATTCCTGCATAGGTTCATTTTGAACAGATATAGTTTTCTTCATTAACTGGAATTGTGTCTCTTGTGGACTGGCCACCTAGTGGCTTCTCCAACTGGCTTGTAGGGTGGTGGCTGTCCGAAGCCGCGAAAACCAAAATCATCTGACAATTTCTTCCACTGAGTCTCGATCGCATTTGAAATTTAGATGCTCCCCAGGAGCTCGTTCAGTCGTGGCTTCAGGTAATCAGTTTCCAGTAGCATTTGCAACCTTCCAGCCCCATGATCACTAGATAATCTGATTTCAAAAGCTGCTGAGAATCAGGCGCAAATTATCCAACAGCAATTTTTGGTCACAGACAGTTTCTTCGCCGACTGCCAACTTTTCTAGGGTAACTTTCAATAGTCGCGCTGTAACCCTCGTCGCGGCTCAGTTAAGACTGGTCGCTAACTCCGTACACATTTATAACATTGAAAACGTTCACCCTAAGAGAGGGACTGACCTTTTCGGTGACGTTTGTCTAGGTGAACCTCAAGTTTTCCTGACATGGCCGATGGCCATATCCTGTTCCGCTCGCTCTGGAACCGTGGCGCATCACGAAGTCACTGGATCGGCCTGGCTAGCTAGTATCCCCATATATCAGTTCAACAGGACCGACAGTACACCTCCTCGCCAGCTACCGCTCCTTCCCTTCGCCAACTGAATTCGTGGGGTCCACCTTTGAGATAGGCAGGCTTAGGAAATCGTGAAAATAGTAACCGTGTCATCACTTGTCTGCATCGTGAAGTTGACTGGAACTGTGATCTGCAAACCATTTTGCATCACTCTGGTTTCAGAGCAGGTGGACGAATATTTTGCTTCTAGGTCTCCTTGCAACACTGAGCTACGTGTTATTGCGCAGCCCGTACAGTCTCACATTAAACCAGAGGGCTCTGTACAAAACTTCGGGCCAGCGTAAGCGAACCGGCCGCTTTTTTACTGGCACCACTTAGAGCAGATGTCGGAGCGAATTCTCTTATTCACGACTTTGCCACACCTAGTAGCGCCGCAGAGGACGCGGGAAATTCCAGTGGGTTCTGACGAGCCATTTTAAGGTTCAAGGTTTTGGGTAGTTGGACATGGCACTACAAAAACTTGACCACAGGCTGTGAAGCACTCAGCAAATATAAAAGTTCAGAAGCAGGGGGCTCTCAAAATCTTGGACCTGCTGCACACTGACCCCAACACAGTTCATTTCATTTCGCACAGGACTTTGTGCGGTTGGAGCCAATCCCGTGCCCGGCTTTCCTTCAGGCTTATGCACTGAAGCCTGCATCTGTCACCGCAAATTTCTTGGCGTCCTCCTATCCGTTCAGTTTCGGTAAAGCAATACACTGATCCTGTTCGCCAAAAAAGAATTTCAGTTAGGTTGCACTTGCATTCGACTTTATGTAACTAAGTTCAGTCGTGTGAATTGGTGGTTGTTTTGTCCTTGCTTGTCCATCGCTTCCAAAATTGCTCTTGTGAGGCGGGAGCAGTTGCCCATACTCCCAGAAGCAGGCGCTTTTGTGGTTTTGTGAGATCCTGTGACGTCCTGATTTCTTTGCCGCTCGTGGCCAAAAAGATTTTTATTAGAACTATCCTAGTAAGTTTTGAACTTCGCATATCTTATGCTCCAGAATGTGGACGGAAAACACGTTCCGACTTTGCAGGCAAGAGAAATTCGTCGTCAGCTTTCCCTCATGAACTGCATAGCGCACACCGCAGTAAGTCCTAATTTCGGTCCGACAGTGCCCCGCACATTTTGAAACCGGTCATTCTCCCCAAGCTGAAAAAATCGGCACACGAGAAAGTCTTTGCTTGTTTACCGTCCAACATTTTCTTGAAGGACACTATATCATTCCGGTTCATCAGCTCTTCGGTCATTCGGTTTCCCCATCCAACTAGTCCACTGAAGAAAACATTGGTGCTCGTGATTAGGCTTTGGCTCGCCTTTCATTGGGTTATGCCAATCCCCCTCGCTTGGCCTTCGAAAGCCAACTCAGGCTTATCCGCGGCCTTTATTACTGCTAAATCGTTCACTATTTTAAAGGCTTCGGCCAGGTCCACATCGGTAATCTCCGTCCTAGAGGAAGCGCTCCGGTATCCGGCAGCCTCTAGCAGTAGGTCCTCCCTAGCTGACACTCGGCCGTCCTAGTGGATGATCTTGAAGTCTTGAAGTAGTTTACAAGTAAAAGGTAAAAGCCCTAATGGTACCTTATCATGTGATTATATTTTTATCTGAATGTTGCCGGTGAGCCGAGTGAAAGTCTGCTAGGCACTGCGTCAATGAGAAGAAGAGAGAGCGCTAATAACGCAAAGTTTTACAGTATCTTGCATCTTGTATAGCCGATGAACTGGAGGACAGAACACTGGAGAGCATAACAGGGTTTAGAACAGTAGTCTTTTCCCAGTCTTCCGTTTTATATTGTCGTTGAGCTGGCAGATGGATCACTGGACTGTGGTGGAGGATTCGGCCTTACGGCATTCCGTTCGGCTCAAGTATCACAGAAGATTCTGTCTAGGAAAGTCTCCCGGGCTTCAGGTAGCGAGATATTTGAACCGCACAGGCCACGCACGGCCTTGAAGCGGCCAGTGGAAATTTTCGAGACTTATCACATCCTTTTTGTGGAATGGTGCCTTAGCCTGCTCGTGGTGCTGAAAGTGATGCCCCACCTCAGATCTATGCAGGGGTAGGAACACATCTGCCCGTCCGCAGAATATTGCTGACTTAAGTTTTAAACGCTCCTATCGAGCCTCAGAGCAGCCAGATTTGTCTGTTACACTCAAGTGAAGCCCGTGGTCTCAAAAAGATATGAGTATTTTTTATGTCGCACCGCATCAATCGTGGACAGCTTACTTTCCCCTTGAAGGTCGAACCTATTGAAACCCTGGCTAATGGACGAGTTCAGAATACACTCCAAGGCGCATTCCATGTTCGCCGATTTTATACCTCCTCCCAATCACAAGCCAGTAGCTTTCCCTGAGCATACGCTACAAGGTACATATTATCTATATGTATGGAACGCGGAGTCTGAAGGCTTTGATCAAGTTACTTTTATAAAGAAGGAGTAGAAGCAATCCCAGAAAAGGCCCTTGGAGGAAGCCACTTGTTATATGTACTGGTTCGGCAATCACATTCACTACTCCAATGCAAAACGTCCTGGTAATCAGGAATCCAGCCATCCAACTATGTAGCTGTCCCCCTTCTGTCCTCCATAGGTTTACATAGAAGGCGACGACTTACAGAATCGAAGACCCTATCGGAGTCCGGATAGTAAACTGCAGCCACGGCTCCTGCATCCAGTTTTGTTGATACTTCCCCTAAGAACCCGGGGGAAGCTCGAGAGGCGATCCACCATTTTTGGAGCCATTCTGTGCTCCACGTAACAGTCAGCCTAGCGCCGAATGCTTCAGGCTTGTTCACCTGAGAGATCTTCTAAGCTTCTGCAAAGAATACATCCGATGCTTATAGGTCTGTAGTTCCGCTTCCGTGGAGGGGTTAACCTCTGTGGATAAATACTACTGCCGCTGCCTTCCAGTCAGTTAGCGGCGCACCTTGCCCAACCATTGCGAGAAATAGCCATCAGAAATGTCTAATTACTTCTGCAGCCAGCGGGTTTTTATTGGCTGGAGGTGTGCCACCTGGCCTGACTCGTTAATGTTCAACCTCTCTAGCATTAATTCCGTTGCCTCCACCCACTTAGACATGTGTAGCCTATCAAGCACCCCTACTTGGTCTTGTGTCCTCTGGTGACCCCAACCCTCCCATGCACACTTTCCAGTTATTTACTGAGCTCCTCCGCTCTGCTCTGACCTGAGTGGACTTCCCTCCCGTCGGTTAAAACTGGTGTTTAGACCCCCTTTCTAGGTGCACCCTTTCAATCCTAAGGCTTTGTTCAACTGCTCTTTTCGAAGCCAGATGAGATATTTGTTTTGCTTTGCCTTGTCTTGAGAGTTGATTTTCAGCATTCAGTGTATTGCAGCTACTTTGTCGCGCTTCAGACAGCTTTAAGCTTCCGCCAGCCTATACATCTTCACAGACAGTTTTTTAATTGCCGCCGCCTCTGGCCTTGGTCATTGCAATAGAGCAAACGTTTCTTGCTGTGCCAGTAGCTCCGGCTTCATCACCTGCCATTCATCTGCTACAGAATTCTCTTCGCCACCGACCAGAAGAATTCAATTGCTTTTGCGTTTAGTTAGGCAGCACTTGGCTTCCCTAAATCGCTACTTAGTTCTTCTGTGACCCGTGAATACGCGGGGGGGGGGGGGGGGGTGGAGAGTGCGGATTTACCCAGGCACAATCGCTCTTTCAAAATGTGGGAGAAAGCCTAGCCCATATACGCCGTTCTCATATTTTGTGATAAACGGGTCTATAATGTTTGGATCTTTTCCTTTTACCTTTGTGGCGTTTTTCTTTGCCTGTTGAAATGAAGTTATCTCGAACAGGCACTCGATGAAGCTTTCCACTCTACTGCGAATAGTTTCCAGTGTATCATTCCATCATCGGAGGGTGAAGACCCTCAAAGGCATTATTCCATATAGCCTAGGATGGCTCTGTACTAAAGGATGTGCGATTCATTTGCCCTCCACTTTTCCCAGATTGGAATATTTATAAAGGAAATATGTGTTGAAAATCCCTCCGAATATTGTACGCGCCAAGTGAATTCGACTACATTGGATACTATTTGCCTAGGCTTTTCTATGCACAATACTTTTACACATTCGTTTGTTTGCGTAAAAAGTCTGATTTTGGCCTAGAACCGTTTTTGGCTACTGTGTTTGGGCCACTAACTGTTTGAGCTTTGGATTCCTTTTAGCTCCATGCTTCAGGTTTGTACATAATTGCACTTCCACGATTTTTAATTTGTTGCTGTAGGAAGAACGAATCAATCTGTACCAGTTTTCGGATTAGAGCGAACCGGCTAAGCTTTGCTCGAATCGTCGCTCCTGTGGCATACACTCCCGTAAAGGCAAGCACTCCTGACCCTCCTCAGGGAGTTTTGTCGATGACCGTATAGAGCTGGCTATTCATCTCACACAAACTGATTTCGGCTTCCAGGTGAACGAAGCCCCCTTTATTTAGGAGGGTAGCCCCAATGTCACTGCATCTGTCCCATTAAAAACATCGGTGTTTTTCAGCCTCCAACAGAAATCGATCCAAGAAACAAAACATCGATCAAGCTAAGACTGATAGATCGCCTTTGACCCAAATTGTGTGGCTTTTATAGTATTGACTCGAAAATAGAAAAATCTGTGTACAAACCCCGCTTGGCCAAGCTCTGTCTCAGGTAAGCCGTAACGAATAACCTCCCAAGATGGTCAAAAGAGCCGTTTTAACCAAACCGTAAACCAACGGGAAACAATGAATCAATTGTCTTCGCTCTCAACGGGGCAAAACCAAAATTTATGACGGTCGACCGCGATCAGAGCCTTATGTCAGTAGATAAACAAAACAAGAACAAAGATAAAGAAGTGGTTGGAGATGTCACTCACGATGAATATCTTCAAGATGACTTGCGTCCAAAAAGATCTCTTATTACTGCCCCTCATCAGTCATAGCTGTCCCCAGAATTGGGCACATTTGTTTAAGGAAAACCCGTTCTATATAACTTAAGCAGATTTAAAACAATGTTTGTCTGCTGATAGTGAGCATTTCGGTCAGAAGAACCACACCGAATTTTGTCATGCTATGCGTGGGCAGCGGCTGAACTGAAGTTCGTTCTTCTACCGATTACTTGTTGACGATGACGGTGGGTGCACCGATCCATCAGAGTGAAGCGAACTATTTGTATGATCCATCACCGTAGCTGCCAATCGTTCGCCTACTCCGTCACTGACCAGGGAAGGCAGTATGGGTGCTGATAACCAATGGTGGGGCTACACAGAACAGTCGCTTGCATTAAGCACATGGTACTTCCGGCTTTGCCCTGGTTCGCGAGGGTAAAGCTGCTGGGTGAACAAAAACGATTGTAGATCCCAACCGACCACAGTCTGCATGCGACAGTGGAGCTGAGCTGTGAAAGCGGCGTCTTTCGTCAAACAACACCACAAATGGACTCAGGCATAGACCGCGTGAGGCAGCACAGGTGGAACTGACAGAAAACAGCGCTTTTTGCCTTTCGGTGGCCTTACTTCATTATGAGGAGCACACAGCCAAATATGATCACAGATATGGAACTGGCCCACCAAATTGCTAGCATGGAACCAGACACCCGACCTACGCTGCATCCGTTGACTATAGACTATCGCTTGTAATAACTCTTCGACTCGACGGAACAAACCCCCCCCCCAAAAAAAAACAAATCGTTCCCAGCGATCGCATCTTTTGGGCCAGAGCGCCACTCTATCTCACGTTCCAACAAAAAAATACTAACCGTAATCTATGGTATGCCGCAAGGGCTGGGACGTAGTTCAGCCTTCTCTCCCTTAACATCGTTACCACCATCACTGCATGTTACCTGTGATTGCCCCCTCCACACCATGAACCTAGCTGAAACCTGGATGAAAACGTCCTCTGTGAGGGAGTGCCTTACTTCGTTATGCACAGCACTGATATTTAGGCAAGTAAACAAGTAACCGCAACTTTTCTCTTTCACTTCCTGGCTTGGCGTAAAAAGGTCCAAAGTGGTCGAGGACAAATTTAGCAAATAAATGCTCACAGAAGCAGGTACAATCCGATGGTAAGGGGACCATTTGTCAGTAATATGGTGCAGCCGGCTTCTGGCACTGTAACCGTTGTCTAATTACTCGAAGAAATTTCGTATCAAATTCGAAACCTTCGAAGAAACTTAGCAAGCACTCGAGTATAACCAACGTGGCCTTTTAGCACGCCATAACTTTCAACGACTGAACCTGTTACAAGATGGTTCGTAGGTAAAATTACGGGAGGCCTAGCATTGTCAGATAAATCCGACCACTTTAGATGCTTACCGAGGCAAAGTAGTGGGGTGCTGATAACTGGATTTAGTCTATATATTCGTTTCCCCTCATCTGTAGCTCTTAGCGCGTACGAATACCAGGTACACTCTCCAATTCTATCGTGAATGCTTCTTGCTGAACCAATTAAAGCATCTCCGTACGACAGTCCCTGATCTCCGGCATCGTCAAGGGGCCCAGAAGCAATGCCGTTCCGGAAGTGTCTCCTACACGTACTAGGGGGTACCATTTGGACTGCATAACTCATGCCACCAACTTCAAGGCCATGTATCCTGATAAGAACCATTTTAGGCACAAGCAGATCGAAGAGCGACTCAGCGTGCTCACTACCGCCTTCCTCTTGTTTTCTAATATTTCCTTCGGGATCTGCCAATCGTACCGCCCTACACGCATAGTAAGTCCTTGCGCCTGCAGAAAAGTGGCCTCATGGGACCATAATTTTACTGTGACTGCCTAACGGCGTCATAACCCTGGAAGCAAGAGCAATGAAGTTCTTCTTTCCATCCACCTGTAGCCACTGTGTCGGAAGCAAACACTGTCGGATTCTCTACGTTCCATTAGCTACAGATGTTGCGTATTGCCCCTGTGTACCGTTGATGCAGCGCAGAAAAACTGCAGAACCTATAAGAAAACCCCGGGCAAAAGAAGCTCTATCTACCCCTTGATAATCTGTACCAAATAGACTGGCACCGCGGCCGCAGAGGGCTACAGACGCGTTGTGGTTATTTATTTGAGAGGTGCCACTCCTGACTTGGCCATTATCCAGAAACAGCACAATGGTACACTCATACCTGCAAACTCAGACAACCACCGAACTGTATCCAATCTCCGATGCGTCGCAAAATAATGAGGCTCAACAAACGCACCAGACCCAGTCGTGCGGACACACCAAAATGGTGCTCGAACATGCTGTTTTCCGGCAATGATACGTTTGCACTGTTTCCACTGATTAGGCTCACTGGATCCTGGCGATTCATCTCACCCTACATCCAGTCCGCAAAGACCTGGAACAAAGATTTTACCGGTAAAACAGGCTCTAACCCAACCTAAAGGGTCATGTATTGAACCTAGCTGAGACAAATACAATTTGCGCATCTCTGGTGGATCTCAAAACTTGAGTTTTTAAGCAAGGCCGACCGGGGGTACCCCCAAAGGCTACCAAGTACCGACAAAAACCACCCATTTTCCCCTTGTCTGCCCTCAGCAAAGCATGACCCTATACCATAGCTTCCTCCCGGCTGAATCATCCTCACCCCTTCCTCAGTGGTGTCATAACCACTAGTGCACCAACCCGTAATTCTTCAACAGATCAAAGCCCCTCCTCTGTAATGGCAGACGATATTTCTGACTTTCATCCACTCTCCACTGGTTCTTCCCTTCAGACTCCCTTTATCTTGATCGAAGCTCCCCTTGTCTCCTTAGCTGATCCCGCGGCAAGTGGCCACTCCACAAGCTCCCAGTCGAATTCATGAATCACTATATTCGATCATACTACCTGTCCCACCAGCTCTCTTCAATGTTTACCAGCCATTCTGATATTGACTGAAAGTCTTCTTATGGGTCCGCGACCTACGCATACAGCAATCTACATGCTATCTACCGCGTCAGCACTAGAACTAGCTACAACACCACCGCTATCTCCTCCAGTTTCAACGTTCGTACAAATACCTGTCGTGACAGAGCGAGAGAGCGAAACAAGCACACCAGGTTGTATCATCAAGATTTGCTCCCTACCAGCAAAACTTCACCATTTTCCTGTCGGGGTCCTCCTGTATAGCTACCACTTTAACCCCATTAAAAAAGTGGATTAAAGCAAATACCCTCAACCTAGATTTCGCCATATCTGGGTGAAAGGCTTTCAGTAATTCTAGAGCGGAGGAGATGATTGCACTTTATGCTGTAAAGGATTGTCTCCTATTTCTTTGAAGCAATACCAAGTCCCTGACACCTTTCGTGACTCGGTATGGATACTAGCTAAACTGCTGTCACAGAAACTCTTGCTTGGATGCACTTGTCGATCGCCCGAATCAACCAGGGACAATATTTTACCTATCACTGACGACTTCCTCTCTGCCTCCGACAACCCCACTGATCACAAATTGATTCAAAGTGATTTAAGCTTTCAAGAACTGTGTGGGCCATCGCACTCTGGCCCACGAATTTATCAGGATTTTGTTGCCTGTACACGCCTTCTTGGATAAACCCAAAATTTTCAATCCCCTACTGGAAGAAATAACACTCTAGAGCTTCTGTTTTCTCAAGGGCTTGATAAGGTGGCCACCTTCATAGGGAAGAGCTTCCCTAGATGAGACCACAGGTCAGTTTCATGCGCTCTCTGTACCGAAAATCGTCAATTTTATCCAAACTGTGGGCCAAACCATATCATTTAGCTCACTGTGGCAGCCTTTCAAGCATAATTAGATCTCAAGGGTGGCATACGACGCTACTTTCGCCCGGTCTTCAGGTGGTACTAGACGAGCTATATTCTACTCATGATCGGTGTTTAAACACCATGACCTCAGCTACGCCAGCCCTTAAGAACTTTAGAACCAACAGACTCACGCGGATGAAATCCAAACTCTTCACTCAAAACCCGGGAGCAGTCCGTATACACCCAAATGGACCGACTGTCAATGACAGCCAAATCACAAACTGAACTCATGCCTACCCAGCAACGATCAAAAGCTTCACACCACTCAAAGAAGTCCGAAATCCCTTGTAAGCTCGTGGAAGCAAGAATCTCCCAAAGGCTCAAGCTATACCTTTCGTCACTTTCAAAAATCCTCATCTGGATACTCCGGAAAAAATGGTTAAAGCCTTGAACACATTTTTCGCTTCAGCCCCATCGCCCAGTGTACCCACTCCTTGAGCACACTGCGTACTTACACAGTGAGACTCTATCCACGATTTTACTTCACCCCAATGTTATTGCTCCTCTTCTAGTCTCCATGATAGCTCGCACCGCCCAGGCCTGAACCGTATCCCGCTGGCTGCTTCTGCTCTCTGCCGCCGAGTATCCCTATCTGTCTATTTAATTTACCCGACTTATCTGTGAGACCTGGCTTTTTCCTTACTCAATGGAAAGCCTCTACAATTATCCCCTTGTACAAAAAGGCTCCCCTACAGCTCTCGAAACTTGTCATCCTGTCATCCAAGCACAGCGTATCTCCCAAGTCATAGAAAGCTCACCAAAAATTAGATAGGGCTCACCTTTTAACAAAACTTGCTCAGTATCTGTCAACACGGTCTCCTGGAAAACCGTCTAACCCCCACTTTTCAACGCAGTTTCTTGAACGCAGTAGCGGAGGCTGTTAAAATGGACACGTCTGCGATTATTATCCCGCTAGATATGAAGGAGGCTTTTGACAGAGTCTCAAACGCTCAGCTTCTATCACAGTCCAAGTCCTATGGCATCAAGTCCCCTTTACTAGACAGGTCGGGTTCCTAGCTCTCCGATAGTCACCAGTTGGTTCAGATAAATGGATTTGTCTCTAAACCCAAACTTGTCAACAGTGGTGTCATACTAGGTAGCATTTTGGCCCCGCTACTCTTCCTCATATACACACATGATGTTTTCAACGTTGTTCTCCCTGGCATTCCCCAGCTCTTCGCGGAAGACATTAAAATCTTGCATACTTTTGGTTCTAGAATGTTTAGTTCCGTTGCCAATGGTATACTGCAAGATCCAACAGCTCTTAGTTCTTGGAACACCAGTTCACTGATGAACGTTTGCTTGGAGAAAGGCAATGTTCTTATCCTTTATTGCAATTTCCCCCAGGTTTATTCAGTAATAGAGGTCACCTAGTTCCCTTCAGCCCTTAGTACTAGATTGAGGTTAGCAATATTCAGCAACTTCCACTTTCTCAGAACACACCACCACTGAAATAGCGAAGCCTAGAGGGCTTATAAGACTGCTTCATGGAATAATCGGCCTTTCAGAAGCAAATTCAATGCTTATAAGACCGAAGTCAGGCCTCTTCTGGTATACTATTCCATAATCTACTCTGGAATGCGCTAGCGGGATAGAGTAACTATTAAAACAGTTCAGCCGCTAATGACAAAATAGCGAGTTGACTTTTCCACTCAACTCAGTTATGGCCAACTTTTTGAAAACCTGAAAATAGATTCGCTCTTGTACAGATGCGTAAAGCTGAACCTCATATTCCCCCGTGCTGTTGCTTCAAGTAAAATAATCGTTTCAGCACCACAGTTTACAAAATGACCGGATTCAAAGTATTTTTCAAGACCGGGGGCAACACTATCACTGTTCACATCATTAAAGTTTCTCTCAGGTCCAAATGAATTCTGGTCATGTGTGCGGTTTTCTGGAACAAACTACCCCACAATATACTTTCTACAAGGAAATCTAAGGCGTTCAATGCCCAGATAATCAAATATCTCGCAGCGCAAACCGTAATCCAACTCATCGATCCGTACATAAGTGAAGAGATGGCTTATGAAATTGAACTAGGTTTCTAACAGCTTTCAAACTCTCTTTCTCGAACACTTCATTGTCTTCTGTGCCATAGCGGTAGCCCGCTTGCTTAGCGTACTCTCTTCGCCCCGCACTCACTTTGCTTCTCTCCCCCATCTAATCCCGCCGTTCACTTTTTTAATTCCCTCCCGACAAAGCCCGACCGGCAAAGCCGCTGGACATCCTCTGGAGGGCTTCATTAACTGAATTCAACACCTAGTTTTGGCAGCATTTTCTCTTCCATGCTCCAACTTCCAGACTTTCTTGTTCTACCACTTCTCACAGAACGACTTTATACTCAGTCCTGCAATTTTATGCTGTACCTTCATCTGTTTTTCTGAATCAGGTAGTCATTAATTTTCCGGTCCCACCAATCCTTTCCCTGCTAGGTTTATAGCCACCGCGTGACATTTTTTACCTTGCTTTTTGATATCCACTTATATACTCTACTTCCCTTTCCACCAGCCTTTGCCATATAACGCTCGTAATTGCATACGGATAATCCGATATGCCACTAGGAATCCAGCTCAGAGCTCTACTAGAACAATATCTATCCACCGGAAGTCACCTGAATTTGGCTTACTATTGTGTCTTAGGCTTGTGGTTTTGAAACTGTTCTTCACCGTTAGTTCGTTCTTCCTACAACGCTTTATTTTTCTACACAACACTCACTCGTAACTGATCAAGAAGTTTCATCGAGACCTGTAACCAAATTCCCGCAGAACCGATCCTTTCCGTTATTTGCCAGTTTTCGTTATAGTGAATCCTGAGATCCTCAGAGTTCATCAACTCTCCTCTCCAGCTTGCAACTTTCTGCCAAAACTCATTGATTTACCTGTGTTAATCACCCAGTGCTACAGGACTTATTAGCGATGAACCTCTGAAACGCAAGTAGTGATACTTTTCCAACAAGGTCTAAAGGTTCGTGGGGTTTCTCCTCATATAAAAATGGGCAGTGCAGTCAGCAGATGCCTCACATGTATATAGGAACCTTTTAGACTCTGCCCTTTTGCAGAAGCAAGCGGTTAGGTGATAGCCCAAGAATTGTCGCCATTATCCGGGTATTTGTTTCATCTCTGTCCTCTTATCTAGCATATTGCGGTAGCAGAAACCCAGAAGGTTGTGGCGGCTAGTCTGTGGCGGTCTCATGATAATGGGGAACAGCCATCCCTGCCGGTCCCGGACCCGGTGGGCCACGTGTAAAAAGGGGTGAGTCAAGGAGAAGTGGGAAGTTTGTCCCAAGGTGTATATCTGTCCCAGAGCTCCCTGTAAAAGAGGCGAAACCGTACACTCCTGGCTTGGAAGGTCTTAGACCAATGCTCTCTGCGCTCTTCATTATCCGGGTCCGAACCTGCCTTCTGGAACCCCAGGCTGTTGAGGTAATCTTCATTTCTTTTTGTCTGAACCAGTGCAGGGTGATAGCTCGCAGCTCGAGCATTTCAGGTTTGCTTGTCGACTCCGCCTCTCTCAGCTTCAGCCATTTTTGATTCCCTGCAAAACCCTTAACCAGCTTGCCGAAGTCTATTTCAGTAGTCAGCACATGGTTTCAATATATCACGCAGCCTCTGCTGTGGCGATACCCCGGCACTGATATACCTACGGTTCACAGCAATGGGGTCAGCCTCGCCTGTACTGGTCGCCGAAGCGAGGAAGGTATTCATTACAATTTTATAATTTACCATCCATAACTTCACTTCCCCTGTGTTGTCCTAGAGCCCAAGCAATAGTAACTTAGCCCAGAGCCAGCTGTGGTTTCTTCGCCTAGGTATTGGCTCAATTACACAACCGAAATGTTTACTGACATAAGCCCCCTTACCAAAGAACTTTTTTATTCAATGTTAGGTGCCCAACTTTACTTAATTTTCTGGTCCCTGTGGGCCCTCTTTTATTCCCCAACCTACCAGCTTAATCGTATTTCACTCTGGCTAAGCCTGCGCCTAATATCTCCCTAATACTCCATCATCATTCAGCAGCCCCTAGGAACAACACACTGTCTCCACCCTTAATCCCCCGTTGATCAGTTCACTGGCCGTTGGGCAACAAAAATGCCGTTTTCTGACTTCCAATAAAACATTATTCATAACCCTCAGGTCCATCATTCTTCAGACTGCCGCATTCTTGATCTCTTTCGGGTCATGCTGGTTACCTGGATAGCCATCAGCCGAATGGATGTTACTCCAGGGTCACCATATGGACCAAAGGTCTAGGTCGATCTGAGTGGCCATGGTTCAAACCCAAACTTATACCTGATGACGCTAAATGTGTGTCAAAATCTATCGTGATTGTTCCACAGGACCACATTGCGGATTCTTGGCAACAGTTGACATCCCGCGCCTCCTCAACATCTACTTCCCACACTCTGTACGAATGGTTCAATTCATTTCGCTCTGCAATACCGAAAACAGAGACCGGAGTCTAGTCCTCGCTATTGTGTTCCCAACCTACGCTCCCCATCTGGTCAACCAACGTTAACCTAGCTCCTTCTTGCCAGATACCCTCGTCGTGTGCCAGCCTCTATCAAGACTACCAGGGTCTCCATGAGACAGACTTCCAAATGCCCCCAGCCGGTCAGGATCTGGTTATTTATTCTCTTGCCAGTTATATAGTAAATCTCCACCTTACAACCTTCTAAATTCCGCTGTCGTTCGTGTCTAGCATTCTCTTGGCCACCGCTGTTCTTCTCCCCCTCCGTCATCGCTGAATATTTGCCCGACCGCATTTGCAGCATCTTCAGTCTCCAGTAGGTTGTTTCTCCAACGGCTCCTCCTTGAAGTTCTACGTTCTGCCTCCGTTCATCATTAACACTGTTCAACAATACACCGCTTTCCTAGTGAGGCTTTTGCCCCAGTATGAATTTTTATATGGCATAAAATTACCTATACGAAAAGGGTTTATCTTGCTATCATATCCGACCCATGTGCATTCATATCGCAGGCCTCCTCAACAATTAGTTATCAGACTTTGGAGTAATATTTTTACCTCGCTTGCATCTCTCTATCTGCACTTTGATAACCCCAACTGGGCTTTATTCCCAACCATGTCCAATGGTCACAATCTCACCAGGTTCCTCGATATTGGTCCTTCGATTATCCATCTGGCGCACCCCCGAATCTCTTTCTATACGTCCTGGCCCTTTTTCGAGTCTTTCCTTCACTCCATCATTCCCCCTTTGTTTTCATACTAATCGATTGTACTTACAGTTCAATAGATCGACATGTTCCATTCTAGACCAGCAGATCCAATGCGGCCAGTTTTCGCATCCTATAAGGCATATTGTATCGTGTTTTTGCCCCGCTTCCCTGTCCACTCTGTGAAGTCCGATGCTTGTTGCGTCAAACTTTCTTGCACTTCAACATCCGGCTAGCTATTCACAAGGTCTCTCTTATAATTGCTGCTTTGCCCATCTCCACTTTAGTTTACTCATATACCCCCAGCTCTATTTTTCTACTACTGTAACCGTGTGAGTCTTAAATTATGAATTTGTGAATGCCTCAAGCGGCTGTGTTTAGCTGTATTCCATGGTCGTGCCTCGTGCTCGTGTCTTCACCAAGGTCAGAAAATACACAATCATTATTATTATCATTGTTATTATCATTATTGTCATTAATATCGTTTCCACCTCCCAGGATAATCCCGATGCTCGCGGCGCCGGGATAGCTTCTACGTTCAATTCCTTGATTAAGTTTTCCTACTCCGAAAACACCGCTCTGCCAGGGACCGTAAGGCTAGTGCTCGCCTAACTGTTTGACCTTAATCCACCCCATGCTAACAGATATGACCATCTTTCTACCAGCGTCAAAGCTCTAGCTTCACGGACTGTAGAAACAAGGCAGTAACCCTAATAAAAGCTATTAGTTACCGCGTCCTTACCAGGGTTGTAATTGTGATCAAGTAACTCTGCAGCATTCTTGAAGGTGAAGCTTGCCCGAAACGGCGAAGGAAGAGCCCTAAGCGGGTCGATCCTTAGCTTGAACTCAACAGACTCCCTCAAAAATATCGTCGTCCGACCACAGCAGTATTCGGAGTGTACCTTGATTCTTATCTGGCACCGATACCTGTAAAACGCGTCCTCGATATTCGCAGAGATGGTTGTGGATCCTTGTTGGAATGGTAGTAGTATTTCTTTCAAACCTGTTACAGTGTTTGGGCCTTACAGTGAGTTATTGTTCAGAGGTTCAACGCGGTAAACTGGTGAGCAGTCAAGGACTACTAGTAGCTTCTATTATTTTTTTGGGTTAACCACTGCGTGATGTGGTATATACCATACTCCACTGGTATCTTTGCTCCTATTCGTTGCTCTGATGGCACGGCCCTTTCCGAAATATCGATGAATAAGAGGCAAATAACTTTTCCTCAATGCTACATCCTTTCCCAGTTTTCCACTTCATATTAGAAGGCCATGCGACACTGCCTATATTTTTCAGTAGCTCTCTAATATGTCACCGTTCCATGGCGGGCGTACGCAAAAATCTCCTTCTTCAAGTTCTAATGATTTTTCTGTTTTATCTACCTCACAGCTGTCTTCCAGGGATAGTGCAGTTTCAACCCAGGCATTGCTTTTTAAAACCTAGTTATTCATTTCAGTAAAATTGCTCCCAATCTTGCAAGGTCTTTCATGAAACGGAAGTGCGCTTGCTTCAATGATCAAAGTTGTCCGCTGCTTCTCGGGGGATCCAACCCAAGGGAGTACAGTCAGCATACGGATGTTCTTTGTGATATGTCCTCTGTCCAAGGACCCGTACTGCGTCCGGACGCCTCTATCCTCCTAACCATAGTCCTCCACCTTCTGAAACATCTACCGGTCATGCTTTGGGATGCCTCTACAGACTGTATCATTTTCTTCAACGAGATGCTAGAACTGAGGCAGATGGTGGCTGACATAGACCCTACATTCTGGCAGTCATAGGAACTTGGCTCACCCCAGATAAACCAGACGGTGAAATTTCTATCACTGGATATTCCTCGGTCCGGAAGGATTACTTAGATTGCAAAGCCGTCTGGGTGGTACAGTGTCTCAGCAATGGTCATTCCTCCCTCTTCACTTACTCTCTTCCCCAAACTTCACACACTAGTCTGGATGAATGGCTTCATCTCGTAAAAGAGATGCGAGGTCTAAAAGCCGGCTGTCACTTTATTCATCTGTTACTATTAGGAGATTTCAACGCTTCGAGTGTCAGCTGGGAGAGAGACGCTTCTGGTGTTCCTTTTGGCCGGGCACTAAAAGAACTACGAGCTGAACTCTCCTGGTCACAGCACATTGGTCAACCAGTTAGATACCTTACAGGGGGGCTTCCTCAGTGCTCTACCTGGAGATCTCCAACGAGAACCAACAAGTAGACGCTGTTAGTTTACTTCCACCTTTGGACAAGAGTGACCACGCTGTCCCCCAATTGGGCTACATTATTTGTTGGCTAGTCAGCGTCTCAGCGCCAACTTGTCGGTGCTTTTGGAACCAACTATGACGATCTAAGGTCCGTTTTGGCTCAAAAAGTTGGCGCTTCAGGCTGAGCAGCCGAAGCAGGGACTCTCGTTATTTGCACTGAAGACTGTATCCATCAGGCCGACCACCTTTGTGTCTCCAAAAAGTAAGTCACGGCCAACAGTGAGCCCCCAGTGCCACGATCCACCAAACATTAGTCAGGTGAAAGCTCTAGACGGTTTGCCAGGCCAGAATCCATGGGATTAGAGACGGAGGTGGCGGGAATTAAAAGCATTCTTAGTGTTTGTAAGGTTTAAATAGGGGGGTTCTTTATTAAACAGGGAAGGCCCATCATCGCGCTCGCGAAAGCAAACAGATCCGCTCTTCTCAGGTCTACACTCATAACCAGGCAGCCATTTGCACCCCAACTGCACTCTTCCTTGGAGGTGGCACTTCAGCCGCAACATTTTCCCAAGCTGCAGACATTTTGGGTCTCATTTCCAGACCGTCTACACCTCCCTGCCTATTTCTTTCCGTCCCAAACCCCAGGCCTGCCAGTTGAGCAGCATTTATGAGCTAAATTCGTTACAGGACAGAAAGTAGAGAGCCACCTCTGTCAACTAAGTTCATTTGGTTTCGTGAGCCCGGAAGGGATTTACCCCAGAGTTTCTAAAGGAACGTCTGTGATATTGGCAAAAATCTACGCGAAGCTCTTCCGGCGATGCTTGGAATCTGGTACTTTCCTAGCCTCTTGGAAAAGAACAACAATCAGCCCTATCTTCAAAAAGGGCGATCTTTATCAACCAGGGAGCTACAGACCTAGTAGCCTAAGGAGTATTCCCAGCCAGATCTCCAGAAGCACGCTGAAGCTTGTCATACTGACACACCTACGCGAGAATGGCTTGATCTCGCCTACTCAAAATGGCTTCCTGCCGGGAAGGTCATGCTTTACCAACAAGCTCACCGTCGTAAGTATTCTCATTCGGGCCTACGACGAAAGCGCGATTCCGCACGAAATCTTTTTCGACTTCGCAAAAGAGTTTGACGTGGTACCGCATATTCCCCTTTACAGAAGCTGTGATTCTACAAAATCTCTGGCAACATGCCCTCCCTCCGTCATAGTTTTTTCACTTATCGGCCATTCAGGGTCAGAGCAGGTCCTTGCTTCTCGGAACCATCTCCAATACAAAATGGAGTCCCCTCCATTGTTCCTCATTTATATAAGTGACCTTCCAAATAACATAGCCTTGAACTTTATAATGTACGCTGAGGATGTTACGATCTAGGACAACAGCGCCACGGAATTGCGGTTAGCAACGGGCCACGCCAAGCAACGGTCTGCCGACTGGAGTCCTTCAATTATTGACGACAAATAAGTGAGCTTTTCATTTGGTGACTCCCCGGCTCAGCCTTCCTGGGCGCATAATGTCACTCCAATGCGGAACGTGGAAAAGCAAATGGTCCTGGGCTCCTGTATAAACAAGTCGCTTCCCTTTCCCTACCACCATAAACTAGCTAACAGGTCTGCCTTCCAAGTTCTCAACAAGGTAAGGCAAACATTTCCCTCCGACTATGAAAGAAGACTTTCAGATCACTTATGGGACCTACTTCCGACCTCTTCTAGAACAAGGCAATCATATTGTATTCTGCGGCCTGGTCTAGGACCGACACTCCTTTGAAAGCGTACAAAGAAAAGCCACGAAACTAGTTCATGGGTTCTCGCGCGTTCCTTATCCCCAAAGTCTGACAGACCCAAAACTGTACCCTCTGTAACACACAGTCATCCTATATTTCACCACTGCTTTGTCCCGGTCGCTCTCTTCCCACCACAGGAAACGCAACGCATCTTGTTCTCCTACCGGAATTTTCACCTGATGAAACATTTCCCTAGTGTCGGCGGACAAGGCCACTTTACCCACTCTGAAACGGCACAAAACTTCGATCATTGGGGCGGTCCATTCAGGCCCTTGTAGTAAGCGATCGTTTAACGACTTGCCCTGGAACTTGGCCGCACAGTCGAAAACCATCCGCAGTATTTTTGGGTTTCTTGGGGTTGATGCCTGGGTGGTGAGGCAGATACCAGATACCCCTTTTGCCGTCGGTGTTGGTAGGCACCTATTCAACGTAGCCGAGGGCTTCGTTTCGCTTCATTAATTCCGAGTATCGTTCCCACAGATTTTGGTCTCGAATGAAGCGTTCTTATGGTCGTAGTAATCGTTGGAGAACATAATTTATGTTGTCAGTCCACGATTCGACCGGTGTGCGCCATGGGAGAGGAACCTCGAACTGTGTTTAGGGCCTCTAGTGCCTTGCCGCACCGTTTGTAGGGCGAAGTGATCCTCTTGAGACAACGATGGTCCTTCGTCCCCAATGTCATGAAACTCCTTTTCACACAGCCGCTGCAGATGGTACTCTATGCGGTCCGTTTTGGCGAATAAGTAATTCACGGAACCACGTCCCCTTACTGGACCGTATAACATCCATCACAGAGCCATGCGTACGGCATAAGGTGCCTGGCGGTCGCCCACTCTCTGGTCAAGCACCCAATGCGCCTCTGGCACATCACAGCCGATGAGGAGATCCACTTCATCATCTTCCCAGTCTACAATGGTTACATCCTGCAGGTGGGGCCACCTAGTCAAGATTGCGTTGACCGACCTTGGTGCTCACATGGGGCGGTCCGCTAAAGTGAATGCCTCCGTTGGTTCAATTTCCTCGATAATGTCCAGAGAGATGAGTTGCAGCCTCAGCCTACCGGCAGTCATTACCTGTGTTCCGCCCACCGTGCTCACCGCTAACGACGTCGCACCTTTAGCCAATTGGTGTTTGTCGGCAAACCGCTCATTCACTGGAGTAGTGTCGGATCCACTATCGACGGAAGCCAACGCTTTGACTACCCCCGTTGGGGTCACTACTCCCACTGCCACTACGCCTAAACGTACCGGTTTACTGGCAGACCGCGACGTTAAACAAATAACACTGGGCTTGGCACTCGCTTCGAGTAAAGTTACTCTCGCCTGGTGGAACAATCGATGGTTGTAAAGTCCAGCCACCGGAACGTTCGAGCGACGCGTAGCAACCAATTTCGACACAATTCAAAACAAAGTCGATTCCAAATAGCTACGGTACTATATACAACAAATTAATTAATTTTACAATAATCAAACCTCAATAGTGTTCCTTCTGGGCTCTTTTGCTCCAAATTGGAAAACAAATCAACAACTGCAGCTGGGTTACAGCCAAAGGTTAGATACAGAAGATAAGATTACCAAATACAGTCACAACGAAGTTCAAACTGAGCGACTCTCGCTCGAGGCAACGGTAGGAGTCCGGTTTGTAACAAAGGCTTAGAGAAATAAAACAAACAATCGGAATTCCAGCAAACATAGTTCATACGAATGATTAATGTCGTTTGTAACATGGATGCTAATGCATGGAATGGGGTTTCCTGAACTCCTTTACACCGGCCCCCAAAATCCGACCCGGATTTTTTCCCGTGCGCCGCTTGGTGTGGTCGGCCTCATGCATCGGCTCGCCCTACGGTTCCCCAATACCTAAAACTGGTCACCGTCAATAGCAGCTCCCAGTCGGACAAGTGGATCAACTCTCAGTGGTCCCTCCCGGTTCGGAAGATCCGAAGACCCGCCTCCCACTTGAGGAAAGTTGGCCTCTGAACTTACACCACCAGTGTCCGGTTCGCCCTCAATAAGACAAATCTTTCTAATGTCACGGAGCACTAATCCTTCATTAGTTCGCACTGTTGCCGTTCGTACCAAGCCATCGTCCGAAACTGAGATGTTTTCGATTACTCCTATCGGCCACCGGCCACGCGGCAAAACCTCCGAAACTAGGAGCACTACATCACCCGATCTAAAATTGCGTTCTCGAGTTATCCACTTCTGCCGCTGTTGTAATAGTGGAAGATATTCCCTGATCCATCTCTTCCAAAACACAGACGCTAGGTAGTTTGCCTGCCTCCACTGACGAACCATTCTATCGCGCAACGAATCCGTCGGAATATCTCGTGGGTTCGCCCTCAGGATAAGCAGGTCATTGGGCGTGAGTACTGGCAGATCACGACAGTCCGAGGTCAAAGGCACTAGCGGTCGTCCGTTTACTATCCGCTCACTTTCCGTGAGGAATGTCAACAGTATTTCGTCAGTCATCGGCTGCTCGTCACAAACTGAAAGAAGTACTCTTCTAACCGAGCGCACCATGATCTCCCATATGCCACCACGGTGACTAGCATGTGGAGGATTGAAGTGCCACTGCACGCCCCGTTGCAACAATCTATCGGCAATCTTATCACTAGACCAGTTTTCCATTAGGTTCTTCAATTCCCTTTGAGCCCCAACAAAGTTTGTACCGTCATCACTAAAAATCTCGGACGGTGCTCCTCTCCTCGACATGAAACGCAGTAATGTCATGATGAATGAATCCGTGCTTAGAGAATAAGAAACTTCAATATGTACCGCACGCATCTGGAGACAGGTGAAGATGCATCCATATCGTTTCTCCATGCTGCGCCCATGTTTAACCGCAAATGGGCCGAAGTAATCTATTCCGACGTACTTGAACGGAAACCAACCTTGTTGGACTCTAATGGCTGGTAGAGGAGCCATCATCTGTTTGCCCACAACCGCCAAATGCTTCCGGCATTTCCAACATCCTCCAAGTACTCGCTTGACGGCAGCTCCCCCCTGTACAATCCAAAATTTTTTGCGAAGTTCCGCGAGTAACTGAGAAGGTCCTGCGTGTCCTTCCATCGCGTGGTACCATCGGATTATCGAGTCTGTAATCGGGTGAGTCTTGGGTAGTATCACCGGATGTTTCACACCCCGAAGCTGACTGGAGTAGTTCAGTCGTCCTCCAACACAAATAATTCCATTTAATAAAATTGGATCGAGTTTTAATAGAGTCCTGTTCATCGGAGATTTGTTAGTGCATAGGTTATTGCTCCTGTCTCGTAGCCATTTTAACTCTTCGCCATAGACCTTAGCTTGTACAATCATAATAACACTTTCCTCCGCTTTAGCAATGTCGTGTAACTTCAACGGCCCAGTTGTCAATCCTAGATCCGTGCGCCCGCCTCTCATGACTGCAACGTACATTTTAAAACGGGTTAACCACGCTACCGACTTCAGCAAGTGAAACCAACTGGAGTGCCTAGCTAGAAGTGCGTCCGACCATGTATCCCGCAACACTGTGAGAACTGTACTCGAAAGCTGCTTCAACTCAACGTTTGGTGGTGCTGCATCAACCGTAGGCCAGGTCGGCCATGAGGTTTCATCGCCCATCAGGAATTTAGGACCTTCGAACCAGCAGCTGATATCACTCGGTGATGTTGTGCCTCTTGATGCCAAGTCTGCGGGGTTAGCCTCCGATCTGACATGCCGCCACTGCCAGGGTTCCGACCACTGATGGATTTCAGCCAAACGGTTCGCAACGTACGTACTAAATCTCGTTTTAGTGTTGTTTATGTAATGCAAAACTATAGCAGAGTCCGTCCAGTAGTAGGCCTTACCAAACTTGATTTCAGTTTCTTCCATAAGCATCCGAGAAACTCTAACGGCCAGTCTTGCTGCGGCTAACTCCAAGCGCGGGATCGTTATGGTCTTCAGAGGAGCTACCCTTGACTTAGAGAACAATAGGGCACAGTAGGGGGCTATGTCCCTTGAAACCATTCTGGAATACGCCACCACCCCATAGCCAACTTCAGAAGCGTCACAAAATACATGAAGCTGCACACCTTCGTTCAGCGAGTTACCTCTAATAATGGGACGCTGAATTTTGAATGCGCAAAGTTGTTCCATACTTCTTAACCACTCATTCCAGCATCGTAGGGGTCCTTCTCCAATTGGATCGTCCCAACCAAGCTTCAAGCGACACAGTGATTGCAATAACACCTTGCCTGGCAGAATGAAAGGTGAAACCAACCCTAGCGGGTCGAACACGGATGATACTATAGACAACAAGCCACGCCTTGTTTGAGGTTTTTCGCGTATTGAGAATGAAAACTGGAACGTGTCTTCTATTGCGTTCCATTCTAACCCCAACGCCCTCTCCGGCACAGGCGCGCAATCATCTATTTCCAAAGTGGGATGGGCGAGCTCAGATTTTGGTAAAATATCCAGCACCTCCTTACGATTACACACCCACTTATGAAGCCGGAATCCGCCTCGTGATAGTAACTCACTCATCTGGATAGCGAAAACTCTCGCATTCTCCGGTGTGGGCAAAGAAACAAGACAGTCGTCTACATAGAAGTTGTTATACACGGCCGTGGAGACGTAATCCTCATACTGTCCTCCCCAATCGTTTGCCGTGCGACGTAACGCGAAATTTGCACAAAATGGGGAGGAAGTGGCACCAAAAGGGTGGGCATTCATCTGATATTCAACAGGATTACCACCTAGTCGACCATTTTCCCACCACAGGAACCTCAGTGCTCCTTTGTCTCTCGTTGGCACTCGAACCTGCATGAACAATTCTTCAATATCCGCAGCCAACGCGACAGATTCCTTTCGGAAACGAAGCAACACTCCAACTAAGCTTGCTGTCGTATCCGGTCCCTGTAGCAAGTAATCATTCAAGGAGCGTCCCTGGAATGCAGCCGCGCAGTCAAACACCACCCTCAACTTGCTAGGCTTTTTAGGGTTTGTAACTGCGTGATGTGGTAAGTACCACTTTGGCTCAAAACCCATTTTTAGCTGTACATCGGGAACTAACTGGGCGTGGCCCTTGCGCACATAACCCTCTATTATTGTAGAGTATTTTTCAAAGAATTCAGGGTCACGCGCAAACCTTTTCCTCAGGCCGTTCAATCTCTCTTTGGCCACAATATAGTTATTTGGAAGTCTCACTTCGGGATTCCTCCACGGGAGTGCAACTTCATAGTGTCCGTTCAACCAGGTTATGGCATTGGAAACCATATCGACGGCCTGGTTGTCCTCTAATGAAGGAGAGTTTTCTGACGCACACCCATCGCAGAATTCGGCGTTGTATAGGCGATCGATCTGTTCTGCTAAGGGATCGATTCCCCTCTCAATGTAGTTTACTGTCCTCGCAAAGTGTGGTTCCTGGTTTATCGGACCAAGAACAATCCATCCTAAAATCGTCCGCACAGCATAGGGTTGTTTTCTTTTGCCGCATCTTTGCTCTAATGCCCAATGTGCTTCTGGGACGTCGGCACCTATCAGGATTCGCACTCTCGAATCTTCCAGATTCCGTCGTTGGACGCAATGTAGGTGAGGCCAGGATAAAATGTCCGCATCTGTGCAGTACTGCACTGCTTGGATTGGTAACCTATCAACACAAAATGCTCTCTCTACATTCACGAAATCATTCTCTGACAATGAGTTCAGTCGCAGCTCTGTTATTCCCGAATTCCAAGTGGTAGTCCCATTTACGGTCGAAATCGAAAGTGAGGCCGGGGATGCCTTCAGGCCCACCAGCTCCATAATGTCTTTTTGTATTAGAGTCACATCAGACCCGCTGTCCAGCAGAGCGTAGGTCTCCACGGAGCCCCCCGGTCCGTCTACTCGCACTGGTAGCACACCTAAACTGACCCGACATTCTGGCCTAAGAGTAGCCGCACAATTATTGGTCCACTGCCCATGCCCTTTCGCACTGTCCGTACCCAGCTTATCCAGCTGCGGCCCTTGTGTTGTATCTTGCGTGACTTGATCGGCACATTGCTTCTGTGCAACATGCAGTAGAGGGTGGTGCCGTTTCAAACAACCTGATGTTGAACATGGTTTTGAAACAGAACAGTTGCTGGACAGATGTCCACACTTGAGACACGAGAAACAAGCCTTGATTTCTTTGATCAATGCCCAACGACCGGGTATATCACGAGACAGGAATCGCTGACATTCCTCAAGTGTGTGTATTCCATTACATACCGAGCACCTGTTAGCTGCGACCAACAAAGTACTACCCTGATTTGGCGTGAACCGTGTCGCTTCTGGACGCGGGTTTTGTGCATAATTCCTCCAACTGGATGACCGCGAATACCCCTGAGCCTTGCTATTGGCGGCAAGTTTGCCAAACCTACTTCGAGCAATCCGTGCCTCACGGGACACTAGGTGCTGCAGATCTTGGAACCTCGGTTCGACTCCTCTTCCCAAAATATCATCAACGGTCCTAGCCCACAAATCCTGGAGACGCGTTGGTAGCACTCGAGTGATACGTTCCATAGTCTGCAATGAGTTGAGGTCTGACATGCAATTCATCTGCGTGAGGGCAACTTCGCAGTTCAGCAATTTTAACGACAATTTGGTCAGGGCATCCGAATCTTCTGCCAGAGGCTTTAAACCTTGCAGCAAGCCGTCAATCAGTGAACGAGCCACTACATGATCTTGTCCATACAGATCCTTTAGGATTTCCCTAGCCCTATTGTATGCCAGTGTTGGAGGCAACATAACACATTCGGCAATCGCATTCCTTGCTTGTCCCTTGCAGTAATGCATCAAATAAAGTAGGCGCTGTCCATCGTCTCGAACTCTACCTTCGACGTAATATTCGAACTGTTTCACAAACCTCCAGTACGTTGACGAGCAGCCCGCGAATGACTCCAGTTCCACCCTAGGCAAGTCCAAACGATAATCCGCTGCAGGTTTCACCATTGGAACCAAGCTTGTTTTTTGTGGTGCGTCGTTCTGCACGTGGCAATCAACTAAGTAACGAGAAAGATGTTCACTGACCATTACTCCACCCTTGACTTCATCTCCGTTGACTAGATTTTCTTCTTCCTCAGCGAGTGCCAAACGCAGTTTCGCCATTTCCGTCTCATTCCTCACCTGGAGCAGCTTACGTTGCTTAGCTAACTCTAACTGTTCTACAACCTGCTTCTCCTTCAACTCGGCTAACAACAGATCAGCTCTAGCTCTATGGGAAACCGAGCTAACCCTAGAACAACCTGATATACTAGAGCCTGAGCAAGAAACATGACCAACACCTACGGGCAAAAGGGTTTGGTTCACCTGCGGGGTATTGTCCTTTGATTCGGAACGGTTCGCCGATTTGCTGCGTAATTTCATGTCTCAGCAATTGCCAAGGATATTGAGTACTGTAAAGTCCAGCCACCGGAACGTTCGAGCGACGCGTAGCAACCAATTTCGACACAATTCAAAACAAAGTCGATTCCAAATAGCTACGGTACTATATACAACAAATTAATTAATTTTACAATAATCAAACCTCAATAGTGTTCCTTCTGGGCTCTTTCGCTCCAAATTGGAAAACAAATCAACAACTGCAGCTGGGTTACAGCCAAAGGTTAGATACAGAAGATAAGATTACCAAATACAGTCACAACGAAGTTCAAACTGAGCGACTCTCGCTCGAGGCAACGGTAGGAGTCCGGTTTGTAACAAAGGCTTAGAGAAATAAAACAAACAATCGGAATTCCAGCAAACATAGTTCATACGAATGATTAATGTCGTTTGTAACATGGATGCTAATGCATGGAATGGGGTTTCCTGAACTCCTTTACAATGGTGTCTGCCCGTGCAGCCCTCGTAACCACATCCGTTCCTCGTCCTACAAGCTGCCGCCCGGTGCGTGGTGTTAAGACAAATAAAACGCTCTCCTGCCATCCTCGCCGTTCCCCGCCGTTCGTCTATTGTGACGTTGACGAACTTGGGGCATTCTGTTAGTCCATGGCTAGCATCACAGGATCTGAAACTTGGGTGCGCCGTGGCATCGCGTGAAATGGCGTGTGCATTGGTCCAAGACTGATATTTTGGATGCTCCCGAGCAGTGGTTTGAGCCTGGCTAGTACTGGGCTTGTTTATCCGGTTGCTGTCCCGGATAAGCCGACCAAATCTGCTGTCGGATACCTTGGTTTGCCTGTCCAAGTATTCGGTCAGGTCTTCGAAGTTAGCCTCCCTATCGCCTCGGCTTATGCGTTCCGCTTCTTCCGCCCACCGACCCCGTAGTTCAGGAGAGAGGTGACGGGCTATGTTTTCCAAAGTGTGCATGGCATCTAGGTCAGCCCTGTAACCTAAATAGTCGAGGTCTATTGAGCAGTTTTGCATCTTAATCACCAGGTCGACCATTGTGTAAAAGCCGCCCTTGGTTCTCTTTGCCTCTACCATCACGCTCTCTGTTAGGTTACGGGCTACTTTGAAAGGTTGGCCAAACAAGTCCATTAGAATCTTCCTTGCTCGGGTGTAGCCCTGTTCCGGGTCGAGCATGGTACACACGTCGATACCTTCTCTTGCTCGGCCTCGACAGTAGTGAGTCAGATAGAGAAGCTTTTGCCCAGGGTCGGTCACATTATTTTCGACGAACGGCTCAAACCGCTTGACAAACTTGTAGTAGCGTTCAGATCGCCCGTCGAAAACCGTTAGTTCCACTCTTGGCAAATCGAACCATGGTGTTTTATAGTCGGCGACCGGCGTGGAGCTCCCTATCCTATTGCACCCTGATCTATCGGAAGTGTCATAGTCGCTGGTCTCATGCTCACGCTCCTTCTGTATACACTTCTTTTCCGCCTCCTGGGCCTGTTGTCTAGCCGATGACAACTGTTGTTCAGGGTCCAATATTCCTAGTCTACATAGATCAACATCTTTACAGTCCATACTGCCCTCAGTAGCACATGAACTAGCAACGACAGGACTAGGCGATCTAACAAATAACTAAAGAATCAAATGTACCCAAAACCTCCCCAGTGACTTGCCGTATTACTTCCTGTCCAGATTCCAATGTTTTTGATCCTTTTCTTGGCATTTTGCGTGTTTTTCCTCGTTCCAAATGGATCTATTGAGTGTTGTACCACACGTTTGAGCAACGTGTAGTCAAATTCGCAACGGATCCCGAAATCAAAAGGCGATTATCCGTGGTATTCTACGATACTAGATTATGGAATGAACAATGACACCAAAAAGATACGAACCTCAACAATGAGATCACAAGGACTCAACAAACGAGAAACCGAATTGCAGCGTGCGAGCAAGGAGCACGTGCATCACGCAGGTCCAGAACAAGGATATGACAAAGTAGCGCTCTGGGCGCGAACAAACAACAATTGGTCCATAAAACAAACAGTTCGTAAAGACAAGTCAATAGTGTAAGCAAATGAGTGATGTTGAGAAAACACTGAGTCGCAAAGGTTTTAGGGGTATTTTTCCACGACCGGTCGTTACACCCTCTAGAAACACACAAGTTTGGGTGGGATCTTTTTCTTATGTACAATCTTTTCCCTACAGGTATAGCAGATCACTTTTCCACCCGCTCGAGCCTTGACATCCTAAGGGGGGACGCCAAGAAATCATTCGGGCCCCTTCCTCGTGTAAACTTCCCTAAAGACATTTTCACTCACAGAGCAGTCCCTCCTTGGAATAACTTACGGCAGAAGGTTAGTGATTCTCCGGGCAAAGAAACGTTTGAAATGCTGCTGGACAATTTATTAGGGCTGGAGTTTCCTCCGTGAGCCTTTTAAGGTTTCAGCAGGTGTCTGCCTAACCTAGAGGTTCCCTCAACCGGCCTGTTCTTCTGCGCTCTGCCCCCTCAAAAACGTACGTACATATAAAGGTTAAAAAATGATGGTACACGAAAAACGTGCTCCTAATTTTCCGTCTGCTCTGATGCATAGATGATGCGCCTTCTTTTTGATGTTTCATCGTACGCATTCACGCATGCTTCTGAGGGCAATATCCATGTTGCCTTACTGATCACTCTAGGCCTCTAGCTGTGCTACCACCTGCCGCATTCGCCCCTGGTGGTTGTCCCCTGTTGTTCGGATCTCTTGGTTTCAGCGGACCGACTACTACAGATAAGAAAGTACCTCAAGAACCGGAATCATTTGGCCCCAGCCTCGAACCCGTGTGCTACGGCAAGACTTCATGATAACCGGTTCCGCTAGTATCTGACCACCAATATATATTGACGTCTCCACCGACTGATATATTTTATTCTGTCCTTTCTGAATGCCTTTGCTGTTCTCCGTCTCATACTCCCCAGCCTCCATGATTGAAGTCAAAACGTATCAAAATTTAGGATCACTTGACGGCGTGCGACCACTTTGTCGTTTCACCCCCGCTGAATGGTTTATTTGTGGTGGGGCCAACTGACGACTGGTGCGCCTCCACAGTGAGTGGTGTTTTGCGCAACTGATACCTAATATTGTGTACAGATGTGCACTTTGTGCTGTCACCTACGCATACTGCTGCGTAAAAGGTCTTATTTTACTGAGTATCTGAGTGAGGACAAATAATGCTTATAAAGTCCAAGGTGACTATTGTGCTAATTGACTTTAATATGTGCTACAAGATGGCACTATAATATTGGTTGGCAAAAGTGACTTTCCTGGCAAACGTTAGCTCGATATTAGGTGAATGGTAGCCGATGAATCACTCCAAATGGAGAAAAGTGGTAAACAGCGTGTTAGCATCAGTATACCGGTTCACTAATTATAACAAAAGGCCGTCTAAAATACTGGATTGTCAGACTTTTATAATTCCATTTTTTATGCTATTTTGACCGTCCGTTTTCAAAAATTCCCCTTCTTGCGGAAACATCCCGACAGAGAACTATGCGGAAACCAAGGATGATACATGTTTGCCAAAATTTAGGGCACTTGTTGCACACGGCTTTTTCTAATATAATAGTGATAATAGTTTATTTTGGAAAATGATTTTTGTTTTGAAATGAGGTATGTAGTCCCGCAAAATAGGGTGTGAGAAATTCATGGTTATCTCTTCCTTGCGGACCTCCACCAACAAAAGTGACATAAAATGTTGCGGGCTACTTGAGTATGTACATATATTTGCACTTTGTGTATTATCCGGTATAGCCACAAGACGTCAATGACTTAGTTCGGAGGAGCCCAAAGCATTCCAGGTTCATGATCAAATTTTCACAAGCAATGGAATAGACAGGCAAGTTTGGGAGTAAAAAAGGTGTATAGTATAAGAGTGCGTGATGAGAGCAAGATACGTAAACTCTGAGATGAGATTGAAGGGAGAATAAGGCGTGATGAGTGTACGCACTCCAGAGAAAGAGTAAGGGGGTTTAAATGAACCCGAGGGAAGATTCATTTGGGTGGCCGGTGAACACGGTATTCTAGTTCAGGTGGAGAATTTGATCGGTCCAGTCGGAGACGTTCAAAAGCAGAGAGATATACATGTGAGAGGCTAAAAATCGGTAAAATAAACAGTTGTAGCGGGAGACGGTGGAGAAGAAGTGAGATACACTGCAAGGGGTTAGATAGCAACGAAGCACTGGTACCTAGCAATAGGTGGTCGGTGGATGGTGCATAAAAGTCGTCGTAAAACAGGGAGCAAACAACGCAAGACAAAAAGAATGAGTCAGCTGACAAAATGATTTTGGAGGATTGAATACCGTAGACTTAATGCTCAGATGTAGAAAGAATGAGCGAATACCATGACGGTCTGTGGGATAATAGCATGAAAAATGGCCCGTTAGGAATTAAAGGATTCAAAGCGAATGTGCCTATACATATGTGTATGGGGTTGAAGGTAAGAGCTTATATGTAGAACCCCAGATATTCAAAATTTTTTCCACTACACGGTTCAAAATATGATACCTTAGAGCTGTATCAGCGGTTGGCGCAAGGGATGTGTCAGGCGAAGATTTAACAAATAAGTTCCAGTTAAATCAACCGTAGCTGGAAAGGACAAATACTGGCAAACGACTTGTTGGTTTATTTCGGAGACTCCCGAAGCATGTCACGGATTATGATTATGAAGACGAATAGGCCAAAGTCCTAAAATAAACAGTTGCCCTACTAAAGGAAACTAAATGGTTTGTATTATTTGAACAGTTATTTTCACAGTGAATCCTGTTGTTGCTAGTGTTGTCGAGGAAATGTCAGGTGCTCCAAACCACGGCAACGGAGGATGAAGGTTCACAGCCACAGTTTTTTGCATACAGCAGTGAGGATTGATTATCACGTAAAACCAAAATTATCGCCGTTCAATGGTACTAAGTTGCACGAATATACCGCCTATTGAGGGTTCAATCTCTATAAACACTGAACGGAATAAAATCATTTGCAGCCGCCTCCGATCTAAGAAACTGAAAAAGCTTCCATGCCAAAATTGTGGAACCACTAATGATACCGTCATCGCCTTTAAAAAAATTCTTCACGTAAGTCTTAGGATTGTGATGAACTGTTATTTTGGTGTTTGGTAGAAATTTTAATTTATATTATTGCCGTGATCCAGTGTGGTAATGGGAGCTGGAATGGAATAAATCTTAGAGTATATTCTGGCCTATTACTGAACACCGCGGCACCCTGTTCCACTCTGGACAAAAGGGAATAGAGGGTATGCCTCATGATAGACACTAGCCGTGATATCTCTGCCTTCGTATTTCGAGTGCGAGTAAGGATGGAACCGAGAAATCTGGCACCTCTGAGCTCCAGCGTTTCCTAATCTCTTCCCCTTCTGCCGAATTCCCCGATGTCGGCCATAACCGAGCACACACACACGCACCGTAGTAGAAGTGTACCACCGAACTCATTGCTTGATGGTGGCATACAGCAACATCGTTCCCAGTCCATGAATTCCGTCACTGACTTGTCCCAACACACCTTCCACCTCGTCATCACGTGCGTGTTTTACTGCTGCAGCTATCCACCGGATTACACTTCAAACGTCAGGCATAGAAAAGCTGAGCATTGTGGAATACTCCGGGACGTGAGACGAGACTTGACTGCTACCTGTTCTGGTCAGGCTGTCTGTGGCACATTGGCCACCTCGATGCCTGGGGAAAGTCGTCAGCTTTCGGTGGGCGTATGCTTTCCTGCGTGTGGCTAAAGACTTCAGAAACGCAAGCAGGTGTGTAGAAGTATGCTTTCAAAGACATCACAGGATCAGGATGAAAAGCCCTCGGGGCGCCTACCCGATAGGGGGCATCACGTTAGTTTCATACGTTGCCGAATTTCACGGGGGTCTGGGGTGGAACTTACGTTTGTGGCCTGCATGGTATGAGGCATCGTCTCAGTGATATTCCGTTTCCACACAAACCCTGCATCGGCTGCCGTAGTATCCTGTACTGGGTTGAGTCACTATGACGGTAGCAATGAGATGCGATTCCTAACTAACAACAAGAGAAATATGAAAAGCCGGCAGTGTTGCGAAATTCAGTGAACCCCACGATCCATACGGGGTACCAACATGAGCGAATGTGCCAACTTTGTCTGAGTCCACTGTTCTGTAATCTCTGCTGGTATCCAGTTACGGTTAATCAGTATGTCATAAAAGTGGAACTCTGCATTCCAATAATAGAGCCATGGCTGAACAAAGGACTTATTTCACATTAGGTGCTAAAACAGGCTACTTATTTTGCAGTGGGGTACATAACAGACGTTAATTTATTCATCCCTAATATAAACCTCCGGAGTTGAGAAAGCGGTGTGAGAGAAATGTCACACGATTTTCGCGGAAGCATTTAAATTGGGTGTCAAATTTCTTTTGTGCCGAACCGGGAGTAACAGTGGTTTTTAACAAAGCTACCGAGGATTTTTATTGAAACGGACTATAATTTTGTCGAAAGTTTTCCTGATATTTGTTTAAAAGTAAACGGTCAAATATGGCTGAATATTGCATCCACCATCCCTCAATCTTACACGGTTGCTGTGCTCATCAGCTAACAGGTGAAGGTTACTCGGCTGACCTTGCGGTGCCGACCCTCTGATATTCATGGGCTGTTCTTTCTGTCTGCTGACAGATGGCAAATTTGTCTTGATGAGATTTATGACTCGCGGTCAGTTAAAATAGTATTGATTATTCCTGTTACTATCTGGTGTAAACAGATGGTCATTGCAATGCGTCGTCAATCTGCAGGTTGGAGGATAAAGGACGAGCCGATTGTATGAATCACACACGCAGTACCTGACTTGTCGCCACTTAATAATTACCTTGTTCGGTGATTTCCAGCCTAGGCCAAATAAGGCCCGGCGCAATCGTGTTCATCAAAGGATGTGCTGGCTTCAACTTATCGGTAGAAACAAAGTTATTTCGTTTCTTATTAATAAAATGTTTCTCTCCATTACTATTCCAAAGTCCACTTTAAAAATGTCACTGTTTACTGCGCTTTTAGTCCATGTTACGGCGAGCGCTGGGAAAGTAAACCTTTTGCTGGGTCACATACAAGAGTCTATTAACCATGAATTAAGGAGCGTGTCAGCTGTCATTTCGTGCATTTGAACTGCCATCTGTTAGTGGGCTTACCGCCGGACTGTTTCCGTTTTAACCTACGAACTGGTTTACGCGAACAGCACTGTCATGCAACTGATGTTGTGACCTCACCAAAATTCATGAGTTGTGTGGTCTTGTCAGGTCATGCCTCCGATTCCTACGCAGCGACAGCGGAAGAACAGTGGATCTGTGACCATTAGGGTGGTGTGGCAAAATATGATGTCAATAACATGGATCTATAGATGGAAAAATTATGACGAACGATTCGACAAGCACAGTTTGGTAAATGATTATTCGAATCATCAAGGCTGCTTTTATTTACTTCAGCGTTGCTCAATAAAGCTTACTTAGAATCTTAGATTGAGTTCCTGTGTTTGCGGTTGCTTACTGCAATTCGAGGTGCTTTCAAATCCATAGTAGACGACAAAATCACGGTGTTTTGTGGAACACTGAACGGTGTTATTCACTTTTAGACGAGTCCGTATTGTTGGTTAGGTACTTGTTACCCGTTCACTTTTAAATAGCGACATTCTTGTTTGCCATTCTTTAAAAACTGTACAAACCGCCTAAAAAGTAGCCCCTTTCTATTCCAAAGAAAACAAAAATTTTGTAATCACAAGGCAGTCCATGTTTTACGTGTTCGGGGGTAAAAGATGTGCTCTAATTACCGTACAACTTATAGACATGGCTCTGTAAGTTTCCACTGTTTACCATTATAATGCTTTATAAATCTGAAATAGAGACCCATTCAGAAAAGTAATAATGGTATCAAACAACCAGTGTTTCTCCTGTTTTCCTCACGGTACAAGTATCGGCGGAAACTAAGGTCCCCACAGCAGGCGGAAAAACAAGGAGCAGCCCTGTGGATCCGAGAGAAGTACAAACCGCCTAGAGATAAGTAGTAATTTTTGGTCACGAGTTCAGACACCCCAACTCAGTCATTTCCAAGTCGCCGCAGATGTGATCACCCAACTATAACTAATGCTAATCAAACTTCACCTATAGAAGGGAAATGCATAAAACGGGTAAATTCCACCTGTTAATTATCCCATCAAGGTTCTTCATGAACTTTAAGTGCTGCATCTAATATTGTGGGACATTTTTGCTCACCGTATTCTTTACTAGGCAGGTTATCATTGGAGCTCCTGCCTCCGCTGGCTATCATCTTGATTTCCAGCGAAAAATGATCCGTCTTCCGTTTAAGTCATTGGCTAGGGCCGTGAACTGTTTGTTTCGGTAGACGAACACAATTATCTAGTCACTACTGGGTCACACATGACCCTACTCTGTTCCCACAGCCATAGACCACGAATAGTCCTTTAGATGGTCATCGACGTCGCCGCATGGAACAAGTGATTAATGATCACAATTACATGAATCATGTGTGAAGTTTTCCCACTAGGCTGTGATTAGTGGAATTTTCACTAGTCGATCGTACTATGCACCCGCATTCACCTGTCTGCGATTCCATCGCAGACAGTCTAACTTCTTGCCAGTTATTTCAACAAAATCCTTCAAAATCTGTTTACTGACGTACAAACAGATTTGCATGAAAAAAGTCTGATTGCTCGTTGGCCACTGCTGTTTACAGAGTGTGCTATAAATTGCGGTTGCTCATCTGGGGCAATTATCACTAGTTATTTGCCTCCACGTGTATCATGTTTCCCATGATTTACTGCGATTTGCTCGAGAACGTATCGAAGAAAACGATGGATCGGAGATGATGGCGGCAAATCTAATGGCTAAGAGAAATGTTTGGGTCTCAGACCAGTAAGCTTGACAGCGGGGGCCAAAGTCAAGCATTGACCGCTCAGAAGTCTATCCAGGATGAGCAGAACTATCTGCACATCATCGAAATCCGGTTTACCGCAAGCGTGGGCTACCGAAAAAAGCAAGGCATTATTCCTAAATTGTGACCAATTTTCACCCTTGGCAGAGCCCTTGAAGGACCCTTGCGAACACAGATTGTCCGGCATGATATATCGGTGGGGACAACCAAATATCTCTTCACATAATAGCCATGGTTTAATCCGAATGTGACAAAGGACGCAAGAACGCTCAGGAATACTTCGAGACCAACAGAACTAATCAATGTTGACCCAGAACTACGGGAGGCAATGAGGAAGATCCAACTCCGGGCAGTAAACACTGGGCGAGAGAGGCTACCGATTTAAATATTTATCGACGGAAAGCATCCCTTTTATTTTTCTAAGCAGAAGGTCCGGGGCAATCTTAGGCAGACTTGCCCAGCCTATCGTGTCAACACTCCTCTTGATTGGTTTCTATTCCGGAAAAAAATATCAACCAAATAAGGTGAACAGGGTTTCTAGCAACCTTGGTAACAAAAATCCAAGAAATTCAGAGTCACCAGTGGACTCTCATTAGGGACAAAGCATACACGGGACAGGAAGCTGGAGCAGCCAAGTGATCTTCCGGCTCGACCGTATGTGAAAAGTAAGAACTCATACTCCCTATGCAAAATCTGTGAGGAGTGCATGCAACTGGGTGTGTACCATCAATGTAAAGTCTGCTACCCACCTTTGAATGATGTGTTAGTAAATGACAGTGGATTCCGCTCATCTCGCTCCACTGTTGCTCAGAAGTCGTCATTTGAATTTCTTGAGATAGATACTGTCAAACGATTTCACATAGATTACGAGAACTGTATTTGTCTAACAGTAACGAGACGATCAATTTCGTTATGGGAAGATTTGCCGGGAGCGGAAAGAGAGCGGATCAAGAGACGGTAAACTGGTCCGGTATATGAAAAGCTAACTCAGCTGAGAAAAAGCTTCTATGTGAGTTTAACAGGAAGGGTCAAAGGTGGGACGTGTACAGCTGGTGGAGAGCCATTGAGTTCAGATAATTTTTGCAATTAGTCGTCGTGGAATTGGAGGATGGTACTTCTTGGCATACTTACTGTCATTTTTACGCTTGTCTTGTCCAGCAACATTTCAGTTTGTAAAGGCGATTAGGGATTTTTTACTTGCTTTGACAGTCTCTAACGTCATTTGGTTTGTATGCTTCACCAGCTACATGGATTAAAGGAAATGACGATAAATATACATTCTCTTGTCCATACTGCTGGCGACGTTTGATTTTGGGGTCCTTTAGATGCTTATAGGGCTTTTTCTTCTGAGTCTTTTTAAACTAGGTAAAAAGAGGATTGCGTGGCACAACCAGAGTCTGTTCACAATCATACTGCACATTCTTAGAGACACGATTAACCCAATCAGTTGTGGAAGACTGCACAGATCCGGTCTTGGGAAGGAAACTCGGGGTAACTATTTTGCTAGTGGGCAGCTATACTCTGACCTGTTCTGATCCAGACGACGTTATGCTGCTTGGTGGCTCACCAGCGAGAGTTCAGTGGATTGAAAGAAACGAAAGGAGTGGTCCGTCGATCGGATTTAAGAAGTGTACCAACCCTGAAGACCTAATTAATTTTTCGTTCCCATCAACGCCCTGCTAAATTAGTGGCACCAGTGTGTTGGCAGATAACATGGGCACATGCTCCGCTGAGGAAGCCGACTGCAACTGTGTCACTTGTCCCGACAAGGAGGTTGACCGTATTATTCCACTGTGTCACACCATTTTCGGTGAAATAGACTGCGATTCTGTTGATAAATTACTACCACCGTTCCGACCTTTCTATTTTCCAGATATCACCACAATCCACGCCTTCCACGGTCATCTTGGGTGACGACAACGAGGGAGTCTGTGTCATCAGCCGGACTTGGTGAAGTGCTGACGAGAAGTTTGCCGTCATCCCTAATGTTATAGAGCAAAGCTTTCACCGACTGGCGAAAGCATTTCAGGGGCTGGATGAAAATGCCTGCGCGAGAAAGGTTACCATCGTCACCCGCACATACAGGTTCCCTTTAATTACAATAAGCCGAGGCATATTATTTCTTCCAAGGGAAAGTCAAACAAGCTTGAGGATTGCAGAGGAGGAAACTGATTAATCAGTAGCCACCCGGAGAAGTGACCATTCGAATGAGTACAACGAAATGGTTTTCGAAGGTTGTCACAGTGTTTCACAAGTGATCAAAGTTTGAAGGAAAAGACCGGCGCAGTGGTCCACTTTGGACAGGGAAAAGTATGCACAAAGACCGATGCTGGCCTCAGAGAAAGCACAGGGTAAGTCACGCTACATTTCATTATGGCACTTTGCACCGCAGCACCCAGTCTATCAACAACTGGACAACCGGCCGGTTTCCCACCAGAAGCACAAACTCCACTTTATGAGTTGCCAAGCGATATCGTTTAGTTTTCTTCAAGCTATACTTGCAGAGGATGTTCCTGGGATTTCCCCACCACACTTGCTATTCCGATCACCGAACAGACCGTAAAGTGAGTTTTTTGTTAGATATGATCCTCGTGGTCTCCACTTCTCAGGTAACTCTAGTCAGTGCATCCTGTCACACTGACAGGCCATTACTAGAAGACATCGGACGTCTGTGCTTTGATTTTGCAACGTTGGCAGCAGGGGATGCACGAGATACTCCCAAAGTACTCGCAGTCATGCCCTCACCGTTGGCAAAAGATGACGACGTTATGGCTCACTTGTTTCCCAAATCGAAACTGGAAAAGTTGCCCGAAGTAGACGCAAGTGCATCTGTTGTCGGTATTCTCAATCAGTCGGTATGTGAACTACTTATTCCTAAATGTTTTTCCTAGGAATCCATTTATTATATCCATAAGCGCAAATTCCGTGGGAAAGCTTCATGCCCCGAATATCATTTGACAGTTTGACAACTGATATAAATTATTTCCGGGCTCACGGGAATTTCGCTTTCAAGCTAACTGTTATACATGACCTCATGGTTGGTAGGCAACAAATCTTCCTACAAGTGCCCAAGGCACCGTACTCGATAGAAAATTCGGTTTCCTAGGCCCGAAAGATCTACCCAAGGCTGTACGACAGTGATACACGACACGGCTAAGAATCATGAGTGCAAGCCAGGTTTAACGGTAAGTTCATACCTCCAAGCTTATTCTCTGCCATCATGGAAACCTGAAAACGAACAGAATGACATACGGATCGAACTAGCGGACATGGACGGGTACCAAATATAGTTCTGTAACATAAAGTTGTAAAAATGACTAAGCCGGCTTTGATGGTTTTGTAAATTGTTCATCGGCGAGTGGAGCTCGATGAGAATGGACCAGACTAAAATGAGAGGACTACGTTTGAGAATTAGCAGGAAGCCGAAATCTAATTAGTGTTCTTAAGGGATACCTTTTCGGCAACTTGTGGCAGTTAAGGCTGGAAGTGGGTAGACCCGTCAGGCTTTTGAATAGGCGGAGGGTCGCGTGAGAAAATAAATTTTCATCAAACGTCATTAGTTGAAATGGAGTATTTCGATTAGTTAGGGGGGTAGTAAATATATTCTGTTCCTTACCAAAGCACTGTACACGTCCTTTCCTCTGCAATTGGCCCCGAAAAAATAGGACTAGATTAGGGTCTCACACTGGACACTGACCCTGAATTTTTCCATTTCTCATATAGATCAAAAGGCCAAAATTAGGGTTGTGGCCCCTTTCGTGCTGGCAGAATCATTGGTCCCGTAGCTACCTCTCTATCGTTGCCGTGTTATCAACCCTTCAAATCAGCCAACAGTAATATTAACAATATTGGACTCTTCCATCGCCTCCGCAGGCCATTTGCATCTGCAACTGCCATAAAATGCATCTCGTATCGATTCATTTCTATATTTCTCTTTCCACGACGATGCTCCACAAAACACCTATTATAATGATGACGATTATTAGAGGACCCACAGGTTTTCCTCTGGGTTTCTTCTTCAACACGGCTACATCCCGCATCGGATTTGTTGTTCCCTTTCCTTGCGAGTGACTTTCTCCGCATCCCGCCATCAAATTTCACCATCACATAGGCCGACCGATTCACTGCGCTTTATCCCTGGTGGCCCATTCTTGCACATCGACGAGTTAGTTACACACATATTTTCATACAAAAGCGGGTGATTCTTTAAATTTCTCCGCAAGAGTGCATCGTTTCAAAAGACTAACAGAGTATCCTTTGATTGTACCAGGATTCTCAACTGTTTGATGGTATTTGGTTCCACTGATGTGTACTCCATCCTTTCGACGGACCTATACCGTCATTTGCCTGGTTGGCTGTCCTGCTTTGAGTCTTATACTTGCCGGATTTGAACTTCCTCCCATGGACCTTGGTACGCACGTATCAGCCTCTCGGAAACTCCGATTCTGGCGTCGCTTTTCCCGCCTAACCATGCATCGCAGCATGTCCGGGCTTTTCCGGAATATACTTCCATTATTATCATTGTCGTCTTGTAGGCCGTTCTCATCTCCCGTCGAATATTCTTCGGCAGTTCCGGATGATAAAGAGGCGACGGATATCCGACTTGTTCTTGGAAAGTGACTGATCCTTTACTGAGTGGTAAAATGATCAAGTACACAAAAAGGGCATTTCCATAGTCTGAACTATAAGTGATAATTGATAACTGTATAGTTCTTGACCGTGGTCAGTACACATAGTATATTTCTTGACCGTGGTCAATACACATGCACAAGGCAAGATCAGAGTATACAGCAATACATGTCAATGTGAGGTATTCACAAATTCTAAATTTATAAATCACAGCAACCGAAATACAACAGTAAAGTCATGTAGTGTTTGAGTAAACAAAAGTGGTAATGGTTGAGGCGGGAATTTCGAATCGGTTTCGAAATCGCTGGGGGGCTGTGTGGATAGCTGGACAGTCGTGGAATTGCTGATATAAGCAACAAATGGACGGTCACTAACAAGTAACCGGGCGTAAGAGATGCAAAAGAACATTGTTAGAAGTAAAGCAAGCGTGGGGCTTTCAAAGTGCAGTCAGAGATACCAGCGGGATATTGGACACTGATCCAGCATTGGGTAACTAATTGTGGAGGAAGCATGTGAAACAAAGGCAAGTGATTCAAAGGTGATAATAAAACGGACCTTTTGTGCAGGTGATTACAGTGTCATATGGAAATTCAAATGAAGGCGAAAAGCTTCGCAGGGACTTCAGTGAACTTTTGAAGAGCATGAATGGTGTATGGACATATAACGGACTATTAAAGAAAAGAAAAGCCGTCAATGAAACGGATTAGTGGAGACAAACGTCAATGGTTCGGCTAGGCAGGAGTTGGAAGAGTGTGAAATGTTTTTCTTGTATTTGATAGAAAATTGGTAATCAAATTATGGTTGGCTGCAGATGGCTGGTATTCTGTTCCGTTAAGACCTTGGTTGCAGGCAGAATGTTGTGGGAAGCAGGTAAAAAAGGGCTGGTTTGACGAAGTTGACAGCTGCGAAGGCTGGGTTCCGGCCATTGATTTCGTACTCTGCGATCCGGTGAGACTTTCACGAGGTTTTGTTAATCCATGTACGGTGCCCCATGTAACGTCAGCAGGCGAGAGTATAGGTTTAAACCAGTGATCAAATCGTCCAGTCCTTACGGTAATCCGGAATAAACGTCGATTTAGCCGATGGATACCCAAGTAACCAATGCAATCTGGAAGAGATCAGGAATGCGGCAGTCTGGAGAGTGTTCCAGCTGTGGGTTATGATTATCGTTTATATGGAAGCAAGAAAATGAACATTTTGATATCAGAACAGTTAGTTATCGTTTGGCTAGTGGACAGGTCTATTAGGGATCCCTAGATGGAGACTGGTAGCTTTCTAGGGTATTTGGGGCGATATCAGGTAGGCAGTGGATGAGGAGAGGGTGTCCGTTTGGGAACCAGGAATAAAACAATAGTAGATGGTATGGTCTGGACGAAGAATGAGAAAATAAGAAGAAAACAGTCTGGTCAGTTCACCAGCTGTGGTAAAGGACGGCAAACAGTAAAAAGAGGGGAAAACACAGTGTTAAAATGAGGATTTTTCATGTGGGGGCAAACGTGCTGGTATTCGGCAGGGGCATACGGATTCCGGTTGGAATGGGGTCTTAACTTACCATGAGAATGTGCGTAGAGAAGTGGAGCCTAGTTACTAAGGAATGGTAATCCGTGTGGCAAGTACGAGAAAGGCACAAAAAAAGCAGGATGGGACGGCTGAGTTCTAGCCTGAGCCAGGAATTAACTGAGAGCGAGCACTCATCGCTAAAGGACGGAACGGTTTAATTTATATATACGCAAATTGTGTGTAGTAAAATGGCACAATCTAGTTAGGAAGGGGGACAAGTGAGTGGAGCATACCCAAGGTATATATGTATATATATATATATATATATATATATATATATATATATATATATATATAGATGTATACGTGGGTGCGATCATCGGACGCAAAAGACTACGGCAAGAAAAGTGAGATAGAGTGACGCAGCCGAGGATCAACGGTTAACGGAAAGAAGAACAAAAGTTAAGCACGGGCTCATCGGTGCGGCGGATCCCAAAGGCACATTGAGGCCATGAAACGTGAGACTAAAGGGGAAACGCCTAAGTGTGGCTAGAACTTTCAATGGGAAAGTTAGTATTTCGCCTAGAGTGGTCATTGAGCAGGAGTAAAGACCAAGTTCTGCATGAAATTACAGAAGAACCTTAGCTGGGGGATAGGGTGGGAGCAGAAATGGTAACGTCATAACTGGGTGTTGATTTCAGTTAGTGAGTCACGCTAAGTGCGATGAATCAGACTGGATTTTCCAGTTCGAAATCGCAGAGGTGGTGAGCGAAGTATGAGTGGTGGGACCTGGTGCGGAAGAGAGGCATTATAAGCAAGATCAGAAAATACAGCAGTACATGCCAATGTGGGGTATTCACAATTTCTAAACTTGTGAATCCCATAGCAACCTGAATAGTAGCAATGAACGTCGGCTTTTCCTTTGCCTTCATGGGAATAGGCCATTTTGAGCCTTTTGTTAGAAGTGGTATAAATGGAGGGAAACAATTTAGCTGTGTATTCACGTTTATGAATATGGAAGCGGCCCACCGAGCTGAAGCACTCATTGTCTCCTGACTCTTTCTTACTGGCACCAAAACTTCTCGTGGCCTGGAGGGGTCAACCGCACTTTTCTTTCTGCGATGATGGGGGCAACTTCAAGTGTCTTAGTCCGAGGTTCGATGCTTTGCCTGAAAAATAGGGCGAGAGAAAAAGAATCGAATTGTGTCACGTCGCCACATCGAATGGGAGCTCGGGCCGTTAAAAGCTGGTCACCGGGGTGGGGTGTGAGAACTTGTGATATGTTCGGTTCGGCTGGTGCTATACTTAGTTGCATGTGGTTGCCGTGTGACGGATGGAAATATAATTACTTTCTCGATAGAAGTAGAAGGGATTATTCTTAACCGCCTTGTTGTGCCAGTGATAGATGTTTTTGAAGACCTTGAAGCGTTAACTCCGAAGGGGTTTCTGATAACTGGCGGCAACAAAGCTGTTTTTGTTGTCAGGATTTCTTCCTTTCCTATGCCATACACGAGAGGAGAATGCAACGGTTGGCGAATTTCTCTTGGAAATGTTGAAAGATTTTGTAAGTGCTGCTAGGAGGGCAAAAGTGATAGATGAAAGTGGGACGTTTGAAACTGGAGAACTTGGTTCTTCTGAGAAGAGATGTTTGTCGTGGAAACCAGGGGCCTCTAGAAGTTGTTAGCCAATTGCTGTTCGGAACGGACGGATGAATCAGACAGACTCTGGTGTGAATGTCGCACTAGCCGCATGGGCATAATGTACTCAAACTGCGTCCGTAGGAGATTGACAGTGGTTATTTTAACCGTGTGTCAGTTGTGTGCCGAAGATTTTATATACAGCTATTTGGTGCTTTTTGTTTTGTGACGCACGCAAACATTGTTGGGATGGTTACGGACGAAAAGCATCAGGTTGGCGGCTCAGCCATTAGGCCCAAGCTGCCTATGTCTCAGAATGTTTGTCGCGCCACATAAATTCTAGTGCAATTAGTATTTTTCTGTTCACCAGTCACACGTGGTTTATGTCTTCGCCGGGCTCTGATAGTTTAGACTTCTCACCCACTTACGAAGTCCAAAACAAGACTAACAAACGGGTTACGATTGGCGGGAAAATCCAAGCACTACCCAGTTGGGCCCAACCCTTGCCCTGTGCCGCTGGAAAATCAATGAAAGCAGTGGAGAGTATCTACCATTGACACCCTATTTGTTCGCTTAAAGTTTTCTTACGCGATGATGCTTACCCTATGAGGCGGAGCTATTACAACAAGGATTGGTTAGACCTTGCCAGGATACTGTGGCCCAAACAAAACCTCACTAAGTTGGGGAACAGAACGGTTGTTCCTTGTCAATATCTCATTTTCATGCTCCGCACTGATTTTCTTCACCATTCCAATGTGACAGATTGTCGCTACTGAAATTTCGTGGGCCTTTGGGTTGAAAGCCTTCATTCGGTAAAAAAGCTAAAAAGAGTTGTTGAGGCTCTTGCAAGTTAATAAAACCACCGTTAATTAGCTATGCGAAGGTTGATCGCTGCCTGCAGCTTGCTTTTTAGTAGACAACGAACTCAACCTCGCTGACAGTCCATATGGCTGACGTCAGAGGGAATAAAAGTCGAAAGACATCCTTAAAAGTGTAACAACCACTGCAGCGTCGTGGTGGATTTCAGGTGGAAAAAGTCCACTGAGTTCAGTTAGGTCCATGTGGAATGTCTATTTTCCCCCATCTATTTCTCTTCACTTGCTTTAATTTTCGTCTTTTCACTTACTCTCAAGACACTCGGTTCTTGATCCTCCGGGAACATTGATTCTGTTTCAGCCTAACGATTAACCTCAGATTGAGTACAATCAAGTGGTAGCTGTAGAGTCCTGAGATACAGTTGCTCAAAATTTGGGTACCGTATCACTAATTACAGCGTTCTGTTTTGCAGTGAATTTGGCTCGTTTAATTTCTTCATATATGGGTCCGGAAGTCGCAAAAGTGCTTCCTTCTTTGCGCGTGGAGCTCAAGATTACCGGCTGTCGTACGCTCTTTGCAAAGTATACAGTTATTTTGTCAAGACTGCACAACTGGCTTGTCTCTCATGGATCCCTTTACTAAATCTACGCTTACTCATCGTCGACAAGATAATAGCCGATATGTGAACCAATCCCCCTGTTGAGTTTGTTCGTGGTTGTTGGCTAGATTATCATCGAGTTTAGTGTCAATGAACTTTTCCTCGCCTCTATTGTAAAACGTTATGCAGGTCAACTCACCAGCTTTTTTACCTCACTCTGTTTGCGGCTGACTTTTGTGGCCAGAGCCTGGTTGTTTCTTAGTGGTCCTGCTTCATTTGCCACTTTGGCCCTTGGATTTCTCTACTGAAGGGTTCATAGTCGATGTTGATCTACAGATATTACCCAACTAATAGTCTTGCAGTCAAAGAACTGCCTCGGGTTTAATAACTGCACGATGGTCTTTCGACTTTTAATTAAATGCTCAGGTTGGGCAAATTATGGAATGCCACTGTCGTGCTACCGTGCTGACCAGAGAGACCGAGGAAGAGGAACCGACCTTTGAGAATCCATCACGAGTAACTCAAGCTTGGTTTTGCCGTTTAGAACCCAACTGAAGCGTCGCCTAAAACTCTCTCAGTACCTTTCAAAACTACCAATGTCCTACTGGCTGATAGCCGGAGCAGCCTTACCCTGGCCCCGTCCCCAGAAATTCGACAATGGAGTTCACTCAGTCCTTCCCAGTAGCACCCCTAGCCAAATTTACTTTGAGGTTAGTGTCAGGGGACTTAAAAGTGATTCGGTGTTTGAAGTGACACGAGCACGGGCCTTGTGGCTATTTTGTTATGTGATTGCTGCCGGTGAGCTAGAAGATACTTCGATGGATAATCAGGCAACGAGAATGTGGTGGGTGGTTTTTAATGGAAACCTGGAAAGTTTCTAGCTGCAGGTACTGCCGAAGCCATTGAAGATAGGCTACTGGACAAATGAAAAGTAATAAAGATACTCATCTCGATGGCCCTTTGTCTCCTGATTTGCCGGTGTTCCGGAGGATCGGTCACGGGACAACTGGAGAAGGTTTAGCTTTGCTGCACCCCGTTCGCCTTGAGTGGCATGAACAACTCCGCCTTGGAGAACCTATCTTTCATCAGGAAGCGAGTATTTCAAATCATGCTGGCCAACCGCGGTTCACTGGTTTATAGATGGTTGAATGGACGCTACCTGGTCCAGCCACCTTTTATGCTGCTGACTCATCGACAGCATTGACCAAGGATGTTTCCGACGTTGAATCTACCATTGCTGGTACAATAATCCGATCACATAAGGCCCGGCCTGATGCGCCAGAGTCTACCCCACGGACCCGCTGGAAAAAACATTTCCGCGTCCAAATTTGTTGTGTTGGTCTCAAAGTGCCTACCTCGGTAGCCCCAAACGTTCTGGACCACTTCCCCGCAAGCTTGCTCCTACTGGGAGCGACCAAAACAAGCTCTAGAGTTGAATGTTACTTTCTCTACCAGCTCCTCTTTACCACCTTGTCATCAGCTGTTTCGTTCTGCGGCATACCTGGCCCTAGCAGCTCTGTTTTACAGGGATCCTTTATGTCTTTCGCTATCTTTGTATGGCAATGGCGCCTCCTTCTTCCCCGTCCGGGTCTTGTCGGACTCGCCCGGTCCACCGTGGCTGGGCCTCGCGCATGAACAATCTACGTAATGGAGCTGTTCCCTCCTTCAGTTCTTGTAAGCCGTCTCTGAGGTGACTCTCCAGTCTTTGGACGCAGCTACTGCCAGCTTTTATACAAGAACACCTTCCCTGCCCCACCCCGCCGGGAGCTTTGCGGCAAATTCGGTGGGAACGCCCGCGGAATTTGTCCGAGGCTGATGACCCCATCGTGCTTGCTTCTAATTGCACAGTCCCGTGGTCTCTTTTTCCCGGCGGATCTTTATCGAACAAGTTCACGGTATCTTCCTGGTGCCCAGTTGGCATCAAATCTAGGACGGATGCCACCTGGCCCGTCTGCATCTTTTGCCCGCCTTTTGTCTGCCTTAAGCCCTCCGGTGAAGGAAGTCTAATAAGAGCACCCACTCGACATTCCGGCTCCCGATTCATTGGGTCAGTGCAGCTCTGAAGCTGAAGTCCCCCGAAATAAGTATCTTAAAGCAAGTTTTTAATGAAGGGGTTAGTGCTCAACCAACTGTGCATACTCACCGCCCAGGGATGAGAGGCTGTGATGCAAACAAGCTATAGATTAGTAAGCTGGGTTACTTCCTTCATAAAAGGCTATTTTCGGCATATTCCGCACGCACAAATGGGCTTGAACTTGCAGGAAAAAGTTCCAGCCAAAGAAGAGTAGCAAGCTTCCCTTTGTTTATTTCGTCTTTTCATCATTTTCGGTGCAAACTAAGGTGGTCTTAAGCTCCTGACTTCGTCCAGGGGAGAGGCCGTTGCTCTGTGGTTAAGATGACAACGACATCACGGGTTCGTGCCCCCAGCTCTGACCATTCGCTTCACCGGCCAACAGCGTTCGTATGCGGTGCACGAAGTTCCTGTGAGAAGTTTCCAGGTAAACACGAGTACTGATCTGCCCTAAACTCGGTTTTGAGCTAGCCTCCGTTCTTTTGGCCTTTTGGTCAAAGCAGTGTATTTTCCATCAGCTGAAGGAGCTGTGATCACAATTCCCAGCGGAGACCTAGCTAATGTCCCCACTGGGATTTCTGAGCTACATCGCGCCGCTGTAAGTTTTGCTATGGTACTGCTTCCACTAAGATATCTGGGGTACAAAATAAAAACAGCTTCTTGGGACATTCCCTTATCTTGGAAGAATTTCGGGGAATTTTTCTAAACAACAAAATCTGAGGCAACCAACTGATCTACTAGTCCTATTCAAAGTATTTTCGGAACTGCCACTTCGGGACAAGTGAGTGTTCCGTTGTTAAACTTAAAGACATCATTCCTATAAAAAGTCTGTCCCATCATGCCAGAAAAGACTGCCATTTGCCCTCCTCACCAAGTAGCAAACACGGTTCACCCTAAAAGCACTAAAAGCCCCCGACTTCCCGCCTCCCTTTTTCTCTGTTTAGTGCCACCGGTCGATATATATGCTGCTATATCAGTAAAAAATATAACGCAATTCAGCCAAACTTGATATCCTTGGATAAACGGTCAAGCACCATAGAAAATCCGCTAACCACGCTGTCGTCAAGTGTATATAACGCTTATCCCCAAAGGTAACCGAACACTACAAGTGTGAAACTTCTAAGTAGGATTCATCAGAAAGAGAGTCCGTCGAGAAATCCCCTCCATTCGCAAGCATGAAAATTACTCCTGACGATACCCCGCTGCAGCGGGAGGCCCTTAGGTTGATAGACAGCAAACAAGTATGGCCACAAACCTCTGATTCAGTTATGCCCAATACAACCCAACAACCCACACTGTCAATAATTCTCCAATATTCCCCTTCTCACCGTGCTCCAAAACACGTTGCGGATCTAGATCGGCCCCATCCATCTCCAGCTCCACAAGGTCCTCCTAAGGGGCATCATATTGCAGCCCAATCTCTCTTTGAACTGGAACGACAATGGCTATCCACTAGGATGCGCATATCGTCCTCTTTGCACAAATTCACATAATATCGACGCTATCACCGATGCCTTTTACTTTGCGACGGTCCACACCTCTAGCTACAAAATCATTGTGGGGGATTTCAGCTTCCCAGAAATACGCTGGCCGTTACACACCCTCCTTATTTATTGAACTACATCTGACGCATACGCCGTGGACTATGGTACCGTGTTGTCAAATCCCATAAAGTAGGCGACAACAATCTCGACCTAGTTACACCCTTAGCCTCACTGAAGCCAAAACTGAGATGCTAAGTCATTTCCCTGAAAGACCTCATAAAATGGTCCTTTGCGCATTGCAGTGTCCTCCTTCTATTTTACCAAACCCGAAGCCCTCCATAACATCCGAACTTACAAATTAGGGCACAGTTTCTTTGTTTATTCGTTCATCAAACGGGGAAGTCTTTTTATTGACTGGCGACCACCAAGTAGCTACTCAACCTCCGTATACCATTCTTCTTCAGTGCTTTTCTAAGCCTGCATATACCACTGCCCGCAATTCCCGACAGTCACCCAGAAGGTCGAAAATAGAGCCCAGGCTAGTGGCATTGCGCAACAGCAATTTGAAGCCCGGGGACTTCTCTGTATTTCTCCACCTAAAACCACTGTCAGAGACGTCCATATGCTTCAAAGGGGAACAGCTCATCTGTCGAGAAACTGCCACCCTCAACCATCCACGAATGTCCGGAAGCCAGTCAAGATTGGTAAACTCACGGCCTGGGCGTAGTTCATGCTTTGGCCCCAAAGTAATGTTCTGCAACTCTAAACATGCAAACGCAATTGAAATCGTGTCCCAGGCATTTGATCCTCACCTCGCATCCTCCCCACTACCCCATGGTGTCCTCCCCGTCGTTTCCCTGATATTGATAGCTGGCTTCACCCAGCCTAGTGTCTCTTTTAACTCTGATTGCATCCATAAAATAGCCTCTTAGATAAGCTATTTTCTCGATCTGGAGCAGGTGAACTTCTCCTTGCTTTCTTTCGTCTTGGCAGATGCGACCTTGTTCTCTTTAACCTTTACAAGATGTCCACGAATAAAAGCTTGGTGCAAGACCAGTGGAAGATCTCCATCATCACCCCCGTTTTAAGAAAGGACCTCTGCGTGAACCTGCCAACTATCGCCCTACCAACCACGCTGCCGTTATGCATGAGAGGATTGGAGGGAGCAGTAAGGAGCAATTTCTCGATTATCTGCAAGTCTACTATTCACTAAACCCTTTCCACCACGACTTTATTAAAGCCATGTCGCGCACCTCCTGTCAGTCCGAATTTATTGAAACCGTCACCACTGCGATGAATATAATAAAAGCTGTCATTATCCTCCTTCTGGATATGACCAAGGTGTTTTGCAAGGTTTCGCATACCCACCTGTTACATAACATCCTCCCATTTGGTATTACGGGGCCCTCTTCTTTCCTGGTTATCTAATTTGCCTTCCCTCTCCCCAGAAGTTTTGGTAGGCGACCACCTGCCGTCATCCGAACCCATAACAAGTGGAGTGATTCAGAGAAGTGTCATAGGCCCCCATTTTTCCTTCTGTAAGTAAACGACATCTTTGTTGCAGTTCGCCGTGGCACTCCGCTGATATATGCAGGGGATATCAAAAAGGTGTTTTCACTCTACTCATTCAATCTTCCAGGTACTCTAACTAACACGTATGATGAATGAACCCCTTGGAAAACAAGTGCTACTTGTGGCATATGCTTTTCTTGGTGCTCGAAAGTTCCCTACTTGCCCATGAACGTATCATAGGCCTTGGGGCCTTCTTGCTTGGCCGCCACATGGTCCCAACTACTCCCTAGGCAAGGGACCTTGGTCTACAGTATTCATCTTTTTTCAACTTTTCCCAACAAGTGCCCTAAGGAATTGCCAAGACAAGACGGCCCAATGGCCCAGTCTTCCGCTGATTTAGGCTTAAGGACAGCCTTTTCACAGTAAATCACCCAAATGTGGGGCCACTTTCCGAATACTGCCCCCTCATCAGCTCTAACTTGACCTCCACCGCAACTGAGAAACTCCAGTGTTTCTTCACCAAAAGGCTGTCCGGACTAGTTTCACTTCTATCCTAGTGTGAACGTTGTAACCGATTCGAACTGGAGCCCCCTGGGCTACGACGGCTGAAGCTCAACCTCATTCGGTTATTTAAGCTTGTGCGCAGGCTAGTTTTCTTCACCAATCACTTACATTTCATTGTCTACAGCTTATACTTGCCGCGAAACCGTGTTTTACATTTACGTGTACCGCCATTGTGCCTGAACTTCAAGTCCAGTTCCTTCTGAACCTTTTCAGCAAATTTTGAAATGAACTCCCAGTTGATATACGCATTTCGTCCAATCTTCCTCCCTGTGGGCGGGCGTCGAAAGTGTTTCGCAAAGTTCCCAGTGTGATCAACCTGACCAGTGAGTGCATCAGAGCTCATCAAGGGTTAGAAAGGGGCGTTCTTCAATAAAACCCTCATGACTCCCCCACCAAATCAACCATCATGTTCGCACCGGACCACGAAGTCCACCCTTTTCGCGACCTTATTTCTAAACAGGACACTGTTGCTCTCAACTTAGTCAACGGTCAAGCAAAGCACCGTATTTTGCTCTCATTATTCACATATCATCGCGTCTTGTTGTAACCCAACCCGTGAAATCCCATATGGTCTCTATCGTGATACTCCTGTTTCAATCCCTACAAAGAAACAGCTATTACTATCCCCTTCTCTAGACTCTGAATCTCATCTAGATATTTTAAGGTTGTCTGTACCTGCCTCCGGAAAAAGTGACCGTATTGGCTGTGACCGCCTAGCTCTCCAAAATGCTTAAGATGCTCTGGGCAAACCCCCGGACGCATCATCTATAACCAGCACGACTTCCACCAAGGCAAACACAGATCGGGCTTTTGATGACGGCCTGGACTATGAGTTCCCGTACGATGACCATATTTTGAGTTCGAACTTTATTTCACGACCAGTTAGATAATCCCGCCCATTTATACATGTACACTTTTTATTTTATGCCGGCCCAAAGTTCAAACTGTCTCATGCTAGTTGTCAATTAAATGGCTGGTGCCAGTTCTGTGGCTTCCGGTGCTAGAAAACTTTCAGTGTTACATTGGAGTTTGCTCCGAGCCCCTTGTTTCACTGCTTCACCTGTCTGAATCCTACATTCATCACCAATGAAAAGCTGATACTCTTCATAGCCCTGCAAGATCGTTTTACACCCATCCGCCTCCAAACCCTGCTAAAAGACAAGGAAACAAGTTCATAGTTAAAAGGAAGCATAGTTTGCTGCGGCTAATCAGACACTACCATGACAGCAAAAGCAAAAGTAGTCGCTTACTCCCAAATTTCTTTCCTTTGCATGACTGTTCTTTGCTTTCCTTCATTGGTTTCAGTGATCACTAGATCACAGTTGCAGCCCGACAGTAGCTCTTCTTATGGTCGGGAACATTCTGTCGCTGTTACTAACGGCTGAGAAGTGTTAGACTTGCTTCCCTCCTGTATAAGCGCTTGCACCCATTTCCATTCTGCAATGCTGAAAACTGCAACACCCCAAAGCTGCCTTGCTCAAAGATCACAGTTTCTTCCGAAGATGAGGAAAACAGTCCATCCCTGCCATTTTAGAGCACCATGTGCGTACGTGTAAAAATACTGTTGGCGCAGGAGCTACAGAAAGTTTGTTTACGGGCTAAAACAGTCCTCTGAAAGGGTAGTGTCAAAACGAGTAAACGTTTTGCCTTCTGAATTCCTTTTTCATTGACCGGGCTGTGGAGGAAACGGACCCCTACAACCACCAGCCTAGACACGACCCAACTCGAGGGAAAACCCCATTACCCTGTCTACCTCCTGTTTACCCGAAGTGCCGTTAGTTCATCCGCCCGTTCCCATACGGCGCGATAGCATACCGGACTTTCCCCTTTCATCTACTGAGATTGCCATTTTACCTCCCATCCATGCCTTCAAACTGCACCGCCCCACCGGTAATCCGGCCTTACTAGCAACTTAAAGCACACTCCTGTGGGCACTTCGTGATCATCTTTGCTCCACCTGGTCCAGTAGCAATATCCAGATACCAAATGCTGCGAACACCGTTGTCCCGGATTCCACTCCTCTGGGCTTTTTAACTAATCGTAATCCTTCACCTCTTCGGAAGTGATGCTTTACAACAAGTCATGAGGCGTGCTGTTACTGGTGCAGCTTCTGAGGTATCTAGGACAATAACGTACTAAACAGCCTCTCAGGATATTCCCATAACCCAAAATAAGTCAGTGCTTTTCATTCACAATAAAATTCGAAGTAAGCAACAGACTCACTAACCCCATGCCATAAGAATTCTTTGCCATATCATGCCCAAATCGACTACCAGTCCTCTTATCCACCGAACGACCAACCACACTCAACCTATAAGCATCAAATACTTTCGGCTTTCTACCCCCTCGGTACCTTGTTCGGTACCACTGGTCAACATATACAGTGAGGCCAATAAAAAAATGCATTTCATCAAACACATTGCCATCAGAGTGACAATCACTTTCCGCGGACGGTGCTCTGACCATGTTGTTGCCACTTGCACAGATCGCCGACCCCTCGAAAAATTCAAACAGTAAAAGTCTACTTTCGGCTAGCTGCCTCCTGGACCAAACTGCTTTCGAAGTCCGAAGAAGGGTGGGAAATTCCAAAAATGCCGTAGTTTTAACTGTTCCAGACCGTTTGTCCCGTTTCTCGATCAAACAGCCATTGCTTATGGCCTGCGGTATGTCACACCACGAAAGCTGCTGCAAAAGGCTCTGAAAAAGTCACTGAGGAACGTGTGTCCGCTACTGTTTCAACTTCGAGATAAAGGTGCTGCCGTGTAATTCGTTAGAAAGTGAGAGTCCATTGCAAAATCCACTCCATTCAAAAATATAAAAATAACCTCTGGTAAAACCCCGCTGCAGAGGGAGGTACTAGGATCGATATACAGCAATCGAGCATTGTTACCGCCCTTGTGAGCTGGCAACACTCAATCCTGCAGAAAAAGCTCCCACAGTCAACAGCTCGTCACCACTTCAGCCTACCAATGCACCAGCAAAATATATGGACCCAGATTCTTCTCGTTAGCCTCCGACACCGCAGCGTCCCCATAAAGTGCTCCATGTTGCAGCCCAACCTCCATCACTCTATCTACAGCCGGGTAGTACAACCCCCCTCTCAGCCAGCAGCCATTCACGCCCTGTTTCATCTGTCAAACAGGCCAAAAGGTCGACAGATTTCCACACCCTACCCGCACCCTTCAGCCAGCTACAACGTTGTCTCCCACAGCTTCGTCCACAACATCACTCCCCTCACCTGTTGCTCCTACTGGCCGAGACTTCCCCTGCACAGACATCACAAAGCTCCCGGCTTTAGTCAGCAACCGACTTACGATCTCTAGTGCCCCAGTTTAACAGCCTATATAGGCCAGAATAAGGAAAGGAACACTCAGGAGACTATCAGCGCCAGCCTAATTCCCGGTCTTCCTTTCACCTTTTAAATCACTCTGATTGTCACTGCGCCCTTTTTCACCTTTGAAACTCGTCTTGCGTAATTCGGCAATTAAACGTGCAAACGTTTTTTACTTATCTATCACTGCACCACCGCAAACAGGAACAAGAACTGCAGCCTCCCAAAGCCGTTTAGTTGGATCATGTGACCCTAATTCCGCATACAAAACTATCGGAACCGGTTCCCGGTTGTTCACGTAAACGCGGCTTCATGGAAACAGTTTAATAATAAGAGTGGTAAGTGTAAAAGCGTACAACGATTTGGAATCCCGATTTTTCATCTTTCGTCTCCGTCATGTCGGGCATTTGTCATTACCTGAAATACAATAGGAACCATGGAGTTAGCTGTTGGAAGCCGATTGTGAAAACAATAAAAACCTCGTCACTTGGTTCAGTTCGACAACTTTTTATTTTGCCGTATTACTACAATTACAAGCTTATTTCACTGTGTCGATAAACTGGTGGTAGTAAGCCGTGGAATAAGAGCTTTGGATAACCGGGCTAAACGTCCTATGAACCACCCATCTGCCAAAAACGCGAACTTTGCTGACCATTGTTACACTATAGCGGTAGCGTGTTTTGAGCAGTCTTTCAGCGATGATTTTCACGAAGGAGCTGACTGAAACTCAGTAACTCTTGTTTTCTAGGATACCTTGCGTAAAACCCTCCTGATAACCAGCTTTCATGTCCGCAGATCTGCCACCATAGCATAGACATGGCATATAGCACGCACATGTGGTCACTAGTGGCAGCAATCTCACTGGTAACTATCTTCTCCACCCTACAGACTGGGACGTGGTCATCAGTCACCATGGCGCAACGACGGCCATTCAGATAGCGTAGTGACAAAAACGGAAAACAGATGTGAATTTCTCGGATAACGCACAGAAGATTGCACAAACTTTGCCACCAAGGACTACCCATCCACTTCTTCCAGCACTGACATACAGGATAGCGCTGCTCATCATGGTCCCTCGGAGATCCGAGTATCCCACTGCTACACGCCACGTCCATAACGTCAGACGCTGCTTCACCTTTTTACAGATGCCCCAGCCTGCAAAACAGAGGCCGCCAACATGGTTCTATCCCTCTTTCTTCTATCAAAAAGGACCCAAACAAAGGTCATCGTCCGCTAGTTGACTGCTGGATTTCCCGCTGTTTTTACAGTCAATCGGCATAAAGTGGATGCATTCGAGAGTGATCATTAGTAATGCTAATTTTCCACTGTTTAGACCAATGAGATTTGTTGATGGAGTCATCACTCTACTCTCTCCCCCACAATACTGACTAATCACATGTTCACGATTTCGGGTGTCCGGTTGACCTCGTCTACAGCCGAAATAGAGTGAAATAGAGGTCGCCTAGATCGGGGTAAAAGCACCAAGACCGGGGGCAATTTAGAATCCTTCTAAGTTAAGTCAGGACCTACTCCCGTGCCGAGTCTGCGGTCCCTGGACCTCGGTTTGTGACACTGACGAGTATACTCGGCAGTGCGCAAAAGAGCAAAACTCAAAAGGTTGGAGCCGGACAACGTGTGCATTGGAGGAACGCAACGGCGTGCAGACGGAGTACATAGAAGGAGCAAGTGGCGCTTTCATCTTTGGTTATCGTTAAGATACACACATCTCTTAGTCTTTATAATCATGTACATTATTGGCAGCACTACTTCATTGCCCCTATCCGCAACGGGCGGTCCCTACCGCCTTAGGGCACTTGTTTTCTACCCAGTAACTAACAGCCATCTACCCGATTACTACTGTGCGCATAAGCTAAAAATATAGGTGTGATAACCGGAGGATGAGTTCCATATTGTGTTAATACATGTTCCGGAGTGCGGCGTACAATGCAAGTATCAAGTGCCCACAGACTCGTCAAAATCGAGATCAGCAGGTTTCTGCTCGTCCCTGGTGAACTAAAAGGAAGAATAATGAGCAATGTTCAATCAGTAAGGTTGCATCCATTGTACTGCTTCGATCTTCTGTAATTCTTTGCAGTGTGTCGTATCCTTCCTTGAACCTCTCCGATCAGTTTTCGCTCTAAAAATCACTTAGCAGAAACGTGTGTTTTATTGCGGCCGCGGAATACACTGTGTCGTGTAACTTACCCAAAATGAGACCGTTCATTTTCGTCTCTCGGAGACGTTATTTTCATGCACCCCGGGGGTTTTGTTGCAGGTTGACAACGCGTTTTCTGTTATCCCCGGCATTACAATGCAGATGAACGCGTATATACTCGTGGCTCTTGAGCCAGCAAAGTCTTTCCCTGCAGTAGTAATGATAATGTTGTTAAGAATGCGATAGGCAAGTTTGCACTTGCCAGTTCTGTCCCGAATTCGGGGATTCGAAATGTTTCCTTTTACCTCTTGCAACTGCTTTAGTAAAGTCACCGCAAATAAGTGAGTTGTTGTTGGCGGAACATGACCCTTTGGGGTGCTAGGTTGCTGCATAAGCTCTTGGAGCTTCAGCATTAACAGAGTATCCATGTACTCAATAACGTGCCCCGGTCTACTGAGCTGGTCAGTCATACAGCGATCAGCCCATTAAACCCTGTACATCTCTTGCTTGACTGTACGTTTCGCGCGCGACAACCGCAGGCTCTGCTTCCAGCACACTTCCTCGGCACATGCCAGCCTGCGGCCTCCTTACTCAGGCCCTGCGAAAAACCACGCGGTCGGCACCCGACGGTCTTTTCCCGTTGAATTCCTTGACGAAAGCGACCGTAGAAGCTGAGAGAGTGGGCCTTCCAGTAATTGATGAAAGCTTTCGATTTATAACTTTCGATTATTCACACTGAGGTGACCAGGCGGGTTAAATAATTAGACCCATTCTTACCTGACCTCTTCCATCCTATCCTTCCTCTTTCCTTCGTTTATTATCTGCTCTTCACGGCCGGCAGCACTTTTGTGCTTCTTCAGTCTTCTCTATCCGTTGATCCACTATGTTATCCCGTCATAAAAACTCTTCGTCTGAATTCTCTCAAGTCAATCCTACACACTTTGGTCCCATCCTATCTCCCTCTTCCAATCACCGATACTTTTTTCTCCTAGGTCTCCACTGCTCTTTGCTCCTGCTCCTCGCATATCTGGTAATGTACTTATATATATATATATATATATATATATATATATATATTTGCACTGCATCCTGCACATTTTTGCGGGCTATTTCTTATGCTACCATCCCGCTGACCCTCATCATACGTCTCCACTCTTTTTACACCTGCACCTCATATTTACCATATCAAATTCCTACAGATCATTCTTGCCATCCGTACCACCCTCTACTTATTCCAACTTCCGCTGCTTGTTCTACGATGAGTTTTGTGCCCTGTCCGCTGACAATCTATTGCAGCGTAGCACAGCCTAATTGCTACATAATCCCCTGCAATGGATCCTCTTATTTCTTCACCGTCTCCCTCTACAACCCATTCCCATATCAATTTCTAGCTTCCTTTATGCATGCCTGACCGTTTTCAGACATCCCCAACTGAGCCACAGGCATTTCTTGTGTGACTTTCAGTTTGGTCTGCTTTTCCAAGTTCCATCATTGTAATGACAACTTTATGTCATGACGTTCTTTTACAGTTCCAAATCGTTTGATCTGTCACTACCCCATTCCTCTGGTCCGCCACCACATGTTGCAACTTCACTGATCAGATAATTAAACCCATTCCTAACCGTTCTCCTCGATCCTCCCCTTCATTTTCACTCTTCCATGAACTGCTCCTCACAGTCTTCATCACTTCTGTGCTATTGCATTCTATTTTTCTCTCCGTGGGCTGTCATGTGCGCCTGTCATGAAGATAATCCACCATGGTATTCCAAAGTTAATTCTACAACCATTTGACCGAACCTAACCTACCCCTCCCAATGACTGATAATTTCTTTCTAGGACCCCATTGTTATTGCTCCTGCTTCTCTTATATCTATACGTATATATATATATATATATATATATATATATATATATATAAACCTGAGCACGGGCTCTCAGTGTTGCAGTTCCTTACCTGCCCTTTCTCTTGCTATCAACCCACCGACCGTCATGATATGCATCCATCAATTCTACACCTGTGCCTCACATCTACCGTATCCAATCCTTCTAAATAGTTTTTGTCATCTGATCAACTCTTTATGTCTTGTATAGCTCGTCAACTGTTTTACGATGAGTTTTGTGCCCTGTCTGCCGACAATCCACTGCAGAGTGCCATTGCTTCATTGATATCTAATCCACTGCAGTGCACCTCACTTTTTTTCTCCATCGTCCCTCTCTAAGGCAGCTCCTTAAACAGATTTCTAGCCTTTCTCATGTTTATCAGTCGACCTTCAGATGTATTCACCCGGATCGGTCAAATTCCCCATCTGACGGTGACTCTCAAACTCACCGTGGGTCCATTCAAATCCGCCCTTGAGTTCATTTAAACTCCCCACGGTCTCTATGGTGTGCATACATTTATCCTATTTTCATCCCACTTTATTTCCCCTTCTGAGCCCTTTCATCCTACATTTTATTGCAAGTTCCCACATTTTCATGAATTATATCTGTCCATTCCGTCACCTGTATCAACAAGATCATGCACATGGCGTGCTTTAGAGGTCTCTAAAATAAACCAATGTTATGTTATTGTTATTATTATTACTATTATATTAAGTGAACGGTAGTTTTTCCCTCCATTCGCCAGTCATATACTTTCGGCCTGACAACAGTTAGATTCTCCACCGCGTATAAGTATCCCCTTTGGATATTTTTAACTACGTACGTTGTTTTATTTTTTTGGGGGGGGGGCACTACCATTTCACCCCCTCTTCTGATCGTCCTTGTTGTGTCGATCAGGCGTTGCCCACAAATTTCCAAATCCCAAGCTTGTTCGTTTTCATAGCGCACCTATTTCGCAATGAACAGAGAGCCTCGGTCGGTGTGTGAGCCGGAGTACCACGTAGTGCACATGGAAACGCCGGATTTCATACAGGAAGAAGTTCAGGAGAAGTTCATCGCCATCCTCGATCCTCGCTTCCAGGATGCTCGCATATCTAGTCGGCAGTCCAAATATATTAATTTAATATCATATAATATAATATTGGTTTATTTCTTGACCGTGGTCATGAGGCACGCACGTAAGCGTGATCGGAGTTTACAATATCATTGAATAAGATGGAAAATTTACAAATTTCAAAGAGTGATTCGCACATCACAGAAACAATGGAATAAGGCTGAGGAGAGTTTAAATGAAGCAAATTGGCAAGAAAATACGCCGCGAGTACGAATTAATTTTGACTCAACTGCAACAATACTGTTGAATCTGCCGGATATAAGAATGTTCAGATGGACATTGGCTTAGGACACAGGAAATACAATATTCACAAGAATGATGCAAGAAGCTGGTCAGTAATGCATGCTCATGTTCACTTGAAGTGGTAATTGGTGTTAGAGCAAAGGAGGCAGGAAGGAATTTTGTGAAGGTTCTCAGAGGAGTAAAAGTTTTCATAGATTTGTGGACATGAAAGGGAATAGTACCCCTTGAAAAGTTGAGGCAATTTCCATGAGAAGTACCGCTTGTCATCTAGTGTCGGCTGTTCGCCGCTGGTGGAAGATGGATGAAGTTCCAGGAAGGAACGGTCAGCCATCGAAATGCCGCGTCCAAGGGGAACAAAACAAGACAAGACAAGGGTGAAAACCTTTGTAATAAGCTGGGTTACGCCGGTGAATTGATGAACACATTGTTCTATTGAGTTTCATGTGAGTTTTCTTTATGTGTTTGGCTTTTTGGGCAAGGGTTGGCTGTGGTATGTTTTCGCTTTTTCATCATGGGAAGGAGGAGGGCATCAACGAATTTAAGGCCGATCACTATTCGATTGGGAAACCTCACATGGTGGTTTACGTGGCTTCGACTTCCGGAGGGCCTTGTGGTGAGAATTCCTCAGTAAGCCTCAGAGGGGCATATGCAGCACTATCAGGACTACTTTTGGGTGAAACCCGGTGGCAAATCGTATTCCCGGTAGCCGGCCTCTGGCGCTGCTGTAGACGGGCAGAGAAAAAGATAAGCTGTCTTCGAGATGTATTGCAGCCAAGAAACTTGATGACCTAGTGGTTCCGAAATGAAAAAGGGAGGATCGCAGTCTGGGAGATGCTTCAGCTGAGGGTTAGTTTAGGCGAAACAGCGGATTGGAGTACGGAGGTTGGAAATGAGGCAGAATGGTCTTAGTGAAATGAGGAGTCGTAGGTATTGTAAGTCGGTATTCGTGAGGGTTAACTGCGCTTGCACTACTGAGCAAATTTATTGACTACCTATTCGGCCGTTCACCGGGAAGTCTTATTTTTTGGAGTTAATAAAACCGTAGAGGCGCATTTGGACTATGGGGTTTGAGGCCTGCGTGAAGAAGCAGCTGGGCAATACGAGGAACCTGAATGCCAAATTTGCATAATATGTCCAAAGGATATATAACAAATCCCACAGTGGTGTTTTACATTGCTCTCAACAATCCCATCTGGTGTGGTCACCCAGATACGGGATAACTTTATGGCCCCCCAGACCACAACCCTTAGTACACTCTCCCGGAAGCTTTGACTGAGCCCATGCCAACGTCGAAAGAGAAACTTGTCGAGCATGTTCTCTCAGAAATCCAGCTGAGACCTAACGCAGTAGCGTTTGCTTCTGAACAAGCCTTCAATAATAGGTACGACGTCCATAGACGATGCAGTTCTGCAATAACTATGGATGCTGAGACCCTCATCGTGGGCCCAAAACACAGCAGACGTTTTATTACAGACCTACTGTTTAGACAGGTGCGTAGAGGCAGCAGACAGCGCCCTCGAGAATGTAAACGCATTTGCCTCACGTTCACACGCATTCAGCATGACCACCACCGCTTTCCTTGGTGCGGTCGTTAGCCCCACTTCCACAACCACCTACCGAAGAGCACCCAGTAACAATTCTGACATTAAAGCGTTATGTCAAGAGGTTCGCGTTTTGATGCAGGTAGTTGAACAACAAGAAAGCCCCCTAACAGCCTTCGGAAACAAAACCCAACAAGTCTTCATTTCATGACCTGTGCCGCTTAGCCAAATTACCAACCCGGCAAGTGGTGCTTCTACCGCCGTTTCGGATCTCAAACTCGCAAATGCGACAGGCCCTGTAGTTTCTGCTCTAACCAGGTGATGGAGACAACCCCAACCTGCGCCCCTGTTCCTAGTCGCTTCAATTACGTGAAGAACAAGACTACCGGCACGCGTTTCTCAATGGACAAGGGAGCGCATATCAAAATAGTACTGGTTTCAGAACGGTCCACTGTCTCTTCTACGGCCCTAACATACTTCAATTCCAACACGTAACAGTCAAATTCTCACCCTAGAACTTGGCCTGCGTCTGCGTTTCCCGTGGGTTTTCCTCGTCGCTGAGGTGCACCGATATATTTTAGGTTTGGATGCCTTAAGAAGCCATGGTCTAGTGGTCGATCCTGGCAGGCGATAGCTGGTGAACCGAGTCACATCAAATTTCGTTGTTTGTTGCTTAACTGAAGCTCAGCTACCAGCGATCCCCACCCCAACTCCCGATTCCGAAGCTGAATTCGGCAGTATATTCAGCAAGTATCCTTTTCTTATCCACTCAAATAACGACCTGCCCCCAAAAACCAATAACGTGGCCAAACACATCGTCACACAAGGGCCCCCGGCCTACTCTCTATCCGACAGGTTGGCCCCAGACAAGCTCCATGCAGCCCGCTTTGAGTTCCAACATACGTTCAACTTGGAAATTATCTGACCCCCCAGGGGTCCGTAGGCATCACCCCTTTGCATGGTCCCGGAGATGTCATCTGCTGACTGTGTACCGTGTAGGGATTATCGCTCACTCAACTGATTGGCTGCTCCAGACCGATATCCTATTCCGCACATCAGGGACCTCACAGCTGGTTTGGCGGGCAAGAGATTTGGTGCCGGCATTTAAGCAAATACCAGTATCTGAGGCTGATATCCCCAAGACAGACGCAGCGACCCCTTTCGGTCTTTTCGGGTTTCTCCAAATGCCGTATGGACTTGAGAAAGCAGCACAAACGTTCCAGCGTTTAGGCGACGTGGTATGCCGTGGTATGGATTTTGCATTCACTAAGACAGAAAATCTAACACATCTACGCACTCTTTGGGACCGCGTATCCAAACACGGGGTCAAGGTCAATGCGGATAATTGTATAGTAGTTATCGACGCCATCACATTTTCAGGCCACAGGGTTACCTGCAGTAGGATCGTACTTTTGCTGGATAGGGTGCAGGCAATCCTGGACTGCCTAGAACCTACCTCGTTAGAGCAATTGAGGCTTTTTAACGGGTTGGTCTACTTTTATCGGCATTTCATCCCGCTATGCGCTTAGCTAGTGCAGCCGCTCACCGATCTGATAAATTTCAAAGCGAAGCAGCTGGTCTTCGCAGAATCCGCACGAGATATCCTTGCTATGCTGAAGCAGGCTGTCAGCAACATAGCCTCGCTATCAAACCCGAAACCAACTTCCCCAATTTTGATGGTCACCGAAGCATCGGACAATGCTGTGGGTGCGGTGCTGCAGCCATACTTAGTCGTTACTTGGCAAGTTGTTGCATTCGTCTCCGAAAAACTAAAACCGGCCGGATCCAAGCATACCACCTTTGGTCACAAAATTCTCACTATCTACCCGGCCATCCGTCACATTAAGCTCATCTTAGAAGGACTCTAATTCACGGTCTACACCTACCATAGACCGATCATCCACACACTGCGCCCCACCACGGTCAGGTGCTCTCACAGAAAGTCTAGACATCCGAATTACATCAGGCAGTACACGAGTGATGTACGTCATATCTCAGGTTTCGATAATCCCGTGGCAGAAGAACCATCTCACACTCACAACCTGGACTTAACACCCCCGGCTCCACAAATCTCGAAGCTAACGCATCCGCTCAAGCTCACCACCCTGAGGTACAGCGGCTCTGTGAATCTCATAGCTGTGGCTCTAGTCGGTTCCCATTTCTTCAGCTGAAAATTACAGGCTGTATGACATGTCCAAAGGCCACCCAAAGCCAGTAGTGCGGTCAGTCTTTCGGCTGCAGGTTTTCGAAGCTTTACACGGCTTCTCCCAGCCGGGCATAAAAGCTTCCACTAAACTCGTCGGTGGCGGTTACGTTAGGAACCGTGATATCACTGTATGGGCCCGTACTTGCATCCAGATTCAACAAGCAGAGGTGCATAGGCACACAAACAGCTCATCATCAAAGTTTCCAGCCGTCGACTCACATTTCCAACACTTGCATTTCGACCTAGTAGGTCCGCTGCCTCCTTCAAATGACAGCATGTAACTCCTTATTTGTGTACACCGTTTCACCAGGTGGTCGTTCGCTATGCCTCTGCGCAAAGCAGTTAGTGAAACAGTCGCCGAAACGTCCTTAGAACACTGAGTAGCAGCATTTAGTTGTCCAGCTTCGGTTACCACTGACAGTAGATCGTATAATGAGAGAGCCTTTATTGGTCTCCCACAAAGCTGAGGCACCCGTCGCACTCATTCCACCGCCCACCACCCGTCAGCAAACCAAATGGCAGTACGTTTTCACCTGCAACTCAGGGCAGCCTTAGCAGCCCACAAAAATCCAGACTGGCGAGAATCCCAACAACAGTTCTTTGAGGTTGTCGCAACTCTCTTAATTTCGACCTACAAAACTACATCAGCTGGACTTATATTATGTTCAGCGTTTCAACTTCCCGGTGACACGGTCACTTTTGACTGCGCTGATCACGCCACTAAGTCAGGGCACCAATTGCACAAGTTACACCTTCTGCTGCTCGCGGAACAAAGGACGACCCACACCTCCAAGAGTGTACTCAGGTTTTCACCCAGGCAGAGACACGTGACCCTCTATAGCCTGCCCACTCTGGCCCCCACGGGGTCCTAAGTCACCTTAAGAAAACATTCGTCCAGACCACAAAAGCGGGAGGGCTACTTTCACCAAAGACTGGCTTAAACCGGATTTTCTGGACGAATCCATTCCGTCCAATTTCAGCCCATCGAAAGCCTCAGGACCAGCGCCCACCTCTTCGGCGTCCCGCGAGCCGACCGTATCAATGTCGATGACCCAGATGCCTGGAGGTCCTGGCACGGCTCAACACAGAGCCGCCTCCACTGACTTTCAACGGCAGACGGATGACCAAGGAACCTGTTCGTTTGGTAGATGCGCTATACTGGATCCCAAGAAAAAAGTTTAAACAAGGAAAATAGTAAAGTTAAAAAATAAGGATTATTTCACCTACTGTTGTAGCCGCTCATTCGCGGTTGGTTTTCCACATTGGGACAGCGTACCATTTCCTTTTTTATCGCTACACCTTTTCGTTGATGTTCTCCTCATCTGTCACCACCGGACACCACCTTTTAAAGCCTGTACCTTCAGAGAGATATGGCACCATCTTCAAAATACCCGTAAGCTCAAGAAAAAAACCCGAATTCCCCCCGGGTAATTTTTTGCACCCACCATCCACAGCTTTCGCACTAGGTACCCGCAGGCAGGGTACATGCCTTATAATGATAATATTAGCGATAGTAATGCTAATAGCATGCCCAAAGCATGATCAAGTTTTTTACAGGTGACAAAATGAGGAAACAAATTAGTGAAATAAGTATAAATGCGCACTATAAACGAAGAGTAGGTAGATCCAGAAGGGAGATGAGAGGTAGATGAAAGTACGCACACCAAAGAATATTGAAGGGAGTTCTCGTGGACCCAGGGATGGATTCATATATGTCCTCGGTGCATCCAGAAGTCGAGGTCAAAGTACAGGAGCGGGCTGAGTCAGGTAAAGGAGTTCAGGAACTGCGAGTTTTACCTCAGACGGGCTGAACATCGGCATGAGAAGCTGTGGTAACCGGAAAAGCTAAAGAAAAAAGAAAGGAAAGGAGAACAGAAAAATTCAGCTATATGGCACGGGATTGGATAGCCGTGACGTATGCCTTGTTGCAATAGAAAGAGCGATGTCAATTTGAAAACAGGAAGCGAGCAGTGCAAGATATGACGAGTAGGCCGGATGGCAATAGTGGTTCAGAAGGAGCGAGATACGATAAAAATTGAGACACAGATATGGAAGTAGTGCATGGGTAGCACGAGGAGCAGCAAGGAGGGGCAAAAGAATTGGCCGGCAAAGAACGGATGGATGCAGAGGAAATATACGAATGTACGTAAACACATATATATATATATATATGCACATTTATGTATGCACAAGAAGAGGAGGAGCGAAGAGCTGTGGTGATAGAACAAGGAAGCAGCAGGGCTTGAAGGAGACAGGTACGGTTAGATCGAAAGGCACAGAATCGCCTTGGATAAACAGTGAATAATTTGTTTATGGTGGGTGAACGGGGCGGGACAAAACAGAAAAGGAAACAACTTTGAGAGCTCAGAATTGATGGCAGTGAGCGGTAGTTGATAAATGAGGAAGTATGAAGGAAAGGATCGACGAAAACAAGTAAAGGTGAGTCTAACAATCTGGATAGTGCAGGTGTGACCTGTGGTGGCGGTTGAAAATGAGTGAAGCGTTAATAAACGGACGTACTTTATGCTGCTAGAAGTTGGTTGTGAAAAGTGCTGAAGAATGCAGAACAAGCGAAAATACAGAGTGGTCGGAGTAGTGTAAAATATAAGTGGAGAAAGGTACCTTGGAGGTAAATCAAACCGCGGCGCGAAGATGCAGCGGTTGTAACAGTGACTGACGTAGAAGAGAAATAAGTAGGTGGGGATTCAGAAGGATCAGATACTGGCAGATCATATGGCGTGAAAATGTACGCAAAAATAATGAGGCAGCGATAACTTTATATAAGGTAGAAAGCTAAAAACCAGCGCAGCCTGAAAGGCACAACGAAGATGTCTGTGGCGAGCAATATACCAAGCTGAAGACAGTAAAGACCGAAGAGTAACAGGTAAGAGATGGCCAATTAGGTCGTTTTACTGCAGATGAAACAGTACGAAGACCGAGAAGAACAAAGGAGGAGAAGTACTCACACGGGTTAATGAGTGATAAAACGAAAGGCACGATAAATTTGTGCTCGTCGGAGTTGGGAGGAGGGAAGTGAAGAGTTATGAGCTTGCGGATGGTTGCACAAAATTACTGAGCCAAAATTTGCTAAAACGACCGACCACAACACCCCTTTGCAAAGCCGAGCCTGCACTAGGACATCCACTGGAGCGAGCGGAGAAAAAACTCCGCTGAAGTCTTCTCCATAAACACCGGACAGTAATACCTCTCGCCTTGACCCCACGAGAATTTTCGGGCTGGGTAGCCAGCGACGACGGCCCTCCCAGGTGTCTGGCCTCGAGTGCATACCGCCATAATCTACAGCATGCATCTTTTTGTAGTCTTACTTGTTTTTCTGTTTTCCTTCTTAGGGGACCCACGTTGGTAATTTATTTTCAAAGAAAATAAAAGGTTTAAGTTTGCTGTTCATTCTGGCTTTCAAAATAATTTATTCATTTTGGAGTAACTTCTCGTCTTTCTTCCGTTGTCATGTTTTTTCTGCCGTCAGGTTACTGGATGATATCCGCAGGCAAGACCAAGGAGACGGAGGAATTTGAAGCTGCGATCTGAACACACACAAATTCAATTCACTAAAGCCCCCGGCAACGTACTCTTACCCAGATATCGTCTTGGTGACCGAAAAGTGGCTCTGCGAACGAACACCCACCATTTGCACTGGCATTCCGGGCTTTCAAACCCTTTCCAGCTCGAGGCCTTCCCGAAGAGACAGTGGGTGCCTGGCATACGCTCAGAGTTTTATTCATGCACCTGGTACACCCCATTCGACTGCTTGACAATTCGTGAACTCTGCTTGGCTGTCTTTGAATTGGAATAGCCGCAGCTGCCTACTGGGTTGCATATATCGTCATCCTGACACTGACCAACATAGAATCACCATCGTCATCGATGCCTTCAACTTTGATATTGACCATACTTCCAGCTACAAAGTCCTTGCAGGGGACCTCAGTTTCCCGCAAGCCTGCTGGTCGTCACACACCGGCTGTCCCCACTTGGTAAACTTCATCACATCTTCACGCCTGGGTCCATGGTGCCCAAATATCAAATCACCTAAAGAGGCTAAAACTCCCTCGGCCTGTTTTTCACCCCCACCTGCCACCGTCCAAGTCCATTACGAGTGGACTGATTCCGGGAACTGTCTTAGGACCCTCACATTTATTCACGCTTGCAAGTGCCTTCTTTGCTACAGTCAACATGGCACTCAATATATGTTCGCTGACGGTACATGGATAGTGTATATATTTGACCCTTGCCATCTGCTCGCTACACTGGCTAACATTCTTCACGATTTAATCCCCTCCTGACCAGCAATGCCACTCTTGGCATATGCAGTTTTCGAAGCCCAAAATTTCACCACTTTCCCACAAATGTACTATAAGCCCATCTTGCTTTGTGGTCACTCTATCCCCATTTCTCCTTCAGCGTAGGACTTTGTCCTATATTATTTATCTTCTTTCAGTTTCCCCGAACAATCATTTTATCAAATGCCCAAGGCGGGGCGGCTCCCTGGTCTGCTCTTTCGCTGTTCTGAGCGTGGGGGGGGGGCACGCTCTCACAGCCTTTAGGATCACTTTCGTCGACGAGGTTAAAAAGAAAAGACTGTGGAGTGCCAGCCGGGTGGATTCCTACAGGGCCTGATTACGGAGGTCGCGAGCTGGAGTGTGTCAAAAAACGTGCGTCGGAAGTAGAGCTCGCGGTCGCCGCATGAGCGAAACGAACAGTGAAACAAGTGGTAGACAGTGTGCGTTTGGCTGGTCACTAAATAAGCTGGGAGAAAGCCGCCTTAATACGTACCGCTCCCAAGTCAGACCATTTCTCGAATACTGCTCTCTTATTGGCCTTGAAACGATGAAAATGACCTCCCACACCACTGAAAAAGTCCAACTCCCCTTCGTTAAACGCCCGAATGGCGAAAACTCATTCTTATCTTAACACGAAAGGTGAGACTAACTCGAACTCAAGCCTTTTTGGCTACGACTCTTGAAACTCGGTTTCATTCTGCTATTTAAACTTTTCCACAGACAATTTATCTTCAGTAGTGGTCCACACTTCATTGTCGACTCTGTATGGCTGAACGTTGAAGTCGAACGTCAAGAAATGATATTAGGTTGCGTGTACAGTCCGCCTAAATCTAGTCGTGATAGCTTCCTGCAAATTATAGAGGCACTCAACTTAATTAGTGATCTTAAAGTAGGCCCAAAATTGATGGCTGGTGACTTTAATGCACCAGAAATATGCTGGACATCACTCATAGCACCACGCCATTTACTGCAGTTTTTGAAAGCAATTCACCTAGGAGGATGGAAGCAGCACATCACGTCCCCAACCAGACGCGACCACACTCTTGACTTAATCTTGTCACTAGGATTAACCCAGGTTATAACAAAAGTTCAGAATAACCTACCCGGGAGTGATCACGCAACTGTCCACCGCTGCTTCACAGTGCCCATAAAATATAAACAGCCGACACCCCCGCAAAAACCATATCATAAGGCTAACTGGAATATACTACCTTCTCTGATTCGCAGCCAAAATTGGGACACCTTCTTTTTAAGTGCAGATCCCCAACTGGTGGCAGATCAACTTTGTTCTATCTTTGAACGATGCCTCAACCGAATAACCCCGTCACAAGGGTCGTCAGTCCGCCCTAAAGACAATAAATTGTCTCGTCTCAACTTGAAGTTAAGTAGACTCCAAAGCGTTTATCTTAAAACAAGGGACTTTCCACTGTTTATACATTTAAGTCGTTTGGCTGAAACGATAAAACTGTACTCTGAGAGTGAAATGATACAACAGGAACTCAGGGCCTTACGTGATTCCAAGAAAGTTGAGATTCTTGCAAAACTGATGAAGTCGAGGAACCCCAAAACAACTTCATCTATCTCTTCTATCTCTTTCAATAACACGCGCCTCGACAAACCACTGGACATAGCAGGAGCGCTGGACACGTTTTTTGCTTCTTCTCTAATTAGTGACGCAGCACCATTTTTCTGCAATCCACCAGTACCACCATGTGAGCCACTTTCTTCTATAACATTCCTGCCCTCCGAAATCGAGCCTTTAATTTCAAATATCAAAATGTCTTTCCACCTCGGATCGGACTCGTTACCATCGGCCATCATTAAATTGGGTGGCCCAGATATCCCAATTCTTTTATCGAATTTATTCAATCTGTCTATGCGCTTTAGTTGGTATCCTATACAGTGGAAAACGTCGGTTATTACCTCAATTCATAAGAAGGAAACACGGGAGGACCCGGCCAACTACCGGCCTGTGAATCATACCCCAGTAGTATCGAGGATTATGGAAAGATTATTAAAATTTAAACTAACAGATCACCTCCTCAAAAACCACCTTATAAGTGAAGGTCAGCACGGGTTCCTACAACATCGATCCTGTGCAACATGTATGACTGACTTTCTGAACCTTATTACGATAGCTGCCAATGATGGTAAGGCAGTGGTCTCAGTCTTTTTAGACATGTCTAAGGCTTTCGACCGGGTGTCTCATATTCGTTTGTTGTCAAAGGCTAAGACATTCGGCATTGTTGACCCACTGTATGCTTGGCTAGAATCGTACTTGTCCTCGCGCAGTCAAGTGGTAAACGTTGATGGCACAATTTCCACACCCAGCCCTGTAACCAGCGGTGTGATCCAAGGTAGTGTACTGGGCCCATTGTTGTTTCTCATGTACATAAATGACATATTTGCAGTGGTTCGCCACGGAACTCCGTTTTTATTTGCTGATGATGTAAAGTTGTTGTACACCTTCGACCATAATTCATTGGGTAATACTATGCCAAAAATATCGGAGGATTGACGGATGCTCAATTCGTGGTGTACCGATTGGGTAATGAAGTTCTCGGCGGACAAAAGATGCATTGGCACATACAAGTGTCATGTCCCTCCGGAAACGTTTAGTATAGGTGGTCATCTGATCCCCAACAAATCATCCGTACGCAACCTGGGCATATACTACTCCTGTTCGTTCAACTTCTCGGAGCAAACAGACATTCAAATTGCCAGGTCCCGCAGGTTAATAGGACTTGTCCACAAAACATTACGTTTGCGTGAAAGTAAGCTCAGTGTCTATACAACACACGTTAGACCATTGCTAGAATATAGTTCAATAGTTGGCTCCAACATGCGCCAGATTGATAGGATCGCCATCGAAAATGTTCAGCGCACCTTTACTAAACAATTAGTTGGATATTCGTCTAGTCTCAACTATAAACAGCGCTGTGACCTGCTACGTCTCGAACCCCTTTGGCTACGACGGACAAAGTACAACTTGTCCTTTTTCCACTCATTATTAAAATATAGATCTTGCAAAGCCTCCCCTGTGGTACGAGACCCAATAAGCTTAAGGTATTCGTTACGACACAGCAGTCACTCGGTCACTGTGCCGTCCTCGAGAACCAGCCTACGGTCCAATTTCTTTATTGTTAAATATTCACAAATGTGGAATAAACTTTCACCGAATGTCCGTGCAATAAGCCACTTGCCGAGATTTAAAGAGGAATTAAACAAACGGCTTGACGTCTTGACACTCGTATCAAACAATGATCCATAAACTTCGGAGGAGCGAGCGTACGAAGTTGGTTTGGGCTACTGACACGCGGGTCTGAGTCGGGGGCCACGAAACCTACGTACCACAAAAGTCGCCGTATATACCAATCAAGTTTTATTGATCTTTCGCGTACAACCTTGTGTTTTGCAAAGTCGAACCATTCACCAAGTAGTTCCAATTTCTAGATACTAGAGGTTTCCCTTTACCACTGACCGTTGATCCTCAGCTGGGAGCACCTCAGACTGCGTTTTTCTATTTTTACCTTTCCAGATAACCACTGATGGTGCCTTCCCTTCGATGGCTCGGCATAATACCTGGCCCACATTTACCGCTGAAAATTCGATACCTGCTCGTCATTGCGTCACTACCACATAGACCCTGCTCTACAGGACCCCTCGCAACATGGTCGCAAGCTTCTGGACTATTCGATCTCTATGTGACAACTCCAATATCATTCCAGCGGAGCCCGTCGGGGCTGGGCGCAGTCAGATCCACCGCTTTGGCCGGTGCACATCGGGCGTGCAAGACGTCTGCAACGATGTGCAGGTGCAGCTAGGATGGCGGATCGCACCTCCTGTCACCAAAAAAGGTTTCTGGTTGGGTGTCCAGCGCACGTTCAGCCCCACCCACCAACACCGGTTGCGGCAAAAAAAAAACATTTATTCACCCGAAATGCTGAAACATGGAACTATCTCCCCCAGTTATCGCCTATTTTTCATCGTACTTGTCTCCTTCTTCGCCACCTTAACATACCGCCTCTTACGCCCGAAAAACCTCACCTTCCCTAGAACATAATTATCGCGGAGTTAAAAGATCGTTTCCGTACTTGGCTTACCGTTCATGATTCTTTTTCCTGAGGATTCGTGCCAAACCACCCGCTTGTCCCATTCGCAAACTTAACCAACCCCCGAGATAAAACTCGCTCTTATTTTATCACAGTCATCGATATATTTGCAAAAGTCACATTTATTGTTGCCATACAAGTCCGTCCCACAGAGTCCAAACAGAATACTTCACAGAGCATCCCATCAGTCGGGTATACTGTGATAGTTCGCGCTCTCTATCAGTTCTTCTCTTCGCCCATATGGCTTTAGCATAGCAATATCCTCACCTTGCAAAGATTCATGCCTTTCCCATATTCTGACATCTGTATCGCAGCTTTTTGATCTTTCGCCATCACAGGATCCATTTCTTACAAAGAATACCAGCAGATAGCATTTCGCCTGTCAACTACTTCACCGTCCAACTTCGCAACTGTATTCATCGGTTGTTTGAAGCTTTTTCATATCCGGTATTCTATCTCGGTAAATCCTCTCAGACAATTTTGATTCTTGCATCTCTCTGGTCTTCATGTTCAGACCTTAGACAACGATAATCGAAAGTAAATACTTACCTGTCATTTAAATACTCATCTTTGCAAACCGTGTATCTGCGACTATCATGGCTACGCATCACAAATTGATTGGTCGCCCATTTCCGTTTTGGGGCGTCACATTCCGCCTTTATGAAAATGAACAATGTGCGCAACGATTTAACGGACTCAGCCGATATTTGGTCGCGGAAAGTTACAAGGAAAATCTTTGAAACATTTTGATTGTTCTTTATCTACAAATTCATTCCTTTTATCGTCTGACTTCAATCCAAAGCCGTTCCACACTACTCTGAGCGTTATAGCTGGTTCATGTCTCACTTGGAAACTTCTTTTTCCTCAAGGTGAACAATTCTGTTTGATTCTCTCGTTGCATAGCCCCTCTTTTTGTACTATTTTAGGGAAGGTCTACTACCTCCGACCAGCTCCACCCTGACTTGGCCGAGCTGGCCACCCGACCTTGAGTTCAAATTTTCCGGGCGCCGCCCTAAAGAGCAACTTAAATACTTTCTTTTGTACAATATCGGGTGCAAATACCTGAATCATCCTCTTGGATTTTGGACTCTACGTCCAAATGTTCCGTTTGATCTTGCGTTACAGCATGCCTCAGGGTTATCCGAAATAAACCGTTATTATTATTATTATTATTATTATTATCGTTATTATTATTATTATTATTATAGTCGCTGCGGGACCGTATTTTATCTTTACCTGTACCGCCATCGTGCCTGAAGTTCCGGTCTGATTTCTTCCTCATCCCCTTTAGTAAAGTTTGAAATAAACTCCCGATTGAGATAGGCATTCCGTTCAATCTCCCGTTTTTAGACGAGCAACAAACCCCTTTCACAATTTTCCTGATGCAATCAACCCGGCGGATGAAAGCATTTCCATAGACCACCCAGTTAAAAGGGGCATTCAACTATAGCGCTCTCATGGCACATATATCACCCCAACCGTCTTGCCATCACCTGACCACATAGTCTACCCTCTTTTCAGCCTTCTTTTTATATTAGAAATCAATTTTCTTGTCTTGGTCACAACCAAGTAAACTTTTGTATACTCATCTCACCACTCACTACAAATTTTCATCATTTATTGCCGCCATCACAACATCCTCCTATGATGGACCACTGTAAAACCTTTATCACTCAGTCACCAAAGCGAATAGCGACCTGTGGGATGTCTCATTATATCGACACAGGTTGTGCTGACCACGGCTTGCTCACGTATGAAATTAAATTCGTCGGAATCCGGCCCTGTCTGAAGCGAGCGGTCGACAATGAATTTCCCGAGTTTCGGAATCACCCCGTGCTTCTACTTCCCACATCTATTCTCTTCTGTGGCTGAGAGCTGCTGCACCACCAACGGAAAAACGGCAACAAGTTTCTTATGGTCTTATTATACGTAGAAAGACCGCCAACCTTCGCAGTGGTGGGTAACATTGGTCACGCGTGAAGAATTGCAGGAGGAGGAAAAATGGGAAGCACGCAGCATGAAGTGAGCATGCTCACTCGCTCCTCTGAATAAAAAACAACGAAGTACCAAACGTTCTTCTGGCTGCAAAGAAGTTGGATTCATGCTCCAGGCCCCTCCATAACGGATGAACTCCCGTTACAGCCAAGGCCCGGCCCTGCTTACGGGATGCATTCCAAAATAAATGTGTGTACCAGCCAAGCCCTCAGTGACTCTGCCTGACCACGGGGGGAGTGATTGCTTGCCAAAACACCTTTCTACAGAATGGTCAACTCCACCCCTCTCAGTACGAATCCTCCCGAGCTCCTTACTTCACTTTGGACCAGCCAGCTGATGCCAAATTCCGTGGTCTATACTCGCTTTCCAAAGTCTTACTCTGTGAAATCAGCTATGTTCTAAATCCTTCCTGCCGATACGTGAACCCACCATCACCAGTACTCGTCTGCATTTGAGAATAGAAAGTAAACAGACTCCCACTACACCGCTCTGGACAACAAGTCCATACTCCATACGAAAACCAAGTCCCGTCATAGCACCAAATAAATGTAAATATTAATGTGTATGCAAAAGCATACAAGAACGTGGGGAAAACCGCCCGTGGGCTTCAATCATACATATCTGTTTTCCTCCGTTTCTCAAGAAACCCTGTCTCCTATGTCCTAACACCTGGCCCTGTCTCCAGCTAACAACCCAACTTAACTGCAACCTACCTTATACCGAGACTCAGCACCAACCTTCAGCACTGGACCTGTAAGTACCCCATGATAGGATGTCCCATGTTTTCTTGACCCAATAAACAAACTTGCCATTTAGGCTCATAGTGTCTTCCAGCTGCTCACTCGCGACTTGCAATTACCCCACGGTAGGATTCGTCATATATCCCGCGGAAATAATAAACAAACCTGTCATTTAGGTTCTTAGTGTTTCATCGCTGCTCGCTCGCCTAGCCTTCAGAACCAATAGCCCCATTGCATCTCTTAGGCTTTATTAACCCCCAACAATAATGCTTCCTGGTACACTGACGAGACGGTAATCAATAATCAGGCCTAATAGTGCAGGGGCAGTTAGTCCTCAAGAACACCGACTTACAATGCCTAGAACTTCCCAGGTCACTAAGACCGTTGCGCCCCCTTTCCAGCCACTGTACCCCTATCTGTTGTTTTTCTCACGCTGTCCCTCAGCTGGAACACCTACAATACCGCAACCCCTCCTCTTTCAATTTCAGAATCACCCGGCTACTGAGTCACCTGGTTGCAATGTATCGCGTAGATGGCCCATCTTCTCCTCTGCCAGTGTACAACCGCGCCCATGGCAGGCTGTGGTGAACACTATCTGGTTACTAGGCCCCACCCACACGAAATCCTGATATTGCTGCGTATACCCCGCTGGAGCTTGTTTAGACCTTACTCTAGAAGACTCTCCCGATATCGAAGCCATTTCAACCACCATGCAAGGGTTCCTCATTTAAGAATGAAAGGTACAGGTTCGGTGATGCCCACACCCTTCCCACGATGAAAAAGCGAACACTAACTGCGGTCAGCCCATGTGGAAAACGCCCAACACAGTCACAGAAAGGCCACGGGAAACTCAACAGAATAATGTACTTGTCTTTTACCAGTATGAGTTGGCCAGAAGCAGGGATTTTCACCCTTCATCTTTGCTTTATTTTAATCCTCGTGGACACTGTATTCCGCCTGCTAATTATTCCTTCTTGGAACATCACTTTTTTCATCAGCTGCGAATTCCCGGAATTAGAGGATACAGGCTACTTCTCATGATAATTATCTCATCTTTTCAGGGGTACTATTCCCTTCCACATCCACAAATCTGGGAAAACTAATATTCTTCTGCGTACCTCCATGAAATCCCCAAACTGTCTCCTCGTCTCATCACCAGTTACCGTTTTTTCTGGTCTTGAGTATGCTTCACAGACCGTTTTCATGTATCATCCTTGAGAATATTGTACACTTGGCTTCCTCAGACAACATCCGCCTCATTATACCTGAGTCCGGCTGATTCCTTACTCTAGCCCCATCGACTCAAAGTTGAATCATACTCACCAATTATTCCGTAATCGCTTTACGTTATTTAAAGTCTCCCCAGCCTTATTTCTTCTTTACTATGATGTTCTACTAGCTCTTTGAAATTTGCGAATGCTTCATCCTGCTGAGCAATTGTGTAACCTCTGATCGTGCTTTCACGCGGTCCTCTCGACCACCATCGAAAGATATGCCATTATCATTATCTAGGCGAGTCTGCAGTGATGAAACCCCTGTTGGAATGACGATATCAAACAAGCATTTTGTCAATCGTTAATCCCGGTAGTAATATTCTAAACTGAACATTGGGCAAAGCCCTGTCACGTCTTATTTCTGAGACTCTTATAGGACATCCATCCCTGGAAAAGAAAGTGCACTGCCTAGTCTGGTATCTCCTTCCCCGTCCGACTTCTTACCATTTTAGTTCTTTTTTCTCTTCTCCTGACATCCAGTTTAGGGGACCTTCAGCGTGCCCAAGTCCGAATATGCAGCAACCACCTTTTCTTTTTTCTCCCTGTCGTCCTTGTTGGTAGACACGCATCGAGGCACACTGAAGATTTCGTTTTCTGATCCCATCCTCCCTTATTCTCGTCCCTCAAATAAGCCCCTCTTCCCTTATTCTACCCAATGACTCAATTATTCTTCACTCTGATTAGGTCTGCGCTTACCTACATCTCCCCTGAAACACTATCGTCACCCACCTAGCCCACGAAACTACCAAGTAGTTTTTCTCGGTAGTCATCCATAAACCTGTTCACTGACCGTCGGTTAACAAAAACGATATCGTCTGATACCTGTTAGGCGGTAACCACGACCACTAGCTAGGACAACCTCCAGACAGCTACACTCCTTAAGTCTTTTGGATAATGTCGGTAGCCTGGATAGTAATCGGCTAAGTGGGCTTTGCCCCCGGATCACCGTAAGGATTAACCTATATGATTGGTCGGATCAGACTACTCTCCACTTTGGGTGGCCATGGTCTAGACGTATACCCAGACTGGCCTACCTTATATGGAGTACCTAAAGTCAGTGAAAACAAGGTCGCCTGGTCTACTCGCTCGTGTTATGGGCGCCAACTTACCCACCGGAAGATCCTGGGTTCATTTTTTGCGCTGTCTGCGTTATTCATCCGTTTCCTAAGAAGGAGGTGCATAACTATGATGCTTGTTATTATAGCGCCCTGTTTATCTCGTCGGCTAGCAAGATTCATTGTACCTCCCTCAGATTCCGGTGTTGAAGCAGGGTCCAAACCAGTTGGGGCATCCCTACGCTTACCTCGCTTAGTCCGGTTCGGTGGGACTCGATGCACATCGGACAAATCGAAGTCAGGTTTACGTCCGCCAGACAATCGATAATTGGCCTGAGTCAGCCCCTAGTTCGAAAGAGTAACCTAGGGCTGCTTGTGTAGCGCCGTACCTTCGAACGCCGAATCAATTAAGCGGCGTGTAATATGAAATTTGCTATCTTTTCCCATCAAGTAACTTGTGGGTCTCTTACCAGGTCCAACTTGCCCCAGCCCTTGCACCACAGCTTGTGGTTACAGATTAGATCCGACAGTTCCGAGCGCCAACCAAAGATTGAGTAGCAGGGAAAAAAGGGGCTCTTTGGGAGAGGAACGAAACATTAGAAACCAGGCCGGAACAAATAAACTAATGCCTACAGTATCGATATTTAAATTTCGCATGGTAATTCTGGACCCTGACCGAAGCCAGCCCACCTGTGGACCACAACGACAGAAAATTACCTGAAGTGGGTTATAACCACTACATTACCCAGGACTTCTAGACATCACCAAAAGTGTCACTGGTAAAACGGCTCCGTTTTTAGCATAATCTTCAAACTGACAAGGCAGTTCTCGGTTCCCCAAGCAGCTTTCCATTTGAACAGGTAGCTTCTTGCTCCAAATATATTGGTCACTCCTTCGTGGAATTTACGGGCTGAATATTTTTGTTCAGTTTTTGCCAACGCTGAAATCTTGATTTTTCTCCGTTTCTCACTTTCCAGACAGAATCAGTTCACGATGAAGCGCAGGTAAGGCAAAAACAGAGGCCTCCGTTCTCAAGTATCAATGGAAGGCAGAGGTGTGGCCTTGGAATGTGAGGGATGCACTGAGGTCCCCAAATTAATAATAATACTGGTATATTTCTCGGCCATGGTCGAGATTCACGCTGCAGCGCATGATCATGACGTGACACTTTACTCAATAGGATGAAATATTCACAAATTCTAAATATGAACGTCGAGAGTATCAGAGATGGAAAAACAAAGCCTGCAACAGTTTGAATGGATCATTCTGATAATGGTTCGCGCGGCAGTTTTGAACCGGTTTCGAATCCGGGTTGGGCACTGGTGCGCGGTGGAGATATCGAAAAATCGTTAACGCAGTGCCAAGACGCATTATGAACGAGAATGATGCAGGCCAAGGAAACCGGAGGCCCACCAAGGTTCTGCAGACGTAGTAAATTTGAGCAAAAGGAAAAGAGGGGGGAAAATGTAAAGACGTGTATTCGGGAAAATCAACGCATGCGAAGAGGATGGAGATCCTTGAAGACAATGCAAACCCTGAATGACGGATTTGCCGGAGCTCAATAAGCGGAATGAGTTTTGAAGCAGGGGGGCATGAGACCAATTTTGTGAGAGTAAACACTGGTGGATATGGGAGAAAAAGCAGACCATAAAAAGGTGAGTTTAGATTCAGGATCAGTAACATGTACCATTCTGAAATAAGAAAGCGCAACTGGAGGGTCCTCTAGAAGTGGAGAGTCAATTTCCAGCCGGCTACGGATCGTAGGAAAAATAAACAGTGGTGACGGATAATAAAGTGGGAAATCCCCGCATGGACTTCAGAGTCATTATGCTGTTTCACTGACAAATATTTATGTATGTGTTGACACATTTGCCCTCAGTGTTATTCAGCGTCATTTCTGGTAACGTAGGTTTCGTCTGGCAGGGCAAAGTATGTGTCGGTCGATCAGTCGAGTGTGGCTGTATATTAGAGGCAGGCGCGTGGACTGGAATTCATGTTGGTTGCTTTTGAAAACGCCGAACGATTTGATAAGCAATTAGGAGTATTTCCTGCTGCGTGGTTTGATTTCGGTCCCGGTTGCTATGGTAGGTTTCACTTGAGTCTCTGTCCGTAAGAGTCAAAGCGGCATCCTTGGTTAGCCAGTTTTGCGACTGAGATAGTGGGAGACAACTAGCATGTAAAAAAGGGGGATTGCAGTCTGGACGTGTTTCCTGCTGTGGGTTATGATAATGTAATAATGAATAATAACGGTTTATTTCGGGGACGTCCGAGGCATACCAAGTGCATGATCAGCTGTTTACAAGTGATAGAATTAACAGATAAAACCCTTAAAAATGTGGAAATTAACATAACAGGAGTTGAAAAAGGGCTAAGAAGGGGGAGTTACGTGGAAAAGGAGAGCAGATAAAAAGCGGCAGTCAGAGTGCCCCTGCTGCGGATCAACGGTTAATGGAGGCATATAAAAACCAGTAAAGGACGAGGCATAAGAGTGACAGAAACTACGGGGTTAGGTGGAAGAAAAGTGGTTGAAATTAGTGGCATTTCAATTTGTTTGGTTCATTAAGGAAATGGCCATTAGTAGTCTAACGTTGAGAACACAGTCAGATAGATGAAACTGTTTATCGTTGATTGTGTCTTTAATTGAAGGGAGCAGGGTCGCAGAAGGGGTTGGTCTTAGAAGTCGAGGCCCCTTTCGTAAGCTATTTCTTCTGCCAAGCACATATTAGATAACTGTAGTGCACGGGTGACGCTGAGATATGGGATGAGTGCCGACAGAAATTGGGACTTGCTTTGTAAAGCTCGAAGGGTGATGGGCAACTTGTTCCAGACTTTGGAGTAGACAAGAAGGAAAAACGTGACCTTGTGGCCGACTTAGCTATACTAGAAGGGACAGTAAAAGGCCTGTGCCGAAGTGAGTAGGGGGTTTCACGGCAGAAGCTTACTGGGTCAAAGGAAAAAGGCCGGTTATGGAGCAGGTTATGCAAAAAGACTAAGTTTAGTCTTAAGCTGCGGAGCCAGAGTGGATAAAAATTCAGATTTTTGCATCGTTCTCTATAGCTTAAAGACGTAGACCAGCCGAGTAGTTGTTTGGTGAAACCCCTTTGTATGCTTTCAATCGCAACTCCGTCGAATTTCGTCATGTTAGAAAATATTATTGGGCAGTATTCGAGCAAAGGCCTGACGTGTGATTTGTAGATGCTGATGATGCTGCCCCGGAGACGAAAGGAGCGGAAGAGAAGGGCTACACTTCTTCTAGCCTTGGCCGCTTGGATGGCGGCGTGCTCAGAAAAGTTGAGGGAGCAGAAATAGTTGAGGCCCAAATCGCGGATAGTAGGTCAACTGGCTATTGGGGACCCACCAAGAGTTAAGGATCCAGGGGGCAATTGGAAATCGTAGGTTAGGACCTCGCACTTATTAGTGGAAAAGCTCATCCTCCAGGTGTGGCACCAGCGGTCAAGTGCTGCGAGGTCAGCGGAAATGTTGCAGAGTATGGGTAGCATCATTGGAATTGAAAGAGTAAACTATTTTTATATCGTCTGCAAACAAGAATGGCGTGCCATGGTGTACTAGATCCAATGCGTCGTTAATGTACATCAGAAATAGGAGAGGACCCAGTACGCTTCCCTGTATAACGCCACTTTTAACAGGTTCCGGTTTAGAAGTATGTCCGTTGGCGAGGACCACTTGCGAACGATGAGGGAGATAAGATTTCAGCCAAGAAAGCTGCGGGTCACCAATGCCGAATGAACGCAATTTGGAGATAAGATGCGGGTGTGTAACACGGTCGAAAGCCTTCGACGGATCTAGGTAGACAACTATTAATGCCCGTCCGATATAATTTCTCAAATCGAGGGATACCCTATTGGAATAAGCTCTCGTGAAGGTCGTTACAGCACAACAGCTAGGGCATTTAGGAAGCCAGTACACTTGTTTTGGTTGGCAGTACACCAAGCTTTATACGAGGTGGTTTTGGAGTAAAATACAATTCACTCATGGTTATCCCCTTTCCTCTTCCAGGGCTAAAGCTACACAAAATATCTGCCCTTCCAGAAAAAAAGTGAGCATGCAGTATTTCAGGTTATGGCAACGCGCTGACTACACAACTATCTAGACACTCGGATGAATCTAGCCGCGCAAATTCCTGAGCAAACTGAATTGAAATATGATTCGGAGGTCCTTGCAGCGCATCTCCAGGGATGATTTTGGTCGAGCAATCCAAGAAAAAAACTGGAAATTCAGGGAGCTTCAGTAAGCTACAGTCATGCTCCAGCCGCCAGGGTTGGACAAAGATAAACATTGTGAGACAGTAGAGCACCTGGTGAAATGGGTAGAAAGAATGTGTACGGAAATAGCAAAAGAAGTTCTTTGGCACAGCATTCGTTGACAGCTTAGCCAAGTATCACGAACTAATCCGAAACCCATTTATATGAAGGATGGTAGACATCCTACTCTCTGTTACAGACCCATAAATCTTACTAGGATCACCAGCAAAACATTCGGGCACATTCATAAGGGAATTGATCTTCTGCATCTGCGTACATAAAGTACCTTATTCTGTCCTCAATTTGAGGATTTTCGGCCTTTCACGCATCACCAACAAGCTATCTGAAATGTATGTCCTGAAAGCTCACAGGTGATGATTAGATCTCACTCGCCGCACTGGTCGAATTGCGGGAACTTTAGACAAGGTCCTAGGAGCATCTTATTTATAAACTGCAAATATGTGGCAATAAGAGCTGCGTATTTTGCGTCTTAAGCAGGTTTCCCACTGAACTCACCTTTGAAGCTGAGGTAGGGAATATTTTGTCCCATTGCGCCTCAGTTGCAACTCGCTTCCTGCAAGGATGGGTCTTAGATCCTCTTCTAGTCTGAACTACGTGGATTTTCCTCCGACACCCTTCCGGTGGACACTGCGATATATACTGACGATGTGACCGTCTGAAGCATGAGAGATGAGCTCATGTAAACTGTAGATGAGGGGAATATTTAATCTTAAGTTTGGAACCAACCAGACAGTGATGACAAATGCTTTTGCGTGTCATTCAGAAGAGGAGCAGCCAAGCAGAAGGCAGTTGATCGAAAGGAGGTGCTCAGTTTCTTGTTATATGGTAACCTACCCTTCTCTCATCACAGTCAACTTCCGATCAAGCCTGCCCTCAGTAGTTCTCAATATGATTCAAAGGTCCTTGCCGTTTATCCCCAGAGTTGATTCTCCTATACTGTCAACGGGTGCTTCGTCCGCTGTTGGAGTGCAGTAGTCAGATAGCGCGCTCCAATCTTGTCCGAGAAAGCGAGATCCTAGGAGTGGTTTGGAGGGCTACCACCAAAGCAGTATGGGGTCTGTCCCTCCTACTCTCTCCCGCCCGCTCCTCACTCCTCAACCCACATCCCACTAGTTTAGGACGCATAAACAGCGATCGGCTCTTGATGTTTCACCTTTCTGGATCGGAGCAAAATGATTGCTTCCACTCCATCCCTCCGGCCTCCTCTCGCCGTGGTCAGTCCAAGAAGCATTTTAAACAGGAACCACGTACCTCTCCTCTAATTACCATTTTAGCTGCAGCTTTGTCAATCTGTGGAGAGCTCTTCAGGAAGACATCACCTTTCCGCGGAAAAAACTGTCTTCGAAAACATTTTGGATATCTACCAAAGTCTCATCCAACAAATACTTGTTCGAAAACGAAAGAGATGCCCTTCATTGAATTTCTATTCCGGTATATGTCCATAAATGTGGTGCCTCATTTCGCGTCATTGAACTTTACGTAGTCGGGGCCGCCTTAAGTCGTTTATTTTGTTCCGCTTGCCTCCTTTGCTCCCGCCCCACCCGCCTCTCCCTACAATCGTTTAAGCTCGGAGAACCCTACGGACTGTGACGGACTTCATCGCGAGCCGGGATAATTCAGATCAAAGCTTTGAACTCAAGTGAGGTACATCGCTACGTAGTTCTGCAAGGCTGTCAAGCTGACAGCAATTACCTAGGGCTCGGTAGAAAAGATTCCTGCGATCGGCAAAAATCCCTCCCAATTTCCGAAATGTGCTTGTGTGGGCCGACAGGAAGAAAGAACCAAATTATTGAACTTGTGCTGCGACCTGGCCTTTGGAGCCTTCTGGAGACGGGGGACTTCCGGCCCTGCCCGGAGGGTATGTAGCACCAGCTGACTGAAAACGTGGCCGTTGAGCTTCTCACTAGACGTGCTGATGCTCGTTACCATTTGGGTTGCTGTGCTGGGAATTCACTTTTTATTTGGCTCCCATTTTCAATAGCCCCGTATTGAAAATACCAAACTTACTGGGTTATCAACTCCTCGTTTAAACTAGCCAGAGACTTACACTTTTGAGCGCCATTGCAGTCGAGGCAATTAAGGCTAATCTCACTTGCAAGGAGTACCAAAAGCTCTCATGGGTAGAGTAAACAATTCGACGTAAATTCCGTCACGGCTGGCGCCACCGGAAATATAGTCAATTACACCCTAAGGTAATAAGCTCATATGACTAACACCAAAATCTTAGTACGGCCTGCTGAAAGTGCCCAGACATCTGAAAAATGAACATCCAGCGGTCAAAATATCTGATAGACTGGAGGTTGAGAACTGCTTCGACGCCCTAGGGATAGATATGGTCAGTGAATGAACCCCAAAACTCAGCTCCATACCAAGTAGTTTCGGTAGTAACAAGTTGCCATAGTGCCTTGAGAGAGACACGTTCCTAATGCTTCAAAAGTTTGTCACGAAAAGGGCAAACTTGAGGCTCTTAGGGACAAGTTGCGAGCAGCAACACCCACCTTTGGCGAGTAGATACGCGATACGGGGAGAGCTCTGGGCAGAAACTGCGAAGTACGGGTGAGAGAGGTCGCCCAGCCCATCTGTCAGGCAGCCAAACAGAGGGATGTGGGTTTTTGACACCGCGACTCAAACTTACTAATGACAGCGGGCCTTCCTAGGCAACCAGCACTGAGGACATTTTCATGCTGGCTAAGTTGAAATTTATAAGTGATTGCCAGCGGCCAAGCAGACCATTTCCCATCCAGTTACCAAACCCTAGGAAAAGGGACGCATTTTTGTCTTCGCAGAACTGGTTAGGGGAGCCACCTAGTAAGCCTTCGTATTGGAGAAAAATAACCCCGCCGGTTGGCAAGTACCTGCCTGATGGAAAACATCTGGCTCTGGGAAAATCTTTTAACCTCCTTTAGCATTGACTAAAGCGGAACCCCGCCTCTTGGCCGGCATAATACCCCTATCCCGAAATAGGGATTAAATGCACCAACACTGCCACTCGTTATCAACCAGGAGGAACAGGTGGAGGAAAGGACAGAATCTTCTCCTTTGTTGCTGAAATCAAAGCCGGCAACCGGATTAATTTCCCGAGAGCAACTTCTATGGGCTCGCAAACGGCCCACGGGGAGGGTTGGGAAGCCTAGCCGCAGTTTATATCAGTTTATGCGGCATTGGATAAAAACGCGGCACGAATGGGCGGCAAAGACTGTCAAGACCGATGGCATGACAGTCATTAAAATCGAGCTAAAGGTATGAATTGAAAGTTGTGTGGTCTTCACTTTTAGTTACGGCTGCTAACTAGCCGATAGGGTGGGTGGAAAGGGGTGGCAGAGGAGTCATGATCATAACTTCATAGTAAAGCAGATGGCCGGAGGAAAGTATACCAGCACCCAATATGCACACGGTTTTTTTACATGAAGCTACACCGGGCTAAAACACGTGTTGCTTGTGTTTATGGGAGCCCCGGTGCCTCTCCGCCGCAAGATATAGCCTTGCTGAGTAGCACTCGAGAAGCTATGGCTGGATCAGATAAGCTGATAGTATTCGGGGGCTTGAAAGCCCCGAAAAGAGTTAGGTCAGTCTATGGGCGGCGAGTGGTGATTACTTTGTCAAACTGCCAAACTTCGTGCTGAACAAGGCACTCGTACAGTGTGTCCTACGACCCACCAGGTGGAGGGAAGCGCAGGTTCCCGGGCCACTGGACTTGGTATTCACCAAACACACCGGCCGCATCTGAGGCCAACAGATAGCATCATCCCCGGGAGGAAACAACTATGGGGCATCCCATTTCAACTGCCTGGCCTTGAAGCGTAGGATACCCCACAAACATTATGGCCTGAAACTTTCGATGTACAAACCTTTGTCATTGTAATCCAGGCTCTGACACGAAAGCATGGAAAGTGTTCATAGAGAGTCTTGCGCTACATGGCAGAACCCACGGGCGAGCAAGGGTGAAATGGCGGACCAAAAGATCAGCTAGGGCCTTAAGCCGGAAACACAAGGTGCAGCATGGGTTGCAGTGGACAGAAGCCCACGTGAGGTACCTACGGTCCAAAATGACTCGAGAATCGGTCATCGGAGCCCAGAGGCAAAGCAGGTTACCTCATGAGATAACCTGGCTTAGAAATGCAAAACATCACCCAAATTACAGCTACAAATATGTTCGGACAAAATCAGTCATGGAAGTAACTGCGAATTCCTTTACGGACAGGAACGGTAACCATGCACTCAACAATAGCGCTGAGGCCAAGATACTGCGAGAGGACTTCTGAACATTGCATCGGCAAGACTATGGGCTAAGCCCGGCGCGCAAACTCCCATCAGGCCGCCATTTATTCTGCCAGTCCTTGTTTATGCTGACGAAGCGGAAGAGACCGAGAGGGGTCTTATTGTACAAAAGGCAGCCAGTCCAGAGGGCTGACATGATGTAGTTCTACGACCTCTAGCTCAAGTACTGGTGGCCCCTTTTGCTCGGCTTCACCCCAGGTTGCTGGACAGTATGCAACAACTGAGGGACAGACTGAAGACGAAGTTGTCCCGATTCATGAGGGGGAGCTGAATGAGTGGTGGACAGAAGAGTATGCATGATGGCCGCGGCTGTCTGTCGGGCCCAGTAGGGGTCAGTCCCGGGTCACCTCATCGTTTTGGGTCTTTTCAATGATTTACTGAAGGACATACAAAGCCCAGGCTGCCTGTTTTTGGGTTACCCGAAGACGGTGGGCAATTCCGGAACGGCCGTACTGCAGGGTGGCTCGAATGGGATTCACTCCTGACCATTCAGTGCCAGCTGCTGCTCAAGGTGAAGCAGTGTAGATATCTCGCCCAGCATATCGAAGGAGAATCAAAATATCTAGATATACAAAGCCCACAAGCAATAAGAGAGGCGGCGGACATCACCGACCTTGAAGTTTCAATGGGCGATTGCCACCAGCAGTCTCCATGGTGTCTGGCTGCCACGGCCAGGGCTAGGAGATTGCTTTATCAACTACGGCGCAATTCAGCGCTTAAAGAAACCTCCGCTTTGCTGCCTTTTAACACAACACTAGCCGGGCCATGCCTAGGATGTAGTGTCCCATCTTGGGCTTCGGCTGTTGTGCGGGACAAAGCTGGTCATAAGAAACTTCAGCGGCGATTTTCAACAGCGTAGCTGGGACCCTGGCACAAAGAGAAACCGAAAAGATCAATAGCGCCAAATATCTCTACGAAACCAAGGAGACTCAGTGAGAATCCAACAGAAGCCTCCAAACAAAAAGGAAGGCCATCGATTGCGACGGAGTAGCTCTGAGCATTGACAGGGGATCTCAAAGTCAAACGACATAAGTTTAAGCTCGTCAAACCGAGAGCATCGAAAAACATGGTAGAAAATTTCCTTGAGTGCCGCATAGTCAATTCTCAGAATGCTCTCCTGACCAGGGTGGTGTCTGCAACCCCCATGGTAAGTTTTCATGCAAAGCTAGGTCTTTGCCGGCTTCACGCTTTCCCTGAGAGCTTGTTAACCTACTCCAGTTATTGGCTATGCTTCATCCAGTGCCCCTTTTTTCAGTCCCGCTGCCAACCAGCATTACACCTTTCTCTTTTGGCCTTCCCCTCACTCTCCTGCCACCGTTTCCATCTTACCCCCTTTTATACCTAACTTGCCAATATCGAAACTTCATCTAAGCACAGCCTGTATTTATTAGTAATAATAATAATAATACTGGTCTATTTCGGAGACTTCCGAGGCATGCCACGTATTACTTAATGAAGCTTCACTCAGGAAAGAACCAAGCTTGTAACCCCGTGACTGCCGCATCCTCCTGACGACGAACCGAGTACGAACACTGTTTGGCCTACACAGTATACGAAAGAAGCCCAACGCAGTCATGGAAGTTGCAGCCCGCTGGGATTCAGCTCGACGCTCACTGGTGGGACTGCTTTTCTGGCTTGAACCTAAAGCCCTGTGATCTCATTCAACCTCAGTGTTATTGAGTTTGGTTTCATCCTCGATACTCCTCTCTTTGAAGAACATTCTGGTGTATTAGCAGCAGCTGTGAGTCTCAGGTTGTCAAGTCACAGGATTTGCGGCCCAAGCCGACAAACTTCCAGCTTATTGTACTTCGAGCTCGGGGGACTCCTGCCGTGCTATGGCCACTTTTCCCCCAGTATAGTTCGTTATTTCGAAGTAGCTGAAAGGAAAGAAAGAGTCAGGCTCGCCCTCAGGATTAGCGGCCCCACAGTAACATACATTCAGAGCACCCGCTCAACTATGCCCTCCCCCGAGTCCTCGACTAATGTGAGGACGTAAGTATGGAATAATGATGAGTAGGACGGGATCCGTAACAGATAGGTAAAAGGAAGGAGGATTAAGTGGCGAAATGCGGCATAAGTAGGTGCTCCCAGAGGTAAAAAACAAAAAAAGAAAAGAATAAAGCAGATACCCAGGGTTATCAGTCTTGGTTATAGACCTCCTATGCCCAGTACGCGTTCAGTGTTTGCTTGGAATCAACGACGATATAGTCGCCGCTACGCTTGGAGACAACTAGGTCCACCTTTTCACAACATCATGACAAACGAAAGGCTCCTTGATGCTCTTGTTGCTCTTGGTTTGCCCAGTTTATGCTCAAGTCCCTCTGAGTGCTTGGTTATGACAGTGACTCGGTTATGGTCTTCCAGTGATGGCACTTCCCTTACGGTAATTGCAGCTCTGTACAGGGTCCCCCTTTATCCCACGAAGATCATGGGGGAACGGATATAGAGCATTCAACTTTTCCTCGTACGACTTCCATTGGTTTCGGTCTATCACTCGAGTGAACCTTCTTTGGACTTCTTTCAATATTATTCGATGATGGTTCATTTTGGAGGCTCTCGAAGCACACTGGGTCGTATGGTTACAAAGCACAAGCTGGTTCACATTAGCGACTCTTGGGCAATCAACTAGGTATGTGTTGTACAGGGGAGAGTGGTGGTTTCAGTGGTCGTACGAAGAAATGCCCGGCGAAACTGAATCTGGAGGTCAGGTAGACGAGCAAAATTAACTTCGTGGTCGAGATACGTAATCAAGTGCAGTAGGAATGGAAGCAAAAAGCCCAACGATTCAGATATGATTGACAAGGTAGCAAGCGAGGGTATGCAGACAAAAAACTTTTGAAAAAAGGACAGAAGAAATACTGGAAAAATTGTTGGCGATGTAGGGTACGCACTTAAATCAGTAGTTCTAGCGACTCGTGAAAAAGCAGAAATGTTATTCCCGAGGAGTAGCTAAATGTTCCTCGGGAGGAGGAATTGCGTAGATGGCATATCCTTGTTCTGTACCTGTGTGACGCACGTGCTCCCTTCTCCCACGCCGCAATTCGTTTCTCGTTTTTTGAGTCCTTGTGATTGCATAGTTGGGGTTTGTATCTGTTCTGTGTCATTGTTCATCTAATAATCTAGTACCGTAGAATTACGAGTATAACCGCCTTCTGATTTCGCGATCCGTTGCGAGTTTGGCTAAGCATTGCTCAAACGTGTTCTACAACGGCTACAGAATAAAATACTTCAGCCGGTGTAGAAAGCGTTGGAACTTGGAGGATGGATACAAGGTCAGTTTCCGTTATATGGCGTGAATGCCACTTCAAGAGGGAGAGGGGAACTTCCAGATTGGGGTCGTAAGAAAATTGATGGTATATTAGGTGGATCGTAAGTGTGCCATTTCTAAAGACCATTTTGACAGGTGTGACAAATGATGGTGACGAGGCGGCGAAGCTTTGTGAATAGCACACGGCAGACGACCAAAAAGGGGAAAAAAGTGGCGATATGCAAAATCAGAATACCTCACCGGAATAGTGCTCTAGGGGCGATCGGAGGGAGTGATTAATTTTGCGGATAATCAATTATCGCTTCGTTGATCACTGGAGGACTACAGAGAGAAATGTCAGCGCCGGGAGTCTTTTATTGACCAGTGAGGGGATGAAAAGCGGCACTAAATTTATCAATGATCGAACGGTATTAGCGGGTTCTGACATGCGGAAAAACACAAATACGCGTGGGAAAGAAGGGCCGACAGAAGTACAACTCAGGGAAAGTAGGTAATGAAGCAATTTCCAAGATCGGTGAGTATTTACGTAAGAAGCAGTTGTGCGCAGAGGAAAAGATGGATTGCGGGTAGAGGTGAAAGACATTCGTCGATGAACATTCAGATAGTGATTAATTGTTCTGGGCATGAAAAGGGCAGGATACGACTTCAGGAGAGAGAGCAAGGAGAACAAGCTCGAATGGAATCTAATGGTAACTGGAGAGGAATGAGGCTGACGCTTGCAGTACCAGAGCGACCATGAAGATAGAACTTTGTAATTCATAGGCTGTGCTAGGCTGGTTGCTTTTTCTCGTACGAGCCTTCATTTGATTCAACACAATCATTATCTTTAGGCAGAATTAAGCCGGCCCTTGTAGATAGCATCGTTCTTCTTAAGCTAAAGGGCAACTCATTTGCCTAAACTGACGAAGAAGTGCACTACTCAGCGGGGGTGTGAAACTCTTGCGAGCTATCTTGCCTAAGTCCTTTTCTAAGGTAGCGGACTCTGTCCTTGCTGAGAAGGACAGCCGTACCCACCGGTCTTCGCTGCTTTCCCCTCCTGAAGGCAAGTGTTTGCACTTGGCTGCATTCTTTGGTCACTTGCACATTTTAGCCCAAGCAATGATCCTGTCTAAGCTAGTCTGCGGTTGACTTAAGGTCGGCCGCCCCACCAGTTTGATATCATGTGCAAATAGAAACCCCCGGATGTCTGACTTGGTTGCCAGATCATTTGCTCACACCAGGAACAAAGGTGGTCCCAGCGAACCCACGCTCCTGGTTGACAATAGATTGATGATTCTGTAGTGCTTGAATGGTCACTCTTTGACCCCATCCCTCCACTGCTCTGAGAGCGATTGCTAGTGAGCTTCTGTGACGGTAGTTTGAATCTACCTCCTACTTGCTTCCTCTGTGAAAGAGAAAAACCTGCGCCATTCTCTGGTATGACTGTAAGTCCCGGCCCCTTTTGAAATGTCTGATTGTGGTGCCGGTGTTTTGGCCAGCATGTTGGCTAGGGCCTCTAGAATGACGGGGTGAACACCAACCTGAAAGTCAGCCTTGTTACCGTTTAGCCTGCTCAGAGCTAGCTCAATTTCACTGTTGCTAAAACCAGAGGCATAATTAATGATCGCCTGTTGGAATATTGTGGTCTCGAGCTGCCTTCCAATGCTTTGTCTACGCAAAAATTCACAAATCTCCATAGTTTGCACTGCTTCCCAAGCTCTCGTTGGCTGCTCTCCATTTTCGTTGATTGCAGACTTTACGGCCACACCTGCTGTCGCCCCAAACTCGATGTAGTTGTAGGTGGCCTTAGGACGTATCTTAACTCTTCACGTGAGACAGATTGATATCTAGTCTGATATCCTCATTGCGTTCTAATTACACTTCTACTGGCTTCCATTTACTGCAGCCAACTCTTAACACCACTCGCTGACCGATAATTACATCAGGCGTTGTGCTTCGCCGGATGCGCCTTGGCGGATTGACTTGTCCACCACGATGATTTACCCAACCTTTTAATGCGTCCCAATGGGACGAATTTGTCGATCAACCCGGGGAGGAGGCTCCTGACGATGGCCCATCCCCCTTTCACTGGCTGGAAAAACCGCCCCAGTCAACTCTCACTGCTACTCGACTGATCGCGATGACAGCTAGTCTTCTGAAGGTCATTTTGTGTCTTAAAAGACAGCCCGAGGGGGCTTTTTTGATTGAAATCCTGGTGACTACATGGATGATTCGCCGGAGCAAGGCGGCGAACTTCAGTTCACTTAATTCCTCCGGGCGTCTGGTGAACACCATAGCAAATAAGCCTGTATTTTACCCTTCTCTGAACCGGGTCGACTGGTTCACGTGCTGAAAGAGTGGTATGCGGCCCACCAGCCCGGATAAATGCCTGCTATAATCAGTATATGCCGAAGAAGGAATGCTCTTGTAATTTTTTTCGGGACCTTGCCACCCCGCACTAGTAGAGGCCGGGACGGCTATGAAGCAATCATGATTAGATGTTCAAACACTCGGTGTTCCTCTTCTGAGATCCTTTTTGGGCCGCGGTATAAGGACACCATACTCATATGGCCTCCAGAAAATATTAGTTGGTATAATAAAGCTGGTATATTTGGTGTACACAGCGCTTCTCCGGATTGATTTTCCATCTTTTCGTTGACTAACAACTTCGTTCCAGCTTCCACCTTGCCGTCCTCTTCACCGGTCCAGTAGACCCAATATCTCTTGATGGTTAGAGGCTCCGGGCTAAACCCTGAAGCAACAGTGTCTCAATTATCGCAAGGCAGTCAGCTTCCATTGTTTCAACCCCGAGTGTGTTTCCTTCGTTTCCTATGCTGCCCGCACTGATGTACACCACTCCGATCCTCCCCGCGGGAGGTGCTGATTAGTTCTCTTTTCGGACTCTACTAAACACCCTCCTTAGCTGGCCCTCGGACTCGTCGCCAGAAGATCCCCCCTATTTTCTCAGTCCGCCGGGGCTTTCGGGAGATGGAAGCCGAAATGATGACGGTTGCTATATTCATATTGTGGCACCCTTGTCCCACCATGGGTGTCTTGGTCACCGGGTTTACATGTTTGGGCAGGTGATGGGCTACTTCTTTTGGCCTCGTACTCAGCAGCGAGGTGGGCGTGATCTTCCTGTGGTTGAACTTTCCACCATCAGTTTTCCTGGATTCTTCATCAGGATGGTCTAGATACACAGGCTTTACTCGATTCGTGTGTCTAACAAGTTCATCCGATCCCGCTAGGAACATGTCTCGGGAAAGTGAGTTACCACACTCCGTTACCACAGTGTAAGGGGCTTTCCATCAGTGCGTAGCCCATTTACATAAATCCCAACATCAAGTTTATGAATATACAACTTCGCAAAATATATGCAAACCTAAAATATGCCACCACAGAAGTTGAAAAGAGAGTCAAGTTCACGGCGTGATAAGGGCTAGCAATGAAGTTACGCAGGCCCAAGCAGGATATAAAAAGTCGCGTGTTGCACGTCACCGCACACAGGTTGGTTTACAAAGATGTAAGTGGTACGGAACGCAAAAATAAAGTGCTAGTTCGGGCACTTTCACGAAGTCAGGGTGTTATGGTATTTTTGCAAAATGTTTCACATTTATTCGTTACGCCGCTCGCCGAATTTCGTCCGATCTTAGTGAACCTGGAGGTTCGGAATGAGGATACTGATTCTACCTGCGTAAGCTCCGTTGTCAGTGCACCCAACTAACAGAGCTGACATCTGGAATATTCCCACGTGTATAAACGACAATGCACGCAGTTCGGTAGACAAGTCAGTGAGTTGTTCCCCAGTAGCAAAATGTGATCCTCTTGTCTTTCAACAGTTATTCGCCAAAATAGCTTTAGGATTAGATGTTCTTCCGTGAGTGCAAATGGAAAACATGTGCAACTGCTCTGAGCTTACCTACCTTGTTTGAGCAACTAGATCTCCTTGAGTAATTGTGGCAATTAAGCAAGCTTGCGCCGAGAATTTCATTTATCACACGTGGAGTCGCTTCCATTATTTTCAGCAGTAAGCGGAAGCTCATTATGTAACGCGGAATACTGAGGCGAGGGCACGGCGTGAATATCAAAGCAAACGGACAAACCAAACGAGGGCCACCGACAAAAGAACAGGCGGCAAATATGTTGGAGGCGTCCCGAGGCAGGCAAATGGAGGCGTACGGACTGTCAGAGAGGGAACGGCGGGATCTCCGGCAGTTAGCAAGGTAGCCCAGGTAATAAGTTGTCGATCGAGCCGTCAACTGAGATAATCGGACCAACTGAAGGGAGATGACGCCCAAGAAAAGCAAGCCATCGGCCACGGACGACTGACCAGAATGCAGCCGAAGCGCTCAGGTAGCGGCAGTATCAATCTTGGTGCCGCGCAGTCTGGAAGAGGGCCCATGTAAACGATTGTGTGTTTCATGACTTGACTTGTTTGGTTGGTGAAATACAATACTTCGCCATGTGTTGCCGTCCGTGTTATATTGGTGCGGTGACCACACTTACGTAATGAAGTTTCCTGAGCCTGTTTCGTCCGCAGATAGGGATGCAAAGGAATGGATCCTAGATTTCTAAAGAAGAGCGGCTTGTAACGGAGTAAAAGGAGACACACCTTTTTTGGAGGCTCTTGGGGCACTGCTGGCTGGGCTTGCCAACGCGATGTTCAATATGAAAATGGGAGGAAAACAGGCCCCACTTATCAGGAGGTCCGTTCGAGGCTGGTGACAAGTTCACACGGGAAGGTGATCACCAGAAGGAGATATACCGATTCAGCACGGCCGCCTTGACTGCACCGAAGACTCAGTCGTTCCTTATCAGTACCTGTTGCGCCAACTATGGGTCGGGCTGCCCGAGGCAAGTGGCGTAAGCAGGGCACGCCTTTTTTCTGATCCTTTCGTTCAAGGCATGGTCCCGAATGCCCAGGGCGGGTTGAAAAAGCAATAGCGTGCGGCTTGAATCGAACGGAACGCTGTTTTGTGATCATTTCGCAATCAGAACAATGGGAACCTGAGTCCACGTTGCAGAAGATGAGCGGAAAAATCGCACAGATAAAACTGGAACTCAACCAAAAAGCACAACGCAAGAATAAACTGTTGAAGCATGGAGCACGAACGAGGTGTTTTGTTTGTGACAAGGTATGGCATTTTGCTCGGTATTGTCCAGAAGAAGCCTTCCGCCTCGCTTTTCTTTAGCCCCATTCAGGTCAAGAAGGGTGCCCATGGTTGAGGTCATAGTTGAGGGTGAACGTCAAACTGCAGTTGTAGATACGGGGGCCGGGGTATCTGTGACACAGAATGGAGGGAATTTTGGTGGAGCCATGTGAAATACTGATGGCTTCGGTCGCAGAAGAGGTTCTGAGAGTACCGGGTAAGCATCAATTAGCGGCTGAGATCGGCGATGTTCGTGTCACACATGAGATGTTACTGGTTGAAGGGGTTGCTGAGACAATAGTTGCGGTTGATTTGTTGGAACTTGTAGGGGCCAAAGTCAACTTTGTATTTCATTGATTGCAAGTTGGGGCAAAAAATATCAAACTGCAGTCCAGCTGAAGCCGGCCGAAGCGCGCTAGTGATGTAAAGGTTGCTTCGTTCCCAGGCTGTCCAATCCCGCGTGCCATGCGGTGCCTCGAGAGGTATGCGGAGTTATTTTCTACAATAGGTGAGGGGTACGGTTTTTGCAAATGGCAAGAACACAGCGTTAACTTGGTGCTGGTTACGGTGTGCAGACCAGTGTATCGAGGGATACCGCAAAAAGCCATGCCGGAAGCTGAGAAGCTAGCTCGGGACATGCTATCGAAGGGACTGACACCTGAAAATATCGCCCCGTAGTCCTCGCCAGTGTTGTTAGCGCGAAAATCGGACGGCGGGTATAAATTTTGTGTTGACTTGTGGGAACTCAACCGCATCACAATTAAGGCGCCTTCCCAATGCTGCTAACCAATGATATATTTGGACAGCCTAATGACGCCGAAGTGCAGTCGTCGTTTGACTTGACATCGGGCTACTGGCAACTGCCGGTGCTTCCCAGCGGCAGAGAGAAAACAGCGTTGTGTGTCAGTGGGAAGCAGCGCGAATTCCTTTGGATGCTTTCTGAGCTGCGTAAAGCATCGGCTATTTTGAGACGTTTACCACTGCAGGTACTAGAAAACCTGGATGGTTTTGTGGTGTATGGGGATGATATTGTGGTATTTTTGGGGACCATTGACAAGCGTGCGTCCAGACTAAGCCCAGTCTTGAAGAAAAATGGAGCGGTGGATTTTCAATTGAGTGAAGAGAAGTGCCAGATAGCGCGTGACAAAGTCCTTTGTTTTGGACATATTGTTGGAGGAGGAAGACTGCAACCCCCACCCGAGGAAGCAGAAACGATTAGGAGCTTCCCTCGCTAAAGTCACAGCGCCAACCGAAATTTTTCTTTGGCCGGGTTGGTTATGACGCTAAGTTCGTGCCAAATTTTGCCCAGAAAGCTGGTGTCTTGTGCCAGCTACTGAGGAGGGATAAAACGTTCAAATGGACGTCAGATAAGGGGGCGGCATACAAAAAACTCAAGAGGCAAAAGACCCCCGAGGCTGTTTGACAGTACCAAAGCAGCATTAGAAATTCATCGTAGATGTAGATGCTCGTGACGTCGGAATTGGTACAGTATTGTTACAGCCGTCCGGGGTGATCAAAAACGCCAGCCGGCTGCTCAAAATTGCCAGAGGGAAATACTCCACCACGGAGAGGAATGTTTAGCAACCGGGCGGGCAATGGAAAAGGGGGAAAACATATTTATTGCCACTAACTTCTGCATCAGAAAGAATCATAGGCCACTGACCCAGTTACCGAAACAACGAGATCCATGTAAGGGCCGACCGCGGAAAATCCCCTAAAAACCACCGCAGTTTCATATTTTCTTAACATCACTCACTTATTTACACTATTGCCTTGTTTTGTGCACCGTTCGTTTTTGCAGACCAGCTTTGTTTGTTCGCGCCCAGCGCGTTGCGCTGGCATATCCTAGTTCTGTACCTGTGTGACGCACGTGCTCCCTTCTCCCACGCCGCAATTCGTTTCTCGTTTTTTGAGTCCTTGTGATTGCATAGTTGGGGTTTGTATCTGTTCTGTGTCATTGTTCATCTAATAATCTAGTATCGTAGAATTACAGGTATAATCACCTTCTGATTTCGGGATCCGTTGCGAGCTTGGCTAAGCTTTGCTCGAGCTTGTCTCACAATACTCAACTGATAAACTTGGAGCGAGAAAATACGCAACTTGCCGAGAATAGTATCGGAGCCATTGGGATCTGAACGGGAGGTAATACTGCAAGTCAGTGGGAAGGTTTTGGGTACTTTTGATGCTCTAGTTATTGCTAGGTCAACTAGTCCTGTTAGTTCTTTTTCATGTATTGCTGAGGGTAATAAGGACTGTAAGAATTTTTATCCATTCAATTTAGGGATATTAGACCTAGAACAAGAACTGTTATCAGCTGGAAAATCAGGCCCAGGAAGCAGAAGAGAAGTGTAGACAAAACGAGCGTGAGCAGATGGTCAGCGACTACGATCTATTTGATAGGTCAGGACAGAATAAAATAGGAAACTCTGCCCCGGTCGCCGAATAAAAAACATCAACGCCGCTGACGATCGATCTGAACCCTACTGCAAGTTCGTCAGGCAGTTTGAAACTTTCGTCGAAAATGAGATAACCGATCATGGGCAAAGGCTTTCCTATCCGACTGAATACTGTCGAGGTCGAGCAAGCAAAGGCATCGATGGGTGTACCATGCTCGACACAGAACAAGGCTACACACGAGCAAGGAAGACCTTGAGGGACCTGTTCGGCCAGCCGTTCAAGGTGTCCCGTGCCCTAATAGAGAGCTTGATGGTAGAGGCAAAAAGAACCAGGGGCGACATCTTTACAATGGCTGACCTGGTGATTAAAATGCAGAACTGTCCAACAGCCCTCGACCATTAAGGTTACAGGGCTGACCTCGATGCAAAGCATACTTTGGAGGGCATAATCCGGCACCTCTCTCCCGAACTACAGGGTCGGTGGGCGGAAGAGGTGAAACGTATAAGCCGAGGCAACCGTGAGGCTAACTTCGAAGACTTGACCAAATACTTGGACAGGCAAACAACGATAGCCTACAGTTGATTCGGCCGACTCGTCCTGGAAGGTAACCGAGTAAACAAATTCAGCACTAGCCAGGCTCAGACCACTTCATGAGAACACCCGAAATACCAGCCTTGGACCAGTGCACACGCTATTTCACGCGAAGCTCTAGCGCATCCAAGTTGCAGGTCGTGTGACGCTAGCCACGGGCTACTAGAATGACCCAAGTTAGTCAGCGCCATGACAGACGAACGTTGGGGAATGGCGAGGATGGCAGGAGCGTGTTTTATATGTCTCCATACCACGCACCGGGCGGCAGCTTGTTGGACAAGGAGCAGATGTGGTCACGAGATTGCCCAGGCAGGCGCCATCGATTGTTACACCAGGCGAGAAAAGCTACACCAGAGACGAACACCAAGCCCAGTGTTATTTGTTCAACGGCACGGTCTGCCGGTAAACCAGTACTTTTAGGGGTAGGGTATCTGCTTCGACTCGAAGAAATTTCGGGACTTTTTGGAACAGTGGAGAATCCGGCGTATAAGTGAGTCTGACTTCTCACTCCCACCCCTTTCCTTCCCCCTTCAGGGCGACGGACTGACAGAAAGACTCAACGGATCGATGAAGGAATGGATAGGTAACGAAGGAAGTGATTGAAAGGAAGGACAATCAGCAATATTACTCATTTACCGCGCAATGAACCATTTAACCACGGGGACGACACCGTTTGAACTGGTTTTTACGCAGGAACCAGAAACGCCACTGGGAGTGTGGCTAAAGGGGGAATGGTAAACCTCTGACATCCTGCGGGCGGAGGCATCCAGAGGAATAGGCCGGACAACAGACTAGATTTGCTCAAATTCGAGTTAAAGCAGGGTACGACAGACGGAACCAAACACATAAATGGGATCCGTTCACACAGGGACAGCTGATTAAGGTGAGGATTCTTAACAGACTCGGCGTGGCTGGTCCAGGAGCCAGCAAAATCCACAACTGATGGAGCGGCCCCTTCACCGTGCTAGAGAGGAATAATTCCAGTTCCATAATCGATCAAGGATCACAAGGCAAATGGTCAGCGGATGCAAGTGGGCACCCTGGCACGTCCAAACTGAATATTTCAACTGATGGGCGAGTGCTGCGCAGAAAGCTGGGGCGAGGGAACGGCGTGAATATCAAAGCAAACGGACAAACCAAACGAGGGCCACCGACAAAAGAACAGGCGGCAAATATGTTGGAGGCGTCCCGAGGCAGGCAAATGGAGGCGTACGGACTGTCAGAGAGGGAACGGCGGGATCTCCGGCAGTTAGCAAGGTAGCCCAGGTAATAAGTTGTCGATCGAGCCGTCGACTGAGATAATCGGACCAACTGAAGGGAGATGACGCCCAAGAAAAGCAAGCCATCGGCCACGGACGACTGACCAGAATGCAGCCGAAGCGCTCAGGTAGCGGCAGTATCAATCTTGGTGCCGCGCAGTCTGGAAGAGGGCCCATGTAAACGATTGTGTGTTTCATGACTTGACTTGTTTGGTTGGTGAAATACAATACTTTGCCGTGTGTTATCATCCGTGTTACGATTAGACAATACCACACTCTGATGGGAATGTGAGACAAAGAACTGTCCACAAGTGTGTGGGTGTGGCTGGGTGAGTATGCTTGGAAATAGCAACTAAATCTTTTGGAATGGTTTTTGTAAACGGTGAAAAATAATCGTAAACTAGTGACGTTCTTACGATTTGGGGAAATCAGCAACACAGACCTGAGGTTCGCAGTGGGTATTCACTAACCGACGTGAATTTGTGCTTACAGTATTAAGGAAGTAAATAATAATAATAATAATGGTTTATTTCGGGGACACCCGAAGCATGCTCGATTGCATGATCATATGATACAGATGAGGTCACAAGAAGGTTCCTTGGATATTCATTTGGGTAAATGCAGCCTAAAAGTGTACAGGTTTTAGTGGTCGCACGAACGATTGCCCGGCAAATTTGAGTTTGAAGGTCGGGTGGACGTACATTTGCGGTAACGATGAATCAAACTACCACAATGGGATTTGAACGGGCGCCGGTGAGTAAGGTCACCGAAGACATCACCCCGCTAAATTTGAATGGGGTAATGGCGGTATAAGTCTGCCGCCAAATCCGCTCATATCTGCCTAAATGTAAAGTCTTGTTCCAAAATTTATACCCCATTGGAACCGCAAAAATAGCAATTTACCGTTAATGCCGTAAGGCGTAATAAGTCGTAAAAACAAATTTGAAATTGGTCTACCGACTGTTTCTTATGTATCTGCCAGAATGTCCATTCGTATTGCAAAATGGATACCTTTTTGGAACTACATACATTGGGGAATGTAAAGAAATGTCAAACGATCCTTCGTAGACATGGTTCGCCAGGAACAACACAAGTCTGCTACCTTAAGTATTATACACTAGGACTTGGGCTACTTGGCTGTACCGTCATACATACATACATATCTATGAACATATATATATATATTCTATATACATACATACACATGTATATAGATGTACATATATATGTATATGTATATATGTATGAACATATATACGTATATATATATACATATGTATGTATATACTTAAATGGTAACGTATCCGGCCATCGCTCGACGTACGTCCTATAGGACTGGGCTGTATATATGCATACGTACACTAATATATATATATATATATATATGCATGCATGAATATATATATATATACATATATATGTTTATGTATATATACATATGCATGTCATTATATATATATATATATATATATATATATATATATATAATCTACCATCCAGTATTCACTAGCGCGAAAAAAGACTCACGAAGTGAACACGTGCCATAACGACCTAGTTGTGCTAGCCCAAATAAAATATCAATAACGAAGACAAATGCCAATATGGAAGGAATCATAATGCGGCGGCCCTGAATAACGCCTTTCGTCAATCTCTTTGGACCACGTTCACCTCGCTAGACAATGCACACAAGTGTAATCTTCCTCGTTGGTGAAACCAGCGCCGGCCTGTCCAGTTTTCGTCTCTTGTTTGCTATCCGGAATTGGTTGGCCGTAGTTGTTCGATGTTGGCGAAACTGGATACGCTGCAAAGGGTTTTCTATAATCTGAATGTTGCTGTCGTCAGTAAACCGAACTTCCATTAACGGTTTCCTTCTAGACGTTGTTCTCTATTTTAGGGTTAAATCACTTTTCGGCGGTTCCGACCGTAGCACATACTCGTCAGCTGTACTGGAAGTTGTGGGACATTCTAATATTTCTCGGGTCTCTTTCCCCCGGCCGAACATAGTGGCCTGAATAGCAGCCCGAATTTGTTCGAATGCGGACTCGCTGCTTGCGAACACCATGTTACGCATCCACTGAAAAACACGATCCTTTTCGATCGTAGTTGCTGCAACTAGATGGTTGCACCGTTTCCGCATATCTTGCAACACGTGAAACCGGCAGAACACTATCTGGGCTTCAGGATAGTGAGTCTTGAACCCGTTTAACTGAGCGAGACTACGACTTACCACTATTGTTTTACATTCCCTATCTGCGGGCAGGCATTCACGCATAAAACCCACGGCTTGTCTGTAGCTTGCAGTGCTTTCATTGGGCAGCAACGCATACAGAATGCTACGGCCTAAGCCTGTTTCATCCACTATCATTACGTGCCATAATACATAGCCTCCGCAGTTCATTTGATGAGTAGCGTCAGCTAGAATCACCTGGCTGCATCTGCGAGCAACCGGAATCACCTCCATGGGTATGAAGAAAAGGAACCTAACTATATTCTCCTCGTGTTTTACCTGGCTAATGCCTTTACCTTCCAGTAATTCTTTAACCCTAATTACGTTACCACGAACATCGTCACTGTGACGGACACGTATGGACCGAAAGTCTATGCTATTCAGACGCCTATTGAACATGCGACTAGTATAGTCCCTTAATTCAGCTGTATTATGGAAAGTATCCATTAAGTTAAACACCACTGACTCTTGAAAGCTGTCAGCCTTCGGTTAGCTACATATAAACTAGGATTTCCTACTTGGAACCTATGATTATGGACCATGCACCACTTCGCGACACGTTATCCAGTTCCTTGGGCGACCAAAGTGACGAATGCTCCGAAATTCAGGTTTTTGTATCTACATTGAAGTCAAACATTAACAAACAATTATTCTAACCTTGAACCACCTCCACCTTTTCGACGCCGATGGACACAACAATATTTCACGAAATGATATTTCAGTCCGTCGCTAATTGTTAGCCGACGCTTTTTGGTCCGTTTCCATGTTCGGGCATTGTAATTGTAAAAGCTGGTACTTGTGCATTTCTGGAATTCATGGTCGTTCACGTAGCTAGCGAGCGAGATGGGTGCTGACATTTTGTAGCGCTAGGCCTTATATACCAGTGTAAATTTGATGATATAAACAATATTTTGTAATATTCCTTGCCTCTGGTTACACCCAACAGAATTTATTTCACGTTCTTTTATACGTAATTTATTTCATCACAAAATGTCTATTCCAGCAGATATTACCGTTTCATTTGTGGTAGTTCCATCCTTGACTTTCTACATTTGCGAATTGAGTGAAATAGGCTCCACCGTCGAGATACGTGATGAAGTAAAGCGGTGATGAAGTAAGAACGCTCAGTATTTTGGATAGCGTCGATGTAAAGTCGCAAGGGTGAGTAAACTGACAAAGAAAACTTTTGAAAAAGCACCAACGAAAAATTGGAGAATTTTGGGTGATAAAGGACATGCACTTGAACCAGTAGTCCAGATGACCCGGAAAATAGCAGGATTTGTGGTGTCCTTCGAGGAGGGGGAATGCGTAAATGAAACAGTCCTTGCAACCACGTAATTGGTATTTGCTATTCATCAAGAGGTTGTGGAGAACGCCCTCATAAAGAGGTGGATGTAGCTGCCCGAGCCTGGAAATGTCACTGGAGCAGAGTGACGAAAGTTGACGGGTGAGTGAAACACGATTCGAATAAAGGGTTCATTTCAGGTTAATTGGTGAACACAATTTGACAACAGCAGTTGATATACGATGATCTTATGAAGTCGCAATGGGGTGGTGCATAAACGATACTGCCAAAACATGTAGAGAATCGCTTAACGGGATGCGCTGGTAAAAGTCTGACATGGGGCATTTGGGAAACAACTGGAAGGTCAGTAAATTGGCATACGTATAGTTCATTGTCAGCAAAGGTTTGGAGAAATCGCTTTCGCAGTGTCGAACTATTTTTCTCCTGGATTGCGAATACTTCATTGCCAATGCAACTGTCATGAAATGCAAATGGCTGAATGAGAAAAGGTGCGACGGAAGGATACACTGAACATAGAGGTGGTGTCACGCCGATGAAGCGCTGGAAGGAGGACTATTTCGTTTTGTGTGGAATTGTTGGCAGGTGAGAGACGAATCTTTAAATGATGGTTTTGTTTAGATAAATGTAGTGGTGACATACAAATTACCAATTGGATGAATGGTCTCTTCAGGAGTATACCAGGAATTGTCATATTCATAATAAAGATCTGAACAGTGAAACCGTTTCATGTTTTGGGGTACAGAATCCGGTAACTGGATATAATAGAATGAGGGTAAACATGGCATCAGTTCAGACAAATAAAAGATAAGTCGATGGATATAAATGCCAGTACGGCAAACCTTGTTCAGGAACGTTGGAGGAGGCAATGGGTGGCAGCAGTAATATGCAGGGGATGTTGTTTTTCAATCCGCAGTTGGCACCAGTGGGTGAGGCTGGCCGTGCGCTGGACACCCAACCTGAAAACCAATTCTGGTGACAGGAGGTGCGATCCACCGGCCTAGTTGCGCCCGCGTGTCATTGCAGTTGGCCTGCACGCCCGATGTGCGCCGGCCAAAGCGGTGGATCTGACCGCGCCTCGCACCGTTGCGATTGACATGAGTTTTCTTGGTGGGGCCAAACGGCCGTAGGCATCAGGAAGCCCGCGATCAGGCGACCAGGCACCAGGGGATCCCGGAACGTAACCAAGGAAGCGTCATTCGGGTAGCGTATGAATAGCCAACGGTCAGGTAGATGCGTAGGCCGGGTTAGTGGCCGGTGTGGTCTCCAGAGTATTAAGAGTCATCGAGAGAAAGGTACGCACGAATGAAGGTCTGGAAATAGAGAAAAAGTAGAGAAGCGCAGTCTGGGATGATCCCAGCTGAGGATAAATGAGAATCGATACAAAGAGGCAACAATAATAGACAGTGACTCTCTGAGACTAGTTTTTCGATTGCAGGAGGCGGAAAAACTAAGAATGGTTATTTAATTTCATCTGTCATAGACCGCCGGTGTTTGCGCGATTCAAAAATCTAGACCCTTCTCATAGGCTTGGTCATCGGGCATGTCTACATTTAGGAGCTGTAAGGTTTGGGTAACCGTGAGGAATTTATGCAACGCACTTCTAAACCGATGGCTGGAAGTAGAACTGCGTATTTCTAACGGTAATTTATTCCATAATTTAGAATACACTATGATGAAGAAATGTGGACGTAAGCTGGTGTTGGTAAAAGGGGTTGAAAGGGTAAGAATTCTAGATCGCAGTGGATAGCTAGAAACGGGCGCAAAGTGCAGTGGATTAGAAGTATATGTCCGACTGTGAAATATGTTATACAAAAAGATAAGGTTCAGTTTCATACGGCGAAGCCATAAAGGGTCTAGTTTAAAAAATAAGCAGCGTTCTTTATAAGTGAGGGCTGAGCTCCATCTAACCAGTCGCTTGGTAAAACTACGTTGAACTGACTCGATACCAGTTCTGTCTGATTTCCGCATACTAGAAAAGATCAGTGGGCAGTATTCTAATAAAAGCCTGGCATGAGATTTAAAAAGGAAAAGAATGCAGTCTCGAAGTTGGAAGGAGCGAAATATTAGCCCTAGACACTTTCTGGCCTTAGCGACTCGGAGGGCCGAATATTCCGAGAAATTAAATGTGCAGGAATAGTTCAAGCCAATGTCCCGAACTATTTGCTTGTTAGCAATGGTTGAACCACAAACGGTTAAGGATCCTGGAGGTAGCTTGCATTTATATGTAAGAACCTCACATTTGTCAGCGGAAAAATTCATCTGCCAGGTTGAACACCATCTATGGAGTGCAGATATGTCTTTAGAGATGTTTAAGATAGCCGAGGCGATGCATTCAAGCTTGAATGAGTATACAATTTTAATGTCATCAGCAAAAAGAAATGGGGTGCCATGGCTCACTGAGAGGAATATGTCGTTTATATACATGAGGAACAACAGAGGGCCAAGGACGCTACCCTGTATAACACCGCTTGTAACTGGTTTAGGCTTGGAACAGTGTCCGTTTATCGAGACAACCTGAGAGCGATTAGACAGGTAAGAATCGATCCAAGATAGTAAAGGGTCAGTAATGCCAGATGATCGGATTTTGGCCAGAAGATGTGGGTGTGGCACGCGGTCAAATGCCTTTGACATATCCAAGTAAAGTACTATAGGGGCCATTCCACTGTCTGCCATTTCAGTGATGAGATTTAAAAAATCGAGCTGGCAGGTTCCGCAAGATTTTGATTGAAGGGAGCCGTGTTGTCGAGGATTAATAACGTCCAATTGAAAGAGGTGCTTGACGATGTGTTCTTTTACGATTTTTTCCATTAGCCGAGAGAGGACAGGTGTGTGGTTAATGGGACGGTAGTTTGTTGCCCCATGCAGTGGACCTTTCTTGTGATGCGGGATTATGACTGAGCATTTCCAGTTTGCAGGCACCAGACTGGAGTTCATTGATAGGGTGAGTATATTCAGTAGTAGGTAAGGTAAGTCAGGTCCGCATTTACCTATTGCAGTGGGCGGTAAGCCGTCAGGTCCTGGATAAGATGATGGCTTGAAAGTGGTTAATAATTGGGAGATAATTGAGGCGTCAAATTCCACTGTGGACAGAGTTGAAGCGGTAACTAGGGGGAGAGGCGGAGGGTCAACATTAATAATAGGGGCCATAGTTGAGGCGAAGAATGAGTTGAAGGCCTCTGCAATAGAAAGGGGAGTAGAGGCGGATACACTGTCCATTGAAACAGTGTGCGGGATAGTTCCATGATTATGAGAGGTTCTGGTCCTATACAATAAAGACAGCCGAAGAGATCTATTTTGGTGTCGCAGGGCTTTTGTTTCCTGGTTGCGTAGTGTAGTTTCTTCAAGCTTTTGGATAGTAGAAGATAGGCGAAAAAGTTGAATAAGAATTGCAAAGTCGTGTGTATTTTCATGAATTTTTTTGGAGCTTGGCATACTTTGTTTGCAGCGAAGTGATATGGGATTTCCTATTATTCCTTTGCTGGGGGAGGTAGGTAATCCCATTAAGACATCTGACGAACTGTGCATAGAAAATATCAGTGGCGTTTTGTGGGTCACGAGAGAGAAAAAACTTACTCCAATCAGCTTGTCGAATGGTAGCAGGGAGAACCTTCCAGTCAGGGAGAGGAGAGGGTTTGATGCAGTGTGATTTCAGGTTAGGCTGTGGGTGAGTGGGAATGCGGCAGTTAACCAGATTGTGATCGCTACCGGGCAAACTTCGGGAGATTAAGACAAATATATGAGGGACGCCATGGGTGAAAATGAGATCTAAAATGCTGTTTTTTCTCGTAGGAGAGCGGATATGCTGTACCCACCCTCCTACAGTAATACTTGTTACAAATGGTAAAAGGTTGGCGGGTGCAGATAAAGATGGCCAAGCTATCTTGGGCAGGTTAAAGTCACCAGCAATAACTTTTATACTTGAGGGCAGTAGGGATAGGTATTCAAACGCATCAATTAGATATGAGAGTCCGGAGAAATTTTCGCTTGGTGGACGGTAAACACATCCAACATGAAGTTGAGAGCCAGGAATGTGGACAGTTAGCCAAAGTGAATCGGGAATAGAGTCGAGTAGAGGATGATGAATTGCCGTTATATTAAAGGTTTGCTTGACAAATGCCAAACAACCTCCACCGCGTCGAGTTTCCCTATTTACTCTGAAGACACTGTAGCCTACAAGAGAAATCTGGTCTGTTGGAGTGTAATTGGTTAACCAAGTTTCAGTGATCAAGATTATATCATACTTAGAACTAGTGGCCAGATATCGTAAGTGCCGAATTTTGTTTATGATGGATCGGCTAATAAAAAGAACCAAAGAGATACTGTTATTGGTATTTAGTTTTGGGGAATTCGGTTGTTCAAGCAGATTGTGTGGTGCGGAACAGTCTAGATTCTTGGTCTGACTAGCATGTCCATATGCAGGTGGCAAATCAGCGCCGTGAATCGGGAGGTTTGGTCTATGAGCTGTTGCGTAATATGGCGCGATGTTGGAAAACGGAGGGCTGGTTACGCTATGGTGTCGGGCGGTGCTAGGATCCGATGTAGACAAACCCCTTAAGAAGTGCGGGATGTCTGAAGTGTCTGATATAACGACATTTCCATTTGTCCGAGGAGGGTTGAAGATACGAGGCTGCATAACAGTGTAGTCCGTTAACAGCTCCGGTTTGGAATACAGATTTTCACACGAAGGTAGGGTTAACGAATGGGCAGCCGGCAACTTTGACACATGGCATTGTCAAAGGTAGGGCACAAACGGTGGTGGAATGTGCCTAAGGAAACAATGGCCATTATTTGGTGCGATATTATCATAGGGATTTAGAGGATTTGTCCATTGGAGAGAGGGCCTAAGGAATGATGGGGGCATGCCATACATTATCTGAGGACGGTTTGGCGTTAGTGGATTCGATAGGGCCTCCAACGTGGAAGGAGCTTGTAGGCTCATAGGGCTTACAGGTTTGTTAGTCAGAGGGAGCTGAGGCGAGGCGACTGTGTTGTGGCTGTAGGGCCCGATGCCCGCCTGAACTCCACAGCCGGCATCTGAATAGGGAGGATCGTGAAGTGGGGTGACGACCTGGTAGCTGACTTGAGGGAGGGGGGGGCAGCTGTTGATAGTGGCTGGGGGGGGGTTAGTTGGTTGCATGCCTGTTGAGCAGTGCTTACCGAGCTTGGTCATCATAGCTCTAGGTATATGCGGCGGCGGCGGCAGTATTGTCGCAGTCATATCGCGAGGCCTCCAGGTGGACGTACTAGGCTGTAGAGATGATGTCACTGGTAGATCAGTTGTCTTGCGGCTAAACTGGGATGGAGAACTTCTGGGTAGATTTGTGGAAGACCCTGAAAATGTGGAATGATAGGTTTGATGAGGTCGACTTTTGCTATTTATTCTAGCGGACGTGGTAGGTGGGGAGGCAAGGTGCCGACGTTTTCCTGGTGGTTGGGTCGGTGACACATGCGGCGATATGTATAAGTCTATGTTCTCTGCTGGCGCCATGTACACCGATGGCAATGCCGATCCATTTCTCACTGCAGATTTGCTACCCTGGGTTTTCGCCACATTTAACCTTTGCCTAATGGGCTTTACATGAACGTTTTGTGATGGCCTTTTCAGCTTGTCGGAAGAAGACTGTGCCGCACTCTGGGTTGAATTGCACGAAACTTGTGTGAGATCCTGGGGACAAGACTGGCGGAGGTCCACGGATGCTGAAGGGGCCACAGGCGTAGTAGGTGTTCTGGCTAAAGTCCTGTTCATTGGAGTATGTGGTCATGCATCTACGGGTCCCGTTTGATCAGAGCCAGTGGGAGGCGCTGGTTTGCCTCTCTGCATGCGGAACATCTCTATCTCTGTAGAGGAGATTTATCGGTGTGTGTGTTGATGTTTAAACGATGTAGCTGCGGCAATCCTTTGACAGTTGCTGATGAACTCAGCGGCTGTTAATTAGTTAGAAAATTGAAAGAGCAAAAGGCAGGGGTATGGTGGTGACCTTTTCCGTAGCCTAGTGCAATGGCACATGTGATGAGCCATGTTGCATGCATTCAGTATTGTGGCTTTAACAGACTGTGTTGACAGTTTGTCCGGGACGTTTAACACTATAGCATTGTTAGCGTTTTTTATCCTCCTGTGAGTTTCCGAGGCTGTTGCATCTATATAACGACCGGCTTTGGAAAAGATTTTGGGGTCAGCTTAATCTAATGGTTCGGCAATGATTGTCAGTGGGAAAATCTTTGATAGTACACACTCAGTCGATTGCCATTTACCATATAAATCGTTAATCTTCTGTTCCAAATCATTGACTTTATTTTTGGCTCCGCTGTATATATCGATCAGTGATGCAGAGCACGGATTGACAGCTGCCGTCATGTCCGGGTTTGTGTTTCTTTTCGCTCTGGAGGCCCGAATGGTTCGTTTTGGACCAGACAGAAAATGACCTTTGAATGCAAACTTAGACATTCTTTTGGGTCTAAAACAGGGACAGCCGTGTTTGAAGAGGGCCTGGAGGTTATATTTAACCCGTGTATGGGTGCTTTTTACTGGGCTTCTGTAGCAGCAGAAATGTATACACTCCAGAAAGAAAAGTATAAGGACAGATCACCAAGTCACTCCGTCAATAAATATAGCTGCTCGTATAAATCAAGCTTGATGTGCAGCTGTGTGTAAGGAGAGTGACTGAGGGCTGGGGGGCTCGGATTTCAAAGTTGGCCGAAATATCAGTGATAGCTTCAGCAGAAGTTTCGTTAGATTTCTGGTGTCAGAAAAAAAACTATGGAATTCTTCTGAGTATCTAGACTTAGCCTCACCGTAGAAACGCCCAACCAAGCACTGAATACTCTATAAGGCCGGAGAGGTAACAACTCACAGCGAGGTACGGGTAGGTGCTTAAATGATATGATCCAGCCAAGAATCAGTGTGTGCTTTATAGGCAGGGCCGCTAAGGTTGAGTTTGGGTAGGTTTGAACCGAAATTTCCTGGAAAAGGCCTATGCTGTTAGTTCACGATAACCAATTACTAATTCACGGTGGGGTGTCGCAGCTAACAGCTCTGAAAATACGACGCTTCAGTGTGGATAAAACTCCCCGCTAGAGATGGTACAAAGCCGAGCCTAAATGATGAAATAACCAAAACAAAAACTGGACAACCTGATTTTCACGTCTATATGACCTTGACATGCGTGACGTGGCTGTGAACTCGCTGGCCATGGTGAGGTTGTGTGTATGTTTTCTTGGTTTGGAATCTAAAGTATGCTTTTAGGAGGCTGAGTTGAATGCATTCAGTGGTTCGTTTTCACCATCGAGATGACTAAAGCCACTCAAAAAGCTGGTCATTATTCTCTTGCTGTTCACAATCTGCACCGTTTTTACGAGCCCATCGGGACTTTCAGTGATTTCTCCGACGGCACCCAAAGACCGTGAACCTAAGTGGGCATGTTCGTTGAAGGTCACTGTTAAGTCCCCAATCTTTAACTGTCTTCCTTCGGTTGGCCGCCCCTGTCGGGTTTGTAAGGTTGGTGGTCACTTGCGCAACCATCGTTTCCGAAACACCCTGGCTAGATAACCTCCCCGTTTTCGCCAGTGTGGTCAGCTACCTCTAACACTCACCAGCCCCTGAAACCCAAAGCTTGACCCCGCTGCCAACAAATCAATTTGTGTAGGCTCTAGATGGATGAAGTGGCTGGAGGAGACTTGAACCACAAAATGATCGTTCAAGGTTCCCTCCTGCTTGGTAAGCAAGACTTCAGTGTTTGATAGTCTGGTGGCTGACGCTAGACTGAGGACAGTCGTATCCTTCCAGCGGACCTGATCGACTTTTTCCATGGTCCCCCACAATGTCTGGCCTGTGGGGGTTGAGGTACCACTGGAGGCCGTATGTCGCCGTTTGGTTTTGTAGTTTATTCCCATTGGCACAGTGGCTCCTACGCGGACATTCTCGTTGAGTGCCCACAAAGTTCGACCCGATATCTGAGTATACGTCTGACCGCATAATCCTGCCACTTGTTAAGCGTTGCAGGGCCCGGAGGAATCAGCTACTAATAATAATAATTGTATATTTCTCCACTGGGATTAAGGCGCGTGTATAGGACATAACCATGGAGTACCGTTTTCACAACAGTAAGAAATTTTCACATATTTCAAAGGTTGGGTATGCACATCTCAGTATTAGTACGATAGGACTAGGCAGTGTCTAAATTAAATAAAGTGAGAAGGGTTTAAACGGAAAATGCGAGAGGGTTCCTACTTCGGGGGCAGAGCATTGTGGATAGCCAGCAAAACGCAGAACTTCCGTTCAAAGCGTTAATAAACTGTGGGGAAGACGTAGCATATACGAGAGTGGTTATGACAAATGTTCACCGAGAGGTCAGAGGAAGATCGGAACGTGTGGCAAGAATACTCGGAAGCACCGGCTGGTGGCCTTAAGTACCCATGTCGAAATACTGGAGGGGAATTTCCACCAATGATTATCCGGACACTGTGGAGTGTAAAGTCAATGCAAGATTGTCAGTCAGCAATGTCAGTGGCGTATTGAGTGCTATCTCACTTGTTTCACTTGGAAAAATTCCTAGGCTGAAGGGCAGTGGCTTGGAAACGTCGAGAAGGGGGGAACTTGTGAGGTCACATAAGTTTACTTCAGTTGTCCCTTTTCGGGTAATTCCATCGCAATGCAGACTGAAGGGCGTTCCGTTTGAAATTAGGCACGGAGAGTAATACTTCACAGAGAGTGCAAAATTTTGACGGAGCAGCGTGAATGGGGGTTGGGCGCTTAGCTTGGGTCTCAAAAAGAGTTCAGTGAGGAGGCAATCAGCTGGAACGAGAAGATGGAGCAGATGCTTCAAAGCAGAGATGAAGGGATGAAATGTGGGTACGCAAGTCTTATGGCCGTGGTTTGCAGAGGACCAGACCCGAGGTGACAACGGATATTATGTTGGACGTGAGAATAAAGGTTTCTGTGCATACGACAGAACAATATAGAGACAAGTGGCGACCTACAGCAAGTCTCTGGTATTTCCTTTCAAAAATTTCGTGTTTGCCACCGACGATGGGTTACAAATTAATCCCGAGCATAGGCGGGCTCACCAGACAAGACTGGATGTTTATGAGGAAAACGATTGGATAGCGGGCAAAAATGAACCAATATTGGGCCAATAGGCGAAATGGGGGAGTAGGTTGAAAATGCAAAGGCGATGGTAGGATTCCGGAGGTGATTTGAGAACCACAAAGACCGATTGGAGGGTATGCTGGAAGCAATTACCGGGGCAGTGCTTGAAGTCGTTTGGTGACGGCAGTTCACCTCGTGGCCCGGTGAACCTGTTGTAGTGGCTTGCAACCCGGGTGGCACTACTGTAATCGTGGTGGCGTGCCATGTATAATGCTCCGCGTAGCGTCGGCCAGCGTCAGTATAAGGTTGAACCATAGCCGTCCAGCGTGAAAAGTAGTCCGGTTCGATCAAACAGATTCATTCAGTCCGTGCGGTAAAGGGGCAGAAGCATCTAGTAGACCGATGGCTACCCAATTACCGGCATGGTATGAAGGGAGACCGGAGAAGTGACAGTCTGGAGGATGTTCCAGCTGAGGGCTATGAATGAATGATCATCAAAAATCCAACGATTACACTCTTAATGGAGTAATCGAGGCCGAGAATACTTGAGGAGATCAGAAACTCGGAAATGGTTCTAGCTGTGGGTAATGATAGCAGAAGGAGGCGACGCGTGATGAACTTTTATTATTACGGCAAGGGTAAAGCTTCATTTTGGCCCCCGGCTGCACATGCATATGCTGCGGACAGGACTTTCAAGTCAAGTGTTTATAGCGGAAGCTAGTAGGATGTGAGTTGACAGGGATAAGCTATAGTTTTGGCAGTATATAAGAGGCTGCAAGCTGGCAAAGTCGCCGTGTGGTGAAGAGCTTTAATCTTGACAACATTTATTTAAAAGGCGGTGAGGTGAACACATTTTTGATTTTGTATTAGGGCGATGGGGAAGTAGATGAGCTTTCCTAAAATCATGGTGACCATCTGGTCATGATTCGAAGCTGACTGTGGGCATGTGCCCGATGGCGAGCATAATGTCACAGGGTAATTTGGATCTGTGCCCTTTTTCCGGGCCTTTAATTTCAGAGAAGCCCTATTAAGGCGATGGCAGATCGCGTACCTGCACAAGCAGTGGAATAGGCATAGTGTTAGTGAGGACGACTGCTAGGTTCATATATGAAATCCCATTCAGTCTGACGAGGACTGTGTTGTACATAGTGGTTATCGGAGCACCCACTTCCCTTTTAATTGGGCGGTCGATGATCTTTTGGATTTCCTCAGGTCGTCAACGGCTGTAGTCAATAGTTTAGTGGCTTATATTTTTGATGTATGAGGTATAGATGTCCTACACCTTGTGCAACTGTATGCATGGGGAGAGAAGCCCTAGGCTACCGCGTAGAAAGCTCGTGCTCACAGTTCATTTGCGCTGAGAAAAAACAACGTAGGCACATGGAAACCTAGGTAGGTCACAAACAACTTATCAGTAAGCATCGAGGGTTGGCTTCAGAAAGATTCAGCCTTAATATTGTTCTTCTGCGTTAACAGCTGCTGGTGATAATGTTTTCATGTATCGACGGGATAGATTTTGAACATGGCTCGCTTCCCATGGATCAACTTTGGAAAGCTTGCATGGACAAGGGACTTTGGCGTCGACGAGCTGGTCGGAGATGGGACAAGGAACCCGAAAGGTTCACACGGAGGGATGTGAGGTCAGCTTATATGTGGATAGCTTGTTCGTCACTCTTGTTACCCCGGGCAGGAACAGGCAGAAGTACTGAGGGCTTAGCTCGTGCACTTCTTCTTCGGGGCATCCAATAAGCAGGGTCTGGTTGTGGCTGTGCCGGTGGTTTTATCCGTTACTAAAGGGGCGTAGAGCATGAATCCGACACCTTCACAGCCAGAAGTACTCTTGGTACTTTTTTTAATTTGGAGGGGCGGGGAGAGTACTTCCCATTTCTTCCCCCCCCCGGCCAACCACTCTCTACGCGTGACCCATGGGGTCCGCCTCTGCTAGGATTGGCTGTTTTCTCTCTCGTTATAAGACAGCCACAGATTTGTTGCCATTTCCCCATCGGTGGCTTTGCCGCTTTGAGCTATAGAAGAGGGAGGAAGTGGGGGCGGACACGCGAAGAGCCTTCAAATCTCGGGGAATACTTGACAGCTCGTTTTTTGAGAAGGCTCGGGCCTGACGACTTTCAGTTTATATGTGAGCCGATGGTTGTCGGTACCATCTGTGGTGATACATCGGGACGACCTACAGATGGTTTGTAGTCTTTTCGACTAAGTATCAGATTATATATAGGCCAATCATAGGAGGATCCTAAGGCCATGCTATAGGGGGAGGGGAAGTAAAGCTGTGAGTTCCTAATGATTCAATTTGGGTGACTATTGGATAGAGGTTGAGGGGTCTGAGAGGTCCTGCTTCTTTGGTTAGAGACAGAGGTGGAGACTAGACCAAAAGTGGTGCTGGGGATTTTTAAAGATTATTTTTCATGCAAACAGTGGATTTTACATATTAAAATGAGGTTTCAGGGGCATTGGATTAAGTCACAAAAGTAACCAAGTTGGGACAGCGTAGCCTGGTAGGTTTGGGCTAAGGTGGTGGTAAAGACGGTGAATGGTAGAGCACCCCCTGGAGATAATCGAGGGCCCAGGTTAGCATCCAATATTTCCCTCGTAAGCTCTGCCTACAGCAATATATAGGTTTAAAAGAGCGACCAGTTTCTGGGTGTCCAGCGCTAAATGTAGTCTCGATTCAAATGTGGTTTGGGAATCTATGGAAGGGATTTCAGCTGGAAGAGTATTTCACAAAGTTGCATATTCAACGAGGAAAAAGTTTCGCCTTGAGTATTTCCGAGAATTGAAGGTTGCTATACGGTGTTAGCTGTTGTGCATCTGATGTGGCGAATTTATACTGAACTGCTCTTTGCTAGAGGATTGAACTCTTTTGTGGGGCAAATCAAACAAAGATGCAAGGTTGAATTATATTTCCCTAAGCCAAAGAGTGTCAAGCCACAGGAGCATACAGAATTGTCTGTAGCTTGGGTTCGTAGAAGGCCCAAAGAGTTTTTCTGGTAAATCGACGGTGTACTTTTTCAATATCGATAACGTCACCTTTGTGCATATTTGAGAAGGCAAGCTTACAGTACTCTAAGGTTAGGTGGATGAGTTTTGTATATCTCTAACTCGCTCTTCATGAGAAGGGAGTTTCTTTGCAGCAAGTCGAGGGACTTGTTTGCCCGTGCAGTTATGTGGGAAGTTTTCAGAGAAATTGTAAATTTTGTGGTATTGTAGTCTAAGATGTGGCAATGCTGGGGGATGTGGTAGTGAGACACCATCAACCCTTAAAGTATCATGAGGAATATAGCTGTTTGGCGTGAGATAACTGCATTTGTGTGCTGAAAGTTCCATTTCCTAGAGACCACACCAAGATGATAAGTACCGCAAGTCGATCGTGATGTTATTTGGTGCCACAGGTAGGCTTTCTCATTCGATTTAGTAGATATTTTTATGTCATCGGCAAATGGGAAAATTTTGCCGTAGGTGATGACATTGCATATGTCATTTCTATTTAGTAAAACAGCCGCGGTCTTAGAACACTTCCATGGACGACCCCACAGTTTGCCCAAAGGGATCAGATACCTAGGCATCGATCAGGTAACTTGGTGACAGACTTGCTTGTAGGATATGAACCTACTGAGTGGGGGCTTCCAACTCTGTAACCCCTTATCTTTTTCAGCAAATTCACCAGCGGAACTGTGTTGAAGACTTTTGTCATATCAAGATACATGACGACGAGTGCTCAACCTTTGTCGGCGGCTGTCTTTACCAAGCTTAAATTGACAAGTTGAACCCAAGAGTGATCTATTAAATCCGTGCTCTCTGAGGATGATCATTTTATTTGCAGAAGTTTTGTCGGTCAGGTAGCGTTGCCCGACTTTTAAGCTGCCTCCAGACCATCTGCTTATGATTCGTCGGGCGGCAATTGGTAACTTCATGCACTGTGCCTTTCTTATGCCTGGAGATGATGACGGATTTCTTCATCCTTGTTACAAACGACATTTTTCATTCGTATGAACTATCTTTGCCGGAATTCCGATTATTTTTATTGCCCTAAATTTTGTCACAAACCGAACTCCCACCGTTGCCTCGAGCATGAGTCGCTCAGCTTGAACTTCGTTGTGACGGTATTCGGTAGTCCCATCTTCTGTATCTAACCTTTTGCCGTAATTCAGCTACAGTTGTTAATTTGTTGTTCAGTTCGGAGCGTGACAGCCCAAAAGGAACGATATTGATGCTTGATTATTGTAAAATTATTTAATTTGTTGTATATAGTACAGTAGCTATTTGGAATCAACTTTGTTTTGAATAGTGTTCACTTGGTTGCTACGCGTCGCTCGAACGTTCCGGTGGCTGGACTTCACAGGCTCCGCGGTCTGGTGTACGACTTCCAGGTGTACGGCTCCAGATTCTATCTGTGTCACGAGACACTCGTATCTCTTCCCCTTCTTCCCTCCCCCAACTAACCCAAAGAGGTCCGAGAGAATCAAGTCAAGTTTAACTGGATGCTTACCCCCCCCCCCCGAAGTCACTTCACACTCCCGTAGCGGTGCCCTATACTGCTTTCCTGCGGCATCCGTGCTTCTTCTACATTATGAAGATGTCTAATTGCAATTTTCCCAACCAAGGTATCCACAAACGCATCCGAATAACTGCTACCACGTGCCTTTCTCTGGTGTATCCACCTATAGTGTGTTTCGAACAAGTAAGTCTACCACAGTTTGTCGGGCAGGCAATGTTTTGGGGTATTTCCCGTCAAAACTTTGGTTGAAGTTTGTCCGTCTTCTACCTACCCCTAGCAATCCATCGGTGGGTTCCTAATTTGGAGTGTTCAAACTGATCTTCCTGAGTAATGACTTATCGTGGCTCTTCCTCAGATCTTGAAGACTCCGAAGTTTTTGAGAGAAAGCCTCGGGCTGTATCATCTTTGGGACAGCGTATTCTGCGGAGTGCAACTTGTCGGCGGTTATTGAGCCCATGGCGTACCGCTTAGTAAATGAGGACCCTTCGTGATCGGCAGAAGCCTCTTCAAGCTGAACAAACATACTAGCGAGCGAAGAAACCTTTTCCAAGAAAAAAGTCTATTCGACCGTGACAGAAGACATTCCGGTTCAAGGGAGACCATAGTAATTACATTGCCTTTGATTTCCCTTTTTGATGTGAAGGGTGTTCGCAATTCGTGAATAGCCCAGTCCCGTTCGGGCCTGTACAGGAAATTAGGCTATCTCATCCATGTGTCTAGCCACCGGAAATTCATCTCCTCTCTGGAATGTGAACCTGCTGGGTTGTCTGCAGACCTGAAATGCTGCCACCAATATACAGTCGTTCCATTATGAATTAACATTGGCTTGTTAGCTTTGAACATGCTGAATTGGCTCTTGATGTCATTGATCTGGTACAGCACAATTGTTGAGTCTGTCCAAAATCTCGCCGACCAACTACCGGAATCGGAGGACCACTTTGTTGATTGCGCCGCCTCTGTAACCCTCACATAAGCACAAAACGCGGGATGAAGACCGACTTTAGAGGTGTAACGCGGGCCTTGGCAAACAGCATCCTCAGGTGGTAGTGTCGATTACCTAGACAAAACCATCCGTATACCACAGCCCCGTACCCAAATTTGAAAGCACTGGAAAAAGCAACCGTTCTCACTCTTTCGGCTCGTACATTTTGATTGTACGCAGCCGGAGGTTTGTATGCCCCCTGTTCTCTTGAGTGAGACCATAAACCATATATTTGAAAGGCGCTTCCGGCTCAGTTGACCTAATTGAGCCACACAGTGCTGTTCATCTTAGAGGTAAGCCAGACTTCCGTGAGTCTGCTGAAGTCACTGTACTCTTGTGCTTCTAATCTCGTTGGTGTTAACAGTGAGCTATCCAATCCATTCAAAAAGCCCGGCTCGTTCGACAATGATGTCCTGCTTCTCCATTCCCTTATAAATCCTTCGTCGACAAGATAATAGAGAATGCCCTGCCAAAACTTTACGATCTGGGCGTCAAACTGAGAAAAGGGGAAAAACTGTGTGACCCAGATTATGCGGACTACGTTGTCCGCTTGTTCGAATACACGGAACACGCGCAAAGTGCATTAGATAGACTCGCGAGAGCCGTAGCTCCATTCTGCATGCACTTTGCTCCTTCCGATTTTAAGCTGATGTTGCAAGATTGGACGTCAACGACTCCAAGCTTCATGATCAATTGGGGGGCTGACGATTGTCGACCGCTTCACTCACCTCGGCAGCAGCCTGGCAAAGGATGGGAGCTCTGTAGCGGAGGTGGGCAAGAGTTTATCCGAGGCTCAAGCGCCGTAGGCTGGACTGAGGCACTTGTGACACCAACGTGATATTTCGCTGAAGTTTAAGAGTCTTTTATACTGTGCAGCGGTGAGTTCAGTTTTGCTGTATAGTTGCAAGACTCGGGGTCTGCGTGCGGACGATATTTATCTTCTTCAGGTTTTCGACCACAGATGTTAACGTAGTATTGTTGAGTTTAGCTTGAATGTCCGAGTAGGTTATACTGAAGTCAGAACTCGAGTATTGCTTGCTAACTCCGAAAGTGTTCTATCACAGCGTATGGAGTTTAGTACACTTGGTTGGTTGGGGCTCGTGTTGTGTTGACAAACACGTCTACCACGCTGCTCCCTGTTTTCTGTTCTTCCTCGGGAGTGGAAGGAACCACTAGGAGGTAAACAGACGGCGTCGCAACAGGGAAAGAGAATGTCTACAGCGAGCTTAGGAATGGTATATGCCTCACGTCTTTGTGGCTAGGGTCCAGAAGATTCTTCAGTCAGTTGGCTGAAGAAACTGAAGTAGTTGTCAGCAAGCCGTCATCAGTGGCGACCGCTCTACCTCCTTCAGTCGGATGAGAAAGATTGAATAGTATGATTTTGTACAGTTAGGCCGCATGTCCCTTTTGTTGGCTACTGAGGCTCTTTATTGTTTTCTCATTCCTACAGATCCATTATCTGCTCATTATGTATATTCATTCTTTCTATTTCTACGTCCATGACGTTGAGGAAGGCGGTGGGCAGTGGATTGTGCCCTGTTGGGTATTTCTGTGCGATAATAGTGATGAACTCCGCTCAGTCTATTGTCTACTGTTTCAAGTGACTGGTCCCAGCGGACCTTTTGACAGGGCTGCTGCGGCAGACTTTCCAGCAAAACCACACGGGGAATCAAAACCCAGTAGATTTCGTAGATTGGAGACAGCCGACTACATTACTCTGCGCAAAACCGGCTGACCACTAAAGTTCAGCCCCAAGACGAACTCGTCCGCTTCAGCTTACCTCTCTATTCCTAGGGTGCACTTCTTTGGAAGTATCGACCCATTCGACCCTCGAACCCCTCCTGCTCCCTCGTTGTTCAAAATGGCACTGAACACCCCCGAAAATTTTGATTTCCATTTCGTTAACTGAAAGCCACCTTTCTTTAGTGACCCCGTCAATCCCCCCTTGTGGTTTACAGCCGGGTTGCCATCGTCAAACGACCCAAGATAGTCGTCAAAGTAGAAACCTTTTCTCATGCTTGCGGCTATATCCCCGCAAAACAAAGCCCCGTTCTTAACTGAGGTCTTCTTTTGGGCGTAGTTCACACTATAGGGTGATGATATCGCCCCGTATTGATGCGGTCATCTTGCATACCACCACTGACTTGTCCATATCATTCCAGTAGCACCACAAGGACGGTAGTGTATCTACATCCCTCACTGGTACTTTCAGCTGCAAAAAAGGTTTCTGGTATATCGACCGGCCTTGCCACCCTACCTTGCGGGAACCGGCACAAGACCCCAGTTGGTTGGGCTGTAGAGTCCGGTGCCTATAATAGACAAACTTTCAGAGATGGTCCCTGCAGCTCGGTGGAGCAGCCGGAGACAGGCAGGAGCTTCCTGGGCTCTTCACGGCTGAAAGCTGGATGGTGTGAAAAACACTTTCCCTTCTCCGATCTAAGCCACGGTAGCTATCCCTTCGTTCAGGCAACGATTTGTTTGTGTATCATGGCATCTGTGCATTATTTCCAAAGTCGCTTATCACGGCCAAATCTCTCCTTCATTAGCGGCAGTCTGCTCAGAACGTAGTTGGAGGCGTTCACGAAGTCATCTTTCTGTGTGCTTTATGGGGTGGACACTTTGAAATAATTCGGCAGGCCCCCCTTATTCTTCCACACTATCTCCACCGCGGGTGGATTCTGTCTAGACGACGGTAAAAGATCATCCCCGGGGTCGTGAAACTCATGGCAGTAAAAGCGATGTGACTGTTTTTCTATGCTACTTTTCCGCACACTACTAACTTAATTGTGCGGCCGCATAAATCCGTATAGTATTCAGCCTTATGTTGTGCACGGGGCTCCTGGCGGTGTCTTATCTCTGGTCCAGCGCCATAATGCCCATGTCACGTCACAACCAAGAAGATCTACCTCATAACCCTCCCAGTTTACGATCGGCAAGCTCGAAAGTTGAGGCCACCCGGATAAAGCCGAGTCTACTGACTCTTGCACTCATATCGGCAAATCATTCGGCGTGGACGTTTTCGTGGCTTTATTATGTTCACTGTTTCCCAGAGATACTAGATGCAGTCTTACGTGGCCCGCGGCCAAGACCTGAGTCCCACCCGCCGTGCTCTCTGATGGCGGAGTATAAGCTATGTCACATTGGCTTTCCTCAGCAAAACACTCCTTCACCAACGTCGTGTCGGATCCGCAGTTCACCAACATTAGGGCTTTCACTACCGCACCGTGGGTCTCCGAGAATATTGCGACCACGTCAAGACAAGCTGGTTTCCGAGTAGACTGATGAAGTTAGCAGACCGGGCTTGGCCTTTGATTTCTCTCCGATGGGGCTGACGTTGCCTGGCATAACAAATGACGATGTCGGCCCGGGCGAACTCCTTGGTCACAATTTGCTTTCACTCGGCAATTTGCTGCTTGGTGTGGGTTATCCTTGCATGTGAAGAGCCCTTCTGCCGCCTCAGCCAATTCCCAAATTTCTTCACTTGTGGTCTTAAGAAACCTCGGGCGATCCGTCGTCCGATGTTGTGTGTAATAATCCTTGCAGTCCGGTGAGTAGAACCCTCCCGAGAAATGATATGAGTGCTCGTCCAAGCCCGCTACAGAGGATGATCCCTTGTGGTAATTTGTGTTTACCTGGCACCTGGCCTATTCGACGTATCGGTCTCGTGTACGAGTCGGCCAGATCTGCTTTCAATTAGTCTTGCTTGCCTGTCTGAGAAGTTGTCTTGTCTTCAAACGACGCTTCGCGATCAGCCCGGCCTGTACGTTCCTCCTGTTCAGCCCAAAGACTCTGCCGTTTGGATGGCAGATCACGAAAGGTTGGCTCTTATGTACGCGTAGGGTCGAGGTCGGACCTTTACTCCAGATGGTCCAGAGCCACGGAGCAATTATGCACTTTTCTTACGAGGCCGGACACGGCGTAGAAGTCGTCTGCGGTTTTCTCAGCCCTGAACGTAACCATTTATTGAGTTATGATTTACCATAAACCAATAGCCCCTCAGAAGCTTCCCTGCTGCCTTACAGTCTAGCTCCGGGTAGAGCATGGCGCAGCCATCGATAGCATCTTTGGCCCTCCCTCGGCGATAGTGGATCAGGTATGGCAGACTTTGCCCCGAATCTGCCACCTTGTCTTGCGTGACAGTTTCAAACTGCCTAAAAAACTTGCAGTATTGCTCCGGACGTCCGTCAAAGCTGGCCAACTCCACCCTAGGGACAGCAACCGGAGTATGAAAGGGGGCTGTTTCCCCACGACCGGCGCGGAACTTCTGCCCTCACGATGGCCTGGTTATTGTCCACACTGCGCTTGGATATTTTTACTTCCAGCTGCCTTCAGTTACCTTCACCTATTGCCTGTTGCCTTGTGAACGATAACTACCCTTCCCACTGAAGTATCTTTGGGCTGAAAGAGCCAGCATACGCACAATTAGACATATCATCAAGAATACATGAGGTAGCACTGACGGGACTAGCGGATGAAACCATGTCTGGAAAGTTGAAAGTACTAAAACTACCCTGGTGACTTGCCGGGTTACTTCCTGTCGAGGTTGCAAACGTTTTTATCCCATCTTGAAAGTTGTGATTTCAACCATTTTTAACTGATCAGTGTGAATATTGTGAGCCCCTCTGGGCAATGCGCAGCTGTTTCGCACGAATCTTGAAACCTAAACAGGACTGGTTCGCATATTCTGTGATGGTGGATTCTAAAATATACAGCATGGCAAAATGTATACAAACCGGAGATATGCGATCACAGGAAGTAAATCTAGAGCCTGGTTCACGGCGTGAGAAAGGCTAACAGGTGAGTCACACTAGTCCAAGCAGGATCTGATAAATTCGCGCGTTAGGCATGAGTGAAACAAGGTTAGCTTACAAAGGTGTAATTGGTACGGAACACAAAAATAAAATACGTAGTCGAGCACTTTCACGAAGCAGGTGTATCATATTATTCTCGGAAAATTTTCCCCGACTGGTTGTTACGCACAGGTCTGAGACCCCTTCTCCGGGTTTAGCTAACCAGCGGCCTAGCCAAGATGCTGTCTTGAGAAGGGCTTGCTAGGGTGCTCCGTAGTTTGATTTCTTAGCTGCCTAAATCGCTGTCTGCTAGACTGGCAGGCCGGCTCAGATATCTTCCTTATAACTGCAACCCCCCGCATTCCGATGGTAATTTCCGCCGCTTTCTGGAACTTTGCAGATTCGACGCCGTAGTGGCCGTTTAGACCCTTAGTTTTTTTTATTTTGCAGCCTCTGTCAATTACCGTATCCCGTAGCTCGGATAATTTTTCCTCAGAGGACTGCTTCATACCCTAAAGCCTAGCCCCCAATTTCGTCATTCGTGTATTAGTATCCGTGTGCTGCGCACGCCACTATGCAAACAATACAGGCCCACCTTAAGCGGGGATTCTCAAGGTACAGTTCGACGCCACTAGTAGTAGGCTTTCCGAGCTTCCAACGGCTTGGCTGTTCGCAAATATTGCAACAAGTTCCGCTCCTTTCCGCCTCCTTGGGCACCTTAGAAGGCCGCACGTGGATACAGGCACCGCTGATGAAATATGGCCTTTCGTTGGTTGGAGTTATCTGAGTCGAGTCCGTACAGACAAACTGTCTTTAAAAAGCTCACTGAAGCCATATATTTTGAGCAGGATTGTTCAATCCGTCAATTCCCTAGACTCAAAGTTTTGCAAATATCATTTTTATCCCATTTTTAGTGTGTTTTGCAGCTTCGTACACCACTTCATTACCGTCAGGTCACGAGTATCAAGCTAGTATTTGTCAGAATTTGTAAAGAGCTTGTGGGAAACCGAAAAGCCTGTGATGTCTGCCAGAGGTGGATGCCTGAAAGTTGCTCGGGTATCGAGAAGGAGCATTATTGAGGGTACAACCAGAATGTTCGGGTTGAGTGAATATGCATCCCGAGTAAAAATGCCGCAGAATAGACTCACCAACCCGGTGTTGCTGAGGTGATTTCCACTATCACACGGTAAATTGTGAGACCGCAAGTTTTTTGATAGTGGAGCGGGAGTTAAAGCTGTGACACTCAGCTGTGTTGAAGTGGTAAGGAAATTAGTTTAAGTAGCAGGAGGAATCAAGCTGAACACGGAGACTAAGAAGCCAAGAGCAGAAGGCCCCTGGGCATCAAAAGCAAAGGAGAAAATAGTGGCGGAGTGACCCCCAGTAAGTAAAATGAGGACGGGGAGAATAAAAATAGCAAGCAGTGTGGAAGAAAAAGTGAGAAGTCTTTCTTTTTGCCGTCCCACCAGCTTTAGCGAGAACTCAGTTCTGCCTCAGAAGCAATAACGTTTTTGGTACACAATGCATTGTTTGTATAAGATATGCGCTCGTCATAACCAAAACCATGCACAGAAGCTTACGGGCCTACTAATGGACCTAAGCGGCCCATCTGGCTGGTTTGTCTGGCTGCGCCTGGATCGGTTAGTTTGGTTCTGGTCGAATATTAACCGCTGACTGATCCGGTGATCGCCTCACTGGCCCTGAACATGTCGGCGATTCTGGTCAGGCGATCATATGCCGCCTGCTTCATTGAACTAGGCAGTCTATTAGCAACGATCCGGGTGCATTCCCTTTCAACTTTGACGGAGTTCAATAAAAAGTAGAGGAAGTCACAGAGAACCGCAACAGCCAAAGTTGGAAGGAGACCCAGTTGACTTCGGACCAAAAAATCTACTCATCGTTACCAACTGGGATCCCACCATAAGAAGGGGGCGGAGGCAAGGAGGGATTTAGAACAAAGGAGTGTCAGTGACCCCCTCAACATAGTGTGAATAAACCATGCAGCAGAGCTAAGGAGAGTTCAAGCAATGGAAACTTGGGGCAACCTAGACCAGGGTAGCAAACGCCCTTAGCGAGGCCGACTTCAGTGGAGTTTATGGGCTGTCACACTAGCGGCCACCTTCCAGCATGAGTAGGTGACGTCTTCCATCCTACAAGGTGAAAGTATCGCATCTTTTTAGATGTCCGAAGGACGGGGAAAATGGTAGACGGGTTCAGATTACTATGGGGAACAGACGCAAACAAGCAGTGGAATCGGAGATTTGGATTCAACCAAAATGCTTAAAAGAGGGCCACTGCTTGACTCGCATCCTTTGCGAATGCCCAGAGAAACTGTCAAGAGAATATTTCGTTTAGCTTTTGGCAGAGCACGGGCCAGCTTGTTAAGCACAGCATAGGTTTTTAAGTAGAAGATCGTGTCTCTTGAGCCTTCCCGGGTTATTGGACGGAGTCAAGAAGCAGCTGAATGAAGGAGCGGTGGAAGTTTGCTGCTTAGGCTTTGGCAAGTCCTTCAACTCAGTGAATCATTGTCTACCCGGCGCCCGTGGGATAGGCAAACATCTACGTATTCGGATATCGCACCTTTTGAACAACAGGAAGTTTTAAGCTGGGGCTGAAGCACGAAAAAGTAACCGGTGCTGGAATGTAGCCAGTGAGTTTCACGATCCTTAGCCACAATGGGGGGCATCTAAAATGGGCTACCCGTCGCTCCAGAAAAGTAGATGTTTTTGTTTTGAACGACCGGTCACTTGAAGATATCACCTCAGTTCACCTCGAACAAAAGTTGACGCATGATAACAAATAAGTATTTCTTCTAAATGGGCCCGGGAGACCTTTTAGATCGATGTGTACACGAAGAAAACTTACACCTGATTTGGCAAACTTACCGGGAATGCTTTTTGTGTCTACGGACAACAAATTACTGATATTCCAGATTTCTGTGTGCCCGTTGGCTTGTATCTCTGTTTTCTTCTTGGCCACATACAAAGCTCAGCCGTGAGCTTAGCGCGGGCCCGTAGGCCGGGAAGTGACAATCCGCGCAACGTCCTGAAGATGCTCTTCCTGAGCGCGAATGGTACCAGAGGGCGACATACGTTGCAATACGTTAAGCAAGATCGTGCCTTGCGATGGTTTTACACCCGTAAGTCAAAAGATACACACCCTCGGATCACCAATAAGCAATACCACAGAGCGAGCTGGAATAGTCTACCCTCCTTTATCCGTCCCCAAAACCGGAGCGAATTATTTTTATCTAATGACCTAAGAGTAGACATTGCACCATTTTAATCTAATCTTCACTGCAGCCTCGACAAAATCACTCCAGCCTCACAACCCATAATAAGCAAACAACCAAACTATCTAGACCGTCTTACCGGTAGTCTAGCCGAACTTCAAAGAAGTTCCACTAAAACAGGAGACTTTTCTTTGAGTCTGCGAGTGATACCCTTATTACAAACTATATAATTGCATTCGGACTTTTCTAGGAAAAAATCAACGGCCAGATGCCTGAAGACACTCAAACAGGTTGATGGCACTGGCCATGCTGCTGAAGATCAGAAGCAATCAATCCGATAAAGGCATCCCATATCTGAACTTTGACAATAAGCACTTGACTGACTTTCTACTGAGGTTCAGCGTTTTCCCCTCCACTGTCATACCTTTGCACAAAAAGGATCACGTCTAGATCCAGTTTGCTATCGACTGGTGAACCACGCCCGGTCGTGTCTAGAATCATGGAGAGAGCGGTTGAGGAATGGCTGACACGTCACTTTCTTAACCATGGTCTGCTCAACGCTAGTCAGCGCGGTTTTTTAAAACAGATCACTTGCGACATCAATCACAGATGTCCTCGCGGAAGCTGTCACCTTTAGCAAATCGGCGATTGTGAATTTTTGGACACGACCAAGGAGTTCGACCAAGTATTCCACGTTGGGGTACCGCAGAAAATCAAAACATAGAATTGTGGACCCGATGCTGACTTGATTTTCATCTTATTTATCGGGTCGAGATCAGTTTGTAAATATCGCCGAAACGTAGTTCAAACCCGGCCCCGTAACTAGTGGTGTGATACAAGGCAGTGTATTCGGCCCACTACTTCTAATGTGCGTAAAAGATATATTTAACATTTTCCAGCAGAAAGTTCCCTTGTAAATATCCGGATCAAAGGACATAAGGAGTGTATCGAAAATGCAACGCGCCACGTGTTGTAAAATTGCTTTGAGGGGGTAACCGAAAAGTTGGACTATTACATCTATCAATAATGATGTGGTAATGACAGTATAACTTCCACAACAGAAAGTTCCCTTCCCGTTTGCAGATGACATCGCTAGGCTGCCACAAAGCATTCGGGCACTATCACCAACATCGGTGGCTTTCAAACCAGAAATAAGCTTAGCTCTTACGGTGAACACGCTGCCCAGGAGGTGCAATTCTTATATTTCAAGGGCTCAGGCCTTCCAGACGGGGATAGGATACTTAGAAATCAAACAACCAATTTAAACATCCCAGTCTTAATTAGACTTACCTATGGTGGGCCTCCTCCCGACAGCAACTAAGGAACTCAGTACACAACACAGGGACTCAGCGGTTCATTCTCATAATGTGGGACTGCAACGGGGTCTTAATTCTTTACTATCAGAAACCCTGTTTGCAGCGAACCAACATAGCAACCTGTGGCGTATTTAGGCCCAAATCCTTAGATACTGAAGCCCATACGCCCAGATGTCAGGCCCAAATCAGCCTAATGTCTTTGACCAACCCACCACGTTCAGCGGGTATTTTGGTCACGTTGTTAGCGCCGCTTGCAGGGCCTCATCTTTGCGCGAACTGATGGTTTGGTGAACATGAACGCCGTTGAATAATCCCAGGCTATGGTGGAATCTACCAGCCCTCGCGTTTTGTGTCTCGTACAAGCAGCCTTGCCCCTCTAGACTTCACGGATGAGCAGGGTGTTTCTACGGCACATCTGTGAACACTCCCCGCGGTGACTGTCTCCCTGCGGTGAGTGGACCACCAAAGAGACGACATTACGGTAAAAAGTAAGACACTGATACTTCAAAGCGAGAAACAATGTCCTACCGTTTGGTCTTTTGGTGTACCAGCCTAGTCACACGTGGCTCATGTCTCCGGGCCGCAGTGTTGCCACGGAATGACTGGTGTGGTTGGCTCAATTCCGTCGCGGCTTGTCACATGCGGCTCATGTTTCGGTTGCGGCCTGGGAGCCGTAGTCACCCATCAAAAGCAGCCCCGCCTTCTCTGGCAGCCAGACATCTGGCTGTGATAAAACCATAACAAATAATAAAAACGCCTAAAATTTTTAGATCGCTCTTGAAGATCCAGATGCTGAATGTCACTAGATGTTTATCATGCTGCCTCCTCATCTGAAGCAGGCCCCTGTGTCCCCAACCACGAGTGCTGAAAATAGAGCGTTAGGTTTCGCTTCTCTAATGAACGTTCTGCCCTATCCATTCCCGCCTCCCACTGTTTCCGAACTAGCCCTCAGACTAGCGTTGTTCTGCCTTGCAGCATGCTTACAACGGTAAAGATATCTCAGTAACAAGGCAATCGCCACCTCATGAGATTCCCTTGCTTACACTCCAGTATGAGCCCCGTACGCCAGCACCATCGAGTCCAAGAGCAGAAGAACCCAAGTCTACCTTACTCTTCGAGACCATTTTTTTACAGTGCGTCTTGTCAATGCCCTTGATAGTTTTTCTACCATCTTGCTCCAATGTCCCTCGGGCCTTATACAGTATAGGATAACCACTATACCGGGAGAAATAGTAACCAATACGATGCTATGCTGGCAGGGTACTAGTCCCATTCCCTGACAAGCCGTTCTTTCAAACCAGCATGCGCAGGGGCTTGTAGGGTTGCTCTGCCCTGGAACGTTGGGGCTTCTTTCTCTGAGAGGAGCGAAACATGTTCATCTTGTATTTAGAGCTTCAAACGGGGAGGGTCACGACTCCACCCACTAAGCCAACTGCACTACTCTGTTGACGTCGTCCACTTCCGGAGCCTTAGCTACGTCCTGCACAGAAAGTAAAGCATGTGATTATGGCCCGTCAGCGGCTTCCGCTAATCCACTTATGTTGACTTATTCCAAAAATTAGCCAAGAGTGACTTTGAGAATCCCCTGCATCCAAAGCATGCGTAATACTGTATCATCCACTATGAGGCTGAAGACCCGCATTTGCATAAAACGGAGAAGTAGCGTCCGAGTTTGGATGCCAGCCACCGAGAATAATGCCGGACATAAGTAGCATTAGCGGATATCCTGCTGACATATCGAGTCTCCCCAATAAGGCGTCCCGCAGTCTATCGTAGGAGTCTCCTTAATGTGGGTCGCGTGCAATATCCCCAACTACCGCGGCCGGAGTCGGTGTCCAGTGCCCCACCAGATAGGTACACTTGGTACACTGACTGGTCGTGCGAGTCATCCGGGACAGTGCTTACAATTCAACTAGCAAAACATTTCGCCCGAGGATGGGAACTTGGAAATTCTCGTGTACTAAGAATATGTCGAACTGCCCCGTGTCCACCACACCTGTAACGTCCAGCAAAGGTGTCGTTTACAAGCTAGGCATTTCCAGCAAACGAACAAGACCGAAGTCGATAAAGACGTTTTAAAAGAATGCTCAGGTTATTCCATGGGATTCTTAAATATTTTTTGTCAAATGAAACGGTTGAACAGCAGACACAAACAAGATAATGAAAAGCATCCATGTCAGTGGCGAAAACCCCTACAAGAAGTTTTAGAATATTTTGAGTGCAGAAAGCACGTCAAGCTCGCCATTTTTACAAGTAAGGCTAAAGGGGCGTGCAGCATACGGGCCCATTAGATTACTGCACTCGCGAATAAAATGACGCTTGGCTAGCAGTCAAAAGACCAAAGCCGAGCCACGGGACTGTTTGTGCGGGCCTGTGGAGCAAAAGATATAAGGCGAGAAACGACCAGGGGGCCTCTGGAGGCGTGTTGTACGGGCTCTCGAACCGGAAGCAACTTGGTACTTAGTGATAAAATATGTTTGTGAATCATGTGGCTATAAGACGACGGTCGCCATTAATGGATGCAGTGTCTCTTCACCTACCTCTTTGAATTGACCCCACCCCTATGCCACCGTTTCCATCCTACTCCCCTTTATACTTACCTTGCCAATACCGACACTCCATATAAGCACTGCCTGTACTTGTAACACTTGGAGGAGCTTGACTTACAAAATAACCAAGTTTGTACCAGTGTGACTGATACACTCTCCTGACAGCAAACCAAGTACGATCACTGTTTTGTCCACGAAGTATACAAGAGAAGCACAACGCAATCATGGAAGTTGCAGCCTGCTGGGATTCATCTTGACACTTACTGGTGGGAGAATCTTGACTGTTTTTCTGGCTCGAGCCATAAGTCCTATGATAGCAGGTTCTCTGGTGTGGCATTTTGGTAATTTGTGCACAACAGACAAAGGCGCGCAAATAGATTTTAGGGACGACACTTTCAAGGACCATAAGGACCCTATTCTTCCAGAGTAAAGCCTGCGCAAACACAAGGAAGTGTCAGATATCAACCAGTCTACCGGGCCGGATGACATGCACCCAGCTACCACCAAGCTGCTGGAAAATATCCCACTTGCTTCAGTATAAAAGTCATAAAAAGCCACCGTGGATCAAGGAATGTTGCCAAGTGACTGGGAAAATGCACTTTGGGGCTGTACATGAAGGGAAGCGCAGTTCTGAAACGGGGAACTTCAGACCGGTCCGCCTAATCAGCATCCTGTTGAAAGTGATACGGGCGATGATCCTTGAGCAGGTCTGCTAGTGCCCGTTAGAATATATAATGCCTTTCCCAGCTCAGCATGGATTTCTGAAACTCAAGGGATGCCAAACCAACCTCTTCAGCCTACGAGATGCCATCCCAGGAGTGGACGGATGTAAACAGGTAGAAGCGCGCCGCCTGAATTAACAACAATAATGATAGTTTATTCTGGATAGCCCCGAAGCATGCTGCGGTGCAAGACCAAGCAGTACAGTTGAAAGCTGAATGAAAGTTACAGAATGATTTTACAATTATATGAACGCGATGGAATGTAATAGAAAGCATCCAAGTCAATTGATGCGGTACGGCCCGGCGAATTCAAAATCAAGGTCGAGTGGCCGATCCGGCTGAAGGTAGGTGTAGTTATTCTACCAAAGTGTGGAGTGGGTGGGGAATGGCAAAGGATCACACAAATCCTACGGAAGGAAGACTGCCCTGTCGGAGAACCAAACTAGATTGACGGATACTTGAATATCGTGAAAAGAACATTCCTGAAGGAGACGTATTCAAGCAATGGAGATTAGCAATATATGAGAGGGGTTACGATGTAAAATAAGACGATAAAAATGGTGGCATAACACATAAAGAACAAGAAAACCGGTCGAGGGTTACAGTTTTAAAGTTCATTGACCGCATATCGGTCGAGCCAGTTGTAAAACAAACGGACAACACACTGGACTGTGGGTGTCCAACTGGTGGTGAAAGAAGTGACAGGATTAACCATATAGACTTTGAGTGGATTGTTTTGCTTTCAGAAGAAAGGAAAGTAATGCATCAGCATAAAAGTGGTAACTGGCAAAATAATCAATGTGTGGCGCGTAGCCGCGATAGTGGCAGAAACTTGGCTTGCAAGAGAGATGACTAGTTAAATGACAGGTAAGTATTTACATGCTGATATTTTTCAGCGAAGACTTCACGTGGTGAAAAGAGTGTGTCAAGTATCGGAAGTGTCTGAGACGATCTATCGGAATGGAGCATAGGAAAGGAAATACACAGAACAACCGATGAATAGGTTTGCAAAATTCGGCAGCCGGATGTGAGTGGAGTGTATGATAAACCAAATGGACTATACATCTGAACCGTGGTTGCCGAAGTGATGGTGAAAGAAGTGACAGGATAAACCATATAGACTTTGATTGGATTGTTTTGCTTTCAGAAGAAAGAAATGTAACGCATCAGCATGAAACCAGGAACTAGCGAAAAATCGATGTGTGTTGCTCAACTGCAACAGCAGAATGGACACAGCTGACAAAAAAGATGAGGTGACGGGTAGATGACTATCAGTTTATGCTCGATACAGAAGGTGGACCACTTTATGGTGACAGAACAGAACTTTGCGGCACAAGAGCTTATAAGGTCTGCATATGTGGGACATGATACCTTGCAAGATGACGACATTGCAATGCAACAGCCCTGGGTGGGCGAACAGCAGAGCTGGCCGAGAAAGCAAACAAACACGGAGTCATCGATTATTGGGAATCTCTAGAGATATATTTCGTAGTGTCCTATACTGTCTGACGATTGTGGTACGGAAATGAATGACAGCAATAAATGCGTTAGTTTTCGAGTATATCGGCAAAAGTAGCAAAAATGGGTGAGCTTTATCTTAGGGAGTGGTTAAGTTTACAAATAAGACTGGTAAATAATTTAGCATGAAACCAACAACGTTGATGGGTTTTTAAGTATGCAATAATTATGCACCAAAGAGAACAAATTCTGCCGGACGAAAAATGTGGTAGGTTACGAGGGCGGATATGGAAGCGAGCACGATGAAGGGTCCATGTTAGCTGGAGGAGATAGCAGCATTTTGAGTGTATGAACGGTGTTCTTTTTGTTTGTTTTTTTCAATCCGCAACCGGTGCTAGTGGGTGGGGCTGACAGTGCGCTTTTGCCCCGGTGAAACATCGGATGCTACTAATCAATCTGCTATTTGGTATAAGCGAGCAGATTCAGGAATGAATAGAGGACTTTGTAAAGTCCAGCCAATGAAAAGTTCGAGCGGAGCGTAACAGCCAAATTCGGCACAAATCATAACGAGGTCGATTCCATGTGGTTACGGTACTATATACAATAAATTAGAAAACTTTACAGCACCCAACCTCAGCAGTGCTCCTTCAAGGCCCTTTAGCTCCAAAATGCCCAACACGTCAACAACTGCAGCTGAATTACGGCAAAAGGTTAGAAATAGATGAGATTACCAAGTATAGTCACAACGAAGTTCAAGCAGAAAGACTCACGCCTAAAGCGACGGTGAAAGCCGGATTTGCGGCGAAGATTTAGAGCAATAAAACAAGTAAAGTGAATTTCGGTGGGGATAGTTTACACAAAAATAATAATGTTGTTTGTGATGTGGCTGTTTAGAAATGGAATGGGGTTTCCTAAACTCTGTTACAAACGTTTTTACCGGTAGAATGTTACGCTCTAAAATAGGTAACAATAACTCTAACTTAGAAAACCTCCCCAGTGGAGTAATGAAGGGGTCTGTACTAGACCCACTACGGTTTCCGCTTATAAATGATCTAGCCTCCGTCCTACGGTCACTAACCTTCCTTTTTTGCGGATGACGTAACATGAGTGGGACTCAGTGGAGAGGGGAGTTGAGCAGAGACAGATGTCGTTCTAAACTGGGCATAGAAGCAAGACATACCTCGCGAAGCTGGATAAAGCCACTTGTTGCCAGACACCAAAGCCCTGATGGTTGTACATAACCCAAGCCCATGTTCTATAAAGGCAATAAACCGGGTTAAAGACCTTGGGACATTAGTAGCTTTCGATCCAAAGTTATCGGACCAGAGTGCGGCAGCTGCACGAAGGGCTACAGTGGGCTCATCAGGTTGAGATCAACTTTCTCAGGCCGAAAATCGAAGGTTTTTACATCAGTCAGACCTCTTCTAAAAATCTGTTCAGGAGTGGTAACCCTGCTGCGAAAATGAAGCCGCCTGTTTGGGAAGTTCTACTTCTTGCAGCGTGCATGGTTGAGGAGCAGACGGGCAGGAAGTACTAACAGAGGCTCCGTTATCTCATTTAGTTCTAAAGGCGGAGACTTCAAGGGGACCTTGTAGAGTGATTTTGGGGCAATAAAAGACTTTCTTGAGCTCAGACTGGAGAGTCCATCCCACGTGACACCGGATTCCCGAACAAGAGGTCACGGGAAGAAGCCGACGGAAGTTTGACCCAGGCTGATAGCCAGATCTAACTTCTTCAGCAGTGGAACGGCCAACTACTTCGCCAGACTTTCGGAAGAAGTAACAGATCTGGGGCCACCCATACATCCAAGAGGGCCACTGTTGGTAAGTGTAACGATGTCATTTCTGACTGTGACCCATGCGCATGTCCCTAAATGGAAGGTTGTGAGCATTGTGGTCAGTCTAGTATGTTTCATCACCGAGAGTTTCCACTTGTTGCATGATGACTCAGTGGACGCCTACTATACATAATGTCAGTCGCGGCCGATAAGCAATGACTGTCCACCTTTCCCTCCTACTTTTAGCGGGGTTTCGAAGAAACTCACTCCCCCGTGGTTGGCACTCAACCAGTGCTCATACCGCCGGAGGAATTCTGGAGGCTTTCCTGACCGTGGCCTTTACCTGTCCCGTGCAAGCTGAATCGAACTGAACTGAACATGACCCCACCTGAGCTGACCTGAACTAAGCAGAAAGAGCTACCGAAGAGCCCGGTACTGGCGGCGAGCACATTTGCTAAGGCAAATGAACCTCGGGCAAAGGAGGGCAAACTCTGTAGTAAGAAAAGAACAAAAATGGCCCAAAGAAGTGGGGGAGCTGGATGCCGTCAAACAGAGGACCGGAAGACTTGAAGACGAGCTCAAAAACTGAAGGTTATCGCCCAGGGAGTCGATGGAAAGAACAAGCTTTTTCCGTTGCATAGTTTTGCGGAACTGGTGATCAAAGAGGCATGGATAGGGAGGGAAGCCGAACATAGGTGCATTTTAAATGCCCTGAGAATTTCTGGGCAACCCCCTTTGCCCTTTGCAGCTGTTAGTAGTATCCAAGCTTGACAGGAAGTGCGTAGCGTAACAGTCAAGAAAAGCTAGGCGGAGGGGAAGCAGGTGGAAGAGTACTCAAAAGGTTTGAGGTGGATGGGCCCCCAGAGAGTGCGCATCCTCAGGAAAGGAGGTTTGATCGAAATGGAAACGTATTTGGCTGCGCGGCCGATCCAGATCAGGCGGTGTCAGTAATGAGGATGAAAGCTGGACAACGGAAGTCTCACGAGCATCCACAGAGCTGAACAGAAGTAGGTCCCTGAAGCCCTCGAGAGACAACAGAAGTTCAAGTAGCGAGATAATGGAAGCCTCGGGTGTTCCCTTCGACAGTATTGTAATCACTGTGCACGGTGAGGCCTTTGAGATTAGAAAAAATGCAGGCCGGGTAGATTTTGGCGCAGGAAACGGGTTGTCCCCCAGGAAATTACGCCCAAGGGTACAAAGGCCCGAAAGGGTATAGTGGAAGCAGATGACTTGGCAGGGGGTGCCACTGCGTGGTGCGTCAGTGTCTGGTTTAGGACGTACCTGTAGGGAATTACCGGCTGAAACCAATGGATCAGTTATCGTAGCTGTCCCGGAGACATGTCTGAAAACGGATCAGGGCTCCACGCAACTTCGTGGGTACGCCGCCTTAGACTGGATAGAACAGGTAGTAGGCTGAGTGGGGGTTCTCCTAGGGGAAGCTGAGCACAATCAGTGGGAGGTTCAGTTTACTTTTCAACACCTAACGTACAAGCCTCTGCATGTGTTCGACCGGGCCCTTAGCCGGTATGGATGGTCCGTACCTATAAAGGGCCGCAACCGATGGAAAGAAGACTCTGGACTATTCCGACTGCTGAACACGGTGCTGAGTAGGCCACGGCACCTCATCTTATTGGGAAACGCGGGCCTTCCATAAATAAACTGGAACTACGAACGTGCCTCCAGGGAAACTACCGGAAGTGGTCCTGTGATGCGGCTTCACAACCGTGCTTTCGCTCGACGAGCAAGAGAAGCAACGCACCCCCATGAGGGACATCGTTCATCTACTCTAAATCTGCTGGTAGCCGGATATCGGTCTGAAGTCATATATTTGGTGACAGGATAGCCATTGCGAAATGGCGAGCACAGGGCCTTGCATACAGTGTTCACGGCAAGGCGCAAATAAAGAGGATCTAGGTTGGTTCAAAACCACGCCATAGGGGATGAGGATCAGCCGAAGGTAAGCGTATGAAGCACACTTTGGTACTCGAAAATGCTGGAGCCATCTGTGGAGGAAAGATGGGTGAAACAAAAACCGAGATGGTATGCTCGAAGGACGAGGTTGCTTCTTTGGCACTCCAGAGAAGTAGAGGCCGACCGTCTTGGTGGAAGAAGAAGATAGCAAGAGCGTTTATTATTCGTAGAAGGTTATGGGCTCACTACAAAGTATGTGACATGCACCACGCATGGGCTGCTTTCAAGACGGCCAAAAACAGGGCTCAAGCTATACAGCAGGACGCCAGGTACGAGTATAAGAGCGAACACGTCAACGGTGCGAAGGTAGATCCTGAGAAGTTATTCGCTTATATATAGTCCAAGATAACGACACATGAGAGAGTAGGTGCCTTGGGAAAGCCTAAAGGAAACATTGTTCTCGATGGTAAAGACAAATCAAAACCTAACTCGCGTTGTTGATGATCGTGTATCGTCAAGACCAGGCACTTAGAGCGGCGGGATGAGACATAGAGAGTACGCCAGTGCCTCAGGGGCTTACAGCAATAGAGGACAAAGTAGTTCAGGAAATTAAATCTTCCTTCAGGAGAAGGGCAGCCAGGTCGGGCACGATCTGCCCGACAGTTGTTCAGCCTCTTTCCGGTTCTTTATCAGGGTTTGTTATCCGGCCGCTCGAAAAGTCACTAAAAAGGCATGAAGTGCCAAAGGACTGACGTAGGGGCCACTGCCTTAGCGACAAATAAGACTGGATCCAGGCAGAAGGCGGAGAGTTATCGACCAATCAGCCCGACGTCAGTATTGTGTAAGTGCTTTGAAAATATAGTCAGAAGGCAATTGTGCTTGCATCTGTTTGATAAGTACCTACTGTCACCTTCGCAACATGCGTTGGGTAAAAACGGTCGAATTTTACAAACCTGCCTATGTTCTCGGGGTAAACCACGGGACGAATGGTTGAAGGTCCTGTGAGGGAGGCTTGGTTTTGGATTTTATCAAAGCTTTCTACTCTTTTAGTTATCCCTGGCTGGGAAATAAATGGCAGCTTTTTGGGATAATTGGGAGAGCAAGCGATGGAGTAACACACTTGGAAATCACAGCTTCTTTGTCAAGGCGGGTGATTATCCGTCGAGACCGGAGAATGTTACCACTGATGTGGCACGGAGTTCAGTGCTAGGACCTTTGCTCGTCTCCATATACATAAATAACTTATCAAAATAATTGGGCAACCCGTGCCTCATCTTTGCAGATGATGTGGATATAGCGAGCAGCGATTTAGCACTGGATAGGGCCGCTGTTCTTAGATGGGCGGATGGGTGGGGTTAAGCCTTGAATGGAGCTAAGTGCCAACCCTGACTCCCAACATAGAAGAAACGAACAATCTCACTTTTCGAGGTGTGTCGGGGGTAAAAGACCTAGTTGTGACAGCCGCGCAGGACTTTAACCCTTCAAGGCAGTGCAAAGGGCTGCAAATAAGGCCAACGAGGGGCTTACTGACGTGTACCGTAAAGTCAAGTGCAAAAACCCAGAAGCCTTCGTCCCACCTCACGAGGTTTTGGTGAAACCCTTTCTGGAGTACCGTTTGCAAGCATGTGCTGCATAGTATGGCATGGAAAAGGAGAGGTTGGATGGGGTTAGCGACTTGAAACTAGGATGGTCAGCTGCCAGAGAGGGAAATCCGAAGCTCAGAGTCCAGGAGATCTTAGTCTCTTCGCTCAAGATAGTCTTAGAGGCCGGGGTGACTAAATAGAAGCCCTAAACTTTAAGAAAGGATTCAAAAGGTATAGACACGGGTGATTTGTTCGTCCCTTTTCTTAAGTGCAGGACCAAGGGATGTGGCTCTGGGCTGGTAAGGATAGACTCAGGCTGCTTGACGGGTCGATAGAGATAAAAGGCTTTTGGAGGACCCAGGGATCTAGCGGGATTTTGTGATAACCGTTCCACTTACTCGTAGTGCCTTCATCAACCAGCGTAGAAGTATGAGCCTATGCTTAGGAAATTGTTATTTTACAAGAGGATTACATGTAACAGTTGCGTGTGCTTGTAACTGGGACCGAAACTTGTAGCCGAATTTTACTGGGTGACAGATTCGGTGGTGTCAACCGGTCCGTCCTCACCATCCAGGGGACTGTTACTGCGTACGTCGCGATTAAGCTTTACTTTGGCAGTCCCCAACTTCACCGTTCGTGTCAGATCGTCGGAGCTACTAATAACTTCCATGACATTACCCAAGGGCTGCACGCTAAAAGGAGCCTCCTTGTCGGAGATCAATACTACGTCACCAGCTTCCAATGGTCTTTCTTTGGGGAGCCACGTCCGTCGAGCTGGCAGGACCGATAGGTGTTCTCACAACCATCGCTTGCAAAAGACCCTGGCCAGATAATTGGGCCGCTTCCGTCAGTGAAGTTAGCTACTACTTTGGTTTGTCGGCCCCCAGAAAACAACGTTCTACCTTTACCTCAGTAGTTCTTTCGGGGTTAGCCCCAGATCGGTGGGGTGAGTGGCAGACACTGGGACTATAGGGTTTTTGTTCGAGATCCTTCCGACCTTGGCCACCACGGCGCCCGGAGCCTCATCTTTGGGAGGTAGCTGTTCGACTGTCGACAACAACTTTCCTCTGGTGAACCTGAATGGGTGTTCCCGAACGTCGCAGCGGCGAATGGCCTGTGGGGGCTGAAAAGCCATCGCACATCATAAGCCACGGTTTGGTTCCGCTGCTCATCTCGAGTTACGTTCTGGTGCCAACGCTTCAATCCTCGTTGGACGACCATAAAATTCGACCCATTGTCGTAACAGATATCTGATGGTAAGCCTGTTCTTCCGATGAGGCGATGCAGAGCCCGGAGGAGGGATTCAGAGGTCATCGAACGCGCAACTTCCAAGTGTACAGCCTGAGACTTTATGCACGTCATGACGCGCTCGTTTCTCTTTTTCAGTCTTTTTACGCACCTGACCCACAAAGGTCCGAAATAGTCAAGTCCAGTGCCACTGAACTGCCACCACCCCTAGGTCATTCTGTATCCAGACTGCGGAGCCGTATATTGTTTGCCCGTGACAACACTGAGTCTCCTACGGAGTACACAAAGTTGGATTACGCGTTCCACAGTCGCCCTTCCGCTCGGTATCGAAAGTCGCTTTTGGATGACGCTCGTCACTTGGCTTTGCCTCCCTTGTCCCCCCACGGCAGGTTTGTGTTGAACCAACAATTTTACCACGCATTGCCAGGCCTATAGCAGTATGGGGTACTTCGAGTCAAAACTCAGGCGAAAGTTGGTCAGTCTTCCACTTACTCTTTGTAATCCATCAACAGGTATTGGATTTAGAGTCCTGAAGCTGTTCTTTGGTAATGTGCCCTTTCGCCGCCTGGTACCGCCGCTCCGGCTTTCTGAGCCCTTGAAGGAAGGCCTCGAGTTGCTCCACCTTCAATAGATCATACTCTACGGATCGTAGTTCATCAGAATTTGTTCGGCCCACGCGCACAGAGCTGGATAGATGGGCCCCCTTCACGACCAATGAGTGTCCCTTAAACCCAGCCAACCATACTGGAGGAAGAAGCTCATTTATCCAGGATGAAAACCTGGTCAACCTTGGCAAGATAGATGTCGGCTCGGCGGCTACTACCGTCATCACGGCGCTCAAGATCTCCGTTTCCGATTCAAGAGGTGGATTAGTTGGTAAACTGACCAGTCCTGTTGCGGCACTTGCAGAAATTCCAGCCCTCTAGTCCACGTGTCTCGCCAACGTAAGATGGCTGAAACTCGAAAAAACTGATCGGCTGGGATGTCTGCAAACTTGACATGATTCCACTAGCTCATAGCTGTTCCGTCGAGTATAATCGCGAGCCATTTAGCAGTGAAAGTACTGAAACGACTCCCGACGTTATAATTGTAGTACAGCACTATTGTCGAGTCCGTCCAAAACCTAGCTGACTAACTATAGAACGGAAAACACCTCTTTACTGTTTGTACTGCCCTTACCTCTAACATGGCTGCACCGAGTTTGAGACGAGGGATCGAATCCAATTTCAGCGGGACAGCGCGAGCTTTGGAGAGCAGAATCCTAGCATAGTACTTTCCGTCTACTAGGCATCCGGATCTGGGCACATAGGAGGAGGCTTTTAACTCTCTCGTCCGTGTTGTGTGATCAGGAGGCAAGCATCTGGGGATCCGTATGTCTCCTAATTTCTTTAAGAGACGAGGAATTCTTCCCATTCCAGCCGATCTTCTCGGCCGAGTGGCTAGATTTAATCGACTTTTTTACGACAGAGCCACTGCAGCGAGGTCTTTCCGAGTAGCGCCCAGGGAAAGACAAACCCGAGTGGATCGAAGAAGCTAGAGACAGCCGACAGTATGCCAAGACGAGTAACTGGTTGGTTGGGGAAGTTCAGCCCTAAAACGAGGCCGTCCCTTTCCGCCTTCCACTATATTCTTAGAGTGTTTTCAGTGACGGATGGAGACCTGTCTAGATCTTGAGCCCTTTCTGCCGTCTCGTGAGGCGGAATGGCTTCAAGCACCTCCAGTGGGTTTGATACCCATTTCGTGAGGTGGAGATTGCCCTCCGACACCCAAGGTGGACCTTCAGCGGTATGTTCGAGTTTCGAGTTCCCTAGCAGCCTCGATCTCATTTGTGTTCAGGCGGTACGCTGTGCAGTTTTCCCCACTTTTTATTCTCTAACCTGTCCATTTTCATCCGTAAGATATCTGAAGTCACCGAAAGTGATCAGGCTAAGCCCATAAGCAAGAATGAAAGCTCGTCAGAGAGCAAGCCAGGTCCTAGCTCCGTTCTGAAGCTCTCTCCGGAGGCCATGGATACTGAAGAGCTGAGGACGAGGATAGCAGCGTTCGAAGCGGACATAATCGGCCTTGAAACCTTCATCCAAACCACCTCCCCTATATCAGCTGCAAACCGGTCTATGTCGGTGTCAGCGAAATTAGTTGTAGGCACCGCGGAGAAGTAGCAAACCTCGGTAGCCAGCGCTGAACGAGTAATTATATGGGACAGAGCCCCCAAGGGCGCAAATCCAATGCACCTAGCCCTGGAAAAAACTGGAACGCTCGAAGAGTCGCCTCCAAACCCTGCCATTTGTCCCCGGCTGATCTCAAAGAGGCACAAACATATATCGGGCTTGATCCTGGAATTCTCTTCGAGGGGGCCGGAAGTCAAAGCGAAAAATACAAGCCCTTTATTTGGGCTTGTGGAGTAGCACTTAATCGCCAGTTTCGAAGCTCTTCAGGTGGCAATACTGCAGGTTGCCCCGTCCGTAATGGTAGACCAAAAATTGGGAGTGTCTCCAGTGGTCTGTCTAATTAGACTTGAATCCACAGGACAACCAAAAACTGGTGATCCCGGTGAGTCAGATTCAACTGCAGACTCTACAGCCTGAACGGCTGTTCCAAGTCCCCTCTAAACACTAGTGGATTCCAGCTCACCCAGTTCGAATAGCCGTGGAGAGAAAGCGATGCTCTTGAGGCAACTATTCAAGTCAACCTAAAGTTTTTAAAAACAGAGATAAGGTATCCTGAGAAGGCCTCAGAAGGAGCCGCAGATTCAACCTAAATTTAAACTCAACCAACAGGAAGGTACTTGTGGGTCACGGCATTTCTATCCTTCCAAAGCCTACAAAAAAGGAGACCAATCTATAGCGGATAAGAAACGGAGTCCATCTAATGGAAACTACTCCGCTCCATGTGACCCACACAGTATTCCGTCCCCGCACCATAGCCATTTTCGCACAGGATCACCTCCACCCCAATCCTCAGAGTGCGAGTCCCCCTCTTACCAGCTAGACTGCGCACCGCAGACACTTCCGCTTATGTCTGCATCACTTCCTATGTCGTAACAGACCCTTGTGAAAACACCTCCTCTGTGGACGATAAGTCCCCTCCAATTATAATGTATTTTGTTTCTAGTTAGCAGGCACTCAAATGCCTGCATACAAGTCGTCTCAATCTACCGAACAATGCTGGAACTGAGACAATTAGCGACATATACGAACCTCACATCATTACCATTACAGAGACCTGGCTGACACTAGACGACCAAGAGGGTGAGGTCAAACACTGGGTTACTCCCTTCTCCGTCATGACTCAGGAACAGGAACCGCTTGTGGGGTAGCTCTCTACACTAGTGGCCTCCTACTTCCGGGCTTTCCTCTCGATATACCTCATCGGCTACGAAAGGCTCCTTGTAGGTAATTTTTCACTTCCTTCCCTCCGCTACTTCACTTCTGACGTGATTTTCCGCTCCTTTTCTACGTCACAGGCTGATTTACTCTTGATTGTAGAGCTTCTGAAACCCGCAGGATAATTCACTCTTTTGGTTACCTTATTATGTGGGGATTCATAGCCGCTTAGGTGGATTGGGAAAGCCTTGGCCTTAGAGACCAGTGTGGAGAGGCAGCAGTAGATCTACTGGTCGGGCATTACAGCATTACAGCACGTGGCCTGTCCCATCAGGTTAGGAACTGGTCGAAGCTCACTGTTCCTAGATCTGATCGTAAACAATTCCAAACACAGTGTAGATGCCATCAATCTTTTACCACGGCCGGGTTAGAGCGACCGCGAAGTTCTCTTTTTTGACCGCACACTAAAGTGGCCAGCTATATTCTCCCCATACAGACTAGTCCGATCGTTCGAGTGAAAAAGATTTCCTAAAGATTAGGTCCTTCATCAGAAGGTAACTAAGCGATATAATGAACAAAGTAAATATAGATGGAAGAAACAGGCTACTAGAGCAACGCACTCTGAAGACAGATCCTTTGTATGTGCCTAGAATCCGGCAGTTTTCAAAGGGTAAGGCACATCTGCCACCATCAGTTAGACTCCTTCTGGACAAACGCCCTACACTGTTCGCCAAGTACCGAGCCACATCCCCTTCGGAGGATGCAAAATTTTTCGGATGCGTCCGGGATCTTTGGAAATCTAAGATCAAGAAACACCTAAAGAAGCTACAGAAGGGAATATTAGACCGAGCGCATACGAACCGTTTCTCTTCCTATAGACACCCGCGCTGGCACTATCGCTGTCTGATGGCGCTCCTGTAACCTCCCCTTCTGAGGTAGCAGCAGTTTTCAGATCACTTCTTATGTCGGTTTTCGACGCAACAGTCGTGCTTGCCGAAAGAGCTAGCCCCCTGGTTGGAGCACTTCACAATGTTTCAAGTAGAAGCACAGAAGAGGCTCAACAAAAATTAACTCGTTTCGCTCATGGGACCGGACGAAGTTCATCCCAGCATTCCTAAACTATCCGCACTCATTCTTGCAGCAACATAATCTAGGCCGTTTCAACAGTGCATAGACAACAGAAGGCTTCTGGATTCGTCGAAGCAAGCTGTAACTGTCCTAGTTTACAAAGAGGGAGATCAACATCTTCCTGGAAGTCACAGACCAACAGGCCTCACCTGTGTCCCCAGCGAAGCCGTCCAGCGCATCACGAAAGGCAAGGTTTTGACACACTTGCGCGACGATAGTTTACCCTCTCCAGCGCAATATGGCTTCCCTTCTGACAAGTCATTCATTAAAGATACGCTGACCGTTATGGATAGCCTGACCCTGGCCCACGATAAGGGCAAGATATCCCACTCCGCATGCATTGATTTTGCCGGAGTCTTCGACGGTGTGCCGCATATCTTGCTTCTCTACGAACTCAGGATGTACGGCATCTCCGGTCGCCTACTGTCCCTGACTGTGAGCTCTTTAATAAGCCAAACCTTCTCGGTTCGTGTGCGTATGACTTAGTCTCAACCTGCACCCATCGATGTGTGTGTCTCTCACGGCTCTGTCCTCAGTCCTCTCCTATTCCTCACTTAAGCCAACGACCCCCCTGATTTGGGTCCGGTTGGCATAGCTTTGTACGCAGATGACGTCGCCATCCAGGACACAGATTCTAACGCTGTGCAGTCAGCCACTGAATCGGTCAAACATTGGTCAGTGAACTGGGGCCTTTCAGTGAATGATGCCAACAGTGCAAGCACGTCATTCGGTAATGCTCAGGCTCGCCTCTTTAAGGTGAGTGGAATCATACAAATCCGAACGGTGGATCAACACAAGACCCTTGGTTTCTGCCTGCGCAGTAATTTCTTGTTTTCCTCCTACCAACAGAAAGCCAGTAAAATTGCCGTCCGGGTTATAAACCTTATTAAACGAACTTTTCCGAACATCTCCAAAGAGGACATTCATCTTCCTTAGAGAACAAATATCCCACCTTTTTATAATTAGACAGCTAGATGGTACACAATGATCTCGCCAGAGGCCAGAATATTTTGGAGGGGATTCCTCGAAAAGCGACCAAAATAGTGCACGTCCTGTATTTTACCCCCTACCCGGTTTGTTTTATATCATTTATTCTCTGCCCTCTTGAGACACGCCGTATTATGAGACCAATTTCTGAAGTATGATCTATCTCTAATAGGTCTGGTGGATCGGTTTTCCACTGGTTCAAACCTGAGAGCCCTGTAAGGACACACGAGGAAGCCGTTTAAACCCTGTCCAAGTACCTTGACTACACAACTTTCCGTCTCATCCAGGATAATATCTCTTCTAGATAGCCTTCTACAACTAGTGGTGAATGCCTCCTCAGAAGCAGCCTTTAAGAAAAGAATGGATAACTGGCTGGAACTAAGGCCAAATCCAGCCAAATCTTGACCTCTGTCGTGAAGGTTATTCTCCTCTATGTTTCCACGTCTCTCCTTCAGTCCTTTTAACCTAAAAACGCGCAGTTATCAGAGGGTCCATTATTTTGCCTCTTACGAATGTATACGCTGATCAACTTTCTGCGTAAAATATTAAAACAATAAAATTAATAGTGATGCGTTGATGTATCCATATTCATGTTGCCGAGGTCGCACCAGATAACAGTGAATGGTGTTTGACTGGTATGCACACCATCGAAAGACCCATGAAAGCTCGACTGGCCATGGCCATTACTGGTCCTGTGCAAACTGCACTGAACTAAACTGCCTTGAAAGCATTTATTTTCGTACTAATGCCCCTTTTACAAAAATCGTTACCTTTTATTGTCCAATTTCGCCATTCTAGCTCGGTGCCACCAGAGAAAGGACGGCACACACAAGAACCGATCGGGAAGCACAAAGGGACAATCGACTGTCGCGTGGGAATCCCACAGGGGAAGCTCCTGGGAAGTCACAGCTACATCCCCCAAAAACAATAGAAATCTATAGGCATACCTAAAAATCCATCATGAGTGCAAAATAATTTTCAACGAGAGTCTCTGCTAAGCCTCATCTCGGAATATTTAACGGTTTGACTCCGACTGACCCAAGATAAGAAAACCTCTCCAATCGTGAATGCATAAAGATTTCAAAGCCAATAATTCACCATTGAAAACCATGGTTATAATTGTTATGGACAATTATTGTCTGGTCAGCTGTGCATTACGAATTTAGATATTTCATTTGTTTTGGAGCATTCTCACTATGGCCGCCAGTTTTGTAGGTGATTCTTTGCTGTCACTGCATTGGCGAAGATGTTGGAAACTGCGTCGCGTTTATTCAATTTCTGCCATTCTTTGGTGGGTATACGCTATTTATTTCCATCTACATGAGGTAGAACAACCTGAATTGGTAGGTTAATCCAGAACTACGACATGAAGGTACAAGAAGCAGAGCGCAGTCCACAGGGTAACACGGTCGATTTCAGTTCACCCCTTATTCGGAATGGTGATGTAGAAAGTTAGCTGCTCCGAAGTTTGTTATAATTTTTCTGGCCGGTTTTCTGGTTCAACAAGTAACGAGTCAGACATTTTAGCTGATTATCTTCAGTTTTCAATATATTTAGGGATAGTTAGACTGAAAGGTAAGATAGCACATAATTTATATGCTCAAGCAGCACAAACGGACACTCGACCGTCACCCGGGTTTCTCCTAGGGGACGGTCGAAGAGAATCACTGCAATACCCCTAGAAACAATCAAAATCCGTAGAAATACAGCAGAATCTCCCATAAATGTAACAATTTCCAAGGAGATTATCCATTAAGCCACATTTCGGAATATTTGGAAGCTTGACCTCGACGGCTTGAGATACGGAAATCTCCACAATCCTGAATGCATAAGAATTTCGAGGCTAATATTCCATGGATAAAAACAGTGAAAATAAGGAATATCGACATTTGTTGTCCAGGTAGCTACGTATTATGAATTAGGATATTCCATTCGCTTTGATACATTCCAATTGCGGCCGCCAGGTTTTGGCGGTGATTCTTCGCTATCACTGCTTCGGTAACGTTGTTAGATACTGCGCTGCATTTAGCCAACTCATGCCGTTATTCGGTGGACACGTACAGTTTGCTATCACATATTTCTGCTTTTATATATAGAAAAAACACACCCTAAATTGCGTGTCTATCACGGAACTACAGTATGGAGGCACAACGAGCAGATCGCAGTCCACAGGGTTAATGCAGCCGATTCCAATTCAACCCTCTTACGGAACGACGATGCACAAATTTAGCTGCTATTAAGTTTGTTAGAATCTTTCAGTCCATTGTTCCGATTCAACGAGTACCGAGTTGAGTGATTCAGTTGATGGTATCGACAGTCCTGCAAAGGCGAAGGACTCACATGTAGCAGTTGTGGAGCAACGAGTCATGTTGTTATTACTTTTACCGCTGTTAGGTCGTGCATACCGAACTTTTAATTAAAGATAATTGTGAGAACATGATGGAGGATACCACGTGCGCACCCAGACAAGGAATCGGCTTCAAGGTATTTGGCTGCGACCACTTTCATGAACAGTAAGCCCCAAGGTGATCAGCATTAGATGCAACAGAATTATCATTCAGGTTTAGAGAAAATAAATTTAAACCAGGGAGCGAGATAATAAGTACGTTTGCAGAAAGTACCTGGGTTTGTAGATTTGTATTTTTCAGTTGCTCCTCTGGCCAGGGATACTGTGAGGCAGGCTGTTTTACAAGTGCACTCATCGATGATCCATTGGGGGATTTTATTACGAGCCCTGAGATAACTAAAGCTTGATTTGCCATTTGATCCGAGGTCTTTACTGGGGTCATCAAGTAGGATCCAAAAGAACAATACTGGGGTTGGTGGATATGTACACTTTGGGTCAAGTGAAAAACAATATTGAGATGGATTGTACAGCTGTCACAGATGCACACAACGCGGCTGTCGCATCCGGTAACGGCTCGAATTCCCGTCAAGCACCAGCAGGCTACACAATGAAGATAAGCTTCAAAATCGTCGCCAAGGCAGTCACCATACAGGTAGTTCCTCACCTGAAGTATTGCGATGGATATGACAGCTCTGTTTCCCAAAGACTACATGCACAGAATTTGTCCCACAATAATGGGACGGCTAATCGGTTTTTGGAGTGGACTTAGTTCTGGATGTAAACACATTTGGGGTATCATTGATGCGCTAGAAGTAACGAAACACTCGGAAGCCATAGAGTTATAGACTACATTGATTATGCACTGCTCTAATTCCACTTAATTACATTCTACATGGCTTATCTAGCGAATCTCCCCTGATTCTCGCCACAGTAGGATCTATCTAGCGTTTTTACATCCCATCATTATAACCCAACTCCTACCTTATTTTCGCTACGCATCCTCCAGTGCACCTTTTGAAGTTTCTGTCCCACTGTGCCTTCATTCATTTGTTTTTTTTGCCATAAGAGCGCACTTTCGTTCCACCCGGTCCACTGACCCCATACTTACAATATACTCTCCCGCAAAACCTGCTGTTGTGACCCAAGCAACAGCTAAGTACCTACCGTGTCCTGTGGGGTTCAACCTGTGCACACCACACAGCAAAATTTCTTCTATCTCACTATTCCTCATCGTCCCAAGTCTCTTAGGCCCAACAGTATATGTAGCGGGTCATATAGCTCACTGCCCGTACCTCATTGCCACATTGGTCTCATCTAGACCTTTGCACAAATAGCACCCAGGAACACTCCTGGTCTGCTCAGACCCTTGGCCTGTCTCTGTCTAGTTGACCGACTTCCTGCGACCTTTTTGCCTCCGTCATATTTCTACTTATCATGCTATCCCGGTCCGCAATCAGTGCTCGGAAAATCCGTATCGCTAAAGCTGGCAAATCCAAACACACCCAACCCCTCCCAAAAACCAGGCCGTGCTCTGTCACCCTCGTTAACGTCGACGGTGAAGCTTCTAATAGTCCTAATGGCCTTAAACAGAGTTTCGTCGAACTTAGTAACAAGGTCGAGCTGATTGGCGAAATCCTTTCAAAGGTTCCACCCCTGGCTACTCTCCTTGACCCTGTAGCCGCTACATCGCCCAAGAACTTGGTTTCGGTGGGACACCTCCTCGACTCCGTGTCTACTGAAATATACCACCGCATTGCCAACTCCAAGAACGCAGTGGATTTTAATGTTCCAGACCGCTTACCACTTTCCTTGGCGAAACACAACATACTAAGTTCGTGCAACATGGCTCACTATAGATGCCATTGCAGGAGGCTACGTAAAAAGTCCCAGCGACATAGTTGCCCCCTGCTATTCCAATTCACGGACGATCTAACAGCTACAGAGTTCATTAGCAGCAAGTCGACAATTGCTGCTCTTTCGCCGTATAAGGACATCAAGATATTCTCTGATAAAACCCCCTCCAACGGGAAATACTTCGTTCGCTGAGAAATAACTCCGCCTTGCCCATACAGACTGACCCCACTGAAGGTTACCCAATGCCCCTCTGTCAAGAAGTCAAAGGCGAGCCCAGCGCCTCACCCTGCCTGCCTGCAAACTGTCGACTTAGATATGTCTAACTCCCCACCCCCGGTTCCGCTTCCACTCAAACGCCCTTTTTTACCATCTCCCCCATTAGCCTCTACTAGCAGTAGCTCTCGCTCCCCGACCACAGGCCCCAAGCGGCACTCTACTTCAGCATTAAAGCCGCGCTCCCCGTCATAGTCTCTGAGCCAAAACAAGACCCTGGTACAACCAACAGCCCCCGCCGTACTACTTCCAATCCGTCCTCCGAGCCGTTGACAAGTGCTGTCACCCGCCGCTCTCGCTCTAACGACTCTACAAGCTACCCGCCAGCTGCTAGCCCAGCCGCGACACTTCGTTTCTATCCTCATAAGTGCCGCCCCAATCCCCCATAAGCCTACCTGGTACTCCTACCAGGTCCGCACTTGCCCAACTAATCACCTCACCTATTACCCCCCACTCTCAATCGGCTTCTGCCTACAGCGTACTCTCGGATCCTCCAGGTGATAACCAACTGGGCCACCATCCGGATTCATCTAACGCCATCGTCCCTTTGAGTAGGAGTGACCTTCAAGGCTTTGCCAGTGCCACTCAACTTTCCACTGCCTCGCACCCCCTTCCACTGTCTCTCCCTCTCTCTGATCGCATGGGTTACACCAACCCTCCATCTCCGTTGCTACCCTGTATCCCTCCCTGCCCCCCAGACACCAACCCTCCATACTATAGCCCCAGCATGCCTCCGCTGTTCCCCCTGCTCATCTCCACCAACCCTCATCTAACCCTGAAGTACCACGTACATACCCTAGCAGATACTCTAGGTTCGTACCTGTATCCCGCCTCCTCGCCCCACCCCCCCCCCCCACCTACCGGCTCCCCTGCCCCTCATGAGCCTCCAAGCCTTTCCAAATTTCGCCACTCCCTTCCCGCCCCCCACCTCACACTGCGTCACAGTTACTCTCCCACATGCTTTCACCCCCATACCGACCTACCGGCCTTATACTGACTTTGCTCAACAGGTAGGTCACCTGCAGCCAAGATCTCGTTTTTTTCCTGACCGGTGCCCTCCGCACCCATGGCCATATTGCTAGTCGCCCTATGGACCATATCCATAAACTTTCACAGGCTCATATCACTGATCGCTCCCCACTCGAGGCCATGCCACTTAGCACCTTACACCACGCACTCCCCCCTGTCCACCCCGCTTCGACAGATATTCTTAACCTCTCACTTTGCCATATGGTGCCCCCTCCCTCTGCACCGTGTGACACTCCTCCGGCCCACATCAGCGGTGTGCTGCACACCCACCGTATTGATCACCCACAGCGATCGGCTGCGCCTAATGCTAACGCTTCTCCTACTTTCCGTCCCCCACCCAACATTGCCTGCCCTCCCCCTTCTACTGGAGCTCTATCCCCACTGAGACCCAACTCCTATCGCCACAGCAATCCCAATAGTCTTGCACCTGGCATCCATGCTTTGCGCACACCGACACTGAACTCATTCCTACTAGTTCTTATTAACGCTCGCTCAATAATTAGAAGAATATCGCACCTGCGATCTTTGGCATTTACGTCAAACGCTGATACTATACTAATAACTGAATCCTGGCTGTCAGATGATGCTTCACTTGACCTTGTTCGCATAGCTGGGTATCAATGCTTCTCGAACACCCGCCAGTCCAGGCGTGGAGGGGGCTGTTTAGCCTTTGTCAAATGCACTATCCACGCTAGTGTTATCGACCACCCCCCTCTTCTCCTTATTGAGGATTCGTTATGGCTATCCATTCACGCCTCCGGCCAGAACCTCCTCCTTGGCTGCGTCTACGTCCCCCCTGGTCTGAAGCCTGCAAAAATTGACTCTGCCGTGGATGTCTTTAATGCTGCGCTTGACTACCCTGCCAGTGCAAAAATTATTGCGGGTGACCTTAACTTTCCTTCAATTTGCTGGTCCTCCCATACTAGCCCTCCCGCCCTCTCCACCTTCCTTTCTTGTGTCCGTCTTGGTGGATGGACCCAACATGTCTCCTGCTCCACTAGGGGGAACAACATCTTGGACCTAGTATTCTCCATTGATGTTCCTGATATGATCACCCAGACTACTGATCACTTTCCGGGTAGTGACCACCGTATTGTCAGGTGCAAGTTCAGCTGTTCTCATCCGATGCAATCCTCTCCACCTGTTCTGACTTCCTACCGTTCCTGTAACTGGCCCCTAGTGCCAATGATAATCCGCTCCCTTAACTGGGACACATTTTTTCTTTCATCCGATCCCCTCACTGTCGTGAACTCTCCTTACTCCAACCTCCTACATTGCCTAAATACCACCAACCCATGTGCCGATCCACGCCCCAATTCCAGCACCTCACGCCTGTCACTTTTAGAGCGTAAGCTGTCTAAGCTGCAACTTACCTTCGCTAGATCACACGACTTTACAATTTTCCTGCGCATAAACCAGCTACAACTGAGGCTGCTTTGCATGGTCGATTCGCATCTGAGAAGGCAAGAGGCCATCGCCCTAGCACACCCAAACAAAACTGGCTACCTGTCCAACCTGCTTAGTAAAAGGTCCAATCAATCCAATCATACCTCGCCCAAGTTCCTCATCTGCGGCTCATCTACCGCTAATACTCCAGCATCTATTTCTGAGGCCTTCAATGAGCATTTTTCTTCCTCCCTTATAAGCTGTCCTGGTATTCCCCCTCCTACAATCCACCCCTGCACCTCTGCCTCTCTTTCATTGATTCCCTTCACCCATCTAGAAATTGAAAAATCAGTTTCGTCTATTAAACCTTCCTCGAAACCGGGACCAGATGATCTCCCACCGGCCCTCCTCCGTTTCGGTGGTCCTGACCTCCCTTTATTGTTACTTAATATGTATACCACATCCATGCTTCACAGTTTCGTCCCTCCTCAATGGAAATCCTCTGTTACAGTTCCGCGCTTCAAAAAGGGCGTATTACACAACCCAGATAACTATCGTCCCATTAATCACACCCCAGTGGTCTGCAAAATTATGGAGAGAATTATCAAAAGACACACTGTCCAGTACCTCTTATCTAACAACCTGCTGAACCCTGGTCAGCATGGTTTCTTGAACTCCCGTTCCTGCTCTTTCTGCCAGCTTGACTTTCTCAATGTCCTATCGTCTGCTGCCGACGCCGGCAACTCTGTAATTGTCCTGCACCTCGACATGTCTAAGGCTTTTGACCGTGTTCCTCATATTCATCTGTTGGCCAAAATCCGATCTCTCGGTATTACCGACCCTCTCCTCTCCTGGCTATCCTCCTATCTCTCTAACAGATCACAAGCCGTGCTCGTCGACGGCCACCTATCTTCCGCCAAACCAACTACTAGCGGCGTCATCCAAGGCAGTGTCCTAGGCCCATTACTACTCCTTATCTATGTCAAAGAAATTTTCTCTTCTATTCGACACGGCACTCCTTTCCTCTTTGCCGACGATATAAAAATAGTGTACTCTTTCCTCCCTAGTGACCTATCCGTCACTCTATGCAACATATCGCATGACTTACTCGTTCCCCAAACTTGGTGCGTCTCGTGGTTCATGAAATTCTCTGCGGAGAAAAGCTTCCTCCTACCATACAAGTGCACGGTACCACCCGGCCAAATTTGTCTGGACGGCCTGCCCATTCCCATACACCCCATGGTTACCGATCTTGGCGTACGCTACTCTTGTTCCTTTAACTTCTCCGAACAGGCATCATTCCAAATCGCTAAGGCTAAGAGAACCCTAGGCCTGATCAATCGGTGTTTCCTAATACCGGCCAGTCGCCTCTCCATGCATCTCTCACACGTGAGACCGCTCCTAGAATATTGTCCCATTACCTCCAGCCTCTGGCCACGTTCCTCCATTGTATCTCTTGAGAACGTTCAGCGTACCCTCACCAAAAGGCTGTTGGGCGTATCCTTAGCCCTAACATACCGCCAGCGATGTGAGCTCCTACAAATTGAGCCTCTATGGATTCGTCGCATGAGGCTCAACCTGATTTTCCTCTTTAAGCTAATCCATAACCTGGCCTCACCTCTTATCCCATCTCATTCGCTGCGCCCTGCTCCTACCCCATCCGGCACCGTGCCTTCTCTCTCACTGTCCCTCATTCTAATCTCTGTCTGAAGTCCCGATTCTTTCTGTCAGCCTTTTCCAAAATCTGGAATAACCTGCCTCTTAGCTTACGCAGTGCCTCCTCAATGTTCGCTTTTAGGCGCGCACTTTTGTCTTACTTAACAGTCCCCAGTGCTATATTGCTCACCAATGAGCTCGTCTCCGCCGACCTGGCCTTTGAAAGAGGTCTCACACTGTAACTCTACTACCTCTGCGCCACCGGCCACTAGGTACACCCCGCGAACTAAGGCCATTGCCTTCACTGATCCACAGCGAACCTACCACCTGCCATCTTAAAATAACCCTATTGCACACCTACGTTCATCTCTTATCTATCATATTCACTTTTTTTCTCCTCAGTATCCGTTGATTCTCAGCTGGGGCACACCCAGACTGCGCTTCTCTATCCCTTTTCCCTCTCCAGTGATCCCCGCTGACGGCCAACCACTTCGGGCACTGTACTTACCATCTCCCTGGCAGGTGCACCTGGATAATATTGCTACACGGTCGTCTACCACTTGCTGTTTCCGTTGGCTCTCCTGTCCATGGTCTCACGGCTTGGTCAATTGTTCCTGGTTCACGCACCCCCATCGCGGTCGTTTTGTCCCCTGTACAATTATCCATGATCACTCGTGCCACTCCCAACAGTGCGGGGCGCGGTCAGATCCACCGCTATGGCCGGCGCACATCGGGCGTGCAGGCCGTCTGCAACGACGTGCGAGCGCAACTAGACTGTTAGATCACAACTCCTGCGTTCACTTCACGAAGTGTTTTTCAGGTTGGGTGCCCGGCGCACGGCCAGTCCCACCCACTAGCACCGGTTTCGGATGGTACGCCCTAACTTTTCTTGAACTACCGAATCCAATGCTGTCGGTTGAAAATTGCATCCTTTTTTCGCCACAGCTTGTTCACCTATAGCTCTTATCATCTGTTTCTACTTCCCATTTTTGTCGCCCTACCACGGTATGCACACCTTCCCGTTTTGTCCTTCCTCCTATTGCCTCTCTCTACATCAACTTTCACTGCTTTGAGTCACAATTGTCCTAGCCACTCTTCTCTGTCGACGCTCGCCAATAACTCTTTTCCCACCTGCCGTCATTGCTGGTTTCTATCATCTATGCGCTTGGTGTTACCCTCTGCTCAGAACGCCCATTGATAGCTTCCTTAAAACCTGTCGCCCTGTTAATCCCTCCTCGTGCCCCATACCATGATGCACCAACCGCACCCGCACTCATGCCCAATCCGCATATTAGAACTTGCCGCTCCAAACTTCGCATCTTTTACAGTCGTATTTATTATCTAATCACCACCACTATATCTTCCTCACTTGGCCCCGCGATTCCTCTGCGGTCCTTTCCAGTGTCCTGATTAGTATCCACCTGTCCAATTATCTGCCGGCACACAGCTCTCCAGCTCTCCAGCTCCATTGCCCCAACTCCTTTGCGCATTCATTTTTTGTGGCCTTTTTGCTCTATTACTGGTCCACTTATCTCGGGGCTTCCCGCTTCCTTGTCCGCCTCCCTCGTGTTTCATCTGCAGTAAAATGATCTGATTGGTGATTTCTTACCTGTGTCTCCTCGGTCATTGCTTTCATCCCTTGATCCGTTTATTGCTCGCTACAGGCATTTTTCTGTACCTTCCAGTGAGGTCCGCTTTTCCATGTTCCACCATTGTAATGACAACGTTACGTCGTGACGTTCTTTTACAGTTCCAAATTGTTTGACCTGTCACTACCCGATTCCTCTGGTCCGTCACTACATCTCGCACCTGCATTGATCAAATAATTAGACCCATTCTTACCTGTTTTCCTTGATCCTGTCTTTCATCTTCACTCTTCCATGAACTGCTCCTCACAGTCTACATCACTTCTGTGCTTCCGCGTTCTATTTTTCTCTCCGTTGGGCTGCCACGTGCACTTGTCATGAAGTTAATTCACCACGAAATTCCAAAGCTGATCCTACAACCAATTGATCTAACATTACCTACTCCTCCTATTGACTGATAATTTCTTTCTAGGACCCCGTTGTTATTGCTCCTGCTTCTCCTAAACCTATACATACATATATATATAATAAATCTATATATATATATAAACATACGCATATATATCTATGTGCACGCGCTCTGCATCTTACAGTTCCTCACCGGCCATTTCTCTTGCTATCATCCCAACGACCGTCATCATAGGCATCCAGCAAATATACATCTGTGCCTCACATCTACCGTATTCAATCCTTCTAAATCGATTTTGTCACCTGATCATCCCTCTACGTTTTGCATTGCTCGCTGCCTGTTTTACGGTGAGTTTTGTGTCCTGTCCGCCGACAATTCACTGCAAAGTACCAATGCTTCATTGTCATCTAATCCACTGCAGTGCACCTCACCTTTTTCTCCATCGTTCCTCGCTACTGCAGTTCTTTATACCGATTTCGTTACACCGCGTAGCTTTCTCGCTGTTATCGGTATAGTTTTTATTAAGCTATCTAGGATAATCCCTAAAACTATAGCTCTAAGGTCTGTTGTCCGACCCAGAAAAAATCAAGCGATTTTTTCTGAACATAAGTCCCTGGGACCACCCGGTGGTAAAAGATACACACAAAAGTGATCATTGAACTGCTCTTAGGGTCGGAGCTAAGCGAAACATCAGTCTCAGTAAAACCACACGAGCAGACTCTAGGACACCACTCAGGGAATCACCTTAGTAAAGAGACTAAAGCCGTCTTGACTTGCGTAATACATCCGGAAACTTTCAAACAGCACCATCCGCAGAAACTGCTTGCAGTTTTTAGCTGAACAACTGATACATAATTAGTTCCGCTGATATTGACCCCCCGTGGCTAATACTTTCTTCCCCACCTAAGGCTCACATATATTGGCCATACTCTACACTTAATCCCTTGCTTCCGTATAGCTCTCTTACCCCCGCATATTGCCACATCTCATCCGATTGGCCATCCACATCCTTACCACCATAGATATGCCTACATCTCCTCCCAACCGACCCAAAATCACTGCCAGCAACCGCCGTCGCAAGACTGCTAAACTGCAAAACTCACTGAATAACTGCTCAGTCTCTCTGGTAGATATACTTGGACATGCTAATAGACAAACTACGGAAATGAGCAAAATTCTGAGCAGTCTTTCCTCTTGCATTGACTCCGCTGATCAAATTATCGGTCAACTGATGCCTATAGCATTCTTGCTTGATCCAGCCGCACACCATACCCCAACCAATCTACTACTGGCCACGAAGTTTGTGGACACAATTGCCTCGGAAATCTCCAGACGGATAAAAAAGGCAAACAATGCGGTTGTGTTTAACATTCCAGACCGAATACCTCTCTCAGCTGCTAAAAATATGATCTTAAGCGCTTGTAACCTTGACTCACAACTGTGCCACTGTATTAGACTCCGCAAAACCTCCCTACGCACCACCTGTCCACTGCTGTTCCAGTTTACAAATGAAGTTGTCGCCAAGATTTTTATCAGCCGGCAAGCGTTAGTCGTAGCCAAAACCGGCTTCAAGTGCGCCAAGATATTTCCTGACAAGACCCCACTGCAAAGAGAGGTGCACAAGAGTCACGCCCAGAACAGTAACCCCGGTGTTAGCGCAACCAACAATCCACCCCAAAACTCCGGGGCACCTATCACTGGCCATCACCCGATGTTGCCATCTATTGCAGATTACAATGCAACCGTAGATTTAGACAGTACGCCAATTTCCTCACCCAATGAGCCACCTGGAAAACGCCCCAATATCCAGAATAGGCCAAGCAAATCTCCAGACTGGAACAAGCGCCCCAACGTCCACAAAACTGATGAAGGTTCCTCCAACTCATCCACCCGCGAGCTCATGTACTCCACAAGTCTAGATGACCCCATTCCTTCTACTAGCTCCATGTCGGGTTATTTAACCATACCTAAAAATCACTGCACCATCAACCCACCTCCGTCTACACCCATGCATCCTGTTACCTCTGGCATTTTTGATTACTCAACCAGGCCCCTAAGCCCACCATCTGCACCCACCCATTTGCAACAAGAATGTGTCTGGTTACCACCTAGGCCACCACTGCTAATTAGTCCGTCAGTGCAGATTGACCCACAGAAGTTAACACCTCGTCACCAAAAGAACAAGGCCTGTAGCGGTTTCCATCTTCGTTCATACTTTTACCACGTTTATTGTTTAACTGAACGCTGACTGCCAAGCGCGGTGGCCATTTGACCGTTGCTCTTGCGCACGCTCTCACGCACGCTCCCAAATACACGCTAACCACTATCTCTCCCAATCGCCTTCTCGTTCTCACGGGTCGTGGAGAATACTGTTCTGGTTAACATATTTGTGCAGTGCCGCACATTAGAGTAACGTGCAGGTGGTCCACGCAGTACAAAGGACCGGAGCACGCGTTTACTAAGGAAACCGCGAAGTAAGGTCTAATCAACCTTACAATTGGTGAGCCCGACGTGATCCTCAGGTCACGTGAGTTTCCTTGTTTTCTACCGTTCAAGGTCCCGTCTGCGTACGTTTTTGTGTGTTTTATTGTTTCCCTATCTTGATTTTTTTTTGGTTGGTTTACCAAATAATTTTTTTTTCTCGTCCATACATATTTTGTGTCTAATTCGTCGTGATTTTTTTTCGCGAAGACTGTAGTGCCCCATTGGTCGTTGATTTCTTTTCCCGTCTGTATTCCATAAAGTAATCGCTATGTCTGCCGAACGGAAATCCTGCTCAGACCCCACCGTTGGGGCCATCACGCTGCACATACCGGCATTCACACCTGCTGATCCAGAACTCTGGTTCACGCTGGTTGAGTTAGAATTCGAAAACTGCCGTATAACCAGCGACGCCAGCCGTTTCAGGTGGGTAGCAGGCCGCCTCCCGCAAGAGGTCACAATGCAAGTAAGGGACGTAATAATCTCTTCTCGAAGCTATGAGGCTTTAAAGGAAGCTGTCATTGCCCGCACGACCCCAACGCAAGACCAACGTATGCAACAACTTCAAAACGTTGAGCTTGGAAGTAGGAAGCCCTCCGAACTGCTGCGTGAGATGCAGCGCTTGAGAGGACCGACAATAGGTGAGGACCCGCTCTTGAGGGAACTTTGGCTGCAGCGTTTGCCGCATAACATTCCAGTTTTACTAAGTGCCACGCGCAAATGCTCGCTAGAGGAAACTGCAGCGATAGCTGATGACATTATGTCACGGTACAACCCCGCTGTAGCTGGAGTAACCAGGCCGTCCGTCGCAACGGTGCCTGCCTTGCCAACATCTAACGAACTCGCGTCAGTTTTGTCTAGAATTGACGCGAGCCTGCAACGCCTAGCAGTTAGAAGTGGGTCACAGGAGCGGCACCGCGCACGCTCACCTAGGCTCCATAGTCCGTCATTGCGACGCCGTTTCGTCGGTTCTTCAAAAGAAGGATATTGTAAGTACCACAGTCGCTTCGGTGAGGGAGCCAAACGATGCGAACGAGGGTGTACGTTTCCCGGTGCTCATCAGGGAAACTAAACCCCCGGCCCGTGGTGGCGACCCACGAAGCCGGGTATCACACCAATAGTCGTCTTTTGAACGTAAGGGACATCATTTCAAATAACCTATTCCTTGTAGATACCGGTGCCGAAGTGAGCGTCCTCCCCCGAGCGAAAGACGACAATAGCACACCGCAGGCCCAAACACTACGCGCTGCCAATGGCACGGCCATCCCAACGTTTGGCCAGCGGTCGCTCACCTTAAACTTGGGCTTAAAGCGTAATTTTCGTTGGGTATTCATCATCGCCGACGTCCCGTACCCAATTCTGGGCATTGACTTCCTGCAGCACTTTGACTTGTTAGTTGATGCACGGCGCCGCAGAGTGGTGGATCGTCAGACCACTCTCGCCGTTGCGGGTCATAATTCGCGAGTGAATCACGTCACGCCCTTCTACGTTCAACCACCGGCACACCAACCTTATGGCGAACTCATCGCCGCCTACCCGGCCATGTTTCGGCAGGCCGGGCCTCTCCCAGCAGTGACGACCAGTGTCACTCACCATATCGATACTAAGGGACCCCCAGTGTTCAGTAGGCCGCGTCGGTTAGCACCAGACAAGCTTCGTGTTGCACAGGCCGAATTCGAACATATGCTAGAACTGGGTATAATACGCCCTTCTAGTAGCCCTTGGGCTTCCCCCCTTCATATGGTTCCTAAGGCTAGTGGCGACTGGCGACCCTGTGGTGATTACAGAGCGCTTAACAAAGTCACCGTCCCGGACCGATACCCGATTCCCCATATACAGGATCTTACTTCGTCTTTATCAGGTTGCTCCATCTTCAGCCGTATCGATTTGGTTCGGGCGTACAACCAGATCCCGGTAGCAGAGGCCGATATCCCTAAAACTGCCGTCACTACGCCTTTCGGGCTGTTCGAGTTTCTGAGAATGCCGTTTGGACTCAGCAATGCAGCCCAGACCTTTCAACGGTTCATGCACGAGGCAACTCGTGGTTTGGAAAATGTCCACGTATACTTGGATGATATTTTGGTGGCGAGTTCTTCAGAGCAAGAGCACGCTACGCACTTACGAGCACTTTTCGAACGCCTTAGCCAGCACGGCGTTACGATCAATATCGCGAAATGCGAATTAGGCCGGTCTGATATCACTTTCATAGGACATTCTATTTCATCCTCGGGTATCCGCCCGCTGTCAGATAAAGTTTCCGCTATTCGCGACTACCCTGAACCCCAATCTTTTCGCCAGTTGCGTCAGTTTGCCGACCTGGTGAATTTTTACCGCCGATTTATTCCTCACTGTGCGGAAATGATGCAACCCCTCACCGACCTGTTGCGCGGAGGTAAGCGGAAGTTCGTGTTTCCCGACACGGCACAAGCCGCATTCGCCTTGGTCAAAGATGCTGTCGCCAACACAGCACTCCTTACACACCCCGACCCTTTGGCTCCTATTTCGGTAGTGACGGATGCCTCGGACACAGCGGTTGGAGCAGTACTGCAACAGTTCGTAGATGACTCTTGGCAACCTTTAGCATTCTTCTCCAAGCGCCTACAACCCGCGGAATCAAGGTACAACACGTTCGGTAGAGAGTTATTAGCCATCTACTTGGGAATTCGTCATTTTCGACATGCACTCGAAGGCCGTTCGTTCACGGTGTTTACAGACCACAAGCCTTTGGTTTACGCACTGAAGTCAGCTTCCGATCGATACTCACCACGCGAGATTCGCCACTTAGACTTTGTCTCACAGTTTACTGTGGACATACGACACGTCTCTGGGGTACTTAATCCCGTCGCAGACGCCTTATCGCGCGTATATCAACTAAGTCTGTCACAAACGCCTAACATCAACTTAGACGCAATGGCACAGGCTCAAACTATGGACCCTGACATCGAACAACTTAGACAAAACGGTTCTTTGAGTTTAACCACAGTGCCTATCCCAGCTTCCCAGAATACCATCGTGTGCGATGTGTCGCAAGGTCGCCCTAGGCCAGTAGTTCCTGCTGCCCACCGTTATCCTACGTTCATGACACTCCATAATCTGGCTCATCCGGGTGTGACTGCCTCGGTGAAACTGATAACTGAGCGTTTTGTTTGGCACAATGTCAAACGCGATGTCCGTCAATGGGCTCGTGCTTGTCTGCAGTGTCAACGTGTTAAGACCAATAGGCACACTAAGGCAGCGTTAGCCAGGTTCCCAGAACCTGAAACACGTTTTCATCATGTGCACGTCGACCTCGTAGGACCACTCCCACCTTCGCTTGGGTACGTTTACATACTCACATGCGTGGATCGTTTTACTCGCTGGCCGCAGGCCATCCCTATCCCTCGTCCCACCTCGGAAGAGGCCGCGAAAGCCTTTCTGACCGGTTGGGTTAGTCATTTCGGTTGCCCGGCAATAGTAACCACCGATCGCGGTCCACACTTTGACGGCGCTTTCGGCAGCCTACTCGCTACGCTCGGTTGCCAACACGTTAAGACGACAGCTTACCACCCTCAGGCCAATGGCATGGTTGAGCGTTTCCACCGGCAATTAAAAGCCGCCCTTCGAGCAAACGGTAACCCCCTTTGGAGTGAAACACTACCATTAGCACTCTTAAGCCTGCGTAGTACCGTTAAGAAGGAGTTACACACAACACCGGCCGTACTAGTATATGGCTGTACACTTCGTCTGCCTGGGGAGTTGGTAGCCCCCTCACCAACCGTGACTTTCGACTACGGTGACTATGCTCAGCGCCTTACGCAGCACATGCGAGTGCTCAAGGCCAGTCCGCCGCGTGAACAACAGTCTTCAAGTTATGTTCCAACTGCGTTAGGAACCGCTACTCATGTATTCCTTCGCGTCGATGGCGTTCGATCACCACTACAAGCGCCATACACTGGCCCGTTTCGGGTGATAAAACGTAGGGCAAAAACATTTGTCATAGATATCAACGGACGACACGACACCGTATCTATTGACCGTCTCAAGCCTGCCGTCATTGAGTGCGTGCCGCTCGGCCAATTTACACCTACTCAAGTCGCTCAGTCACCTGCATCGAGCGAGTTACCACTCGAACCACCCCCAATTACGCTTAGTGAGGACTCGGCAGCTAGTCCATCAGATTCTCCAACCGTACCCGCAACGCGAAGTAGCCGTCGCGGTCGCCAACTACGAAATCCCGTCCGCTTCGCCGATTTCGTGACGATTTTTACAACCGACTGTTAGCAATAAGTTGGGAAGTTCGCCATGGATTTACCAAACAACAGACCCGGGAAATTACAATCGGTAGTTATGGTTTCATTTTCTTCTGGTCTCCTAGCGACTACAACAACACCGAACATCGTTTGTGTGTTGTTATTACGGTCCAACATCCGCCGGCGCCCTCAGGCGCTTTTTGTTCCAGTTTACCTTGCCCTCTCTCAGACGGATCTAACAAGTCACATTGGCTTCATCCGTAGCCTGGCTGACTCCCGTGCACGTTCAAGGAGCCAACCGCTCACTGGACAACGGGACGATTGGTCAGCCTGGCACTGGAGACGGCAACTGGACGCCTTTTTGGATGGACCTGACGAGGCATTTTCCGGCTTGCATTCGTATGAGACCCGCGGGCGCCAAAACACAGTTGGACCCACGCACATCGGACCTCGAGAGTGCAGGCACCGGTAAACTCATCAGCAGTCGTTCGACGTCAACAACAATATAACGGAGAAGCTATGAGGAGTTCCTGGACAACCAATAATTCCGGCTTACCATCACGATCGAAGCCCAACTCCGTCGGACTTCTAGGAGGAGGCCCCTATAGCGGTTGCCATCTTCGTTCATACTTTTACCACGTTTATTGTTTAACTGAACGCTGACTGCCAAGCGCGGTGGCCATTTGACCGTTGCTCTTGCGCACGCTCTCACGCACGCTCCCAAATACACGCTAACCACTATCTCTCCCAATCGCCTTCTCGTTCTCACGGGTCGTGGAGAATACTGTTCTGGTTAACATATTTGTGCAGTGCCGCACATTAGAGTAACGTGCAGGTGGTCCACGCAGTACAAAGGACCGGAGCACGCGTTTACTAAGGAAACCGCGAAGTAAGGTCTAATCAACCTTACAACGTAACGCACATGCAAACCATAAGGTAATGACTCAGTCACGTGAAATTTTACCAGCCCCTTGCGCGGCTGTGAATCCTAGTTTTCCATCTCGGCTAACTGCCTTTTCATTTCCACCCTACTTGTACCCACCTTATCCCCCCCCCATTCACCGCTCCATTACATTACTATCCGCCACACCAACTACTCTATACCTCTACCGCTACCCAGTCACTCCCTGGGAACCATTTCCTGGTTTCACCTAGCTCCCCTCTCCCACAAGACCCATCCTCGTCTCTTGGCCCAGTACTGCCATCCATCCGTGGCCGCTTTTTTCCTGCCGGCCCCCTTCGAGAATATTCCCCGCATTCAAACTACTCTCCCAAACAGCACCTTCCCATCCCTCTCCCCTCACACTATCCCCCTCCAGGCTTCAACTCATCCAATCCGTGGAACAACTGAGGTCCTTCCTCCATCCTTGCCCTATTCTTCACTGGAATTACCACCCTCATCACCACTACCGAACCCCCCACCATATCCACCACTACCGAGGCCTGTATCATCTCTCTCAGTCATACTTGTAAATGCCCGTTCATTACTGCACAAAACTAAAGCCATCCGCAGCATCGCTGAGCCCTCTGACTTTGATATTATCATTGTAACTGAAACATGGCTAACAGATTCCGTCCCGTCAGATCGAGTCTGTCTAGTTGGCTACCAGATGTTCCGAAGGAATAGGCCTTGTTGTGGGGGAGGCTGTCTAATTTATGTCAAAAACACTCTGCTGGCCATTCCACTGTCACACACAACTCTGGACGCCATTCAGGATTCACTGTGGTTAACAATTCCCTTACTTAATTCGTATCTTCATATTGGTTGCATCTATAGGCCACCTGATTCCAACGCTATGGATCTTACCAAGATTATTGACGCTTTCAACTATCTTTCATTGCTGTCCTGTTCCTCCAAACTCATAGCGGGGGACTTCAATGCACCGAGCATTTGTTGGAACACTCTATCCGCCCCAAACAACTTACTAGATTTTATGTCATGCATCCGCGTTGGGCGCTGGATCCAACACGTAACAGTCCCAACCAGAGGTAACAACATCCTTGGTTTGTTGTTTACTATTGGTTTATCAGATGTTTCAGCCAGTACGCTCGACCTCTTTCCAGGAAGCGACCACAGAATGGTGTCCTGCACCTTCGTGGTTCCGCAATCTTTTGACAAATCCCACCCACCCAATCATTACTCTTCAGCAGTCAACTGGGTCAATCTTATCTGCACGCTTCGATCGCTAGACTGGGACGACTTTTTCCTGCAAAGCGACCCTCAGCTGGCTGCTAATTTACTATATTCTAACCTATCAGACTTGCTGTCCAAAATCACTACTACTCGTATCACATCAAACCGAGTCCGTAGTTCAATCCTGAGCCGAATGCAAAACAAGTATCTGAAGCTCCAGAAGGTGTATCAAACCAATAATGACTTATCGTCATTCTTGCAGCTCCAACGTCTCTCGGTAGCAATCAGAATGAAGACTGATGATATGCTCAAAATACAAGAAGTATCTTCCTTGCAATGCCATGATACTTCCTCCAAGTTGGCATACCTAATGAAGAATAGAAATCAGAGCAAACCAGTAAGTATCCCCTCTCTAATCTTAGAAATTAACGACCGCATTACCTCACCTCCAGCGATAGCTGAGGCGCTTAACTCCTACTTTGCTGCATCCATGACTACGAACCCCCTTACCTTATCCCCATGCATAGACCCTGTCACCGAGCACTCTCTGTCTGATTTAGAATTTACTTTAAAAGAGGTGACCAACCAGATTACCCGTGTCCGAAAGTCCTCACACCTTGGCCATGATGGTGTTCCGCCGACACTTCTACGTCTTGGAGGAACTGATGTCGCAGCCTTACTATTGAAGGTCTACAATCTATCCATCAAGTTTGGCATATTTCCCTCACAGTGGAAGACTGCGGTCATCATCCCAATCCATAAGAAGGGACCAATACATGACCCCTCAAATTACCGCCCTATCAACCACACTCCAATTGCTTCTAGGTTGATGGAACGCCTCATCAAACAACGGATGTCCGACTTCCTGTTGTCCCATAACATCATCCATAGTGGGCAGCATGGCTTCCTAAAATCACGTTCATGCACCACCTGTCAGTACGACTTTTTTAACCTCATAACGGCGGCCGCCGACAACGCTAAATCTATCATCATCATATACCTTGATATGACAAAGGCTTTCGACCGCGTCCCTCACGCTTTGTTACTAACCAAACTCAAAGCTCATGGCTTTTCCGGTTCGCTTTTATCTTGGTTAACATCTTATTTATCGGACCGTTCACAAGTGGTTTCCATTGATGGTTGTTTCTCACAACCTGCTCCAGTCACCAGTGGAGTTATACAAGGCAGTGTACTCGGTCCTTTACTATTTCTCATCTACATAAACGACATATTTCCCATCTTGCACCATGGTACCCCATTCCTTTTCGCTGATGACGTTAAGATTGTCTATGAGTTTCCTCGTCAAAACCTCAACATCATGCTGGATGATATCTCTAGTGACCTAAAGCGACTCGGGGATTGGTGCAATTTATGGAATATGGACTTTTCGACCTCAAAGAGCTGCTTCACAACATTCAGATGTCAAGTGACCCCCGGAACCCTGCTTATCCACGACCTACCCATTTCGTACAGCCCTTTAGTTCGAGACCTTGGTCTCCATTATTCTTGTAGCTTTAGGTTTTCTGAGTATGTTCCACTCCAGATTGCAAAGACCAGAAGAACCACTGGTCTCATCTCCAGAACTTTTCGGCTAAATGATTGCAAACTGCTCATTTACAAGTCTCACGCCAGGCCTCTCCTTGAATACTGTCCCATTATCTTCACCAACATGACGAAATCCGACCGCATTTCTCCGGAGTCCGTGCAACGCCAATTCACCAAACAATTAGTAGGCTTTTCCTCCAGTCTGTGTTACAAGGATCGATGCATCTTACTCAATCTTGACCCTCTATGGTTGCGTCGCATGAAGCTCAATTTGTGCTTCCTGTTTAAGCTGTACCACCGTACGGCCTTTTCGTGTACCGAACCCATTCGTCTCACTCCCTCCACGAATTATGCTCTACGCCATCGGTCATTGCAGCTCTCTATTCCTAGATCAAAACTAGCGTTGAGATCTAACTTTTTCCTTATAAAATACTCAAAGTTATGGAATAAACTCCCGCTAAACATCCGCGAGAGTCTCTCAATTTCCCAGTTCAGAGGCTCGCTGGATCAGTTCTTGACTGTTCCCAATGTGATCCTTCTTACCGGCCTGACCGTCACCGAAGAGGTGGCCTACGAAAACGGGTTTGATTACTAGGATTACTGCACTAGAACTTTCATTTCTCACCCGATGACAAACGCCAGGGCAACTATTCTCTTTTACGTTATATTGCTTACAATCTATACTACTGTAGCCACAGTTTGCTGACTTTTATAACTATACCTAGTTCAATGCTTGCCGGTTCTCCTAATTTTAGACAATGTTCCTGTTCTATTGCCAACCAGTCTAAGTTTCTTAGTCTTAGATGTCTCCACAGCAAATAAGTACGTGGCTTCGGACCCTAGGACACAGAGTTCCGCCGTCTACCACTTTACTCGATCCTTTCACTCCTCTCCCGTTCATCTTGGCTACCACCACTCACCTGGGTTTTATGCCCGGCCTCAATTCGCCTTTCTTAATCACCGCATTCCAGAATCTATTATTCCAGAAGCCCACCTGCTAGTACTTACTTGGTGGCTTTTCCTCTCGTCTCACCTCTGTATCTACCATCCACCAACTACTATCATATTCTCTCTTATGCACCACACCATTTCCCATCAGCAGAGCTAAACTCATCTGCACCAGCTAGCCCGGAATGGACTCTGATGGTCTTAGGCATGGCCTGGCGCTGTACGAGACTGACACACGTATGCTAGCTTGTGCTTTACAACGTTCGTTGTCCTACTCCGTGTGTTGCATAATCCCATCCTGCATTTTCCCAGCCCATGCTAGCGAAACCCCTGATGTCAACGGCACCCATACCATTGCGTCGTTGGAACGTGGGGAAAACAGACCACCCCCAGCAGTTGCGAAAAAAGACAAATACGCATAAAATTACGATCGGGCGGAGGGGCTATGGAAAGTTCCTATATGGGCTCAACCACCCCTCTGTTAGGAAGCAAAAAAAAAATAATAATAATAAAACTGAAAAAAGGGAACAGTGGAAACGAAAAAGACCTCGTGGGATCGATTCGATCTCCAAATACCACTGACATCGGGCTGTGAAGGAATTGGGCAACCTTCATCTATGGGAAAGTATCCCATCAGCTCAGACCTGATCCTGCGAAAGGGGAAACCCCACATCGCCCTTGTTCGCTCGACAAGCTTTGGTCTTCACGCTCGAGACTGACTGGGGTGACAGCGCACTGGACTCTCCACATACGCTTTCCCACCCCCCGCTCTAAGTTTCAACCACCCCATACCCACCATAAGCGCACCTAGCATGCACGTCGACGTCAAATACAATCGCTACCACAGCCCTGACCTTCAACCCATTGACCTGGACAGAGTATCGACGTACCTGACGAACAACGGCAACCTCGATGAAGCCCGAAAAAAAGAGATAAGAACATAGTGGAAACCGGTCACCTTTTCCTTCTATACCCTTCTATCTTCCGTCATCTTTTTTAGAAAGCGGTCTTCTCGATGTCCTAGCATCCAAGCCACGCTTAGGATTACAACCCTACCTAACAGTAACCACTGCCTCCTGCCAACTACAATCACTACCGCAGCCTGCTCACAATTAAGTTAAATCTCTGAAATGCAGAGGCAGCATACCACCGGGTTTACGCTATTTTTGCTAGCCTGTAGTAGTACTTATCAACCCCTTGCAACCCTACGTTACTTAAGCTCTCTATTTAAAACCCAGATCAAAGTACGAAATGTAACACTGACAGTCTACATAAACCCAGCCAGTTCTTTATTAATTGTCGCTATTTATTATCATAACCAACAGCTGGAACCACGTCCAGACTGCTATCACCATTTATTTCAGGTTTGTCGTCGCCCACTCTCTCGGGCACCACTTTCGGTGACCAATGTCCACACTTTGACCTGTACCGACAGAGACCTTAATGGCATCTTTTATACCAAACGGGATTGCAATCGGGCCACACGACCTAAAACACCCCCAAATGCTTCCAAGCAGATTGATAGACGTCTCCTAACGCAACACCTCTACTACTGATGTCACTGTTGGAGGCTTCAGAAATAACAGTTCGCAAGCAACCTTCTATTGATTGATTGACACGTCCCTTACCCCGCCTGATGAACCATACCCACGGGATGCTGCACATCACCTTGGTCTCATGTGAAACAATCCAATAACAGAGCCAGAATACGCAACACAGGAATTTTTTCTCATTAAAATTCGATACGTTATCCGAAAGCGAGTCCACTTGTCCCTCACATCCTTGGTTCCCAACAATGATGCCGAAGATCACTGAGAATCAATGAGTCAATATATTTGTCAGCATAACAGAACAATAAGGCGCAAGCCTACAAGGAGATTTTTCGCTCCGTTTTCTCTTCCAAGATTTCATTTTTCTTTCGATCGGTATCCAGCTTGAAATTGACTCTTCACTAGTTAAAGGCCTTCAAGTTGCGCTGCCTTTTTTTCTGAATGATAAGGGTTATTGATCCCGAACCTAAACTCACCTTATATATGGATTGCTGTTTCCTCCACATTCATCAACGTTGCCTGTCCATTTCCACAAAGTTTCCTCATGTCCCCTCGTTTCATGATGAACTCCCTCTATTAGAATCGGGAATATCCATCATTCCGGGCCAACTTCATCTCCATGGAGAGCCGCTCTCTTCATATTCACCAAAGTTCACGGTTGTACTCCCATTCATTTCTTTAACCTCTCCATGTCCATAACTTACTCCGTGCATAGAACCAGCAATAGGCCTCAGTTACCCACATCTTGCATTATTATGACGTATAACGCATTCCTAGCGCTATATTTTCACGATATATTTTGTATTTTCACGGACCACCACCAACCAGTCGAATCCGAAACCAAACCGTATTTGCCGCGCAAACCTTTAAAATTTCAGTCGACTCAAACTATCTCTAGCTATATTGTTTTGCTTCTGACGACTCCACTCGCTTTCTTGAAATTCGTGTATAGTTCATTGTTTTGAGTAACGTTGTACACCATGATCATGCGCTTGCGCATGCGTCTCGACCATGGTCGAGAAATATACCATTATTATTGAAGTTAATCCACCACGAAATTCCAAAGCTGATCCTACAACCAATTGATCTAACATTACCTACTCCTCCTATTGACTGATAATTTCTTTCTAGGACCCCGTTGTTATTGCTCCTGCTTCTCCTAAACCTATACATACATATATATATAATAAATCTATATATATGTAAACATACGCATATATATCTATGTGCACGCGCTCTGCATCTTACAGTTCCTCACCTGCCATTTCTCTTGCTATCATCCCAACGACCGTCATCATAGGCATCCAGCAAATATACATCTGTGCCTCACATCTACCGTATTCAATCCTTCTAAATCGATTTTGTCACCTGATCATCCCTCTACGTTTTGCATTGCTCGCTGCCTGTTTTACGGTGAGTTTTGTGTCCTGTCCGCCGACAATTCACTGCAAAGTACCAATGCTTCATTGTCATCTAATCCACTGCAGTGCACCTCACCTTTTTCTCCATCGTTCCTCGCTACTGCAGTTCTTTATACCGATTTCCAGCCTTTCTCATGTTTACCAGTCTGCCTCCATATGTAATTGCCCGGGACCAGCCATCCAGTCCACCTGATCTTGAATTTCAAACTCACCGGGCGTCCATTCAAATCCGCTCTTGAGCTCATTTAAACTCCACGCAATCTCTGTGGTGTGCATACGTTTATACTATTTTCATCCCACCTTATTCCTTTTTCTGAGTCTTTTTATCCAATATTTTCATGAGAGTCTCCATATTTCCATGAATTATATCTGTCCATTCCATCACCTGTATCTACATGATCATGCACATGGCATGCTTCGGGCGCTTCCGAAATAAACCATTATTATTATTATTATTATTACTTTTGTCAAGCTGTCACCATATACGTAGTTATTAACTTCATTGGTTTCTCAGGTCCCGAGTTATTAAGCAGGGATTGATACCAATTACTTCATCCCCATCAGAGACACTGCAAGACAATATGGATTGTGCATAGGTTTATCATAAATTGTTATATACTCTTTTCCTAGTGAGACGTAAACAGTGGCGAAGATTAAAAAATGTAAAAGACCGTGTCTGCGAAAAAAGTACTTGTGGGAAAACTTGTGTTCGAATGTTCCAGTGCTGACGTTGCGTTCAGTATTTGCAGCTATGGTGAACGATCTCACAACTCGTTTTGTCGAGATACAGAAAACTGTAAACATCTAAAACCTCAGTTTGCATATTCGAACAATGCGGGTGCATCGGTGAGGCTGCAGCACTGCATAATTGGAGGGTACAACCTCACACGAACAGATATTAACGTCTGTTTTTGCAACTGTGAGATTCGCAGTTGCGGTTCGTAGTCTCCACAGGAACAAGAACTATCAATGAATGCTTGCATCATATTATGCAAACATCAACTCAGGATCCCTTGTAGCAAAAACCCCTAGAAACTGAACAGCTTTTCGCCAAGTTTCCAGCGGTTTTTACTGCTACACTGACCGTTTTTCGAGCGGCTTCTGCGTGGTTTCCGACAGGTGTCTGGAATTTTTCTTAAAGTTTTCTGAGAAGTTCGCTCCAGTGGTTTGAAATACAGGAAATACTCCGTTAACTTCTGTCACCATTCCAAAAACAAGTAATGCGATGCTCACCTCTGCCCCACAAATTATGACCTTCCAAACAATTGTTTCCGTCTGACCCATTTAGAGGGCTTGAAGTGGACCGATCTATAAAGACGCTCTTCATGGTGCTTCAATGAATTAGACCAAAATATTGAAATAAAACGCCAACAAGGCTAAGCATATTACTCCTGTCGTCGGTTTTCTTCATATCAGTTTACTCTTATTCCTATTGAAGTGGTTTGTAAGCAAACCGACCGAAATCCGGTTGGAAACCACGGCTACTAGCGGGCTTTGTGGTACAAGGGACTGTCTTCTAAAAAAGTCAAACTAAAGGGGTGTTCTTCGGCGATACTCATTTGCAAGTACAAAAGTTTGCAGATGAATTGTCGATGAGTGAGGTGCTCTGTTATCCTGTTCTGTATTTGAAGATTCTGTAACTAGAGGCAATTTTCCCGGGACTATAATCCTTTTCATCGACGAAAAATACAATATTTAGTACAGTGATGTAGGCAAAATGAGGTTACCAGCACCGATTCACCTTTTCCCGAGGTGGCGGTACAAACCGAGTGTGCTCAGTTCGGTCATGATTCGATCAGTAACGATTCCTCATCCTTCAATGAAGCTTCTGAAGTCCAGCAGTGACATTTAAAATTTTAAGCACATTCGTACTAACCTGGTTCAACAGAATTTCATTTTCCTTTGTTCCAGAATCTGGACGTAGAGAATAACGACCGTTCGTTGGAAATGGCGGTGTACGTGCAAGCACTGAATTGGGAAAAACATAAATGTGTTTCGCAAAACACGTCCATATGAACTTGTTTTCGCTGTATTATAAATGTTTTAAAACGGACCTTTTCACATGCAATTTGCGAGTTCACTCCACTAGATGATGTGTGCTGGATTATGGCTGAGGTTATTGTTACAACCGTGGCGAACTCCAGTTTAACCCTAGAATCATAGCGTATCAACTGAGAGGGATACGCATATTTAGGTGTAATAAGTCCAAACCAATACTTGAAACTAATTTGTGGCAACGGGGTCCGTTTTAATCAGATACGGCCATCGTCACCTAAGCGTCTTCTGACCGTCAACTAAGCGATCCTTTTTGTTTCAAAGGAGACCTTCCTTTAAACCTCACCAAATTCCAAAGCTAGACCATAAACACGGGGCCGGTTGTAATGGCTTGAGATCGAAGCAAGTGGCCTCTCAGGTCAAAGAATCGGGCTTTGTAACAGACAAAGGCTTCGGGCTGTCGAATCAGTTTACTACAGCAGCCAATATGGCCAAGAGAGAACTCTGTCAAGTGAGATCAACTAGGTCGTGTACAGAGCCGGAGATTTTCGTTCCGATATACCAAGCCATAGTCAGGCCGCGGATGAAGTACTGCGTGCAACCCTGGGCACCGTAATAGCGGAGCGATATGGGATGTCCGGAGAAAATGCAGGAGCTATCCACTAAAATGGTGACCGCACAAGGCGGGTTTTGATACACAGAGCGTCTTAACCCCATGGATTATTCTCGCTGAAAAGGTGGCGCCTTAACGGGGATAAGATGGAAACCTTCAAGGCAATGAGGGGAACGTAGTGACCCCGATCGTTTTGAAAAAGCGACCGTTTTCTGGACAGCATTCTGGACCTATTTTCTCTACGATCTTTTCTGACGTTTGACATCGATTTCATAGTGTTGTCCGAATGCGTACTTTTTACTGAACTAACTTTTCCGAGGTTTCCGTCGACTTCGTTTCGAGATACTCTCACTATCGGTTCTTCGCCGATTGTACTCGATCCCAGTTTGCTTTCTGCACAGCCGTTGCGTTTCGTTTTCTGTTCAGTGTATCTCTAGTACCGGTACTGTTTCGGTGCCACGGTATATAGAATACACCTCGCATCTGTAAACCGATTTGCTTCTTCTCTATTCGTCCGATAGAGGGAATAACGTTGGTTTTCCGCTACCAGACCACATAGAAGACACGATAACAAGCCCCCCTCGAAAGTCTCCTTTAGGACTGCCAGGTGTAAATCGAGAAGATCTTTTTTCTCCGATCCCAGATAGAAGCACAAGGAGGCATAGCCTTATAATACAAAGGAAACGCTCAGGGCTTCAAATTAGGGCGAATTAGTTCTCCAATAGAGTGGCGCGCTATCAGGGTAAGCTCCCCAAGGAGATCATAAATACCACAACATTGAAGGTTTTAGGGAAAGCAGTAGACCATTGTTGGGTGGCAGTATACCCTGAAACATGCTAGGCAGTTTTTAGGGTCAAACCTAATTTACTCATTGTTTCCACCTTTCTCTGCCAGGGCTGAAACTGCACAAAGTTTTTGTCTCACAGAAGAAGGGAATCACGCAGTGTTGGAGGCTGCGAAAGTGTACCGACAAAACAACTTTCTGGACACGCGACTGACTCTAGCCATACATAGTCCTGCGCAAACTGAGCTGAACTGAACTGAACTGATCTGATCTGACCTGATCTGACAACATCTGCATTACACTAGCGGAGCCGTTGTCGCCCTTGATGGGTGTAGACTCTTTCAAGCTTTTAGAACTCGCAGCTCTTCCCCCTCTATTTAGGCCAATCTTCATCTGTAGGGATATGACAGTCAGTAATGTCATCTTCTCCCACCAATGATATAACCACTTCCTCATACGGGGCCACTTTTCCCATGATGCAGTGTGACTCCCCCCTGTGGCCAATGTCTCACTCCTCAATTCGAAAGGGGCAATCCTCCAAAAGGCGCCGCCAAAGGATGCACTAAGATGCGCTGTCCAAAGTCAGGCTGCAGAGATAGTTGAACTAAAGGCCACTGCCCGCACCCTTAGGGATGAGTTGACCAGCCTGAAAAGTTTGGCTATGAAATTCCTCCCGTTGTCCCAGGCAGCCGATCAGATGTGTAGAGTATCTGAACAGCAAATTCCTGATGTCACCAAGATTTTGCAAGACACAGAGAAAAGCTCCAAGCGGGCCATCCTTTGGGGTCGCTTTCCCAACTCGGATCACCCTCACGACACCTGTACTCAAGTGTTTAACCGCCTTAAGCTCCCTCTCAGTTTAAAGGTCGGTCCGCTTGGCTGGTAACCAAAGGCCCCCACCGGGTACACGGCATTCTAAATGAAATAATCTTCACAGAGGCGGCCAAACGAATCGTTTCCTCAGCCGCAAGGCTCAAGGAGGAAATTTAAGGGCTCAAGGGACTACCCGTTGGCAAGCCACTCCACCTAAGGCTCCGCAGTGAGAGGGCTAAGCCAGCGACCCCACAAGAAACCGATCCCAAGCTCAGAGTGCTGCCCGTCGTGCAGATAACGTCTTGAGGATCCAGCTCCATGCTCACCATCCACTGCCTCCCTACTCCATCTCCCGTTGCGGAAAGTATCCTCATTAGTAGACCTGATGCTTCTAAACATCTGAAGCCTACAAAAAGTCTCCCGGGCCCCGCCGTTGCTAATAAGACAGCATTACCGGACGGGACGCACCCATCCCTGAGCCCAGACGCAAACAGGAACCCGTTCCTGCTGGAAGCTACAGTGAGGAGGTCAACGCAAAAGAGAAGATATCTATACCGACACCCCCATCTTTTCACGTATTGATTCTTTGTGGGTTGTGTTTACCCTCTCTGGGACAGATACCCTACTGTTTGGTGTAGTCTATCACCCTCCCACATGCAATTCAACCGATAGCCTAGATCTCATAGACTTATTATGCTCTCTGAAAAGCTACACAGACTTCATCCATCTGTTAGTCACTGGTGACTTCAACTCGCTCAATATCGACTGGCAAATAGCTGACATCCCTGATCGCACCTTTGGTGAACCCCTCCTAGATCTCGTAGTCAAGATCTCATGAGTGCAAAAAGTAAAAGATCCGGCCAGATATCGCACAGGATATGACTCCTCCCTAATAGACCTGGTCATAACCAATGAATTGTTCCAAATAAAGGTGGTGCACCACTTGCAACCCCTCGGCAAAAGTTATCACATTCTCGTCGGGTTCGATTACATTGTGAGGTGGCCCCCTTTCCCACATAAATAAAAAAAACCTTGAGATCCTTCAAAAGGACCAATTTTGACCAAGTCTGTGCATTTGTTCTCTCCCAGCTGAATTCAGTTAACCTAGGTAAATCTGCTGATGAAATGGCAGAGAACCCCAGAGAGTTGATCTTCTCAGCCAAAACGCTATTTGTCCCCAGAATTTGCCTTCCACGGGTCGGTAGGCGTCCCTTCCCTCGCCCCGTCAGGGGCATTATGGGAGAACGCGCACGCCCCTTTGTTAGATATAAAACCACAGGCCTTGCCCGCGACGCAGAAAAATTCAGGGGTCTTCGCAACAAATGCAAATACAAGATTAGATCCACTCAAAATTCAGTCTAACGATCTGTACTTGCCCGAGCTTGGAACAATAAAGCATTTTGCTTTCAATACATGCGTCTTCTAAGGGATATAGCCCCAAGGTCACTTGTTGTCAAAGGTCAGGCAGGATCTCCAATCACTTCCCCCTGTCAAGTAGCCGAGGCCTTCAGCCCGTACTTTCGTACAGCTCTTAGCTCCCCACCCATATCATCCCACCGTACCATGCGCCCGACATATCTGGTCGCTACACTTAACCAAGTCACTATTCCCGTTGGTACAGTCGCACAAGGTTTCCGATGGCTCAACCAATACTGCTCCATGGGTCCCGACTTAATCCACCCCCGCACTCTCAAGGAAACCGCGGACACCTCAGCTGTTCCTTGTGCCTCTCTTTTCAGCCATGTGTTGAAGGCGGAGTCTTCCCTAGTAGCTGGGAAAAAGCAGTCATCGCACCCATCTATGCTTCCATTTGCAGGCCCATGAGTCTAACCAGCATCACCAGCATAATTTTCAAGCGAATTCTTAAGAATGCCGTTCTTTCCCATCTACATAGAAATAGAATCCTCTCCCCGTCCCAAAGCGGGTTCTTCCTGGCAGATCAAGCATCACCAATATGCTCACTGTCGTGGATAGTCTGACGACAGCCCAAGATGATGGCCGGCCCTCACACGTCGTATTCGTCGATTTTGCTAAGGCCTTCGACAAGGTCCTCCATGCCCCTCTTCTTTATAATTTGCAAACATGCGGGATTACTGGCCCCATGTGGGCCACCTTACTCAGCTTCCTTACCGACTATACCTTTGTGGTTGAGGTGGGGAACGTTTTGTCTCGACCCTCCCCAGTAACAACTGGGGTCCTCCAAGGGTCGATCTTAGGTCCTCTTCTTTTCTTGGTCTACGTGAATGATTTTCCTACCACCCTTCCTGTGAACACTGCCATGTACGCAGACGATGTAACCCTCTAGAGTTCAGGCTTTGAAAACCTGCTAGTTGCAGTTGATGAAAAAACACTGGTCCGAGGATTGGGACCTCCCAGGTAATGATGACAAGTGCTTGAGCATGTCTTTCGGCAGAGTGACTGGTCACACGTTTTCCAATAACGAAGCAACCACACTGCCTAGGGTTGAGCGACACAAGGTGCTCGGTTTCTGTTTAGATTGTAACCTGTCCTTCTCTCTTCATCACCAACTTGCAAGCAAGTCTGCCTTCGAGTCCCAAATATGATTCGAAGGTCTTTCCGCGAATCTCTGGGGATGATTCCCTCATAAATGTCGGCACGCATATCAGATCTCTGCTGGAGTGCGGTAGTCAGAGAGTGCTTTCTGGTCTTGTCCGAGACGGCAAGATCCTAGAAAGAGTTCAGAGGGCCTCGACGAAAGCAGTGTGCGGTCCGCCCCGTCTACCTCATCCCGTCCGCCCCTTGCTCCTCAATCTCTATCCCCCTGACTTAAGACGCGTAAGAGGTGATCTGCTTCTGATGTTTCGCCTTTTTGAATTAGGTCAAAGCGACTGCTTTTTCTCCGTCTGTCCGGCCTCTCTTCTCTGATCACAGCAGAAGGGTTTTCAAACCGAGACCATGCACTTCATTACGAGTTAACGTTTTTAGCTATAGGTTTGTTACTCTATGGAAGGCACTTCCGGAAGATACTGTCCCCTCGTAGAACAAAACTATCTTTAAGAAAAGTTGGACCTCTACACGGGTTTCTCCAGGTAATTTCTGGTCCACAAAAAAGTGAATTGGATGTCTTTTATTGCATTTCCATTCCGTTATATGTTCATGAAAGTCGCACTCCCATTCCGCCTAAGGCATTGTCCACAGTGAGACACTGCGTGATGAGTATTTCGTTTCTGTTTTCGCCTTGCCCCCCCCCCCCCCGCCTCGTTTTACTCTCATTTCAGCTCGGTTAATCCGGCAAAAGATCCAGGATTTCCTCAATAACTGGGACATTTGGACTCAAAGCCCCGAGCCTGTGTAGTACTTCAAGACTGAACACCAAATGAGTTGCCGCGTGGTTTGAATTTTCGAATTGCTCTCAGCGTTAAGCATTTTTGCATTGTTTGGTGGAATAGCACACGTTATTTCGCCAAACTAACGTATCGTAATTAGTATTTCGGTACGCGTACTTTTTGAAGAGTTCACTCTCTTCAGAGGAGTTTATTCCCTTCAAAAAGTGAGTATACATTTTGGTGTCCTTTTTGGTGTTTTTTGTTGGTGTCAGTGCAACTGATACCGGATAACATCTTTTTGTGGCGCTTTTTCTAGTGTACCGTTTTTGTGGAACTTTTTAGTGTGCGGGTTTGCTGCACTTGCCTTAGTGTACCGTTTGTGTCTGTTCATAAGGTGTGTTATTGTCCCACTGGTGTTCGAGACGAAATAATTGGGACAGAGGTTGATCCCATTGGTCAGGCAGTAAGCTGTGGGAACAATCAATGCACGGACATGGTGCAAGATGAGGGAATTCAATGCGACCAGTGTTGCATTTGGTTTTATCAAAAGTGCTCCAAGCTGGAAGAGAAAGACTTCGAGCTGCACATCAAGTACCCATCGCTCAAGTGGATATGCGCCCATTGCTTTGCGTTTGCAAGGGAGTGCTCGCGTATAATTCGAGGCGAACTAGGGAAAGGGGACACGAACATGAAGCTGGAACCAAGACTAGAGAGAGCCAGTTCAATCCATAGCCTAGAGGGAAAGGAAAACCGGGTGCCAGAGCACAAATTAAAAAAAGGCAACTCAAGCCAAAGGGCAAAGAAAGCAAAGAGGCAGCAGGATTCACCAATGTGGGGAAAAGCCTCCTGACGGAAGTGGAATCCCTCAAGGAGCAGGTCAAACGCCTAGATGCTGAGGTGTAACGCACGAAGCGTGACACTGAGGTCATGGAAGAGAGGAGTAGAAGGCTGCTACTTCATAACCTTAGGGAGAACATCGTTAAAGACTGTAGAATCAGGAAGGAGGAAAACCGCCGGCATATGGCTGAGGTTCTTAGGATGGCTGGCCTACCTCCCACGACACCAATAGTCAAGTGCCATCGAATAGGACTATGGCGTGGAGCACAACCAGCGCCGCCACGACCCCCGGTAGTTGTATTCCACAGTGTCTACTGGAAGGATATGCTGCTGTCCAGGGTGAGAGGAGTTGAGGGCAACACGCAGGGAATGGTTAGGGTTACACCTGACAGCCCAGCATTTGTCAAACCGGCTAATGCCATAGTCTCGCTGAGAACGGGCACACCTGATCTTAAGAGGCCGAATCTACATATCGCGAAACTGGAGATGATTCCTCTTGGGAAGTCAACACCTAAGGCCCAAGGAGTAATCCAGGTACCAAAGGTGGCTTCAGGCTCCGGTATACAAAAAGCCAAAGATCAGGAAGTTCGAAAGACCAAAAATAAGGGGACTCACAGGGCATTCAGTCCGGTTGGCGTTGAGAACGTGCAACCAGCCAGCCCGATTCTAAAGGAAACTCCCAAAAAGTCCTCTCTGGTGCAACCAGCGAAGTTGGAGGTATCAGAGGGAAAAGCCGAGGAAACCAGTTGGGCTGAGGTGGTCGCAAGACCATCCGGCCCATCGGTACGGCCACTCAAAAGGGGGTAACGTCCTTTGTGTATGTCCAGCCTGACACCGGGTCGACGGGTGGAAAAGAAAAAGCCACGAAACTCAGAGTGTCACTTGATATCCAAGATGCTGCACCGCCGACACCTTTGGAGGCAAAAAACGGGGCATCACCTCGGAGATTGCGCCCGAGGATACCCTAGCCCTATAATTGGCAATGAAGTCAGTAACGAGGACCAGGGAACCGTCAATATGGTACACCAACACCTGCAGTCTCCCGGGAAAAAGAGGGGAGTTGACGGCTAGGATAGCAGAGTCTGATGTCGTTGAGTTGACGAAAACTTGGATAAAGCCATATACTGACAAGCGCTTCCAGGGATACGCTGCCTACAGACAGGATAGAACAGATGGAAGGCAGGGGGCGTTGTGGCACTTCTAATACGGACCGACATAGGCCATTGAGAGGCTCCGTTTAACTTAGTCTCCGGTAGTGTACAGGCCAGATCCTGCTTTATAAGGATCGAGGGGCGTACAGTATGCATTATCTGTATCTACAGGGCACCGCCAGCCACAGATGAGGAAGACGTTGAGCTCTTTCAAATGCTGGATGCGGTGCTGGCACAGACAAAGGAGTTCATCTTATTAGGGGATCTCAACCTACCCGAAATTAACTGGGAAAGCGGGATTGCACCAAGGGAATCAACGGGCGACAAGTTTCTGCAGTGGGTCCAGTTACACGCACTTACGCAGCATGTGACACAGGCCACTAGACACAGAGGTGGACAGCACCCGTCTCTCCTTGACTTAATCATAACGCGGCACCATCAGGACGTTAAGGAGACTAAGTGGGAAGAGCCACTTGGAAAAAGTGATCATGTAGTCCTAAGGGTCACACTAAGACTAAGCAAGGCGCCGAAGGAAATCGTGTTACGTCGGCGCTATGGGAGAATCAACATAGGTGAACTAAAGAGGGCGGCGGAGGAAACTCAGTGGATACCGAGACACACAAAGGCCTCCGTAGAGGAACGTTGGGAGACCATCAAGATGGGGCTACTCGAACTTACAGATGAGTTCGCACCCCTGACGGTGGCAAGCAGTAGAAATCTACCACCATGGTGGAAGTCAAAAGTCCGCAAGGCCATAGTTATTCGTAGGCAACGATGGGCGGCGTACAAGCTGTACAGAACTCGGGTGGCATGGAATAGCTATAAGATGGCTAGGAACAGGGCTCAAGAGATCCAAAGAGTGGAGAAATATGCTTTCGAGCGTCGGTTAGCTGCGTCGGTCCGCACCATCCCAAAGCGATTCTACGCCTACGTGCAATCTCACAAACGTATGAGAGAGAGCGTAGCAACTTTGGAAGAAGCACAAGGACGACTAGCTCTAAACGACGAAGACAAGGCTGACATGCTCTTGGAATTCTTCAAGAGCATATATCGACCAGAAAATAGTTTGGAGGAAAGAATGGAGGGCCCACAGGCGCGTCCAATACCCGAACTTACTGTAGGAGAAGAAGAAGTGTACGCGGAGTTGCAAACGTTGAATAGAAATAAAGCAGCAGGTCCAGACGGGATTCATCCAGCAATCGTTCAGCCCCTGGCCGAGGTCCTGAAGGCTCCGGTGACGAAGCTGTATGAAACGTCACTTAGAGAGGGAATTGTGCCGGGAGACTGGAGGAGAGCAACAGTGGTAGGCATTTACAAGAGTGGACCCCGGCAAAAGTCCGAAAATTACCGGCCGGTTAGCTTGACTTCAGTGCTGTGTAAGTGCCTGGAGCGAATAGTCAGGAAGCAGATCTCTAGGCACTTGGTTCAACACAACCTCATATCAAACGCTCAGCATGGGTTTGTTACAGGGCGATCCTGTCTGACGAATCTCCTGCTGTTCCTCGATGAGGTAACCAAGCGTCTGGACGAAGGGCAATAGATTGCGGTCTGTTACTTGGACTTCAGCAAGGCATTTGATTCCGTGAACCACAGATTTCTGAACGTCAAACTGCAGTCCATGGGAATTGTTGGAAAGGCAAGACAATGGATAAGTAGTTTCCTAGCAGGGCGAACCTTCAGTCTTAAGGTGGGGAGTCATGTTTCAAAACCGGAAGGTGTAACAAGTGGGGTGCCACAGGGCTCGGTGCTCGGCCCTCTGCTCTTCCTCATCTTCATCAACGACCTAGCACGTGGGCTTACAAACCCCACCTTTATGTTTGCCGATGACGTCAAGCTAGCTGGAGTAGATATAGAACTTGACGTGTTAACAGTACAAAACTGGGCACGCAAATGGGACCTTCCACTAAACCACACCAAGTGTCAATGCTTGACCACAAATACAGGGGCTAGTGAGAATGGTGTGGGTTCGTTGCAAGTGGTCTCGCAGGTCAAAGACTTGGGCGTTAAAATGGACAATAGCTTTAAGCCGTCAAAGCAGCGCACCTCAACAGCCAATACGGCCAGGAGAGAACTCTTTCGAGTTAGATCCAATATGTCGTGTGGAGATCCGGAGATTTTCGTTCCGATATATCAGGCCATAGTTAGGCCGCATATGGAGTACTGCGTGTAGGCCTGGGCACCGTACTACCAGAAAGATATCGACTGTCTGGAGAAAGTGCAAGGGCTAGCCACTAGAATGGTGGCTGGGCAAAGGGAGTTTAACTACACAGAGCGTCTCCGTGCCCTAGACCTATTCTCGATGAAAAGACGGCGCATTCGCGGGGATTTGATAGAAACCTTCAAGGTAATGAAAGGACTCAGGAATAAGTCGGGAAGACCTTTTCTCTCTGATCCCCGAGAGAGGTACAAGGGGGCATAGCCTTAGATTACAAAAGAAACATTCGAGGCTCCAAATTAGGGCGAAGTACTTCTCAAATAGGGTGGTACCCTATTGGAATAAGCTCCCGGAGGAGGTCATAAATACCACAACCGTGAAGGCTTTTAAGAAAGCAGTAGATCTATGTCGGGTGGCAGTATACCCCGAGTTATGTTAAGCAGCTTTTAGGGTCAGATGCAACTTACTTGTTGTTTCCACCTTAATCTGCCAGGGCTGATAGTGCACAAAATGTCTGCCTTTCAGAAAAAAAATCACGCAGTGTTGGGAGCTACGGAAACGCGCCGACAACGCAACTATCTGGACACACGATTGGCTCTAGCCACACGAAGTCCTGTGCCAACTGAACTGAACTGAACTGAACTGATCTGGCCTGGTCTTAATTGCGTTACACCGGGAGATTTGGTGTTGTGGTTCGTGCTCGTGGTTATTTCCGTAGTTTGAATTGTTTACTACGAAAATTTCAGTTCGGTTTGTTTTTACGGTAAATTTTCATGTGCGGATTTTAAGTAAATGCCCGGCTTCTAGGCTACTGTACAGAACCCTTCTGCGCTGTCCAGTGGTCTATCCTCCAGCTCACCGGCAATACCCGATGCGAGGTACTGCCAGGATTTCTATTTTAACCCTTCCCTCTTTCCCATAGCCCCATAATCCGGTGAACTATCTTCCAGCTCACCGGTGAAATTCACATGAAAAGATGATCAAAAGATCCAGGATCATTTTCGGCTCCAGCGTCATACGCATCTACTACTTCACGTGTGAAGTCTGTACCTCAAGTTGGGGATCTCCCACTAAACAGCTCAAAATGCTAACTACTGAAAGCTCCCCCCATCCCGCTTTAAATTGACATCCCCAGGGTTCACTAGTGATAAGGCCAATCAAAGATAGTGCGAGATCCCTTGTGGCACATATTTAGGAGCAAATACCACCCATGATTCTACACCATCTGCCCAGTGCCTGAAGGTAACTGGAGCCGCTCACAGAAAACTCCCAACTCAGATGGCTCTGGCATCTACCAAACCGTAAATCTTTTCGCCATTATACCGGGCGGTGGTTCGACCCCACATGGAGCAGTGTTTATTATTCTCCTCAGTTAAATCGGGACCTTCTCCCGTATAGGGTCTATAGCCCCTGGTCCTCGGTTCGTGACACGTTAGCGAATATACTCGGCAGCGCGCAAAAGAGCGGAACTCAAAACGCTGGTGCGGTACAACGTGTATATTGGAGAAGCGCAACGGCATGCAAACGGTGTACACAGGCGGAGCAAGTGGCGCCACCAAATTCGGTACTTGTTCAAATAAACAAATTTGTTAGTCTTTGTCATCTTGTGTTGTATCGATAGCACTACAAATGTGTCCAAACTTGGTCACCATACCTGCAGAAGGACCTGAACTTTATAGAACGAGTGCAACGTATGGTAGAGGGCCAAAAACACTCTGTTATTCAACCTTTGTCTTCTGTCCCTAACCATCCCTCTTTGCCCCATCTATCCACCCATAATGCTCCCATAGATAACACGGTCGATACTCGCAACGATTCACTGTCAAATAGTATCGGGAATAATCCTCTGACTGGTAACTCACATTTTCTCAAGCCCCGTCAGCCTCTGAATCTCGGCTCCTTCAACGTGCGTACACTCATGCAGGCCGGTCAGCAGGCGTTCCTAGCCCTCACAATGAACTCTCTAAAGATTGATGTTTGCTGCTTAAGCGAAACACGTATCCAGGATTCGAGCAGTGTAATTCAGCTAACTGCTCCAGGTATCTCATCGAGGTATATTCTGCGCACCTCAGGAGACGAAGCAGCTAGAGCTGTGGGTCAACGTGGTGTAGGAATAGTCTTGACTGACAAGGCTAAGGCTGTCCTCTTAGACTGGATCCCTGTTAACAGTCGTTTATGTGCTGTGAGACTCCAAGGGTCAGTCGGCGTTCGAAAGGATAGTTGTGTTAAACGCAATTTGTTCGTGATCTCGGCGTACGCCCCAACGGACTGCAGCTCAGACTTGCAGAAAGATGAGTTCTATGATGCACTCGCCACTCTCGTTCGCAGCAGTAAAGGTTCCGACATTGTAGTGCTAGCTGGTAACTTCAATGCACAAGTTGGCAAACTCAGTGTGTCAGAAGCTTGTTTAGGTGGGCGTTGTGCTTTACCCGCTGAGCGCACAGATAACGGGGATAGGCTTCTCCAATTTTGTGCAGACAATCGATTGTTCTTGTCTAGCACAAATTTTCGACACAGCTCGCGTCGCACAGCGACATGGCGCTCTAACTCTACAGGTACTTTGAGTCGGATTGATCATGTATCGTAAGCTATCGATGGCGCAGTTCTGTTCAGAACTGTAGATCTTACTGGTCCACGTACGTAGAGTCGGACCATGCCTTAGTTTTAATGCGATTATCTCTCCAGCTCCATGGCCATCGTCGCAAACCGCAAACCGGATTAGCCGTGCAACGTTTGTGTGATCCAGACGTTTGCACCCGTTATGAGCAGAAGTTAGCACATGAGCTAGGATCCACGGAGAACAGTAATGTAGACGAGCATTGGTCTCATATCAAACAGGCGATGCACGTGGCAGCAGGTTTTTCCTCTGGTCCTAGATCCGTTGTCCATCAAAGACACTGGATCTTGCAAGAGTCGCTGAGTATAATGGAGCAAAAGCGTCAGCTTTCGAACCGTAAGGAGATGAATAAGATGCGGAGAAAGCTGCAAAGACAAGTTACGCAAAGCCTTAAGAAGGATCGCGAAAATTGGTGGGTCAATGTAGCCGAAGAAATGGAAGTGGCAGCTGCTTCAGGTAACAGTCAAAGACTGTTCAAACTTATTCGTGACACCGGTGGACGGCGAACTCAGGTCAGTGAAACGATTTGCAATAGAAATGGAGAACCCATCCATAACAAACAGCAAAGGCTTGACCGATAGGCCGAGTACTTCAAGGAACAGTTTAGCTGGCCGCACGCTAGTGTAGTTACTCCCGTGTCAACAACTGTGACTCCTTGGGTGGTATCACTTTAGCCCCCATCAGAAGTAGAAGTAGAGTCATGTATTCGATTACTAAGGCGGGGGAAAGCGACAGGTCCCGACGAACTTCCCCCAGTTCTTTTCAAACTGGGTGGTGAGGCGTTGATAAAATCACTAACCGCCTTGCTCCGTGACATTTGGAAGGAGGAGCGTATTCCGTTAATATGGAGCGAGTCATTGATTGTTCCCATCTTCAAGAAGGGAATACGCAATGACTGCAGTAATCATCGTGGGATTAGCTTAATCCCGATAGTCACCAAAGTATTAGCTTCGATTTTGCTGCATCGTCTTACACCGGCTCGCGAGAGGAATGTCCGCGAACAGCAGGCTGGATTCCGCCCAGGTCGAGGATGCATCGACCAGATTTTTACTCTTCGCCGACTACTTGAAACGCGTCACACGCACCGTCGACCAACAATAATGCTTTTCTTAGACCTGAAAGGCGCCTTCGATTCAGTTGATCGAACATCGCTTTTCAGTGCTCTTCATCGAAAAGGTATGCCCCAGAAGTTCGTGAACCTAATGAGATCATTGTATTCTCATACTTCTGGCCGCGTAAGGGTTTACGGTGAACTATCCGGTCGGTTCGAAACGACCAGTGGTGTTCGGCAGGGATGCCCTTTGTCTCCATTCCTTTTTAACTTCGTCATGGACGAAATAATGGAGAGTGCTTTGCAAAATCTTCAGGATGTAGGGGTCGAACTAGGAGATAGTGAAAAGCTATGTGACTTAGATTACGCAGACGACGTTGTCTGCTTGTTCGAATCCACGGAACATGCTCAGCGTGCACTGGATAATCTCGCAAGAGCTGTAGCTCCATTCGGCATGCGCTTTGCACCTTCAAAGTGCAAGGTGATGTTACAAGACTGGACGTCAACGATTCCGAGGTTGATGCTCGATGGGGAGGTGCTGTCAGTTGTCGATCACTTCACCTACCTCGGCAACAGCGTGACGACGGATGGGAGCATAGTAGTAGAGGTGAGTACGCGGATATCCAAGGCTCGAGCGGCGTACGCTGGACTGAAGCACTTGTGGCGTCGATCTGATATTTCACTGAAGTTGGAAGGTCGTGTATACTGTGCCACTGTGCGTTCAGTTTTGTTGTATAGTTGCGAAACTTGGAGTCTGCGTGCTGAAGATACTCGTCGTCTTGAGGTTTTCGACCATCGATGTTTACGTAGTATCGCTAGGATTGGGTGGAATAGCCGAGTAAGCAACGATGAGGTAAGAAAGTGAGTATTGGGTACTAATTCAGAAAACGTTTTGTCACAGCGTATCCAAATTAGTAGACTTCGTTGGTTGGGACACGTGTTACGTATGGCAAACACACGTCTACCGTACCGTGTCCTATTCTCCGTTCCTCCTAGGGAGTGGAAGGGACCACGTGGAGGTCAACAGATGACGTGGCAGCGAGGAATGAGAAAATGTACAGTGAACTTAGGAAAAGTGGGTGCTTCACGTCTTCGTGGTTGGGGTCCAAAAGATCCGTCTACCAGTTGGCTGGAGACACTGAAGGATATGGCTGCGAACCGTGAACAGTGGAGATCGTGTTGTCACTTTCTATCGAATCAAAATGTTTGATCGGTGTACGTTTGTACAGTTAGACTGTGTATTCCGTGTGTTGGCTACTAGGGCATTCTTTTCTTTTCCCACCCATGTAGGTCCACTCCCTGTCCATCTTGTATATTCATACTTTCTAATTCAACGTGCAACATGGTGAGAAAGGCAGTGGTCAGTGGGGCTTGCCCTACTGTTTAGCGCTGTACGATGATGATGATAATGAAAAAACACCAGACATATGGAAAAAGACTGGCCTATCTCAGCCTGTTCTCCATGAAAAGGAGAAGGCTGAGAGGCGACCTCATTGAAACTAGGTAAATGAGGGGCATCAATGCGGCCAGTCCCCGCGCAGTTTTTCCACCCTGCGCCCATGGATGGCCTGAGAAATCATAAAATTAAACTAAAGAACGAAACGTCCCGACTGAACGTAAGATCAGTTTCTTCACAAATCGGGTAGTAAACTCCTGGAATAAGCTGTGGCCGATAGTCATTTCTTGTAATACCATTCCCGAATTTAAGTGCAGGCTGGATCAAGCGTGGCCAGAACTGTTCCCAGAGTGTCAATAAAACAGGCACTTAGGCTGTGTAATGATGGTTTAGTGCGGACGATATTGAGTTCTAGCTCCTGCCATCCTTCTTGGGCAAAAATATTTGAAAATTCCCTTCTCGTTAGGCCCTTCACATACCAATTGATCTCTGCGCATTTAAACCTCCATTTCAATACTTTTGACGACACCACTATGAATTCACACTGCCTATAGATGACGTTCGAGAGTGGCTGGTGAACGCGTCTTCTATAGGGTCTAGCAGCGAATTACCAACGATATCCCCTCTATCGGAAGATTAGAGAAGACGCAAATCGGTTTACAGATGCGAAGTGTATTCTATATACCGTGGCACCGAAACAGTACCGATACGAGAGATACACCGAACGAAAAACGAAACGCAACGGCTGTGCAGAAAGCGAACTGGGATCGAGTACAATCGGTGAACGACCGAAAGCGAAAGTGATTCAAAACAAGGTCGACGGAAACCTCGGAAAAGTCAGTCCAGTAAAACGTACACAACCGGACAAACTCTATGAGGTCGATGTCAAACGTCGGAAAAGATCGTAGAGAAAATAGATCCAAAATGGTGTCCAGAAAACAGTCATTTTCTCAGAACGATCGAGGTCAATACATGCCTATAGCCGCACACAGAACCATGCGTTTTACAGCACGTGAGGCGTAATCCTACAGGAAGAAACCAGTGCCACATTTCCATAATAAGGCGAACAGATACTGCCCTTATTGCCTAAAAATCACAGAAATGGAGTAATGACCATTGGCCTGGCATGAAGTTCCAAAAAAAGAAAGGCCGATGTGTAGTACGCTCCGGTTGGCCCCTACATATATGCGATATAAATGCTTCACAGAATATAGGTGTCCTTAAGCCCCGACCGCGGAAGCCGACTAAAAGTGAGGTACGATACTAAACTGCCGTAAAGTATGTGGTTTAAACGGGTCTCGGAGGACATTGAGCGAACCAAGAGCCTGAACTACGAAGGCAAAAAAGTAAAAGAAAAATAGTTACACCAGCTCCCGGGCAAAAGCGTTCGGAGAACATGCCTTCCTGTCATCATACAGCACATCACCACCTAAAACTCACAGGCACCTAATGTACCACGGGTTCTCAACCTGGTTGGATTCACGCTGAACATGTAACAACGGTTGGTTTTTATGTCTCGCGTTGCAGACGGTGCCAAAGCACGGTGAAATGTCTTTCCAGCTAACTTTTTCATTCAGCCAAACAGTCCAGTTTTATTGTAGTTTTCACTACTATTTTACCTTCCACTCAGCTACTGATTGATTTTTGTGCTTTCTTCCTCTTTTTTTCTATTTTAAACTTGTTTTCTCTCTCAATTTCACCACCTCAGTGATCTTTCCAGTAAAAGCACCAGGGAACTAGAAAATCTCAAGTATCGATAACGCGATCACTATCGCAACAGTCTTGAAAGGGAACAAATGAGAAGTACCAACAAGTAGACGCTCAACAAACCATCGGTCTCGATGTCTGTCATCACACCGTGATAGTAAAACACCCGAAGACAACCATTCGTTATTTATATATATGTAGTGAGGCGTATGCTATTTTTATTTATTTTTTCCGTTGAAGATACGAACAGTTTTTCCAGCAACGCAAGCTGAAATCAAACTACACAAAACTCGAAGTGGCAGCTCCCGGGGGAGTTTCCCTAACCCTACCAGTCAGGCTTGAGCTTACTCTCATAGAACCCTGTCCTGTCCTGATTGTTGCGGTGGGTGAATTCACCTCTTAGGATTCTTCTCAGTTAAGTCAGGACCTGCTGCCGTATAGAGTCTATAGCCCCTGGTCCTCGGTTCGTGACACGTTAGCGAATATACTCGGCAGCGCGCAAAAGAGCGGAACTCAAAACGCTGGTGCGGGACAACGTGTATATTGGAGAAGCGCAACGGCATGCAGACGGTGTACACAGGCGGAGCAAGTGGCGCCACCAAATTCGGTACTTGTTCAAATAAACAAATTTGTTAGTCTTTGTCATCTTGTGTTGTATCGGTAGCACTACAACCTGAATTTTGCCTATATTAATATCATTTGTACATCATGTAATTATGGTTTTATTGTAGATTATATTTAGTATTACATTTTATCACCAAATAATGAAGTAGTTCACGTTTAAGAGGCCTGATCTCAAATCCCAAGCAGCACATCGTTCACAGCTGCTGTGGGTAAGTGTGGGAAAGCGTTTTGCACATACGAGGTATTGGCATAACGGCATCGTCCACGGAGAGCATTCTTTCTTGTTGAGGACAGACTGTACTTACGTCGTGTAAACGTTTGTACAGCTGTTCGGCTGGTCTTGCAGGCCCCTTAATCAAATGTTTCAGTTTGCCCGAGTAAGATTCATATGAGAAGCCTGAGAATTTGTCCAACATTCTGTTCTCACATTCCCCCGCTAGCTGGGTCAAACAGTGTGCATTGTGAACAACGTACTCGGTCCATGTAGTGTCGCCATTTGTTGTACTGAAACACGCAACAAGCCATGAGCAAAATCCAACATGCGGTTATATAAAGTGGGGTGCAAAATAATATGTACGGAAGTGAATGCAAGTAAAAAACGATCATATGAATCAGGGGTTGGTAGATTACGTAAACATGCAGGACGGAGGTAAAAGAGAACCTGACGAAATTCAGTTGCTTTCTGGCGTTCAGTATCACCTGCATGACGACACATCACACGAAAAAAGCGTTAGTAAAATTTGATCGTCCAGTTCTTCCGCGCTACTTACACGGTAACGTGATGAACGGCTATCCTTCAGCCAGGCGGTAAGCAGTCGTTGGATAACGCCGAAATAAATGCGTGTAATCCACCGGGAATGTCTGAACCATATCGATGGTTACGGATAGAAATGGACTGTCGCCGATGTGGTAACGACGGTACTTTCGAGCGCGAAAGTTTTCATTCGTATCTGCTTTGGCTTCAATGACAGAAAACGTCATCCTTCCACCGTTATACACTCGCCGTTAGTTGCATTTATCACGGTCGAAATAAACAGCAGGGCTTTTGACTTGACGAACAGGTGTATCACAGGTAATGGCCGACAAGCGACATCTTATGGCGGTGTCACGACAACTGAAGCCATTTTGTAGTGTTGTTCAATTCCTTCACTGTGTGATACATGTTTTCATACAGGTTGTGTCGTTTTTTCCTGCCGCAATAAAACCGAACAGTCACGATGGGCAGACTTGTTGGTTGCACTACCCGTTCCAAAATCAGCCATAGCTGGATAGATGACCGATACAAGTACCTCAGTATGGTCGGGGGTTGGTGTCCGAGGCTCCAAGATGGCTACCCGTCCTGAACGCCTCTCCCAAATGAACGTGTCTGCTACAGGCTCTATTAAGGAGGTCCTGCTCACTGCCTTCTCGTGATGGAGGCATTCCCACTAAAGAGGACCAAAGCGAATGCCCGACGCTTTCCACCGAGTTGGCTGACTGATATTCAGTCCAAGGGAGATGACTAAACCCTGAGTCCAAACCAACCATAGGTGGCGTATGAAGTGTACAACGGGATGTTCACCGGCATCTGTGTCAGAGAGGTGCACTGGGCATCCAGGATGTCTAGCCTCATCCGATGGGCGTATAAACTGAGCAATCAGTTTCCGGCTTCCAGAGGTTCCCGGAAAGAGGCGAATGAACCACGTAGTCGGTCACTGGCTCATCTGGGCCAACACTGCTGCCTTGCAGGACGCGCTTGGTTGCGCATCCTCGAATAAAAATGCCTACTCTGGACCGGGTGACCGAGTATCACATAGCCCACAACGCCAACAATAATTCAACCGATGAATATCTTAGTACACACTCGTTACGCTTGTCAGACACATGCTCGCCCTGGTGCTTTCACACCATGCACATACGTTAATTTCTCTAATTCCACACCTCAGCCCCGTACACACATTCTTCGGGAACCGCAGTTAACCGTACTTACGGTAGTGTCTCTGATGGAGGTCTTGTTTCTGTTCTGGCGCGCCCTCCTTCGTCTAATATCCAAGTCTCACCGAATTCGCTTCCGCCAGCTGATGCTCTTCTTTGCCCCAGGCGTCCTTCTAAACTGACCACATTTAATGTGTGAACTCTGACGTGTACAGGACAAAAGATTTGTTTAGCTCACACGCTGGAGACCCTTACCACAGACGGGTGTTGTATTTAAGAAACTCTACATCCAAGGTTCCAGCTTGGTCGTTCGATTGACACCCCCCATCCCGTCGTTCTGTGAAGTTTCACTTGTGTTTGCTTGGGGACCCTGAAGCTGCGGCTGCTGGTCTTGCTGGTGTAGGTGTAGCTCTCAGTGAGAGGGCTGAGACTGCGCTACTTGACTGGATTTCAGTTGATAGTCAGTTGTACGCATTGAGACCTAGAGGTTCGTGCAAAGTATGCAAACGTCGTCCCGACAGACGCAACTTGTTTGTTGTCTCGACTTATGCCCCTACAGATTGCAGCCCGGGTACAATCAAAATGTCTCCTACCAAAAGTCCCACGACCTTCTACGTAAAGCAAAACGGGGTGATATCATGATTTTAGCTGGAGAGGAATGCTAGAGCCGGTCGGCTGTCTTCGAAAGAAGTGCATTTGGGAGGCCCAATAGGCCTTGATTCCTGTCGTCCAGGAAACGGGAAGCGGTTGATTGCTCTGTTCTGAGTCTCTACACCTTAATGCTCGCCGGTTCATCCCGGCTGGTAGTGTACATAATGCAGCTCGGCTCAAAAACGAGACGTGAACTCAACGCAAGTCTTCGTAGGGATCGAGAAATCTGGTGGTCTCAAAAATATCAGAGATGGAATATGCTGTCGCTGTGGGAAATCCCCGCAAGCTGTTTCATCTCATCCGAGTCACTGATAAGAAGCCATTGGGTGTGAGCGAAACGATCTGTGCAGCTGCTAACTCTCACCCACCACTTCACCCCAACTTTGTAATTTTTTTCTGTTGCTGTTTCGCTGGCACCATGCTTGTTCTCTCTCTCTACATTATATATATATATATATATATATATATATATATATATATATATATATATATATCCAGGTTTATCGCTGTAGTCAAACGTGCAGGATCCAGAAGAGCGACGGACAGAGATCCAGGAGGCCTCACGTGAGGTTGCTGATGTTGCCCAAGGTCTTACAGCCGGACACAAACAGAAACGATGGACATCTGCATCCTCAGCTGCGCTGCTAGATGCTCACAGTCGATACCTGCGGATTCCGGACACGATAATGCACGGAGATTCCTCAAACACCAACTGATCCGTAGCCTAAGAAATGAACGTGAGCAGTTGTAGATTGCGAAGTGTAGGTAAATGAAAAAAGCTGCGGCGATTGGCAACAGCTACAATCTTTTCCGTCTAATTAGAAATACCGGTCCCCGGAAGCCAGACTTTAGTGAACTGGTCAAAGAGGCGAACGGTTCACTAACTCGGACTTGGAAACGTCGTCTAATTCGCTGGACGGAGCACTTCGAGAAACAGTTTACTGCCAATCAACGTTTACGTGCGTACTGAATGCAAATGAATTCGGAACACCGATTCAGAATGTAACGCTTCACCCAACTATAGGAAGCGTACATGGGCTGAAACGCAAAAAAGCTACGTAAATACAACGTATAAAGTGAAAACATAGAGTGGGAAGTGAGTTAGCATGACAGCCTTCATCTACAACAGGTTTGCTAACTGGCTTGATGGGTACAGCTCTAGTTGTAGATATTTGTCTTTCGTCAGACGCGGTGGTTTTATGTGAGATAAACTACCTTAAACGACATAAGGCTGCCGGACCAAATGGGTCGCCTCCGTTTATTTCAAAAACAGTGGCTCGGCACTTTCACTAGAGTTGACAAAACTCCTCGGTTTGATAGGGGATAAGGAACAAGTTCCAAAGAGTTCGTGTTAATCGGTGATTTACAAAAAGGCTACAAGTCATCCTCTGAAAACCACCAGAAGTAAGTCCGGTTAGCATCCCATCCAAACTGCTCACTAGTGTCATTCTCCACCACTTAGCGAACACTCGCGAACAGTGCTTGCGCGAGAATCTCCCTCTCTAACTTTGTGATTGATATGGTCCTAGAGATAGCACTTTGTCAACTGATGAAAGTGGCACTGAATTTTTCCCGGGTAGAAAAGTGTTAGACCTTGAATATGTGGACGATCTGATTCTTTCAAGTGGAGATCCACGTAAGATGCAAGCTTTTCCAAGCAGCTTGACAGACTGCGCAGCAATGTTCGGTATGCCTTTTGTACCCTCAAAGTGCAAGGTGTTGTTGCAGTATTCGGTTAGTCCAACGCCAAACCTTTCAGTGTTTGGGGAAACTATAAACGTGGCAGACAAGTTCTGTTATCTGGGCACCTGCATTTCACCCGGAGGTTGGATATCGGGTGAGGTATCTCTACGTACACAGAAGGCTCGTTTGGCTTTTCCCAACCGAAGTCATTTGTGGCGTCGACATGCCATCCGTTTATCTATCAAGGATCTAGTGTACGCTGCATAAGTCAGGCCAGTACTTCCACCCCTACCGCAGAAGTGATTTATCCTCGGGAACCCTAACCGAAGCCTTTGCTATCAAACAACAACGTACAAGGTCGAGAAATACAGCTCACAAAAATTCATCCATCCACCCGATTTTGGACACCAGTTAACCCGGATTACCCTGGCCGGGGAGAATGTTATACATCCTCTGTCTCGATGAGTATTTTTGTAATAACTCGACGATTCTGGAAGGTAGCAACCGAAACCAGAGCAGAGAAGTGCAAGGTTAATGGTTGAATAAATTGAACCGTTGCATTGCGCGCCACCCAAGCATCAGTCATTCCGTCAAGCCACGATGAGCAGAGACGTGCGGGGGAGGGGCTTCCAGAACCTGTGTCAAACTCGAAAGTTGCCTGATTTTTATGTCAGTATGATAAGCTTTTACCATTTAATTGAACACTTACAGACGGCCAAGCTCAATCGGTTTTTTGACACTGATTTGGCCATCATGACGAGACTTCACCTTAACGTGGTGTGATGGCTTGGGCGCCTCTATGACCCAAAGAACTATACAGGATGGCCTCTTTAAGCCGGAGATGCGATCATGCCCGACAGGTCAATGGGTAGAGGCCAGACAAAGTCCAGTCTCCCGGTACTCCAGGTTGGGGATCAGTCGGCAAAATCAGTGGAAGAATGATTGATCCAAGCAAGTGGGCTTCCACCCAGCCACCTCGCTGCCTTGCGGATAGTTCTTGTTAGAACAAGGCTTTGGATGAAAACCCTAATCGTTCTCCTGCTTTGTGGCTGGACACCCTAGAAGTACCCGTCCGAATCTCCAATAAACCCCACGACTACAAAGAATTCCATACTGCATCGGTCGTCACAGAGCATAATCAGGACCGCGCTGCCCATTGCATCGAGCTGGGTGGGTGGTGATAAGTGGGCTACTGCTCAGAGTTCCCTCTTAATCAACCTCTGTCTTCTATCCCCAACCACCTCTCTGTGCCCCCTCTATCCACCCATAATGTTCCCACTGATAGCACGGCCGATACTGGCAACGATTCATTGTCAAATAAAGTCGAGAATAATCCTCTGTCTTGTAACTAATTTTCTCAAGCCTCGTCAGCCTCAAAACCTCGGCTCCTTCAACGTGCGTACACTCATGTAGGCCGGTCAGCAGGCGTGCCTAGCCCCCACAATGAACTCTCTAAAGATTGATGTCTGCTGCTTAAGCGAAACACGTATCCAGGATTCGAGCAGTGTTATTCAAATAACTGCTCCTGGTATCTCATCGAGGTATTTTCTGCGCACTTCAGGAGACGAAGTAGCTCGAGCTGTGGGTCAACGTGGTGTAGGAATAGTCTTGACTGACAAGGCTGAGGCTGTCCTCTTAGACTGGATCCCTGTTAACAGTAGTTTATGTGATGTGAGACTCCAAGGGTCAGTTGGCATTCGGAAGGATAGTTGTGTTAAGCACGATTTGTTTGTGATCTCGGCGTGCGCCCCAACGGACTGCAGCTCAGACTTGCAGAAAGATGAGTTCTATGATGCACTCGCCACTCTCGTTCGCAGCAGTAAAGGTTCTGACAGTGTAGTGCTAGCTGGTGACTTCAATGCACAAGTTGGCAAACTTAGTGTGTCAGAAGCTTGTTTAGGTGGCCGTTGTGCTTTACCCACTGAGTGTACAGATAACGGGGATAGGCTTCTTCAGTTTTGTGCAGACAATCGATTGTTCTTGTCTAGCACAAATTTTCGACACAGCTGGTGTCGCACAGCGACATGGTGCTCTAACTCTACAGGTACTTTGAGTCGGATTGATCATGTATCGTAAGCTACCGATGGCGCAGTTCTGTTCAGAACTGTAGATCTTACTGGTCCACGTACGTAGCGTCGGACCATGCATTAGTTTTAATGCGATTATCGTTCCAGGTCCATGGTCATCGTCGCAAACCGCAAACCCGGTTAGCCGTGCAACGTTTGTGTGGTGTAGAATTTAGCACATGAGCTAGGATCAACGACGAACAGTAATGTAGATGAGCACTGGGCTCATTATCAAACAGGCGATGTAATTGGCAGCAGGTTTTGCCTGTGGTCCTAGATCCGATGTCCATCAAAGACACTGGATTTTGCAAGAGTCGTTGAGTCTAATGGAGCAAAAGCGTCAGCTTTCGAACCGTAAAGAGATGAATAAGATACGAAGACATCTGGAGAAGCAAGCTACGAAAAGCATTAAGAATGATCGCGAAAATTGGTGGGTCATTGTAGCCGAAGAAATGGAAGTGTCAGCTGCTTCAGGTAACAGTCAAAGACTGTTCAAACTTATTCGTGACACCGGTGGACGGCGAACTCAGGTCAGTGAAACGATTTGCGATAGAAGTGAAGAACCCATCCATGGCAAACAGCAAAGGCTTGACCATTGGTCTGAATACTTCAAGGAACAGTTTAGCTGACCGCGCGCTCATGTTACTCCAACGTAAACAACTGCGATTCCTTGGTTGGTATCACTTCAGCCTCCATCGGAAGTGGAAGTGGAGTCTTGTATTCAATTACGAAAGAGTGGAAAAGAAGCCAGTCCCGACGAACTTCCCCCAGTTCTTTTCAAACTGGGTTGGAATGTTTTGATAAAATCACTCACGAACTTACTCCGTGACATTTAGAACGAGGAGCGTATTCGGTTAATATGGAACGAGTCATTGATCGTTCCTGTCTTTAAGAAGGGAATACACAACGACTGTAGTAACCATCCTGGGATTAGCTTAATCCCGATAGTCACCAAAGTATTAGCTTCGATTTTGCTGCACCGTCTTACACCGGCTCGCGAGAGGAATGTCCGCGAACAGCAGGCTGGATTCCGCCCAGGTCGAGGATGCATCGACCAGATTTTATTCTTCGCGAACTACTTGGAACGCGTCACACGCACCGTCGATCGACAATAATGATTTTCTTAGACTTGAAAGGCGCCTTCGATTCAGTTGATCGAATAGCTCTTTTCGAAGCTCTTCATAAAAAGGTTTGCCCCAGAAGTTCGTGAACTTAATGAGATCATTGTATTCTCATGCATCTGGCCGCGTAGGGGTTTACGATGAACTATCCAGTCGGTTCAAAACGACCAACGGTGTTCGACAAGGATGTCTCATGTCTCCATTTCTGTTCAACTTCGTCACGGGCGAAGTAGTGGAGAGTGCATTGCAAAATCTCCAGAATGCGGGCGTCAAACTAAGAAATCGTGAAAAGCTGTGTGATTTAGATTACGCAGACGACGCTGTCTGTTTGTTCGAATCCACGGAACATGGTCAACGTGCACTAGATAGACTCTCAAGAGCTGCAGCTCCATCCGGCATGCGTTTTGCACCTTCAAAGTATAGGGTGATGTTACAAGACTGGACATCAACGATTCCGAGTTTGATGCTCGATGGGGAGGTGCTGGTAATTGTCGACCGCTTCACGTACCTCGGCAGCAGCTTGATGACGGATGGGAGCACAGTAGTAGAGGTGAGCACGCGCATATTCAAGGCTCGAGTGGTATACGCTGGGCTGAAACACTTGTGGCGTCGACCTGATATTTCACTAAAGTTGAAAGGTCGAGTCTACTGTGCCGCAATGCGTTCAGTTTTGTTGTATGGTTCCGGGACTTGGGGTCTGCGCGCGGAAGATATTGGTCGTCCTGAGGTTTTTGACCGTCGACGTTTTCGTAGTATCGCTAAGATTGAGTGGAATGACCGGGTGAACAAAACTGATGTCAGAAATCGAGTATTGAGTACCAGTTCAGAGAATATTCTATTACAGCGTATCCAACTTAGTAGACTTCGTTGGTTGGGGCACGTGTTACGTATGGCAAACACACGTCTACCATACCGTGTCCTATTCTCCGTTCCTCCTCAGGAGTGGAAAAAACAACGTGGAGATCAACAGATGATGTGGCAGCGAGAAATGAGAAAATGTACAGTGAACTTAGGAAAAGTGGGTGCTTCATTTCTTCGTGGTTGGGGTCCAAAAGACCCCTCAACCAGTTAGCTGGAGACATTGAAGGATATGGTAGCGAACCGTGAACAGTGGCGATCGTGTTGTCACTTTCTTTCGAATGAGAATGATTGATCAGTGTGCGTTTGTACAGTTAGACTGTGTATTCCGTGTGTTGGCTGTTAGAGTGTTGTTTCCCTTTCCCACTCGTGTAGGTCCACTACTTGTGCATCTTGTATATTCATACTTTCTAATTCAGCGTGCAACATGGTGAGAAAGGTAGTGGTCAGTGAGGTTTGCCCTGCTATTTAACGCTGTACGATGATGATGTGGAAAAGCATGGAGATAGCCCATGGTGCTGTGAGCAAGCGTGGGGGTTCCCACCGTGTTGGATTTTTGAACTCAGAATTTAATTATTGCCCATTGTTGGTAATAGTTTCCAGTTATAACGTAAATCGTGTTCGAATTTATCGTGCAATCAATCTTCGCTACATATGATGCACTTGAAGATTGAAGGCTCATGGCAGTTATCCACCTCCGTTTTGCTGTCTCCGGTTCAATTATCATTGGTTTTCTTCTAGTTGAACTTGCCTGCATAGAGCGCGTAAGCACTATCCAAGCATGACGCCCATATGGGCCCGTATGCGAAAACTGTGAGAAAACTATAGGCGCTGACATTACGATGTTTGGGCAGCAATACGCGGAGCCCGTACGGGCATGCACACATTTCGTTGGAAAACGTGCGGGAAATTAGTACCCTGTTTACGGCTTTCAGATGAAACTTTCCGTTGCTTCGCTTGAATAAAACCATGCAAATCTTCCTATACTATGTTCCAAAGAACACCATACTCTGTGGAAAATGCAACTATATTATGTAAATTTACGAATTACGCGTGTTCACTCTATTGGTTGCGTTGGTTGGTGGTCTTTTCTCGACCTGTACGCGCTGTTGGTATCTGAAAAGAAATTTTTAGGAAACTGGTTAATATACATATATATGTGTTCGACCAGGATAACAAACACACATTACATTGGGTGCTGCTGTGGGTCATAGAAACACAAAAACATATACTGATAGCTGGGTTTTAGTTAGGTGTAACCGTGGGCGGTGAGTGGTAGTTGCTGCGTTAAGCTTTCTGAGTCACTAACAGAAGGTTCCTTGTTATCACACTCGTTCTTTAGGCATGTGGCGATGCATCTAAATCGGTGTGGGGTGCTGGTGACAGACCTAGTTGATGTACGCATGATGAGGCGTCGGTGACGAGGTTGTGCACCAGAGACGTATCGTATGTCCACAGTAAACTGTATGACAAAGTTTAAGTGGGAAATCTCGCGTGGCCAGCGTCGAACAAAAGCTGATTTTAATGCGTATCAAAGGCTTGTTATCTGTGAACATCGTGAACGGATGCCTTTGAGTATGTTTCGCAAATGGCAGGTGACTAAGTAGATGGGCTGTAGTTCTCTACAAAATGTGCTGCAACGAAATCCGACAGACTAGGCAATGGGGACCTTATGTGGTTCTTTGCCACTCCAAGTCTTAGGGTCTGGCTGCCGGTTATCCCCAATAGTGTAGTGGGCCTTCGTGGCTATGGGGTAAAAGCCCCTTCTACTGCACTCATGCGTAAGCATGTGATAAAAAAATTGTTAAAGAAAACAAGGCTTCCAAGAGTTCCCTACAAACTGTCTCACCATAACACGAAGGATTTAAAAATGATCCAACAAATTAAGACGAAAAAATGCAGGACGTATAAAACGACCGAGGAAAAACTAATAATGCGCGTATAAAAATAAGAAATTAACTGACTATTCTACGATTAAGCAATATACAAAGAGACAGGACGACAGTAGGGGAACTTGGCTGGCCTTGGCACACCTTAGGCTCACCAGCTGTAAGGTCGAGTAAACCTTACTCTGCTGTTTCCTTATACCCCTTCCCACTGTGCTCTGACCACCTGTCCGTCACTGCGGTGCCCCGCACTACGCCACCACGATCAGCAGAGCAGTATATCCCACAAACCGCGAGAAGAAGGGCATTATCGTTGGGGAGAGAGCGAATAGCGTATGTTGCGACAGCGTGCACGTGCAACGGTCAGATGACCATCGCGCTTGGCAGCAAGCGTACAGTTAAACAATAATGTGTAAAATAAACGAGCGAAGTTGATCCTCGCTAAAGTTTCATCCAGCGATAAGGCAACGTAGATTAGTCCGTGGGTACGGTGAATGTACCGGTACCACGGTCCCGGACCAGAGACCCTCTCGAGCCGCTACGAATGCAGTCTTCAATCTGTGTGACAAAAAATACCACTGACCGAATGTGCATCTTGTGTATGGTGTTGAATCTCAATGCCTCAATTTCCGGATTATTATTTGTGATACGTCTTTTGTTAGGTTTATCTGTCCCATTGTCATATTCGATCTGTTTCAGATCTCGCTTCAGTAACCTCAGAAGAACCACCAAGACCTATGTAAATGAATCTTTGGCGAGGTAAATTTGTATTGCCGCGTCGAATTTTGAGTGCGATCAAAGAAAAAGCCCAAGTCAAACTTTCTCTGCCCAAGAAACTCGTCAGTAATCCCGATCTAAGTCGCACTTATGTGCTTTATGACAAGTTAACTGGTCTCGACCAAGTACGAACAGCTCACGAGGAAGTTTCACAGGTTTGTTGTGGTGATATTTGATATGTTTTTGTTTTTCATCTGCGGGTGCTATGTAAATGTCCTAACCGTAATTTTTGCTACGTCTAACACCAATTGTCCTTGTTTTCTGATTTACTTGTATCTTGTAAAATATATCCATTGATTCATGAAAAAAAATTCGATGGGAACGAATTTTCTTCTGAAGTATCACTTCATGTCTTTGCATAAATTACATTGTTTATTACAAATGGATATCTAGCAGTTCATGATTAAGTGTGCAACAATTTTGTTTATTATATATTGTGTTTGGTTATTGTATATTTTGCTTCGATCAAACACACATCACACTCGAATCAGCATATCGGAGGCCCAGAATATGGGCTTCATTCATTAAACTGATTCGGCATAGAAAAAATGTATGTGTATGGAAGTGCCCCATACGGACAGAAGGTAATAGGAAGAAACATGTATACTACATTCTAGATTAACGTCTTGATTAGCAATTCGGATTGTTATATTCGACGAGTTATTGGTGTTTACACTACGCGATTTCGGAGGTTGTATGGACGTGACTTTTGCTGTTCCTCCGCGAGCGATGGCTGATGAATATTGACATACCCTATACATGTGAACGGATCTTCAAATGTTTACGTGTTTTTCTGATGTGTTGTTTGTGTACAAAGTAGGAACGGATGTGTCGTCAGGGTTTTGTGGTTGCTATTCTTTTGGAGGAAGGTTGTGAATAAACACCGTTTCTTTTCGTCTGTCTGATAGCCGCACATAAGCATATTTTGGGTTGCGTTCGATGAGTTCGACCTCGTCGACGGCAGGTTCATACTTTGAATGAGCGAATATTGCACCTTATAAAGACTGCCCCGGGAACAGTAAGTTCGCTTAGTGAAATAACTTTCAAAGCGGACTTCTTATTACTTCTTATTACTTCCTATCAACTGGTGGCGGCGTTGGGGAAGAGATCACATCACGAATAGCGAAGACCAGACTGACTTGGGTGAACTTACTTACAGTGTTGCCACAATATCGGTTTTTCATTGAAGGGGCGGGTCTACAATGTAGCAATGTTTTGCTGTACGATTGCGAATCTTGGCTGCTGCGTGCCAAGGACAATCGGTGGCTTGCTGTCTTCGACTATCGATGTCTCCGAAGCATTGGTCGCGTTTGCTGGAAACACCGTGTGATCAACGATGAGGTTCGTCGTCCTGTCGGATGTGGATAGCCCCCCCCCCCCCCTCTGATTGAAATAATCACTCTACACCCGTTTCTGTATTTGTGATACTGACACCATGTCTGATTCCAGGCTCGATGTATAGTAATCTAATGCTTACAAGTTCGACCGGATAATAACGTGGTGCACGGTATGCTGTTAAACTCACCCAGTCTTTCTGTGATTATTTTCAACCAATCCACTTAGATCAACTAAGTTTGGTATGCTGTGTGTTTCAACCCACTACTTCACTAAATATGCACACGGATTTTAGACGTAAAACAGATACATAGATTTATCCCAGAAGAGATGCCTGAGAGGATGCTAAATGCTAGTAAACCCACGCCCAAATATTTAATATGTATATTCTGTTATCCATGAAGCTGAGTTTCACCTAGAGGTTAGAAGTCGAATGAGGTACCATGCAGTCATTTGTGGCATTGACATGATATCGTTTCGTTCCCCGGAGATAGAGAGTGGTGCAACAGTTAGGAAAGTTCTTGATAGCTCAGACATGGTTGCTGCGACGGAAGGACACGAAGATTTTCTTTGAATCATGGCTCACATCTGACAGTAATACGGGATCGGCAACGGTACGGTTAGATGTAGAGTGCTGAGTATAGGAAATAAATCAAGTCGAACATTTAAGCTCACCTGGCTGAAAAGAGTTGCGCATACATTGTGTTAGACTTCCGCGGTGCGTAGTTTTCCCTGGTGCAGGTAGTTTATGGAAGATGACTAAAAGCGGTCAGTCCATGGTGTGCAAGAAAGGTACGAATATTGACCACTAGTATTAACTAAGGGTGTTTTATGCTTTCAGGGTGGAGTGCAAGGTGTCCACATACGTAGTGATTAGAGGTACTGGGTAATATAGCGGTATGCCTCGACTGCTCCTGTATATACGAATACATTTTCTTCTACTTGACTTGAATTTAGTTTTACTTGCTGCTTTTGGGTTCCTACTGTTTTTTTCTGAGGTGAACAACCCAGAATCATCATACCTGACGTACAGCTAATGGCCGTTAGAACTGAAACAGTAACGGGGGAACTTCGTTTCCATGAATTTTCATTAGTGATGTATCGCTGACACGCTGACGAAGAATTCCATCAGCCGTTTGGCTTTGTTTCCATACAAGTCGTTCACATTCGATACAATATATCTACAGGACAATCATCTTTTTCCCATTTTTTGCAATAAATAAAAATTTACTGATCCAGTATCATATGTTCGTCAGTTGGTCTATCCGTTGATGGAGGACAGTGGTCGAAGTGGCCAGTAGTTGTGGCTTACGTTTCACCTGAAGTTCGCATCCACTATGCAATGCCAGAACTTCGCTCACTCGTAGTCAACACACAGCTGTGCACTAAATAGAGTTAGAACTTCCATGAAAAATATTGGCACCAACAATCCACTTCTTGTCATGTGATTTTTGTTTTGCACCGAGCCTGGCATAGTACGAACATCACAGACACAGAAAGAGATAACATGGAGGGAAATGTGAGTAATGTCCGCAAAAGATTTAGAAGCCATATGAACCATTTGAGATGTTGCGGGTTGTTGTAATTCTCGGCCGCCCAGTCCAGCGCAGGAGGATGAATAACGGAACCCGGTCCACTATTTTTGTTTGATGCATCTCTAGCCTTTTCACAATCGAGCGTGAACTTCAAGATGGCAGGGATGTTCCAGACGAGCCAGAAACCAGTAAGGGTTCATGCGCCTCTTTCGAATAACCTTGCCGGATGCACAGCACATGGGGCAACGGCTACACTTGGTGGCGACCCGCATTCGCCACGTCACAGAACTATCCTCAGATATGTCATATTGCCTTTCAGTAAGTCAAGTCATTCTTGTAGAGAATGTTTGAGCCTAAGAGTAAATTAAATAGTGTCTAATCTTAGTGAGAACGTGGCGCCTGACTTTTGTTCTTCAAACCCATCCTCGACATCAAATTTTTAAGCTTGGCGAATCGTCATTTCAAGATGTCGTTTAATCTTTTTTTCAACGACCGTATGAATTGCTAAACACTACATTGGTTTCTCGTCATTAGATTATTTTTTACCGCAAACTTCCTTGATAAAGTGCATTTTTTTATAACTACTTTGACGCATTGGGACCTTATGTGGTTCTTCGCCACTCCACGTCTCAGGGTCCGGCCGCCGGTTATCTCCAGTAGTGCAGTGGGCCTTCATGGCCGTGAGTTAGATGCCCCTTCTACTGCACTCATGCGTAAGCGTGTAATAAAAAAAGTGATTTTGTCTTTTCCATACAACGGTCAAAACGAATGATACTCTTCTTCTTATATCTCGGGTCAACAGGCAGAGAAGCGATTCATCCAATGTCAAACAGACCGAAGACAAAATCAGCTGGAAGTTTTCCGGCTGGAGGAGTCTCGTAGCCGTCTGAACACTCAACTTGATGGTGTCAGCCGAAGTGATGACAATTTTCTCAAACTTGTTACTGAATTGCACGAGGTAAGTTTAGATCAGCATTCCTTAGATAAAAAGATAACGCAAATATCAACGCGCCACTAATGACAATAGTTGCAATGTATTTTGGTGCTTTTTATCGTCGAGTAGTCTGGTCTTGTAAACAGACCCTTATCTGATGCAGGATGCTCCACTGATTATCGACCACTCACAAGCGAAATGCGTGTGGAAATCAAACCGATTTCAGACCCGGTCGGGGTCTTAACGAACATAGACAAATCTTCCGCAGATGTACTCTTGATTTTTCTTGATTTAGAAACTACTTTCAACTGGTTCGACTGCATTTTTTCCTGGTGCTGACTCACTGAAGAGAGTATTGCAGTGATTCAACTTAGTTTTTTTATATAGAAAAACAAAGCCGACCTCGTGTTTATGGCGATCCTATACCATAATAGGTTCATCATAAAAGGTGTTGTTCGTCAGGGTTGTCCTCTATCGCCATTTTTTCAGCTTCTTAGTGGAGATGATTCTAGCTGTAGTAAACTGTCTAACCTATAATACCTAGGAGTTATACTCCGGATTACATGTTTTTGCCAATTTTCGTAATGATGGGTTTTGATGTGTTTGCGACTTGGTCTCATTCGTAATGTTTTTCTAACCTGTAGAAGGGAAGTCACGTAACCGTTGGTCAAAGCATATCCTAACTGGGAATTGGCGTAAAAGCATTCAATAGAAATTAATGTAATAACTACTGCCGAGTCCACGAAACCCCTTCTCCACCTTGTGTTTTCAGTATCAGCTAACGGCCTAGCGACGAATCAATCGATACGGACTTCTGAATAGTTTACGTAACGTGAAACCAAATGTCTCCGAAGTTCAGTACACTGGTCGAAATCGGCAATGCGAATAAAACACGATTGTATTGATCCTGTTTTGTCGCAGTGAATACACACCTTGTGGACAGCCGTTTCTGTCTCGTTCCGACCGCATTTTTCATTTTTGAAACCATCCATTGAATAATAGATTAATATTTTGATTCGCTTTTGCTCTTTAGTTTTGGTTTATACGGAACATCAGGAGGCCACTCCGATCTCGATTCTTGATATCCAGTGTATCTGACAGACTGTCGTTTAACGACCCATACTGTTTTTTCATCGAAATAAACACACCCAAAGTCAATGAAATGCCGGAAACAGTCAAAATTCTCGGTAGAAATATTATTCTGTGGTAGTAATAATAATAACAGTAATGGTAGTAGCAATCAAGCAATCCGCAAAAAAAGGGGAAAATGAGAAAGTAAAACTGATATACGAGTGAATTAGCCTGCAGTCCTAAACGGAAAGCTCTCTGGAGTGGTGGTCCAAGGGAAGAAGTTTCTGCTTACTCAGAATAAGGAAAAGAATAACTAACTAATAAGCTTACAAAAGAAGAAAAGCCGTCCGGTACAAAGTCTGTGTACTGGCTAGTGGCCGGTAGTAAAACTCAGTAAGTAAATGGACGCAAATAAAATGCTACCTGCAGTCGTTATAGTTTTCGTTGCGCTTTAGTTCTGCCTCGACCTGTTAAGCTTCTTCTTCATCTAGATTTCTGTTAGTGACGTATTCGCTTCGCTGTATCTCCCCGCTCTGCTCTTCAACCCTGTAGACAAACAATCCACTTAACACTCTACACCTAGTAGCTCAATTTTGAGTGTAAACGAACTAACTACAGAGGCCTCCGTGAGTACAACAGTGCAATCTGTCAAAGATCCTCAGCATGAAACATCTCCCTTCCTTCAAAATAATACACGGTTAACGGAGCGGTATCGAAGACCGTCAGATATCACAACTCTTGCTCATGTGACTCACTTAAGGGTTCATGTCTGTTTGCTGGTTTTTTATACCGTAGTTATCATTTTTCTACACAGTGCATAATAATCACATTGTTGGCCACATTCGGTTACTCCATTGATGTGTACATAAGGATCGTGCTGCTTACTCAATAAGTCAGTTTTTACACAATATGCTACTTGTTTACCTTCGGATAAAATAGTTTTTGGAAAGGAAAAATTTGTATCAAAAAAGGAAAATTTAAGCGACTCCACAAGGCTTTTCGTAATACCATAGTGCGTGGAATCCCCTGAGGATCTAATCAGTAAAACTCTCAACCTGGACAATCAAGCTGCAAATATTTGACTATCAGTCGACGCTAAGTCATCCTTACAGAGGCGGTGTGGCAAGTGTTCCCAAGCCTACATCCGTCTACATCGTTGTCAACTTCTACCGGGTGTCAGTTCTCTGACTGACCGTTTCATTCATCAGTCAGGGCACACCAATTCTGTGCACAATCAAAAAAGCGCATTGATGCTGTTTATCTGCTTTCAGTAGGAAAGTTTTTAGATTTTAGTGATACTCATTGATTTTAATTAGATAATATAGGACACTTCCCACCTCATTGCACGTTTGGTTCCCTTCGCTTAGCAAATTTTTCTAGCATGAACCACAAATGAATTGCTGGGGCAATTTTTTTGTCGCATTCAGCTACTTCTATGTGACGCTTAATGTTACGGAAAATATCATCGGTTTTCAGATCGCAGTTCGCAGTCTAAAGGTGCTTCTAAAGTCCTTGCAAGTGAATTGAAATGCTGATCACTTGAATGTGACGCAGTCTATTCAGCTCCTTTGTTAGTTCTTTTGATTCCACGCACTTCGAATTATTGCGTAGCCATCTAAGGGAATACTTGTGTTCTGTTTGCGCTACATCCTCACTGTGTGGATTGAAAAAAGGCCTATAGCGCTTGAAGGTAACGAAGCGGTATCACTGGTGTGAATTTTTTGTGAAGTCAACAAACCATTTTGTTTGCTTTGAGGTTAGGCAAAATGGAGTCTACTCGTTATAGCACCGTGATTAACAATCTTCATTCGACACAGCGATTGCAGGCACCTGTCAGTGGAAGAACAAATTGCGCTGAACACCAAATCACAATAGTACCTTGATGAGAAAACAGCACCCCATCGTTAGCTGCCAGGTTTTGTGACCTTTCTAGGGCGCATGCAAACAGTCCACAGTTGATACACAGTACAATGGGCACTTATTTGCTGATGCGATCGGATAAGGCCAGTTATTGAACTCAACCACAGAGATAATGGAGTCAATCCAAATGGTGGATTCTAAAACGTATCCATTCTTCTTCTTAAATGAACCGTTCTAGGTTTCACGCCAGCACAAACAAGCGCGAGCCAGACTGCACACTTCAGAAGTCGATGAACAAACCGCTTTTGAAGCATTCTCTGGCGCGCTGCGTCGTTCACAGGCTGAGGAACGTGTTCAAGCTAACCGTATGAGACAATGGTCAATCGGTCTGAGTGTGGTTGCCGGTCTTGTTGGATTTGGGGCCACTTGGATGCGATACCATCAAATTTCACGGCTCACTGAGCCCGTGAGTATGGACTCGGATCCCATTAAACAGGTAAATGCTACCGTTTCCCCAATTGTTATGAATGTGCCCCACAGTTGTATGGTGCGTTGAGAGCGTAACACACCGTTCGTGTTATTCCGTTTCTGTGTTTTGTTGCCGATATCTATTTCAGTAGTCAGACTTTATATTCATGCTACTCGTGGTTTTTAGTCCTATTGTTCAATTCTTCTGATCTCTTTTCTAACCGGTTGGCCATCTTAAATCTGGTCAAATTCTCGCTTGGACCACCAAGTGACAATGCTTCCCACCTAAAATCGCCGGCAGTTCACCTTGAACGTAGGTTTTGCTTCTGTTATCTATTTTCCTTGTTCATTGCGACATGCGTCACTGATATAATTATTTTATTGTTGCAGAACTACTATTTTACTGAGAAGTTGACTGCCTTTTTGGTATTATATCGATCTTGGGTGATAAGCTAACATAGATCCTAAAAACAGGAATTCTCTGTCTCGAGAGACCTTGATGCATCTTAACGACTGTTGAGGTAATCAAAGTGTCTAGCCTTTTCTCAACCAATACCGAGCACAAATCATTGCTGGTTCCTAGTACATTCCGCTGGCTGAGCCTCAAGATCACATAGACACACATAGTTAGGTGTTATGTGCCCCTGGAAGTTAACTAGGTGACCATAGCATTCGTATCTGATGATATTCTAACAGAATGCTTGAGCCAGATTACGAAAGCAACCTTGTTTTTTCAAGGGGGCGTTCTGCAGTATAATTGACAGCTCAGTGACTTTTTGGGACTACATCTTGCACCCTCAGAATCTTGATTCTGCACTGAATTTTATTCTAGCAGAATGGGTACTATCTAGTGCATAATTTTCATCAGAAAAGAGATTGTATCTCTAATCGTCGTATTCCGAATAAAGTGTCATAGCGTGTACAAAATGAGTCTGTTTTCTGCCAATTTACTCCGTCTGTGGTCAAGATGCAACATCCGGTTAGTTGAGGAGGTCGTTAGTTAGTTAGTTGAGTTAATTTTATCATACTGTCCAATAACCTAGCAGCTGTCGGTTGAAGACACGAAGACTTCGTCATCAGTGTTACGGGAGCATTGCTCGAACTTGTGGGAACACCAGATTGATAATTCTAAGGCCAATAAAAAACCACTGGAATAATACTCCTCCCCCCATCGAAACAGATTATACTTATTATGACGTGTTCCACATGCCTTCAGATCCACTTCGTCATTGGTTATTTTCCTCCGAGGCGCGAAGTGTAGTTCAGTGTAAGGGGGACGGCTAGTCGAACAGTCAGACGGTTGAGGATTGTCGTTTGTAAGAAACGTTGAGGGACATGACTGGGGATAGAAGTCAGTTGCGCGAACATTGTATGGTTAGTCTGTTGGAATCTCGTGCCCGATAAATACGAAATTTCATTCAGACAAACAAAATAACAAAAAGCATCAAAATGTATGGCAAAAGAACGAAAAAAATCCCAGGGTATCTTTTTACTAATTGTTTGTTGCACTCTGTTATACTCCTTTTCCCATTTTTGTAATTTTCGTTAAGCTGGTGCCATGCTTACGTTACTTTTACGCGGCGAACTCCCGTGAGAGGATAAACCGGCTTCATAGTACGTGCCCGCTAGCGGTGTGTGTAGAGGGACGGCTCATGAATAATCTTGGGAATTAGGTACGAAGTGTTACCATGCTTTATACACACACATATATATATATATATATATTATATATATATATATATATTATATATATATATATATATTATATATATATATATATATTATATATATATATAGCTTTTTAATAACAAGGTGAAATGTGTGACAATCCTAACGACTGAATTAAATCTTTGGGGACGTGTTAGGGTGGTCCCTGGCTGAAGTTCATGTGGTCCACAATCCAGATAGTTGTGAACAGAAAGTGTTCTTGTATTCTTCGCTCTGACGGCATTCTTTTTGCCTCATTTTGTTCACCTTCGACTTCGTTATTTTGTGTCAATACTCCACTAGCCATTTTAATTTCATGTACAACTGTTTCTTCTGACTCATTAAGATTCACCACCACTGCTGATCCAACCAAAACGGCAGCACAGAAGTGCAAGGTTGGTGATTGAACTGAACTGCTTATCCAATTTGAACTCAAACTCGGAGTCGAAAATTGCACATTCTGTCCAACTCAGCCCTTCGTGGTAAAAACTAAAACATTTATTCAGAATGCCGAGAGCATATCATTTTATACGATTAGGATGCGCGTTTTCTACCTAAAATGCTTTCGCTTGTATTGATCTTTTATGTGAATGATTCCCATGTGGCCGAATGATCGACGAGTCCCGTCATGAGTTGCACACACACACGCACGCAATAATACCAGTACGTTACACAGCCTTGCAAAAAGGTCAAACTTATCCCCGGAAGTGATATCCAGACTGTTAATGCATTCTACCAGAAGATCTACGCGTCACTCATTAGTCTATTTGAGCTTGTTCTCACTGGCTTTCATCATATCAGCATTGCATGAAAAGGTTTATTGAAATTGCACATGGAAATTCAACTCGTCATATCAAGAAACTCCGTTAATCTGGTTTAGTCCGGATCCCATGCTTTCTGCCATAATTTTGTCTTTTATGTACCGAGCAGTCCGCTTGCTTTTCGTGCACTTTAACCACCAGTTTCCACGCCGACCACCCACCCCCTCCCCCTCACTTCCACGCCCGCGTGATAATTTGTTTGTTCAATCCCTTTGCGTCACACAATTTTAGCCTTGTTTGTATGACAGGTATCGACTGACCTTAGTTGTCATTTGTCTAGTTTTTGCTCCTATCGGTTCGATTTAATTGCTTACGTAACCCATCTCTCCGGTTTTCGAATACCCCACTGGTACCCATGACCCGTTCTGTTATTACGTCATAATTGCCTGGGTAACCCGACCTGGCCCAAACCCTTGTGCGTAATTATCTTCCTCCTTTTGTCTGCCTTATCTGTGTGAATGACTGAACTTGGCCATCCCTCTATGATCATGCACTTTCTCCCAGCCATGCTATTCCGTTTGCTCTTCGCCACGCACGTGTGTGTATTCACTCGGATCATTGCTTCTTCTCTGACTGTTGACTGGTCAAACTGCCCCAATGAGGACCTTCTTTGTAAACCACTTGACTCGCTTCTGCATTGCCGTCTCGAGCGCTTCCTGTCTACTGTTGCCTGGGCGTCTTGAAGCCTTTGTTGACTGTTTTGATTCTGTGGTCGGCTTGCCCAAAGTTTGAGTTTTGCTACTGTTAGTGTTTGATAATGTGTCCTATAGTACACGTGGTAAAACGAGCTTGTGTTCTCTGCCTTGGGACTCGGGTTTCGTTTATCTGTAAGTCACCCAATTACGGGAAGACAATCTTGCACATTGCACGTTATATCGCCTAACCGTCCTCGACTTTGGACATTACAATTACTTCACACATACGGTTATCCGCTCCTCAGGCATTCTTATTCGAGCTAGGCGGTGTACGTTTATATGCGGAAAGACAGTTATTTCGGTACCTCCTGTGAGAATCAGCTAGTAGTTTTTAGTATCGCCCACTTCTCTGCTAATAGGGCGGGGGTCGCATTTCACCATCATCTGCCTTTCGATACTGCTGCATTGAATGCGGATGTAAGTTCCTGAATCGCTGTTGCCTATATTTTGGTTTCCTTATTGTCAGGATAATGCCCACATCATGCAGAACTTGCAGAATGTCCAAGAAGTAAGTTTGCTTGCAAGATATGGACCGTTGTGTGTTACAACATGCGTTTTGTCATTTTTATGATTCACTTTGTCGCCCTCTATTAAATACTCAATTGCAGTCTCACTATATGGAAATTTCCGTGATTTAAAGTACAATTCTCCCGAAATACATCCGTTAATTTGGCTTTGTCTAGTGTGTATTTCATCGGTTAGCCCACTCTGCTGTGCGGTTCAGAAATTAGCGGTTGCTAGCACCAAACAAAAGAAAACGAACAATTCGAGTAGGTACTCAAATTTCCGTAGTGATTCATTATAGAGTATCAACGCTCCACTTCTATGTAAGAGAAACCTTGGAATTCCAGTACAGATGTTTCATCCTTGCATGGAATCTCCACCGGTGCTAATCCGAGTTAGAACTCATTTCCAATGGAAGCAAACAAGAAGACAATAGCCGTGCACTACTGTCTCCTTCCGAAACTGTTGGTGTTTAAGCTCTAATATACTCGTAAAATTGCCGAGTATACCTGTCACCTAATGCGCTCATCTTTTTCAGTCCCTCGTTCTCCTCAAGGTACAGCTTGAAAATATTTCCCAGAATGTCGAAAAGGTATGTCGTTTTGGTCTTGGGAGATCTCATATCATGTGTTATAAATCTTGCGATTTGTTCTTTTTCCATTCATTCTTTATGCCTTTGCTACAGACTGTCAACAAGACGAAAGTGCTGGCTATTTGTCGCGAATGTAGTCATCACTGAATATAAATAATGTTGTACTTCTAATGAACTGCTATTGAAACACAGCCGTCAGGCTGGAAGAGAACCGAAAACGCAGATACGCAAATATCAACTTGCTGACAAGCGAAGATATCATCATCGTACAACGAGGGACCACGGAGCAAATTGCGCTGAACGTCGCTTAGATCACCATTGGCATGAGCTGAGGATGATTTTTAAAAAGGGCGAGAACTCGTAGGTAAAGGAAAGGGATGATGGGATGTTAATGGCCAAAGCACGTAATACCCGACAGTCTGGCTTTCTAAGAAGTTGTAACACCATCATAACTGTTCATGGTTCGACGTCCTCAATGTCTCCGACCGACTGGTGATGGGATCTCTTGGATCACTAGGAAAACGAGCAGCACTTCCCTTTCGTAGTCAGTATTCAAGTCATCTGTTGTCCCCCACGTAGCTTCTTCCATACAGACCCAGGCATTGCAAACGTTGCGACGGTTGCCGATTGTGTCTAGCGCGTCCTCCAACCAGTAGAGTCTTTTAGGATAAAAATCTTCCAATGTAGAGTCGAACACGAGACAGTTCATCTTACCACGACTAATCATATCGCTCTACTCCACCCTTGCAGGATTTCACAGACAGATGGTCGAAAACCCTAGTTGGCTAAAATCCTGGTTACTCGAATTCAAAGTCTCACAACCGTACGGTGGAACTGATGAAACTGCAACACAGTATAAAGTACCTTTCAGTTGCATGGAATCATCAGGGCGTTTCCAAAATTCTATCAGACCAGCTTCACTATGGTTGTATCTTCATCGGCTAAAGCTAATCCAGAAATAAAGAAGCCCAATCTTGAGGCAGCACTTTACACTCTGAGTGTGCAAACCATACTCTGAATAACGCTACACGACCTATGAGTTTGTGAAGCTCTGTCGAACGTGATCCATGGATTTGAACGTGCAAGCGATACCTTCGGCTTACTCTAATACGCACAGTTTATGATCGCTACTTACTCGACCTGTATTATACGAACACCATGACTTTAGTAAGTTGATGTACCTATATTGTGTACCTTCTCTAAGGTAGGACCCGAATAGCGCTAATTGATCAACCGAGCTGAACACTCCATTGAGCCATGAAAGGCAACGCTGTGCAGGGTGGTGCTCAGGAATAACGAGAACCGTGGATAGTTTTGTTTTTATCTTTTGGCTACTGATAACGGTGACAGTAGCTAGGTTCTGAATGTTTCGTGCATCAGCCAAAATATGCAACTATTAATCCCGAAGTGACTACAGAAATATACTGACTCATTCCGATGTTAGAGGTATTTATTTCTACGAATATGCGCTTGCTTGTTGTGGTTCAGCTGAATTACCCGATAGGACTTGTGCATTCGGTTGTAAACCCGCCTTATCCGCGGTAACCAAGACTTCGCCTGGTTACAGGAATAAGACAACATTGTGTTATTGAATAACGAACATATACCTATGATTGAAGGTTCTTAGTTTTCTAATTGCCAGAGGTGTAAAACGAATATCCGCGAACGTTTATGAATTTTGTTAATGGAAACGAAAGGGCTCAGAATTAGCTTCGATAGGCTTCGTAACTGTTACAATCATTGGTTGCTGTTAGTCACCTTTTCTCAGTTCCTTTTGACAAATTGTCCTCGTTAATACATATGTCACATCTGGTACCCACACTGACAACAGCAGATGGTTCATTTATAGTGTTTTGAACTACCTCATTAGATTTTTATCGGTCTTTTTCCTCTCTTGTACTCGCTATTAGATAACTGAGGAAGTATTTTCACTCCTGTTTGCAGTACTGCACTTTCTTATGTTAATGATTATTGTGAAGCAACTCTTTTAGTAACTATCTGCACCCCCAGCACACTGTCTGTAAATATGCTTGTATCCCCGAGAGCATAGAGGATCTAAAGACCAGGATCGTTGAGATTTGCGGAGGAATCCCAGCTTCCATGCTAGAGGCTGTTCAGCGAAACTCGGTCCGCGGAGTAGAGAGCCAGATTTTTCATTGTTCATATGTCCCCGTATATCGTGCAGAATAATGTTAATAATAATCGTATAATCTATTATTAGTATGGAAAGCCTGGATTTTATCGATTATAAAAACCCAATAGCATTTTGTATCCAAACGTTCACACTGCGACGCGAAAATGGATCTTCACTATCTATAAGCTATTATTGTTAGGACACTCAAGCTGTTTCATGTGACACTGTGCGAAAGCTGTTTTCCCAGTTTCCATTTTTCCCCTTTCCAGATCCTCACGGACAATGTCGAAGTCAAACACACACCTGATTGGACCAATTTATTGATTCCAGCCTCATCTGTCCTAGCGTTGTGTGGCACGGCTGTCCTGTTTTTATTTCTCACCTCTCGGTAATATCCATTGACAGTGGAGCAGCATTTGTGATCTTTTTAGACTTGTGAGCTTCGGATCATTCTTTGCAATGTTCGACTTAAGGTCTCTCTTGTTAGTTAGAGCGTTTCGCGAATTAGCCACTTGCGCTTTCCTATTAGGCACAGACGAATCTGGCGAGACCTTTGCCCGATCTTTCGTGGGTATGCAACTCTTCCTCAGAGCACTGTCTGTCATCCATGATCGTCGCGCAGTTTACTTCACTCTAATCGCATTCTCACACTCATGCGAACATACCGCTTGTCTTTGTACATGCCCCTAGATAGCACCAGTACCCATTTCTTTCGACACCTCTCGCTCTCTCTCCGTATGTGTGTAGCCTTTGAAGACAGTTGATCTGAAGTTTCTTTTTCCCCACCCCACAAAGATTTATTAGTATGACTTTTTCTACTGGATTTGTTATTTTCACAATGTGCCAATCGTCCCCTACATAGGTGGCCCTGTTCATCTCAGTTTAAATAGAGGATAGAATTAATTGCCATTTTGGTTCATGTGACTCGAGCTTGTCTGATTAAACCTTGCTTCAGTAAGACGAGCAGGTTGTTCCATCCTTCTACTTTTTAAAGCGACGAGCGCCCTGTGAAAAGACTTATCCATCAAATACCATTTTATAGTTTGTATGCCCATATCTGTTCAGCTTATTATAATACAACGTGAGTATCTCGACTGGTATGCGATCGGTTCAGATGTGGTATTTTATGATTTGTTTTTATAACTTCACCAGATGTATTGATTACGGTGGATATAATAGCCCTCGACAACGTAACTGGTAAATTATGATCTTGTGAACATTCCCAAGATAAAGTGACTCGTGCTTCACATTCAGGATTTACTTCTTGTCTAGCTACAAATGTTTCTGTGTTTGGTCACAAGTGCAGTAATCCCCCCTCCCCCAGATTGCAGCCTACCTGCGAGAAACACCTTTTTCGTGATAGAAAATTCTCCTTTTGTTGTTGACTATTTCTCTCCCCAAATGCAATACTTCGCAGCAAGACACAGTCTGAGCGATCCTGGATAGTGTTCCTTGATAGGGGTCTACTGTGCGGTGGAGAAGACTTGCTTCATGTTTACAAAGAAGTACCTTAAAATCAATTCGTGTCCTCGCTGACCGGGGGTAGTTAGCGATCCAGCTCAGTTCTTCCAACAGTTAACCCCACACACGTGCTCTGGATTTTGGTTGGTGCCTAACAGTGCAGTCTCCAGTTCGGTTCAGTTCCAACAACCATCGTCCAGATGAGGATAATACAGTCAGCGGTGTTATGACCCAGAAAACGCGCCTGCCAGGTGGGTTTTTGTCAGAAACCATGCCTTCAGGCGACTACAGAATCATTCAGTCGTAACAGAACTGTTCATTTGCATCAATTGTAACTAGCCCAATTTCAGCCAGTTCTTATTCAGTCGTAGGACGCCATGTGGTTTGCATAAGTTGCTTCACCTCATTACGTTCATTGCATACGATGTAGTTACGTTCGTTATCTCTCCGTGGTTCATAATTGTTTTATAGCGGTCAAATACTTTTTACTTTTGGTGAGTAGTATATACACTCCATCACAGAAGTAGAAAAATCAGAAAAGAGAATCGTTATAAACTGAAATTATGTAGATAAGGAAAGAGTTCGAATGCAACCAAGCGACAGATTGTTGCATTTGGTCATGCTGCTTATTGTCTCCAACCATCCGATACGCGTATCTCGTGGAGACTACCATGTCCTGTTCGGCCAGTTCCATTAAAGAATGTGCCAGAGAAACTCATTCCTCTTTGAATCCTTGTGTATGAATAGCCGAAGTCTAGTTCGTGCTTATGACGACTCGTCAATGGATTTTACTACGAGAATTGGTGTTCCTCTGGGCCACTGTTTATCACCCTTCCTTTTCAACCTTGTGATTGAGATGGTTCTGGAAGTGGTCATATTCTCGTGTGCAAATAGTGGAATCGATCTTTGCTCAGACAACAAACTGTCTGACTCAAAATATGTATACGATATTGTGCTTCAGCGTATCATCGTGGACACAAGGTGCATTTGAACCACTTGTGGTATCGGCGTTACATCCGATTGTCTGTCTGGGTTCAGGTGTTCGTTGCCGCAGTTAGATTCGCTCTTTTATACCGCTCAGGAACATAGCCGCTAGGGTAGAACAAACAGGAAGACTATCAATATTGTACGGTTGATGTCTTTGCGGTAATGTTTGGAAATGGTGGCTACACCGTATCGGCAATTCTGAGGTTGGGTGTAAGGTGTTGGGAGTCAAATGTCAATCACTGCAGCGTGCGCCTAGTCTGAACGTATGTATGGAACATGTGTTACTATGTCCACCAATAGACTTCATCGGTTATGGTCGAAGGATAGGTTGAGGTGGTCAATCCATTACAGGTATATTTTTATATTTTACACCGGCTTGAGAACAAACAAGGTGCCCACGAATGAAAAGTATGAAAATCTTAACCGACAGGGCTTACTAGGCTTCTGGGCTGAGATCTACCCATCGGATGGCTGGATGCATTAAGGGATATGGTTAAGTGCTGCAATCAATGGCCTACTTGCATTCGAGCTCTTCGCCAACACGATTTTCACTGATAACTCTTCCATGCTTGTTTTCTCTTCATACTTGTATTCGTTTTGCCTATGATTGAACGATGCTGCAAGGTAACAACCAGAATTAGATCTTATCCCACAGAAGTGCGAGGTAAGCGGTTGAAAGAGCTGGACTGGACTTAGCCCGATGTGCTCTATGAAATAAGCGGAGCTTGGACGGGGAAATATTATTTGAGTTGAAAGCTGACCGACTCTGGGGAACGATAATTTCTCAATGAAATGTAATAACTTTAACGTCCAACGTTAGCGACGCTATAACATGATACCAACCATTGGGGGCCAAATAGGTCAGCTTCTTCTCCTCCCCCCACCCAGGGGTATTTCGTCATACGCACTATAAGACTGGTTCTTGCGAATTTAAGTAGTCAGTAGCGTCTAGACGACATCCGTGTATCTGATAAGGCTAAGGTAAGCATTGCGACAGGTATGATGCCCTGTAATATTTTTTGGTAAAAGTTGTCAGTTTTAAGCCATGTATGAGGGAAGGCGTTTAGTAATCGAGAACCAGCATGTTTACATGATCGTTTTGAAGCTAACAGCGCTTGGATGTCCCTTCAACAAGAACTGTTTACGGCGAGAAATCTTGATAAACAGTTCAGTTTTGACCTGGATTGTTCGATGCTTGATTACTCCCCAGATCAACCGGCAGATTTCATTATTCAGGAGGTGGTTCATCAAATTGTTAGCTTCTCTCAACTCGGTCAGCTGTGCACATGGTCGTTCCCAACAGGAGTTATTTCATCATGATTTAAAAGTACAAGCATCTTTCATCAGTATATTGTCGTCTTTTACTAGATCTTTTGAGAGTTAAGCAAACTCGGTTTTTCAAGTTACAAGTGACAGAGCCAAATGAGTGATATTGTTCAATGAGGTTGTGAAGAGGAATCATGGATTATGGAATATGAACAACACTTTATCTTATGAGTGGCAACCTTAAATAGGCGTTGCACTTCTTACCATGCTTGAGAAAATCTCATGTCAACAGCAGAAATCCATGTATTTGTGAATCTAGGCTATCTGGGCTTGTTTCTTACTATATGATCGACGGGAACACCACATGCCGTGGCGCCTATCCGTCGTTAACTTTCAGTCCATAATCATCCACGCCGGGTTTAAGTTTCGATCAGAACTCGGGGAATATGCGCTACTAATTACGGCTAACAGGTATAGAAGTGCTTTCGTGATTCCACGTAGATTTTAGTGTTGATAATGTTCTGGTATTGTCTAAATTCACCAGGAATCAGGTTTTTTCAAAGTAATCAATCGACAACATACAAGGTTACCACCTCGTAGATGTTTAGAAGTTACGTGGAAGACTGCTACCATCTTCCTTACACACAGAATAAGTTCCAAATTTTATTGACACTATTACTTTTAGAAGGCAATTGTGAATATTAAACCATCGAATTTTCCCGTGGCTTTACTACCGTAAAATTGTATAACAAACAGGTAGATGTGTCCCAGTGGTATGTACAGCTTCGTGTGAAACGATCTGGTGTATTATTCCATGATGAGACAGTTTTCCTGGGATAAATTTTGGTTTGATGGACTAAGGAATTTCTATTTAAGCCCGGTGAATTCGGCGTTACCTATTTTATCTTTGACGACGCTCTTCCAGCAAGGTTGAATGCGGTTTATTGCAGCTTGTATCAGCTGGCGTGATGTGCTTTACGACCTCGAAACCATTTGAAAGTGTTGTTCCGGAAATCTTCACGAGTGACGGTTTTGTAAGTCCCTATAAAATTCACAGCTGAAAAAAATAAAAGCCCTCAGTCCATCAGGCCATAATCTTCTCCAGGAAAACTGTCCCACCATAGAATAATACACCAGATCGTTTCACACGGGGCTGTATATATTACGTGAACGAATCTATCTGTTTGTTATACGATTTTACTCTAGCAAAGCCACGGGAAAATTCAATGACCTAATATCCATAATTGCATTCCAAAAGTAACACTGAATAAGATTTCACTTTGGAATTATTCTCAACATCAACTCATTTCACTCAAAATTCGCTACTCTAAAGAATCATTCACTCGGACTAGAGACACAATACGTTCTGCTTCACTATCGTTTTTATGAAAGCTGGCAAAGATCAAGTTGGACTAGGAAACGCAAGCCAGCCGGTTGACAGACTGCTCTTGGTCGCACAACGCCAAGGAAGATGACAGTTCCCGCATCGGTCAGTACTAACATTCGGTCCCTGTTTCGGAAGATGTCTTTCCTAAACTATGTCCTGAATTCTCGGATTAACACGAACACCTGAGTGACCTGTATCCAAGAGTTTTGGTTAAAATCAAGTGTTGATGACGAGCTCGTTCTCCTTGAGAACTTTGAGTGCTTTCGTCAAGACAAAAAACAGCGCAAGAAGAAGATAGGTGATGGTGTGATTACTTATATAAATTCCGAGTGGTCTGGCAAGTCTGAAGTTATTTTTACTTTCTCCTGTAATGGCGTTGACTGCGTGGTTGTTGAATGTCACCCTAAATTCTCGCCTTTTCGAGGCACTGTGATCACTAACTTTATATAGCTCTTTTCTGTTCCCAGAGGGACATCGACCTGTTCTTTGACGCTTTTATATCCGTCATGGTTCCATAACTATCTACCTGTTTATGCTTTGTTGGTGATTTTAATCATGCGCCTACTTATCCCTTATTTGCTTTTGGCTTAAGTGACATCCGTCTTATCGCAACTAGAGGGAACGCTGTTTTAGACGGAATTATCACAAACTACCCCGATCTTTCTCATTTACAACTGAAAGCTGTTTCAACAAATGATTACGCTCCCATTATCATCAGACCAAAAGTTTATTCACGTTTAGCGCACTGTTCACTCGTCAGGACAAAACAACTAAAGATAACCTCTAGAAATCTGTCACCCACCAACACTACTCCTCAGAGATCTCTTTCCATTGTTACTTCGTGGTTTTCCTTCGATTGCTCTCTTTGCCCGCTGGACGTATTTCCGAAGACACTGAGTGAGGTATTTGATTTGTGTTGTCCTATGGAGACTGCATTTTTTAACAGAGGCAGAATAGCTTCTCCATTGCGTAAATCTCTGAGAAGGCGAAGAGAACATGCCTATGAACTACATGACTAGGCTTCGGTGAAACGACACTCCACCCTGATCAAACATGAGATTCGACGGCTGAATACAACATTTGCCCACCAGTTCTTTTGTACCACAAATAGCTAACTTCCCTGGCAAGGAATCCGACCTCCATGTGGACAACGGGCCCGATCAAGAACTACGACATAGATGCCGACAGCCTGAACGCCTCGTTTATTCATCCTTCATCGGATGCCCTGGCATCTTATTTTCCTTCTGTTCCCTCAGATATAAAGCCATTTTCCTCAGAAGTCTTCAAGCTTCTTCGAATCTAAAAAACAGATTTCGCTTTTGGTCCAAGCGGTTTGCCCTCCACGGTGGTCAAATTTGGAGCATATCAGCTATCCGGAATTATGGCTACCCTCATCAATAAAACTGTTGATGTTGGTGCCGTTCCTGCCGTCTGGAAACTCGTGACAGCAGTGCCTATTTACAAACACTTCAAGTCCAACATATTGTCAAAACGCTTTCGTCCCATCACCATCACTTCTTCTGCGCTCGAATTAACGAAGCGTGCTTTCCCAAGTCAACTGCGTTCCTTTCTTTGCTGTTCAAAATGACCCCTATCAGTTTGTGTACAAAACCGCCAGATGCACTCTGAATGCAGTTGCTTTAGTTTGCCATTTCATTTCAAACAATTTAAATCGTTCCATGAGTTCTGTCCGATACATTTTCCTCGACTATTCTTCCTTATTCGATTCGGTTCCCCGTTCCCTAATTCTTCAAAAGCTTGAGTCCTTTGGCTGTCTCACTTCTTTACTCTCGTGATTGAAAGATTACTTTTTCAACAGAACTCAACGTACTATAGTTGGTACAAGTTTATCGAGTCCTTTGATTAACAACTCAGGTGTTCTTCAGGGTGCCGTTCTTTCCCCCTTTCTCTTCACCACATATATTAGCGACTTGGCCACTGCACCACCTGCATAACTTTTTGAGTACGCTGATGATGTCGTGCTCTGCCAACCTGTCTCCAACCAACAAGACTTTAACTCCTTTTCCGAGAACTTATGTAATATTCAGAATTTTTTGTCTTATTCTGGACTACATCTCAACACTTCCAAATGTTTTGAGTGTACTTTCTCCCTTTCTCGTTTCTCTTATCCCAATGAGTAATCAGTCATCAACAGTGTCCCGATTTCCAGAGCTGACTCGGTCAAATACTTGGGCGTCACAATCAGCACCAAATTATAATGGTCTTCTCAGATTCCTAATTGTTAAAAAACTACGCAGACTGTCTTTTCAAATTCGTAGGCTAAGGCAGTTTGGTGCCACACAAGCTGTCATTCTTTCTTTTGTCCATCAATGTATTCTACCAATCTTACTCTACTGCTCTCCCGTAATCTTTCTTGGTTTACTTAAGAAAGATTTCATCATTCTACGCCGCGGCCTAGCCACTTCCAGTCGTGTCTCTTTGATTTCCTTGGGCTGTCCTATCTTCAAAGTTTGCGATTTGCACATTATAGCGTGTGAAAAATTCGCCAAGAAGGTTCTTGAGGACCCCACCCATTCCTTGTACCGTGACTTATCTGCATGCCGTTCTCACTCCTCTACACGTTCTGAATTTAGACTTATCCCGTCCCGCACAAATGTCTATCTTAATTCTACGGTGCCTTGCTTAGCAAGTGTTCTGGTTGACAAGATGAAAGTCACAGAGGAACTTCGCACTAACCTCGGTGGCTGAACCAGTTTTATTTCTAAAGTATTTATTTTTATGCGTATTTCAAAGTGTCAACGATCAGTTTTCCTCCATTTGGCTGAAATCAGTTTTTGTTAACTTGCCAAATTCTTCAGTGCAATGCAGTATAATACAATACAAGATTTGGAACTTGTTCCTTGTGCGTAGGGAAAAAGATATCGCCGGTTTTCCATGTAACTTATAAACTTCTCCGAGGTTGCAACCTTGTGTTTTGCCGATTGATTATTTTCAAAAACCCTGAAATCTAGGAGACTTCGACAACACCTTTATAATGTACCGTCTCATTTTGGTGGGAATTGCTGTGGCAACGAGGAGAACCTGCTGTGGAGCAAATCGCCCCAGTCAACCCAACAGCAACAGAGCAGACGGAGGAATAAACTGATCACTTAAGAACTTCGGCAGACTGGAAGATTAACCACATCACGAGTTTGAGATCAAGACGTCAATAGCAATAATCCAACCGATAAAGAACAAGAAAGACGCACAGAAGTACAAGGTTTATGCCTAAAGACTAATGGTTAAAAAAACGTGCCAGAATGCATGCATAGTATGGGGGTCAATGCTGTTGAATATCTACCGACGGAGTACTCTCACAACACGTGTTGACGGAGAGCGACGGTGTACAATGTCCAAGTCCGAAATGGAACAACATTATTCTGTTTGCCGATATTCCATTTGCGAGTGATCATAAAGTTCATTCACTAGCAGGTAAATATCGAAGTTCTATCGCCTCCATGTTGAAATGCCCAGGTCGGCCGTTGGGTGAAGAAGTACTTTGGAAAAATACCCGAAAGAAATGGTTCAGTTTCACAAACTGAGCAAGTAATGTTGAGGTCGGTTAGGAAAGAAAGATAATCCAAATAGAGCGGTCATTAGGTTTTTCCAGTAACACGCAAAACTCCCGGTTCTTCTTTCCACCAAGTGCAAAACGAATAATAATGCACTGTTCTTATTCCATACCACTCCACTTCGCATCATTGGATGCCTCACTAGAAAGTCACGTTCTGTCCTACGGTTCGGAGAGTGGAATCACGAGGCCGAGGAGGAAAGATTTAAGTTAGACTGGAGTTAAATGGAAGAGAACAAAAATTTTGATGTTCGATACAACAAGAGGAGGTATGAAGCTGCTGTATGACGCGCCAGGTGGGTCCCAAATCCACTGCAGTTCGCAACCAGTTCAATCAAGGTAACAAGCACCATAAACCGCCGTGATATTATGAGCATCTCGGTATACTTGTTTATCCATCTGGAGGACTTAGGTGACTCTCGGGAAAGCTTAAATTAGTAAACAACGATGTCGTTGGTCATCCGATTGACCACTGTCTTCAATTATTTTCCTCCGACCCATGGTTTTCGTGTGCAATGCCGCTGCTGAGAGTAGTTTAGGTATTAAAAATCTGCAATTTGACTGATTTGGAATGGAGCCGAAATTATTAGGCAGACTGTACATTTTGTCACCTTGAATTGTATGACTTGAGTAATACAACCGTGCCTCCCATGCTTTGCTTCATCATAGTAATAGTTATTTCTTAAGTGATTACCAGCTGAGATGTATTTGTCGTTTGAATTAGCAATCATTATTTCGATTAATATGAGACGGGGTAATCAGTCTGAACGGTGTTTCTTCTTATTTTGTGTATTTGTCCTCGTATCACACAGGTAAATTACGGAATTGGGATCCCGAATCTAACCTGTCGATAAATTGGACAAACCGGTCACGCATTATTACAATTTCGGAAACGTCAGACCCGGTTGCCATCTGTAACCATTTTGAATCAATTACTGAAAACCATTTTGAACTCCTTATTAGTGTTCCATCTTTGTCAGGTACCATTTGCAGCGCAGGCCCTATTAACTTATGGGGACGTGAACTCGATAAGTTAGACTTCGTTTTTAGGCTTCTTGACGATTCTGTTTAGTATTCAAGGCAATCGGTTGCAAACATCTTATAGCGTACAAAGTAGATTTGTTTAAGCAGTTCCAACTCCTGACATCCGTCTGAATTTGACTGTGAAATGAGTTTATTCAACACAGCGGTACCGTTCTGTTTGCCCTGATGATGCTAGCAAATCACTTGGCGGGAAGCTCGGTTCAAACTTTGTAATATGAAAACCAGTCTTGAGAAAGGTTACCCGTGGTGACAACCCACCAACGATTTCGACTACGCTGTGTTATTTTACCTTGTAATGTGAACAATTTTCGCACTTGCACACAATCACTTTCCACCGAAGGGCCAAACGAAATGGAAACGTATCGCTGCTCATGAAAACCTCTCCTGCATTCATGCTCGTCAGCTCGAAAAGCCCAGCTACCCAGATGCATCCCCATAATTGACGATCAATACAGCAGTGACCAATCGTTTTTTTCACAAAGCATCCCTCACTGTCTGAGGCAGACAGATTCATTTGATGAGTTAAATCGCTTTAAAATTGGGCAAGGCCCTCCAGCGCACGGTTGGCTATTGGACGAACAACTGGCAAAGAAGCACAGTGTCGACCCAGGCATTTAGCCACTCGGAATTGCGTTTTTTACGTGTGTCTTTCTAATGCGAATTGGAGTTTATTCACTTATTGTTACACTCCCCGGGTCCCTTCCTATTTGTGCATGTACGTAATTGTTCTTCTTCAGCATGAGCGTATTCGTTTTTTTTTGTTCTATTTTTTAAGCATGTTGAACACTAAAATCTTTCCGTATTCATCTTCGTTCTCACCTGAAATGAACAAACGCACTTTGTCAAGTTTCGGGGATGCAGAATGGCACAGTCACGAAGTGGAAAGTGGAAAATGTAATTACCCAGTGGGAAGTAAGCACATCATGGAGCGTATTCACTAATCAAATACTCCTTTCGCTGTTCTGTTGTGCCGTGTCCTGGCTACGCCTCAACCAAAAAGATAGGTTCAATCTCTGAGTTGCGATGTCCATTGAGTTTTGACGAAAATTCCTTCGTGTCCTGAAAAATGTGATTAAAAATTAGTTAAAGATTAGTGCAATAATTTAAGTGTTTCATTGTATTTACGGTCCGCTCACACTGAACAACAGAACACGAATCAAAACACGTTTTTTGAGACAAACAACCGTTTTCAGTGATTCATCCTCTAGCGTGTACAAATCTTATTGAAAGCTGATGCGTTGAGAGGGTAAAGAGTTATTCTGACTGGACGAAAAGGGTGTGTTGGGAAGAAACTGTTGGGATTAGATCGGTGCGTTAGTCTAAACGATTAGGTTGTGGCAATCACCTAATCCGGATCTGAGTCATAGTGGTGGGAGTGGTCGATATGTAATCAGAGTACGGTAGTCTCCCCCCCCCCCCCAGATCTCAACCTTTATGGCTGCAATACCCGATTCGTTATGCATTCCTGTCTACGGATGTGATATCTGCTTTCTGGCTCATTACCACACCTGACCTTTTGGGACTTTACTTGGTTCTCCACTCCAAACCTTGGGCTCTAGTTGCTGGCATACCTAATAGTGCAGTGGGCCTTCGTGGCTATGGGGTATACACCCTCCACTGTACTCAAGCACAATCATGTAGTAGGTTAGAATTACTGGGTTTGGTGAGTTCTAGTCTCATCCGGATCAATCAGCATTGATTTTGAACATTAGTTGATTGGGAGGCTTTTCGTCTCTTGCTAACACGTCGATATTATTCGCCTGTCAATCATGACGCTAGTAAGTCGTCGTTATATCAAATTTAGGTGAACTTTGAGATGACGCCTCGTTCGCAAATCATTCTCAGTCGTTGTTAGGGTTATCGAGTCGACACAAGTCCTTCTGGTTAAACTTACCATGTAGAACGGTTGAATGACGCGTATTTCTAGCAAACTCCGCGTTAACATTGACACTACTTATGTGACCAATTCCTTTTGACCATCTTCCTCGCCGATTGCAAAATCTCGGCAAAAAACAATTCGAGCGGGTAGTGTTTCTTGTTGGAGAAACTACTGTAATTGGAGGGCTTGGACCAACTTTTTCTGTTTAGGGGACAGGTGCGAAAAGGCGAATGCTGATCACCTGGGCAGAGGTCGGCGTGTGTAAACGAATGTGTTTGTGGGGATTAGGAGGAACTCGATAAACGATTTGGGATGCTAAAGCTATATCTACCTGATGACCTGAATCCACCAAGTGCCCAAGAGCGGTGCTTCCCATGGTTTCTGTTCCTCCGTGTTGGAGCCACCGTGGCCAATGCTTCTTAATCCTTTGAGATAGAATGAATCATTGAAAACAATTGTTTACCTCCAAAAACGTGTTCTGATGTCTCATTGTGCATATTCTGCAACATGGATCATGAATCACATGCTAGCGAGTGATTTTGTCAATAGTAATGTTACGCCAAAGCAAAATACCGGTCCACTAACGTCTCAGTGTGCATGTCTGTTGGTTTGAGTATCAAACTGATTGCTACAAGGAGCAACCGGGAATATTGACGCTGTACGGCTAACTAAAGGTTGCGCCCCAAAATACTATCGATTTCTGGACTAGTTTCAATTTAGCATTAATGCACTGTTGCTAACCCAGCCAAGTCAAGTCCTTGATACCAGCCCTTAATACCGATCGATCCAAACGATGTGACCATCCTTGAATTTTGCTCGTCAAATCAAGTTCAGTTAGTCTGAACGAAGCACAATGATATTTGCAGTCACGTGACGAGTGCTGCACTGTATTGCAACACACTTCGCGACCTAAGTGATAGATCCGCACCAAAGTAGTTTCATGGCGTGACTGTGGTTTCAAAACAGCTCGATCGAACGATTAACATGGAAACAGATCATTTCTCTTTGAGAAACAGTATGAGATTTCATTCGCAAGCATGTTCTGTCGATGCTCTTAGGTGTTTGTCTCAGGATAGCACTCCACGAGGGAGGCGATAATTGGGAAGTATAACCACACACACCTGTTATCATCGCCTAAGTGCTTTCATCTTCTTTGCAGTATTTTAATTATGTAACCCGTAATCGGAATGTTTACGAGACCACAACTTTTTGATATCTGCGTGATGAGTGGCACGTCCTGGATTTCCCGGTCCACGCCTTAACTATTTAGTGCCGAGATCAGAACTGCCTTTGTTGTGTTTATTGTTTTGATTTCACCGTGACAAATTGAAAACTTCGGGCTATTCTAAGTTACGATAAGAAGCTGGATTTCTGAACGAGGCAACAGCCAGATTTAGTAGCTTATCATTAAGGCGCACTAACCGGTTATCAAAATTTTACAACCTAGAAGTCAGGCTCATCGATCAATTGCTTACAAAGCTATTTTCCTTTCTGCCCAGTGCACTCTTTTTTGTAGTCTTTGCAAGCAATCTGTGGACATAGAAACGCAAGTATCCCGCACACCATTTTTGCACTGACTGGAAACTTATGACCTCTTTGTCCACCAGACTAACATCAAAACTGGGAAATCAAATAGGTCTAGTCAGAATGTCAAAAGGTGATCGCGCGACAATTCACAGACAAAATGAAGAGGTGGTGCCAGAGTTGACAGTGAATATCTCTCACAAAGGTTGTCGCTTAGATAGAAGACAAATAAGACTGCGAAAATGGTAGCGAGTGAAAACTCAACAGACTCCATGCTTCCGTAGTCCAACAGTCCCAATCGTTCGCAGCAATGTTCCATCTCTGTGAAAGCATACTGTCACGTGCCTCCTGTACCCGTGCTTGAAATATTGCCTTAACTTGATTTGGTTGGGGATTTCTGTTCGTGGGTCGAAATCTTTCTGATCAGCTATCTTACTAGTCAATCTCTTTAAGACCAATTTCTCAAAGTACTTTCTTTTATTACACTCCAGTTTTATCTAGTTCCTCACAGGATGTGCCGTTTTTAGGGATGAGAGTTCGGCGTAATACGTTCACCCCAGGAACATTCCACAATGTGCATAAGTCTCAATCCAGCTTGACAGGTAGAGTAAATGAATTGTAAAAAATATGAGCAATTTCATAACTCACCGGTGGGATCAACACCTTATCGTATTCGTCAAAACCAGTGTAGTATTGATTGGCTATCACGGTTATAATCACTAGGATTATGGAAGCCAGGTAAACTGCAACCAGAGAAGCCCAGAAGAAATAGTAGCACATGGAATATTCAATATCCGTGTTTCTTCTTAAATCCTGGTGGTGGATAGATTGTGAGATTTTCCGTAATTTATCAACAACTACTCAAGTATGATTCATGATGAATGAAACAAGAGAATAGCACGTTTATCACGGCGGCAAAAGCACAAAAGTGAAAAATGTCAGTTGGACTAATTCTTGTGTCATTACCACGTATTGAGTAGATTTTAATGAGGTTCTATTATTTACGCACTTTGTTGACTGCAAGGGGGCGCGCCATTAACATTCCATCCGTACCCTCAGTATCAATAGCTGTGGGTGGCCGATATACCGTGGTGTTTCACTTGACCAAAATCGAAACTTCTAAAATATTCTTCACAATTTTATTAGACAAATTGCAACAAATGTCGTCAGAACCGGCCCGTTTTTTTTTTTGTTTCGCTCCTGAGAATATCACTTTGGTTAAGAAAAGAAAATTGACCTATTGACGACCAAACTAATCTTCAAATGTGGATTAACTGAATTGATTCGCCGCAAGTGAAGTGTTGAAGGCTATAGAAATATTGAGACATCTAAAGGGAGAACAGAAATAAGACTAATGAAGAACGGCCTCGACGGGAAATATTTTGCTATCAATAAGTGGTGCTTTGTGCGAGAAGTGTGGACTTTTTGAATCCGGAAACTTGATGGCGTTGATTGGTTATTTCATTCATGTGTTGGCTGTGCATCACCGTCGATCCTTTTTTCGGTGATCAATAAGCTGCCCACGGTCTTGATGTCTGATAGAGACTGGGGCACTAATCAGTAGTATTACTACGAGGGATAGAGGCGAGTGCACAACATTTAAAGCATGTCAAAAAGTCTCGTGGCTAAGCAACGGTCTTGTTCAAATTGAAATCAGGTGAGCAACTAGTCAGTTAACGTGGAACTTCTCACGGAACCGCTGGTTCTAATGTAGGGCAGAACGTTCGGAGTGGCAGGTTGTGATCATAAATCACATCAAAAGGGAATCGGGAATTTAATCGCAGACCTGGTGATGTGGTCTTTGATGATCTGGTGTGCAGGCAGAAGTTTCAAAGCAAGGGATATTTACTTACCAGTATTGAGAGAAAAATAGACAATCCATTTGTGAAATGCACTGAATAACTCAATTTCATCACAGAGAAATACACGAATCGCGAATAAGCTCATTTTCGGTAACATCATCCTCATGTCTAATATAGTTACAGGTTAGAAAGACAATCCACGAACAATGTCTGTGCGTCAAAATGTGATTGGATAGTCTTGAACATTGGTGTTGTGTTGGTAAAAATGAGAAAGACGGGGAGGGGGAGAAATTGTTAATTTTTCGTTTTTGGGAAATGACCAGGGAATCAATGGATAATCCTTGAAACCCATGTCCATTATTTCCTTTGATCTTTTCGCAACCAAAGAACAACAACAATTCCCGTTCTATCTTTCCTTTTCTAACTACAAGACGCCGATATTTATGACCAGTCAGTCACAATTTGACGCAGACGTTGTTCGTAGGTTCAGCGTTTCCAACCTATGAAAGTAGTTACATTAGCCAAGAGAATAATGTTACCGAAAACGAGGTCGTTCGCCATTCGTGTTTTTCTAATAATACCTATCTGTATATCAGGAGTTTAACCAATATGTTTCCCAACAGAACCACCGGAAACTGACTGAACTGCAGGATCGTCCAACGGAGAAATGTGGTAAGGCACACAGTCTAACAAGCTATTTTGATTCTAGTCTATGTTCCACAAAATGAAGCTTATTTCACTCTGAACAACCCTTCACAGTTTATGATAGTTTTGGTTGCAACCTATCAATCGAAACCGCGCTCGGAGATGATACCAATCAATATCGCAGTATGCTCCATTTTCAGGTGATGGCAAAGTCGACCGAAAAAATCTGAGTACTACAGGCGATATAATAGTGCCTTCTACACAACTTATGCTCGAATTTCTGCGGTTCTTCAAGAACTGAGAAAACATTTCATTATGAAATCGTTTTATTCGCTCAATTCAAACAACCAGCAACCATGCACTGGGTGTGGTGGCTTTGGTTATTATCTTCAAGCGGGAACCTCAAACAGAAATGATAAAAAAGAGTAATGAGAACCAAGTAAATTACAGTCAAGTCGATGAAAAAAAATTGTGAACACAAGAGCGCCACTGATCGCGACACCAAGCCATATTCTCCAGTGTACCTAACCACTGAGTGGAGGAGTCTCTTGGACTCCACCTAGGAAGACTAATAAGCCCCACGTGACCAAATGTACTGATAAGGGTTTTCATACCTTTCTTCCATGTGATTGACTGGCCATCCTTACTCATCTTACAACCATTACCCAGTGTGCCGTCGAATCCCATTCGAGGACGCGTGCAACACGTTCCAAACATCTTAGCTTGGTGAGATTGCGTGTTTCATCTATTGCTTCACTTCGTGTGCCTGATACTCTGCGTTCAGTCTCAGCAATACTGATACGGATTCGAGCAATGCTTCGAAGACATCAGTGTTCGAATACCGAAGACCTTCCAGTGTCCACCACCTGGAGAATTGTTCACTTCCAGATTGAAATTCAACAGACAGACGGTGCACATTAGTTACAAAATATGACGACCGGTACATCTGTTAGTCAAGTGTCTTTTTTAACCATGCGACCTGGTTCATGCCAAAGGTACATCATATCACCGGTTGAGGACGGCGAAGGAGCTTGTTTGCGGTGAATCGATCTAACTGATTCCGTATTCCAGATAGAATGTTCGTCATTGTGATGCAACTGCAGTTGTATCACATGAGTTGAAAACGGTGACAAAAACAAATTGTATTTAGCATAATTTTTGTGCACTACATCAGATGTGCACATGACAAAAGAATTTTACATTCCACTTTGATTATTATTGATGCCACCCGATGACCTCAAATCTGATACTTGCGTAGGCAGCGATCTCCGCTGATCGTTTGTTACCGGTAATTCTAAACACACCATTTGGACTTGCATCTGAGTGGAGCTGATTGGTCCATGTATGTCGTACGTGTTGACAACTAAGAGCTGCCGCTACAGTTGCTATGACAATATGCCGGTTGAGTTCCGTACCTTGCGAGGTCAGCACCAAGAATTGGTTGATTGATCACTAGCACCCAAACGATCCACATGCATGATCCACCAGTGGTCCAGTAGTCATTGAGTTTCACAAAAGTTATAGTTTACAGAGTGTTTATCACATAGGCAAACAAAACAAGAATGTGGATCACACGTTGGCTTGGACAAAAATGAGGCTAACCTTCGTAAATAATACTGAAGTCACCCACGCATCCAGTCACAAACTTTTCCATCATATTGTTGTCAGTGCTAAGAAACTATCCTCTAAGTAAGAGGTACCACTTCATGGAAGCAACAATGGCGTTTTGAACTCTGAGGCTAGTACTTCAGGGTATTTTCCGAGTGGTATGTAAAAAATGCCGCAATGTCTGTTACTGCACGTCACGCGTACAAGCGGACGTCTGTATGACGATGTAACCTCGATTTTGAACACAGTGGTTGGCAGCCTGTTCGGGTTAACTGGAAGATAGTGAAGTGCAAAGTGCGAGCTAATCAAGTTACTGTCAGATTTTAAGCTCCGAATGACGGCTTTTTATTTTCAGAAAGTGTTTAACTGCTGGTTGCATGCACTAAGGACATGCAAACCAGACGTAAGTAGGGCTCAGAAATCGGTTAGCAAAAGCAGCAATGGTTCTTTTCTAAATTACAATGAGGATGAGCTTTCCGATTTGATAAATCATGTGATTAGCAGTACTTTCGTGACCCGTTAGTCGTACGTTTAGAAACCACAGTTAGCGCATCCGAACCGCATGCAGTTTGAAGTATATCGATGGCTCACTTGTACTGAGAAGTGTGCGCTCAAAAAACGAAACCTAGCCTAACTAAAAACATAATGGCCAACCCAGTACTGCTGAATAGTACGTATTGACATACTAACTGCCCTCATATATTTTCCGACTTTGTCAGCGAAAGAGGTTGAGCGGGAAGAGAAAGAATACGGATATAATTTGTGGGAGGCTTGAACTGTTCATGGGATAATAAAGATGTTGATGGTAATGAGGCTTTGGGTTTCCCGAGAACCCAAGATTGTGATTATTTAGCGTATTTGTTGTAATTATACCAACAACTTATATTTCAGAAAACCAAAAGAATAATTTGATCATCCAGTTCACAGAACATTTGACATTTTACAAAACTTTCATTTGGTCTTGCGAATAATCCAGCTTGACAAATTACGCTGAATAACTAGGCTAGGTATATCCGGGGTTGAGAATTCTTTAGAAACTTTTATTGAGTCCAGCCATTAGTCACCTGGCCCTTACAAATGATCCACTCTATTCCCGTACTCTTCACATACCTATCTGTCACACGTGTGAATCCGATACCCTGAGACAGTCGCACGCAGACGAACACATTCAGTCTGCCTACCTCTTTTTTATCCACACAACTTGCAACAAAAATGTACAACGTTGTCCTCCTTTCCAGGATGTACGTTTGCTTTTTTAGTGAACTTTGCCACTTCCCTTTTCGGTTATCACCATACGGTATCCTCTGATACGTTGCAGCTCCTAGAGATTTCACGAGAACATTCTCTTGTTGAATGTGCCATCACTGTAACTAGGACCTTAGTGACCAGGTTACACTGTGCGATAAGTACATCTTTAAATTTGATATTTCACACAAAACATAATTGAAAGAAGTACTACTAGGATGCCCAGAATAAGCAGAATGGACAAGACCGGCAATTTTAGGGCACTTTGTCTGGGCTTTGTGTTCACATACTTTTCGAAACAAATAAGCAACAAGCCGGCAAGCACTTGTCTACATCAAAGTACTACATCTAAGTCAAACCGAAATCCACCACTCACGTACCTCTGGCCATTGGAGAAACAGGTCGGGAATAAGAGCAGTATAGCTAGTCCGTTCTTTCACATAGGAAAGGTGCAGGTAGAACACAGCCAGTTGATATAGTACACCTGATTTGGAATAGAACGAAATATGAAAGTCAGATTTCGCTGTTATTCACGTTAAGATGTCAGCACTAGTGGTGGAGGTACTCGTTTCACAGTAGAATTACGGACTTGGATCGATTCTAGCACCAAAAGTGATGGGACTGACTCACGGCGAGCATTTTATTCTGTGCTTAGTGTCCCAGCTCAATGAAACAGACAACACAACCCGTTGTCAGTAGAATTCTCGTTACCTATATGGTTCCGGCTCTTTGGGCTATTGCCAAATTCTGTAGATATATGAAAATGTCGTTTGGATCTATTTCAACAGTACGCTGTTCGTCCCAGAACAGTTACTCTATATCAGTCGCTTGGGACTGCGATAGATCAGCTGGTACAGCTGCTGCCCGGTAGGTAGGAGGTCACTGATTCAATTCCGGCCCTCGGCTTGGACCTGTGGATGCGAAAAATGCGAAGGGTTTTCAATTATCTGGATGATTCCAGCTCCTCGTGTCAGTAATAAGTTCTACAACCACAAAAGCATAGTGGGTGCCATTGCAAATTAACTAACTAGTTCCACCAACTAGCTCCTAGTACAGATGGTCTATCCGCATTATTTCCATTCCTTTGGGGGTTTTGATTTCCCGGTTAGTTTCATGCTAAGAGACACTGATCAGAAGTGACGCACCTGGGGTATTGTTACTGGTAGTTCAAACTCAACTAATTGCGATAACGAGCACTTTAGTCGGGAGATTTCCAGTGATCAAGCACACGGGACTTCCTTCATTTGGGTTTTGTGTTTTGTTGGTGGAAAGCGCAACGAGGCTCACCACCAAAGTTGTCTGAGTTGGGTGTTGTTTCACTGGATCTTTGATGCTTTGTATTTTATTTTGCATATCAAATGCTTAAAGACTTCGCCAATTTATGTAGTGTACCTTGCAAGCTGTCAAATGGGTTCCGTCTGACGAACTATTTGTGCTGTAAATCCTGGTAACACGCCGACTGACTTTCTTGGACGGTATCTGATGAGATACGAACCAGTGTCTTTACTGTATTGCTATGTTAATGGCAACAAAAAAGATTTATGAAATGGAACTTGTTTATATTGCGGTTCACGTATCCAGTTTTCTGAAACTCTTTAGGTCATGCTTATTGTTCAAACGAGTTCGAGATAACGCCATGTATCTATGATGATCCCTTTCTTAAAGTCGATAAGTTCTGTTCCACAAGCAGGTGAATGAGATTTGCATAGCTCTAGTGCTCACAAACTACAGAACAATGTACGCCTTTTTTCCTGGATCCAGGTGATTTAAGGTCTCGAAGGCTTAGGCAGAGACCTTCAATATGCCGCTGCCATCTCATGCGGTTATTCTGCCATACAAACAAAACACTACTTGCTGCAGGTTATTAGTACTCAAGAAATAAGATTTCTGAGAATAGACTGCTGTTGTGGGGGTTTAGTCATTCGCGTGTTTTGAGGCTTAACTATGCGCAGTGGGCATCCGTTCGTGGTTCACCTCTTTCCCATCCGCCTTAAACTCGAACATCCGATACCCGTCTGTGCCACTCTGTGCCTTGCTTTACACAACAAGACTAATATTGATTGACACCTTTCGTTCACTGGAGAGATTCATGTGCTTTCGATTACCATACATTGATTGAGAATACGCTCTGGTCTGTAAATGCGTGCGTTCGTTCTGCTCACCTAATTTGGGATACAACAACTACTACCTAAAAATGTTAAGACGGGAGTGAGCATATGGGTTCGGTCTAATCTCCCCTAGATTATGATCTGGTTTTCGATCACTGCAATAAGCTTTGGTCAGGTACTTTGTCTCAAGGCTCACTACCACGCCTTATGGGGTTAGCAACTCCAAGCTCTCTGGCTGGGTTGCCGGATTCTCTCATCACTCGTATGAACAACCAATTATCAGTCGACCAAACCAATGCACACTCGTCATAAATGCTCACTCGACTCGTACATTGCACTCACAAACATTTGTAGACTAAACAGTGACCTTGATTCTGTGCACTGGTTTCTCAAATTTTCCTCCCCTTGATCCTATTCGTGTGCCCGAAAGTCGAATTTCTCCATCCTGTGAAACAAACCGCCTTCATATTCCGAACTTTCTTTTTCATTCATTTTTCTTTAAGGTCGGGGTCTGAGCCTACATCTACAAATCGGCAACAGCGTATCGCCAATCCAAATTTGACATTTCCAACAGGGAGTTCCAGTTCGTGTGGATAAAACTCAAACATTCTCTTCCCAACCACTTTTTCTACATTCTCCATCGTCCCGCTAATAGCAATGATTGGTATTTTTTGGAATCGTTTTCTTCGGACCACGTATCCGATCCGTCAGAAAAACCCCAAAATTGTATCAGCTATGTTTGCTTCCAACCCCAGTTTGTCACATACCCCTGCCTTCTCCCTTCACTTGTTTTGATCAATTCTTTGAGATCAAAACCACTACCAGATACGTCCATCAAGTTCCGCGTTGATTTGACACATTGAAACCTTTTGACCCGGAGGGCATATTGTTGAAGAACGATGCACCAAAACGTCCGCCCATTTTCCGTCGTTTATTCAATCAATACTTATAAAAAATGTATTTCCCTCATACTGGAAGACTGGACATATTTTTCACATCCCAAGGCGTGGTAACCTCTTCCAACCCTCCAACTACCGACCCATTTCCCTCTCACCAGTCTTGTCCAAAATTATGGGCACAACAATATGGAAACAACTTCGGTCGCACCTGGGACGTCATGCACTCATGAACGATTACGACTACGGATTTCATCGCCACAGATCTACGGGTTATTTATTGGCGTACATCTCACCTGTCTAATCCTCTGAGTTGAAAATTCTCAGTGAATCGTATTTGGTGTGGCTAGATGTCCCGAATGCCTTTGATCAAGTGCGGAACGAAGGTTTGTTGTCAAAACTAACTGAATTCGGATCCTCATCTGAATTCATTCCCTGGACTCGAAGTTTTCTCGGCGGTCTATCCATTGTGATCCGGGTCGACGGGGCCCTGTTACACATACACAAAGTGAATGCTTACTTACCCCAAGGCTCGGCTCTACTCTACCGCCACGCTGCTCTTGCCTTTCTTCAACGACCTTACCACCAATTCCAACCCTTCCCATGTTTTTGCCGATGATACCACCCTTCACAGATCTGTCTCCTACCTGTCTTCACGTGCTTCATCAGCTAAATCTCTCATGATCAGACCATTGTTTGTCTGCCGCTGAGTTCCTATCTTGGTTGGATTACAACTTAGGGCCCAAACGATTGTGTTTCCTTCAATTTCACAAAACTTCTTATTTGTCTATTTCCCCAAAGCAACTCCCATACTCGTAACTCCACATTTCCTTTGGTTCTTCTTGGCCTTGCCTTCTCCCGTTCCTTTTTCTTGGTCCCCACAAGTCACTGTTCTTGATTCGAAGAGCATAAAAACTGGTTTTCCTTTTCCCGCCAGAAGATTCAACAATTAGCCAGTTTTGTGTTATGTAAAAATCCCAAATGCACCCTTCTCTCGAATACTGCAGTAACGTTTGGGGCGGAACCTCTTTTTTTTCCTAACCCTCCTCGATCATGTCCAGCACAAAGCCGTCCGCCTCATCGGTGACCCCCGCCCCCCCCATAATCCCCACTTTACAGTTGCTAGCAAATCTCCCGGCAATTGCTTCGCTCTCTCTTTTCTGACGGTATTATCTTGGGTTCCGTTCTCAGAAACTTGCTTCTGTGACCCCTGTTCTTCTTGTTTCCAATTGTCTTTCCCATGCTCAGGCAAACAGTTATCCAAACAAAGTGACTACCTCAATCTGCCGAATCGGTAATCTAAACTCTTCTTTTTCCCAAAGAGTTGAAAAAATTGCAGACATCCTACCCCGCTCTTTATTTCACCTTGCATATGATCTCCACATTTTGAAGCACAGAGTCAACAAACCAGTTTTAATATGACTTTTTACAAACATATTCCCTATTGTACAGCCGGTCTGTAGGCTATGGAATTTATCCTCTTTAAGTCATATGAGTCGTTCATTATGTAATAAGAAATGCCACACTTGCTACTACCCATGAAAATCGGCCAATTCAATTCTTTGAATCGAGCTCACCCTTCTGTTTGATAGTGCAGTGAGTCTTGCAGGTTCGGACTCCGACGACATGTAGGCCTTGACTTGTGAATAACCGCGCGGCCGAACGTTATCTTAGCCAGCTACTCTGATCGAGATTTTGTCGTGTAACTGCAATAGGAACTGTGAAGGTGTGGTCTGGCACATCGTTTAACTGACGGTTTAGTCTCACTGGCAAACAGCGCGTCAACACCGGCCCCTACCGAGCCCACGAAAACGCGAGCGACAGGGCAGCCGATCGATGGCGTGAATCGATAAACAGGAGGTGAATCCTGCCAGCGGCCTCAATGCGTAGCCGTCCGCAACAGTCGAACCAACGCGCTGTGTGCAACGTGTGGGTACATAAGCTGACCACCTACGTATTCTTTGTTTTTTACAAATAATGAGACAGTTCGCAGGCCGATCTGTGTTCTCACTCGAGTCGGTGGGACGGAATAAAATTGTTATATCTGAAATACCGTGATTGTCGATTTCATTCTTTCTCTATTCCGACCAGTTCTGGTAAACACCAAAACCTCTAACTATATCATCTCGTAATCAACCACTGTAATCATAGATTCACCGAAATGCCGTGTTCGAACTCTTCTTTGAAACAGCACAAGTTCTCCTGGATTTGACGCGGTAGCGGCTTTGATGTTCTGCCTTTTTCCTGCCCACGCATACACACACACACACACACACACTGTCTCACAAGACCTCGTTAGAAAAAGTTTCACTCCACAGAAAGTATCATGTAGAGCTGCATTAAAATTTCATCCGATACAGATCAGGCAACAATGGAAAACAAAAAAAGGAAATATCCCACGCAATTCAAGCTGGTATGGTAGCCGATCAAATCCGAGTGTGGAGATACCAAAAGTTGTATCTCGGCTAATGGAACGTGGTTGACACTACGGCGCGGATGGCCCTCTTTTGTGCGCTCGAACCTTTCCTTATGGATAGCTACTTACTGTTTTAGGTCTCACAACTATTTGGGTCGATTCATTACGTGATCTCAATGCTCAACCCTCACTCGACTACTTTACTCAATCACATTTCACTACTTGCCGGACGACCTTGATTGGTCTAGACCGATCTTATGTACCACTGTTTGCCACCATATTCCTGTTCGATTAGTATGAGTGTTCCTACCTGCCGATGCACTTAATACATCTGGGCTCAAGGAGTGTTCTGTATGTTGTGCTTTTTCAGACTGAACACGTGCAAACCCCGGTGAAAGGTCACTGGTCCTCGCATGTTACACAGCCTGCATTTATCCCTGTCGACAATTGCCTAATCAGGTATAAATAAAAGGGGCTTATTTCATGGACAACAGTAACGTGGTAGTAGTGATAATAATAATAATAATAATAATAATAATAATAATAATAATAATAATAATAATAATGGTAGCAGTAAAGGTAGTAATGGTAGTGGTAGTAGTAGTTCTTGTACATAACCCACTAAACGATGCTTACTGGTGTAATCAAAAAAGAAGTAATAAGAATTACTGATTTGGAGCCACTGATTCACTGATTTATTAAATACTAAACGCTCCTACAGTGAGGTGTATATCATGATATTTAAATTCGGCAATTAAGCTACTCACCAGAACAGAATAGAATAACAGCTCCAATCAGTCGGGAGAACAGTAGAAACATTGTGTCTTGTGAAGCGCGGCACCATAGGACCAGGAGTACGACCACGTACACGGTCGCCGACAAAGCGAGCAGCAAGGCTGCTCCAAGGCAGATAATCACAGCCAAACGGTCTCCTTTGTCATGTGAAATTTGGTAAAAAGGAAAGTGAAAAACAAGGACAGGACGTAATAAGATGCTAAATTCTTCACAACATACATAAGTTCCATCTTTAACTGTTTGAAGGAAACGCAAACATAATAATGGTGGCTGCATCGATGGTAAATATTCGGATGGAAGGGGGCTATAGCCGAGCAGACTCCAAAGTTTTGCTGGTACGGTTGTTGATAAAAGGAGATATTCTTGTGATTAGGGCGAGTTGAGTAAACAAGTTCGCTAAGTTATTCACAAAGAATTTGGGTACATAAAACACATTTTTTATCTGGGGAGGCTAAATTTATCGTCGGTTCGGACTTCATTTTGGTTGTTCACTGTTTTTACTCTAATCCCATATGATTTTGCATCCTCTATCACGAGTAAAACAAATCTCGAGCTTCACATTTCAAAATACCCGGTGGATTGAAAGAAGTACTGTTGATTTTCTACACCGTTGTCTGTATGACACTTGGTTCCAGCTTGAACAACTGTGACGGATGAGTGCCACATCACGCCGCGGTGGGGTGAAGAAACCCCTGATCGTGTGTGATTCAGCTCAGGATGTCCATCGTTCGGTTTCTATTCCTATTTAGAACTCGATGGCCAGGCCTCTGCTAATGATTCCTAAGAAGTCGGATGTAACAGCTGTGCAATAATTACTTCCGGTTATTTTAGACGGTGACTGACCAGTGATGTTATATGGTATCACTATGTGACAATTCAAGCCTGATGTTCCATTGAGACCTGTTTTATGTATGCAGAACTCAGCGTGCCACAAACTGGCACGCTGGCTGGTGGATATTCTATCTCCCATCCGAAAGCACATGACATCACACTGTCTGAAGGACTCATTTGAACTATCAGATATCCTGGAGCGAATGTCCGTGAGTTCCCAGAAAATGTTTTCCGTTGATGTTGATTCACTTTTCACCAGTGTACCCCTAAGAGAAACGGTAGAGTATTTGTGCGACATGGTAGCAACACTCAAACCCACTTTGCAGATTCCTGTTACATACATCCGGGACCTCATTCTCTTATGTACAGAAAACATACGTTTTGATTTTGAAGGACAGTCGTACAAACAGATTGACGGTGTGGCAATGGGTAGCCCTCTTGGACCCACATTGGCAGATATCTTTTTGGGGATGATTGAGAAAAATGTACATCAGAATATCATCCAGTTTACCCTGTACAAGCGTTATGTCGATGATATTTTGATTTTTACTGGGGAAGAACGGTTTACTAAGTTCTTAAACCTAATGAACACCATACATCTCAACCTATCAGTCACATGTGAAACAGAGAGTGGTAGCAGCCTCGCTTTTTTGGATATCATGATACAAAAACGTGCAGATGGGACAATTCAGAAGACTATCCATCGTAAAACAACATGGAGTGGACAATATATTCAGTTCTCCAGTTTCGCTCCAGTTGCCTACAAAAGGGGCTTGGTCAAGACCCTGTTCCACAGAGCGCGAAAAATCTGCAGTGTAGACCAACTGAAAAAGGAAGAAGAGTTCTTATCCCAAACTCTTTGTGCCAATGGATACCCGGAAAAGTTCATTGAGATCCACAAAAGAGAAAGGCCTAAGACCGTATGAGTCGACACGGTCGAGAAGAAACGAATTACTCTAGTGTTGCCATTTAAAGGGGATCATCTGTTCAATCGGATTCGCCCAAATCTAAAGTGTGCACTAAAGCGCACCTACTTGGCGGCTGAATTGCAGATTTCACAAAGCACCAAACGACTAAACCTCCAAGCTCATTCAAACAGTGTCGCGAACCTGAATGCCTCTCACATCATTTATCAGTTCACCTTCAGCTGCGGTGACACCTACATAGGCAGAACGGATCGTTGCCTGAGTCAAAGAATGAGGGAGCATGTACCGAAGTGGTTAGTGCAGTGGATGAGTCATCCTCCACCCGGACAACAGACGAGGACTAGAAACCCGGCTTCATCGATCGCGAAACACCTGGTGACCTTTCGTCATCGCATTGATCCGGGTCAAGCGTTCCGAGTGATTGCATGGAATCGGAACCCAAAGCTTCTAGCTTTTTGTGAGGCTGTGTTGATAAGTAGACTTAGGCCCCCATTGTGTGCACAGAAACTTCTGACCCACAATGTGTGCTTGCCGTGGCGGTAACCAATCAGGTTTACCGAATGGTTTCCTAATTTCACTTGACACTATCTATTCCATTGTTTTGCTGTGCTCCATTTGAACACGAAATCGCATGTTTTACGTACGCGACTGAGAAGATTAAAAGAAATGCTAGCATCTCGCAATTTATGTCTTCTATCTGTTTTGATGAACTGTTGGTAACTGATAAGCCAATGAGTTGATTAAGATGATTGATGGTCAACTATTTACCACTCTATCTCCAAACATGTAAACCAGGGAAGCGACGAGAACGGTAATCAAATCTGACGCAATGGGAGCATACATATTAGTTATTAGATGTTTTGGTGCACTATGAGAAAACCCCGTTTTGTGAAACGATGGATATATGTGACGATGAAATTGATCACGGGCTATCAGTGTACAGCACAGCATTGGTTGAAGTGACATAGTAAACACGGCCTCTCTTAACAAAACAAGTGGGAACCACACACAACGACTAAAGGGTGATGCGATATATTATGCTGTGTTGATGTGAAGCACCAAATAGAGCATGGTCAGCAGAGAAACGTGTTAGTAGGTTTGTTCGACATTCAGGTCCTCCCAAGTGAGGCCTGCTGAAGCAACGTTACTAATGATTCCCAGTAAGGAGTAAATTAAATTAATTTTATGAAACGGGATAATGAACACAGCCGAGGTTTTAAATCTGTATAAAGTGTTTTGTGTGTGGCGCACACACGAATTATTAGGTTAGACGTCTGCTTCAGAGCTTCAAGGAGTATCACCTGAAGTGGATGAGTCACGAGAAGACGAGGAAAATGGCTGGTTTTATTTAGGGTCTTGTAGTTGTTAGTTTTTATAATATGAACCCAAGAAACTCATTCCGTAAATTGACCACGGCTAAGACGATTGCTACTAGCTTACTTAGTCGTGATCTGTACACACAAGTGACCAGTTCAGGCACTTCATCTGTCTGGGCCACAGATGGAATCCGCGAAATAAAATGAACCCTGACAAAAGGGAAACCGGAAGTTGAGCACTGTCGACAATTTCATGTTTTATTAGTCAGCTGTCAACTCACAGGTAGACGTATGGATTATCCGGAATAAGATCTCAATCAGCTCCCGAAACGGAAAACGGCTGAACTCTGATGATCACATATGAACTAAGGAGTCCCATGCAATTCCACCTCCCTTCATCACCTAACAATGATCGTAATTTGAATCAAGGGCTGATTTGTAAGAGTAAGAGTCACTGAAAGCAACTAACCACTCTTCAGTGTTGTTGTTCCTAAAGCTGTCGTGAAATTATTAGGACTGCGTTATGAACCGATTAGAAATGGCTGAATTTGACCCAATCATAGTCATTGCTGGCTGCGTTATACATGAACGAATACCGTACTAACGTTTTCACAAAGCTGTGCAGTCACTACCAGTCACAGATTCACCAAAACCTTCCTGAACTACTGAGACACAGGTTTCGCGTGATTGTCTCACACCGGGCCACCCAGCCGATCTGTCTCCACCACAGTTGTTGGCTCAAGTCCAACGCACGAACTGGTTCAAAAATATACCATGTTAGTTGGTGTCCCGCCAGCTCCCTCAACCCGGAAAGCATTCGATTCGAATAGTAGCATGTGTCCGCGTTTGTGGATTGTTCACCTCACACTTTCATTATTTTTTCTGACATTTTCACACGTGATACTGGTATTTCTGGGCTAACAGTATAAAGTGATCGGAGATGCAAGCGGAGATCGCTCGCACCGACCACCCGAGGATTTCCAAATGTAGTTTTCATTCTAGAACAACTCACTGGGTCGATATCTATGAGCTGATTGTTAAGTTCCGTCTAATATAGGTTGCTAAACTCTCGCTACTAGTAGAGATAAAGTAATCCGTGAGCACTGCGCACTGAAACCATCGAACCAAAATCTGCATTGCGAGCACGGTGAATGAACAAAGTTACGATTATTTTCGTTGTCTCATTTCCGTATGAAATTCGTTGGATATAACACACAGATGGGACGATTAGAAACAAATTTCGTTAAAGTGTTTGTGAATGAAAAAAGACTTACCCACAATGGCAGAGAAAGTTGAATGACTGCTTGGATCTGCATCTTCCGGATAATATCCGTACGATCGTTTTCTGCATAAAGCTAATCCAGTTGAAGCAAAAATTATAGAGGAAGGGCTTGAATATAGTGACTTTATTTTGAAAAGAGAGAAGCTGGTGATAAAATTAGTTTTGATAGATCAGTGGTTGAAAATGGCGCGAAAGATTAGGGCTAGAAAACATGATATCAGGTTTCCGACAGATCTGTACTGGCACTGAACCCTTGCTAACGTGCTCTGTTTTCCTCGCTTATGGTCAGGTTGTGGATGTTTGCGTATTTAAACAACATAGAAGAGGAATATGAGTGAGCAGTAGAACGCGGTTCACTTGAGGATAGTGAAGGTGCGATAGGAGAGTTTTAAAAACGAATATAACCCCATCAATCGTTGGTACAAAGAATATACATCGTTTTTTCCTTCCGTTTGTTCCTACGCGGCTGTCATCGTGCTCAGTACTGAGAAGTATGATTGGAAAAATGTTTCGCAATGATTTCACTTGGAGTCGCACTCTTTCTAAGTGGATAATAGACCGTAATCGGCCAAGTACACTTTGCAGTGACCTGGCTTATTTGCTACGTGTATACGGGGAAATTAGAGCATAGCAATCAATTTGACTTTGGGTTACGGTCAAATCAGAAAGCCCGTGAAAATCACGGGAACAGGAAGAGCGGCCGAGCAAGCTACAAATGTTTGTGGCTTTGAGCTGCTCTACACCAGACCGGACTGTAGGGTGTGACCAAAATTGATTGCACCTGATTGCGTGTATTTTGTTTGACTCTTCCTGTTCCACAAACACGAATTCGAGCAGGATTTGAACTCTAGTTGCGATTCGATGGATACGCATTGCTAACAATTCCTAACAGTCCTAATAACACTACTGTCAAGTTCTTCTGTCGGCAAGTATTGGTATAGGTATGGGCAGTCCTCAGCGTGTTGTTCGCACTGGTAAGTGTAATTGTGGCTTGAGCACATTCACGAGAGATATTCAAATGTATTTTTAAAGGTTGATAATCCTGTGATATGTTGGAACTCAGGAACACAAGCGGAAGCTCCCAGTCATACCTCATAACACTGACTAATGCGTACCTGTTCAGCCCCGGACGAATGGTGCAAAACAGCTGGCTGATAGGTCATGTCAGAAAGAGCCCCAGTTGGAATTTGGTGATGATTCTTATCAAGCCCAATGATGCTTCTGTTTGGTGCATTCATTGTTTTCCAATCATATACATATGTGGTGGTAGTGCGCGAAGAAAGTATGGAACCCCCCTCATTTTTCCGCATCTTTCCGAATCTGTATTTTCTAACGAATAACCTAATGCGTGATATGATACGACATACTTCATTTCAAGACAAAACTATGCAGTAAGTGCTAATTTGAACAGGAGACGTAAAAAACGAGGTTGACTAATTATAGGACCCCCCCCCCCCGCCGTCCTAGGCCAGTGTGCTGTCCCATGGAAAATTCTGCAGAACAAGACAGATCTTTGAGACTGGTAACAAGCTGATTAATTCGGCCTGTGGGTTTGGCGACCCATAAATCCACGACAACCGAAATCACGTGTTTTATGTACACTGGAGCACATGGTGCACTCCAGTGACCTAGATGACCCTCGTTCGCGTTAGTTGTAAGTATGCACCTGACCGAACTCACACCGCATTTTGTCCACACAATGCCACACGAAAATAAACTAACAGATTTTAAGAAGGGCGAAATATTTACGTACTACCAAATGCAACTCAGTTTGTATGAGATCTCCAGGCATTACAAGAAATCGAGAAGCGCCAAGCGACGGTATCTGGAATCCGACGGGCAGCATGGGCCGGAAAAGGGAACGGATCTTCCAAAAGGACTAACGAAATCAGACGAATGCAGAATGATTCGTCTAGCCTCCAAGACCACATACTTTATTTCAACGTTGTAAGCTTTGATCGGAGTTAGCGTTTCGAAACGAATGGTACAGTGAACGCTCAAAGCTGTGCCGTAGAGGAATCATAAAGAAACGAAAAGATACAATGCTTTCAAACCGCGGCATAAAGAACAACGTTTACCGTGGTCTGAAACCCACGTAGCATGGATAAACAGGCGGAAAGATGTTCAATTTGGTGACGAAAAAATAACATGGATGGACTGGATGCTTGAAATTAATACTGACATGATCTCAACGGCGAGGAAAGAATCTCCAGTCAAATAAACAACGACAAGAGTTCATTGATTGTTTGGAGGGGAACCTTTTCAGCTAAAGGCCAAAGTGAGACAGTTATACCTGAAGGCACACAAGATTCCATTGTGTACATTTGTACGTTGGAACAGATTATGCTCCCGCTACTGACCAACAGATTACAAAATAACGCCATATTCCTGGATGATGGTGCTTCTGTCCACTGATCATGCACCACGAAATGTTGGTGTTGTGTTCACAATTCGGTAAAAGAAGAAAGGCGCACGTATATGGACAAACGTATATTGCCGCAACAACGTACAGTAAGCGCCAGTACAGGCGAGCACGTGAAAATGCAAACGAGTCTGCAAGTGCGTGAGTCAGTCGTGCATACAATAGGAAGTGTAAGACAACGGTACAATCGGACCACGTTGTGCAAGGTCGCGCAACACGTGATACAATCTGATTGGTCAATGCCGTCCGGGACGAAGCACGGCAAACGTCAGCTGTGTACGTGCGTGTGTGTGCGTGCACATGCCTGTTCAGGCCGAACACAACACTTGGCTGCTGTTCCGTGGGATCAAGATCATTCGGTGGCCATCCTGCAACCATGACCTAAATCCAATTTACAGCCTTTGTGGCATACTTGCTCGCTAGGTGTACAAGGATTCTGCGCTTTACCGGTCAAATAGTGAACTAATAACCCTCCTTAAGTGAGAAAAAGTGAATACTGACCAAGGGACAATCACAAGTCTTGTCAGACGTGCGTCGAGATGTATCGAGAGTGACAAGGGAAATAAAAAAAAAAAACGGAGAAAGTTCATGAGTCCAATAATGTCATCGAGCACAATATACCACCACATTTTCTAATGTCTCTAACCCCTGAGTAGTCGGATCTCCTGGACCCCACCCTATAAACTTAACACCTCCTAGAAGAGCATCTTTACTGGTCAGCTTTTCTATACCTTGCTACCAAGTCGCCTACTGATTACCCTTACCCATTTTCTTGCCATTATCAACCTCAGCGAACACTGCATACCGGGGAAGCCCCTACGGATAAAAGCACAACATATTCTAAGCACCTAAACCTTGTGAACTTCATTGTTTTTTAAGGAACGGCTATGCACATCACACGAGGACGTCCTAAAATGATCATCCTTCGTGACAATTGTACAGTATTTTCACGACTTACCAAAGATCAATGCAATAAAGAGAATCACATCACGAATCGTTCCACTTATCATTCTGGCTGAGAACGAAATAGCTCTTTTTGAAACAGCTGATGATTTACGCTTCAACTCTGTCTTGGAGCATCATAAAAGACAGTGGCAACTGCGGCTTTGCTGCTATCTCACAGGAAGCTGTTTACAGGATTTCATCCTGTTATCTTATAGATGCCGGGCCATGGGCCGAACTGATTCGCCTAGTGCAAAGCATAGCATTATAGTTAACTTGGCCACAGTCATCTTAATCTCACTGAATATGGTTCTGAAAGACGATCTGTTAAATCACAAAATGTCAGGTAATTTTCTCTCTTTCTGTGATGTTCTCCTACGTTTCACAGTTTGCTTTATTGACACAGAGCGACTAAGGTTGGCGGGAAGATGTCCGTCAAATATGCGGACAGTACCCATGTGACTGAGTTCTGTAGTGCTGCAGTCGACATCACATGGGACACGATCTGGTACAGCTTCCCTGCTGCATAAGCTGAAGAGCTCCAACCAATCAGAATCCTTGTGAACAAAAAAAACAACAGCTCGCTGTGACTGAATGTTTTGCGAGTAACGTTTATACATATCGTCTTTGCAGTAGAATAGACGTGCAATTCCGCAGTCTTGGCTTTCTTGCTATTTTGGCTTGTGTAGTTTCGTTTCGGGGTTATTTCAATACGTTCTATTAGTTCGAGTACGGACATCAGTACAAATCCGTTGAAGACCACTCCCGAATCATCCTTTGGTAAAAATAGAATGACGATTCTATCAGCACTTGATAGCCAGTTAGCTTAGCTCTCTGTGCACTGACACAGTGGCATAAGTACTACATACAGGGTCCCTTTTCATGATTATATTCGGAGATCTTGCAATCAAAGAGACGGGTTTCAAAAATGCTGAAGTTATTATTCAAATATAAAATGTAGTCTCGAGTTGCAGTCATTTAGGACTACATAGTAGCACAAACAATAGAATAGCGCCGTCTCATGAAATGAGGACTTGGTATTGTGTTTTAAGCCGCCCATCCACCTGTGCTCTTTGTCTACGTTATAATCGATATTGGTTGATTGGTTTTGGATGCACTGGCCTGTTGTGTTCTACCGAGGGTTCTGTGTGTATCTGTGTGTGTGTGTGTGTGTGTGTGTGTGTGTGTTCATCCCCAACCCAAGTATTATGAGGTTCATTCAATATTTACCGTAATTCTTTCATTGTGCTCATGCAAGCACAGCAGCTCACTTAAGTTGTGTTAACGGAAATCCCAATTGGAAAACCTAACTCCCCTCTGCTGGATGACCAATAGGTTGGCGTTTTCATATTGAATACGCATAATAAGATATGCTGAATATTCACCCACCGGGGTGTATAAAACAAGCTCTTGACTTGACTTGCTTTTATCGAGCTCGAATATACGCTTTTAGAAATAAAGAACCAATGTCGTGGCATTAAATGGTACTACGGAAAACGATGTAAACCGTTATTAACGAGTTTCGAATTCAGAATACCAAGCCCCCAACTCTTACCTTGAACAATAATACATATAAAGGATATTTCGAACATACTTTTGAGGTAAAGTGATCGTTGGCAACTTAGCTACCACTCGAATCACTGTCACGCCCGATTTCATTCATATTCGCCATAATATTTGACAACTATTTCTACCGGTACGTGGGATCCTGCCTGTCACACGGTCTACCTTTTTAACATAATTCTGCATGAACGTCAACAGGTACCTGTGTGAAATACGTCTGAAGAAATTCTGCTCGCTTAAATATTGACAAATCTGATTTTAATTGCGCATTAATGACATTACATGTTATTCATTCTCTGTGATTATCAAAAGCATTCAAATATTATTCGATAACAAAAAAGTAGTTCAACTTTCCACCAGTTTATCGTAAATGTTCAGAAATGTCGCCTTTCGCAATAGTGCTCGGTTTAATGCGAGACCGTCAGACCAGAAGATAATTTAGCCAATTAGCCGGAACAAATAGCACTTTTCTGCAATTTACAACTTTTGGGACGGAGGATAGTTACTACCGAGATGAAACTTCTTCGGTTCAACCTCCTTGCTGATAAGTGAATTGGAGAACAGATGTGCAAGTTTAGTCGTGATATGACTTGGTAGAATGGCCTGAAAATCTTCACTGTCGGACTTGGTCATAATAGGCACAACAGGCTGACTGGTTGAAATTTACGGCTCTGATGGACTACGGTACATTTTACATTATGATTAAGTGTCGACTATCACTGTTCGAACATTTCACCATAGTTTTTGTGTGAATCATAGCAACTCAAAAGCCCTGCATCAAAGAATCAGAATGCCTATCACGATTAAAACACCTCTGTGAGCAGGACGGGTCGCTCTGCTGTGTGTTTACCAATGAGAACGGTACTCAGCCAATGAGACTTACTCGAAACCAGCTAATTAGATCATCTTGATACTTGTGAAGTATCACTTATCTGCACTTTGTCTATCGATACTGCTACATATTTCCTCGAATTTAAAAGAATATTTAGCAACAACCTAACCGTGGTAATTTTCCACCATTTTTTATTCGTCTCAATTCTGAGAGGAACAGGAGAGAGGATAGTCCCGGACTTGAGCACGTTTTAGGATTTGTGTTTTGGGAGACACATCCGAGTACTTCATCTTCTGCATTTGTCTTAGATCGGCCATCATCCAGACTGCGGTCTGACCGTCGGGTCCAGTTTTTGCACCTCATAACCGGTCAGACTTAGTCATATATTGAGTTTCAATGAGCACTTTCATTCACGTTTCATGGATTCACCGTCCACCCGAACTAGTCTTGGGACTTTTTGGTGCTGCGATTATATATACTCTCGTGGCTGTGTTTGTGATTAGGCCCGGGGGGGGGGGCGAGTTTTCTCTGGTCATATGGCAACGACGATGCTGTTGCTCATGGATAATTATGATGAAATCAGCCGGAGGATGGGGAGGAGCACAGTTGGGGGGGGGGAGAGAAGACGGAGGGGGAAAAGGTAGAGGAAGAAGAAGAAGAAGAATACTTTTCAGACGACGGTGATGTCATTTTTGCAAACTGTATTGCATAGTTATTAGTTTTTGCATTGGGTTCTCAAAGGTTGGTTAACACTGTATTGGTCTGAAAATAACAAACCATTTGGCGAGGTGTCACGACTTGGGACAATTGCACCCACTCGCTAGTTCCATCTACCCCATATCCTTCCACTCACCAACACACATCACTTCCCTATGTACCTGAGTATAGTTTTTAATGCTCTTTGCTAAGAAACCGCTGTAGTCCAGGATGGGATATTTACAACTGTTCCCATAAAAGCCTACTCTGAGTTTTACGCGACTGAATGATAACGTGGAGACTAATTGAAACATTCAATATTTCACTTTCAGTCATCACCACCAGTAATAAATAGCCTACAAAACAAATCCCGACGGTCTGAACGTCCAAACCACAGGATGAATCATGTTATATAAACGTTCCGACTCACCGGTTTGTTGTGTCCCAAGTAGGCACGCTTCAAACAATCCTTCTATTCTCTCTGCCTCAAGAAACGGGTCAGAGCTGGACGCATTTGTTGAACTGGGTCTCAAATCGATCACCTGTTGCAAAATCAACCCGGCAATAGTGAAACCGACAGCTGAAGCACTCAAAATGAGCACAACCAGGGTGGCACAAATTATATCACGTTTCAGACGATAAAACCAGTTTTCACTTGGATTCATTTTTGACATTAGACAAGATCAAACTGGCTTGTCCGACTTAGGATTGGCTGATGATCTACAATGAGAAAGAATAGCCATGATCCAAGTCAGATCATACAGAAAATCCAAAAACGCGAAAGAAGGTATGAACAGACGACCGGTTATTTATTCTTCTTAGATAGGAACTCCGAATTCTATCTTGTGTGAACCATACTTTGACTTGTTTAGAGATAAATACTTTCTCCGGCAAGCTGCGGTTTTCCGGGTTTATCTTGAAAAAGCCTTGTATTAGGTTCAGTATGACGATTATAACTGTGAGACTAGTTATCGTAAGATGTATGCACGTATAGAGTAACACTAGTGCTAGAATAATAGGAATGATTTGAAACATTGTAGTGTAGTTTCTATAGTAGGACAAATGAATTGTTTACCGCGTATTTCATCAGGTAGCATCAATATCTTACTCAGTATTAGAAATTTATGGAGGCATTTTCCATTCGCTTCGTTCAGCTTAATGGGAATCATATGGTTGGTAAATTACTCACATCCAAATATTATACTATTTGAAAAGATATCAAATTTGGTTGAGTTTTTGTAATGGCTTTGTAGTACCCAAGGCCTCAGCTGAGAAAGTGTCCGGCCTGAGATACCGTCTTCTCTGTGTGAATGTTCAATTGATAATGAGCAAGAGGATCAGTGCTCTATCAAGTTGTGTTGATGTGGAGCGAGCTCAACAGAAACCAGTCCTGCTAGTCGGGTGGCTCACATGGGAAATTTGTATTCCTGCTTGCCATGGTTGAATCACAGTTGTGTGTGTTTGTGTACGTGACCATGGAGCAGTAGGCATCGAGTGATAATTCCTTAAAAACTAGATGAAACAGCTAAACACTGAATATGTTGTATTCACAGTTGTTGGTAGCGCATGATACGAAAGAGACCCGTTCTACAGACATTTAAATAAACAGGTGGCGAGACGAGCAATTGTAATCGGACCGAGCCAAGGAAAACCGGCCGTGGGATTGGATATAGTAGTTTATTCAAGTGAAAGGTGCTTGTGTATGTGGGCCTATTGGCCAATGAGCGTAAATCAATAGAGTAATCAAAATGGTGAACTAAGTGAGCTTTGTTATCTATCGGATCAACTACTTCCACAGATTTTCATTGGTTGGCCGGTCAAGAGTTGGTGCTGTATGGTGAATCACTATACCTGTTTTATGCGCACCATTGTCAGTAATGCATCAGTAGATGCGACTCTGGGTTCTCAAAGCACTGTCTCTCAGTGTCTTGCCATCTGTTGTAAACAAGCATGTTCAACAAAAATCCAATACCGATTGCTAAAATGGTTGCAAAATTTCTTCTGACCGTTCTCCAAAACTACTGAATAACAAAAAGCTAGCAACAGGACTGTTTATTTTGTCCATATAAGCTATTTACGAAATAGGGACCTCATCTGGTGTGTTTGCTTAATTTTCACAGGCTCCCACTGAGATTTAGAGAGCTGACTACTACAATGGAACAGGCGTTTTTTCGACGTTTGTGAGTTTGCTACTCCGGTACGTCCAACACACAAAGGGACTAGTAGTCGTGTTGACCAAGTACTGACTGATCTTATCTCGAGTTTTAATTGTACTGTTTGGTATGAGATTTAATAGGCGGGTGTTTGAAAATGAATGGATAGCCATTTCGAGGATAGATGAACCCGGTCTTTTTTCTCTTTATTTACTGTTCACTCGGCGAAATAGTTCTATACTCGTGTGAGAATAGCGGCATCGATCTAAGCTCGGACAATAAACCAGGGAATATGCGGACGGTTTGGGCTTCTGAGTAAAGGTTCAGGCGAGTTGCAACATTTTCAGTGTATTCTAAAATACAGTGTAGCAATGTTTGTGACGAGTTTTGCACTGCTGCAGGACCGGGTGGGTCTTACACCAAATCTCATCCTAGTGTTGTAATTCCGATAGTCGAATTAGATGGTCATTGTTAGATGGGCAGTTGAATCTCACCCGGTGCTAGGATATCGGATGAGGCTTCGTCACGTACACAGCAGACTTGTTTCCTTTTTACTAATCTGAAACACTAGTGGCTCTGACGTGATATTTGTTTCCCCTTTGCGAGTTGCGCGCTCCTTTCTGCAGTTGGGTTCTTCCTATTTTTCGTAGCTCAGAAAAGTGGCCGTTACGGGTGGAAAATAAGCAAATATTACCAACATTTGAGAGCTGATGTCTCCGATGTATTGCTGAAGTCTGGTGGGAATACAGTGTCATCAATCCAGAGGTTAGGCGAAGGATTTCGGGTACCACAAGTCGGTGTCTCCGTAACAAGCGCTGAATCACGATAGATCACTGTAAAGGTCGTTGATTTGCATGCTTCACTGGAACAGGTCAAGGCTGGGAGATGGACTGAGATGATCAGTTCATGAAATGCTAGAAGGGTACGGCAAACTTTTATCGGTAAGCTTGGCCGGGTAGATCACGTAGGAGGTTCTGGTTGGAACCCAACAGGTCCGCCTACCAAATGTGATGGAGAAATTGTGACACGGTCAGATGTAGTGGTCTGCAGAGCAGTTGCATTGGAACGCTTTTCTTTAAAATGATTTTCACTTATGACTTTCTTTTCTTCTTATTTATTTTTCTACTCGAAAATGCAGCCTGGTGGTAACCCAAACTAGAGCTAGGTTTATGCTTGAAAAACTGACTAAAGAGAAATAAAAATGCATTGGAGATGACCTCTTAGTTTCTGTTATTCATGGAAACCGGCTAGCCGTCTTTCGCTTCTAGGAAAAAAGTCTTTGCTGTTCGATCTGTGTAACCTACGAACTCCAAGATTATGAAACGGAAGCTAAATTCAAATTGATCAGAGGGACGAATGCAGTAGTTGCGCATCATGCTCACTCAGTCGGTACACTGTAAAAGAGAACGACACTTTACAATTAGTCTACAGAACTCCACGAGAGAGCTTCTTCACTAAACAATGGGCAACTGCTGCTGAGATAGGGATTCGGATCTACAAACCTAGTCACTGTTTTCAACGTCAGTTATTCAGTTCATTCGTACAAAATGTTCCACGTGGCATTATCCATGTGCAAACTATATGTATTGATTCAACTGTCTCCACACGCCGTCCTGTACGTTATAGCTTCATTTCCAGCATCCACCTAATCAGGTGAAGCTGGACGGTCACTGCTGGACCGTGTAGACACACCAAAGTGGCCTTGTGATTGGTCAGCAAGTTATCTCCCAATAAGTAAATGCCTATTTTTGTATATAAACGAATGAGCACCAACCAAATGTAACAGAATACATTCTTTCTGTTCTTGTCTGGTCTTGTCGTTCTTCTAGTGTGCGTAGTCCGAGTCCAGGTTATTTCATTACGCACTATCGGCCGGTTAAATACAATTCTTACGCTATATGAGATCTTTTTCGTGACCAAATAATGTAACCCGAATTTAAATTCCCCATGCAAAATAATTTACAACCCTATCCTGGCACTCAAGAACGAGGAGCCTGAATTTTGTGTAATGGACAGATGCTGTGTATCATTGGAATAGTGGTTCGCGCACTATCGATTATCACAAATAACCTTACACAGTTGTCTGGGGGATTCTTTTATTCAAAACCAGACTAGTATGTGCGCTTATTTAAATAAGCGCACAAAATTACACTATTTTTCCATGTTAATCACATCGGAAAAGCATGGTTTTCACCTAAATCTATGTTAAAACCAAAAAATAAAACGTTTTCCTTATCTGGAGTTTTGACTGCAGAGACTGTGATCCTGCTTCCGTGAGTCACGTTAGCGGCGGAGAACAATCCGTGGTTGTCCTGCTCATTACCACTCCTGACCTACTGGTACGCATATTAGGACCTACTGAGACTCCGAGTCTCAGGGTCAGATTGCCGATTATCCCCAATAAAGCAGTGTACCTTTACGGCCATGGGTTGTATGCACCCCTTCCAATGCACCCATTAGCAAGAATGTATTGAACACGTTGCAGTCTTATCGGATCAACTGAACTCATTACCGATCATTGACGACTATTTTGTTATCCCGTCATTTGTTTCACTGTGAAGCATGATCATTTGGGCATAGGGTCATTTAGAGTGAACCGGGTTGAAATTATGTACTCGTTCCGTTTTACGCGCGCATTGTCATCCGTGATTGTTACATTGGCTGCAGTCGTGCCTCATTTTTTGTACGTGTTCTAAGTGCTGTTTTTCACTATTTTTTTTAATTTGCTTTCTATAAGTTCGAGAACCTCTTATATTTGCATCTCATTCAAGAATATTTGAACGTTGAATGAACTCTCGTATCCAAAGAAGAGTTTGAGCGTATACCGGTGGTGAATTGGAGGATCAGCGAACAAACCTCACACGGGTGCTGTGTCCTTTTCGGTGTCGTTTAACGATACCATTGTGTTACGATAAACTTAGCAAGTCGATGTAACTCATTAATCGAGCGTGACCGAAGAAAGGAGCAACTAAGTCTATTCGGAATAAAGTTATGGAATACAATGGTAGTGGGGGGGGGGGGCGTTCGATAAATATCGATCAGTCACTCAGAATCACCTGTCAAGGTTAGGAATCATATCAGAAGTGTCATTTTGTCCACAGTCGAGTCAGTGGCCACAAGAGTCTATCACACCGATCAATGCAAACAAAAAAGCCTGATTCACAGCCTAAATCTACCGTGGCCACAAAGTATGACATGGTCAAAGGTCCGATAATAAAACAACCGAAAGTCAAATGAATTTTTACTCTACACTGGTGAGCAATTTTTCTTCCAAACTTTCTCCTCCGATAAGAAAAGTTGTCTATTTACAATTATTCAATCACCTTGTTTGTATATATATATATATATATATATATATATATATATATATATATATATATATATATATATATATATAATCTTGAGAACCAATAACTTAAAAGTTCTTCAGCCCATGTCTTCTCGAAATTTTTGTTACTCATTACGCCATTTGAAGAACAACTGCCGGACGTCTTATCGTCCTTGTTCTTGAGGCGTTTGGTCATTAAATCCTCAATGACAATTTGCTTGTCATCGAACTGAGCAAATGCACTTGATCTATTTCCCTAAAAATTCGTGTATAATCAGTAGTGAATTCTAAAATCGTTCTTCAGTATGATTAATAATTATTTTCTGTGCAACTGCCCGGTATGACTTTATAAAAAAGTGATAATCAGAAAGCTGGAGTAATTCAGTAGAACACAACTCTCATGATACGGTAGAATTGAACCTTAAGAAAACCCCATTCCGCTAACTATACACAATTCTTAACGTATATATGCCATCAAAAATAGAGTGAGACAGAGAGAGAGAATACCAGACTCACCCAAGCCACCCTTCGTTGAAAGTGAATGAAATTTACCAAAACCCCTAAAGAATATATAAATGTCTACTCAGTAACAATCTATGATTGTGCACATGAATCTTGTTCATCTGTGTGTTCACTCTAGCCACTTGTTTGTCGAAATTCCGAGGTCCACTCGGAAATCAATGCGCATTCCTATCGTGTCCAACCGGGTTGGTCATCATAGAGAAAGGTATTTCTCATCAATTCGCATTCCATCATGCGAGCAACGCGTCCCCTACTCCGCACACATCCACTTTCACGTTCCTAGGCTTAGAAACAAGAATGCATGCATCCGCACGCATAAGCGAGCGTAGAACGGATTACCCACATCGATTTTATTGGAATAATAAACGTGGGGCTAACGACGTAGACGAAATACACATGAGGTGAACAATGGCGTCAGAGGGCTCAGCGCCTAATATGTTCTTTAAATATTCTTTTGACTTCGTTGTTTGCTATACGAAAAAGTAAAACTATTCAGGAAGAGGGACTGCGGCTAATGAAGGACTTCCAAATGAGGAAGGGACCGGCATTGGAAGGAATGGAACAGGGCAGTTTTTATCCAAAGTCCAAGATCATAACTGTTTGATCATCGCCGGTTTGCTACTTGGAAGGCGATCAAAATTAGGAGCAATTTCAGTCTAACCTGCAAAAAAGTTGAATTTTTTCGGAATAGGTTATCCTAACGTTGAGATGTCATTTATGATGGGAAAGATTCGGGGGCAGTGTTCCAAAACATTCCGTAAACACTCCAAGTAGGTAGGAAAATCAAACTTACTACCGTAATATTTCCCAGTGCGCTATTTAGCACTACAAACACAGGTAAAAACAGATAATCATCCCCTAGGATAAATATTTGGCTCTACAGCTGAGGTACAACTCCAACCTTTACCCATTTGGTGTCAATGGCTGCTCTGCTCGCTTGTCGTTGACGCGTCGCCTTATAATCTACGACAAAATGACGCACGCGCACCTGACTTTGTCACTAAAGCAGCTAAAATGGCTGATCCACAAAAGCCTGAATGCAGATGGAGAACAATGGACAAAACTTTATCAGGTATTTAGACAATTTCTGTGGTTTTCAAATCGATGGGACAATTGAAAGTGACACGTGTATATCTAATTCGGTTACTTTAGTACATAGATATTCAGGTCAGTGGTGGATTCGTTTGTAGATAAATTATCTGACGGACACAGAAAGCTGTCAGGACCACAGGAAATGAATAATAGGTATTGACTTGTGGTTAGTAAACATCAAATGTTTCACTCTTTATAACTGACTAATCAACGAGTGTTGTGTAAACCAGAACTCAGTTTTCTAGCCACCACTGTAGTACTGCAAAATTCAGTTTTTACACTACGTGAAAAACACGAACACTCGTGTAGATTATTGTAGCCAGCTGATCGAAGTTGTGCAGCCGCACAGATGAGGATGCGGATCGAATGCTGTCACGTGGGTCGCACCTAGTGATAGTTTTCCGATTGCAAAAGGATCAAACGAGGAATACCCGTTACGGTACTTTGTTAATCCCTCATGGAATACTTGTGGATATTCGTAACTCAATGTAGGCATCTATGGACCTCCTGAGAAGAAAATATAAATGTAAAGCACATCACTTTAACTTTGCCCACTCAGCAAATTATTTTTGGAACACCGAATATGTGAATGAGTGAGTACGATGAGCAATACGGGCGAGCCGAACCGTTTGGTGTTTGGTTTGGTAGTTCTCGCTCGGCTGCACCGCCGGAATAAGACGGCTGCCCAGACCACTGGGACCAGTAACCTGGCATCAGTCACGTGAACTGATCTGATCACAATAGAATGCTCATTGACTCGTGTGCGCGGGGTAAAGAGATGACGAAAGACTTGCTCTGTAATCGGGCCACTCAAACGTTTTACGGCAGTGCCATTCTCCTTCCAATGCGTTACTACAGCCAAAACGTTTCAAAGAGCTGAAGGGTTATGAGTTGTTATTTTTACTCTGGAACATAGGTCGGACAAGTCGTTTTCAAGTTGGGAACAGCACGCGGATAGAAAAGCAGGCGAAACCAGGTCGTGTTATGTAAGTCACACCGATTCGGGTGTCCCCTTGAACTATCAAGAATCGTGTTGATTCTGGTAACACTTTGTGCACTGAACTTCAGCTGCATCGTCATACGCAGTACAACTTTCTGTGCGTCAACTGCTCCCGCATCTGTTACAGAGCCCAAAAATTACAAACTTCTGATTATTCATTAGCAGTGGAGCAGTTTACTGATCTACTCGACCTTCGTGATCTACCCACTGCAACTGCTACGTGACTTGCTTGCATAAGAATAAAAGTTTTTTTTTACACACAGTTTCTGTTCACAATTGGAAGCGGGTTCTTCTTGAGATGGGCTACCTCAAACGAAATGAAGCCGATGACTGGATAGGTTATTTCTACCTTTGCTATGGAAGTCAACTTAACTGACCAGAGCAACCGGGCTTGATTAAATAAAGGGGATTCATCATGGTGAGAAGCACATCCAAAGTGTCTGCTGACAACATTCTTATGCTCGTGAATAATCAACTATCACAATCTGTATAAACTTGTGAACTAAGTCTGTTTCAAGCTCGATTAGAGTTACCTAGTCCATATCTAAACCCTTCGCATACCGTAGAACACTAACCATGCCTCACGATTTACTTAGAACCTGAAAGTGACCGTTGACTCAGTCAACCTCATATTTCATTTGCATTGCCTCCTTATGGTATATAAAGACAAAATCATGTTCCCTTATCAAAGTTTTATGAGTGAGCAACTTATCTTGTATACATGTTAATCTTTCAACCTAGACCACCGCATAATACGGTATTCCTTAGGGGCTCAGAATATCTGTCAATCAGAGGGTTGGAGACACTCGAAGTAATGGCTTTCCCCTACGTCTTCGAAATTTGGCCGTTACACTTAGTAGATACATGACGATCATCAGTTTGTGTCCTCTATTCCTCGGTGGAATTATGTTGGTGCGAAAATTTTCCGAGGATATTGTATCAGCGATGCTGAGGTTAAACACGGAATTTTCTTACCACCGGTAAATGTCTGGACTCTGCTATGGGCTTAGCTTGTACAGTTATGTGCCCACAGACGCACCCCCGATCTACACCCCGTGCTGTCATGGGCACACGTTTGTAATCGTGCACACACGCGCACAGCTGACGTACGTCGTGTTTCGTCCAATCAAATTGTACCACTTGTTGCACGACCTTGCGCACCTTAATCCGATTTTACAATCGCTTTGCCCTTTCCACCCCATGCACCGCAGACTTACGCAGTTGCGCACGTTTTTGCGTTTTCAGTTGTTTGCATGTACTGGCTGCAGTTACAAGCTTACCCTTACAAATGCGCCTTCATCCCGGTTACTGAATTCGGGACGCAACATATGTACTCAGTCCTAACAGGGGATGTTAGTCGGATAGACATCATAGATATACAGAGAAGCACGACATCGGTTTATTGAAATGATGCGGACACTGGTTGAAATGGCCAGTAATGTCTGTGACAGCTTCTCCCAACTTCAACTCCGGCTACATGTATTTCCAGTAATGCTTTTCATCACTGGTTACTCTTATGCGTTGAGTTGTCATTTTTCATTGATAGGCGGAAAAGAAAGCCGGAGCACTTAGCTGTAGAATCAGGGGGTGACCAAGTTAAAACCGTCATTTTATCATTCAGATGTCTATTAGTTTGCTTTATTTTCTCCTACTCGTATCAATTGGCTGATGTGAAGCCCAGTATTGTAAGAGTTTGTCGAATTATATAAGTTCCTGTATGCTATAAAGTACAAGATCAGAACCCCGACAGTGCCCGCTACATTCGTGGTAGACGGCAGTCCACTACCGCCTAGCTAGATATTACGCCTTCTCTTGCGCGATTTCCAGCTCTACAAGCCTCAGAGTCACAGCCCTTCATGGTGGTGCAACGGTCCTTCAGACTATGGGCCAAGCCCCTTCCATTGCCGGGATTTGAATCAAGTTATTGCTCTCAATGAACGACCATCATCATGGGCTTTATGCCTTGACATTCCGGGTTTCCCGACCGGCGGTGGTCAACCGGTCAATTTGCTGTACTTCACAATCCTCTGTCCCAGGTTCGAGTCCAGCCGCCATCTGTCACTTTCCCCTTCTCGGCTCTCAAATGGACGAAAACCCCCTTCGGGAAATATTGCACTATGATTTTGGAAAATCCACCTGCATTCTTCACATTGAAAAGTCGGACTTCGCGAACAGTGCCAACAATACTACCTCTGAATATATTTCAATGTCCGATGGATCACGTTCATCTGTGTGCTGTTCGTCCCATTGGGAAGTGACCGACGAGGCTAGCCCAATGATTAAAACCAGGATAGATACTGTGTATCATTGGGATAGTGGTTCGCGCACTATCGATTATTCACTAGCGTTATTCACACCGGACTGTTCGGACCGCGATAGCTCAACTGGTAGAGCATCTGCCCGGTATGCGGAGGGTCGCCGGTTCGTTTCCGGCTCGCGGCGTCCGACTTTTCAATGTGGAGAATGCAAGCGGATTTTCCAAAAACATACGATTCAGACTCCTCGTGCCAACAATACAACCTCTGAAAATATTGCACTATTAATAAATAATGAAGAGGAAGTCAAAGTATTAGTGGTACATTTATTTGAAATAGCTTTAGAACTTATAGTCGTATCAACTAGAAGACTTACAACTACAAGCAATCTCATGTGCCTGGAACTATTTATTGCACTCCATCAGAGAAAAAAGTCTGTTTCATAACCGGCCAATGTGGATGCTATGAGTTGGCTTAAGGCAAGAATGGTTGATATGGCATCTCATTATTGACCGATAACTACACAGCAACAATCGTTGTTGACGAAGAGTTACGATGCTCTCGACAGTTGACAGAATAATCCCAACATGACAATTTTGCGTCCAAACAAAGGGGCCGCGAGCTTTCATTATGGACAAATCACTAAGAGTGCAAAAATTGCTAACAAATTCAGCACGGAGCTGACGCCAAATGATCCAAGTGAACTACGAGGTATGCATTTAACCGTCAATAAATCCTATCAGGGACGCGTTTGAGAGTCACGCAGTGAAGGACAGTTTCAAAATGTGTAACTGTTTGCAAAAGAAATTATCCAGAGCCGATATTTACTTACTCTGGATGTTACTACACTGTTTACAATTGACCCACTGATGCTATCATGTGCAAACTAATCGACCAAGGGAATATTCGTATCGTATTTCCGGATGTCTAAAGATGTTATAAACTTCAGATGGTCATTTCCACTTCATCACTGAAGGGTACCGACAAATGGATGGGGTTGCCTCGGGCAGTCCACTGTGCTCTATTCTAGAAGATATTTCACTTTAAGATGAAGAATCGAACATCCGATACGATAAGCTATGGCCGTTATGAATGATATTATCGTCATTACAAAGGACAATCATGACAGGGAGAAACTGCATGCTCTGTTCAAAAATCATCATCCAACTATAAAGCTGCCAATCTTTAAGGAGAATAATGATACCATTAGCTTTTCAGACGTTGGGATTTTTTCGCCCACATGATGATGGTTCAATTAGAAGCTCTGTTTATCGAAAAGACACCCGGTTGGGACAATATATACACCCCAGTAGCTTTGTACGAGCAAAGGAAAAGATCAATATGTAGTAGAAGTTATTTCGCAGGAGGAAGAAACCTATCGGGTAACCAAAAAGACCATGAAAAAAGGATATTCAGGATTACTCTTGAAAAAATATCACCCATTTAACCGTGCGACCGAAGAGAGAACCATCGCCTTTCTAAATGCTTATAAAAATTCAACAGTGCGTGCTCAGACACGTACATTGGCAGAACAGAACGGATGAACGTACACTGTTCGCTAAAAAGCCCCCACCTCACCAATTAAACTATGATCCTGAGATCCCACACCATTATTTCCAGACATGTCAAAGAAACCCAGCGCAGTTGCACTTTTACGTCATACAGTCTATAGCTGAGTGATACCAGTTGTGAAGGTCAGACACACACTTGGGTGTACTTTCCGGTCTGATAGCCCACGCATCTACCTGCTCATCATTTGAACCTGAGCCAGGAAATGCAAATCTCTATGGGAATTGTAGACTTTCTTGAAGGAGCAATAGGATCATGTGCCACAAGGTACTATCAAATGGTTGATAGTGTGTATGTTCTGACGGGTAAATGTTGTTCCATCGCCACAAACTACTGAATAACTGTTTGAAAAGGATCACACAGTTCTGTTCACAGCAAAGCTTCTCAAGTTTAATACAAGATTTCACCGATCTACAATGTTTTCGGGATTGAGGGGTGCGTTATTTTGGGGAACTGTATTCCATTGTGGATTCAGAAGGCAAAGAACATCGAATTCACCAAGATTTCATCATCAACCTAACAAACGTCAATCAAGTCATCAACTACCCGACATACTTGTCATTGTAAATCATACAATAAAAGTGATCCACATGACCATAATAACCAAACTAATGGGGTTTGTAGAGGTGTATTCAACCAGGGCTTATCAACCTGAACTGTAATCAAACTATCAATGTCACGGTTACATATTGTGGTAATTTTTGTGTGTCTGGACATGCATGTATATGTGTGTGCATATGATTTTTTATTTTTTGTTTCTAAACATTTCGTTCATCGGTTTTGCTAAAAAAGTAATCCCATCGACTGCCGTATGCACTTTGTATGGATGCAGCGAAATGATCCACGATGTAAATCGTGTAATCTGCGTGTTTCTGACTTCTGTTTTCAACAGAGGAATTTGGTTACGCATTACTTTGACAATGATATTTTGACCTGAATGTTCAAAATTACCCTTGAAAGCTTTCAGTAGGAGGTAGGGCTGTAATGATTTATCGAGTTCACACGTGGATCGGATCAATCTTTTCCCGGTGTGAGGGTATGGGCTGACTCACTGTTGGTAGACAGCCAAGTCTCGTTGGAAGTTAGCACGTCGGCACCTGTCCAGTACCGAGCCCAAGTCTTGAGACAACGGAAACACGAGAGACAGGATAGCCAATCGATGGCCTGGATCGTTAGGATGAGAGGTGAGTCTTGTCAAATGATCTTTAGTCTCGAAACCAGCCCATTGACAGCACCAGTAGGACCAATATGTTTTATGCGACCAGTGGGCACAAGTATCAGCGTTCTATATTATCGCTGCTTTTCGCTAATAAAACGAGGTTGCTTGCGAGCGGAGAAACCCTCTTCCTCGGCTTGACGAGACAGTTTAGAATACCCGGTAACTGGGACAACATAAGACGAAAACACTGAAAAGCGGGTTGGGATTTTTTATTCACCTTTGCCATATACACACTATTTGGAGTGTGAACAAATGGTATGCAGACTGTTGCCCGAGTTGTTGTTATTGGTTGTTTTTTGTGCGCACAACATGTCGTTGCCGTGTTTGATTACACGTAAGCACAGAATGGATCAAACGACACCTGTCAATGATTGTCGGTCAATATGGGTTTTGATTTGTTTTACAAAGTCAAATGCTTGCATGCTGGCGCAGTGCGAATTGGAGAATTTAGTCTGTGAAAACTTGACTGAACTAGGAAAGGTTATGGTTTCTTATCCTGACTGCGGCTGTGACATGTCGAACCTAGATATTAGACGATGGCTTATCAGTATTACGCACTCTCTTTCTCTCTCACACACACGTAGATATGGTATAACTTTGTATGGAGGTGGTTCTTCTAATCTTCACTAAACTTGAATATTGTTGTTCGGTGCGTTTCCATCCTTGTATTTTGCGGATACGTATAAACTATTGCGGGAAAACCGTCACGTTTTTCAGTCTAACTCCTTATCATCCACTTGAACAGTTTCGGCACCAACTTCCTCGTAGTCCTTCTCCAAACCGGCCAAATCTTCACGCGCTTCACTGAACTCCCCCTCTTCCATGCCTTCGCCAACGTACCAGTGTACAAACGCATGTTTTGAGTACATCATGTCGAACTTATGCGTTAAACGAGCCCACGCTTCGGATACCGCGGTCGTGTTGCTCAGCATACAAGCTGCCCGATTCACTTGGGCCAGATCACCGCCAGGGACCACGGTAGGTGGCTGGTAATTTATACCAACTTTAAATCCGGTTGGACACCAGTCGACAAACTGGATGGTACGTTTGTTCTTAATGGATACAATCGCGTCGTTCACATCTTTCGGGACAACATCTCCTCGGTAGAGCAAACAGCAAGCCATATATTTGCCATGACGCGGATCACATTTGACCAGTTGATTTGCTGGCTCGAAACACGCGTTGGTCAGTTCGGCCACACTCATTTGCTCGTGATAGGCTTTCTCGGCGGATATTGTGGGCGCATAAGTAACCAAAGGAAAGTGAATACGCGGATATGGGACAAGATTGGTCTGGAATTCGATAAGATCCACATTCAGTACACCTTCAAAACGTAAGGAAGCGGTGAATGAACTGACGATTTGACCAACCAGCCGATTTAAGTTTGTGTATGTTGGACGTTCGATACCCAAATTGCGGCTGTGAAAAAAGCAAAAAAATATTGAAATAGGTGTGGTTAATGGCCAAAGTTGAGGTGATTACAAAATGGCACAAAAGATATTCCGCCAGCGATATGCTTAGTGACTCACTAAGTTGTCGGTAATTAATTAAACTGAGATCAGAGGTGATATCTGAGAGATGTGAAGGATCAAAGGACTACACTTGTTGATAGCCAGAACTCGATGCTATAAAATGCTGAGTATCATGGTGTTGGAAAAAACTACTGACCCACTGTAACTAGTACAGAACGCATGCCCAGAAAGAGATTCCATTTGTACGGATTGTCCCTTAAGGCTTTGGGCTGTTGGAGGATCAGTCCAGTTCAGTCTAATTTATACAATCACTAACCTCGCCCTTCTGTACTCTGGTTTCCTTTGCTTCCTTCCAGCATCGTCCAATAAACGGAAGGATCGACCGAGCTTGTCAGTTCTAGACATATTGGACGGCTACGACCAAAATTAAACAGTGAAACTGTTCATTCAGAACATGGTAGACGTTCGGGTTTTGGCCCACTGGGTCTGCCTGTGGGATGAGTGGAGTTATTGGGGGAAAGGCTGCTTACCGCGATAGGTAGCACAGTTGCATTCGGATTCTGTCTGCGTCTATATGACTACCAATTATGACTTGTAATCGCTTATCATGCTTTGAATTACTTTAATTCTGTTTCCACCATGCTGCAAGATAGCAACGAAAACTAGAACTCAGCAGTGCAAGGTTGATGATTAAAAGATAAACTGAGCTGAACTGAATACATAACTTATGTGGAAAACCAATCGATGAGCAATATTCTAACGAAAGTTGTTAAGTCTGTGGGCACGTGAGTGGAGAACTGATCACTCACTCACCATGTACCCAGTACAATCCCCGTAAACTTTACATCAAGCTTATCCATATTGCAAATAAGAATTGAGAAAAGAGATGAAGCGAAGAATTCTTTTTAATTATTCATTAGCAATCTACTGCCTAAATAAGAGTCAAATGATTCATTAAGATCATTTCATTCACGTAGGCGAAGTGTCCATCCATATAGGATAAACGTCTTTCCATTGTCAATATAGTCACAATATTTTTGTTTGCTATCAGCAATTACCCTGTCCATCGGACCTATTACTGCGTCATAGTTTGTGGTCGCGATGGCTGTACGCTGTGTACCAGGCGTGTTTGTTTGCATAGGACGGAGTGGTGGATTAGTATGTCCAATGCCTTCGCCGCGAACAAAACGAAGCTTCTGGTCTGGTTCGCGAGGGTAAACGGAAAGCCATGGATGACTCGTCCATACTCACCGAATGCACCGTACTCGCGGTAGGCTCCCCATTAGAGCTCTTTATCCTAAATAACTGACAGAAATCTCTGATGAATAATTTGATTCTGCACGTGGACACTGAGAGCTCAGAATTGTATGACATAAACCGTGCACTTGCAACACTCAACTCACCATTGGAAGCCAACTATGCATCGCACATTTTGGACGAAAGGATGTGGATATATCCCGCGGATATCGCATTTTTCCACTTACTACAGTAGGCAAAATGAAATAAATACCACAAAATAAATAATAAAGCCGTCTCGAAATGTGTACGCGAAAATTGGATGATAGAGAAGTAAATTAATGAACTTGACCGATATTTGATGTCGAATAATGGCTCTGGGTTCCGCACTAACCTTAAATGAAGAGTTCATGTGTGACATATTCGTCCTAAGTATATGGGGTTCTAATCAACATGAAATGAGATAAGGTCAGTGGTTCAGACGGGTTGCCGCCAAAGGTGCAAACTGAATTTACTCTCATTTAATTCTCAGTGTTAACATGTTTATACAATCAACATATTTTCTGTGAAAATCTCCCGGATTATGCTGAAGTGACATCCGTGACGCAAGCGCACGTCTACTGTCTGGATGATATATCGTACAATCTAATGTTGCGGACTTGTGTGTTCAAAGACTTATATCGCATGTGAAGTAAGAACAACTGGTCCGGTCAGCCTTACTATCGTCAACTGAGTGTTCCATCGAGTGCTATTTTATGTCGTAAACTTTTTTCATCCTGTGGGATATATAAAGCCACTAGTATTTGCAGTCGGGACTGTAATGATGCATTTGATTGTGTGACGCGAATACAATTTCCAAATGTATTACATGTAGATGGTAGCCCGCCGTCAACCGAAGGTAATTCATCCGACCTCTTTGTCAATCGCGAATAATTAACACGTGATCGTAGTCACAACGTCTTAACTACTTTCAATGACAGAAGTTCTCCCGGGTATCATTCTGAAACTGTTTCTATCTCACATATACTGCTTTTTAAAGTCTGTTTTCAGAATAAAATGAACGACTTATACACCGATCTATTTTCTTTCGTCATTTCGTTTTATTTCGCCGTCTAAAACTTACATGGTCGATTAATTTGCACATTGTGTTAAACGTTCACGCGATTCAACGCAATGCCTTTCTCATCACTCCTAAAAGGAATGTGACGAAATATACGTGATTCAAAACATCCGACAAATATGACAGTTTTCGCCGGCATCATCACGGAATTTGTGGTACATTCTGTCAGCATAAATGAAGATTTTTGATGGGGAGAGTCTAATCTGTCACTAGAGGTAAAAATAGTTTCTGGTAAATAGACTCACACTACTAAGGAGTAACTAGTAAATGACAGAGGACCGTGGAGCAATAGTTGTGAGCGATCTATGAAGAGGGACGTATTATTGGCTGATAAGTTAGTGTTTTGTCACCGCGTATGTTTCATAGGTACATTATGAATACGAATTTAGTCTCACTAGTAGGAGCGAACGATCGCTGGTGAAAACAAAAGGTAGTAAATAGTGGAACGGACGATCAGTCTGTGTAGATCTTCAAGAATACCGACTAATTGTTCTTCGCTTCTGAAGGGAACAAGTATGTCGTTTTCCAATCCACACCTACACCGTGCATTCTGGTACAGTAGGTGGCCATCAATGCACCCCTATGAAGCACTGTTGCCACACTGACACTCATAAAGTCTCCATGGTGATGCATCAACTTTCCTTTTTGAAAGATGTGGTGATAATTTTTCACCACGTGTCGAAGTCACTTACGATAGATCAAAGTTTTCACAATGTAGATAGTTAGCAAATCACCGATTTACATGGTGGCGGGCATAGACATGGCTGAATGAACGCACTCCGTGAAATACCCCAACGACCAGGTCTGAGTTAGCGAAGTGGTCGCATCAGTTTGTTTTACGTCATTGCACATATTCACGTTTAAGCCCAAAGGGCTTTCTTGCCATACGTACCCACACCTTCCGGTACAGGAAAATTTTCCAACGACTGGGTTCACCCAGCTAACCTCAAGACTATCTCACCGTTATCTGTGTGTTGTTGTCAGCGCATACGTCGGTCAACAAGTTATTTATTGTAATCTAAAAATAGACTTAAAAAGAGTAATATATGATACCCGGAAGAACTTCTGTCATTGAAAGTAGTTAAGACGTTGTGACTACGATCACGTGTTAATTATTCGCGATTGACAAAGAGGTCGGATGAATTACCTTCGGTTGACGGCGGGCTACCATCTACATGTAATACATTTGGAAATTGTATTCGCGTCACACAATCAAATGCATCATTACAGTCCCGACTGCAAATACTAGTGGCTTTATATATCCCACAGGATGAAAAAAGTTTACGACATAAAATAGCACTCGATGGAACACTCAGTTGACGATAGTAAGGCTGACCGGACCAGTTGTTCTTACTTCACATGCGATATAAGTCTTTGAACACACAAGTCCGCAACATTAGATTGTACGATATATCATCCAGACAGTAGACGTGCGCTTGCGTCACGGATGTCACTTCAGCATAATCCGGGAGATTTTCACAGAAAATATGTTGATTGTATAAACATGTTAACACTGAGAATTAAATGAGAGTAAATTCAGTTTGCACCTTTGGCGGCAACCCGTCTGAACCACTGACCTTATCTCATTTCATGTTGATTAGAACCCCATATACTTAGGACGAATATGTCACACATGAACTCTTCATTTAAGGTTAGTGCGGAACCCAGAGCCATTATTCGACATCAAATATCGGTCAAGTTCATTAATTTACTTCTCTATCATCCAATTTTCGCGTACACATTTCGAGACGGCTTTATTATTTATTTTGTGATATTTATTTCATTTTGCCTACTGTAGTAAGTGGAAAAATGCGATATCCGCGGGATATATCCACATCTTTTCGTCCACGATGTACAGTTGTTTCACCTTTCTTATGATTCATCAGATTTGCACACCGCTGGGCTGGAACCCCGAGGTGAGCGATTGTGCGACGAGCACCTAATCACCGGGTCTTCGGGGTTGGATCTCAATGGTTCATTGAACTTATACACACCAATGATATGGTTTCTTTATTAGTACTCACACCCTTGTAGTCGTTGAGCTTTGTAAGTAGTTTAGAGAAATGTGTTTTCGTTGTACATGTGTCCTGGAAAGAAATCGTCTATTATAACAGCCAATAGCCGTACGGGAAACGAGTTTTACTGTGCGGAGTCTGAGGTGAAAGGGCGGTATACCATATTGGTTAAACGTTCAGTAGACGGTTGAGAGCCAGCCCGGACAGCCTTGTGACCAAGGTGTTCGACTCACCATTGTTCACAAATTTGGTTTGGAAGCCTCCTGGTAGTATCATACAGTTGATTGGGAAATGATTTAGAGCACAGAGTGAAGAAGAAACTGGGAAAGCGAAAATGAAAAAATATATACCGAAAAGAAATATTTATGAGATTACTCCATTGACTGTATCAGTTGACCTACGTTGCTCGGTGTTTTCAACCACCGGGTAGGCGCATCTCTTATGTTTTATCGAGAAATTCGAAGGGTCTTCCACGGTCTAGACAAACGGTTATTGTTTTCGCAGCTGGACAAAATGCAGTGGATCGATTTAATATGACACATCGTCTGACCACCTCCTGTCCGTGAGCGGGCTTAATTCATGACGCCAACACCAAGTCCTGTTCGGTTTAGGTGCTTAGTCCAAACACTGACCCATGAACCTTGTGATCCTTCTTTTCACTTTAACATTGCTGCTATATTGTTCCCATTACATCCAAAAACTAATGCGCAAATGTGCAAGATCGAACACCAATAGACTACGTGCGCTTTCTACCCGTAACGATCCCGTTACTGAGCCGTATATCAGAACTGACGAAATCACCGCAGAGTTGACTCGATTTCTCACGGACAAACGCGTGACAGGTTGTTTGCATGAGTGACTGAGATCGTAAAAAGTCGAAATTTATTTCATCTCGCTTAACGAATGAGGTAACAAAATGTTTGTTATCATTTAAATTGATGTTTGACTTGATATAAAAAGGGTAGACTTAGAGCTTATTCAGCCCTACATCATCGATTTGGATTTATAAATCACAACATGAACCTCACTACGCTGTTACTTAGGTTGAATGGATACCTTTGAAGCTCAAATGGGTCTTCAATTAGAAGCAAAACGCCGTCCGTGCACGCTTGATCGAACGGGTTTTCTTCTTCCGAACACAGATCTATGCCGCTGTTCTCATACGATGATAAGGTAAAGTCAAGAGTAATCTCTGTTGCAACTTTGGAAAGGCCTAGTGAGGTAAACCTTAGGAATACCATCTCTCGGAGAGAACTCGAATTCAAGATTGCCTTAAACACCAGCATAGCTTCGACTGTTTATGCGCAGGGTCAATTAATTTATTATATCCCTCAGTGATAGGCTGCACCGGGATACTATACCGTTGAATGAGACAACCGCGTCTTTATCAGAAGAATATTATTTACTGTGGGCCCACAAAGGTGTGTTTATGTTCTACAATGTCACATGGTAAACATGTAGTCGGTAAAACCTCGACCGAATCTGAAACCGCGTGGATCCACATGCGTACGTCATTTGTGAGTGGAACTTAAAACAGACAGGGCAAGTGCTTGTAGGAAGATCAGTGGCACCATATTAGGGATAGATGATACATTTGAATCAATCACTTACGAAAGAATTACCTGGATTCGCAGGACGAACTCATTAAGAATGATACCCGGAACACGAATCGAGAGAACAGAAGCTTCACCGTATCGTACGTATCGTGTTATCCGAGTCGATGCTACGACACGACCGAACGCAACTTACCTGTTATTTTCTGTTTCAATGAAGCAATCGTGATATATATATATATATATATATATATATATATATATATATATATATATATATATATATATATATAAACGCGAAGCAGGTTTAAAAATGTGGGTCCGTTGCCCTCATCCTGTGGAGAAGACCTGATTGGTGGGAGGCATTCGCTTGGAGTTAACTAGGTCCGGAACCGTGTCTCCATTTGAAAGCTGTCGGGCATTTCTGGCTGTCATAGAGGTCGACATCTATACAAGCTTAACTTGGTGATTCGGATCAGCTCGAACGGGAGCGGGGTGGCGCAGTGGTAACACACACGCCTTCGAGATGGGAGGGCCCGGGTTCAAACCCTGGGTGTGGCGGAGGATATGCACCACTGATGAGCTCTAACAAGAGCGAGACTCGAGTCTGGTGCTTCCGAGTGCAGGTTGGTCGGATGACCTGAGGTTTGTGCGTGAAACGTGGAGTCCAAAAGGACAGTCAATCAAACGAGAAATTAAACAATCCAACACTACTCGCAAGTAATTGCGGGACATATGTATCTATTGATTGGTCGATTAACCAATCGATTGACTGACTGACTGATTGACTAACTGACTAAATGTGTCCTTTTCTTTCCTTATTTTGTTTCATATAAAGATGATTGAAAACGAAATCACCGAAAACACATATTCCCCTACAGCTCTATTTCAAACAGGTGAGGGAGGTTCCCACTCGTGTGTCGGTTCAAGATGTCATGTATGCAATCCTACACTCTCACGCGCACGCACCTTTACTGACTGCCTATTGGTTTGTGCTTATTCGCTGCCACGCACGCACCTGGCATCTGACTACACCATTCATCCAATCACATTTTGTTGCGCACCGGACGGCTTTGCTTGGCTGCGCCGATGGCATGTACAGCATGTGCCTGCTAAATTTTCCGTACTTGCTTGATCGCGCGATCATGGGCGGTTTTCCCGCATTAAGTTCTGCACACACCGCCTTGTCATTGTTGACCAGAGTTAAATGACGCACAGCCAATTTTTATTATACACTTGTGCCTGAGTGCGGAGGAAGAGATCTACCCCGTAGACACAAAGGCGCCCTGCACTATTCGAGATAGCGAGCAACAAGATCCCGAGACTTGGAGTGGAGAAGCACACAAGGACCCAATATGTTGACGAATGGAGTGAAAAAATGCTTATGTGACCAATAATAACATGAGGGTTATTTGCTTATTGGAGTTGATAGCACTGGCTGTATCAGAGCCCGTGAATCGTTGTATTCCGCTGACCCCTTGGCCAGTGGACAATGAAAAGTGAGATACAACATATTTGTCCAAACACGTACAAGTATCGAGTGCCCCGCCTAAGGAGAACTGTTAAACTAAGCGATGAAACAGCCGCACACCGTTTCCATGGTTTACAAGGGCGGGTTGGGCGCTGAAACTCTGTATGATGAACCATGCTACATATTTCATACACTTTGAGATTGTCTATATTGATCGAATCAAAAACAACTTGCCGACAAATATCGTAGATAGCCTCATTGTCCACAAGGAATGTACAATCCGAATGTTCCAAAGTGACGTGTGTGTTCATCAATGCGTTGTACGGTTCGACAACGGCCGTGGAGATTTGTGGTGCAGGATAAATACAGAATTCGATTTTAGATTTCTTTCCATAATCAACACTGAGTCGTTCCATCAGTAGTGAAGTGAATCCAGAACCGGTTCCCCCGCCAAAAGAATGAAAAACGAGAAATCCCTGTAGACCAGCGCATTGATCGGCTGCTTTACGTATATGATCTAGCACTGTGTCCACAATATCTTTTCCCACGGTGTAATGACCTCTGGCATAATTGTTCGCCGCATCCTCTTTTCCAGAAATCAGATTGTCCGGATGAAACAGTTGACGATACGTTCCCGTACGTATTTCATCTGTGAAGATTTGGAGAAGAGGGATGATACTTTTGAAAGTAACCAGAAACTGTTGAAATAAGTACAATTCTTAACACTCCCTTATACTAAAACAGGTGCCCTCAGAGTATGGCAAATGGATTGCAAAATAATGTATTGGTGAGCAGACTGAAGGAAGCAACTGGTGACAATTTAAATTAGTAATGATTTCGAATGCACATGTTTCATTAGCACTGAAAGGTGATGTTGTTGAGGCACGCCAATCCACAGGTAGGCGACTTTCGTGAAATCCAACCGGAAGGTATTTTACAATTATTGCGAACAAGCCTACCGATCACATTTTTTATATCTTTCTTCTGCAGCCCAGAGTCAGTATTTTGTTCTACCTTGCAAAAGCCCACTCATTCGGTGATTATCACACACATACACACACACACGGTGCTATAACGACATAAACTGACGTCTGCGGAGTCGTTCGGATCAACAAAACGGGAGCCGCATACAGATGTATAACCTTTGAACTGCCAATATGCAATACAGCAAGCACTGCTTCTCACTACTGAAACTAACACAGTAGTTAACCTCTGAAGTTTGTTTTTCTCTCCTCTCTATTGCGGTTGGGTCACAAACCCAAAGGCACCGCTCATGGGATTCAATTGCTATGTGGGAATTTATTGTTTAGGTTACCAGGATTACTGCTTGATGAAGCATTCGCTAACACTTTAAGTCTTCAGTCTGTCTGCCTATCTACAGGTATATATATATATATATATATATATATATATATATATCATATCATATCATATCATATCACCTTGACATCAAACATGGTGCCGACGCGGCAACAACAATTATGAAAATAAGGGGAGGGGTGAGTAAAACACAATAAAAGAAACAGTTAGTGCAAAATAACTGGAAGTGATTCTTTTCTTCTTTCAACGTTCACTTTTTGATGTTTATTTATATTTTGTTCCTCTGAATGACATTTGTGTTTGTGGGATACGAAAATTCAACAAACATAGCTCACAGAATTCGCTCCACTGACTTCTATTCTTAGCCATGTCCCCCAACGTCTCCAACCAACGACAAACCCTATTCCTTGGGCCCCTGCCAGAATGGCAGGAAGCACCAACCGAAGTCAATGCTGATGCTAGCTTCGTCATACCTCTACTGCCAAATCATGGCCTGACCACCCCATCGCTTCTTTCAGCATTGCCAAACACGTGCGAATAGAGCACAGGAAGGTAGACGATGTGCAGGGATTTGAAAAACAAGTCCGAACCACTGGAAGCGATGTATAACGAACACTTCGTTAAGAGGGCGGCTATCCGAATCTAACATGCGAAGGCACACTTCTTCGTTACTCACTCGATGTTCCCACCAGACGAGAGCAATGTTTCGGGGACAACTATTGTCGAACACAGGACGCCGATCATCCCCAGTGATGAGTGGCTCGGTTTCGCCGTTGTAAATCAAAACACTGCGATTCGCGGCGCTGTACATCTGCCCCTTAAGGGAGCTGGATGTTATGTCAGCACCACAAATGACGGGAATTCACAAAAGCCAGATGGATTTTCGCTATTCATGAACTGAATTCTTCCCAACACCACCTCCAGTTGTACTCAAGTTCCCAAGGATGGTCCAACGTCACAGCTTTCAATATCTGGGGCGACCACCAACCAGGTAGACAGATTCAGTTATCTGGGTAGCTGCATTTCACCCGGAGGTTACATATCGGATGAAGTGTCCTCGCGTGCACAGAAGGTTCGTTTAGTATTTACCGGTCTGAGTCATCTGTAGAGTCGACATGAAGTCCGTTTATCTATCAAGGGTCGAGTGTACGCTACAGTAGTCAGTTCAGTTCTTCTGTATGGTTCAGAAACATGGCCACTACGGGTGGAGGATACACGTAGATTATCGGTATTTGAATACCGGTGGTTTCGTAGCATTTCTCGAATCCGGTGGGAACATCGTGCAGGCAATGCTGAGGTCCAGCCGGGAGTCTTAGGTTCACGGATGGAATCAATAAATGAAATACATAAGTTCATCACGCTGAGATGTTTGATACATGTGTTGCGCATATCTGCTGACAGGATTCCTTGGCGCCCAATGTTTGCTGAGGTGGGTAACGGTTGGAGGATGTGTAAGGGTGGCCAGTTCATGACATGAAAAAAGTATGAAAAGCCTAACCTGTGCCCTTTGCCAGGTAGGGAGCGTTAGACTTCTTGGGTGGAGTCCAAGAGACCATCCCACTCTACGGTTAGATACACTGTGAAAATATGTCTAGGTCTTACGATCAGTGGAGCTCTTGTATCCACAAATTTTTTCATTCACTTAATGCTATTATTTTCAGTTCTCTTCTCACTGTTTCCATTTTTTAATCATTCCCGATTGAGGTTACTGCTGAGATAGCGACGAAAGCCACGACACCTAGTGCGTGGCTAACGGTTGCTTGAACAAATGAACTAAATCATGTGGGCCAGCGTTCTTGAGCTGGATAGGACAGGTGCATGGTTGTTCTGTTAAAGTATTTTGCTCCACGGTACAGAGAATAGTATGCAAAACCGGGGGATCAAATAATCAGACAGCTGTCCTTTGGTTTCAATTATAAACAAGACTCGGAGATGGAAGCTACCGCGTGGTGCTTTACTGTCGTGTTTGATGACAAAAGGGGCAGTGTTCTTAAGCCTGCATCCTGTTTGCGTCACGGAAGATCTATCCAAGACGCTGTGTTTTGTTCCGTCACACCACCAGCAGTGAGAATACTCTCCCGCCTACTAGCGAAAGGTAAAAATACCGGTTGTTGTTCCATGTGCCCACACATTGCACCCAGCGCATTGGTTCAACCGGGGTTGGCGACCCCGTCTTGAGGCTTAAACAACGCTGGCAGGATTCATTTCTCGTCAGTCGATTCACTCCACCGACCGGCTGTCCTGCCACCCGAGATTGCGTTTTCTCAGGCCTTGGGCTTGGTACCGCAGCGGTGCTGGCTACCAACGTGACTTGGCTGACCACCAACACTGAATAAACACTTCCCCTCATAAAAGGTATCTGCGTTGATGTGTTGCCCACACAAGCTGTCTGGGTGCCCATTTTCCTTGCAGAAGCCGCAGATAGCTTTTAACGCTACCCAATACATATACTCAGTCATCAAGTATATTTGGCGCGCCATGTAAGTTGGAAACTGTGCTGGGTACCGGTAAGTAGCTTTCGAAATGCTATTCACCGTAGGACAGCACCGGAGACTTCAGGACTGGTAACTCAGGCGGTTCATTTGACACAGAAAACCATTGTAGTTGGACCGATATTCAGTTTTGAGCCCCTCTGTTGAGACTGTGGCTTACATTCGTGAAAAATAGTGTACCTTTGTATGCGTACTGTCTTGGCTCAAAAAGCATCGAAAAGACAAATTTTTGTTTGAATAAATAATACAGGAATTCCGTTCGTCTATTCTCATCGATAGTGCACTTATATCAGACAGTGTCTTGCTTGGAGATGTATCACTTATTGATGTGTGTCTGGTAATGATTATCTAGAGCCTTATTGGAACGTGTTTGTCAACTTAAGTCTGGAAAATTCAGGCTGCATCATTAGATGATGCCCAGTATAAGAGCTCGCGCAATCTATCTGTCTTCTAACACTAGATTTAACTAACCAATCATTGTAATAAAAATACCATTGTGTTAAGTTCACACTTTTTTCAGACACGCATGCTGTTTTCTTTTCAGTGGAATAGTGTCCGTTCTCTGTCACATGTACTCTTTTTCTACTAACCTAGTGTGCTACCTTGAAAAATCCTATGGCCGAAATATAGAACGCGTATTTACTGAGTATCAGGATGACAGTCTGGTGACATTCGTTGTCATTTAATTCAGAGTCTTATTTGAACAATTGTGGTGATATATAACCAATTATGCCGAGTTTCATAGTGACGTCCAGGTATACAGCCGATATGATAATGGGACTTATCATTTAAGCTTCATTCATTATAAGCAATCGGAATAGAAAAAAAATATCGACTGCGTAACTCACCGATGACACTAGGCTCCAAATCAATGAATACCGCACGGGGCACATGTTTGCCAGTGACGGTTTCACTGAAGAAAGTGTTGTAGGAATCGTCCTCAGGCATGGCATTCTTGAAATGTAACTGTCCGTCTGCGGGCAATCCGTGCTCCAAACAATACAACTCCCAACAAGCATTGCCCATCTGGACACCTGCTTGTCCAATGTGAATGCTGATACATTCGCGCTGCAATAAGAGACCGAAAAAAGCCAAACAACAAAAGGACATAGGAAGGCCTATCATCTGGGCGAAAAATCGAGTTGAACTGTTCACTTTTGAAAAAATTCAATGATTCTCACAAGTTCTTGGATGCCATCAACTTGAGCTCCGAACACCCAGTAGTCGAACTTACTGATGAAGATATACGACATGTGATACGTGACACGTTGTTTGAAATATTATGGATCCATACAGTTCCGTTTATTTCGACCAGCCACTGAACATGCACTGAGCGAGGGGACTTCCATTTTCGTCTCTCAGCCGGAACTCGACTCAAAATTAAAAAAAAACAAAGAACGTGTGAAAAGTAAGACGAGAGAACTACAGATAGTAGCACTTGTTCGGTGGGGAATTGTTGTCCCTACAAGAGCGTCGCTGGTCGCGACACCTGGTCGTATATTCCAATGTACCTAACCACTGAGTGGGTAGTTTTGTTGGACCTCACTAGAATGCCTAACGTGCCGTATATAGTCAAATCCAACGGCGGGGCTTTTCATACCAACCATTCTTGTCATAGTCTGACCACCCTTGCACACATCCAAACCATTTCCCCCATCAATAAATATCGCCCGCCAAGGAATCTTAAATGAGGACATGTTCGACACATGACCTGACCACTTAACCCTGGTGAGCTTTAGTGTGGCATCAAAAGTTTTACTTCATAGAGCTAATACTCTGCGCATAGTCTCAACATTACCAACGAGATGGTCCTACCAGATGCAAGCAATGGTACGAACAAGTCGACGTTTAAATAACGACAATTTTTTCCGTATCCGCGGTGGCCGTAAAAGAGAAATGGACTAGCTGCTGCAAGGTGCGCTCCACACTTGATAGATGACAGACGACTGAGGTTGTGTACGATTCACAATAAATGAACTGAGGGGACGCATTAAAATTGCTACCCACATCGAAATAGTGAGAAGGGCAAAGCTACAGAACAGAACGCTAATTTTACTGCGGAATCGGTTTGTGTAAACTTGCAACATCAAAGTCTTTCATTGTTGGATAATAGCTTAGCCAGTCGCAGCCGGCGTGCGTAGCACCAATCCGCCGTGACTCTGATTGACTGGTGCTTCTCAGTGTATGTGGCCACGAACCTGAGTCGTACTGCTTCCTGTGAAATGCACATCGAATCGCCTCAGCTTGACAAAAGTCAAATATGCCTTCTGCATACATAGAGGCATTTCAACCAACATCTGACCTTCCAATGAAATGCGACTGCCTAAATAACGGAACTTTTCTACCAGATTTATTATTCCCGAGCCAACGGAAAGTTTGATATTGATCCAACCCAGTCCGGCAGCAAGATTTTGGACTTTGAAAAACATGCTGAACATTGCCACGCAGTTATTCGTGATATTTGGAAAGGCTTGCAACTTAACTGGACCCTCAATATAGTTGTAACTGACTAATATGTGAAATTAAAGAGATCCGAATTAGGAACCTGATCAGTCGTAATTCTGTACGATCGGTAATGATCAGACGTCTTTCTGCCACAAAATTTTCTCTCGAAAGAATAAGTAGGTCATTTAGGTGTGCCGATCAGTGATTCCGTGATGTCAAACTGGTGAGTATGGTTGATGTCTCATACAGCAACATAATCGAGATTTTCATTTAGGACAGACGGTTCGGTTTAGATGTCTTATTACCTGATTTTGCGCATGGCGTATTTGAACCTATTGAAGGTTGTATTACTCTGAGTAACATGGAGCTAATCTTTCATCATCGGATTATTGACGTTGAACACTGATAGTTCACAGCCGACCTTGTCCAGTTGAACCACTAACCTCGTCCTTCTGCACTGATTTTGGTTGTCACCTAGCAACATCGATCGGTCGTTAGCAAAACGAGTAGAAGCATAAACAGAAAACAAACATAAATGAAAGTAATGAGTGGTAGTAATGAAGACGAAGAAAGAGTTCGGATGCAAGCACACAACTAACCGAAGCGTCCAGCCACGTCACCGACTGTCTCCAAACATCAGACTGACAGAAGTGGCGGATTCTAACAGGGAAGCCTAACACGTCCCACGTGGCCAACTTTCCTGGTCAAGATTTTCATATCCTTTTCCAGGTCATGAACTGACCAGCTCAACCTATCATCTAACCTCTAACTGCCTCAGAGAACAATATACTTCGTGGAATTTTATTGATGCGCAAGAGTAACACATCACAACCATTTTAACCTGTTTAGGTTTAGCGCTTGCTCCAGTGGCTGATCTCTGAGTAACAACATGCGTCTAAGCTCAGTATTGCTTTCATGGTGTTCCCAACATATTCGAGCAACTACCCGAAGACATCGATGCTCAAGCACCAACAGTCTTCGCGTATGTTCTACCCGTGACGGCTATGTTTCCGAGCCGTATAAAAGGAGGAAACTAGTCATAGGTGCATGTGTGTGTGTGTGTGTGTGTGTGTGTGTGTGTCCAGTATTGGATGAATGATGCACAAAAGCTAGCTGACAATTTGGGTCTTAACTGGGATTCACTGATAGTTCGCAACACGCATGAGGAAACAGCCGTTAAGCACACTCGTGGATTTCCACTACCACGGGAGTCTTGATGATATATGATGAGTCATTCCGAAACTTAAAATCTACTATTCTGATGGATCTATCATTATTTTCTAGAGTCCCGCCATGCCTCTTGACGATTTAGTTGAGTTACTCCCAGAACGGACAACACATATGTACTACGAGCCTTGATTCGTGTGATTATTTAAGCCTTAAAGCATCGAAAAACAAATGAACAAACATGCGGAAGTAGTGAGGAGATATCAGGTAATAATGGATTTAATGAAGAACACGGAGAAAGTGTGCAAGTACGAGGACGCCACTGCCTTGGTCACTAATATCTTCAACCGGTCACTGGTATTCCATGCCATGGATTGTTTATCCCTAGTTAGTTACCAACTGCCACCTGGTCTCGGAAAACATTGCAAACTGTGAAACTCTGTTCAGGAGCATGTGAAACAGATCTCGGCTATCGTAGCCCAATGAGCTCTGTTGTCGGATCTAATGTAACCAACACAACAGTTACGGTACTCTCATCAGATGTGAACAGTGCTTCAGGAACGTGGGTGTCTAATACCGATGACACATGGTGTGCCCTACACTATCAGTGGACAGACCTTTTGATCATACAGAAAAACTGGTCAAACTTCTGCAGTCCAATTTCGACACTTGGTGAGTAAAAATGTAACATGGATGTAATAGATGTTAAATGTTGAAAAAGTCAGAAACATCTGCGTACGCAACTGGAGACTGGAAAAGATATAATCAGCTTATGGAGAATATTCACCTTAAATTCTGACAATGATATAGGGCTGTAAGCTCATTTGAATCATAAGGAGCGTGTATGGACGAAGAGTCCGTTCTTAGAACTCCAAGGTGATCCTTCCATATCCATTCTGTCAGTTAACACGGTTTACATTCAGAAAGAAGACAGGTGGTCCCAAGTTTGGATTTTCACTATAAGTAGTATGATATAACACCTGGATACTAGGACAAAATTGCCCCAGAAGCGCACAACTGGTTTCACGATTGTTGCCGCTCACCAGGTATACGTACATGATACTCTTCTGACAGCGACCACTGGTTTTAGATCACCATGATCAAAAGGTTTGGAAACCCAAAGGTAACAACCAAGCCTCAATATCTAAATTCAGTTTTGCTTGAATTGATCTGTGACACATTGAAATTCGCATGTTGGGACTTTTCTTGGGAGTTCACCATAATTCATTATCAATCAAAGTTCGTTCATGCAATAAGTAAAAAACTTTTGGTGAAATTTCATATCTCAAATATCACGGAATTTGACCCTGTCGCTGTGCACAATTCTTAAGTTAGCAATGCACCGAGCTAGGGCGCATCATCGAAGCAACGGCACGTTCTGCTCTCACTCACTCGAATCGAGATAAACTGTTTAATGACAAACAGTGTAGATAGTGAAGCTACCCCGACGCCGCTTTTCGCTGGCTGTAGTTTCGTTTTGGGTTCGGATTTTCAAATTCTAATTTGCGTTTTCATTTTGAGAAATATTGTCTTTAACGCTGTTTTTATTTTGTTTGCTAGGATGTCCAGTTTTGATCTTCATTGCTATTCGTAAGCATTCGAAAATCGCCGATATTCGTGTTTTCTGAGTGCGTTCATGGTTATTACTGATTTTGTTTGTACTTTAACACCAAACAGTTGTCACGTACTTATGTCAGTATTTACAAAACTCCCCCAATAATCCCGTGTGACTGATAAAGTGAATAGGATACAATCGGATACAGTGACAACTCAAGGGAACGAAGTTTACTTATGATATTAAGTATCGCACAATTAGACGTAGTGATCTTTGTACCTAGATATGTACACTGATGTTAACCATGCAAAGTTCATTTCCACTTTTGGGATTGGATTAATCATTCAAATTAATATTTGTTATTCACCTCCAATGCTCCTAGTGTGTTGGTAAAAATCATAGGGTCGGGTATATGGCTTTCAATACGATACAATTCGATTATCTATTATTTAAGTGTTGTGCTTTAGTTAACTGATTTCTGATGAGTCTGTTCAGAACGTGGATGGTAAACTAAGGCTAAACGGATGCACAGAACGAGGAATAGACATTTGTAGAAACCGCTGGATTTCTGTGCAAATTTGCTAGTTGTTAGAATCGAAAATCTTGTCAGTGCACAACCGATATCAACAACGGCCAAGTACCCTAGTGTTAAAAACTCATAATTGGATAGACCATGTGTATTCTTCCTTGTATGAAACTGTCAGGAATAAACTTTGAGCATTCGCTTCGGCAGATGGGATTTGTAAGATGAGTAGCAGTAGCCGTCTCTTGACATGTCCGCAATACATGAAATCGTTATCAGTGCAACTGATCGTTCACGTAGGCAACATTTCAGTAGGGTTTATAATGTTCCTCTTTAAGACTTTTGGAAGATGTAGGTAATCTGGTCAAGAATTGCAACCGTTCAGTTTGGTTCGCTTTGGAAAATCATTACCGATGCACACTCAGCAAAAACACCGACTGGAAACCGAGACAGTGAGAGAACAAAAGTAAGAAATGAATAAATATGCTAATCAAATGAGGGAAGTGTATGAATAAATGAATGCTAGTGGTTGTGTTTTGTTGCAGTATCTCCCGCTGTCTTTAACCACAGCGCAGGTAGATCTCTCAGAAGCCAAGGAGGAGACCTAACAGACCCAACACGACCAACCACACTAGTCAGTATTTTTTGATAAAATTCTTACATGACGTGTTTGAGGGTAGAGGTGGACGCAAATAAGGAAATCCTGGTTCGGTGGTCAGACGGCAAGTCCTCGCCTGTCCAGAACCAAGGACAAGATTGGACTCCACGAAGTAGATCGTTGATTTGGCGGGCAGACAGTACGTCACCGCTCGTCCATAATCGAGGACAACATTGTGACCAGCAAAGTCGAGTGATGGATCAATCAGGGACCAGTTGTTATCTGGACCTGCCGGATGCGCTTCGGCCAATGGGGTTGCATCCAGACCAGTCAGTCAGGAGAAACGCTGGCCAATGGTAGCTGAGCCAATGAGTTCGCCCTATGGAGAAATGCACGCCATGGAAATCCATGCACAACACATCCCAGCCATGTGAGCCTGAGTCAATGAGTGAGGGCGCGCAGCCAATACTTTGAGCCCAACCTTTGATTCGTAAGTATAGCACTCCCATTAGACTGGAGCAGTTCTGCACAGAACACGTTGATCGAATATCGATTGTCACCTCCAGCTTTCCGCCCGTTAATAAAGCGTAACTTGATTGTAAAGAATAAATTTGGTCAATGCGGCCCTGAGCCGATCTAAATCTTGTTTGATTCTAGAGCGATCAATGTTTGTAAACAGGGTACAATGCCAAAAAGTAGTTTGAATGTAAGACTAACGGAGCTTATTACTGCGATTGTTACTAGCACGTATATCGATTCACACTGAATCTTCCGATCACAGTTGTCTTTGTGTTATAAGCGGCTTCTCAGTCAGTTAACCTAATGGTACCTGCATATCGTACTCTCATTTATCAGAACTATTTTCGAAACTTGAAACATTGGGTTCCCTTGATCCAGTTCATCAAAACAGATAGAAGACATAAATTGCGAGATGCTAGCATTTCTTTTAATCTTCTCAGTCGCGTACGTAAAACATGCGATTTCGTGTTCAAATGGAGCACAGAGCAAAACAATGGAGTAGATAGTGTCAAGCGAAACTCGGAAACCATTCGGTAAACCTGATTGGTTACCGCCACGGCAGGCACACATTGTGGGTCAACAGTTTCTGTGCACACAGTGGGGCTCTAAGTCTACTTATCAACACTGCCTCACAGAAAGCTAGGAGCTTTGGGTTCCGATTCCATGCAATCACTCGGACCGCTTGACCCGGATCAATGCGATGACGAAAGGTCATCAGGTGTTTCGCGATCGATGAAGCCGGGTTTCTAGTCGTCGTCTGTTGTCCGGGTGGAGGATGACTCATCCACTGCACTAACCACTTCGGTACATGCTCCCCCATTCTTTGACTGAGGCAACGATCCGTTCTGCCTATGTAGGTGTCACCGCAGCTGCAGGTGAACTGATAAATGATGTGAGAGGCATTCAGGTTCGCGACACTGTTTGAATGTGCTTGGAGGTTTAGTCGTTTGGTGCTTTGTGAAATCTGCAATTCAGCCGCCAAGTAGGTGCGCTTTAGTGCACACTTTAGATTTTGGCTAATCCGATTGAACGGATGATCCCCTTTAAATGGCAACACTAGAGTAACTCGTTTCTTCTCGACCGTGTCGACTTGTACGGTCTTAGGCCTTTCCCTTTTGTGGATTTCAATGAACTTTTCCGGGTATCCATTGGCTCAAAGAGTTTGGGATAGGAACTCTTCTTCCTTTTTCAGTTGGTCTACACTGCAGATTTTTCGCGCTCTGTGGAACAGGGTCTTGACCAAGCCCCTTTTGTAGGCAACTGGAGCGAAACTGGAGAACTGAATATATTGTCCACTCCATGTTGCTTTACGATGGATAGTCTTCTGAATTGTCCCATCTGCACGTTTTTGTATCATGACAGAGAGTGGCAGCAGCCTCCCTTTTTTGGATATCATGATACAAAAACGTGCAGATGGGACAATTCAGAAGACTATCCATCGTAAAGCAACATGGAGTGGACAATATATTCAGTTCTCCAGTTTCGCTCCAGTTGCCTACAAAAGGGGCTTGGTCAAGACCCTGTTCCACAGAGCGCGAAAAATCTGCAGTGTAGACCAACTGAAAAAGGAAGAAGAGTTCCTATCCCAAACTCTTTGAGCCAATGGATACCCGGAAAAGTTCATTGAAATCCACAAAAGGGAAAGGCCTAAGACCGTACAAGTCGACACGGTCGAGAAGAAACGAGCTACTCTAGTGTTGCCGTTTAAAGGGGATCATCCGTTCAATCGGATTAGCCAAAATCTAAAGTGTGCACTAAAGCGCACCTACTTGGCGGCTGAATTGCAGATTTCGCAAACCACCAAACGACTAAACCTCCAAGCACATTCAAACAGTGTCGCGAACCTGAATGCCTCTCACATCATTTATCAGTTCACCTGCAGCTGCGGTGACACCTACATAGGCAGAACGGATCGTTGCCTCAGTCAAAGAATGGGGGAGCATGTACCGAAGTGGTTAGTGCAGTGGATGAGTCATCCTCCACCCGGACAACAGACGACGACTAGAAACCCGGCTTCATCGATCGCGAAACACCTTGTGACCTCTCGTCATCGGATTGATCCGGGTCAAGCGTTCCGAGTGATTGCATGGAATCGGAACCCAAAGCTCCTAGCTTTCTGTGAGGCAGTGTTGATAAGTAGACTTAGAGCCCCACTGTGTGCACAGAAACTGTTGACCCACAATGTGTGCCTGCCGTGGCGGTAACCAATCAGGTTTACCGAATGGTTTCCGAGTTTCGCTTGACACTATCTACTCCATTGTTTTGCTCTGTGCTCCATTTGAACACGAAATCGCATGTTTTACGTACGCGACTGAGAAGATTAAAAGAAATGCTAGCAGAACTATTTTCATTGGTTAATGGTAAATCCACTTGCATTTTTCACATCCAAAAGTTCAACGCTGGGGGCCAGAATCGAACAGGTGATATTTCGTTGGGAGCCAGCCCGAACCGCCTTGTGACTAAGGTGTTCGATTCACAACCGTTAACCCCCGGTTCGAGTCCTGGTTGAGGCTCGGTGGTTGTGCACCGTTGACAATTCCTAGCACAGATAAAACAGCGGCTTTCAATCGTGAGTTGAGGGTTCACATTGTACAATGAATCGTACTGTTCGCTGGTTAGATTACGGATCGAGGCGTTGAACTTTTGGAGTTGAATGATGCAAATGGATTTCCCATTATTTATCTGATTCAGGCTCTTCGTGCTCATCATACATTCTGTGAATATTTTCGTTGAATTATGTTTAGTAAAATGTAACACCAACATATTTAGTTGGATGGAGTATTGGAACACTCCCTACATGACTGATGTGGGTAGGTCTAACATTTGAACAAATTCTTACCTGATACACTACCGTTACTGGTTGTGTGGCCATATAATTGAAACAGGGTAACCTGTGACGGGCCATTAGGGAACATGGCGACTAACCGTCACACAAGTGAATTACCCAAGCGGAAGATCAATACAAACAAAGGTGGTAAATGCAGAAAGCGTTAGTACTATTAGCATGACTTGCCATACATCTGTGATTTCAAATAAATCCTCCAAACAAGCCGAATTTATGGCTTTTTTGGTTTATACCGCTCGTCGACAGAATGAACACTCAAATATTCGAAGCTGAACGGAACTGCACTAGCCGTCATTTTTTAGCCGCCATGCTGTTTTTTTGGTTCAAACCAAAGTCGTTCTCAACTGGTTATTTTACTGAGTCTGTAGCGACAGGCAGGATTATTATCGGGATAAGAAATATTGAGTTCGCACCCTCGAAAAAAAGGTCCGATGGTACTAAGGACGTAGCCGAACACCAAATTATCCGAACAATTTCTTTGGGGTAAGACAATCACTAATATTTCTGCTTGGTGCATTTGTATGGATTAGATCGAAAATTAAGGAGGATATAAGTTCGTCAGTGAGGAAAAGAACACATAGATTGCTTGCTGGAACGAGACAGTTCTGACGAACACATGTCAAAACAAATGGTTTAGATCAAAGTAAACCTTCGGGTTAAAATGAAAAAGACTGGGGACTGGGGTTGATCAAGGAGGTACTGAGAGATTGTGGACATTAAGTTGTATGACGGCTACTGCGATGGATGATTGGTCTTATTGTAGTGGGGAATGCTGGGGCAAGAGAACGACGTGAATATCAAGTCTAACGGACAAGCCAATCGATGGCCACGGACAAAAGAACAGACGGCGAATATGTCGGAGGGGTCCCTAAGCAGACAAAAGGAGGCATACGGACTAGCAGAGGGGAAGCAGCGGGATCTCCGGCAACAAGCAAGATAGCCCAGGTGATGAGCTGCCGATCAAGTCGTCAACCGGGACAATCGGACCAGCCTAATAGAAATGATGCCCGACAGAATCAAGCTATCGGCCACGGGCATCTGGCCAGAACGCAGCCCAAACACTCAAGCAACCACAATAGCAGTGTTGGTGTCGAGCGGTCTGGAAAAAGGACTGTATAAACAATTGTACGTATTTCATGAACTTGGCTTGGTTGGCCGTTGAAATACAGGTGTCCTAGCCCGTCTTGTCGTCCTTATTATAATGTTATTCACCCTTCAAAGTAGATATTATTTGCTAATGACTAGTGTGTTTCCTGCTCTCCCCGTATCAGACAAAAGCTGACGTACCAATCAAATGTAAGCATTGGTCGGCAGACGACTCTTGTCTATGTTGAACACTATCTCTCGTTTGATTATCCGAAACTATATTGATGAACTTTTGAACATATGCTTGATGCAGACAGATTCTTAATAGCTGATCCCGTGATGCGAGATTGCTGTGTTCGGTTCAAACAGTAACGCGCACAGACAGACAAACTCGCACGCATACGCAAGCTCCGCGCACTATCGATCCATTATCCTCGCATACACGGGTATACGCTTGAAGTCGCACATATACATACATACATACATACATACATACATACATTGCTGATGCTGGTCATCCTCCATTCCATACTGTGTTGACCTATCAGATCCGGTCACGTGTCCAACGGCCTTGGTTGGCCTGCTTCGAAGGTAAGCTCAGCTCACGTATGCGCTTGCATGCGCCCCTGATTCGATTGCATCCTTGCTCAGGGCCCAACAGACCGGTTTTGTGCTTACCTACTTACGAATAAATGGAGCAAGAACGTTACTTATACCATTACGGATCCTATGTAGAACAGAGAGGAATTGTAGTCATTTAATCCACTGGTTTCTCAAAAACAGGACGGTAAGGGTCTCCTCGGTAAACCCGACAGAGGCTTTCGACAAATCCAATTTTAGTGGTGACGATCTTATTCATCATTCAAATTCAACGTATTTTTCGTCACCACAGAGCTCCGGCGGTGCAGTTACCCAGTATTAGCTTTATTGTAAGTCGTGAGCACACTTAAAAAGTTTTAACTGCCAGCTGATTCTTACATGTCAATTCTGAAATATGCTTGATTACTCTGAGCATTTCGTTTCACGTCAAAAGCAAATTGTATGATTCAGAGACCAATCTTCTTTGTCGGCGCAACCTTACGGCCATCACTGAGAGGGAGTGGCATGACTCACACACGCTAACACCATTATCCTCACTGGTCAATTTGCCAAGCTCTTTTGGTAATGCCTGGGTTTCACAACAATCATAGTAATCAATCACTGTGTGGGTGATAGACTTTCAACGTCCAGAGCCCGTGACGGAAGGGTGTTATAGGAGAAAAGAAAGATTTAAGGGAAATTTTTGCAGACGAATGCACAGCTTGTAAACTAGTGTACCTCTACCCGTGTCAATTGGCTATATCTTCTAGTGTCTCAAACAGGCGAGTGTGTGGATCCGGTTCAGTGCGTGGTCCAAAAACTGATCCCTATGTTGTTATACTCTATGCCTAACCTTAACATTCGTGATACGGTATCCCCAATATGTTCAGACAATGTAGACATGGATGCTCGGACACCGATGGTTTGCTTATTTCTTGTATCCATAACGCTCGTGTTTTGGAAGACCAACTTGTCTTCCGCATTGTCCACCAGAAACTCAATGGAGAAACGGACGTCGATTCGACGACACACGTGGCTGAGATTTTTCAAATCCAAATGCCTTTCATGACAATGTAACGATAATTCATAGGATATCTGATCACTTGGTGAGTCGTAACTGTGAAGATTACAAAATCTATCTACTTTGACTGTTATTTCCCTTGGAAGTATGAAGTTCGATACTGAACCCAGCAGATCATACACATTTTGGACGTGTAAAGTGCATCTCAAACATTACTACACAGGTATCCAAAGATACCGTCATCTGCTTAAGATGGCGCAAGGCTCGAGACTTCTACAACAAATAAAACAGTGCCAAATGGGAAATATTGGAGGAGATGTAGGCAAACGTTAATACTGGGAAAGATACACCAGACAGTCTGCGACGGCTTTTGGTCCATATCAGCACTGAGGTAAAAGCTATCTGAGAGTAAGTCGACGGTGTCCAAAAAGAACAGCTATTCACAATGGATGTGTATTTACATAACCTGTAAACCTCTGACTTGCAACTGTTTTTTTGTTATTATTGTTGTTTTATCTGCCCTCAAGTACGTGAAGATATACTGGCACAACAATAGGCAAACAGTCCGACTAATTATGAAAAGAGATGTTACTTTCATACAACAAGGGATAATTTCCTACAAATCCGCAAATCACCGTAATTCGGTACAACAGAATAACTCTAAGCAATCGGTTGCTCGTCTATCAGGTCGTTGACTGTCCTTTGGCAGCGCTTGTCTGCGTAACCTGATCTAAAAGACTCCATATTATAGCACATCTGGAGGTTTCATGATATCAGATTTCCCGGGTGAAACGAAAAATGTTTTAGGTATCAACATGCAACGCTACGACGCGTCCAGAAGATTAGCCAAGCATTTTGCGGCAGTGCTGTCCTCATTCTGAGGCATTCACTGTTTCATTCAAGAAGAGACACGGTCACAAAACATACTCCGTATTTGAAATTACATCTTTGTGAGATTTAGAAGACAGAGTTGGACGCTGGTGAACTGAACTTGAAACATTTACTTTGTAATCACTGTTTGACAATCTTTCCATTATTTGAACATGCTTGTTGGCTTGGGTGACTCCAAGACCAAAACAGCTAAGTAGGATGGATTCCTTAAGCCGTAGATGCAACCATACCTGACAGGTCAACGGATAAAAAACAGAAAACATTCCTTTCTCAGAATCCGTTGTTGGGCGTCATCTGATTTTTCATAATAAACTACTGTCTCTGTATAGAATACTACAGAGAATAAACAGGAAAAGATGCCATACTGCTCATTTAGAAAATACGAAGATCGCCTATCAAAAAACCTCCTTAGACGGATTTAAATGTTGAACTCTTGTAGTTTCTTGGGACGGTAGGAGAATTGGCCTCAGTTTATTCCGAAGCAATCTTCTACCAAAGATGTGCAGACTCCAACCTGTTGGATACTACTCCGACCACGTTACACTTGCTGATTAAGGTAGTTGAGACATATGTTACGCATGCCCACCGATAGACTTCCTCAGCGTACGCTGTCCTCCGGGGCCAGTAGTGATTGTAAGGTAGGTCAAGGTGGTCAGTCCATGCCATGGCAAAAAGGCATGAAAACCTTGACCCATGGACTTGGCCAAGTAGGACGTAGATTGAAGTTCACGCGATCCGCCCACGAAACGGTTGGAAACATTAGGTGATACGGCTAGGTGTCACGACAAGTGGCGTAGCTGCATTCGGACTCTTCCTTTGTCTTCGTGATTTCCATTAGCAACTTTGATTTTCTTTGGATCTTTTTAACTTTATGCTTCTATTCTTTCTGCCCTTTACTGGACGGTGCTGGGTGGTAGCAACCAGAATCAAGCACAGAATTGCGAGTTTAATGGTTGAATAAACGGAAACTAAAACTGAAGGCCTGTCAGTTCCGGTGTATGGGGTTAAAAACTGAATCCAAAAAACGGATCCGCTTTCAAACATCATGGTATTATGGAGCCGACCAGAAGTTCCTGTACGGATACACCTATCATGCTGTCGAGCTGGTTTATCCCATCAAACTCCTGACTGTCGAGTCAAAGATTCAGTTTCAGGTTAGGGTTAAAAATTAAAAAAAAATAGTAAAGATTTTCAGTTATCGTTCATTTGATGTTTGGGTTTGATATTAAGGGATAAGTCAGGACTACCAGCGAAAATCGCCTTATGAGGTGTGGAAAGTCACTAAATGTCGTTCCCCCAGAAACCCTTATCACTCTTTTGGTAGTGAGCTTGTCTACATCTTTCTCTAATTTACGATCGATGCAAAGTGTTACGCACAAATGCGACCAGACACATGTTAGGGGTAGATTAAAAGTAGGATAGAAGTCATACACACCCGTGACTCCATTTCACTTGGCTGCATTGGACATTCGCGCTTTGTCAGATGGAGTGAATGCCAGCCTTAATTGGGACCCTTAAACCTTCCAAACAGACTTATGCTTTACCTCTGAAAAAGAATATGAAACCACATTTTAGTATTCTCCAGTTTATCTAAATGAAATCCCCAACATCTGTATCGTTCCATAAACCTGAACTGAGAGGACATATCGAAGTCACTCCAACCCAGAACTAGTCGCACATAAGTAGAAAGATGATCAGGGTTGCAGAAGTTTTGTTAATTTTACTTCAGGACTCATTTGTATATACAGATAAGACCCGGGGCACCAATCGGTCTATCACGAACCGATTAGTCACATCTGGCTTTTGTACTACCTATTCAAGATGGCCCTGAATAACTGGAGTTTCTTGTTGTACGTGGCCGCGAAGCCGTATCGTACGATTTTATGTGAACTGTATACTGAGTCACTACAGTATCGCTTTTCATTCTCTGAGTGTCCGACCTTGAGTACACGGAAGACACAGTTCTTCCGAGTGAAGATCCAGGTAAGTTTCAAGCTTTTTTAAATACCACGAATAACTGTTTAGCAATTTTAGGTATGTTTTCCAACTCCAAAGTTCCCCACGCTGTTACAGGACTAAGTCGGACTAGCACCAAACCTCATGTTGACAGTGGATACAGTAAATCAAGTAGATAAGTCCTGTTATTTAGGAAGATGCATTTGGATCCAGGGATGATTATCCAAGGAAGTATCTGCATGTATACAGAAGGTAAGTTTGACTTTCCCCAACCTCAGTCACCTGTGGCGTCGAACTGACATCCGCCCTTCTACCAAGGGTCAACTGTATGCTACAGCAGTCAGACCCGCTTTTTTCGACTTAAAAAACATGGCCACTACAGAGGCGAAGATTATCGGTATTTCAGCGTTGATGTTTTCGTATCATTGCTCGACCAGTGTTCCGACCAGAAACACTGGTCGGAACACTGCTTTGGTAATGCTGAAGTTTGGAGCAGAGAATTAGACACACGAAACAAGTCACCAGATGGGACCCTTAAGCTCATCCGGGTATAGCGGTTGGGGCATCTGTCTCACCTCTCCCCGTACAGAATTCCTCGGCATTCAACGGCAGCTGAATTTACGCCTATGGCGATCTTTCCCTAGAGATCACCACGGAACGTATCATCCTTTTCAACCGTGCAGTTAGGACAATTCTAGAAACCACCCTGTTGCTAAGTAAGGATAGCTTGTAGCAATTTACAGATAAAAACCTATGTGATCCAGAATCTGCGAGCAGTGCTGTGTTCCTGAAAAAAACCCGATTACGCTGCAATAATGTTCAAAAGTTTATCGACTTGGATTAGCTTCACAAATTTATGTTTACAATGGTGCTGTAGGATTCAGTCGTTTCACGAGCTTGTAGTAACCCCGATCGTGCTGAGAAAATGACCACTTTCCGGAGACCATTTTGGACTTATTTGCTCCATCTTTTTTGACGCTTGGTTTTGACCGCGCCTTTTTGTTCGATTAAGTACGTTTAACTGGACTAACTTTCGCAAGGTTTCCGTCCACCTCACTTTCGACACACTTTCGGTTGTCACCGACCGCACGCGCAAGGTTCGTTTTTCGCTTCGTGGTCGCGTTCGTTTGCTTTCATGTATTTCTCGTATCGGTATTGTTTCCCTGTCACGATATACAGGATACACTACCGCATCTACCCACCCACGCAAGTCTTCGCTATTCGTTAGATCGAGATTTCTCGTTGGTAGTTCTCGATTGGACCTGCTAAAAGAGACAGTAATAAGCCACAAGTCGAACGTCTTCTATAAGCTGATGAATTCGAGTGTTGAGACTTTCGGTGGATTTTTGTACCATCAGATCTGAATGTACGGTCTCTGTATCATCAGACTTCCGGGCAAACTCCATGCTGTTACACATTTGTCAGTGGCATATACGTGTCACTTTAAAATAATTTCTAAAGGAATGTAATCAGTTTTCCCAAATTAGGAACGATATACAGTAAAATTTGTGTTTAGTCATCTTGCATGAAAAGCGTAAAAATGGAATCAAACCACATGAAGAAACGCGTGATACATCGCAATTCCCATAAACAATAAGTAAATTTCAAGATTTCAGTCGCTGAAGTTAATCAGTAACCAGAATTGCTTTGTAAAATTGGTCATCGTAGATGTCAAAGGTTTGGAACTTATGCAAGTTTGACCGTCAACAATTGTAATGGCCAGGCTGTAAGCCGCCATATTGTTGTTCGAGTAATGTAAGTGTTGGTGCCGTTTATACACTTACTGGGCCTCGGCTCATGGAGTTTTTCTCTTGCGCTTTTGCAAATCAAACACGCTCAACCCCCCGGCGGAAGATCACTGCTGCTTGCGTGTTACACAATATATTCTCTTATTTATTTTACTGTCATACCAAGACAGTTTCGAAGGGCTTTCGAATACACCACATGGTAATGAGCGGAACAACAGCATATATCTCCTAACTACTTAGTACTGATGATTTTTTGAAGTAGCAATTTTTTTAATCCAAAAACACCAAATATGGTGACACGTAGAGCAACCCTGGTGTTTAAGCAACGATGTTTAACTTATTGGTACCTGACAAAACAAAGATTCGGTGATGAAATCGGTGATTATGATCACCATAAATTATGAGGAATACAGAGTGGTTGGTTTCAAAGATGTCGTACACAATAATCCGCCATCTTTTTTGCCACTGAAAAGTTTAATTATCTCACAAGAACAACCTTCCGTCGGTTCTGTTCGCTATCTTTTAGCAGGAACCCCAATCAAAAATCAAAACAACCAAGAATATGGAAGAAGCAAGAAGCTAACTACTGAAAACAGTTACAAGTGAATAAAACGAACGTTTTAACACAGGAGCCACACTGACCGCAACACTTAGCCATGTCCTAAATCTGAATAGTTGGATCCATTGTAGCCCACCTAAAAAGCATAGCACATCATAGATAACCATGTAGACCGGTCCATTTGCGGCTGCCACGTGGCTTTGAAATTTGGACTGGGGGCCTAACGGTTCCATTTAGGAAATGTCATAAGCCCTGGTACGACCTCATTGATCAGACGGTGGTTGTCCCATGCGGATCACTTCAACACTATGCCATGTACAGATTTAATACAAACTATTAAGGGTTATTCCCATATATAAAAACGCTATACGCCTTTAGATTTCCGGAAGTTTCGTCATAGGAACAAACCCATTGTACAACGTTTTCAAAGCCTTTGGTTAGCGAGAACACTATTTGCGATACAGTAAAAATTCCTATAAATCACATCTGAGATTTTCTAATGCTCAAATGAACACAGAAATTGATCTGCCGCGTATTTCAAAGGACACGACACGAACGCCAATTTCGTTTGCCCGACGTCTTGTATTGTCAGATATTTGTAACACGTGCGGAAATTGTTCATACGTAGAAATCGTACAATTTCACAGGGGTTTGATCATGTTCTCTGGTAAAACCCGGTTATAGACCGATTCTAAGATCAATATTCGTCCGCGGTCGACATTCAGGCAGCTCAGGGGCACACTTGACTGTCCTCTGAGTGTCACCAAAGGGGGCACTTTATTCCATTTTGCTAAAATGACGTTGAATTTACCTATGGGATATATGAAAGATTGTCGTTCTATTTCATACAACAGAAAACAGTGATAAATTTATTGTAAGATCCGCTGATTGTCCTCCTATCCGTACTAGTGTCTCCTAAAGGTACACTTGGGGAACCATCAGCGATGAACCCTGAAACGCATGCGGTCCTACCATACAAAAAAAGAAACTAATTTTCATTGGCATTTAATGCAACAACTGCGTGTTAACGCTAGTCAGTAACCCACTGACATCACTGGAGAATTGCAACCTGACCTGATCGCCCCCTGAATGTCCCCCCTTTGAGGACACTTGAACTACATATTCCATAAGAATGCAAATCATAAAAATGAGGGATTTAAGTCTAATACAGCTGACATTTATGAAAAATCCCATTTATTTTGCTCCTTGGGGGTGCGTTGCTGCGGTTATTTGATGACGGTTCCCTGGGTGTCCCTTTTTATGTCTCATTGAAGGTCATTCAATGGTACAGTCAAGGGACACGCAGGGGACTGTCAAGTGGCGGTCAGGAGGACACTCGTGCTGCTTGGACACCTTCGTCAATCCAGTAAGTTTACGATATTGTTCTTTAAATGAAAAATCCGGTGCAGACAACGTAAAAGTGAATTTTACCGTTTTTCAATTCATTTTGAAGCGATCAAGTGTGAATAAATCGACACTCGATGATCAAGGACAAAGGAAAATTGTCTAAAGGACTATCGGCGTTTTGGAAATTTCGGTTAATTTTCACAATATGTCAAAAATTATTGACCAGTAGGGATGACAACAAAACGGGAATTTTGAAGCTTTCTCTGACATGCAGAATATTATTGCTGGATTTTATCGTAATTACTCAGCCCATTGTCCACTCTTCGTGTGTATTTTAAACCAGAATGATCACACGCTGAATCACTTACTGAATGATTATTGGTCATGGTTGATCAAATCTGTCTTAGGTCCGCTCTTTGTGGAGCTCCGTAGTCCAAGAGCGTCAGATACGCACAATTATCCGAAAGGCACGGGCGTAAATCCTAATCGATGCCCTCAGTGGCCGCGTAGCAGCATTTGAAATCGCTGGTTATTGACTGAGTGACCGGTCTCGTGACCACTCATCGACCTGTGGAATAAGGCTGCCCAGTATGCCAGAGAATTATTGGCCACATTCCAGTTATTAATACTAACAAAAATGAAGTGAAAATTTTACTCCTGTTTTTCGGATCGAAACACCTAATTGAATTTGTTACACTAACTCTTTAAAGAACCAATCGTGTGATTGTGCGTTCACGTATCCTAATCCCCACCACCATAGAATTAACATACTTAAAAATGAGTGTTTTTCTCCGATGTGATCAGACACGTAAACCAAGATAGTCAAAACACGATTTAATGCATATTACATTGCACAGATAGCTGCTAATGAAAGTAGACAAAATTCTACACTCCTTTGGTCCGTTGGCTATTGACGGGACGCGTTGCTCACATTGTAGTATGCAAGGATCAGTGCCTTCCTTGGGGGTTGCTCGATCTGAAAAATACAAAAACGCAGCAAACTCCATGAGCACAAAGGCTCAGTAAGTGCATCAACAGGACCCTACACTTACATTTATCGAACAATAATATGGCTGCTAACAGCCTGCTCACTACAACATATATGAATTACTGAACAGCGACTAACTTCGCCGAACATTTTACGGTCGCTTAGTAATAATCATATCGGTTTTGTTTTCTATCCTCATTCCGTTCGTATCTTATTTTACTAACCACACAATAACGGTAGAATATTAAAGGGAAGGAAGAGGCTAGGTGAAGATGTCGAACAAGAGCAAAATAATCCAGCTGCAGCGGTGGGTTTCGAACTTAGAACTCCAAAATCATGATTCCGTAACACTGATAATTCAGCCTCTGTTAGTGTTGGTCTATTCATAATACTATTATTAGTTATGTAAGGTGATGCAACATATTCACCATTAAATCTAGCATCATCATTAGCCAAACTGCAACATCAAAATTTGCTACAAGTCGGTCTTTTGCTTTCATGTGGAAGTGACCAAATGCGATTGAGATAATTGGTTTACCACCACAATGATTGCCTTGTTTTCCTTCCTGCTGCATGACTTCGTACGATTTCAAGATCACTCGTTGTGAACAGCTCTTATTCCACTAGTAATAGTATGACATTGATAATATCTTCACAGAATATATCATTGGCACGAGGAGTTTGAATCATCAATAATGAGAAATCCAAGCAAATTTTTCGCATCAAAAATACAACGCATTACAGTTTGAATGTGAACATTCAAGGGGATTTTCTATCACTGAAGTTCAAGCGCATTGTGCCATTAATATATTCTATGCATATACTTCAAAGCCTATTGGATCGTATTCGGTCATGTGCTGCTTGCCCAATTGGGAATTGGCCGACGGGATTGGTCCAGTGGGTAAAACCACAACAGTTGCTGTGTATCACTAGGATAGTGATTTACCCATCACTGGATATTTACTTGCGTTATTCAAACCTGAGCTATTGTACTACAAGAAGTCAGGTGGCAGAGCTTCTGCGTGGTAAGCAGAAGGTCGCCGGTTCGATTCCGACCTGCCACGCTGGACCCATGGATGCGAAAATTGCAAGTGCATTTTCCATTAGCTGATTTATAAAACCGTTATGTGCCACTAACGTCGACGGTGTTACACGCTGTTTAGACTAATGCTTTGTATCTCCCTGACTATCAAATATTTTTGTTCTGAGATTGTTGTTCGATTTTATGCTACGCCCATTCTTCGAGAGATCTGCATAGGTGACAAAGTCCAAATATTTTCCGACTCACCATATTGTCGTATAACGTAGGCCACGTCAACGCAGTCGGGATTGAACTTTGTTCGGAGGATAACGAATATTGCATAAATACGGCCATACTGAGACTTACTTCAGTCAGTCCTCTCGATATGCACACAGTCGGTCTGTCCTCGCTTGTTTTATTTGGCCTGGTTTGGTCCAAAGCTTGGTGTGAAACACCAACAAAACGTTTCGCTGCTCTATCAGATGAACTAATTGATTACGTGAATAACAAGGTAGGTTTTTGTCTTGGTGTAATGATAAATAGTGATTGAGTAGGTGACAGAGTTTTCGATATTATTTCAACATGCACTTCATCATTACCTTGGAAATGAACAATGCAGTTTAGAGATCTTAAGATTAGTTTACAGAATCATTTCTCTACATTTCAAATGGCTCCTGCTGAGTGATGAATGGATACATAGTTCCATACGCATACAGAACACTCACAATGATAGCATATATAGTAATATCTATGACTATCGTCTCCGTGAAGTTTAACAAGCGAGAACTAGTGTCCATGCAGAGGATCCGAAAGGACTTGTCATGATCGGCCTAGTAGTTTGATTCAACGATGTACTCCACTATCGATGTTGTGCGTCTTGAGATTTGCACAGCCTCTTGAATGGACTGTGTTTTGAACTCAACTGAAAACACATTCAGTCGCGTGACCAAGTAACTGTCTCCCCGTAACCTTGATTCAGGCTGCATCCCCTCACTTTCGAGTTGGTAGATCAACCTTGCCTTATAGAGTTGAGAGAGGGAGGGAGAGAGAAACATATTCCTATTGATTAGTGGGTCAGATCGATTAGGGTCATATGAAAGTATCAGTAGCACCGATTTCCAAAACAATGTTTTCATATTACAGGTAGGTCCATCGGATTTTATCCTCATTATTCAAAGCCCCATAGAAAGTATTTTCCGATGTTTTTGTAAAGAAATGTTCAGACTTAATATAAAATATGATAACTTCCCAAGCATTCCCGCTAACCCGAGACTGTGACACAGCGGAAACGAAACCAGAGTGTATGGTTTTCAAGTCAACCGTTGACCATTTGGGCTAGTTCGAAACGAGTTATTTCACCTGAACACCGGCTGACTTTTTATCCCATAGCAATTCGAGTCCTCTACTAATCAAATTTATCTAGTAGTCAAATGAGGTAGGTTTATCACAGTGCCTCCATTTTAATTAATTCCCTGTTAAAGAGAACTCTATCGTGGGAGTTGATAGCATTTTTTCTACATGCAAAAGCCAGGGAATTCACCGTCCACTTTTGTCGTATAATTAAGCACTAGAGGAGCCATGTACATGACACTCTACAAATGCGTGGACCAATTGAGACCACGTCATCAAAGGCCTTTTACTTAAAGCACCAGTATTCTACGATCTCATTCAGTAAAAATATGATGAAAACCACGCAGGCAGCCAAGGTACAGTGTGTTCGAAAAATCAGGACGCACCTCAGACGGATCGATTTGTCAAATTCACTGTTGTAATACTATTTAATAGGCATGTTTGTACTCAAGAACTGAAACCACATACAGGAGTAGGTGATAGCTACGATGTCTTTGTTGGTTTCTGTAGGTTTTTTTCAAACACCACAAAACAGGTCACGAAATAGGCGTTTTTGTGGCAAGTGATATGGTGGATGGTAGAGTAACATCAACTGAAGGTTTGACAGTTCGAGCCCCGTGAGCTGTTTCCTGACTTTTAAACATGATGTTCGTTCTGACTGGCACTCAATGAACTCCGTGAATGAAGATGGAGAAACGCAAATGTCATGGTGGATTGTGAAGATTCATCGTTTTTGAGAATTACCGATGCGGATTGACAAGATAAAGTGGTAATTTCGATAGGAAAGACTGAAATAGCAGCGAGGTCCATTCGTGCTGACCGTAGGATTACATCATATCTAGCTGACGATGGCGGTATCCTCTAGCATACTGAAGTAATCTGAGTCGTTATGATTAGAGGGCGATAAGCGAGTGTATTTCGTACCAACCACAGCATAATACGCTGTCTTTAGCCTTCTTTCCATGTTTTGGATGATATTGTCTGAAGGGGTTATGAGAAACATGCAGGTGTTGTCGAAAAGCCTTAGACATCAGGATTTTTCGAAAATATCGATCTTTAACATTCAAGGTTATACCCTCGTGAACTTTTTCAAGTTACATGGAGAATTTGTGATAACTTCCTTCTCACACACAAGGAATAAATCCCTGGACTTATTAAAATTGTAACTTTCATCAGAAAATTGCAAAAACTAAACTATTGAATTTTCCAGTGGTAGTGTTGGTGTAAAATTGCATAAAAAATGAATAGATTGTCTAAATTTATAAGCTGTACAGCCCCGTGTGAGACGTGACTAAGAGCATCATTCCGCGATAAGATAGTTTTCCTAGAATAACCTCCGGTCTGGCAGACAGGAAACTCTCATCTTTTGGGCATGATGAATTCTACGTTGTTCACAATATCTTTATAAGAGACCAATCAACGAGATTGATCGTGACTTTTGCAGTCCTTTTCAACGGGCTTTGTAAACTATGCAACCCCAAAGTCACTTGGATGAGTTTCTTTGAAACTTTCTTATTACGATGGATGTATTCGTGAGCCCCGAAATTCTTGCCACAGTTCGGTAAAAGTAAAATCGATGGTCAGAACAATTTACGATATGCTGTGGATATTACGGTGGTTGCAATATTTAGCCATCTTTATTGTCCGTATAATACTGGCTTTCGATCGGCTGAAGGCCAAAGCAGTTAACCTTTAACCACCCTTGACTGCAGAAGCTCATGATAATGTTGTACCTAATTCTCCCCAGGTCAAATGTTTACTTGCACTCTAGCTGTTATTTTTATCCCAATGCAGCTGACCTCATAATCCAAGTCAGATATGTTCGTTTTTTGCACCATACATCTCATTGTATCACCACATACATGAATAATGCGAAGAAATGCTGTCATTCACAAGAATAATAAGAAATGTGTTCATCACATGAAAAAGTGTTTTAAGGCTCATACAACATCATCCCTTTCCTCTTTAATCGAGTAGCTGAATATTCTGGTTTTCAGTATATATTTCTTCAATGTAGGGAAGACGGAGTGAGTATTCAATGAGTCGCACTCATTGGAATCTAGGTCACGCACTCAAAATAAACCAAAAGTTTTCCCCCGACGTAATTACCACTCCCCGTGAGTTGGCCGTTGAACTGTTGGACAACATAGTATTCTCTGCATACGTCTGCTTCACTTTTGCTTCATTCTGTTAGGAAGAAACATGGCAGACAATTCAGAAAAAAGAAAACGTTTCTCGTAGAACCATCATTCAATTCTCAATAGGGAAAAACATCCATGGTGAATTTTTTTTCATCGGTTTATCGATAAGCCATATTTTACATCTGGCTAATTTCGGGCTTCTAAACGGAAGATTAATTTTCATGGTAACCAAGTTTACAGGAATTCAACCGTCGGCGAGAGTCAGCATAACTAACGCGACAAACATCAGGTCCTGTGGAGTTTTACATTTCAGCCTTTTGTTGTGATACACTACGAAAAGTTCAGGAAAGAAGAATTTATCACGAAGAAAAGAACTGAGTCTAGCAGATTTCGACAATACCTGTATAAAGCTGGAGCTTTTGTTAACCGATTGAGTTCAGCTACGAGTTCGTGAACAGGTACTGATGAAGTGGATTGTTATTTCAGTGAGGATGCTAATACATTGGATGATCAAAACTGATAGCAAACTGTGCATCAATTATCTCACATCTGATCAACCGGTCGCGCTTTCCAGTACTTCCATTGTTGAAGTAGTTATCTTGCTGGCTTATTTAACGGTTCAACAAACGTATTCCATGCAATTTGATGTCTCGTACTTTTACAAATATGGTCAATATTAAAGTAACACGGACTGACCTTGTCAGTGCGAAATCTTGGCGACTACGCGGTTCAATAGAGCTGTGATTTTACCACATCTTTATCACACTTCTTCTCGGTTTTGTGCAATGAGGTCGAACAGCGGTGAACAACATATCCAACGTCCTCCCGAGTTACCTGAACTGATATCTAACGGCAACTAGCGGAGGCTTCCCCAGTCATCGGGTCACACAAAATACGCCCAAGGTAGAACTAAGTTCCGCTGAACGTGCACGTGATAATCACAGTTACTATGCGTTCCACCATAACAAATCAACCTTGATTATCATCCTTATTTGGTGATCTGAATGAAATTTCAACCAGGAAGCTGGTAATTAATAATAATATGTGAACATTAGTGTCATAACAGTATGACAGCTATTAGACAAAATACAACCAAGTGCAACCCATAGTTGGATTTGGGATGTCGACTTTACTAATTAATCATATGCAGCTTATCAAATGCTACATCAACCTTGAATGGGTAACCGGCATTTAATGAACAGTTCATAACGCGGAAGGGCTATGTGAAAAGCCGGACCGTTGCAATTGGTTATTCATGGCGTGTCGATCTTCCACGGCGGGATCCGCGAGATCCACCTGTTGGATCCCGAATTCTGTAAGCAGAAGGTAGGCACGTTTGTACGGATGAACGTGTATCCTGTGACAACGTAGGGTAAGTGCAAGAAGAGGCAAGCGAGTGAAAACGCAAACACGTATACAAGTGCGCGAGTCAATCATGTGTGCAATGGAAAGCTGTACAAACAGAATAAGTCGTGCAAGATCGTGTAACAAGTGATACGATCTGATTGGTCGGTGCTGCCCGGGGACGCAGCACGACAAACGTGAACTGTGCACGTGTGTATACGACTGCAAGCGTATGTTCATGGTTGCACGGGATCTAGATCAAGCGTGTGTGTGTGAGTGCATGCCTGTTCTGGCTAAACACAACACCACCCAATAAGAGATCATAGGCATGCATTATGGTAAGTGAAGTTCTTGTGTTCACACAATGTAATCATTGGATTGATACAATGAATTGTAATTCTTTCTCTATTGTTTTGTCACACTGGTGATTACTTTGATTTCCTCGGCTGTTAGAGATAGCATTTTTGAACGTATAAATTGCAAATTTCGGTGTCGGTCAGCGCATTCTCAAGCGGACAACGAAGAGTAATTTTTCGCGCGAGGAATTACAAGCGAAAATTTAACTATTGCTTCCGTTTTTAGTAGCAATATGAGGAGGACAAACCTACAGGACTGTACCAACTCCCGAAGAATACATCACACAGGTTATGTGTGATAGATGCCATGTGCAAACTTAGTTTGGGCGGGTAAACAATCCCGTCTGAAGCTTTCAGTCTGACCTCATGGCTCAAATGATAGAGTGTAAATGGCACTGAACTGTATCGCGGGGTTTTATTTGGAAGTGGTTTACAATCCTGCCAAGACTGGCAAGTTTCAAAATCTGGTGCAATTCGAAATCTGTCATATCTGCTGAATCGAAAGTCATATATTTTTTGTTTGCCACTTCTGTTATAGCCCGGTGGAACATGGAAGGCAGCAAAAACCACACGATTCAAATCGATAGACGAGGTGAAACAACTTCTCGGAGCATTACCCGAGCCAAAACAGTTGAGAAACTCACGTCGCCAAACTGTGACACATGTAGACAAACAGATCAATCTGCCCGCATCGTTCAACGCATCGACTAACTGGCCAAACTGTCCGGGGATTAAGCTTATTCGTGATCAGTCCAATTGTGGCTCATGTTGGGTAAGTAAGTCAGCTTGGAGGAAATTTAGAAGAAGTTCATTGCACCATCATAACAAGTGCTCCGGGGACAGAGAAGAAGGATTAGAGTTGTTTGACATGCTTCCTTGTCCTTATTGTGGGCAATGAATTTGTTGAACTGGGTCAACGGTAACTGAAGTGAACGGATGGTCGGTTATTGGTATTAAATTGCAATAGTTTTTGAGAATAGGTTTCAACGTTGATACGATTTAAATCTGATCTAGTCGTGTTTTAATGGCAGTGGTCAACAAATGACCACAGCGACCTGAGTAACTGAGATTGTTCTCCAATCAATAAAAGAGACGACATGTTATACCTTTTAGATATTGGTTTAGAACGCGGTGAAAAAGAGATATGAAACCCATTTAGTTTGCTTACTGTGCACGAGCTGACTGATTATTTGTAGGGCCAGTAATTTAACACAACATTAACCTTTCAAAATGTTCTTCGAGTGCCTCAACTCATGTCAAATCATCCGTCCACAGAATCTGAGCACCCTTCTATTTGTATTGGCCTTCTGTACATAGAAAAGATTAATCCAAGCTCATTGAATGTCCGGAACCACACAAAAATTTTGGTACTTCAGCACAGGCTTCAATACTTTGAAGAATAAAGTTGTGACCAGAAATGTAAAAGTCCAATTTGGCGAAACGATTGTTTTCCAGCAATCCATTATCAAGCCATTTAAAAATTATATGGGAGACACTAGACAAAAGATCATGCGGATGGACATAGAATAAAAGGCAATTATGGGCAGGAGGTTGTCAACAGTCTAATTGTCCTTGTCATGTGATTGGTTTATCTAATTTACGCCATCTGGTTGACAGGACGACAGGTTGATTCGGCCTCGATCGATCCTAGGTCATGGAAATTGAGGTACCTGGACCAAATGCTTTTAGGCGCAAAGGTCGGGGGTCGGCACCTTGATTCCACTTGCCTCAGCTATCGCTAGAGTGCGCAACTGAACGTCCTTGCATTTGTTTGGGGTATACGATACACAACTTTGAAAGCAGTTTCTGGGGTCACCTGATGTCCGGTGTCAAATAGGTGTGCTACGATCCTGTCTGTCCTTGGCTTAACCAGCGTGGGTGCTGATATTCGATCCTAGTGGATAGCTGTTGTGCCGTTCAACGTACATGCGATGCGTCACAAACACCTGAAAGATCACCACTAGGTCCACTCCTTGACGACGCATTCCTATCAAAATTAGAACGAACTAAGCTGAAGTCTACAATTACTAGTTTCGAACATCACTATTGATATGTGGACGACACATTCTGTGCAACTGACGCTACTTGTAACCTAGATTCCGTGCAAACAGCATTTTGTATCAGTATCGTGTCCCTCCAAACAAATGTAAGAACGGTCAGTTGCGCACTCTAGCGATAGCTGAGGCAAGTGGAATCAAGGTGCCGACCCCCGACCTTTGCGCCTAAAAGCATTTGGTCCAGGTACCTCAATTTCCATGACCTAGGATCGATCGAGGCCGAATCAACCTGTCGTCCTGTCAACCAGATGGCGTAAATTAGATAAACCAATCACATGACAAGGACAATTAGACTGTTGACAACCTCCTGCCCATGATTGCCTTTTATTCTATGTCCATCCGCATGATCTTTTGTCTAGTGTCTCCCATATAATTTTTAAATGGCTTGATAATGGATTGCTGGAAAACAATCGTTTCACCAAATTGGACTTCTATATGATGCAAATGGGTATTTTCCAGACATCTTGGAAATGTATGGCAAAACTGTGAGATATAAGCGATTACCTCACGTAGCATATATATATATATATATATATATATATATATATATATATATATTCTTGAAAGTACCCTGTTGCACCTGTCTTTTGCCCAAAAGATGTCTCATAAGTGAATATCGCCCCTAGGTGGTTGAGCCAAAGACCCGTGAAGAGTGGACAAACTGCAGCCACCACCCATTTCATTGATCTAAACCGTACAATGTTTGTAACCATGATCTTTCATGCTACGTACACTGTGAAACGAAGATCAACGAGGAATGTTAAAATTCAAATCTCAGTTGCTACTGATGTGATCGTGATTCGCCTGAGTAGTCCTTTTTATGGGCCCAGAAACGACTGTGACATCTCATAGTCTGTCCTGGCTACTGATTCAAGACATGAATGATGTATTCAACAACCACATGCAAACGACATAATCATTAACAAAATGATATCTCTTGCGATACTGATGAAACCATAACAGTGTGGTCATGTGCATATCAGCTGTCTTCATTGTGTTTATTGAATTCAACTTCAGTAGCCAGAAAATATATCCTATTCTGTCAGTTTTGAAGTGCCGAAAACAAGCCTATTAGCTATTGCGCGGTCTCACTTTTCGTTCTATTTAAGAAGTGGATTTTGTGTTTCTGGTGCAATATGACTTCTTTGACCACCGTTTAAAGACCCTGTAAGCACACACACACGAAGTACCGTTATTTGTTGCTGATCACTACTGGAGTCCCATATGGGACTGCATCCGGAATGCAGGATGATGAATCGTACAGATGATCATTATGGAACATTCAAATGCACAGAATATCAGTGCTGCACGCTTTCCATCTTCTGTTTTTACAGGCATTCGGTGCCGTTTCTGCAATGAGTGACCGACTTTGTATACATTCACATGGTGCGATACAGGTGGAACTAAGCGCTGTGGATCTACTCTCTTGTTGTCATGACTGCGGTTTCGGTTGTGAAGGAGGTTGGGTCGGTCCGACTTGGGACTATTGGGTGCATTCTGGACTTGTAACTGGTGGTTCAAAAGAAGATCACAGCGGATGTCGTCCCTATCCATTCCCACACTGTGAACATCACACGAACGGAAGTTACGGTCCATGTCCCTCAAAACGTTTCAGCACACCGAAATGTGTACAAGAATGTGTTCCGGATTATGCTAAAATGTACTATGAGGATAAGTTTTTCGGTAAGCTTACTAGCTCCCATAAATGAGATGTAATCTCAACGGTGAACAGGATCTAGGAGAGAGTTTCATATCATAAGTGGTTATGTCAATACATCCTGCCTGGTTTACCACTGACCCACCTAGAAATAAGTAGAAAAGATGGTTCATATATCATTTTCTTGGTCTTAAATTGTGTTCCCAGAATAAACTATCGTCGAATTGCATTTCATCGATTTAGTACAAGGTGTTGCGCTGTGGGTTGAGTGGTCATGAGAGCTGAAACTATGCGAGACAAACTTGGCTTGCAGAAGAGAATCACCACGTATTGGTAATGTATCGTTTCCCACTGAATAGCCTTGAAAACAATGCACAGCTGTTTTGTTTAGACTGTCGGCAGGAGGAAATTCGTGCGACCGCTTGTGTACTATTTGGTTGTAAACCGTTCTAACTTTCGATTTAACCTAAACCTAGGCCCGGTATCTTATCGCGTTTTTCCGTGTTATGTTCTTTTTTTTAAGCCACAGAGCTCTGATGAAAGGACGTAACCGAATATCACACTCTAGTAAATAGGAATAGCGAAAGTTACGAACATTATCGAACTGTAATGCCGTTTCCGTCTTGCCAACCGACAATCTCAAATTCAAGAGCTCTGACCTTTCATTTCCAACTAACATGATCACTCCCAGTCGAAAATGACCCAGAAGCAGTAAGAACACAAACAGGATGAAGGAATGCATTAATGGAAAGTTATGTGAACAAAGAAACAGTAAAAAGGCAATTACACCACAGACTACATCAAGTAGTCACGTGGAATAGTGTCCACCATCCTTTGGCATACGGATCTCACATATTCCAATCTAGATGCTAACCATGTACATGAACTAACCTACTTCGGCGAAAAATGAACATGTATAAAGTTCATTTGTGGGCATGGGCAACGCGTATTGCGACCATCATTACCTGCTGGGAGTAAGTGCCGTGCCCAGAGATCTAACCGCGACAGGAACGGTATTTTCAATTTTATCATCGCTGATACAGTCGGTATTTCCGTCATGTTCGATCAATGATTAGAACCGGCGAAGAACTCGACGATAGCATGTGATGGTCATCGTGTTATCTATTCCTAAAGGTGAGATTTCGGCTAAAAATGACAAAGCCTACCTAACTGCCGCAGCACACAGTTTCTTCAGTGTTAAAGGATTTTCTCTTTTCTCAGAATGCCTTGATGAATTTTGTTAACTCTCAATACTAAGTCTTGGTATCTAGTCTTGAAGCTGGTCGGAGGCGGCTCATCCGGTCAAAAACGCTGCGAGTTCTTTCATACAAGTTATCACCCAGATGGTCTTTGTTTCTAACAGCGTGGACAATTTTTGAAATGATCCAAACATTAGAAGTCGTTGATCCCCGGCGAGATTTGAACCCACGCATGGTTGCCACCCTCGCCTTAGTACCGCGAGTGCTCTACCAACGGAGATACGCGGCCACTCCGAAGATGGTTTTACTTTTCGCATATGGATCACAGTATACCCGCCCAAATTACAGTAGCACATAGCATTAACCACAGCGTGCATAATGTCCATTTACGTCGACCCAATAATGAGAACTAATGAAAATCTAGCTGTGCTCCGATCACAGTTTCTAGCACAGACCTTAAGACTTACTGAAGAAGTAGCACACTCGTGCACGTTCCTCGCAACACTGAATTTATGACTTGGCGTTATCACTTCAGACTTCTTCATTTTCTCGAACTACACAAGGTATCACTGGTCTCGTTGGCCTATCCAATTTCCTAGTCAGTAGAAGAATCGAGATTTTCGGAAAACGGTTTTTGACTTTGTGCTCTAACCAATCCTTACCAGTGCAAAATTCCGACCATTCAACTACCTGTATCACAGAGTCTACCCTTTTCGAGTCAGCGAATTGCCCAAACCGACCTGATTACAACCAACCAAAAATAGCGGGATTGCACACAAGACTGCTGATCTTACCCGAGCATTCCCCTTGACCCTGGGTGTTCTGAACTGATTCGTTAGTTCTAGAAGATTTATCTGCTTCTGAACAACTTCAGTCTATTGGTGAAGAACATGTTTATAAATTAGACTGATCAACACAGCCAACTGTTTCAGAAAACTGATCCAGCTGGTTTCGGTGACCATCTTTTCTGATTGGTTGGTGGTACAGTCAAACAGCGCTCGACTGGTTTCCTTCCTCCACTCAACCGATCCCCTGTCCTGTTGCTTGTCATTCCTTTTACTCCATTCTGGACAGGCGTGTCACCGATTCAAAACCAGCAGCGGCATCGTGGACGCTAGGTGGAGCAATTTCAGGCACAGCTTAGCTGGTCTCCAGTTTCAACCTATCCCGCAGCCATGCCAGAAAACGTCCCTGGTCTATCTCGACAGAGACCCACAGAAAAATCCGAGCTTTGAGAAAAAGATTCAAGCACCAACGATCCTTATTAAAGATGAGAGAATTTCAAATAATGTTCTCCAAGGTTTGCGATTCCGAGCACGTCCCCTCCATGTGGGGAACCGATTAGTGTTCCCATCTTCAACTATGGTTCATGCAGATGTAAAAGCACTTGCCGGCAAAAAGCGATGAAATGTGAAGCCAACGCTAACACCAAAAGACAGCTTCGCTTTTGACAGCTCAATACCACCTCCATTTAAGCCGAATATAAGCCCAGCACATCGGGCTTCATACGAACTGTTGAATAATTCGGAATATTTTCCAAGATCTTTCAGCAGAATTGACGGCAAGTGTTTCTGAAAGCCAATTAATATCATCGAGGATAGCCTGATTGTTCTGCATCAATAACCTGAATTCCAACCAACCAAACGGTATTTCTACGGGTCATTCACCGCTGTATTTGTGATGCACAGTTTTGACATACACGGCTCAATACTGAACAATGTTTGTTGTCAAAACTCCAGGTAGACGTTCATTTGATCAGCAGGGGTAGTCGATTTAGATAGATTACGAATTAATTATTAATGCAGTATCAAAGCCGAACTGACCACCAAGAATAATGGAAGCGTTGTGAAGTTAGTTCATCCTCGCTAGGGGTCATCAGAAGTGCGCATCCAACAAGTCCCCAATGGAACTCGAACGTGGGGGGGGGGGGGCGGGAACGGTTGTGAGTCAAACATCTCACATTGACACTACATGATATAACGCTTTTTGGCCAGTGGATTGTAAACGGTAGAGAACCGTCGCCCTTCCGGCGATCGGAGGGAAGACTTCTACCTAGAGGCCCAAATGAAACGAAGGCTCTTCGTTACAAACAATCTACAGAATACTGGTGCTGAGTTCCTGTTCGTAAAACAATATAATATTATGCGAAGCTAATTACCAGATTTCCTCATTCAGTTTGCATATTCTTTTTTACACTGCAGTTGTCAGTCTTGAGTTAATATGAAATATGTAATGGAAAATCCACTTGCATTTTCTACATTGAAAATTCGAACGCCGCGAGCCGGAATCGCACCGGCGACTCCTTGCATACCGAGCAGATACTCTACCAGCTGAGCTATCACAGTCCGGACAATCGGCTGTGAATAACGCAAGGGAATAATCATTGGTGTGCGGCGTTCGACTTTTCGATGTGAAAATGCCAGTGGATTTTCCATTACTTAAGATTCGGGCTCTTCGTGCCAAAAATACACTTTATGGAAATATGAAATAGTTTCCTTTTTATAACCAGCATATAGGGGAGATCCTGAAGCTAAATAGTTATCTTACCTCTGCAGCGTATCGAATGTAAGCCGACGGAGTCATACATTGTCAGATACAAGTCAGGAATTTCTTTCCATGATCATGTTGTAACCCCAAAAAGTTTTATTTCCTCCAAACTGTCTTCATGCATGTACGATCAGCCTATTTTGCACTCCCTATTCCACCAACCTCCAAGCAATCCAAAAAACAGAACGCATCAGCACGTGGCGTGGGGAGAGTGCACTGACGATCAGATAATACGGTAGATTTCGAGTGCAACTGGGAATGTTCAGAAACACTCATACGTGCACGTTAGGGTGGATTGTACTCGTTCCGGGCTGATTTAATTGCTAAGGTGAAAGCTAGCATGGCTGATTGGGGTTTGCTGGATTTCAAAAAACTACCAGCGTTTGCCCGATCGTGCGTTGAACCTAAGCCAACAAGTATTACAGAAGCGGATCAACTGAGCAATCCGGCACGATAGGTCTCTGTTTCAGGGACGGTTCCACGAGACATTGGAGTGCCGGCGTTCAACAAAACGTTGAGAGCCAGGCAGTGGTTAGATACCCCACTCATAATCGTTCACCTCAGGTTCGAGTCACAGTGAGTGTTCGGTGGATGTGCACTGCTGATGATTCCTAACAATGGTAAATTGAGCGTTGATACTGCATGGTGAATCATATAATATGAAAAAGGTTTCGTTCACTTCTTCCAGCGCAGGATCCATCTCAGTAATGATGATTTTGCTTGAGACGGATGGACAGCTATCGTTAGTAGGGGCAGTTTACTATTAACCACAGTCATTAGGAACAAGACGCTGAAGAGCGAACAATTGTTTTCAATGAATCCAATACGTGCTATTATGTTTCATATGAGTGGGGTGCCCGTGGAATGGGTAAGCCATTGGCCAGGATAAAGAAAAGACCGGCGTGATTACCAGTTCGATTCCTAGCCATTTGGTGGATAGTGGTCACATGATCGACCCAAAAGAGGCATTCGAAGTCACACACCAGGTCCCACCTGATCGGTCAAAACCAGTCCGACTTTATGCTCTGGTCACGGCAGAGGCAATCGTAAGTCGTCTACTAAGCCTAGAACTACGTGCACAAAAAGCGACTAGCGCAGGATCTTCAGCTGCCGCAGCCAAGACCGGAAGCCACGGATCGCCGACCGAACCCCGAAAACGCACCACTGATTATCACGGGTGACAGTGTGTTTAAATCGCACCACAACACCCACCTTTCTTCGCCACGTCACCCTTCTGTCTCCGATTTCACAACGCTAGGACATTGACTTTTACCCCGCAACTAGCTACCGATGGCGCGGTTCCGTTTTCATCGACGCAAATCACGAACCAGGTAAGCCGTACAACGTTTGCTGACCCAGAAGTTCGCACCACTTATGAACAGAAACTAGCACGAGCTAGCAGCTACGACGAACGGTAAGGTAGATGAGCAATGGGCCCTTGTAAAACGGGCTGTGCACGTGGAAGCCGGTTTCGCTTGCGATCCTTGATCTGATGTCTATTAAAGACATTGGATTTCTCAAAAGTCGCTGAGTTTAATGGACCAAAAGCGTCAGCTGTCGAGATGTAAGGAGATGAATAAGATACGAAGACATCTACAAAAGCAAGTCACACAAAGCCTTAATAGGGATCGCGAAAATTAGTGGATCAAGATAGCTGAAGAAATGGAAGTTGCAGCTGCTTCAGGTAACAGTCAAAGACCATGCAGACTTATTCGCGACACCGGTGGACGGTGAACCCCAGACAGCGAAACGTTATGCGACAAAAATGGAGAGCCAATTCATTGCAAACAGCAAAGGTTGGACCGTTGGGACGAATACTTCACGGAACAGTTTCGCTGGCCGCGCGCCAATGTAGTTGCTCCGACATCAACAACTACGAACCCTTGGGGAGTATCACTTGAGCCCCATCAGAAGTTGAAGTAGAAACAAACATTTGATTACCAGAGTGCGGAAAAGCGGCCGGTTCCGATGAACTTCTTTCAGCTCTTTTCGGAATGCGTGGTAGTCCGTTGATAAAATCACTTACCACCTTACTCCGAGACATCTGGAACGACGAACGTATTCGTTATTATATGGTGAGCCGTCTATCGTACCCATTTTCGAGAAGGCAATACGCAACGACTGTAGTAACCATCGTAGAATCAATTTAGTCCTAATAATCATCAAGTTACTAGCCTCAATTTCACTGAGTTCTCTGACATCCGCTCGCGGCAGTAACGCCCGCGAACAACAGGCTGGGTTCCGCCCAGGTCGAGGATGCATCGACCAGATTTTTACTCTTTGCCAACTACTTGAAACGCGTCACACACGCACACACCGTCGACCAACAATAATGGCTTTCCTCGAACTTGAAGGGCGCCTTCGATTCAGTTGACCGAACAGCGCTACTCAGTGCACTTCACCGAAAAAGTATGCCACAGAAGTTCGTGAATCTACTGAGGTCATTGTACTGTCATCCATCTGGCCGTGATAAGGTTTACGGTGGACTACCCAGTCCACTGAAAACGACCAGCGATGTTCGACAAAGGTGTCCCATTTCGCCTTTCCTGTTTAACTTCGTCATCGCCAAGATAATGGAAAACTCCTTGCGAAATCTTCAGGATGTAGGCGTTGAACTGGCAAGCGAAGAAAAGCTGTGAGCTTACTTACGCCAACGACCTTGCTTGCTTGTTTGAATGCACGTAACGTGCAAAACTTGCACTGGATACACTCACAAGAGATGTAACTCCATTGAGCATGCGCTTTGCACCTTCAAAGTGCAAACTGATGTCGCAAAACTGGAGCACAACGATTCCGAACTTGATGCTTGATGGAGAGGTACTAACAAATGTCGACTTCGGAAGCAGCGTGGTCGTGGATAGAAGCACGGTAGTAGATGTGAGTACGCGCACATCCAAGGCTCGAGCGGCGTACGCTGCACTGAAGCACATGTGGCACGAACATGATATTTGGCTGAATTTGAAAGGTCGTGTGTATTGTGCAGCGGCGCGTTCACTTTTTTGTTGTACGGTTGCTAGGCCTGGAATGTGCGTGCGGAAGATGTTCGTCGGCTTGAGGTTTTTGACCACCGATGTTTGAGTAGTATCGCTAAGATTGGACGGAACAACCGGGTGTGTAATGCTGAGGTTAGAAATTTGGTATCGGGTTCCCGGTCAGAGAATACTCTATCACAGTGTATTTAGCTTAATGAACTTTGTTGGTCGGGGCAAGTGTTACGTATTGTAAACACGTCTAACATGCTGCGCCGTTTTCCGTTCCTCCTCGGGAATGGAAAAAACCACCTGGAGGTCAACAGATGAGGTCTCAGCGAGGAATGGGAAAATGTACAGCCTCACGTCTTCGTGGTTAGGGTCCAAAACATCCCTCAACCAGTTAGGTGGAAACATTGAAGGATATGGCAGCGGATGTGCTGTCACTTTATGTCGAATCAGAATGGTTGATCAATGTACTTTTGTATTTAGACTGTGTATTCCATGTGCTGGCTACTATGGTATTCTTTTCTTTTCCCTATTACTACGTGCGACACGGTGAGAAAGGCAGTGATCAGCGTGGGTCGCCCTGCTGTTTAATGCTGTACGATGATGATTATGATGGCTTACCCTGGCCAACGGCTAACGCATTCCAACATCACCTGACCCATGAGTTATCAGAGTACTAAAGTATTCATTGAAAACAACTGTACGCTCTTCAGCATCTTGTTCCTAATGTGATCATGTTATACTTCCGATTGCGGACTAGATTGGATGATTAGACAGTTCCCACATCGTACTCTTTCACGATCTGGTTATTCTATCCTGCAAAGTACTTGGTTCCCTTTATCCAATGCATGAGAACAGAAAGTAGGCACAAGTTGTGAGATACAAACATTTTGTTTGCTCTTGCCTACCTGAAGTGTTTTACGTGCGTAGTAGGCAAGAGTAAACGAAATGCATGCATATCGCGACTTATGTCATCTTTCGATTCCATAATGCTAATCAATTTCACGAATATTTCACTGGCAACATCATCAAACTAAAATCATCGTAAGCAGAAACATCAGAACGTTACTGAGGGACGCATAATCAGGACGAAGATATTGCATTATATGACAACGTTCCCCGATGTGAGTAAATATTTTCCCCGTTTGTATTCTTGTCCCATTATTATTACACCAACATTCCCGTTTAGCAAAGACTTCATACAATTTACTACACAATGAAGAAACGATCATGAAGGAGATCATGATAAACGGACCAGTCGAAGCGTCGATCAATGTGTACGAAGACTTGCCCAATTATCGATCGGGTGTTTATAAGCACACGACCGGAGCACTGCTTGGTGGTCATGCTATTCGTGTGGTCGGTTGGGGAACGGAGAATGGTGAGAAGTTTTGGCTTGTGGCCAATTCATGGAATGACCACTGGGGCGATTACGGATACTTCCGCATTTTGCGTGGGACAAATGAATGCGGTATCGAGTCGGGTGTCTCTGCTGGCTTGCCCTTAGTATAATTGACCGTATAAAGCGAAACGCATAATAATTGAGAAGACTGTTTTTTGATTATATTTCTGTCCCTTTCACCCCTTCCCGTCTCTGGCGAGAGGAAAATATTTTGTCCGTTTTGAACTAATACACAAATATCTCGGGACACTACCATGTGTGCTTACGGACTAAGTGAAGATCTGTGTATTTGATCAGCATTAGCTATTCTCAAGGGTTGTGCCTATTGTGATATTTCCTGCTTTCCCTAACATTACGCGTATTGAATCAAAACTAATCGCGGCATTATCTGAGTGACTACTGATGTCAGTGCGACAATTCAGAAAGCGGTTAAGGGAGAATACTGGGAAATTAACAAAATTAGTGTTTCAAAACCGAACGAGATTAGGAATGCATCGAAAAACCGAAATGTTATGTGACGTGTGGGCGAAAAAAACTGTAATATCAACAGCACAGGATTGTTGGTTGAGAATGACGTTGCACACATTAGTCTGATCTATATATACTCATTATTACCACCGCTACACACCCCACGAACGCAAAGTGGACTCGAACTGGAGCTGCAGAACTTTGCCACTGCCTGTAACTTCACTCATCTGATTGGTCGTGACCCCCTTCCTGAAATCCTGCACCACTAATGAACAACAAAATTAGGGTAGAAAGATTAATTTTATTTGTTGCAACCACTCTCATTTTTTACACACATTAATTTAGTTTTCTTTGGTGGATTTTGCTACGATAAAAATCAGGACCACCGCACCAAGTGCGATTGAACGGCTATTAAAGCAAACTGCGCGTCTAACATGTTGAAACTGTCTTCTGTCCTATCCATGAGTAACTGGATTTGAACAATTTTCTTCCGCTGCACAAACGCAGTGTGAGTGGGCACACCGTATGGTCATAATTACTTACTAAACTTGGCACTTTGTTGTGGCGAACGACTTAAAATTCTAAAACGAGGCACGGTGATGATCACAGTGAAGTTCCATCTACCACCTCACAGCCGACCAGTGAGATTCAAATCTCCTGACGCAGACTCTTCACAACACAGACCTCCTAATACGGCTCCACTACCATCACCGTTCGTCTGATTTTATGTTAAATCCCATTCTTAAACGAGGATTGACGGCGACGGTACGAAAAACTAATAGCAGTCTACTGAGATTGATATTTGGATTCATACACGACAAGAAAGTATCCTTGACCGGTGGTGATCGAGTGGTTTGGAGCATTCATCTTATGTCGCAGAGGTCAGATGTTCAAATCCCCTTGAAGCCCCTCACATTGGTGGTAGTAATCCAATGCCACCCGGCACGTTACCACGTCTATCTCACTAGGACCTTATGTGGTACTCCACTCCAATTCCTAGGGTCAGGTTGCTGACTACCCCAAATGATGCAGTCAGCCTTCAAGGCTACGTTGCACCCCCCCTCTCCCTGTACGTACGCGCATGAATTGAGAGAAGTAGGAGTGCCCAAGAATTCCCAATGGTAACCAACACAACTATCTGATGGTAACAGTTCCTCATTACCGCGACTTTAGTCAATACGTACGGCTACGTGAAACTGACGTCTGATTTGTAATAAGCCTGTGCTGAGTAGCTTGTTCAACTAATACATGAAGACAAATCCACAAACGCATATATATATATATATATATATATATATATATATATATATATATATATATATATATATATATATATATACGCGTCACCGAATTAGGATGTACGAAGGGTATTCGAATAAATTTGCAATGTTCCCATCAAATGGGAACAGCAAACAGTTTCCACAGATAAAAAACAACCGTACATTTGTTTCAAACTATTTCCTCTGTAATGCGAATCAACAATCGGGTAGATCTACCTACAAAGTAGACATTCGAGGGAGGTACTTTTATAAGGGATCAAGAACATGCGGCTAGTGGACAAAGAACGTAGTTATCATGCGTCCTGAGGGTAGCCCTGAATGACAAGACATCACGCCACAAGCTTATAACATGAAAGTTGGAAGAATTTTTCACAAGAGAGGAATCGAGTGTACGAGGCATAAACAACAAGGAAATTCAATCAACCAATCAATATCATCCCCACCAAGGGAATAATTTAACCGACGAGGATCATTCACCATCATTTGTAGAACAGGGTGCGAAATTCACTGGCCTCGGCTGTCATTACTTCATCAGTTCGGTAGACTCGATTGGTCACCTTATCGTGCGATTGTAACTAATGTCAAAATAAGACGAGAAAGAGGATAAGAAGAGTTTCCATGTACACCTTGATAACAAACAAAATGAACAGAATTCAAATACCATAGACATTAAAATTAACGAGTCAGAAGAAACAGTTGTACACGAAATTAAAATGGCTAGTGGAGTATTGACACAAAATAACGAAGTCGAAGGTGAACAAAATGAGGCAAAAAGAATGCCGTCAGAGCGAAGAATACAAGAACACTTTCTGTTCACAACTATTTGGATTGTGGACCACATGAACTTCAGCCAGGGACCCTATTACGTCCCCAAAGATTTAATTCAGTCGTTAGGATTGTCACACATTTCACCTTGTTATCAAGCTATTATATATATATATATATATATATATATATATATATATATATATATATATATATATACAACAAAAACTGCAGGAGAACAATCAATAATCGTAGTGACATTTTTTGATGGCTATTTGTGCAGACCACCATGAAAACGAACGGTAGAGGGGTGTCATGCTTGAACTTATGGAAATAAGGTTTCGGAAGCCAGATTGACATTTCCCTTTTGTTGCAGTGTCACCGGTGAAAGATTCGTCCCAGTTATGAGTGGGGAATATGCGAATCCACGAGGGTTTGGATAAGAAATATCTACGTGCAAATACCGTAGTTCATGGAACGGATGGACGACTTCCATTCTGTGGCGCGACTGGTTGGGAGATGCAAACAACCGAATGAACGATGAGAAGCGGAAAATTCTGCTCCCTGTGGATAACACAGGTCCTCGTTGAGTTCGTGCTGCCTGAATGTAGATGTATTATTTCTATCCACCAACTGCACATCAGTCAGTAACTTACGAGTCAAAGAGTGAGCTGGTCCTTCAAAATGCATTTTCCGTAGTGGAGAGCGTAGAATACCAAACGCAGGAAACACTGATAGGCGGTTTTGACATTTTGAAAGCCATGCACTGTATTAGTTACACTTGACCCGGGCCGCATTATGACAACGTCATCCAGGTTATTCATAATCTTGCCTCATAACAGACACTGAAATAGGCCCGGAAATTTCATGCAGCTTCCCTCGATGCACTCAACGACTGTGCTACAATCGGTGATTTTCTTCTCGAAGAGACATAGCATATTAACGTGGATAGCAACGAGATAATATGTGAGTTACTGAACGAATGTTGTGCTCCTGTTTAGATTAGTGAGCAACAAATGCTGAGTCAAATGGAACGACAGAACAAGATGATTCAGATGAAGAATTCAAAGTAGTGACAATGTCACGACCCATGGAAAAAGCTGCGTTCAAGCTTCAAACTATCAAGGCTTACGCGATGACGCGGAAATTTCAATCAAGCGAAATGATGGCATGTGTAGTGCGATAAAAATCACCGTTCGCTAAGAAGCACACTAAACAAAGCAAAAGTTACGACTTTTTCCAAAGTAAAACGCCAATTATTTACGTATGTACTTTGGGTTTTGAGGACGGACTTAACCTGTCCACCAGTAACTTCTTCTCACTACCGATTGGTCGGTCCTGTTCAGACTGCGAAACAGGCTGTTTAACTTCCAGATGAGTTGTGCTCTTAAGAAAAGACAAACATTTTTGTCATTACTTGTTCCGAAAGGAGCAAAATGATCTTATTTCGTATTCAGCATACTAGCCACAGCAGTATCTTTTTTGGACTAGGGTCCTTTGGTGGTGAGAGGTCATTCAGGTCGGTGACGTCGTTTTTTCACGAAAATAGGATAGGGTTGACGAAAAGACCCCCAGACAAACTGGATCTGGGTTTTTTGTGTGGACTCATTGTAGTGGGAAATGATGGAGCAACAGAACCATGCGAGTATCATACCGATCGGGCCAACCAATCGAGAGCCACAGACCAAAAAACAGACGATGAATATGTCGGAAACATTCTGCAGCAGACAAAAAGAGGCATACGGACCAGCAGATGAGACGTAGCGGAATTTCAAGCAACCAGCAAGATGGCCCATGCAAGGAACTACCGATCAAGCCGTCAACTGGAACAATCGGACTAGCCAAACGGAAATAGTGCGCAAAAGAATCAAGACAATAGCCGCAGACAGCTGGACAGAACGTAGCTGAAATGCTCAGGCAACCGAAGGATCAACGTTGCTGCAAAAACGACGATTTAAGTGATTGTACATTCTGCACCAACTTGACTTGTTTGGCTATTCAGATACAGGTGTTCCTTATCTGTCTTGCTTTCGTTAAAATATGACCGTGATCTGTCGCATATGTGTGCGCGGGCTGGGTTCAGAGAACTATCTATCTGCCTACGGCAGCTGATAGGGGTCAATCCAGTGTACCTAAGGACGGCTGAGGGGTTTATTGTGTAGTGGTGATCAAAATGGGCACAGCGGCAGACTGCTGAAGAAATCTGAGGAGGCGGGACCCGTTGAGAATGGAAAGATTTGTAGCAGGCCGAGACATTCAAAGTGATTGAGATTCAATGTGGAACTTGCGTCACGTCTGTTAGGAGGTGGCAGTTCACATTAGTGAAATGATATCATCTTACCGCTTCTCATCTAGAAAAAACAGTGCCACTAACACCATCTGCGACTACTGCCCTTGCATTATTTGCATCTGAAATTCCGTTTCTGATACGGTATAATTCGTAAACGATGGGAAACCCACCAGATGATTATTATTCGTCACCTTCAGCACTTGGCTTGTTGGCTGGAACTAATTTAAACATACACAATCTAGCTATAGGACGCAACAATCTTCGAAAAAAAATCCTACTTTAATTCCCATAACCCGTTAGTAGTAACAAACCGCCCAAACTTAGAAATGCAGCAGTTTTCTAAAGAGTACCACTTTTTTGTTGTTGTACTCGTAGTGCCTCAGTACAGACGGCACACAGTTCAGTTCAGATAGCCATTAACCAGCATTGAGTGCGGCGGCTTTGGTTATTATCCCCTAGCGTTAACCTCAAAAAAGAGATAATGAAAACGAACAATATGAGAGTAGTGGGGAAACTACAAAAACTGGTGTAAAGTCCATAAAGAAAGTCTGTGGATAAAAGAAAGCCATTGATCACGACACCTAACCATATCTTCCAATTTATCGAATCATATAGTGGGAAGGTCTCTTGGACTCCACCCAAGAAGTCTAACACGCCCTACATGGCCCAGTCCATTGGTTAGGCTTTTCACACCTTTCTTCCATGTCATGGATTGACCACTCTTACTCATCTAACAGTCACCCATCCCAGCAAACACTGCACGCCGGGAAATCCTGTCAGTAGACGTGCGCAACACATGTCTCAACCATCTCAGTCTGACGAACTTATGCCTTTCATCTAAAGATTTGATCTATGAACCTAGGAATCTTCACGAACCTTAGCATTGCACACACGGTGTTCCCACCGGATCCGAACAATGCTACAAACACATCGGTGTTCAAAGAGCGACAATCTTCGTGTATCCTCAGTCGATAGTGGCCATGTCTCCGAACCATACAGAAGCACTGGCCTGACTACTGTGGTGTACACCCGGCTCGCCATCACGACGAGACTGCACCATGGCGTGGTGTGATGGCTTGCGTGCCTCCATGACCAAAAGAGTTATGCAGGATGGTTTCTTCAAGACAAAGATGCAATCATGCCTGACAGGTCAATGGGTATATGCCAGAGGAAGTCCAGTCACAGAACCAGCTGGTGGGCAACATCTGGTTCCATTTACTATGCCCCTGGAGAAGACACTCCAACGAACAAACAGAAAGAGAAACAGTTTATCGGTCTAAAAACATCCACCAGATGGACGTAGGAGTGGAGTACCTGAGGTTTCTCTCGACGGTGGAATAAGTGATCACACTCCATCGGGCAGCTATTGCCCGCCTGATCTGGGCAGCCCCCAGCCCAAACGATACTGCCCCGTCCACGTTCCGCTTGTTTCATTGGGTGCATGGGACTAAGGACTAAATTTGGAAAGCGGATCGACAACAAAGCATCAGCGAAGACAGAATGCATGCAACAATTGGGGCCTAGAGTGACAGACCAGAAGAAACTCCCTCATAGGTGCTTCGGTCACGTTCCCGTGCTGGATTAATGCCCAATGCCTTGTGGGTTAGACTTTTAAGTCAAAGGCTTCGGTTATGGTTCTCAAAGAAAAACCCGTACTACGGTGTGGGAAGCCACGAAGTATAATTCGCCCAGAAAAACCCAGCATCTTTCTTGTAAGAGGCCCTTTCCATTTTCATTCATTCAATTTAGGATCGGTGCAAAACACCATGGGTAATTGTGGCTATGATAGAAACACGGTATAGAAAACACGAATAACGAACAAGCTTGTTTTCGGCAACATCATCCTCGTGGCTAATACAGTTACATTTATAGGTTAGAAATGCATAAATTATGAACAACGTATGTGTGCTAAAGTGTGATTGGATGGTCATCAAAGTTGGTGTTGCGTAGTTAGGAAAGATAGGAGGGGAAATGTTGTTGTTTCGTGGTTGGGAAAGGGGCCCGTGAAACAATGAACAAGGGTTTCGGGGATTATCCATTTCCGGTTTCAACCAAAGGGTCAACATATGGGTCACACTGAGCTCCAGGGTCGGTCTCGGATCGCGGCCGGGGTAGTTTGAGTGCCTTAACGAAATGTTTCTGAGAACAAAGCGATGGATTGAATAATCTGATCGCCACAGCCTCTGCCGTTGCTGGATGTTGTTTTCGAGCGGCTTTCGGCGCGTTCGTAGGGACTCTGTAGACTATTTTGAACGCATCGTCGTTTACGTGATGTCCAGTGTCCGCAAGGTGTGCCACAATCGCGCTGGTGATGGATTTTCTGTCTCCCGTCGACAGCCAAGTTGGTTTGTGCTCTTTGATCCTTTGTGATAGTTGCCGTGTCGTTCTACCTATATAGCTTGCCGAACATGAGCAAACAAACGAATAAGTTAGCATGGGTGAGGTGAGGACAGGTAACTTGTCTTTTAGGCTCGTCGAGATCACTGGTCGACTGGTGAAGTGGGCACGCAGTGTAGCAGCGGGAAAGGTGCGAGCGATTGCCTTTTCCAAGCGTCTTATTAGTAACTCACTTTTGTCATCTCCTTTGAAAGGGAGATGAATGTATAAATCTTTCTTCTTCACGATCACTAACGCTTGTCTCGTTGCCCTTTCTGCTATGTTCTTTTGAATGAAGCGCTCGGGGTGTCCGTTATCCAATAGCGTTTGCTTCAAAATGTCTAATTCATCACTCACCGTCTCATTCGAGCAAATCATTCGCACACGGGCTGCGAGTGAGCGAATAAGGTTACGTTTACGTCTGATAGGTACAAAGCTGGCGAAACTGGTGTACTGGCCTGTCCACGTTGGTTTGCGATATACACGACGGAGCAGTTTGCCACCGCCACCTCTTAAAAGAAGCACATCTAGAAAGTGGGAAGTGTTCCTTTCTTCTACTTCCGACGTAAAGTCAACCGCATTATGAGCCTAGTTGAACTCCTCCACCAATGACTCCAGCCGTGTATGACTGTCAGTTAGGACAAAAATATCATCTACGTATCGACAGTAGATGGGCAGACTTTCTATCGTATCGCTAAGTTTCCCATTTTCCAGCTTAGCCATGAATATATCAGCAAGTAAGGGGCCTAGAGGTGACTCCATAGCTACTCCATCGGTCTGACGGTATATATCTCCGTTGAAGGTAAACTGGACATTGAAAGTACATCGTAACAGAAGTTCCTTCAGATTGATTACTGGAATACCGATATTGAAATCGTTTTCTACGATGAAATCGCACAAATAATTGATCGTTTCTAGAAGCGGCACGTTGGTAAACAAAGATGTCACATCCAAAAAGGCCATCGTTAGCTCTCCAGCATGTCGCTCGCTGATCAGTTCTATGAATTGAAAGGTGTCTTTTAGGCTGTATCGGGCAGTCTTTCGGCGAACCGGTTCAAGTGCATCTACAAGCCATCGGGCAACTGAGTGATACGGGATGCACTCATGTCGAGTATCGGTCTCAATGATATTCCTGATTTGTGAATTTTTGGTAGCCCGCAAAGTCTAGGAATTGTGGTACCAGTTGGTCTTAGCTGTTCTAGTGTTGTACGGGAGATAACATTGAGCTCTATTACTGACTTAAGAGCTTTGGATAGTTGGTCCTCTACTATTCCAGTTTTGTCCTTTTCTCCTTCTGGTTTCTTGAACTTTCTCGGATCCTTTAGTATGTCATTCATCCTAGCGATACAATCTCTACGGTCCGTAAGGACGACCCCGGATCCTTTGTCTGGTTTCGAGATGACGATGTCATTGTTAATCCTTAACTTTCTCAGTGCCTCTCTATGTCGAATATTGAGAATACTTCTACTGTTCCTTTGGGTTCGACGATATTGATGCGAGCAGTCAACTAGGGTAGTTCTGAAATCATCGGTCAGAAATTCAGTCCTAGTGATAACGCTTCCAATGTTGGTTTATCCAAAATCAAACGGGAAAAGTTATGCAAATACCGTTCTGGATCTATCGGCAGGTTTGTTCTTAGTTTTGTCTCGTTTAGCGTGTCCTGTAGTTTGGCGAGTTTCTTACTGTCTCGTTTTGGATAAACCAACATTGGAAGCGTTATCACTAGGACTGAATTTCTGTTGTCCTACCTCTAAGAACGATCAGTTAGACCTGGAGGTACAGTTTGAAAACTTACATGCTCAAACCTACTCCTTGACATCGACATCACAGCAAGCGACTGATGATTTCAAAACTACCCTAGTTGACTGCTCGCATCAATATCGTCGAACCCAAAGGATCAGTAGAAGTATTCTTAATAATCAACATAGAGAGGCACTGAGAAAGTTAAGGAATAACAATGACATCGTCATCTCGAAACCAGACAAAGGATCCGGGGTCGTCCTTACGGACCGTAGAGATTGTATCGCTAAGATGAATGACATACTAAAGGATCCGAGAAAGTTCAAGAAACCAGAAGCAGAAAAGGACAAAACTGGAATAGTAGAGGACCAACTATCCAAAGCTCTTAAGTCAGTAATAGAGCTCAATGTTATCTCCGATACAACCCTAGAACAGCTAAGACCAACTGGTACCACAATTCCTAGACTTTACGGGTTACCAAAGGTTCACAAATCAGGAATATCGTTGAGACCGGTACTCGACATGAGTGCATCCCCGTATCACTCAGTTGCCCGATAGCTTGTAGATGCGCTTGAACCGGTTCGCCGAAAGATTGTCCGCTACAGCCTAAAAGACACCCTTCAATTCATAGAACTGATCAGCGAGCGACATGCTGAAGATCTAACGATGGCCTCTTTGGATGTGACATCTTTGTTTACCAACGTGCCGCTTCTAGAAACGATCAATTATTTGTGCGATTTCATCGTAGAAAACGATTTCAATATCGGTATTCCAGTAATCAATCTGAAGGAACTTCTGTTACGATGTACTTTCAATGTCCAGTTTACCTTCAACGGAGATATATACCGTCAGACCGATGGAGTAGCTATGGAGTCACCTCTAGGCCCCTTACTTGCTGATATATTCATGGCTAAGCTGGAAAATGGGAAACTTAGCGATACGATAGAAAGTCTGCCCATCTACTGTCGATACGTAGATGATATTTTTGTCCTAACTGACAGTCATACACGGCTGGAGTCATTGGTGGAGGAGTTCAACTAGGCTCATAATGCGGTTGACTTTACGTCGGAAGTAGAAGAAAGGAACACTTCCCACTTTCTAGATGTGCTTCTTTTAAGAGGTGGCGGTGGCAAACTGCTCCGTCGTGTATATCGCAAACCAACGTGGACAGGCCAGTACACCAGTTTCGCCAGCTTTGTACCTATCAGACGTAAACGTAACCTTATTCGCTCACTCGCAGCCCGTGTGCGAATGATTTGCTCGAATGAGACGGTGAGTGATGAATTAGACATTTTGAAGCAAACGCTATTGGATAACGGACACCCCGAGCGCTTCATTCAAAAGAACATAGCAGAAAGGGCAACGAGACAAGCGTTAGTGATCGTGAAGAAGAAAGATTTATACATTCATCTCCCTTTCAAAGGAGATGACAAAAGTGAGTTACTAATAAGACGCTTGGAAAAGGCAATCGCTCGCACCTTTCCCGCTGCTACACTGCGTGCCCACTTCACCAGTCGACCAGTGATCTCGACGAGCCTAAAAGACAAGTTACCTGTCCTCACCTCACCCATGCTAACTTATTCGTTTGTTTGCTCATGTTCGGCAAGCTATATAGGTAGAACGACACGGCAACTATCACAAAGGATCAAAGAGCACAAACCAACTTGGCTGTCGACGGGAGACAGAAAATCCATCACCAGCGCGATTGTGGCACACCTTGCGGACACTGGACATCACGTAAACGACGATGCGTTCAAAATAGTCTACAGAGTCCCTACGAACGCGCCGAAAGCCGCTCGAAAACAACATCCAGCAACGGCAGAGGCTGTGGCGATCAGATTATTCAATCCATCGCTTTGTTCTCAGAAACATTTCGTTAAGGCACTCAAACTACCCCGGCCGCGATCCGAGACCGACCCTGGAGCTCAGTGTGACCCATATGTTGACCCTTTGGTTGAAACCGGAAATGGATAATCCCCGAAACCCTTGTTCATTGTTTCACGGGCCCCTTTCCCAACCACGAAACAACAACATTTCCCCTCCTATCTTTCCTAACTACGCAACACCAACTTTGATGACCATCCAATCACACTTTAGCACACATACGTTGTTCATAATTTATGCATTTCTAACCTATAAATGTAACTGTATTAGCCACGAGGATGATGTTGCCGAAAACAAGCTTGTTCGTTATTCGTGTTTCCTATATATAATAAAAAGAATAGTTCCGGAGTTGGGTATAGGTCAAATGCACTTCTTAAGCCTAAATGTTCACCTCACTTGACTGCCTTCAAAGTCCGCACACTAAGTCAGATGGAGCAACGGGCTGCCGTGGCTAAAACTCTTGACACCTTCAAAATGGATGTATGCTGTGTATGCGAACACGCATACCAGACCCGCACTTTTGTGATCACTCTTCGCACCCCAGATACAACTTCCGTCTCTCGCTTCACTCTTTTTGTGTCGGGTGAATCGGTGTCTAGTGCTCGTGGTCACGCCAGCGTTGAGATAACTTTGAGCACGAAAGCTGAGCGTACACTGCTAGACTGGATTATAGTCAGCAGTCGTTTGTGTGCTGTTCGGTTGGACAGTTCTGTTCGTGTCAACAACAACGAACTGAAGCACTGATGCTTGTTCTTCGTGTCTGTGTATGCGCCGACTGACTGCAGTTCCTCTGAAACCAAGGACAACTTTTACCTGGATTTGTCTCAGCTGTTTCGAAACGTGCGTTCAACATACGTGGTGGTCATTGCTAGGGATTTCAACGACCAAGTTGGCTGTTTGGGAGATTCTGAAAGGCACACTGGACGCTCATTTGCGATCCAAGCCGATCGCACTGACAACGGGGATCGTCTCATTTAGCTATTGTCCGACTACAGATTGGTTCTGGCAAGTACGAACTTCTCCCATAAGAAGCGGCATAAACTCACACGACGTCCTCCTACGTCTTCCTAACGTTGGACTCAGATTGACCATATTGTGACTGATCACCGTTGGCGTGGATCAAATGAAGATTGTCGTTCATTTTAGTCTACGCCCGTGGACTCACATCACGCCTTAGTACGTGCTCGCTTCTGTTTACGTCTCGTTCGTGGTCGCCCCAAAGTTAATGTCACCCGTCCCGCGTAGCAGCTTTCGGACGATAACCAGCGATACAGTTTCCAGAAGGAGCTGTCTAAACGTTTATCTGTGCAGCCAGATGTCCAGATGAACGCTAGCACTGGGTCAAGGAAGCCTTGTATGCTGCTTCGAATGCCACCAAGGACTCTGGTTCAAATCGCTCTCAAAAACGGTGGATATCTTCGACATCAGTTGCCCTGTTGAATGCTCGCAGATCCGTCCCTCTGGATGCCACATTTAATGGAGTGCGCAAATCCCTGAGATATCAACTGACTAGGAGCCTGAACGGTGGTGGATTGCGAAATGTAGGAAAATGGAAAAAGCTGCGTCCATTGGAAATGCTCGCAACCCTTACCGTTTGATTAGAGGTACCGATCCACGGAAACCCGGTGTAAGTGAGTTAATCAAAGAATCCGACGGCTCACTGATTCATTCCCAGGACATCGTTTGGATCGTTGGACGGAGCACTTTGGGAAACAATTTAGTTGGCTCACTTCAACGCTGGACTTTCCAAATATACCTACCAGGGACCCGATGCAGGTGGATATCATTCCTCCATCAGAAATGGAGATTATGCGGGAGATAGGTTACTTGAAAAGATACAAAGCAGCTGGACCGGATGGGTTGCATCCATCTTTTTTCAAGGATGGAGGTTAAGCTTTGGTTTCGGAGTTAACAAAATACCGCCTGATTATTTGGAATAGCGAGCGGATTCTCAGGGAATGGTGTGAATCAGCGATTCTACCGATTTACAGGAGAAGTGGCAGATTCCCTCGTGAAAACCACAGAAGAATTAGCTTAGGAAGTATCACGTTCAAACTGCTCACCGGGCTTATTCTCCACCGACTATCTATCACGCGAAATGTGTAGGCCTGAGAATCAAGCCGGTTTCAGACCTAGTCGCGGTTGTATTTACCACATCTTCACTCTTCGACAGACCTTAGAGCACTGGCACGTCTTCCGTAGGCCCACAATCTCTTTCTTGATCTGAAAGCGGCGTTCGATTCAGTCGATCGCACTGTTCTCTGGTGCCACCTTCCATTGAAGGGTGTGCCAGAGGAATTCATTCGTCCTTTCCAATGCTTGTATGCAAACAGCCGAAGCCGATTTTATGCCTACGGCAATCATTCACCCGAGTTCACCACGGAAAGTGGTGTTAGTCAGGGTTGCCCTCTTTCATCCTTTCTCTTCAATTTTGTAGTTTAATTGATTCTTGAAATAGCCCTATCCTCGTGTGAGGATAGTGGCATCGATCTTTGCTCAAGCAGTAAACTGCCTGACCTGGAATACGCGAGAAATACTGTTCTTCTGAGTGAAGATCCAGGGGAGTTGCAAGCACTGTTAGATAGCCTAAACAACAGTGTAGCAATGTTTGGCATGCGTTTTGCACCTTAAAAGTGTAAAGTGCTTCTGCAGGACTGGGTTGGCTGAACACTTAAGCTCTTCTTGGCAGGGGAGGCTCTAGCTGAAGTGGGTAAATTTTGTTACCTGGGTAGTTACATCTTACAAGGTGGACAGATATCGGGTGAAGTCTCATCACCTATACATAAGGCGCGTTTGGCTTTTGCCAACCTCCGTCATCTGTGGCGTCGGCGTGACATCCGATTGTCTGTTAAGGGTACAGTGTACAATGCGGCGGTTAGGTCCGTCTTTTTATACGGTTCAGAAAAATGGCCATTAAGAGTAGAAGATAGGCGAAGACTGTCAGTGTTCGAGCACCGACGTCTCTGTAGCATTGCCCGAGTGTGGTGGGAACACCGTATCAGTAATGCTGAGGTTAGATGTAAGGTGTTGGCAATCAGAGATAAGTCTATGGATCAAGTACTGAATCCAAACAAGGTGGTTGGGACATGTATTACGCATGCCTACCGACAGACTTCCTTAGCGTACGCTGTGTCTCTGAGGCAGGTAGTGATTGGAAGGCAGGTCGAGGTGGTTAGTCTATGACATGGCAAGAAGGTATGAAAACCTTGACCAGTGGACTTGGCCACATAGGACGTGTTAAACTTCCAGGTTGAGGTCCATGCGACCCACCTACCAAATGGATGGATACATTAGGTGACATGCCTAGGTGTCGCGGTCAATGGCGTAATTGCATTCGGACTCTTTCCTTGTGTTCGTGATTTCCGCTTTATACTTTGAATTTTTTTATCTTTTACTTTATGCTTCTGTTCCTTTAGTCGTTTACTGGATGGCGATGGAAGGTAGCAACCGAAACCAGAGCAGAGAAGTGCGAGGTAAATGGTTGAATAAACTGAAGTTGAACTGAAATAGTCGACCTTGATAAACATACGGATGTCATGTCGACGCCAAAAATGACTCATGGTGGCAAATTCCAAACAAGCCTTCTGTATATGCAAAGACACCTCATTCGATATCCGGTATCGGGTGAAATGCAGCTTCCCAGAAAACAGAACTTGTCTATCAGGTCTATAGTCTTTCCAGACACTGAAAGGTTTGGCATTAGAACAACTCAGTCCTGCAACAGCAACTTGAACTTTGAAGATAAGACAAGGCGCACGCAGTAATTAGGTCTCACGTGACAGACCAGAAGAAGTTCCTTCATGGGTGCTGCGGTCACGTTCCCGAGCTGGATTAATGCCCAATGCATTGTGGGTTAGACTTTTAAGTCAAAGGCTCCGGTTAGGGTTCTCAAAGAAAAACCCTTTCTGCGGAGTGGGCAGCCACGAAGTATAATGTGCCCAAAAATGTCCAGCGGTCCCTTGTGACGCTGCACACACCACCATCTACATCGCAGACGATAGAATCCCCATGATATTAGCCGACCCCGTCCTGAACTGCGCACACAGCCAATTACATTAAATTCATTTTTGACCGTTCATGCCCCGTTCTCCATCTTCATGATCTAACTGTAATCGAATGCACTTTCCTGTTCATACATACAGTTGGCCGTGTGAGAATATGCAACAACTAACCAGTCGGGCAGCAGCATGCTCCGGTGAGAACACACCGAAATACCTCGTAATATATCGTGCATACCAATGCTCGTTAGTACTTTGTTCAAATCTTGCGGATTTTTTTCTTCTAATGCAGATATTGATTTGTTATGCAGAATGCTCACCGCTTGGTAAATATCATCGTTATGCGGAAAATCGTTCGGTTTTCTTGGAAGCACGTGTACGTGAACATGCTGAAGAAGAGAAAATAGTGCACTATAATTCAATCGTATGCACTGCATTATAACGGCAACGTTATCCGAGAATATAAATAAAAATGATCATCCACTTTCTTCATTTATTATACGAAAAAACATTACTTCCAGAAATGAGTCGGAACCGATCAAAGGCTTTCAAAGGGCGGCCAAATTCGGATGTGAGACGTCTAGGTCTAAAGTATACAACGATGACCGTTCGACTACCGCTAGAAATTAGTATTACGTGGATTCCAACCAGTACGGTAAGAATGGTGGGAATTATAAGCAATGGTACCCATTAGCTTTGTGACATAATGATAGGGCACTTACTGTCATAGACGCGATAGTGTCGAATGATAGCGGAGATGATCCGCGGTGGGTGAGTTCATACATTCCGTTGCTGGAGTTTGATGGTTGTCGAGTCATGCGAATCGAACACCACCGACTACATTAGAATTAAGAAACACAATTGTTCTTGATTTGCCATGATGTTCTGATCACTGAGCTTGGCGTTTAGATCGCACACGTTTCATCACCAGTCGAGGTGACATCGTCAGTGCACTGACGATGATGATGGTGATGAATCGTGTGCGATCTAAACACCAAGCTCAGTGGTCAGAACATCATGGCAACCAACAACCTGAGCTAAAACCAATACAAATATTTAAAACCATTGTTCTTGATTTCACATGTCTTGTAAATCACTGAAAAACTACTTCGACTGGTGTAGAGAAAGCGGTTAGACACCCCATGTAAGTTGATGCAACGCCGTAACACAACACAAAGAGATGATCATCATTCTCGTTCTATACCAGTTCTTCACAGACAGACATCGAGTACTGCTCCATATCTTTCCAAAAGATGACGTTTGTAGTTCACAAATCAATCTACTTGTACCGTCCAATTAACGACCAAAAAGACATTTCATCGCATACCCAGGTAATACGTTTTGTGGAAAAGTAACACAGGCAAACTAGGTCTTCAGACGCGGGAAGACGAAGTTGACAATATTCTGATCAGAACGGTCTCCAGCCAGGGTCAGTGAAACAACACTCAACGACGACTTAATCCTGCATCATTTAATTAGAAAAAAATGAAGAAGTGTGAGAGGAAGAAAGGAAAACAATACAATATGGATGTCACTAAGCTCACACTTTATCATTCCAGCTTCTGAAGTGCCACCTTTGAAAGAAGGGTACACTAGATGAACACATTTCTATCGCTAAATCCACGTCAGATTCACACTCTCGGTTGTAGTTCACCAGATGTGAACATATTTAGAACATGTGAACCTCCTGTATCCTTTTCAAATAAGCGTTGCTGATGGTACAATCCTACAGACTACTCAATCCTTTTTGAAGAAAAGCGGGATCGAAATGTCCGGTAAAGAGCAGATGAGCATCACAAACCCCCTAATCCTTTCGGAATGGATGAGGTGGCAAAATAGACGACTTAAACTGTCCGCACCTAGAGCCACGCACTACGCTTTCACGTCAAACAAGATTGGGGACTATATTATATATATATATATATATATATATATATATATATATATATATATATATATATATATATATATATATATATATATATATATATATATATATATATATATATATATATATATATATATATAACCTTGGTTCCTCAGAGGACTCTCCAAGTAGGGGCTTCCATTCGCAATCCCGATACACAAATTAGATTGTTGTGAAGAAACACCTACGGAGTGTTCAAGTATCAGAATGAGTGGATGGACAGAGGAGTACCGTGTACGCACACTGTTGGGCGGAAATAACCGCGAAACTGGTTGTGTACTTCCGAGAAAATTTGTCCACCCATAAGTAGATACTTAAAATAAGAAATACCAAGATTTGCCAGTTATTTCATTTATACTGGAAACTGATGTTATGTTTTACGGTTTGGGAAGCAGAAGTGGGAGCGAGCGACAATTCCAATGTTTGGCACAACACTAGGAAAAATCGAATTAAATTTGGATGAGGTATGAAGCTGCCACGTAACCAGTCAGTTGACTCCCATGTTTAATGCAGTTCGCAACCAATCCAAGCAAGGTAATAAATAAGTGCACAAACGCCATCAGCCACAATGATGCAACTGACATTCCAGTACACTTATTCATCTCTTTTGAAGAACGTTCATCAGTCAAAACAAGTACTCAATGGTATATTGTTTCCCTACATACGTGAAAAAGTTTGAAAACCTTGACCAGTAGATTTGGTCAAGTAGAACGCGTCAGAATTTCGGGCTGGGGTACACGAGACCTGCCTACCAGACGGTTGGAGATATTAAGTGATATGGTAAGGTGGTGCGACAGGTGGTGCAATGGTGTTCGGAATCTTTCTTTGTCGCTGTGATTTCCACGCATAACTTTGTTTTTCGCTCTATGCTTCTATTCGCTTTGCCCCTGACGCGACAATGCTGCGAAGTAGCAATCAAAACTAGAGCGCAATAGTGCGAGACCGATGGCTGAAAAAACTCAACTGAACGTACTTGCGCATAAGTGCAGCGGAAGGGATCTACGACACAATTAGGAACGAGCGGAAACCTAGCCGAGGCCTGGGATGGAGAACCACATGAGATCCTCTGATTCAGGGTACTGTTCGTAGGGTTCTTCCTCCGATTCACGGTGTTTTTTCTGAAATTCGACTACCGCAAGAAGCTTCGGTAATAAAAACTGAAAATCGATCAGTCCGAATGGGAACCGAAACTATAAATCGGACGACATTATTCCGTAACCATGGTTTTACCTCCGAGACGTCCGAATTTCTATTTTGACTACTAAAAACGACAGCAGTAGCTAGATGCCGGATACAAATGGTGTCCGGCAAAAAAACTCCGTTAAATTCTCACTACATAGTTTCAAAAGTACGACATTTAGCCCTGAAAAATGCATGCAAAGCTACTCATATATTCGAACAGCCTAGTTAGTAGTTCCCTAATAGATATGAACTCGAATGTTCTCGAAGGAATGTGATCATGTTGGCAACGACGTGAGTGGAGCACATGAAAATAGCAAAGTGAGAGAGCCTCGGAAACAAATAAACCAACATACGGCAATAGTGGTACACACTCAACAGTATAACCAAAAATCACTGACCGGAACAGATTGGCCGGCATCTTTGCCATCTTGAATTGAAATGGTCAAACTGGTGGCGTTGAAATAATTCGCAATCGGCTGGGAAACCTGACGCACAGTCAAGTATAAATCAGTCAGCTGACCAGGTTTGAGATCTGCAAACCGAACACACGGGGCTACGGGGGAAACAAGAATGTCTGGGATAGTGGTATAGTTAAAGGAAAATTGCAGCTATCAAGTGAGTGCAACTGAAAGAAGTAACATTTGAAATAGATGAGTTATTTTGTTTGTCATAACTGTTATGATTGTTTCATTTATCAATCTCTGTGGCTTGTTTGTAATGCCTTTGTCTCATCGGAATATATTTGCAATAAGAGTCGATTGCGGTGTGGCAAGTCGTTAACATTCGATGCCAGTGGCGGATAGGTAGTATATGACAGTGCTGTCATGAAGCGTGTCGCTGAGAGCTGGCTCGAATAGCCGGTTAATAAATGTAACAATACTGCACCATAAGATGACATCTAATTTGGAACTCATGGGCTTGTATTTGCGCTCCAAACGTCGCAGTCCTCCTAACTTCAAGGGGAGTTTGAATTGGTTAATCGATCAGTGCCATTCAGTCCCTTAATTCCGAATAATAAACCTCAGAAATATGTGAGACTACTGAAGTCTGTATATTCGCACACAACCGGTCGAGTAAGGTACACAGGTGTAATATACCCTATTGTATTGAGGAATTTAGCGAGTTACCAAACTCACATTCCAGCTGAAAGGAGGGAAATTGATCATTGCCACTTTGAAATAAGCATTAAAAAATAAACGCTGCGGAAAAAACTGCTTCAGCCACTGAGGTTCATGCGAAATTCCTCTGTGTTTTTATCTTGCCAACACGTAGTAAGTAAGGTATTGTAGAGTTTTGAAAGATATTACGAGATGGGATGAGTCTAAATGCGGGACGCAAACGGTTTTCAGGCAAATCGTGGTATAGGGAATGGGTGGGATCCATGAGAATCCTCTTGGCGAATTTTTCACGGGGTATTATGTAGAAATCACGCACTTTGGAGATAGGAGAGCCTATCCGAACAAAAAAAAACGACTGGTAATGGCCCGGCCACGGTGTAGTGTGATAAAAATTTTCTCAAACAGACCAGGAAAGTTTATGGGGGAGCAGCGAAATAAGACCGAAATACACTGACGGACAAAAAAAAACAGATTTTGTGGCACCAAACCGCCTTAGCCCGCGAATTTGAAGAGACAGTCTACGTAGTTCTTGAACACAATCAAGAATGTAAGACCGCTGTGAATTGATGCTGATTGCAACGTCTAAGTATTTCATCGAGTCAGTTCCGGAAACAGGGACACTATTGATGACTTATTGCTCATTGGGATAAGCGGGACGAGAAGGGTAAAAAGTACATTTAAAGCAAAATGGGACGAAAAATTCTGAATATTGCATAAGGTAACGAAAAAAGAGGCGAAGTCTGGTTGGTTGGAGATAGATTGACAGAGCACCACGTCATCAGTGCACTTAAAAAATCGTGCAGGTGGTGCAGTGATCAGATGGCTGATACATGTGGCGAAAAAACGGTACCATGAAAAAGAACTGTTAGTCGAAGGACTCGATAAACTTGCCTCAACTCTAGTACGTTGAGTTCTATCGAAAATGTAGTCTTTCAACCACGAGAGTAAAGAAGTGGGAAAGCCAAAGGACTCTAACTTTTGAAGAAGTAGAGAACGGGAAACCGAAGCAAAAGCGGAGAAATAATCGAGAAAATTACAACAAACGGATTTAATGGAACCATTCAAGCTCTTCGAAATGAAATGGCAAGCTGAAGCAACTGCATTCAGAGTGCATCTGTTGGGTTTGCACACAAACTGATAGGCGTCCTTTGGAACAACAAAATAAGGCAATCGCCTAAGGATAGCGTGCTCGGTCAACTTGAGCGCAGTGATATTGATGGGACGAGAACGCTCTGACAGAATGTTGAGGTATAATATTTGGGAATAGGTACAATTATCACGGATCCTCAGGCGGTAGGAATAGCACCAGCATCAAAAGATTTATTGATGAGGGTAGCCATAATTCCGGATAACTAATATGCTCCAAATTTGACCACTGTGGAGGGCAAACCGTCTGGACCAAAAGCAGGAGCTGATTATGGGGTTCGAAGGAACTTGAGGACTTCTTCTGAGGAAAATGGCTCTATATCTGAGAAAACAGAGAAAAAATAAGATGCCAGGGCATCCGATGAAGGATGAATAAACGAGGCGTTCAGGCCGTCGGCATCTATGTCCCAGTTTGTTGATCGGACCCGTAGTCCATATAGAAACCGGATTCCTTGCCAGGGAAGTTTGCTATTGGTGATACAAAAGAACTGGTGGGCAAATGTCTTGTTCAGCCGTCGAATCTCTTGTTTGATCAGAATGGAGTGTCGTTTCACCGAAGCCTAGTCAAGTAGTTCATAGGCATGTTCTCTTCGCCTTCTCAGAGATTTACGCAATGGAGAAGCTATTCTGTTGTTATTAAAAAAATGCAATCTCCATAGGGCAACAACAATCAAATACCGCACTCGGTGTCTTCGCAAACAAGTCTAGTGGGGAAAGAGAGTAATCGAAAAAAACCACGAAGAAACAATGATCACTCGTTGAAACAGGAACATTCAGTTTTAAGTGAAAACGTCCCGGACTGATGGTGATAATTCTACCTTGAACAGCACTCCCCTAAGTTGTACTTGCATTTGATCAAACTTTTGCGTAGACAGACGTCCACATTTTAGTCGGTTGGGATAAGACAGGGATCAATTAAACCAAAAGCAAGTAAGAGATACATAGGTCCATGGTTAAAATCACCGAAAGCAATGCACACACAGTCAGAGGGTAATGGAAGGAGAATGGGTATAAAACCGTCAAAGAACAGGTTGATGTCCTTTGGGGGAAAAGGGAGCTATGCACAGATTACTGACCAGTGTCTCAAAAAGGCGAAAATTCAGGATGACATTTGACAACCACGTAGTCAAGACAGTTAAAAGAGAAATAAAAAACAACATCTTGCCAGACCACTCGGAATCGATGTATTTAAGCACACCATCAACTGTCCTCTCCTTGTAGTTTTCTATCCTGAAGAAAACACTTAAATTTCCCAGAGAGAACGAGTTCATGTTCAATAGTTTCACTCAACCAGGATTCTCCGATACAAGCACACAGACGTTTTTGTTAATTTGAGCGTTCAAAACATTGGTTAGAAGCGACATCCTTCCAAAAACAGACCAGATGTTAGTAGTGACCCATGTGGGAACTGTCATCTTCCTTGGGGTTGTGCGAGTAAGGAGAGTTTGATGATCGGTGCGCTTGCGTTCCGTCGTCCAACTTGGTTTCGGCCGGCTTTCAAAAGACGAGTTGTCGATAGTGGGGCGGAACATATTGCTTCTCTAATCCGAGCGAAACTTTCCTTTGAGTAGCGGATTCTGAGTGACATGTTGATAATTAGAATAATTTCAAAGTGACATTTATCTAGTCCACAACAAAATGTGGCGCAGCCAATCGTGGGACGCGTCAGTAGGAATGTAAACTGACCATTTCACCTTAAACCACTGGTGGTGTTTCACCTAGTCGTTTCTCCTCGAATTCGTCATTGATAAGTGCAAGCAAAAGGGCCAGGCGCCGGTGCACAACGGGCAAACGATGGCAAACTTTGAGGTCTAAAATAGGCCGACAACATCGTTTGTAAGTTTAAATATGCTAGTCATACGTAATGTGCGTTTGGCAGGTTCATGAATGCTGTGTCTCCATTTTGTATGCGTTATGCTTCAAGAGTGGATGGCAGTTAGTAGGAGGTTATCATCAGACGATAAGAATCTGATCATAATGGACCACTTCACATACATGAAAATCTGTACGACTGATGGTGGCACCATGCGAGAAGTAAATGTACGCATATCCAAAGATTGTGCAGCGTGCTCCGTACTGGAGCCTTCTCATAATCAGTTGTTGCGAGAGTAGGATTGAGATCTGGTTCTTCTTGTTTGAGCGTCCCAGAAATCACATCATACGTAGCTTGCATTCTGCTACCGCTAAAACAATCAGCCAGCGGAACTGTGTGGTTCCCAATCAATACGGCGTGGATTGTGTACAGCTGGTAGTTTAGTGGTGCGGTGTCAAATGTTCCGCAACATTGCCAGTGATCCTTACCCTTCAACAGCTGCAAATTGCGACTCGTGGCTAAAACAGCCAAATCAGAACTATTGTGAAGAACGATATTTCCTCAACGAATAGTTTTCATTAGAGATTCTGATAATGAATCAGCATCCAGAATCATGCGTTTCCTTCTGACCACTGGAGGCAGCCTTTCTTTCTTCGGCAAAGTGCCCGCAGCATCAAGTGGAAAATCACAAGTACAATTTTGTATTAGGCATGAGGCCGTTTCCTCTGATGACGACGCCACATGCTTATTGTGCTGCGTCGTCTTCTGTGTTATGTTCAGTGCGGCATCAGGAGGATGTGTGGTTGGTACTATGTAGCACCGCGTGGTTGTCTTACGCTTCCCACCACATTGTTCACGTTTCTAGTAGGTGGCTTGGCCGTTTGTTCTCTCTACTGTATAGGAGTAGCCTTGGTAGAGTAGTTCCTGTCCGCCTCTACTGGAAACCGTGAATTCCATAATCAGCAACGTATCATATAGGAACTCTCAGACTTACCTCAAAAGGATGACAAAACGCTGCGATCACGGGACGTTGAGGGTGTAAGTGACCATGATTCGCCCAACAATCGATAACGCAGCCCATATGCCACTGGGGCGAACAGGACGATTGCTTACTTGCCAACGGTTGCAATTAGTATCTATCAGTCAGCCGATAGGTGCTTTTTAGTATCATACTGGAATTTCTCCAGCTCTAGGTATACAAATGAGGGCCGCTGGAATGTTCATTGAAAGCAGTCTATGGTTAAGACAAGGCCAGTGATGAATCCTGTTCTACCTGACACATGCAGCCGTTAAGGTGATTCATTCTGTTCACATTCTGAAGTAGTCAAGTGGATTAGATCTTTATCACATCGAAACCGGATTATATAGCAAAGCGCTTACCGATTCACGATCAATGTATGTCTTGAGGACTCTGGATTACCACGTGTTAACTATAGATGCCGAGAGTGGCCAAGGGAACGGGCTACGCCTAAAACTATTTCTGAGGGTCTGACATTTGACTGACTCGAGTGAATATGGTGTAATTTAGTCATTGAAATTTCCGGCGATCAAATATCCGTTCGACGAAACGTTCGCGACTAAATGTCCGGACACGGACAAATAACAGATAATCCCGAAGGAGGATCGAGTCGAATTGGTGGACAATGCCATCCGAGACTGATGTACCTACAGATAATCCACTCTTGACTACCACTACCAGAAAATGAATGATGATACGGTAGAAAGTAAAAAGAATCCAAGCAAAATACAACTGCAGTGAAAAGGATACGTCCTGGCACAAGCGGACTGAGATTGACGAATGCGAAGCTTTGTGCGGACCGATAAAACACGTGCGAAGCTTTTATCGTGTGTGGCCCGAATTGATAATCATCAGTACCAATATCTGTCGAAGAACATGTTAATGTAAAAACGAAAAAATGTAATTTTTGGGTGAAAGTACCGATTTTACTGAACAAAAAAAGTAGAAACGCGCACGGAAATTGTATCTTGAAACAGACATGCGTATGAGCTACACGGAAAACGACCAGAAAAAAAAACGGAAAACGATATTCTAACAGTGACTAACTACGATGGGTACCAGATATTTATTGGTCAATAAGAAACACGCTTAACTGAGATGGGCTTCGAAAAACAGGAAACAACCAATGGGAATCAGGGCCAGTGACCCTGTTCACTGGTCCTGCAACTCTCTCGATACCGACACGAAAATGTGAAAAATCTAATCGATGAAAAAACTGTGTTGAGCAATACTCGAGTATCCACATGGGCAAACCAGATCGGACAGCTAAGAAGTTACAGACAGTTGAGGCAAATGATACTGGGGAAAAAATTCAGTTCCCCTGATCAACCTGATTCAAGTCATGCCTCAGAAAAAACTACGTATTAAGCATTCAGAGGCTGCTACAGTGAACCGCACAGCATGCTTGTTTCCAGTGACCAGTGCGTTCTTCCCACATTGACCAGTTAGTGTTCAATCTCTGAAATGAAACACTAACGAAGTTCAAACGAAAACGGAACAGCAACGCTTACTGCGCCGCGAGTCGATTCGTTCTCCTCTACGATTGTGAAAGACATCCACCGGCCAAAATTTCCCACCAATCGCTATTTTGGAAAGCCATCAGAGGTGGGTGTCGTCTAACTTTTCTTGTTTGTTCATCTTGTTTCGGTTACATATCTCACATTGTACCAATGTCTATTTTAGATCATATACCTTCATTATTAGTCAAGTAAAGTGTAACATTCCTATCACCGAATCTCGTTCTCTCTGATAAAGCCGTCACCGTCTGTTGCAAACCATACATATCTGTGAGATGAAGTAAAAGGGCTGATAATGCTGATGTAACGCGCTCAGTATCCGTCACGTCATGGAGGGGAGTTCTGGTGACAAAAACATGAACTCGCCGATTAGGGCGTGTGGTATGGATGACAACAAACTGTCCTTCACATCGTTTCCTATTTCTTTTTTGTACCAAGATGAAACAAAATAATTAAAGGTAGGCCGATGATACGTAAAAGAAGCTTGAAAAATTATAGACAGTAGGCGCCACTTATCTCTCTGGTTCGTGTCCGAAAGATAGAATTGCAGGTTGTGAACAGTCATCAGCGGTGAATTTGTCGTTGTTTTTTTCACCGAGTCATGCTGTATGAGGATGCTTGCGTTTCAACGCGATTAGCTGATATATTTTGTGCGTATTCGTCATAATGACATATCCTAGTTGCTACTCCCTGGGCACTGAGAAGCACAGCTTTCGATGGCATTACTGTCGGAGGGTGCTTCGCCGTCTTCCACTGACCAAATGCGGTGGCTTTTGCTGCATTATATATCAAATCATTATCGTGATTGCACTAGGCACTGAGAACGACAATACGATCAAGAGAATAATAGGTTCAGACGAACTAATAACAAGCCAAGAATCCTCTTCCTTCTAATATGTATAAACACATTTGGTCAAAATTACCTCTTAAAAGACCACCGTCTACTGTGGGAAACAGATCGACTCGGCGGTGGCTCTCGACGGGAATGGACCGCCGCGCTCGTCTCAGACTGGAGCCAGCTCGGGCAAAGTCAGTCGGTCCAATATCCAATTCACAGAGAAGTAAGCCTGGACCAGGGTTGCTCTGCTCAGCCAAAACCTTCCCCCATGGGTCCACAACCAAACTATGACCGTAGGAGCTTCGTTTTGCATTATGTACCCCCTCCTGAGATGTTGCGAATAGAAGTTGATAAAAAGAACTAAATTAGTGAAAAACACTAACCAAGATGATAATGTTAACAGTGGACAGACAAGGCTACATTAATTCCAGACAAACAAGAATACGGTTTTGGCATTCCACATATATAGTACAGAAAATTACATGCATGTCGAGGTGAACCACTTCCATAAAAAGCACATTTCCACCTGATTCCATAGATGAGAACCTTACTATGTCACAAAAAATGCAGCTATGCGTGTATTCGGATTAGTGTGAGAACAAGCATGAATGTCAGTAATCAATAAATGGAATAGACATCTAATCTAGTCTTGCACAAAAGTATACAATTTCAAACGGTCCGACTTCACGAACAATGAACAAAATAACTAACGTTCGCTTTTTGGTCACATATTGCAGTTCAGTTCATTTTCGTTCAAAGATAAACTCGCACTCAACTGACTCAATTTTCGTTGCTATTTTTCTACAATGTAAATTCAAGAACAAAAAGCAAAATAGCGGAGAGAAACTGAGTGAAACAAATAAAACTCGGTAGAGAAAAGCAGAACCGGAATACGACCTGCCATACCACTTGGTCAAAATTTGTTTGTCTTACCAAACACGCGTCATACTACGATAACACTGATGATAAAAACGTCACCAGTCGTTGCGAAAATCAGGATGCAGGGCAGTACGGTAAAGACGATTACCAGTTGGTTTTTTTCGGTTTCATCTATACTAACATACAAGTGCACTCATAGGAGCAATGACCTATGAAGACCGTCAATCATAGTACAGGGACTACAAGAGTGCAAATCCACTTAAGGCTCCACACAACTCATGCGCGGGGCGAAAATGGAATGTTGTCTACCACCAGACAGAGAGTTATACGTTGTTGTCCGGCTCATCACCACATGTGACCTATTGGGACCTTATGTGGTTCTCCACTCTACGTCCCAGGGTTCGATTCCCGGCACTTTCTCATGGTGCAGTGGACCTTTGAGGCTATGGATTATATACCCCTTCCACTGCATTCATGCCTAAGCATGAAATTAAGAAAAATAGGGAGACGCAAACTAGTGAAAAACCCAATTGTACCGTTTCCCTAGCTTCGTTTCAACATCACCCCGTTGACTACGAAATTACTCTAAAATGTTCCGGAAGAAAACTTTCCCACTCACATTTACTCAATTTACATCACATGTGCTTTTCTACACGCTACAAGAGTTCCATCTATTAATAAGATGCGAAGAGGTCCCATTGTAAACTAGATTACCGAACTACGACCGAATATCGCGTTGGAGCAAATTTGAGGAAGAAACTGATCCCAATATAAGTAAATAATCCCCATAGGTCACCTAGAAGAACAACAATTGGACGAGCAAAACTGTTTTCAGTGCTTCATCTACTGACCAATTACAGCACATTATATAACTCTGAGAAAAATGTAGGGAGATAGGAATATTGGTTGTTTATTTTCGATATGACTAGTATGGTATCATATCTGGATGACAAAACAAAATCACCCCGGAAACACACGATCGATTTCGCGGTTGTTCCCGACTATTAGGTATGCGTACTCCGTTTTTTTCGGCCCAATCATCCTTATACTTGAGCACTCCGCAGTTGGTTTACGGCTGAGCAGAAGAGTACCGGGTACGCACACCTGATGAACAGCAACAACCGCGAAACCGGTCGTGCGCTTCCGGGGAAATTTTGTCCTGCCATCCAGATAAAATGCCACACTACTCATATCGAAAATCTATACTTCGGACCATGTATCATCGTTCTGAAGGTTAGCCGTGTTAACCGGCAAAATAGCTTTGGAAGAATCACCATGTGTTTCTAAAAATGGGCTCTCCGTCCATGCACGCTCCATTCGATCCAAATGACATTGGTTGTTTATGTTAAGGATACAACGTGTTGAAAAGGATGGGGAGTGGAACTGTCAATGTTTATACACCCCTATCCTCGCACAGTCGTGTGTGTTCGGATTTCTCCCACTTAACCTGCCGATCGGAACCCACACTCCGAAGATAATTACCACCAAGTACGTGATCAGTGTGTGAACATCCACAGCTCCACTCTCCGCTCTAATCTACTTCATTTCTCCATCAAGGAAGTCTTTAACTCCTCCAGTGATTTGTATTACCGCTTCTGATCCACTTTCCTCTCAAGCTGACCCCACAAATATTCGACTGGATTGATATCGGGAAATCCGGTTGGTCGCGGGGGTGTTTTTGTACCGTGATGCGCATGAAACTCAAGCAGGAGAAGAGAGCATTACGCAAGGGCGTTGTCGTCCTATAAAACTGCTTCAGTAGTCGTACTGGACAGTGGAAAGATGTGTCGGATCAGGACGTCCAGGTAAACTTGATCATTAATGACGCTGTACAGAAACACCAGCTTGCTTCGACATTTCTATAAGATGGCTTCCCCAGACAGAGACTGCACCTCAGTTGTGTAGCGTTACTGCTGCCATCAGATTACTTTCGTTAGTTTCAGAGATTTGTTTCCAAACACGCCTTCGACGATCATGTTTGAATAACGAAAATACTGACTTATCGATCCGAATGGTGGATTTCCATTGTTGAATCGATCGATCCATCTATTCACTGTCCGTCTCGGAAGCTCGAAATAGTAATCTTGTGGCGTGATTTCCCTGATTCCCACCTTCCGATTGCACAATAGATGGTCTATTTTGTGAGCATCATAAACTCCAAAAGTAGAGAGATGCGTGGGCTCTCAGACTGGAAAGTGTGTGCCTGACCTTCAGAACAAATCTCGTGCAACGGTAGACCGTATGACGTAAAAGTACAACCGTGCAAACCGTGTTTGAAACATTCCGAACAGATGGTGTGGAGCCTCATGACCATAGTTTATTTAGGGTAGGAGTGGAGCGTTTCTTTTTGCTGTTTTTTTCGCGAACATCAGAATTAGAGTGACGGAACAATCCTTAAAAGAAATATCGTGTCAAGACTCAATCGTCATACGGTTTGAATTTTGATATCATTGTCTACATTTCGACCCTTGGGAGGTTGCATTATCAATGCCACAAAAAGAATTTCCTGTTCTTTAGGCTTTTCAAAACATGCCACTCTAGGGTGAGCACTAAAAAACCAAATGTCCATACTGTGTTCATTAGTGGTGATACTTCAATTTCTCAATGTGCTTTTTAAAAAACCTCTACCGATGGTGGTCAAACAATCAGCACAAACGCTAAGAGATCTTCAAGTCTTTGTCACACTTTTAGCCGTTGCTGCCTATTCGATTTCTCTTCGGAAATTTGTACTCGGCCGAAATGAAATTACCACTCATTAGATAAAAGGAAACAAACGGATATAATTCACCAAAATAATAAAGATAAAAATGATAAGAAGATAGACTACGTCGTACTTGGTAGAATGAAGCAATACAAAGCCAGCATCACTGACCTGAGCAGCAGCTATCACGTAGCATTGATTCTCGATTGCGCGTGCTCGTAATAGGATATGCCAATGTCCTGCCTGACCGGTGGGTAGACTGAAAGCGGACGGATAGGTAAGCACATCGGCTTTTTGTGAGTAACGCAAATAGGTAGACAACTCTGGAAAACGCATATCGTAGCACTGGAACAAGAAAGAGAGAGAGAAAGGAAAGAGGCGACAAATAAGCGAACGCATCAGGCAGAAGCACTCTGATCCCACCAAGCTATCACTAGGAAAGCAGCAGTTTCGTATCCCTCTACAGGATATAACCGTATAGTATTCCGAGTTCCTTTGGAACTTATTAAGGACTACGTTTCCACTCGGTGCCGACATCATTTATGAGGCGGTTAGACTCAACTTTAGCCCCTTTGGTTGAATATGGATGCGCCTCAAATTTTGTCACCCTGATGCATCTTTCTTCCTTGGAGGCATTCCCTTTTTGTCCTCAGCTTGTAATCTCATCTAAGTTTTTCGCGAAGCTGTCTCCCAGCCGTCCCAACGCAGCGCAGTCACCAGTATGGACTCCAATCGCTGATCTCCTAGCTCTATATCAACCTTATATATATATATATATATATATATATATATATATATATATATATATATAAAATGCTTCCATAACTTCTTTTCTGTTCACGTCGATGAAAATTAAATTTTCCTCCGATATGGGTTCTAGTTATGTTTCTACTGAAAATTTTAATCGCATTCTGTTCTTCTCAAGTGTCACAACTTGCGCCTTCTATTATACGTGTGACTGACTGCTCTATTTTCACCTGCAGTTTTTCCAACGATGTTCACAAGCGTGTCGAACAGTGCATATTAATTACGAAGATAAAATCTGAATAAACGAATACTGAATAGAATGTTATGCAGCAAGTGTGTCCGTATGGGTACTTCTGACCACTACTCTAATTCGTTGTTCTACTTCAACTACTCACATTTTCTTCGGTGTAGCTTGCTGCACCACCTTCCAATCATCCTTCATTAGAACGATGGTTAAAATCCCTTCCCTTTCCACTTTTCATCTAAAATAATAGCTTTATTCCAAAGCGAGATCGATTAATCGGTTTGAACATGGTTTTCCGGGGCACGATTTTACAGCATGCCCTCAAACTATGATATTTTCCTTCCTTACAGTGACTCCCGTGTCTTTCACAATGAAAAACATCACGTCTCAAAAATGACGGTCCCCTAGCATTTGAGATGCAGTTTACAAACAACGCACATTAATTCGAAGACTTTATATTGCAGTTAATCGCCTGATAACTGGCCGATCGTGGTCAAGTGGTTTAGAGTGTTTGATCATAACCTAGTAGGTCGGAGGTTCAAATACCCACCATCACTGGCTACCTTCGTGGTAGACGGTATTCCACTGTCGTCCAGCTCATTACTACACCTGACCTATTGGGACCTTATGTAGTTCTCCACTCCAAGTCTCAGAGTCTGACTGCCGGTTATCCATAATAGTGCAGTGGGCCTTTGTGGCTACGGGGTATATACCCCTTCCACTGCACTCAAGCGGAGACATGGAATAAAAAACCACAATGAAAAACACACAAGAACGGACATTTATATCAAACAATTCAACCAAACAGAATTTGCTGCCACAAACCTAATACCGTATTAAACGAAATTTGCATCAACGGGATCACCCGCCATGAATGGCGCCAGTTCGTAACAGATGACATCAGAATATGTCCAGGCACAGATGGTGTCAACGGATTCGTTGTTTCCATTTGATCTGCATCCGTAATGGCACAGAAAACGCATAACACATTAAAAGACGGGAAAAGACAATGAAAACTTACAATAGCAAGACCCAACGTCCCAATGGGAGTGTTCCGGACAGCAGGAGGAAACATAACACCCGGACGTATTACGCGAGATTCGGAAATCACCATGCGCTGACAAGGAACGGAATAGGGCCGTGACTTATCACAAATCAAAAGTACTGGTGACAACGAACACAAAAAACAAATATGCTTATCTGGCACCTGACAAATTATAAAAACTGGATTGGAAGCATTAGGACAGAAAATATCAAAATGGGGATGGTAAAGTGGAAAAAAGTAGTACTTTTGTCCCCAAAAAACTTTGCCAACCAGATACTGGTAAATTTCGTCCACTGATGACAAAATAGCTACTTTTCTTTTCTGTTTCTCCGGTATATGTTAGTACTGGACCGTACAGGTAACTCTATGAAATGGTAACTTGGAGATGTCATCGCACTGTGGTTGCCTCTGAACATGGTCGAAGGATTCACGCATCTCCAAGACCCAATGGAATATGGAATATGGATTCTAATTTGAGCTGGAAATGCGATCGCGAGTAGAGGTCGGCAGGTAAAGGTTAGACAAGACTGACTTTCGTAGAACCGGGTGGTGAATGAAAGCTGCTCTTTATCGTCAAGCTACATCCCCGGGGGCGGGGGGAACCAATTCAGTTATTCAATGAGTTTGCCCGTCGAAAAACCTCTATTAGATAAAGGCAAAATAGGACCATTTGAAGTTTTCTTGGTTAAGAAGAGAAATCTTCGATCGTTTATCGTCTGCCGTTACCGAGCTAATCATCGTCCCAAAAGACGATGCTGAATTAACTCACGTTCTGTTCAAATCAACGAATGTAGAGCGCTTAAGTGCATCGTATACGAGCTTCCCTAACACGACAGAATAACAGAAGTAATGGAATAGAAGAAATCATATCAAGATTGTAGAGTTACCTCAGTGTAAAGGCAATAAACGAGGGAAAACGGTCATTTTATGCTACACATATGTAACTTTATCCGCTCGAATACGAAGCTGCCGAGAACAAGCATGTCTGCTGTTTAGCTCAAGTTAAATTTGACTTTTTCCCAAGAATATTTTGGAACCTACCCACTTTGAGGATGTTTGATGGCCTGCATACCTTCCCAAACCTAAGAGCTATACGGGGGACGGCTTCGATAAACTGAAGGGTTATTCAGTCAGTGGGTGAATCTGTGACTGTATCGATTTACAGAAAATATGAAAGGTCCTCGTGTGAAAACCACAGAACTAGTTTGGTTGGTATCGCTTCTAAACTGTTTTGCTAATTATATGATTGCGCACCATTGGAGAATCGCATAAGTTCACCACAGCTCGGGCGTAGTAACGAGCCGAGCGAAAACAGACTGCTGTCAACACTTTTTGCCGATTGCCCAGCACTCGATAACAGCGTACGCGCGAGAATTAAGCCGGTTTCAGACCCGGTCGGAGGTTGTACACATCGAGTATTTCCCATTCAGCAGATTTTAGAACACATGCACCCCTATTATAGGTCTACCATAATGACTTTTCTTGATTTAAAATCGGCTTTCGACGCAGTCGACCGTACAATTTTCTAGCGCTGTTTCTCATCTGTTCTATTCAATCTGTACACAAACTGCGGAAGCCGAGTTCATGCTAATGCTGATATTCTACTCGAAGCCATCACAAGGAATAGTATCCGACAGGGCTACCTCAAGTCACTTTTCCGACTCTGCGACCGAGATGATACTTGAAACATCCCTGCGTTCGCATGAGAATGGTGCTCTAATTTTTTTATTCAAACGGAAACCGTTCTGTCCAGAATATACGGACGAGGTGCCAACCAATACTAGAGAACTGACAAGCAAGGTTCATGATTGTATGGATTGAACTAAACTGAACAGAATCGACTTTGTTTATAATGCAGGTGAGAACATAAGTGATGTGTGCGAGTGGTGGTAGACAGCTCTGTTGTCGCCTGGCTCACTGCAACGCCTGATCTACTGAGGTATTATGTGGTTCGCCACTTTAGGTCCCAGAACCATGATTGCCGGCTTCCTCCTCACATAATGAGTCGTGAAAATATACGATCGCAAGCGTAATCGCTCTCCTGTTCGCTCTGCTTAAGCGAAAAAACAAGCATGAGTTCATCCACCTCACTATCATTAGCTGAATGAACCATGATATTGATTCTTTGCGCAAATTTCTCGAATCTTCCTCTCCTCTTGACCTATTTTTGACCGAAACTCAAATCTCCCCCTCATCAGACACCACCCACCTCCAATTTCCCAACTATACCTTCCACTCCTCTTTTCACCCAAAGCTGGTGTATGTGCCTTTGTCCTCCAGTCAGTTAACACATCGAGAATCCAGAGTCTCGACTTTTCCAGTCGTGAATTTCAGTTGATGTGGCTGAAGCTACGACTTCCTTATCTTAATCACTACTTTTGTGTTGTTTACCGTGCACCCAACAGTAGCGACCCATCGATGTTCGACTTCTTATCTTCTAAAATTGAGCACTTGTTTGTTACGGATTCCAACTGCCATATCACCACCTTGAGAGATTTTAATGCTCACAATCCAGATTGGTCGGTTTACTCATAGGAAACTTCGGCTCTGGGGCGTGAAGCCGAACATTTCACCGTGCCAACTTGTTGACCTCCCAACACGTATTCCCGATCGGCCTGGCGATAGTGCCCATGCCCTTGGTCTTATTCTCACTTGTTCGTCCTCTGTTTTCAGGTATCCCTGGTCTTCCTGAACTTGGTTCATCTGATCACTGTACTATCTCCCGTTCCATCAGTTTTACTCGCCCCGATCTTTCGCTTACCTCGACACACATCTTGGCGCTACACTTCAACCTACTGGGGTGGTTTTCGCGATTTCCTAGCTTTCTATCCTTGGAATGACTGCTCCTTCACTTCAGACGTTTCCGTTTCCGTTTCTAACTTCACTGACATTGTTCTTTAAGGTATGCAACTTTTTATTCCTTACTTTTCCGAACCCGGCAAACCCGAATCCCCGCAGTGGCTTAGCCACGCATGTGGTCGTGTCGTACGCTTGAAGCGCGCAACATTTCGCCGCTGGGGCCGCACGCCCATTCCCGACTCCCACCGCCGCTTAGTGCAAGCCAAGAACAGAGGCTTGTCAACTATACAGAGAGCCAAAGAACGCTTCGTCCGCTGGGAAGCCGAACGCTTACTTTCATCTGCCACCGGTAGCCGAACCTTTTGTTTCCCTGCCTCAGCAGTCGCTCGCAATTTCTTCCCTTCCAATTTCCCTTCTATCAGTAATTCCTCCGGTGATCCTGTTTGTGAACCATACAAGAAAACCGAGATTTTTGCTCCCCGGTTTGCCTCCAACTCCGTATTATCATTTTATCCTACTTCTCCGGTTCCTTCTCTTCTCTCTGTCTCCCATTTTCTATTTCATATTAGTACTAGGAAGATCCATCAAGCGCTGAGTTCTCTGCACGTATGCAAACCATCCGGTCCGGACCATACACCACCCATCATCCTTGAAATGTGTGCCTCTAGACGGGACCTTCGCCTACGTCATTTTTTTTTCTCTCTCTCTCTCCCTTTCTCCCTCTCCAACGTTGTACTTTTCCGATGCCTTGGAAACGCCGTGATTTTTCCTATTCCCAAACGCGGTGACCTTTCTAATCCGAATAAGTATCGTCCTATTTCCCTCACACCCATTCTTTCGAAAGTATCCGAAACTGTCATCTCGGACCAACTGCGTGCGCTTCTCGAACGCGAAGGACTTTTGAGTGATCGCCAATACGGATTCCAACCTCACCATTTCACCGGTGATATCTTGGCTCCCGTCTTACACTCCTGGTCGGCTGCACTCGACAACCACGGAGAAACACACATGGTCTCGCTCGACACCTCTGAGGCCTTTGACTGAGTTTGGCACAAAGATCTTCTGGCGAAACTGCCCACGTTCGGGTTCTCTTCAGCTCTCGTATCGTGGATATCGTTTCCTCAGTAAGCAAACCATCTCCGCCGAGGTGATCGGGTTCTGTCCCAGCCATTTTGTGTGAATGCTGGTGCTCCTCAAGGTTCGGTACTTTCCCTCACCCTTTTTCTTTTATTGATCAATGATCGTCTACTACTTCCAACTCAATACATTCTTTAACCGAGGACGCCACTCTTCTTTCTTCCCTTTCTTACCGCACTTCCTGCCATGCCAATACCAACATCGATCGTGACCGCAGTGTAATCAGTGCATCTTTAGAGTCCGATCCCGAACACCCCCTGGGGATCCAACAATCATGTTGCATTTAGTGTTCCCAAAAAGTCTCTTTTCTCAGTTTCTTTGAAGCATCATTCATTCTCCCCTCACTTGCCCCTTGTTTCAACTGCGCTGCCTTCCACAGATTCTATCTCTCTCCTCAGCTTATCGTTAACTTCTCTGTATTGGTCCACTTTTATACCTCGGTTCACCCCTCGTGGTTGGTATTCTGCTTCGCGCCAAACGCTTCTACACACCAGCTCATCTTCTGCTATGCAAAGCTCAAATCCACCCCGCACTTGAATATTGCAGTCATGTGTGGGGTGGAGCTTCGTCTACCTCTTTTTCTCTTCCTGATCGGGTTCAACGAAAGGCTATCCGGCTGATCGACGACCCTTCTTTAACCTCGAGTCTGCAGTCACTAGACCATCGTCGGGCTGTTGCTTCGGTAGTTCCTCTTCCCAAACTTTTCCCCCGAACATCACGTACCCAGGCAACTAGCCATCCTTATCAAGTTTTTGTCACTAGATGTCGCACTTCTATCTTTCAATCTCTTTTTCCCCCGGATCGTTAAACCATGAAACACTCCCCTTCTTTCTGTCTTCCCACTCAGTACAACCTTATTCTCTTCAAAAGCAGGATCAATAAACTGGTTCTAACGTGAATGTCCTCCCATTACCCACTTTTACAGTGTTGTCTGATCATGGGATTTACTCCTTATGCTGTAATTCACCTTAAGTGAAATCATATCTCAGTTCGCATTATTTGGAAATTCTTACCGCCAATCCTTCAGATCATAATTTAAGTGAGTTCCCAGCATTGTGTTGTATGCAACGGATCACACGTTCATATCGCATCCGACGGAGAGAGACAGAATAAATTTGTACACGATGTGGCAATTCTAACAGAAATCAAATACGGTTCATGCATAGTACGTGCTAGATAGGCACACTGGCTGTCGCACGTTTATTCCCATTTTCTTGAATTCACAGTGTAACCAAAAGGTGAAACTGTTGCTGGGTCACGCCAACGTGTGAACGAATCCCAGCTAAGTAGACAACAATGAATGCGCGTTCACCGCGAGTGGCACGCTTTGGCTGTACAACTGTTGTTACTGATTCCAAGGTAGTTATCACGACTTCCTACATCCTAGTCCTTTGAGCAGTGTTTAATTGAATCATAACTCAAATTAGGGTTCATATTTTCCCATGCAGTATTCGTAAATTTGTTGCATAACTAAAATTTAGATGCTTCGTCACTTGAAAGCTGATCGGATACAATACCGTACTACTTATTCAGTTTTCCAACAAATCCCCAATCTTCCTATTTGCATCAATCTGACGCCACCAATCAAATGCATACTTCAAAATTCTTCTCAAGTGACAGTAAAATTCTTTGAACCAAACAATAAAATGTGCTCATTCACTTCAAGCCACTCACCTCAGACTCATTTTCTCCGGTGCTATCAATGTTCACATCGAACAAGTGCACTTTGTCATATAGACCGGCCACTTGTCCTTGTGCATCGATAATTATGTGGGTATTGCATATCCGTTCGTCTTCAGCGAAATCAACCTAAGACGATCGAGATGAGAAAAAGAGTTATCTTTATGAGCGATGGTGTACCCGAAAGTACGACAACTTTAATACCATATAATGAAGTCCGATACCAGACGGGAATTAACGGCATCCGTCTCGGGGAGGGGGGGGGGGGATAATATATCCACTTCGACCACCAGTAGAATTGGAAATGTTCTCGTCAAATAGAACGGAAGTCTAAACAACAAGGATGAAACAGCTCTGTACGGTACGTCCACGGTTTTCAATGGTGAACTGAGCGCTGATGCTGCATGATGCATCGCACTATGCAAAACATGATCTCCTTCCACCTATACCCACATCATTGGTTGACTAATCGTTCGTCATTTGAGATATCAACACACTGAAGTGAATTAAAAATACAGAACATGATACATGATCGAAAAAGCTAATAAACTTTAGAGTGAATAGAACGAATGATCCCGTGATCAGGAAGCTCATTTTCTCTAGAGGCATTCAAGCCTTCAAAATCTTTCACAGAATTCGCGAAACTATATTTTTGTGACTGGTACTTAGAACAGCAAGAACGCTTTATCACACAGTCTGAGAAAGACATCGATCGAACGGTTTCAGTTTTGTTACCCACTAGCATTGAATCAACTGTTGTTGCTATCTTTTTATTTTATGTTAGTGAACGAGCGAAGTGGAACAAGTGCACTCAAAACCACCGGCGATCATAGTACCATCGGGGAAAATAGGCAACCATAAACCCAAGGTTTGGAGTGCGAATCCCCATGAGCAAGGCGGGATAACCATACGGTGAAACAGCGAAGTGCTGTGTTTATCACCGGAATTGATCGGCGGTGGCGAAATTCTAACTACTCACCTCAAACTTGCATTGCTTAATAATCACCTGTTGTTGTCAACCATCTGCACAATCCCGTCAGAAATGACATAAGCCGAATCAGCGGAAAATATCGAAGGCGTATCGGGACAAACAAAGATTTCGAAGGCGAATGAGTTAATGGTCGCTCAGTGACAGCAATCAGAATGCCAAACAAGTCCCACAGGTCCAAGTTCATAGGTCAGAGTTTTCCTATCTTTCTGTTGAGTCAGACTGGTCACTAACCCGTATTAAAACAGCTATCCACGTATCAAGGTTGTCGATCTGGATAGTTGAATTACATGCTGCTGAGTTTTATCACGTCTTCAGACGCGGGCGACAAACAAAAATATTGGTATTTTTCACACGACAGTCCATCAAAGTTATAAAACAGAGAAAACCTATTGCTACGATTCCAGTGGTGAACAGAAAATGAAATCAATGATATGTATGAAGATGCATGGCGAGAACGAAGTTGCATCCAAGCGTTTACAATGACTACAAACAATGTATGACACATTTCACTGTATCACACTAATTCACAACTAAGTCAGTTGGACTGGAATTTCCGACAGAGGTCAGCGAAATGTTCGTGAAACGGCTAACGCATAAGTGGGAAACACAGACAGGTCGAATCCTCCATAAATCTTTCTTCTATCTGGTTTGGAAGTGATAGTTATTCGCAGATTAGTAGCGTGGTATATTTTCGCGCAATTGTGAATGTTTCTTCCCGACCACAGCTAATGTGTCGTGTGTCATGTGCACATAATCGATAGCCGAACGAGATTTTCGAGCATAGGTAACATGCATTTTGTCAAACTTTTACCATAAGGCCGAATAATCTAGTCCGGATATTCTTTTGCTGAGATCAGGGGTTTTCGCTGTTGCTCCACTAATTTAGTAAGTCAAACGCTTCCTAAAAACATCTAATAAATTATCGTTTATTTCTTTTATTACCCATACAACAATGCACAATAATTCATTATATATATATATATATATATATATATATATATATATATATATATATATATATATATATATATCATACCACACACACTTGCAAAAGGCATGGAAGAGAAACCGGATATTACTAACTCGACGTTCCTTTCCGCTAAGTATTTGTTTATGGTGTTCTAATCAAATAACAAGGTAAAAGAATGTCTAGGAGAATAAGCCTTTTGCGGATGAGAAATCCATAAGTTTAACTTAGTCGCAATAGCATACGTTTTACGTTTTTCTACCACGTGTATCGTATCAACAACTTTGATGTTGCACGCATTCTCACACGAATTTCATCAGCAGGATGGTTCCTGGATCCGTCAACTAAGAGGACCAGATATTAACCAACTGATGCAGCCATTGCAACTGGGACGTATAAAGATCTTGCTGGCAAAGAACGTGACGGTCAGAATATGAAAACAAGCAATTTTCCATTAATGAGATTACAGGAACCGAACCCAAACGGACCTCGTGGTTACGCCTTGTTCGGTGACGGGCAATAAAAGTGCATACCGTATCTAGATACCTTAACCGCCAAGTGATTTACGGCGAGTTAAATCTCCTGCTCATTGTCGGTCAGCTAGGTGATGTCATCGGTATATTCCAAGTCACCAATCTGTTTTCTGAGAAGAATTGAACTTCATCAGCGTTTCTAAATGACGGAGTCAAAAATAAATGGAGATACAGAGAGCCTTGTATTACTCCGCTGGAGATGGTAAAAGTTCGTGATAGCTGGTCGAAGTCCTAATTCTACCTGAGGTATGACGATGCAACTCCTTGAGGAACAATACATATTTCTCAAATACTCTGGTACTCAGAGCTTCACCAACGTCCGTGACCAAGTACCGCAGTTTCAGTGTCCCCATGAAAACAGGATATATTTCGTAGGATGGTCATGGGATGGTAATCAGGCGATGGAGCTAGAGTCCTGAGCACCGCGACAACAACACATGTCCATGGCGAGTGTCCTAGGCGTACGGGTCGAACAACCTGCAGTCCTAAACGCGTCATTGTTTGCATAATCAGCTAACTTAAATGGGCATCAATAACGGAAAACGGCATCACCCGGCATTTTCTGGTTATCAGTTCTTCGGACGGTAGCCGCTGTGAGGAAGGGAGAAATTGGATCAGGATTTCCAAGTGAGACACTCATACTGTCATCAGTGGCTAGGACTATCGCTGAATAAATATCACAAGGAGGAGGAATATGACTGAGTTCAAACAGCCCCGCCCAACAGAAAAAGGTAGAAAGATCATTACCGTGTGTTTCTGGAAAAAATAAACGCAAACCAGGGAGTCAGGGTTTACTAATTGTAAATGTGCTACTTTCGGCTGTCAACAGAAATACATTGGTAGATTTTGTGGTTCATCGCAATGAATTTACGTATCATCTATATTCACTACTGTGTAAACGGTCTCTGGTAATATTTTAACGAAACTCAGAATAACTAAACTACAAACGTTCAACAGACAGCACGTTACTTACCTTACGATGTGCGCCACCCAAACTCAACCAAACTCGAAGCTCCTTTGCAAGTGTTCTGTACGCCGAAATAAGCGGGCCATCAAGATGTTCTGCAGTCTTGAGTGTTTCGGTGCGAGATACTCCAATGAAATCGAAACACTCAGGCAGGAACATCATCTGTCGAAGGTAGTTGCATTAAATTAACCCCACAAACTTGAGCTCCCTTAGAAGATGCTTCCGTGATTAGTCTTTTGGCTTGTTGAAAGTTACTGTCTTTATCCGCAGAAGATGTCATCTGAATAACTCCGATTTTTGTACTCATGCTTCCTAAAAATCGTATCTGGGCTGGGGTTAGACGCAAAAAATATCGGAGTAAGGTCATTAGGTGCTGAAAAAGAGTAACAAATGTGCCAAAATGTGACAATGAGAATGACTTATCTTCCACATTGCTAATAAAATGATTTACTCCATATCCAAATGATTGCGACAAAAATTCTTCGTCGAAATCCCACGAATATATGTTCAGCCATATGACCAATTTCTTAATAAGAAAAAATAAAAACTGATCTGAAAATCTGGATATCATCAAAATAATGTGGTCACAGCCTCGGCCCTCTCAACACAAGAGAAAAGTAAGAACACACGATCGGAAACATAAGTGCACCATTAAACATCACCGGTGGTGGTTGAGTGGTTTAGAGGTTTTGCTTACCACCTCGAAGGTTAGAGGTTCGAATCTCCACGATAACCGGTTGCTTTCATGGTAGATTGTATTCAACTGTCATCCGGCTCATTACTACACCTGACCTATTGGGACCTTATGTAGTTCTCCACTCCAAGTCTCAGGGTCTGACTGCTGGTTATCCATAATAATGCAGTGGGCCTTTGTGGCTATGGGGTATATAGCACCCCCACTGCACTCATGCGCAAGCATGTATAAAAAACACTTTTCTATTACCCCAAAGTGGCATTCTGTTTGTCCCATTTTCAGCTCCCATGCGACAACGTTTTGTTGAATAAAGCCTGCTGAACGACCCTCAGTCTGCTTCTTTCTCATAATACTGATTTGTTCGACCTCACGACAATTTATTCAACAAAAGGTGGATCGAATACCGCGACCAGAACCGTTTGACGACGATTCTTATTGTCCGAGCACAGCCAAATGGGGTGTACGGGGTATCTGAGAATAGCACTTCCGAGTTGGTAGATTGTCGTGCCTCCAGAGGAGCCTTTCGTCCCTTTTTTCCATTTACCCAACTCTCACTTGTGGCTCCATGAAGCTAATGCATGCATCAGAGGCCACAGCCCGGAAAGCCGCTAGACAGGCGGGCCAAACCAGAATCATGGTAATTAAGGCCTAAAACCCTCAGCGAGACAACACCCAACATGGGAAGATGAATACTTCTGCGCAGATGGATGAGATGAGTTGGATACAATGGCTACCAAGGAAATTCGTGTAATCAACGGGATTGCATGGACTCCTGGGTCATGGTCACCTGCTGAATGGCGAACGAGCTCCTAGAGAGCCACCGGCAACCATGCACCAAGATCACTGGGACGCGTTGGGCATCCCAAGTTGGTAGACCACCACCCAAAAGGCGTATGAACCGCCCAATCGTACACCGGCTCTTAACACACGAACTTCCTGTTGCCGAAAGGTAGCACTTGGCTGTGTATGGGCCAGAGGTGCCACCTCGAACAAGAGCCGTGGCGCCTGGGGGCGTCACTTTGTACACTATTCCCAAGTCTATCCGTGGATTTTGTCCCCACAATTCACTACGATCATGCTACGACGTCCCCGGTAAGCAACGCGCCCTGTGCTCCCCCTGTAGCCGAGGTGACCCCAACACCAGCTGAGAACCTAACCTTGAACACAAGGCCACGAGTCCACATGGCCCGCTGGAATGCGAGAACTTTCCAAGGTGCAGGCAGCTAGTGCATTATCATACACGCGCTCTACGATTACGAAATTCACGTAGCACGTCTATCCGAAGTACGCCTACCCAACTCCGGCAACCGACATATTCAAGCCCCTCACATAGACGCGTCTATGGTGGGCCAGTAGTCGATTCCGGGCTTCATGGAGCTAGGATGGCAATTAACAGTCGTGTTCACAACGCCTTGATCTCTTGGGAGTCAGTTTCACCAAAAACTGTCATGGCACGGTCCAGGAGCATTGCGCTTAACGCGACCGTCATCGCAGTCGACGCCCCAACGCTACATGCTGAGCCAACCACTGAAGATGTCTTCTACAACGAACTTCAGAATTCTGCTAATCGGGCTCCCAGGCGCAACATCCTGTTTATTGCAGCAGATATGAACGCTTGCGCTGGATCAGTAAATGAGTATAACGAATAAGTACTGAGGAAATCCGGCCTCGGGGAGCGATGCGGAAATACCTACCGCCTGATCGCGTGTGCAGTCCTTAGTCGACTGGTCGTCATCAATACCCACTTCCAGGACCCAAAAAAGCGCCTGCCGACTTGGTATTCCAACGGCGGTAGGATAATGCACCGAATCCAGTACATCTTGGTGCGCTCTCATCAGGCATTTTCGGTCGAGGACTATCGGGCATACCGAGGCGGCGTACCGTGAAACACCAGTGGTACGGACTACACACTGGCACGCGCCCGCCTCAAGCTTTACCTTTCAATACAAACAAAACCTCGTCATCACTGCAGAGCAGATACTTATGAGCTTATAATCCCGGATGACATTCAAGCCTTGTCAAACGCCATTTCACCCAGGCTATCTGCGATTGACGAAGATGCTAGCACAGATGAGCTATGGACGAGGCTAAAAATATCCATCACCAGCGTCTCCCTTGAACTCCTAGGCAAAACACAGCGGCATGGGAAAGACTGGGTCTCTACAGAAACCCCTTAACCGCTGCTCCAAGGCTAGGGACACGACACTCCGTAATTCACCTGATTACCAAAACCTTCACCACGAAGCTACACGCTCAGCGAAGAGCGACCGTAAGCGATACTAGTCTGAAATTGTAGGCCGAATGGAAACGGCAGCCACTGTTAGAGATTCTGGGAAGTATTTCCTACTCACACGCTCCTTTTCGAGGAAGGCGCAACCTCCTCCTTTCATGTTACACGACGGTAGCGGCCAGCTCGCATCGGGCTATGACCAATTTCAAAGATGGGTCAGCTGCTCGCCCTTCCATTCACCCCCTTTGTGTAACGTCACAAAGCGACACAGAACAGTATGAAATCGACTCCAAGACTTCCGACGAATCGAAAATCGTCTCCACTGTCGAGACAATGAAAAATAAGAAGTCACATGGGTAGGATGGTATTCCACTCGAGATCTTCAAATCCTGTTTGTCAACTCTATTGAACCCATTAGATGCGCTATTCCCTAGTACCTGGGACACCGAAGGTTTCCCTAGAGAATGACCAGCGTCTATCCTACTCCCTATACGAAAAAGGGAGACGAGACTATCTGCGCGCAATACATGAGTATCAGCTTCATCGATATAATGGATAAGCATTTAGCGACCATTCTGCTAAACCGCTTTTTTGCTGTCTGGAACGCTCAAACACGTTCCAGCCAGTGTGGTTTTCGTCGAGAAAGAAGCTGTGTTGGCCAGATCTTCAAGCTACGGTGAATTGTAGAGCACCGCTATAGATTTCAGCAGCCCACCACAGCGTGCTTCCTTGACTTTCGGGCAACGTTCGAGTCCACTGGCAGACAGTCTCTTTGGAGCATACTGCAAAGCGACGGGATGCCCGAAAAGTGTATCACTGTTAGGATCGTACCGGTCGGGAACAAAGGCGCGCGTCCGCTCTTACGGCGAAGAGTTTCCCGAGTTTCCACTCGACTCCGGTGTCCTTCAAGAGTGCCCCTTATCACCAGCCCTGGTTAACTATGCCACAGACTGGATAATGCATCGCGCCCTCAGTAACTTTCGAGAAATACAACTTTTCCACGATTCTTGGGTTACAAACCTCGGATTCACCGACGACACTGCCATTCTATGAGAGGATCTCGGAACTCTGCAGCCGGTTCTCGTCCGTCTATAGTGTGAAGCCAAGGTTATGGGTTTGGAGATAAACACTTCAAAAACGAAGTTTTTCATGATTTTGCAAGGACCAACGTACTCTATACATATCCAAAGCGAAAATCTGGAACAGGTGCACCACTTCAAGTATCTGAATACTACTATCCAGTCAAATGACCAGGTAAGGGACGACGTTAAACTTCGTGTGGACTGCACAAGGAGAGCGGTCCTACAACTTGGCATATCATTGTGGTCCCGCAGCGAAATAAACCTCCACACGAAGCTGCGCATATACCGAGCTGTCGTCCACCCAGTCCTTACGTAGGCAGGCGAAACCTGACCGTCGAGAGTAGACGACGCAAAAAGGCTGAGAAGCTTCGACCACCGGTGCCTTCGCTTCATGGTCAAAATCGAGTGGCATGCTCGCGTCTCAAACTCCGCCGTGCGCCAACACTGTGCCAATATAGAACGACATTGTTCGGTCCTCCAACGACGTCGCCTAGTGATTTGAACATGTCCCTCGTCGATCCGAAACGGAGACTACGAAGAGCAGCTTACTGTTATCACCCTGCTCAGACTGGAAATGTAACCTTGGTAGCTAACTGAAGACAACGCTTAAGATTATTGAGCAATTCATGGATCGCATAAGCCTTCCGTCGCTCTCCGGAGTACGCGACTGGCGCAACGAGTGGATTTGTTGTGCAAAAATCTCGCAGCACACTAGAAAGCGTGGCCAGTCATCATCAGAGACATTCAGAAAGCCGACTTATCATCTCGCAGGAGATAGCCGCATAACAGTAAAAAATTAAAAATAAGCGTAGTCAAATCGTGAACTCACTGGTTCGACACATTCAGTTACTTTTTGGATAGTATAGAACCTCTTCAGTGTGATGAATCGCGGTCGCTTGCTATGCGTGCCCAAATGTCTATGACTATATCAAAGAATGCCACAGCTACGAATCAGCAATCAAGACACTCAAAAATCATCAAACCTCAGGTTAAGATTTTTGCTCGTCACTTATTGGTGACATGTCGGTAACAGACTAACGAAAACCCTGATCAATTTTTACAGGAGCTTAAATTATTGGCCCAAGACGGCAACTTCCAATCCGTAACATCCAAGAAAGACCGAGAGGAATATACTCGAGATGCTTTTATAACTGGAATTCGTTCCCAAGCCATAGGCGCACGTCTGTTAGAGAATATCTCACTTGACCTAAGTACTGCCTTTGAACAAACGAGGTCCCTAGAAATGGCCTAATGCCATTCGCAGCCACATCAATCGGAAAATATATACAGCGCATCTACAATCAAAGCCTCGGAGCCTAAACCGACTCCTAGCAAAGGCGATGTCCCCGCTGAGGGCGTTTCGTCCGCTTCTGCTGCAACATGGAGCAACAGATGTTATTTTTACGAGTTTAATGAACGTGGCCGATCTGTATGTTCCGCTCGAGAGACTGTTTGTAAAGGATGTGGCAAGAAGGGACCTTGTTAGAAAGTGCCGCTCCTCAGAACATACTGCTTGTCTGTCGTCAATGACCATCGGAGCAGCACCTAGTAGTCTTCCGCAGGTGATCATCGGAGTCTTCATTGATGGTGTCGCACTGAAGGCGCTTGCAAATACGGCGACTTCTGATAGCTACATCTCCACATCGGTTGTCAAGAGGCATAACTGGCATATTACAAGATTACGCTGCAGAATCCCAATGGTTGTGACACATCTGGCGAGCTTCACAGGCCGACTTTTTTCGTTACTCTACGTTACAAAGATTGTCAATACCTTCAAATCAAGCTTTCGATTCTCCCTAACCTTTGCATTCGAACTCTTCCCTGTCTCCATGACTTTCGCTTCTTACCTTGCTTTCGGCTCTTTTTCACTTCATGCTTTTATTGTTTTGCCATTGACTCAACGATGTTGAAAGACAGCAACCGAAACCAGAGCAAATAAGTGCGAGGTTAATGGTTGAATGAACTGAACTGAACCTTTGCTCCGGCGTGCCTTTAGGATATGACTTCCTAAAGCTGCACCAATCTGTCGAGATTCCGTTTTTGGGTGGTCAGCCTTCGCTTTCTTTATGTGGGTTGCCACCGCCATTGTTTGGGAATGACGCACAGGACTTTGAGCTCATTGCACCGAGATCAAGCCGACACTCAGAAACAGATTAAAATTTATCGGCTGGAAGTCTATAGACTCTTACAGGGCAGTATAGTCGAACCGTCTATATCACCTTGGCGAGTCCAGGTACCGTTGACTGCAACTGAAAGCCATAAACTTCGCATGGTTTCAGACTACGGTTAGACTATAAGTCAGTACGCACACCTAGAAGCCTACCCTTTTTCTAGAACAGACGACATCACTAACAAAATTTCATACTAATGTGCATAGCACCCTAGACCTGAAGAGAGCTGATCCTTAAGAGCCTGTCACTATAAGCGACCGGAAATTCACAGCCTTCGAAGCCTGTGGTAACCTATATGAATTCTGCTGAATAACGTTCGGGGTAAACAATGGAGTTGTTTGTTTTTAAAGAACAATCGATGAGATAATACAAGATGAAAACCTGGATGCAACCTTCGCTTACGTCGACAACATAAGCGTGTGGAACTACTGGAGAAAAGCACAATGCGAACTTAAGAAAACTTCACAAGGTCACTCAAAGGTACCGTACAACATTGAGCGAATCGAAGAGGGCAATTTGTTTACAAGCAATAAGGCTGCTTGTGTCAAACGTCTCCGTCGAGACCAACCGAACGGACCCCGACTGCAATCATTAAGGAGCCTGCAACTGCGAAGTTTCAGCAGACAACTGTGGGGCTTTTTTCTACTATTCGTCTTGGATCTCCCATTTCTCCAATAGGATCCATGCGCTCGTTCATAAACGTTGTTTTCTTCTCCCACCTAAAGTACGCGAGTCTTTTCCTCTTTATCCATGAAATCGGCTCTTCCAATGTTGCTATCGTTGGGACGTTTATTTAAAATGAAAGACCAGTGGCTTTCTTCTCACGAACAATAACTCCCAGCGAACAGCGTCAATTAGTCGTTGAAAAGTAGGCACATAATATCACTGAATCAGTTTGGAAGTGGCTCCACTGTTTTATTGGTACCCGTTATACGGTCAGCACTAATCAGATGTTTGTTGTATTTATGCTCCAAATTAATCACAAAAGCAGAACAAAGAATAACAAGATATAAACGGTGGCGTATCGAACTGTCCTGTTACAGTTTTGACGTGGTATATTGAAGAAAAATGATAACATAACTTCCGACGAATTATCCCGCATCTGTTGCACAGCGTTGTCCAGTGCGTTGAATCTTCCAGAACTTCGTGACTTCTTGTACCATCCTGGAGTTGTCAGAAATACTTCATCTTATTCGTTCTCGGAAATTACCTTTTCTGTGGAGGAAGTATGATCAATGACATCTCACCGCAATATATGCGCTGAAGTGAAACCTAGATTTCACCAATCACTAGGGATGCTTATCAAAGCAACACACAGTTTGAGAGGTTAAACGTGGGTTCCAAAGGACCTTTGTTATCAGTATCAAACAAATACTTGCTACTGTGGATGAATATTCACGATTCGCGTTCGTACTTACATGTATGAACATGACTTTTGCTGGCGTAATCGACTGTTTTTGTCACCCTTGGCGATATTTGGAATGCCGCTTTAAATCTACGCCGATCGAGGTTCGTCCCTCACGAAACAGGAACTGCGACAGTTTCTCAACTGTGAAGGTATCTCGGCTGGTAAAGCAAAACCATATGATTCATCTTATGATCTCTACAAGGCCCTATAAACCTAATTCTGTATTTGTCCACCGATGCCTCCGAAGCATTTTTTGTGTGGAACATCAAACGAGCAATGACGGGGTTCGTCGTCCTGTGTTCAATGCTGATAGTCGCCCCCTGTCGTGTAATTTTCCTTGTTTGTTTACCTCGTTCTAATTACGTATCTTACATTGTACCGATTTCTATTTCAAATCATGTACCTTCATTATTAGTCAAGTAGAGCGTAACATTCCTGTCACCGAATCTCGTTCTCTCGGATAAAGCTATCACCGTTTGTTGCGAACCGTACGTATCAATCCACTTGACTAATAAAATCATGGACCGTTATCTACGACCGGACAAGTTCGACACCGGACGCTTCTTAACAGTGGACTTACGGGCTTCGTACTTTCAGTGCTTTTTTGAAACAAGAACAGTCTGATGAATCTGATAACCTCGATAAGCTCATCAACTTCCTTTTACCGTCAGTTTACGAGCATATCTTGGAGTGCGAAACCTTCGAAAACGCCATTTCAATCCTCCAGTCCCTGCACGTGAACACAAAAGGTGTCGTCTTCGCCCGGCATCTACTCGTTACATGTAAACAAGATTGCGGGCAAAACATTGATCAGTACGTCCAGGTTATCGAGCCATTGGCTAGAGATTGCGACTTCCGCTCGGTGTCCGCCGAAGAGTATCGCGATGACGCTATGCGCGACGCATTTATCACGATTGCACTCTAAAAGCATTCAAACAAGATTGTTGGGACAACCAGCTCTGACGTTTGAGGCTGCTTACGACATGACTAGATCACTGGAGGCAGATCAAAAACAGTCAGTCTTACAGGACTGAAAACCCAAAGCATTAAGCGGAAATCAAGAGGACAAGAAAAGAGTCCGAATGCAACTACGGCACTGGTGGCGACACCTAGCCATATCACTTATTGTCTCCAACTATTTGGTAGGTGGGTCGCGTGGACCCCAACCTGGAAGTTTAACACGTCCTATGTGGCCCAGCCCACTTTCAAGGTTTTCATACTTTCTTGCCATGTCATGGACTGACAACCTCGACCTGCCTTCCAATCACTACCTGCCTCAGAGAACAGCGTACGCTGAAGAAGTCTATCGGTAGGCATGCGTAACACATGTCCCAACCACCTTAACTTGTTTAGATTCCACACTTGATCCACTGACTTAGTTCTGATACCCAACACCTTACACCTAAACTCAGAATTCCTGATACGGTGTTCCCACCACACTCGAGCAATGCTACGGAGGCATCGGTGCTCGAACACTGACAGTCTTCGCCTATCTTCTACTCTTAATGGCCATTTTTCTGAACCGTATAAAAGAACGGACCTAACCGCCGCATTGTACACTGTACCCTTAACAGACAATCGGATGTCTCTGATGAAGGAGTGATATCCACCTGCATCGTGTCCCTGGTAGGTATATTTGGAAGGTCCACCGTTGAAGTGGGCCAACTAAATTGTTTCCCAAAAAGCTCCGCCCAACGATCCAAACGACGTCCTGGGAATGAATCAGTGAGCCGTCGGATTCCTTGATTAACTCACTTACACCGGGTTTCCGTGGACCGGTACCTCTAATCAAACGGTAAAGGTTGCGAGCATTTCCAATGGACGCAGCCTTTTCCATTTTCCTACATTTCGCAATCCACTACTGTTCCTAGTCATTTGGCGCCTCAGGGATTTGCGCACTCCATTAAATGTGGCATCCAGAGGGACGGATCTGCGAGCATTCAACAGGGCAACTGATATCGAAGATATACACCGTTTTTGAGAACGATTTAAACCAGAGTCCTTGGTGGCACTCGAAGCAGCACACAAGGCTTCCTTGATCTATTGTCAGCGTTTATCTGTGTCCTGGACATCTGGCTGCCTAGATAATCGTGTAGACAGCTCCTTCTGGAAACTGTATCGCTGGTTATCGTCCAAAAGCAACTGCGCGGGACGAGTGGCGTTTACGTTCGTGCGACCACGGGCGTAGACTAAAATGAACGACAATCTTCATTTGATCCACGCCAACGGTGATCAGTCACAATATGGTCAATCTGAGTCCAACGTTAGGAAGACGTAGGAGGACGTCGTGTGAGTTTATGCCGCTTCTTATGGGAGAAGTTCGTACTTGCCAGAACCAATCTGTGGTCGGACAATAGCTAAATGAGACGATCCCCGTTGTCAGTGCGATCGGCTTGGATCGCAAATGAGAGTCCAGTGTGCCTTTCAGAATCTCCCAAACAGCCAACTTGGTCGTTGAAATCCCTAGCAATGACCACCACGTATGTTGAACGCACGTTTCGAAACAGCTGAGACAAATCCAGGTAAGAGTTGTCTTTGGTTTCAGAGGAACTGCAGTCAGTCGGCGCATACACAGACACGAAGAACAAGCATCAGTGCTTCAGTTTGCTGTTGTTGACACGAACAGAACTGTCCAACCGAACAGCACACAAACGACTGCTGAATAGAATCCAGTCTAGCAGTGTACGCTCAGCTTTCGTGCTCAAAGTTATCCCAACGCTGGCGTGACCACGAGCACTAGACACCGATTCACCCGACACACGAAGAGTGAAGCGAGAGACTGAGGTTGTATCTGGGGTGCGAAGAGTGATCACAGAAGTGCGGGTCTGGTATGCGTGTTCGGAGACACAGCATACATCCATTTTGAAGGTGTCAAGAGTTTTAGCCACGGCAGCCCGTTGCTCCATCTGACTTAGTGTGCGGACTTTGAAGGCAGTCAAGTGAGGTGAACATTTAGGCTTAAGAAGTGCAGTTGATCTACACCCAACTCCTGAACTACTGTTTTCACTTTCTCTCGGACACTCCGACTCAATCGCGCACTATAACACCCACCAACTGGTTCTGAGTCTGGACTTCGTCTGGCCTCTGCCCACTGACCTGTCAGGCATGATCGCATCCCCGGCCTAAGGTCACCCTGCGTAGCTCTGTGGGTCTTGGAGGCACGCAAGCCATCATACCACGCCAAGGTGCAGTCTCGTCGCGATGGAGAAGGGGCAGTGCTGCATAGGGCACAAGTCGCTTAGAGCGAAAGACGGGCTTTTCTTCCTGGAGAAGGTGAAGTGAGGCTGGTGCTTGGATGCGTAACCCAAGACTCAGTTTAAAAACGTCAGGGAACTGCTTCACAACAGTCAACGATGGGTCAGACGGCTAACAGCGACCATGGAGGTGGTTACAGATGTCCCGTAGTGGCAAAACAAAAAGATGTAAACGGGAAATCTAATCCAGACCAAGAAGATCGGGGCGTGTGTTGGAAAGGTAACAAGCCCTCACTCTTGGTGTCTCCGAACGTCATGGTGCACCGTCTTTTCAAGCGGAAGGCGACTGATTGAGTGCTATAGCCGTCTGGAGACGATGGTGATGTCCGAAGCCGTATCCAGTTGATGTCGGACAGGATGACTATTAATCTGTACATTAATGAACTGCCGGGGAACTACATATTTTGTCTAGAGGCAGGCTATGAGGCTTCGCGAATAACCAATTGATTTATTACGTATAGAACGGCGTCGGCGGAATGATGGCTTAGGTCGACTGGGATCGATGTGAGTCTCACAACAATGTCCGTCCTTGAGGCCAGTCTTTATACATCGTCAGCAACGGTGTTGACGAAAGAGACAAAATCGACGAAAATGTCAAGCCCCGCAGTGTTTGCATGGAGAAGTAGGGTAGCTGTCATTGTGAGGCGAAGATGGTCGCGACTATGATGGGGACTTTTGACGTGAATTAACCGTATGAATGACTTGTAAAGGGCGATCCTGTTGTTGAATCGTGGCTGAATCATGCATCAAGTTGGCATTGCGCTTGCATTCATTAATCAATTCTTCAAGCTTAATCTTGGGTTCTTGATCGATCTTTGCGAGGAGGCGGGTTCTAACGTCCTCATACCTTACTGCTTGAAGGCTAAGGATGAAAACAAGGCAACGGAATTGATCTTCTGTAAGAGACCCCGAAACAGAACCGTTCATATCCCCTGCTAACCAAACCACCGTATGCCACAAAGTCATCAGATTTTTTTCTCTACCAACTGGAGACACTTGAATCGAACATTGAATAAAGAAGCTGTTTGCCAAATATTCCCTTCAGGGTCAGGACCGTATCACACAAGATAAAAATCGAGGCTCAGCAGGGAGGATTTATTTGGCTTATCTGATATGCTGAGAAGAGCCCAGTCTGTAGCAGTAGGCGAACTTCGGTTTCGTCCCGCTGGGCAGCGAGTGATACGGCCAAAATACCTTCATGGCGTTCATACCAAGATTCAAGTGTGATTCCTGTCTCCGGATCGAAATGGAAATTGAGAATGTTACGTGCTGTGTGATCAATCGTACACGAATTAACAATTCTGGACGGTCCCAAATTTTCCAACCTCGCAGTAATGAGGCCCATCAAGCGCATTTGCGCCTTCACAATGTTTCTCAAATCAGTCTCAGTTGATTCCTTTTTCGCCATGGATCAGTGTTCCTGTCGCCAAATTTGTCTTCCACAACAATCTCCGAAGGTCGTAACCTTTTAATGGATCAACCGGGTGAAAGACGTGTAACACGGTAACGGACGCGCCCACGACACAACGAAAACGACGACAACGACGGTGGTTCGACACGGACATGTGCATAAACAAGCAGGGCCGCCGGATGCACTGGATGCAGTGTCTTCCGTGGGGGTTGCATGTGCACGATCTGCAAAGAAAGAAAGAAAACTCGGTGAGCCGGACTTCAGTAAGTGCATGAGAAAGCATCAACACTTACACCGATAACGACGAGAGTGGTGGTCTGTCTGAGCGCGTTACACTGTTCCCCCCAACGAAATAACACAGTCTTCAGTGTTCAGTCTGCAGGATCAGAGGCAGAGAGTAAACTCCCATGTAAGGCTCGTCACGACAGCTCTTGGATGTGGTCTCAAGAAAGAGAATCACACCGCTTATCAATCAGAAAGTCGTCTAGTTTTCGCCTGAAGGTTGAATAGTGCACCTCTTCATCACTTCCGCTGGGAACGAGTTCCAAACGTTGTACTTTAAAGTACTTTTACACATCCGGACACAATTCAACCAGTGCGGCATGATAATTTTCTTCGGTCGGACACGGGCCTATTTTAGAAGCCCTGTAAGAAACTTGGATGATTCTCATCAGTCATTCATTGAGGTACGTAACTGGTGAAGCAAACGTTGACCAGGCCCTTCGACAGGTCAGGAGTTCAGGTTAGTCTCAGTTCCTTCAATCGACTGGTTGTTTGAAGTTTGTTTGTTCAAGTCCACCCGGTGCCGGCAGACACGACAGCATCGCCATCTTACGCCACGCGACTCAGGGGAAAGGCGCTCTCCAGCTCGTCAGCTCCGGCCATTAGCTCGTTCAGTCTCCCATCTCCTGTCAGTTATACAGGATAACCAATATGACTACCAAAATTCACCAATTGCTTTTGTTCTTCGCGTTACATTCTCTGGACGGGAATCGGGTCCGCATACATCGTGCAAGCGTCTAAAAGGTAGCCTCGTGTCCTCCGGTAGGTTTCTGGAAAAAGCCCGGTAGCTTGTAGGCGACCTTTGTAGCCAGTCCCGCGTAGACCCACAGTGAGACGAGTAGCAGCCCTCTGAACTCTTTCAAACTTGGCTGATTAGGCAGCGGCGCACGGGTACGCGGCCACAGCTGGCTGACAGGGTCACCAAAAATGTAGTATGCTCGATGCACCCAGTCAACAAAATAGTCCCAAATTCGACCCAATTTAATCCTGTATGAAACACCCCAAGTACGTTTTTGGGACTATTTTTAGCGCATCGAGGATGCAGCGGCTTACTTGCATTACCTCCAAATTTCGTTGAGCCATACTACATTATTTCAACTTGAAGCACTAGTTATTGAACTTTTATTAATTTCCATTTGAGAGAATAACGTGATCTGTGAATACGCTCAAAAATTACTTGGCCCGACCCGGCTACTTTCTGGTTCCTAATATCCCTACAAAACGTGCATTTTCCAAAGAAGTCAAGGTGTACTTCTAAGTCATGAACCATACTTAAAGCAACGGGCAAAGTTCTTCAACTTATACCGCATTATAAAAATAGTCCCTTAAGGGACTTTTTCGGGACTATATGCCCTCCCTTTGCGCGCTGACCGGGCAGGTAAACCAATGTACTTTTCAATGAAGTAAAATTAGTTTTCCATGTACTAGGCCTGTCTAAATCTGACGGTATAACAAAAACTCTTCTCAAACTACATTTTATAAAGCAGTCCCTCGAGGGACTTTCTTGGGACTAAAATGCGCACCCCTGTATACTGACTGGGCAGTTGCACGTGCACGATCTGCAAAGAAAGAAAGAAAACTCGGTGAGCCGGACTTCAGTAAGTGTATAACCAGGCATCAACACTTAGACCGACAAAGATGGGAGTGGCGACCTGCCTGAGCGCGTTACACCTATGCTAGTCCGTTGCAGCACCTAAATGAGGGACTGCAACATTTAAGGCCACGTACCTGCACAACGACCTTCCGTTGGACCGCAAGATGGTTCCGGGCTACAGTCTTCGAGTTTCAAGATTCCGGGAATAGAGGCAGTGGGACTCCTCCCGTATGAGCTTTGTCACTATCCACACTTGGCTGTAGCCTCATGAGAGTAATTCACGCCAATGCTACATCAGATGTGTAACTAGTTTCCCTTTGAAAAGATTGTAGTAGTCCTCTTCCACCATGTCGGCTGGCAGCGAGTTCCACAGTTTGGTTGCCCTCCTGGAGATGCTGTAGACCAGCGGTAGCCCAGTCGACTGCAGATTCCTGATCGTCATCGAGTGCCTTCTTGTGCTAGAGTGGCCACGAAGGGAAAATAACGCCTGCAACTTGGAGCCCATTTCACCATGGAATATTCACCAGATGCATACCAGGTCGCCTCGCACTCTTCGATATGCCTCGGGAAACAGACCGGTTGACTCCAGCCGCCTGTCATGACTAACCTTTTTAGTACGGCAACGAGACAAGTGGCGGCTCCCTGCACCCTTTCCAGTCCCGCAAGTTCAGAAGCCGTGCAGGGAAATGTAGCCGTGTAAGGTTGATTAGACCTTACTTCGCGGTTTCCTTAGTAAACGCGTGCTTCGGTCCTTTGTACTGCGTGGACCACCTGCACGTTACTCTAATGTGCGGCACTGTACAAATATGTTAACCAGAACAGTATTCTCCACGACCCGTGAGAACGAGAAGGCGATTGGGAGAGATAGTGGTTAGCGCGTATTTGGGAGCGTGCGTGAGAGCGTGCGCAAGAGCAACGGTCAAATGGCAACCGCGCTTGGCAGTCAGCGTTCAGTTAGACAATAAACGTGGTAAAAGTATGAACGAAGATGGCAACCGCTACAGGGGCCTCCTCCTAGAAGTCCGACGGAGTTGGGCTTCGATCGTGATGGTAAGCCGGAATTATTGGTTGTCCAGGAACTCCTCTTAGCTTGTCCGTTATATTGTTGTTGACGTCGAACGACTGCTGATGAGTTTACCGGTGCCTGCACTCTCGAGGTCCGATGTGCGTAGGTCCAACTGTGTTTTGGCGCCCACGGGTCTCCTACGAATGCAAGCCGGAAAATGCCTCGTCAGGTCCATTCAAAAAAGGCGTCCAGTTGCTGTCTCCAGTGCCAGGCTGACCAATCGTCCCGTTTTCCAGTGAGCGGTTGACTCCTTGAACGTGCATGGGAGTCAGCCAGGCTACGGATGAAGCCAATGTGACTGTGTAGATCCGTCTGAGAGAGGGCAATGTAAACTGGAACAAAATAGCACCTGAGGGCGCCGGCGGATGTTGGACCGTAATAACAACACACAAACGATGTTCGGTGTTGTTGGAGTCGCTAGAAGACCAGAAGAAAATGAGACCATAACTACCGATTGTAATTTCACGGGTCTGTTTTTTGGTAAATCCATGGCGAACTTCCCAACTTATTGCTAACAGTCGGTTGTAAAAATCGTCATGAAATCGGCGAAGCGGACGGGAAATCGTAATTAGCGACCGCGACGGCTACTTCGCGTTGCGGGTACGGTTGGAGAATCTGATGGATTAGCTGCCGAGTCCTCACTAAGCGTAATTGGGGGTGGTTCGAGTGGTAACTCGCTCGATGCGGGTGACTGAGCGACTTGAGTGGGTGTAAATTGGCCGAGCGGCTTGTGTAACAGCCGGTCGTGGAAAATCCCCCTTTTTCCCTCGCGATTCAGTGTTTTTCCTAACATCACTCATTTCCATGCACTATTGATTTGTCTTTACGAACTGGTTGTTTTTCTGTACCAATTGTTGTTTGTTCGCGCCCAGACCGCTACTTTGGCACATCCTTGTTCAGGACCTGCGTGACGCACGTGCTGTCTGCTCACACGCTGCTATTCGGTTTCTCGTTGTTGAGTCCTTGTGATCGTATTATTGAGGTTTGTATATTGTTTATGTCATTGTTTATTTTAATAATCTAGTATCGTAGAATATCACGGATAATCGTCTTCTGATTTCGGGATCCGTTGCGAATTTGGCTACGCATTGCTCAAACGTTCGTAACAGCTTGCACTCAATGACGGCAGGCTTGAGACGGTCGATAGATACGGTGTCGTGTCGTCCGTTGATATCTATGACAAATGTTTTTGCCCTACGTTTTATCACCCGAAACGGGCCAGTGTATGGCGCTTGTAGTGGTGATCGAACGCCATCGACGCGAAGGAATACGTGAGTAGCGGTTCCTAAAGCAGTTGGGACATAACTTGTGGACTGTTGTTCACGCGGCGGACTGGCCTTGAGCACTCACATGTGCTGCGTAAGGCGCTGAGAATAGTCACCGTAGTCGAAAGTCACGGTTGGTGAGGGGGCTACCAACTCCCCAGGCAGACGAAGTGTACAGCCATATACTAGTACGGCCGGTGTTGTGTGTAACTCCTCCTTAACGGTACTACGCAGGTTTAAGAGTGCTAATGGTAGTGTTTCACTCCAAAGGGGTTACCGTTTGCTCGAAGGGCGGCTTTTAATTGCCGGTGGAAACGCTCAACCATACCATTGGCCTGAGGGTGGTAAGCTGTCGTCTTAACGTGTTGGCAACCGAGCGTAGCGAGTAGGCTGCCGAAAGCGCCGTCAAAGTGTGGATCGCGATCGGTGGTCACTATTGCCGGGCAACCGAAATGACTAACCCAACCGGTCAGAAAAGCTTTCGCGGCCTCTTCCGAGGTGGGACGAGGGATAGGGATGGCCTGCGGCCAGCGAGTAAAACGATCCACGCATGTGAGTATGTAAACGTACCCAAGCGGAGGTGGGAGTGGTCCTACGAGGTTGACGTGCACATGATGAAAACGTGTTTCAGGTTCTGGGAACCTGGCTAACGCCGCCTTAGTGTGCCTATGGGTCTTAACACGTTGACACTGCAGACAAGCACGAGCCCATTGACGGACATCTCGTTTGACATTGTGCCAAACAAAACGCTCAGTTATCAGTTTCACCGAGGCAGTCACACCCGGATGAGCCAGATTATGTAGTGTCAGGAACGTAGGATAACGGTGGGCTGCAGGAACTACTGGCCTAGGGCGACCTTGCGACACATCGCACACGATGGTATTCTGAGAAGCTGGGATAGGCACTGTGGTTAAACTCAAAGAACCGTTTTGTCGAAGTTGTTCGATGTCAGGGTCCATAGTTTGAGCCCGTGCCATTGCGTCCAAGTCGATGTTGGGCGTTTGTGACAGACCTAGTTGATATACGCGCGATAAGGCGTCTGCGACGGGATTAAGTACCCCAGAGACGTGTCGTATGTCCACAGTAAACTGTGAGACAAAGTCTAAGTGGCGAATCTCGCGTGGTGAGTATCGGTCCGAAGCTGACTTCAGTGCGTAAACCAAAGGCTTGTGGTCTGTAAACACTGTGAACGAACGCCCTTCGAGTGCATGTCGAAAATGACGGATTCCCAAGTAGATGGCTAATAACTCTCTACCGAACGTGCTGAACCTTGATTCCGCGGGTTGTAGGCGCTTGGAGAAGAATGCTAAAGGTTGCCAAGAGTCATCTACGAACTGTTGCAGTACTGCTCCAACCGCTGTGTCCGAGGCATCTGTTACGAACGTTTGAGCAATGCGTAGCCAAATTCGCAACGGATCCCGAAATCAGAAGACGATTATCCGTGATATTCTACGATACTAGATTATTAAAATAAACAATGACATAAACAATATACAAACCTCAATAATACGATCACAAGGACTCAACAACGAGAAACCGAATAGCAGCGTGTGAGCAGACAGCACGTGCGTCACGCAGGTCCTGAACAAGGATGTGCCAAAGTAGCGGTCTGGGCGCGAACAAACAACAATTGGTACAGAAAAACAACCAGTTCGTAAAGACAAATCAATAGTGCATGGAAATGAGTGATGTTAGGAAAAACACTGAATCGCGAGGGAAAAAGGGGGATTTTCCACGACCGGCTGTTACACCGCCCACCAAAATCCTCCTGGATCCTTTGCAAAGTCAAAGGTTTGGTATAAAGGTACTGATTCTTCCTACCTGCCTAGGCCCTGCTGTCAGTGCGCGCGTCTAATGCTCGTCGTCGACGTTCTACCACTGGTCGCACCTAATCCATTGGATACATAGACGTGAGGCTAGTCTACATCTTCCACGAGACCAAATTACCGATGGCGGGCGTGAATGGTCGCATAGACGTTGTCCTCGTAAGGGGCCGTCCGGTCCTGGATGTACGTGCTTGAGTGTGTGTGTGTGCGTGTGTGTGTGTGCCGGGGTTACAATGAAATCACAGGTATGACTACACATCAAAGGAGGACTTTCTGCAATGTCAACAAAAGACCGCGTGGCAAGAAGACGAGTAAATGTAGCATGTGTGTGTGACCTGAGCTCCGCTACTTCCACATATGCAAGGGCATTCGGTAGCGTCAACAAAGGCAAACAAAGAACACTGTCACATGTATGATGGGTTTACGGGATGTAGAGTGCGTCGTGCATGCGTGTATGTATCGGGATGTATAATGGAATCGCACTCATCACCACATATCGGAAAGAACCTTCTGTAATGTCAACGAAAGGACCGCGAGCACCTTAACGTGTTTGACGGGGATTGTGTGGTATATATGGTGTTTCTTTATTCACCTCGATCACTGGTGTGAAAAGGTTTACTAGGCCTCAGGGTTATCAGCTCCTCCGTCTTCGCTCTCGAGTAGGTTAATACTGCGTATGTCACGAATGAGCACTCCGTTAGCTGTCTTCACCTTCACCGTTCTTATCATTTCGTCAGTGCTTTTGATGGTTTCCGTAACTACTCCCAAAGACCAAGCGCTGAAATGTGCGCGTTCGTCGGCGATCATAACCACGTCCCCAACTTTGAATGGTCTTGTTTTGGCCAGCCACTTCTGTCGAGTCTGCAAAGCCGGTAGGTACTCCCGTAGCCATCGCCTCCAGAAGACCTTGGCCAGATAGTTTGCTTGCTTCCACCCGTGGAGGTAGCTCCCACGAAGGTTTACCGGCCCTTGGAAACCCTCGTTCGACCTTAGCGTCAATAAGTCGTTTGGGGTGAGCGCCAGGTGGGTGGGGTCGCCGTTCAATACTGGAACCAGCGGGCGGTTGTTCAGGATTCGCTCCACCTCAGTCATGACGGTGTTCAGGGTCTCGTCGTCGGGCGGCTGCTGCTCCATGATTGACAGCAATATCCGTCTGGCGGACCGGATCATGCGTTCCCATATGCCGCCTCGGTGACTGGCCTGTGGGGGGTTGAAATGCCATCGTATGCCGTAGGCCACGGTTCGATTCTGCAGTTCGTCCCTGTTTATGTTCTTGTGCCAACGCTGCAATTCCCGGTGAGCGCCCACAAAGTTCGATCCATTATCTGAGTATATATCGGCCGGTACGCCTCTTCGGTTGATAAATCTTTGCAAGGCCCGTAGAAACGAATCGGTCGTAATCGAATGTGCGACTTCTAGGTGTACCGCACGTGATTTCATGCACGTCATGATACATCCGTATCGCTTTTCTAATCTTTTCCCGCACTTGATCCACAAGGGCCCGAAATAGTCCAACCCGGTGTCACTGAACGGCCACCAGCCCGTAGTCACCCTGCATTCTGGTAGTGGGGCCATGAGTTGTTTGCCTGCCGTGGCATTGCGTCTCCTGCATTGCACACACCGTCGGATTACGCGTTTTACAGTCTCTCGTCCTCTCAACAACCAAAGACGCTTTCGGATGACGCTCGTCACGTGACTTTCCCCGGCATGTCCTTCCATGGCGTGGACGTGTTGAATCATTAGCTCTACTACAGGTTGTCTCGCAGGCAGCAGTATAGGATACTTTGTGTCGAAGTTCAGATGGGCGTTGGTCAGCCTACCATCCACCCGCAGCAGTCCGTCGATGAGTTTGGGGTTTAAACGCTTCAGCTCGCCTCTTGGAGATGGCATGTCTTTATTGGTCGGCCCCACTTCTTCCGCCCTCTTGAGTTCTTGGGCGAAAGCCTCGCGTTGTATCATTCTGAAAATATCGCATTCTGCCGCTTGTAGCTCATCGGGACATATCGGGCCGACCGGTATCCGACCTGAGGGCCGTAGCCTTTTCATGACTAGTAAATTTCTCTTGAACCTGGTTAACCAAACTAGCGAACGAAGCGTCTTCATCCAGGAAGAAAACCTGACCAGTCGCGATAGAATGGACGACGCTTCGACGACGTTGGTTGCTATCACTACGCCTTTGATCTCCAGTTCCAATTCCGTAGGGGGTTTTAATTCGAACACGGGCCAGTCCTGTTTGGGCAATTGCAGGAAGTTTGGCCCTCTCGTCCACGTGTCCAGTTGCCTGAAGTTGTTCGCACCTCGGGAGCACAGGTCGGCCGGATTATCGCCAGACCTGACATGACTCCACTGGTGCGTGGCTGATTCATCGTGGATAATCGTGAGCCGGTTAGCAACGAAAGTACTAAATCGGCTCCTGACGTTGTTGATATAGTAAAGTACTATCGTTGAATCCGTCCAGAAGCTCACCGACCAAATATAGAGATCGAAACATCTCTTCACAGCTTGCACCACCCTGACTGCCAACACGGCTGCGCTGAGTTCGAGGCGTGGGATTGAGACCGACTCCAGTGGAGCAACGCGGGCTTTGGCGATAAGGATCCTCGTGGTATATTGTCCATCTCCTGCGCACCATCGTCCGTACACCACAGCTCCATAACCGACTTCGGATGCATCGGAAAAGGCATGTAGTTCTCCAGTCCGTGTCGTATGGCCAGGAGTCAAACATCGTGGGATTCTTATGTCCCCTAATTTCTTCAAGGTGTTCAAAAATTCTTCCCAGTCCAGCCGGTCCCCTCGGTCCAGTGACTGGTCCCAATTAACTTTCTTACGGCACAGCCGCTGTAGCAAGATCTTTCCGGGTAGCAGCCATGGTGAGACGAAACCGAGCGGGTCGAACAAACTTGAGACGGCAGATAGTATGCCACGACGGGTTATTGGCAGCTCGGAAACGTTCATTTCGAAAACAAAATCGTCCGTTTCCGCGTCCCATTGTATCCCTAAAGTGCGCTCGATAGGAAGTGGAGTGCCGTCCAAATCTCTTACCCTTTCGGCCTTTTCGTGATACGGGATGACTTTCAGCACTTCTGAAGCGTTCGACATCCATTTAGTTAGATGGAAGCCGCCCTCTTCCAGCAACCTCGTCAGACCCCTGAACTGCTTTAGAGCTGGTTCCACATCATCGAATGACCCAAGGTAGTCGTCGACGTAGAAGTTCCTGCTGACGCTTTCTACCACCGTCCGATGTACTAGATCGCCATGTTTGTTCGCTGATTCTCGGAGGGCGTAGTTTGCACAAAATGGTGACGATATGGCTCCGAAGGGGTGGACGGTCATCCTATAATTCACCACTGCGTTGTCCCGGTCGCTCCCTTCCCACCACAGGAAACGCAAAGCATCTCGTTCTCCTACCGGAATCTTCACCTGATGGAACATTTCCCTAATGTCAGCAGACAAAGCCACTTTACCCACTCTGAAACGGCACAGAACATCGATCAGTGGTGTGGTCCAGTCAGGCCCCTGTAGTAGGCGATCGTTTAACGACTTGCCCTGGAACTTGGCCGCACAGTCGAAAACCACGCGCAGTTTATTGGGTTTTTTGGGGTTGATAACCGGATGGTGAGGCAGATACCAGATACCCCTTTTGCTGTCGGTGTTAACAGGCACCTTTTCAACGTAACCGAGGGTCTCGTTTCGCTTCATCAAATCCGCGTATCGTTCTCGCAGATTCTGGTCTCGAATGAAGCGTTCTTTTGGTCGTAGTAATCGTTGGAGAACATAATTTCTGTTGTCAGTCCACGGGTCGTCCGGTGTGCGCCATGGGAGGGGAACCTCAAACTGTTTTTTGAGGCCCCTAGTGCCTTGCCGCACCGTTTGTAGAGCGAAGTGATCCTCTTGAGACAACGTCGGTCTTTCATCTCCAATGTCATGAAACTCCTTTTCATACAGCCGTTGCAGATGATACTCTATGCGGTCCGTTTCGGCGGATAAGTGATTCACGGAACCGCGTACCCCTACTGGACCGTATAACATCCATCCAAGGGCCGTGCGTACGGCATAAGGTACCTGGCGGTCGCCCACTCTCTGGTCAAGCCCCCAATGCGCCTCTGGCACGTCGCAGCCGATGAGGAGATCCACTTCATCATCTTCCCAGTCTATAACGGTTATATCCTGCAGGTGGGGCCACCGAGTCAAGATTGCGTTCACCGACCTTGGTGCTCGCATGGGGAGATCCGCTAACGTGAATGCCTCTGTTGGTTCGATTTCCTCGTTAGTGTCTAGAGAGATGAGTTGCAGCCTTAATCTACCGGCAGTCATTACCTGTGTTCCGCCCACCGTGCTCACTGCTAACGACGTCGCACCTTTAGCCAGTTGGTGTTTGTCGGCAAACCGCTCTTTCACTAAAGTGGTGTCGGATCCACTATCAACAAAAGCCAACGCCTTGACTATCCCAGTCGGAGTCACTACTCCCACGGCCACTACGCCTAAACGTACCGGTTTACTGGCAGATTGTGAAGTTGAACAAATCACGCTGGGCTTGGCACTCGCCTCGGATATGGTTACTCTCGCCTGATGCAGCAGCCGATGGTGTCTGCCCGTGCAGCCCTCGTAACCACATCGATTCCTTGTTCCACAGGCTGCTGCCCGGTGCGTGGTGTTGAGACAGATGAAACATGCTCCTGCCATCCTCGCCATTCCCCACCGTTCGTCTATTGTGGCGTTGCCGAACTTGGGGCATTCTGGTAGGCCATGGCTAGTACCACAGGATCTGCAATTTGGTTTCGCCGTAGCATCTCGTGAAATGACGTGCGTGTTGGTCCAAGGCTGGTACTTTGTATGTTCCCGTACAGGGGTTTGGACTTGGCTAGTACCGGGCTTGTTTGCTCGGTTGCTGTCCCGGACGAGTCGGCCGAATCTGCTGTCAGCTATCTTCGTTTGCCTGTCTAAGTATTCAGTCAGGTCTTCGAAGTTGGCTTCTCTGTCGCTTCGGCTTATCCGTTCAGCTTCTTCCGCCCACCGACCCTGTAGTTCGGGAGAGAGGTGACGGACTATGCCTTCCAAAGTGTGCATGGCGTCTAGGTCAGCCCTGTAACCTAAATGGTCGAGGGCTATTGAGCAGTTCTGCATCTTGATCACCAGGTCGGCCATAGTGTAGACGTCGCCCTTGGTTCTCTTTGCCTCTGCCATCACGCCCTCTATTAGGTAACGGGCTACTTTGAAAGGTTGGCCAAACAAGTCCCTCAGAATCTTTCTTGCCCTTGTGTAGCCTTGTTCTGGATCGAGCATGGTGCACCCGTCGATAGCTTCTCGCGCTCGGCCTCGGCAGTAGTGAGTAAGGTAAAGAAGCCTTTGCCCAGGGTCGGTTACCTTGTTTTCAACGAACGTCTCGAACTGTTTGACAAACTTGTAGTATTGCTCAGCTCGCCCGTCGAAAACCGTTAACTCCACTCTAGGCAGATCGATCGATGGTGGTTTGTAGTCGGCGCCCGGCGTGGGGTTCCCTACCTTATTGCACTCTAACCTATCGGAAGCGTCCACGTCACTGGTCTCATGCTCTCGCTGTTTCTGTGTACACTTCTCTGCTTCATGCGCCTGTAGTCTAGCGGAAAGTAACTGTTGCTCTAGTTCTAGTATTCTCAGCTTATATAAATCGACATCCTTACGATCAATATTGCTTTCAATAACACATGAGCTAGCACTGACAGGACTAGGCGATCTAGCATTAACTAAAGAATCATATGTACCCAAAACCTCCCCAGAGACTTGCCGTATTACTTCCTGTCCGGATTCGACTGCTTTTGATCCTCTTCTTGGCATTTTGCGTGATTTTTCCTCGTTCCAAATTGATCTATTGAGTATTGTTACGAACGTTTGAGCAATGCGTAGCCGAATTCGCAACGGATCCCGAAATCAAAAGACGATTATCCGTGATATTCTACGATACTAGATTATTAAAATAAACAATGACATAAACAATATACAAACCTCAATAATACGATCACAAGGACTCAACAACGAGAAACCGAATAGCAGCGTGTGAGCAGACAGCACGTGCGTCACGCAGGTCCTGAACAAGGATGTGCCAAAGTAGCGGTCTGGGCGCGAACAAACAACAATTGGTACAGAAAAACAACCAGTTCGTAAAGACAAATCAATAGTGTATGGAAATGAGTGATGTTAGGAAAAACACTGAATCGCGAGGGAAAAAGGGGGATTTTCCACGACCGGCTGTTACAGCATCCGTCACTACCGAAATAGGAGCCAAAGGGTCGGGGTGTGTAAGGAGTGCTGTGTTGGCGACAGCATCTTTGACCAAGGCAAATGCGGCTTGTGCCGTGTCGGGAAACACGAACTTCCGCTTACCTCCGCGCAACAGGTGGGTGAGGGGTTGCATCATTTCCGCACAGTGAGGAATAAATCGGCGGTAGAAATTCACCAGGCCGGCAAACTGACGCAACTGGCGGAAAGATTGGGGTTCAGGGTAGTCGCGAATAGCGGAAACTTTATCTGACAGAGGGCGGATACCCGAGGATGAAATAGAATGTCCTATGAAAGTGATATCAGGCCGGCCTAATTCGCATTTCGCGATATTGATCGTAACGCCTTGCTGGCTAAGGCGTTCGAAAAGTTCTCGTAAGTGCGTAGCGTGCTCTTGCTCTGAAGAACTCGCCACCAAAATATCATCCAGGTATACGTGGACATTTTCCAAACGACGAGTTGCTTCGTGCATGAACCGTTGAAAGGTCTGGGCTGCATTGCTGAGTCCAAACGGCATTCGCAGAAACTCGAACAGCCCGAAAGGCGTAGTGACGGCAGTTTTAGGGATATCGGCCTCTGCTACCGGGGTCTGGTTGTACGCCCGAACCAAATCGATACGGCTGAAGACGGAGCAACCTGATAAAGACGAAGTAAGATCCTGTATATGGGGAATCGGGTATCGGTCCGGGACGGTGACTTTGTTAAGCGCTCTGTAATCACCACAGGGTCGCCAGTCGCCACTAGACTTAGGAACCATATGAAGGGGAGAAGCCCAAGGGCTACTAGAAGGGCGTATTATAGCCAGTTCTAGCATATGTTCGAATTCGGCCTGTGCAACACGAAGCTTGTCTGGTGCTAACCGACGCGGCCTACTGAACACTGGGGGTCCCTTGGTATCGATATGGTGAGTGACACTGGTCGTCACTGCTGGGAGAGGCCCGGCCTGCCGAAACATGGCTGGGTAGGCGGCGATGAGTTCGCCATAAGGTTGGTGTGTCGGTGGTTGGACGTAAAAAGGCGTGACGTGGTTCACTCGCGAATTACAACCCGCAACAGTGAGAGTGGTCTGACGATCCACCACTCTGCGGCGCCGTGCGTCAACTAGCAAGTCAAAGTGCTGCAGGAAGTCAATGCCCAGAATTGGGTACGGGACGTCGGCGATGATGAATACCCAACGAAAATTACGCTTTAAGCCCAAGTTTAAGGTGAGCGACCGCTGACCAAACGTTGGGATGGCCGTGCCATTGGCAGCGCGTAGTGTTTGGGCCTGCGGTGTGCTATTGTCGTCTTTCGCTCGGGGGAGGACGCTCACTTCGGCACCGGTATCTACAAGGAATAGGTTATTTGAAATGATGTCCCTTACGTTCAAAAGACGACTATTGGTGTGATACCCGGCTTCGTGGGTCGCCACCACGGGCCGGGGGTTTAGTTTCCCCGTTGAGCACCGGTAAACGTACACCCTGGTTAGCATCGTTTGGCTCCCTCACCGAAGCGACTGTGGTATTTACAGTACCCTTCTTTTGAAGAACCGACGAAACGGCGTCGCAATGACGGACTATGGAGCCTAGGTGAGCGTGCGCGGTGCCGCTCCTTTGACCCACTTCTAACTGCTAGGCGTTGCAGGCTCGAGGCAATTCTAGACAAAACTGATGCGAGGTCATTAGATGTTGGCAAAGCAGGCACCGTTGCGACGGAGGGCCTGGTTACTCTAGCTACAGCGGGGTTGTATCGTGACAAAATGTCATCAGCTATCGCTGCGGATTCCTCCAGCGAGCATCTGCGCGTGGCACTTAGTAAAACTGGAATGTTATGCGGCAAACGCTGCAGCCAAAGTTCCCTTAAGAGCGGGTCCTCGCCTATTGTCGGTCCTCTCAAGCGCTGCATCTCACGCAGCAGTTCGGAGGGCTTCCTACTTCCAAGCTCAACGTTTTGAAGTTGTTGCATACGTTGGTCTTGCGTTGGGGTCGTGCGGGCAATGACAGCCTCCTTTAAAGCCTCATAGCTTCGGGAAGAGATTATTACGTCCCTTACTTGCATTGTGACCTCTGGCGGGAGGCGGCCTGCTACCCACCTGAAACGGCTGGCGTCACTGGTTATACGGCAGTTTTCGAATTCTAACTCGACCAGCGTGAACCAGAGTTCTGGATCAGCAGGTGTGAATGCCGGTATGTGCAGCGTGATCGCCCCAACGGTGGGGTCTGAGCAGGGTTTCCGTTCAGTAGACATAGCGATTGCTTTATCGAACGCAGACGGGAAAAGAAACCAACGATCAGTGGGGCACTATAATCTTCGCGAGAAAAGAACAAAAATCACGACGAACTAGACACCAAAAATATGTATGGACAATAAAAATTATTTGGTAAACCGACCAAAAATAAATTCAACAGATAGGGAAACAATAAAACACAAAAACGTACGCAGACGGGACCTTCAACGGTAGAAAACAAGGAAACTCACGTGACCTGAGGATCACGTCGGGCTCACCAATTGTAAGGTTGATTAGACCTTACTTCGCGGTTTCCTTAGTAAACGCGTGCTTCGGTCCTTTGTACTGCGTGGACCACCTGCACGTTACTCTAATGTGCGGCACTGTACAAATATGTTAACCAGAACAGTATTCTCCACGACCCGTGAGAACGAGAAGGCGATTGGGAGAGATAGTGGTTAGCGCGTATTTGGGAGCGTGCGTGAGAGCGTGCGCAAGAGCAACGGTCAAATGGCAACCGCGCTTGGCAGTCAGCGTTCAGTTAAACAATAAACGTGGTAAAAGTATGAACGAAGATGGCAACCGCTACAGCCGCTCGTCCGTACTCCAGACGATGACGGACGTGTGAGGTGTACAGGAGTTTGAAAGCGCCATAAGATATATTTCTAAAATTCCGGTGGACCTCACCGTAGGTGCTCCACGCCGAGGTTCACAACTTGTCAGTGTGATTTTGGGTTTTCGATGTAGATGACACTATCACTCCTAGGCCTCTTTCAGCAGCGGACACTCGAAGAGTAGCTCCTTGAAAAAAGTAGGTTTCCTCAGGCCTCGGTCTCTCTAGCTGCAGCTGGGCACACCTTTTCACATTTATTCTGAGAGCCCACACATTGGGCCACTGTGTTGGAGTATCCGAAATCGCTTGTAGCGCCTCGTGATCTGCCATTTGTTTTCATCACACGCCACTTTTTGAGATCCTGGGTACAGACCAGACAGGCGCACAGCCGTTGTTGTGGCAAGTCGTTGATGAAAGCTACGAGCAGTAGTGGATCTAAGACCGAGCCTCATAGCACTCCACTGGAGGCCTCACTCCACTCACAGCAGGATGGAGCTACGTTTACAGAGGAGGACCTTTCCTTCAAGAAGTCTTCGGTCCACGTGAGTAATTGTTCTGCTACTCCTAGCGAACTCAACTTATAGAGCAGGCGATTGTGAGGTACTGTTTCGGAAGTTTTTCAAAAATCAATGTAGATAACGCATGTAGGGTGACCGTTCTCTCCAGCTTGTACCCAGCGTTCACGTGCTATTAGCGGATTTGACAGGCAGGGTCGACCTTTCCGGAAGCCATGCTGCTGGTGGCTGAGGAGCTCATGACTCTCGAGGTACTGTTGCAGTTGCGCCGAGAACTGGCTTTCCATTACTTTCCCTACCACACAAGTTGGACTTACTAGGAGATAATTTGCAGCTTCCGTTTTTCGCCGCCCTTGAACATCGGAATGGCTACGGCTGCCTTCATTTGCTTGGTGTTCACCTAGTTCCATCGAGATTTTAAACAGTCTCGTGAGTGGACGCGCGACAATTTCAGCCTTTCTACGAAGGACTAGAGGATGGATCTCATCCGGACCAGATGATGTATGTGCCCGTGGCCTTTGCATAGGCTTGGAAACCTCTTCTACCATCAACGATCGCCACACCCTAGTGATGGCACTCTGTTGAGTCTGGGGCCAGGATAGCTCCTCCGTGGCATAAACATCAGCGCAGTAACCGGCCAGTAATTCTGCTTTATTCCAGTCAGAGTCCGCGATGAATCCGTTACGAAGCAGTGACGGGATGCCTAGGCGAGCCCTAGTCCTCCTTCTCAGAAAAGCAAACAGCCTTTTTGGTGCTGAGGCGGAATCATCCGCAAGTCTCTCTCTGTATTCTTGTTCCTCCGTAGTCATCAGCGTCGAATACAAATTTCGAGTGCTTTTGAAACTGTCGTACCCCGTGCCGGAGTATCGAAAATGCTGCCAAGCTCGGTTTCCTTTTAGCAACTGACTACGTAGTTCTTTGTCGAATCATGGCAGTCCCCTAGCTTGACTTCGTCGCCTGTGCGGGGGCGCAAACAAGCCCACCAGTGCAGCTATTTCTAATTTGAAGGAACTCCTTGCTCCATCCACTTCGCTACTGACGACCAAGTCCCATGGCAGGGCGGCAGCTGCTTTTTCATTTCAGCGAAGGGTAGGTGCCACACTTTCGGCTCACACTGCAACTTTTGGTGGACGAAAGAGCCGCATCTCTAGCGGATGACTTGAGCTGCGTGGTTGCTGGAACCCAACGGAGGCAGAGGAATAAATTCATCTATATAAGGAGTTCGTGGGGAGGAAACTAGGTCAAGGATGAATGCCCGATCCGCCTGATCCGTGGTCGGTTTTTGCACATTCTGACGCAAGGCTAGGCCGTACACGGTCTCATACAGGAAACGGGAGAACCTGTCAGCGGCTTTGTTGCATCTGCTGAACACCCAGTCAATATGGGGAGCCTTACAGCCGCCAAGAACCGGACAGTGGCCGTCCGTCGCTCATCGATGCATGGAATCCAGAACACCTTGCACCCGTGCCCCCGGGGTATGATAGATGATCCCAAGCTCTACATGGCCACTATTAGAAAGTTTCATTCTGCACCACAGCGTCCCCGCTCACACCCACTCTAGTCCATAAATGTATCAAGTAGGTGCATTGGTATCCCATTTTCCACAAACACGGCAACATCCCCTCTACCTCTGGCAAGAAGTTGATCAACTCAAAACAGCGCATATCCCGGTACGGAGACCCCGGAGTCCTGAATATCATCCGTTGGCCATGTCTCGGTGAGTGCAATGAAAGACGGGGTTCCAGCCAGCACAAGTGCATCCATTTCGTCCCTTTTGTTCAATACTCCGCGGAAATTGTTCCGCAGCAATTTGGCTGATGCCGCCCGGTTGTTCCCTGCCCGAAAATGGTCTACACCTGCACGCTGAGAGGGCTCACCGGTAGTAGTGGTGGCCAGCCTATCTGTAATCTTCACCGAATCACGCGAAAATCCCGGATGTGAAAGTCCGTTTTACCGTTTTCCCTTCTCCATCTTGATTGACTAATCCTTTGACGATCCTCAGGAGAAAGATTTTTGTGTAGACGAACGGGCTCCTTCTCAAGGCGGTAGGACCATTTGAGAACCTCAATGTCTTGCTCTTGCAAACTGAGAACAAACTCCAGATGTCGCATTCTTCTGGAATGTTGAAGCTCCCCAAGTTTGAATGCAGCTCTGACCCGAGTTGTTGCCACTAGTCCTGCTTCATCTCACGTAAAAAGCTTATTAGGAATCGGCCGGAGTTGCATTAGATCAAGATCCAGTCTGTCCCGAGTGAACGTTGCATTGGCCTCCGGGATGTTTAGGGCCAGGAAGCGTTGTTCACGGTGTGGTGGAACTCTCTTTGGGACTGATGGGTCCTCCTTTTGATTGTTCGTGTTATACAGAGCGTCAACTGGTAGGTTCGGTGGGGTTTGTGGTCCGGCAGTCGGAGCTTGATACAAAACATTGTCTTCCGTTACATGTGGAGGGCCGTCCTTTGTGCTCTTCTTCCTTTTGTTCGCTGGGAGAGCAGCCCCAGCAGTTGTGACAGCGGCCTAGCTGCTGGACCACGAGGGGTTTACACTGGGTGCATATGTCTCAGCTGGTGGCGAGCTGGAGAGCTCTTGGGTCGGTGGAGGGTCTGGTGGAGGATGAAGCTTGGTTACATCAGAACTAGAACAGGCGAGTCTATTAATCGTATTTTCACACAGTTTCAGCAGCTGATATTTGTCTGCAGAAATTTTGGCACAACGAATGTATACCCGCACATTACATTGATCACGAAGCGGACCTTTTGCCCTAGGTTCACAGTTTTCTTGCTGATTAAACCATCACACGCTTTGACACAGTCCGCCTCACTCACCATGCTAATCCACCGAGAGAGAGATGATCAACAAATGACCGAAGTTCGTGGAGGTCATCGACATACCTCACTGGGGTAGAGCAGTCTCACAGAATGTTGTTCAGTCTTCGGTCTTCAGGGTTAGAGGCAAGGGGAAACCTCTCGTGTAAGCCTCGTCACGACAGCTTTCGGATGTGGTCTCAAGAAATAGGAACCACACGACATATCATTCAATCTTGAGGTGGTATTGAGTCCTTGAAGTACTAAACGGTTTGAGGCTTTGAGGTCCATTGTCCCAGTTCCCGAGGAAATCTTTGGTCGTCTGTCGGATCCACCGAGCTGAGACGAGAGTAAAGAGAAGCGGGGGCCGCAACAAAAACCGAATGTACACAAAATTAAGCAGTGTCTCACTACGGACAGCACCTTAAGCGGAATGGGAATGATACATTCATAAACTTACAGCGGAAGGGAAATGCGATAAAAGACTTCCATTTCACTTTTTTGGACAAGAAACTACTGGGAGAGACCAAATTACAGGTCCGACTCTTTTTGAGGATTGTTTTGTCCTGCGAAAGAGCAATATCTTCCGGAAGAGCTTTCCACAACTGTGTGGTTAAAAAAGGTAATTCTTAGGGAATTACATGGTATCTGTTTAAAAACCCTTTATGCTATGACCACGAAGATAAGAGGTTAGAAAGACGGAGAAGAAGTAGTCGTTTTGACCTGATTCAAAAAGAAGAAACCCAAAAAACACCCCTTGTGGGTCCTTAGTCAAGGGGCTAGAGGTTGAGGAGTGAGAGGCGGACGGGACAACGTAGGTGGGACAGAATGCGTACTGCTTTGGTGGAAGTCCTCTGAACACATTCTAGGATTTGAGGACCTCGGACAAGACTAGAGGGCACTATCTGACTACCGTGCTCCATACAGTGGACGGATGTACGTGCCGAAAATTATGGGGAAGTCCTCCCTAGATGTTTTCGGGAAAGACCTTCGAATCATATTTAGGACTCGAAAGGCAGACCTGCTCGCAAGTTGGTGATGATGGGAGAAGGGCAGGTTACAATCTAACCAGAAAACGAAGGCCTTGTGTCGGTCAACCCTAGGTAGTATGGCTGCTTCGTTAACGGAGAAAGTGTGACCAGTCTTACTCCCGAATGACATACTCAAGCATTTGTCACCAATAACTGGGAGATCCTACCACTCGGATCAGCGTTTCGCTTCATCAACTGTAACTTGCAGGTTTCCAGAACTCGAACTTCAGAGGGTGACGTCGTCTGAATACTTGGGAGTGTTCAATGTAAGCGCCCTCAGGAGTTCGTTAACGTAGGTTAGGAATAGAAGAGGACCTAAGACCGACCCTTGGAGGACCTCGGTCTTTACTGGTGAGGGTTTAGACAAAACATCCCCCACCTTGACCACAAAAGTGCGGTCGGTAAAAAAGCTGCCTCAGATGTCCAACTTGGAGCCTGTAATCCCGTACGTTTGCAGCTCATAAAGAAGAGGGACATGTGGGACCTTGTCGAAGGCCTCAGCGAAATTGACGAATAAAACGTGAGAGCCGGTCATCATCGTGGGCTTTCGTCAGACTATCCATGACAGTAGGCATGCTGGTGATTCATGATTTGCCGGGAAGAAACCAATGTTGGGACGCGGTGTGGATCGTTTTTCTATGCAGATAGGAAAGATCCGCACAGTTAAGAATTCCCTCAAAAATTTTGCTAGGGATGCTAGTGAGGCTTATGGGTCTGTAACTAGAAGCAAGGTGTCTACTACCCTTCTTATAGATGAGTGCAATGACTGCTTTTTTCCAGCTGCCGGGAAAGACTCCGTCGTGGAGACGGCTGAAAAAGAGGCGCATCAGAAGTAGCTAATGTATCCGCGGTTTCTTTGCGTATGCGGGGGTGGATTAAGTCAGGACCCATGGAGCAATTTATGATGGGCCGATGGGGGCTCTGTGCAACTGCACCAGTGGGGACAGTGACATGTCCAAAGGTAGTGACCAAATATATCGCCTGCATGGCGGGTTGGGTTGCTATCAGTGGGAGGCCAAAACAGTACGAAAGTGGGAGCTGAAGGCCCGGCCCCTTGGCTATGGGAAGCTATCGGGGGTCCAGCGTGATCCTTGAAACCAAGTGACCCTGAGGCGGTGCTCCTTAGACGAAGCACGTACTAAAAGCAAAATGCCTTATTGTTCCTTGCTTGAGCAAGTGCGGATCGTCAGACTGCTTTTTGATAGGATTTAATCTTGTTTTTGCATTTGTGGATAATCTTGAAGTCTTTTGTAATGCGGGCAAGGCTTTTGGCTTTACATCTAGCAAACAGGCTTGCGAGTTCGTCTAGAGTGCGCCTAATGGGTAGCGAAGGGGGCCACTCACTGGTCTGTGGAAGACGAAATAGCACACGGGTAAGAGGCTAAAACCCAAATTTACCCGGGTTTTTGTGGTTATCCTGTTATCTGAAAGTCGTCAGTGAGCTAAAAGATAGTTCACCATATAGAGGGCAACGGAAAAAGGGAAGTGTTTCAAAACACGAATAGTGACAGAATCTTGCTTAAAGCATTGACCGCGAACTGGAAGATAGACCACTGAACCATGCGAAAGGGTTCAGGACACTGGTCTTGACCGCATCTTGCGTCTTGAGTTACGGATGATCTAGACAGTGGGAGGAAGTTCGGCTAGGTCGCAGTCCGTTCAGCTTCGGTGGCACGGAAGATTCTGTAATGGCAAATCCGTCATACATCAAACAAGTAGCGTCTTGTGGTTCAGCCTTAATAATGGTCAAATGGGCGTCGTTCGTGAATATTGGAGAAATCGGTTTGAAGTATAGAAATGTTTTTCGAAGCAAATGGGAATGGTGTTCTCACTTCACCTGCGATTTTTGTTTAACTTAGCCACTAGGTACTATACAAAGGATGTGCTAGGCTGCTCCCGCTCAGACCTGTTCGCTGTCATGGCCGTTGCACGTGTTCCCGTTGATGACACTGAGCACATCCCAGGGCATATAAAGGATGCCTATGAGTTTTTCGAACGGTCCAAGGAAGAATTTCGCTTTCTTCGGCACCAGACTTGCACTTCGGTTTACATTTAAGAGAGTGTGAACGCTAAGAACTGGCCTCCTTCGAATCCGGGTGCGCAGCCAAGACAATTCCCGTACTACCGGGGTAAAATTTTCTGCCCCCACAACTGACTCCGAAATAGGACTACCTTCAGGTAAACACCACACAGTAATCCTCTCATAACTCCTCAGATATAAGAATACTCAATACCTGGTCTTCGTGAGAATCCATGGTACGGGAATGAAGTACAAAGTCGTCGGTCAAAGTCTGCAGCATAACCACGACTTCTATTTTACTAGCGATGATTTTCACCATCGTACTAGTCGTCTGACTCCGGAACATGAGTCCCAAGTGTTAGGATTGATGGGGATTCTCCATAGATCCGGTGAAATGTATGAATACGCTCACAAAATTTCAGCTCATTGTTCACCATTAGGGATTTTTATTATACGCGGGCCAAGACTAATGCCGTAGATAACCGGACTGATGTTCTAAAGGTCCAATAACTAATGGCTAGCAAGGGTTATTTACGAATCATCGAAGGAAGGCTCAGTAAGGCTAGCTTTTCATATACGAAAAGCCTTCACGATCTGAGGTATACCTCAGATCGTGAGAGCTTTGGTGGATAAATACGGTGAGGTACTGTTAGTGGACGCCGCCCATCAGCTCAACTGTGGGGCTACCTTCTTTGGCTCTGCATGTTGAGAGGCTATAGTGGCTTAGGTCATTCAACATTCTAAGTCCTACTTCCTAAAGGGAGCAGTGCTAGCTATCTGCTTGCTGTCACAGAAATAAGAGCTAGATTATCAGGTACGGCCAACGTGAAGACAGAAAAACTGGGGGATACTTCGGTTGCTTTAGGAAGCTTGAATAACGAGAAATGGTTGCGTTACATTCCTCAGCTGAGGAACATAGCCACCTTCAAAGGTTCTGGAAGGGATATTGGCACAAGCTGCGTTGACAAAGCTATCAGTACAATGGTAGATTTGGCGGACGATCACACTGTTAATGGGCACCTACAGAAACAAAGTAGCACGGGAAGTACGTTTACTGTTAAGCAGTCTATGGAACTGATACCGAGAAGGTCACAGGTCCCGGTCGTAGCTTCTTCTTCAAAATGCAGGGCGACCGCGGTGCTCAGGAACACGGATGTCGAAACTTCGAAAACGAGGAGAACTATGAATGCGTCCACTGCCTTGCTGCTATCCACGCTGACAGATAACTTAGGTAAAAGCACTTCTTGTTATTCATTTTCCCCGTTTTGCTATCGTTACCGAAAGAGCCCATCAATTAGCTGCGATGTATTGCGCAAACTGCACGATGAATTTGGGGATGGTCATTAATGCGAGTCTGCCCTCACGTGAATGACGTAGATGGGTTCTGTGTTGACACTGCCGGATGGACCTAAAGGTTTCATGCATTGGAACACTAGGGTCTTTTATGGCCTCAGTGGGCTCAGTTACTCCGAATTATCCTTCACCGAAGTGCCGAGGCTCTGCAGCTCCCTCAATCTGGAGTAGCTGTCTGCACTCACCTCTGCCTAAAAGGATCCCCCACGCTTCTGTCCACTCCCGTATTCTTATCAGGTCTCCCTGTACCCAGTTCGAAGATGGTTCTTTCAAAATCTTGAGATCGTCGACGGACAGCAAGTCAGGACACTTCCGAGTTTCCACTAAGTCATTTACATAAATCAAGGACAATAGGGATCGATCCTGCGGCACCCCACTGCTCTCCTTTGCTGCGCTGGACGAGGCACCCTCACCACGAACATGAAAGGTCCCACCAGTGAGGCATGCTCTAATCGAGTTCAGCGCCTCCTGTGCGCCTCTCACTCCTTGCATTTTGGAAATACAGAAAACACACTTTGACTCGCTCTGCTCTGTCCGGCCTGCCGGTAGCATCATCCAGAAATGACAAAAGGCGTTTGAGACATGATCTCCGCCTAAAAGTCCGCGCTGGCTTAGTATGATTACTCTATGGTGTTTAGTTTGCCTAGTGATCCTACCTCCGACAATGCCCTCAATAGCTTTTAGTACCACTGACAGCGGGCTAACGGCCCTGAAATTCTATGCAGCTTCCCTCTCGCCTTTCTTGGAATGGGCGCCACTTCGGCTTCGGGTCAGTCAGAAGGCAGCTTGGCCGAGTCTAGTGACCTGGTGAAAAGTGCGCTAGCGTTCCGTACACCGTGCTTGCCAAGAGGAGTAGGAAGGCGAGATGAATCCTTCTGACCCGGCCGCCTTTTCTGGTTTAACCGGTTGATGGCCAGTTCCAACTCCACGGGCTCTATAACGATTTGAATCCATCCCTGGGGTCACTTGAACTCCCTCCTTTACTCGTTGGTGTGCATAAATTTATCTCCCTCTCATCTCCGCTCTATTTCTTCCCACCCCTCCTTCGTCTTGCGTAGTCCCAAATTTTGCATAAATTTTGTCCCTCAGCTTTGTCGCTTGTAAAAATTTTCATCACGCGTAAGGCATGCTCCGAGAGTCTCCAAAGAAACTATTATTATTATAATTATTTCGTCCACTTGAGGGACTCTATAAGGTTCTAATACAAGGCGGGTGGTTCCCGACAGCTGCCGAGTGTATCGGATGAAGAACTTCCTAAGTATTTCGGTTTTATCACCGGCCGTGCCTGCACGCCTACTGTGCTCATTCACAGCATTTCCTACTGCCACCTGTGACTGGGCTCTGGGCTGAACATTGTTGTATTGAGACTTGGGGCATTTTTTGGCATTTTGTGCCAATCTAGCCCTGCACTGTATCTGACAGGATTTTCGTATTCTCAGAGCACTTTAATGCGCCCTCAAAGACTACAGGAATTGAAGGTGCACCCCATGCTGTGAAAGCGTCTCCATGCCGCTCACTTGTGTGCCTACTATCTTCGGCTCCACGGGCCCACCAAAGTGGTCGGCCTCCCCTTCTTATCCTGCTCAATGGAGCGAACTCTTCAGTGAGTTGCACCAAGTTCCCTTTTGCGTGCACTTATCCTCTGATGTGAGGTTGTAGGCAGCCTACTTTGTACCCTCCGCAGCCATCCTCAGTGCCTGGTAGTTAACTTTTCGGAATTTCCCCATTAGTTTGCCAGGGACCTCTAGGGGGTTCTCTTTGAAGAGGGACCTAATCACCCCATAATCGCTCCCACTCATGGGAGCAGCATCCTAGGGGTGGTCTACTTCCTCCAGCGATTTTTCGAGTGAGGGGTCCATGAGGCTGGAAGTCTGGTCTACTCTCCATCTGTTTGGTTGGTTTATTTGCTGCACCAGTGTGAATCTGCAGACCAGCTCCATCGACTAGTCGTCAAATCCACCTCGCGGTTCCCCTATCCCTCCCACCCTGCCTCGTTTGAGTTGAAATCCCCGACGGTCACTAATCTATCAGAATGGGGGGCCACCCTATCCATTAATCCTAGCAACGGTGCCCATTTGGTGGGAGATGGGGACGGAGGCTCGCAGAACCACATCGGAGTATCCTCCATGTTCCCTGACCTCTGACAGCGTGGGGCCACCTGTGTGCTTGGTGTGGACGTCACCCCTTTTGCTTGGTTGTGTTAGATTTGAAACAACAAAAGTGGAAAACTCTATGAGAGCGAGCGCCTAGTAGGTTTTTCAAAAGGATCCTACACCTAAGGTAATCGGACACCATTATGACTGCTAAGGACCTGCTCAATACATGGCCAGAGCAACCAATCGGTCGGCAGGAAGCAAACGTGAATTTTGCCGATATACCACGGCTCGATAAGATACGAACTTTAACTGTCAAATAAATAGATACTTAGAATAAATGGATAGGTGTGATATTCTTCTGGGGAAAAGCGTCACCTTTGCAATAATCAGCTAAATATCGGGGAACTCATATTGTCCACCTAACAGATATAACGTTAAGGACGAAGGAGCTTAAGCTTATTCATAATTTGAGTTCGAGCAAACTGAGTGGGGAGTGTACCATGAAAAAACACTGTTGTATTCTTCCCAACTGTTTCTGTTTCTTGCGTTTTCAGTTTCCATACGTCATTTGCTCGTCCAGTAAAGTCTTCTGGAGGGCCCTCATTCTGCTTCTTCCTCATAATGCTGAGTTGTTTGATCCTAATAAGACGGGTGGCCATCTGTGAGTGCTGACGCGAGTGTCACTCTGCAAGCTAGAACTTACCACTTGCCCCTGGACAACAGCATCATATTTCGAGGTGGATTCCACGGCCGTAGCACTTAAGTCGCTAATATTTTGCCTTTACAAGGGAAAGGTTAACCAGCGAGTCAGGACCCATCCCATTTCTAGATAAACTCATTATTATAAGTTCAGTGAGCGTTAAGCTTATGTTTATTTACTGCTGTGTCATAGCTAAGGTTAATGAGTTATTGCACATTTGGTTGCTGATCTTCTGATACACCATCAGAACGAAATGGTTTGTTGTAGGTTGAAAAATACATCGTAAACATTATGTGGCTGAATGAGTTCATGGTAAAAGCTGTAGAAGCGAGTGGACCGAGGGTAAAATGTATGTGGGAGTGTACTGAACGTACTTCCGTCAGTACAAGACACTGTAGGCAGATTGGCCATTTAAGAAACATATTAAGCATTTAGGGAAGAGGTTACTTGCGAGGGGCTGAGAACTTTCCGGGCAGTAAACCTGGTTTAGATACAAGGGGTTGTTACTTGGTTTAACGTCATAGTTGTCAAGCTCATTCTCTTCCGTAATGTACACCAGGAATCTTCATCAGTCGAGCATGATAGTGCAACCGTTCCACCGTAATTCAGCTGCGAAATACGTGAGGTAAACAAAATATGGAATGCATTCTAACGGAACCTATAAAGCAACAGGCGAGTTGTACCCGGTATGCTCCAAACTGAGCTTTTTCACATGCCGTCATGGGTCCTAGGCAGAGCAGCAACTTTTCGGGACTTGTCGCGTCAAAAATTTGTCTCTCACAGAGCAATAAGGTTGTCAAGAAGTCGCAAAAGCCGCGCTCAAAGGAAGTCTCCACTAAGTTCAGCCTTCGAGATCCGGTCAAATAATTGGTCAGTAGCAAACAGTAGGATCACACAATGCTTAACCGCCTTTGTTAATAGAGTGGTTATCTGCAGTCTGACCAAAATCGGTTCAACGATCAACAACCAACCCGGGGTAAGTTTTACCAGTCTAACGGGCTGAAAACTGTACTAAGTTGACTAGACGCTCAAACTCAGGAACGTTCCATTTTTGCTTTAAGTACCTCACAGTCACTTTACTGCAAATGCTGAGGTGTCGTGTTTCTGTCTTTTAGTTGTCGCTGCAAGCTTGAACGATAGGAGTCACGAGCAGAGGTTCAGCTAATAGGCCGTACATAGAAATCACGGAGAAGAAATGAGAGACAACCTTTTGTGAATTCGAATAATACACGTTCGTATGAGAATGTTTGGGCACCGGTGAACCCAAGAAACACACCAAACTGTGCTTACCAGATAAAGGTACGCCCCTTCATGGTGTTCACTGCCGCTTCCCCATTTTGTAATTCCCTGAATTTTTAGTACCATCCCGATTTCCTCACCTGTTTTGTGAAAGCCATGTTTGTAAAATATGACCTGTTTATATTTATGGGTACCAGGCTTCTATGAAAACCGTTCCATTGTAAAAGCAGTTGAGTTTATTGCAGCAAATATACTTTTCGTTCAACTGAAGATACTGATTTTTATTTTCCTGAACGACGACTGCCCAGGACGCCCACTAGCAAAACGAATGGTTTTACCAGCTGTTGTTAAAATATAGGTAGTTGACTCCTGTGCTCCGTCGCTTACTTGTTGTTCCCGATTGTCAATAACCATTATTTTACTGGTCTGCTCGGCCTTCAGCCGGGCACCGGGACAACAAGTAGTGGTCAATGGTAAGAACGAGATCAAGCCCAAACGGCCTGACTCTGGCTCTTAGTAGTGTAACTAGAGAGGGGAGTAAAGTGGAGCAGGACGGAACAGCATATGGGTCCGCCCGAGATTCGCCCTTTTCTGCGTGTCTGTATGACACATCTCGGCATTAGTGTTTCTAACTGCTCACCTACTCATGGATGCGATGGAAGAGGTTTATTCTATAGCCACAAAGGCGAACCGCTATATTAGGGATAACCTGTAGTCAGACCTTGAGATCTGGAGTGACAAAGAACCAAACGAGTTCTCAAAAGGTTAGGTCTGGCAACGAGCCGGATGAGGGTAGGTTACTCTCTACCACGCAGTTAATCGGTTATGGCGGGAGTTTGCACCTGCGGCCGCGGAGGTGGACAACAAGCCCTCTAAATCACTCGGCTTGTTGGTATTCGGAGAATGGGAAACGTTTACACCAGTGCAAGTAGTTGAAGATTGCTGGTAGAGATTACACCGATTTTAGGATTCTTTGAAAGTATTTCTATCACAAGAAAGTTTGTGCGGGTAGCTCTCACATGTGTTAAACGAAACCCCTACCGCCCAAAACGTCTGCAAGCTTTATCATGGATAACATCATGGATCAAGGCCCTTTCCTGCTCAATTCAATTGTTTCGATTTCTCAGCTATCCCAAATACCAGGGTTATCTGACCAGGAAATCATAAGTCTATCTATGTTAACCTAACCGCAAGGTGCTCAATCAAATAATAATTGGCTGAATCATTTGAAAGAGAGGTAAATTTCGTTTGTGGGTCTGTGAACTTTCGCGGACTTTAATTAACCGTGTTTATCTATTTCCGTCTGCCGGAAGACTGTACTGAGCCGAGGTGTTATTTCACAGACCTGTTATCTTTGCTTGCTTCCGCCAAATAGCAAAACGAACTGTCGAATAAGCCAGAAAATGAGTGCACTGTACTCGAACCTTTGCAAGCCGCAGGCAGAGGAAATTCAGAGCTTATTGGGAGATCTTCACAAATGTCAGTATGGATTCAAAACTGTGACTCTTTACTTCAGAAAAACGCTCGAACGATTGGCAGTGTACAGACAAAATGTGAATAAGTTTGTTAGAAATGGGTGACATTCATCATCGTCAATCTCCCTCTGTTACGATGTTCGATGTGTTGGAACTTCGCTTCAACGGACCAACCAAGAATGTCTGTTCCACCTGTTGGTGTACGTCAACTTTGGCTCTTCGGTCTTATCTTACGAGTATTCGTTCTTCACACCCCTCGTCTCTTGCATGACTGGTTTTCTGTGATCCGTCTGCACTTCCTTCCCTCTATCATAAATCTGACACCTGCAAACCAGTCCTGCCCTTCCCGTTGCCAATCTATCTTATTCCCCCGGCACTTAGTCTGACCGCCCCTCTACTGGGTGCTCCCCCCGGTTAAGACTGCCGTTATGATCTGAACATTCGTTAGAAGCACTCCTTGAAGAATGAAACATAATTCATTATGGAAATGACAATCTATATAAAGTGGCGGTGGTTAGGCTTCCAACCATTTTTCGGAATGGTCGCCCACGGGAGCCAATGACAATTCCGGCGGAACCGATAGTCGGACGCACACACATGAAGTTTTGTCTTGAAAGAATCAATACCTTAAACTAGTTGGTCACTACCATGGTTACCCCTGCTTTTCGCGCCACATTTTTGTCTCCGCCTATGCTACGCTTGTTTTTCTGACTTCCCACCGTCCCCCCCGGGGGCTGCAGCTTTACTCACACCGGTGTAGGGTCACTTTGTAGTGTGCCGTATGGAAGATTTTGGCAAGTTACCAAAAACTCACACTTCAGACAAAAATAGAAAACTGACGAATGACTCTGAAATAGGCATAAAATAGGTACTTCAGAAAGGAAATGGTCCAGCTACCTAGGCCAGTCCGAAGTTCCTCAGTGACTTTCGTCTTGCCAACCAGAACACGTTCTAAGCAAGGCACCGTAGAGTTACTACGGATAATTATGCGGTACTGGATAAGTCTGTACTCGGAACTTGTGGGGAGATGCGAACGGCATGCAAGTTAGCCACAGTACAGGGGATTGGTGGGCTCTGCAAGAACCTTCTTGGCGAGTTTTTCACACGCTATAATGTGCAAACGCAAACTTTGAAGATGAGACAGCCCAAGGAAATCAAAAAGACACGACTGGAAGTGGCTAGGCCGCGGCGTAGAATGATGAAATCCTTCTTCAGTAGAATAGGAAAGATTACTGGAGAGCATTAGAGTAAGATTGGTAGAACACACTGATAGATAAAAGGAAGAATGACAGCTTGTGTGGCACCAAACTGCCTTAGCCTACGAATTTGAAAAGACAGTCCACGTAGTTTTTTAACAATCAAGAATCTGAGAAGACCATTGTAATTTTGTGCTGATTGTGACGCCCAAGTATTTGACCGAGTCAGCTCTGGAAATCGGGACGCTGTTGATGACTGATTACTCATTGGGATAAGAGAAACGAGAAAGTACACTCAAAACATTTGGAAGTGTTGAGATGTAGTCCAGAATAGGACAAAAAATTCTGAGTATTATATAAATTCTCGGAAAAGGAGTTAAAGTCTCGTTGGTTGGAGACAGGGTGGCAGAGCACGACATCATCAGCGTACTCAAAAAGTTATGCAGGTGGTGCAGTGGCCAAGTCGCTAATATATGTGGTGAAGAGAAAGGGGGAAAGAACGGCACCCTGAAGAACACCTGAGTTGTTAATCAAAGGACTCGATAAACTTGTACCAACTATAGTACGTTGAGTTCTGTTGAAAAAGTAATCTTTCAATCACGAGAGTAAAGAAGTGGGACAGCCAAAAGACTCTAACGTTTGAAGAAGTAGGGAACGGGGAACCGAATCGAATAAGGAAGAATAGTCGAGGAAAATATGTCGGACAGAACTCATGGAACGATTTAAGTTGTTTGAAATGAAATGGCAAACTAAAGCAACTGCATTCAGAGTGCATCTGGCGGTTTTGTACACAAACTGATAGGGGTCATTTTGAACAGCAAAGAGAGGAACGCAATCGACTTATAACAGCACGCTCGGTCAACTTGAGCGCAGGAGAAGTGATGATGATGGGACGAAAGCAGTTTGACAAAACGTTGGACTTGAAGTTTTTGTAAATAGGCACTGCTGTCACGAGTTTCCCGAGGGCAAGGATGGCACCGTTGTCGAGAGTTTTGTTGATGAGGGACGTCATGATGCTAGATAGATGACTTGCTCCAAATTTGAGAGCAGTAAAGGGTGAACCATCTGGACCAAAAGCAGAAGCTGAATATGAGGTTTGAAGAAAATGGCCCTATATCTAAGGGAGAAGAAGGAAGATAAGGTGGCAAGTTATCTGACGAGGGATGAATAAACGCTGCCTCCAGGCTATCGGCTTCTACGTCGTTATTTTTCATCCGGCCCGTTGTCCACACAGAGGTCGGATTCCTTGCCAGGGAAGTTTGCTATTAACGGTACAAAAGAACTAGCGGGCAAAAGCCTTGTTCAGCCGTCGAATCTCTTGTTTGATCAGGATGGATCTTCTTTTCGCCGAAGCCCTACCCTCTCAGAGACTTCAGCAGTGGGAAGCTGTTCTGTCCTAAGTAAAAAATGCAGTCTCCATGGGATAGCAAAAATCAAGTACCTCGCTCAGTGTCTTCGGGAATTAGTCTAGCGGGCAAAGAGGGCGATCGAAGGAAAACCACGAAGTACCTATGGAAAGGAATTTCTGGAGAAGAGTAATGCCAATGGGTGACAGATTTCTAGAGGTCATCTTCGGTTTTTTCTTCCTGACGAGTGAACAATGCGCTGAAAGTCCGTACGCTTTTGGTTCGAATATAACGAGAGCTTGATCTCTCGTTGAGACAGAAGCTTTCAGGTTTCAATGAAAAAGATCGGGATGGCTTTTGATAACTCTGTCTAAAACCGCGTTCCTTCTGGCTTGGGACAAGGCAAGAGCAAATGAGGGATAAGTAGGCGCACAAATAAAACCATCAACAACAAACCATAAACAATCAGGCAGTATTGGAACCATGACGGGTATAAAAGCGTAAAAGAACAGGTCGATGTCACTGTGGAGGCAAAAAGAGCTATACGCAAGTTACTGACCACAGTGCCTCGAAAAAGCGAGAACTCCGGATGACACTTAATAACCAAGCAGTCACCGTCAATACAGAGGAAAGTAAAAAAACTTCAAACCTGCCAAACCACGAGGAGTTGATGTAAGTAATCACACAATAAGCTGCCTTCTTTTAACTGCTTTTGTCTTGACGAAAGCACCCAAAGTTCTTAAGAAAAACGAGTTCACCATCAATGCTTCCATTTACACCAGATTCTTGGATACTGACCACAGAGAATTGCGTGTAAATCCGAGAGTTCAAAACGTAGGTTAGGAGAGACATTTTCCCAAACAGGGCCGAATGTTAGTACTGACCAGTGCGGGAACTGTGATCTTCCTCGGCACTGTGCTACTAAAAGCGGTCTGCCAACCGGCTCGATTGCATTCCCTGATCAAGCTTCATCTTTGCCAGCCTTCATAAGGACGGGTGGTGGATAGTGAGGCAGAATGTGTCTGCAATCAGAAAGTAATGTTCTTTAGAGCAGCGGGTTCTGAGTGACACGAGTTGATGTTGAAAATAATTTCAAACTGACATCAACCCGGACATCCGCCACTTTTGCCTCCCTTTTTGTCTGTTATGTTATTGGTCAAAGTTCTCCCGGCTCAAAATTTAGGTTGTCTCGTATTTTTTGGGTTTTCGTTGTCCAGGCCTATAATAGTGTTTATCCTGGTATATACTAAGTCTTAAACCGAAGTAGTGGCCTACTTACGTAAACAGGTGCGGTACACCACCGTCTAGACACTAGTTATTATCGCAAGCTGAAGTTATATAAAATCTTGGATATTTTCGGTCTCCGTTACTTCTAACGGCTTTCTTCACTGATTACCTAGCAAAACCACTGTGGTTCCCGCCACGATGTCTTCTATCTAGCCTATCTAGATTCCGTTGCCTGCACCCCAGTTCCCTCATCTTCCTAACTACCCACCCATCGGAGCATCCTTTAATGATTTTTTCCCAACTCGTAGTTTTCCCACACTCGTTTCTAATTATCCGTAATTCCCCACTTTGACCCGATTTACTTCCTTCCACGACAGTGCCTCCCCGTTTTTGGCAGCCCATCATTTGCATGTCCAAAACATGTTTCTGCATACAACATGTGATCCGCACAATAGTACTGTATCCACCATATGCTGTGCAGATGCTCTCTCTCTATACTGCACATTGTAAATTTACCAGCTCACTATCTCCCACTGTACCTAGGTCTTCTTACCCAAACTGCGTACCCCACTTCCTGTCCCTCTTTGTTGCATGGATCACACCACGGCATCCACACCTATAGCTCCCTCGTACATTCTCGGTTTGCCCCAGTTTTTTCGCTTATCTCCTTTTAATTGACAGACCCTCAGTTACCCTCACACCTTCACTCTACATTCTGTCCTATGATGCCAGCCCGGTGCTCAACTAGTGCTCGGAAAACCGGAATCGCCGAAGCAAGCAAATCTAAACACACCAAATCCCTCCCAGCAACCCATTTCCTGATCTGTTACTCCTTCTGATACCGGCGAACAGGCCTCTGGAAGTTCAAATGGCTTCACAAAGAAATCCGTTGGAGTAAAATACGAGGTGGAGCTGATTGACGAAATCCTTTCCAAAGTTTTTCCCCTAGACTCTTTCCTCGTCCTTTGGCCGCCACATCCTCCAAAAACGTAGTTTTGGCGGGAATCCTGCCGTCTTGCCTAACGGCTGAAATGTGCCGGCATATCACCAACACCAAGAAAGCCGTAATTTCTAAGGTTCCCTAAAACACACCAACATCTTCAGTAAAACGATACACCAAGTGCTTGCGATTTGACTCATTATAGATGCCACAGCAGAAGGCCACGTAAAAAGTCTTAGCGACAGTGCTACCCTCTGCCATTCCAGTTATTGGTCGACCTAACTATCACACAGTCCATTAGCAACAAATTGACAGTTGATGCTGGTGATACTTTTGGGGACATCAAGTTATTCCTCTAGGAAACGCCTCCCCAGGGAGGAATATTTTGACCTCTCAAAAGCAACTGTGCCTTGTCCATGCACAGTGACCCCACTGCCTTTGGAGAGAAGGTTACTCAGTGCTCAGCTGGCATCGTACCAACCAGGGGGCCCATCGCCCCATGAGGCTAGCCTGCAAACTGTCAATCCATATTTGACCAACTGCTCGCCCTAGGTTTCCTTTCCTACGCTACTGCCCTTTTCTACCATTTCCCTCATTACTGATATTATTAATGTAAGTGGTATGTTCCTTGGCCGTGGTGAAGACCCATGCACTAGGAAGGATCGGAGAATACGACAGTACGTTACAGTGTAGGGTATTCACCATTTTGAAATTTAAGAACCTCACAGCACCCGAAATAAAACACTGAAGCTGAGTAGAGTTTGAGTGAACTAAAGTGGGGGTGGTCACCGTGGAAAATGTAAACCAGTTTTGAATTCGAGGAGGACACTCTGAATAGCTGGACGAACGTTTAAATGCTGATATAAGCGATACTGGAAAATGTAAGAAAGTGCCTTGATCGCAAGGACCAGTCAAGCACTAGGCAGCGGACATATGGACTATCGCCAACGAGTAACCGGTTGGGGGAGTCACCAAAACACGGTTAAGAGTAAAGTCCGGAGGAGTTGCCGGCGAGCAGTGAAAGAGATGCCAGTGAAATATAGATTGTTGGTCCAGCATCGGGTAACTGATTGTGGAGGGAGCCTGTGAAATAAATGCAAGTGAGTCAGCCGTGATAATAAGGTAGACCGTTTTGCATAAGTGACTTCCGTGTCCTATGGGAATTTACATAAAGGCTAAAAGCTTCACGAAGAATGCATTGAACTTTTGAAGAGCATGAATGGTGTAAGGACACTGAACAGACTTTCAAAGAGGAGCCGTCGAGGAAACTGGCTGATGGAGACAGAAGCTACCGATGGGACTAAGCAGAAGTTGGAAGAGTGTAGAGATAACTTTTTCTGTATGTGCAATTAGGAAGTTATCAACAAAGTTCTGGTTGGCTACAGATCGCTGGTATTTTGTTTCATAAAGATCTTGGTTGCAGGTGATGGCAGGTGGGATGCTGAGGGTAGCAGGCAAAAAGGGGTTAAGTTGACGAACTGGGCAGATTAGGTTGGGAACACGGCCGTGAGGGTTAGATTCCGATCACTGATTTCGTACCGCGAAGCAGAACGAATTGAGTCGACTGACTGGAGTAAGGGCAACAGATGTTGAGTGGATTCGGGGTGATGATTGGTGTCAGGAATCAACTCTGCGATCCGGTGCGACTTTCATAAGGGATTGTTACTCCGGTTATAGGATTATGATCACTGGTCAGCCGCGTACGGTGCCCTATGTACCGTCAGTGGGCGAGAGTATAGGTTTAAACCATTGTCAATCCTATTGATCAAATCGCTTAGTCCGTACGGTAATCCGGAAGTAACGTCGAGTTGGGTGATGGCTACCCAGGTAACCAGTGTGTTCTGGAAGAGATCAAGAGCGCAGCAGCCTGGAAAAGGTTCCGGCTGTCTGTTATGGCCGTCGTTTTAATAGAAACATTTTGCTTCCTGACGGCCAGTGACCGGATCTATGGGGGATCGGCGGACGGAGACTGATAATTTTCTAAGGTAGTTGGGTGACGGTAGAGATATAGGGAGATATTAAGAGCAGGCTTAGCCGGAGTGCAATTAATTTGGTTGGTAGGGAGTGGATGAGGAGAGGGAGCTCATTTGAGAACCAAGAATAAAACGGTAGAAGAGGGTAGGGCCAGGAGGAGGAACTGGCACAAAGGAAGAAAGCAGTCTGGTCGGTGCACCAGCTATGGGTGAGGACGGCAAACCGTAAAGAGGAAAGAAGATACCCGGAGTTAAGTGCAGGCTTTTCATGTGAAAGCGAAAGTTCTGGTATTCTGTGGGGTCACGAGAAATCAGAAGTATACGGACTCCTGGTGGAGTGGGGCCTTAACTTACCATGAGTATATAAGCAGATCAGTCAGTCTTGGTCACTGAAGAACGGTAATCTGTGTGGCAAGACTCCAGTATGCGGGAAAAATGCAAGAAAGGCAAGACAAGGCTGCTGAGTTCTAGCCTGGGACAGGAGAAGGTGAGCGCCTATCAATAAATGGAAAAACGGTTGTTTGAGGGAGCTGGTGTCAGCAGACATTTTGGTTGTGCAACTGAGTCAACAACGTAGCGGACAAGTCACCTCTGACTTTAGTCATCACTATTAGTGCACGGGGTCGAGGAGAACATAGAAAAGGTGAAATTGTGGATGGTATGCTATAAAAGTGCGATGATAACGTTTCACGTTCCTTCGAGCAGTACAGGTGAGGTTTGGCCAAAAAGTGTGAACCGTAGGCATGTCCATACCAAGGTGTCTTCAGAGCAGAGGCCACGTAGTATAACTGTTCCAACCATGTATCTTCTGCATTAGACATTAGCAAGCTAATTAGGGGATTTGCAGGAAGCCCATAAAGACTAAAACTGAGAAGGACGGGGTCGAGCAGCATATGTGGAGAGCTCGGATGGCGTGCTATCACCCCGCGCGGGTTCAGACAAAAAAGTCTGAAGGCCACCTCAGAATCTTGGTGTTTTCCGTGTGCAGGGTCGAGCCTGGACTGTTATCAGGAGGCAGACAGCATTAGCCCAAGACCTTCCCAGCCGGAAGTTTTATTTTTGTTCTATTTTTTGCTGAGAAGCAGGGGAGCAAATTTACGCACTAGGGTGATCTTCTCATCACTCCTGGGCCCGACTCTCGTTACACGTGGCCCATTGGGTCAAAGACTGCTAGAGATTGCTGTTTCTCATTACTGCGAGATTTCCATAGACAAGATGCCAAAACCTTCGGAGGAGTTGCTGCTGCAAGTTGTTGAAAAAGGGGACAGAGGATGGAACAAACGCTCACATAACGGCAACATTCGTGGGGCTATCACCTGACCGCTTGCTTCTGCCGATAACGGAGTCGGAAGGGTCCCAGTATATACTTCGTCTGGTGACTGCACCGCCGATTATGATGTGCTGGGTAACCTCATGGGCATGACGACCCTGGTGAAAGTGTATCAACACTGACCGCCAGTTATTGCTGAGATATTGGGCGATTGGCACGGATAAACCAATGAGCTTCAGCCAGAAACCGCACACTGGTGATGAGAACTGAATGGTTGTAAGGATCTAGGATCCAGTAAACCGAGCACCAGGCATGACAGTGAGTCAAAGTCGGGTGACGTCTACCCGATTGGTAATCTTCTAACAGAGCTTTGATCTAGTTTTTAATTACGGGCTAAGTATACGTATGCAAATAAGAGTGTAAAATGGTACTATCTGATGAGGAAGGAGAAGGGTAGTGGAGCGTACACAAGAAGGTAATGTATATATATATACATGGGCGCGATTATCAGGCGGGTCATGGTCGGCTACATTCACCAAAGTCCACCGAGTGCTTTTTTATACCTTTAGCTGAAGACCAACTATCCCTAATTGAGGCAGCCTTTAATACGTTTGCCCCCGCCCCCCAAAGTCTCGGGTTGAACTTCCTTCAACGTACCCAGTCACACAAATATCTGCACTCTTTGGAAGGTTCCGGTAATACTCCACTTTTAGTTGGTTCCGCCAGGTATCAAACACGTACACCACTATTATGCCCACTCCATTGTAAATTTGTGTTTCCCATCTGTCAGTCTTGGAGTCACCTCCGATAAACCAATAGTTGGGCGCCATTTCGCTCACTTATTGCCTTTTGCTATTTTCTGTATCAGATTGAGCATCTATGCCAAAGATCACCACGGAGGCACTTTCTCTAAACCTTAGCTGGAAACGAACTACACTTTGGCCAAATTATCGCCCTTACGGTTGTTTTCCAAATGCCCCATGTCAGACTCCTTCCAGCACTTCCCGTTAAACGATCGTCTACGTGTTTTGGCGGTATCATTTACTCACCACCCCCATGGGACCTCACAAGATCATAGTATGTAAACTCCTCTGTCCACCCTGTAGTCAACATCTGTTCACTTATTAACCTAAAGCGAACCATTTATTCGAATCCTATTTCACTCACCTGTCAACTTTGGACACTCTGCTCCACCAACTTTCCAGGCTGGGAGGTCTACATACATCTCCTTATGAGTGCGTTTTCCACAATCTCTTGATGAATAGTAAGTACCAATTCAGTAGTAAATCGGACTCCGTCTCACTTACGCCATTCTCCTCTTCGAAGAACACCTCACAACTTCTTCGGTATTACTTTTCTGCTATTTTCCAGGTCATTTGAGCGACTGGTTCAAGTGCATATCCGTCATCGTCAAGAATTTACCAGTTTTTCGCCGGCACCTCTTGAAGCTTTTTTGTGAATTACTCACAGCCGCGGCTTTACACCGAAGCTATCCGAAATTTTGAGCGTTTTTACCCCATCCCCGTTTTACTTTATTACATATCTCGACCGCGGATCCCATTTCACTCGCCACTGGGTGGCGTGTTCACCTTTCCCTCAAATTCAAATTTGCCGGGCATTCGTTCATGCGAAGGCTAAAACGTATACACTGTTTTGTGATGTGTGTACTCTGCCGAATATCCAAGGACCCTTTTCGTGACCTCACTTGTACCACATGATCATGCAATCAGGCGTGCTTCGGGTGTCCCCGAAATAACCCATTATTATCATTATTATTAATAATAAAGGATTGAGGTAGGTCAGTGAGTATTTGGACACGGGGTCGGATACTTCGCTGATTACAGGCGAGCTTGCGGAAAACAGTGAACTAATCGGCCAGCCCACCTCTCTCACCATCTGAAAGATTGTTGGGGGTCATGTTAAAAATTCTATGAGGCTGGCCGTGCAGTTAACATCCTCGACTGATGGGGGACCCTAGAAACTCCAGAAGCCTCTGCAATGGACAACTTGCCAATGAGACCAGTCGGCTGTATTAGATCATTTACCAAAAGATGGTCCCATCCCAAGGACTTAGTGTTCGAAGAAGTGTCTACCACCAACGTTGACATATTAATTGGGGGCAATGAACCAAAGGCTCATTGGGTGCTTGAACGGAGCATGAGCAATCGAAAAGAACCAGCGGCTACACGAACGACACTTGACTGGACACTCCTCGGACCCCTGAAGAAAGAAGTTCAGGAATCGGAATCAGTAAATTGCTTAGTGGTTGCGGAGAGAGAAGTGCCTACGTGGAACACAAACAACTTTATAATGGTAAATCCAGAGGTCCGTCTCAGAAAAGTAAATTCCACTCGAAATAATATCAGTCTTCGCTCAAAAATGGTGAATTCAGAAACAAAACATCGCAATGGGCAACTCGAAGCAGCTCTCCCCAAGCGACCACCGTCTAACCACTTATCAAGAAATTGAGAAGTTACCCGGAGGCTTTTGAAGCACCTCAAAAAAGGACATTTTTGGTAAGTCTAGTTGAAACTTGAACTTCAGCAGGTCACGCAAAGCAGCTTTGAACTGGCAAACCTAGTGGAAGTGTGCGGTACCTGAGTGGAACTTCATGGACGGCAGCGAAACCAAATATCCTTTGCCAATACAAAAACCACTGGGCTGAAGTCAGTATCCATAAAGGAACTGAAAATGACTGCTTGTCTTTGGGTTGTAAAGTAGCAACAAGGCTAAATGAGAACTGTACCACCATCAAGCTGAGCTTGGCACATTGGGCAGGTCCTACAGTTGTGCTACGTTACAGGAAACGGAGGAAACAAAGAGCGCGTTGGAAACATCGGAGAATTATTCCACTCCTAGCAGGGAACAGCGATGAAAATGTTGATGGTTCGAGGTCGAAACAACATATAAAGGACAAAACAGCTTGCGGACCACATCGCTCCGAGTTATTCAGCATTTCATTCCTTTTCATGTTCCATAACCATTCAGCTCGACCCACTTTCCGTGAACAACTGCAAAATGTACTGAGTTCCAGTTTTTATCCGGCTTGAACAGAGGTGAGAAGGGAAAATTCACCATGGTTTCACTTAGACAGTTTAAGTGAGGCTTATTAGCTGAAATCGCTTTGTGAATTTATTCCTGCCTTTTAAGAAGAACATTTATTCACAGTTTATGCAGTATGGTTTAGCACATATTTTGTACACGGAAAAACTCTGAAGTACTCTGATAGGTGTTAGTATTTGATCAATACCCGTGTTCGTGTGTTTCAACACTGTCCGTCGTACACCCGTTTTCTAAGCTGATGTAAAGCCGGAAACCGGTTTCCAGTTTCTCCAGAAAATTTGGTGCGTAATTCTACTGTTTATTAACCTTTCAATTCTCAGCGATAACTCATTGTCACTTAGGCGTTGCATCTGCCATCTATTCCTTTTTCCATTTTCGTAAGCAAACTTAGTTTAACCAGTTGCTACAATAATTTACCGCTTGAGAAACGTAGACTAAGCTCGTGCAGCGAAATTTTTCAACTCTGGAATGTTTTCTTTTTGATGGGGCTTCCAACAGTGAGCGTAAGTCTTCTGATGAATATGCCAATCTCAAGAAGTGCAGCGAGATATGGAATTGACTCCTTATGGATTGCGCAAATGATGACTGCAATGGAAACCTGTTTTACTTGCAGCTAACACAAAAAGTTAGTAACCATAGGCACCGACAATAAGTTAAAGGTAGGTAAGGTGAGAATCGTGACCCCATCCTGAACCTCCGACAGCCATTTTCGCGGAAGGATTTCGGCCGGCGGTGTAAAGAACTAATACTAAAACTCCTTCCAATTTTTCTACCTGTTTAGTGAATTTGACGGCATTTAACATTACTTTGAAAAGCTGTTCTATACACTACGTTCTTGCACGTCTGTTTATTCGCGAGAAACATTTTAATTTAGCCTTAAACCGCTTCTGATTATCGTGGTAAAACTAAACATATGGGCGAGGGAAAACGCTACTTTTGGCGCAGCTTTCGAGCACGCGAAAACTCTGATCAATTTCGGTGATTTGTACAGTCCACCGTAACTGCCAAGATACAAATCACGATAACTGCTAAGGAGCAACGTTGAAAGGCCCGGGGTGTTTTGATAACTGGAATCATGTGATTTTCGTGTAAGCGTAAAGGAGACCGTTGCTGCCAGAAAGTGTGACCCGCTGTATACGTACATGCGTACGTATGTAAATATATATATATATATATATATATATATATATATATATATATATATATATATAGAAAAACATATGTACGTATACATGTTTCTATACATTATACATATGTATATATACTTACATATATCTGTGTGTGCATGTGCTTTCACACTTAAGTGCGTAAATGTAAAGATATATGTACATATATATATATATATATATATGTGTATATATACATATATCGTTACCTGTATGTGCTTACGTGTAAAAGCACACATATCTATGTAAATATATATACATAAATTTCTGTATATATATACATATATATGCTTACATATGTATATATGTATATATGTGTAGAAATACGTATATATATATATATATATATATATATATATATATACATATGTACATGGACATATATGTGTATATATAATTGTATATATATATATATATGTATATGCATATTTATTTACATATGCATACATACATACGCATATTTACCACGTGGGAGTTGTTCCGTAAAACCGAAGGAACCACCGCTGTCAGTAGCTGGGCTGACCGTACTGAAGCTCATCAGGTCTGGCATGACTTTTTCCACAACTACAACACTTGTGAACCCCACGGAGCTAATGGCCTATAGGACGGGCAACTAACCAATGGTTCCCACGTGTGCCGAAAGACAATGAAAACTTGATGACGTGAACGAGAAAGTCTCTGTTTAATTATTTAACCTAAGACAGGGTCGTGAGATGAGCCAAAAACCAACTGAATAGTTCCAGCTGGAGAAATTTTGTGCTCCACACCTCTGCGTCGATCTAGGGATTGATGGTGCTCCTCAAGACTCGACCGAATGAGTCAGTTGCTCATGACTCGGACGAAAGGGGTATCCTCTTCCCGCTCTCTTGCTGGTTTCAAACTGCAAAAAGGCGATTTAGTGATCTTGAATTGTGTGTCACTTACGTGGCTGCGACATGCAATGTACGCAGGGGGAGTTTTCTTCGTTTCGAAAGTTGGCGCACTGGTAATGGGCCCGCCGAGTGCACTTGCAGCATTGGACTCAATTAGTCACTTCGTCAGGGTCCACCAATGGGTCTTCCAAGTGGCGGATGCTGCAAACATCTTGGCGTAAAGGTGAACTCGCCAAGGCGAAACGTTTCCTTTTCTCATGGAGTACATACTGCGCCAAAGTTGTTGTCTTAAGGTGTCGGAAGTGTTCAAGTTGAATTGAGTCACAAACGATTTTCAGATCTGCATCATCGGCATTTCTAAGCGTCAGGGAAGCCTTGCGTTTTGAAGACGGCGGGACTGCTGTGTACTGTGATGTGCTCGGAACTGGTTCAACAGTACGCTCACAGGGAAAGATTTTCCTCCGTAAGTTGCTGATAAGCTGTGAAACTAGCATGCCGTTGCTTAAAGTTACACCTGTATTTTTCACGCCATCCGTACAAGATAACTCCACATCCTTGCCTGAACCTAATATTCGAGCCAAATGTCTCAACTGAGGTACCAGTTTCGTGAACTTCGTGTACCCAAAACTATTTAGGGCTAGGGCAATGTCCTTCCCCAGCCCCTTGCTTATTGACAACATTTTACCGGGACTAATTCCGTCCGAATTTTCTACTACCGTAGCTTTCATTGGTACAAAAAACACAGAGGTGCAAGAGATGCCCGTCTCCTTTGTCCAACGACCAATGGGTAGCCTGTGTAGGTCGCACTCAATGGCGGTGGCAAAGGCAACAATGTAGCTACATGGTAGCAACCGCTGCTTAAAAAAGGGACAAGTGCAGGCCGCATTTACCCCCATGGTTACCATAGCCGCACAGGCCCGCTCTCAGTAAACACTCCCACGACCAGGCTGGGGACTAACATATCGAACAACATGTCTACTTATGTGCTTTTATACGGCTTCACGGGCAAAGCCGGTAAACCGTCCAAGGTAGTTGGAGCACATGTGGAACCTAGATGCTGAAATAAAGGAGCCCTCTAACTGCTCCCCAATCCGTCTACGCCTGCTTTCTTTCAGCTCTTCGGATCGCTTCAGAATCCGGGCGAAGACATCCACCAGGAAGCACCTGGAGGATAACCATGTCTTCAGATATCTATTCTCACCTTCGACCCTGTTGGTGGTGAAAGTCCCAAACGAGGTGGCCCATTTAATGCTGTAAGCAGCCCACATGTCTTCATAGGGCAGCCAAGTCCGACTTAGATATGAGAAAGCCCAGCATGGCCACCGCGGTTTGACTGATGCGTTGCATCAGCCAGCACTACCTCACAATATCTAGTCACTAACAGCTTAGCCGACTGAGGCAAATAGAAAACGTAACTCACCGCCCCGTCTTCCGACAGGGTACGCAAACCCCCGAACTTTCTACCATCTCTTTTATCTTCAGTGCATCCGACCAAGCATCGAGATGATGTTGCCTAGCCCTTAAAGGGTGCACGCCTCTCACCACAAACAACCTGTCGAAGTTGTTCCGAGAGTGGGTACATATTTCGCTAGTTTTCCGTAAAGTCGCCATCATTCTTGCAACTTCTGTTTCATGACCTGTAGTCGGTTTCCTATTCTTGACATACATCTTGTCACTGAGCAAACGGAAGTCGTGATTATGCAGCAGACACTTGTGCACCAACTTGTACTGAGGTCCGACAGCACGGACAATGACAAATGCAGGACAGTAGGTATTACTGTATTTACGGGAATCGCTACGTGTCAGCACCACAACACTCACCATGTGGCAGCCACTTGAGGCCTCCGGTTGTGAAAGCAACAATACTTTAGACGATAATAAGGAAACGATTTCGGAAAGACACCGGAATGCGTGTGCAGCCACTTTGAACCACTTTCACTATCATAAATGTAAAGAGACCATGACGCTTCACTCTGAAAAACACGAAAATCATTATCAAAATATGAAAGACTTGTACACATCACGAACCAAACGAGCGAACGTTCCAGAACCATCCACTGCAGTGGCTCCCGCAGCACCGGACGCCATTGCGATCAACTGCAGTGATAACCTTGATCACAAAACTTATATACTCTCATTCCACACAATCAAACAAAAATCGCACCATAACATTTCACGCGCATCTTATTTTCCAGGGGCACCGTTCCATCAGTTCCAACCATTTCACATATATCAGTCCCACAACTTCATCCGGGCCATATTCAAGCCCGTATGTTTAGACACTATCGATTGTCATGCTTGAGCAGCGGGGATTTGAAGCTTTGGGTCCTACTTATGACTCTATTTGGCTGCATACTTGAGGTTTGTATATATTTGTACCTTTTATGAGCTTCAGTTTTGTACCGTAGAAACTACGAACCAGTCTTGTTCTGGTTTTAAGGTTCTTTTGAATTGGCTACGCGTTGCTCGATTTGCGAGAATTGACTTACAACAGGCGGGGTTCAGCCGATAGCTGTGAACAGTAGGCATATCAATACCGGGGTTTCATCAGAGCAGAGGCAGCATAATATGGCTATTCCCACCATGTATTGACCACTGCATTAGACATCGGCCAGCTGGTTAGTGGTTTTACAGGGAACAAAAAAGGTTAAAATCGAGGAAGGCGGGGTCAAACAGGAGTATGTAAAAGCTCGGCCGGCGTACTTCTTCCAGTATCCTTAGCTCTCCGACCATACGCCCCAAGCAGCACGCCCCGTCAGTATCAAAACAAGGTTTCCTCATCTTGGCATTAAAGCCGAAGCGGCGCCCTGGAACAACCACCGACCTCCACGGTGCTGCCTCCTGTCCGCCAGCTGGGCCGTTGACGTGTTATGAACCACCTTTCTCGCTCTATTGATACTACAAACTACCAATCTGATGCATGCTTAGGCCCGCTACTTCTCAGAGCTTGTCACTGGCGCTCCTCTAAACTTCCTATGAACCTACCTGCCACTTCACCAAGATCTGCACTTGCCCATCTGACCAATCCCCACGAGAGCCCTCAAGCCCAATCGGCATTTGCTGCAAGCATATCCTCGGATGCCGTAGAAGGCAACCAACTAGGCCACCGTCCAGTCCCACCCGACGTCATCGATCCTTTACGTAGGAACAACCATAAGAGACACTCCCGTGCCACAAACCCACCCGTCGCCACCATATATCCCTCCGTACTCCTCAGACACGCACCACCCATATCACAGAGTTAGCATGCCCCCGCTGTTTTAACCGACTCCTATGTACTAGTCTCCGCCTAATCCCGAGGTTCCACTTACGTATGGTGGCAAATACCCTGGGATGGTACCTGTACCCCGCAACCCCGCTTGACATACCCATCCCCAAACTAGCCGGCACCCGTACCCCTTAATAGCCTTCAAAACTTTCCATTTATTGTCATTCCCCTCCCACTCCCATCTCACTCTACCGCCTAGTTACCCACAGCATCCCTACACCCTGGAAGCAAACCGTCAAGCCTTATAATCGAACAGGTCGAACAGGTAAGTTATCATAAGTGAAGAAATCAATTGTTTCCCGCTCAGAGCCATCTGTAAAGGTTATTCACACTGTGAGTAACACGTGGCCAATTCAAAACGAATCCCAAAGTCAGAACAAGCTTGATTCGCTGTTTCTACAGTACTGGATTGACAAGTTATACACACATAAATATGTACAAACCTCAACTGCACGGCCACAACGTCTAGCAACGAGGAGCAGAGTTTAACAAAGGTCAATGTCAGGTACCACCGTCACGGCAGCCTAAGTTCGAATCAAAATTATGCCACTTCACGTGAGTAAAATATAAAAAATGTTGAAGTGTAGCGATTGGTGCATGTTGTACTTGTTCGAGGGTCAATAAAATGAAGAGCATAGTCTAAACAATACAAGTATATGAAAACGGCTAGTGAGGATTTCCACGCATGTACGTTTCACCGCCCACCGAATCCTCCCATGAAACGACCAACATCCAAGGAGTAAATGGGGGTATTGATTGGCCCTAACCTACCTGGACCTTAATTCGGCGCATACTTAAGTCGCTATGGCCATCATCTATCGTTGGCCAGTCGCAGACGCTGTTGTAGGTTTTCCTGAGGTTAGGCCCCATCTCTGGACTCCTTAGAGTTTCTTCTGAGGGTGATATGATTTTATCCGTATACGAAAAGGACTTTGATGTGATCGGGAGGAAAAGGCTGCTCAAACAAGAGTAAAGTACGTGGCTAGATGAAGACTGAGAATCCTTGAAGAAGAATCGAGATTGCTATAGGCCTATCAAACATCAGGAGATCAACGTGTGGTGCTATCACTATAGAAGGGTGTTTGACTCACAAATTATATCCACTGGAGCACAGGTTCAATAATAATACAAATAGGATGTCACGGAAAATGAGGTAGTCCTACAAACGGTCAGCAAGTGCTTAGCCAGGAGTTTCCGCTACTTCACAAACAGTGACGTGTCGTGTGATAACTTAGGGTTTCGACAACTAACTCCATTGTAAATCGTGAACAACGTATGAAATTAGACACAAATATACTTCAAAGGCGGTGCGAAGGGTTGGGGCCTACGGGAGAATGCATGAGGAATAAATAAATAAATTCAGCTTCAGTTGGTATCAGTAGACTCGGTTTTAGCTTGGTCTGTAGCGTCGACTTCTCCCTCGCCATTGTCACCTTCAAGCAAACACACCTTACGGATATCTCGCAATACGTTTCCTTCGTTCGTCCTCACCACCACCATGCGCACGAGGCCATCAATTTCTGTACAGCAATCCTTGTTCACTCCAGCCTGCCAATCGCCTTTATGTAAGTGGCTTTCCACGAGAATGACTACATCGCCACTTCTGAACAACCTCTATTTGGAGATCCACCTTTGCCGAAGCTGCTGTGTCGATAAGTATTCCCTCGTCCAATGTTTCCAGAAAGCCTGTGCCAGATGGTTCATTTATTTCCATCCTACGATACACACTCCACGTAGGGTTTTCGGTGTGATTGCTCCTGCCTTTGACCGCAGTAATAAGAGGTCTTTGAGGGTTAGAGCCGGTTCGCCTTCCGGTTCTGGGACAATCGGCACCAGGGGTCTGCTGTTTAGTATGCACCCCACTTCTGTTAGTAAGGTAGTCAGCGTCTTGTCATCGAGGTTTTGTTGTGAGGTCAGGGCCGTGGGTATTTTCCTAGTCGATCGAATCAGCACTTCCCAAACGCCACCGCGATGAATGGCATAGATTGGATTGAAGTGCCACTCTATCCCTTTTGCTACCGCCTCGTTTTGTATTTTGGGGTGGTTCAGGCGGCTCCACCACTTCTCTAACTCCTTATGAACTCCAACGAAGTTCGAGCCATTGTTTGAGCATACGTTCTTGGGGACGCTCCGCCTCGCGGCAAACATTTGAAAGGCCATTAGAAATGAATCATTGGTGGTATTATGCACTACTTCAAGATGAAATGCTCTGGATTGTAAACAAGTTACCAGGCAGCCATACCACTTTCGCGTGCTCCTTTACTGTCGTACAAGTAAGGGGCCAATATAATCGACGCCAATTTCCACGAACGGGCTCCATCCTACTTGAATTCTCACGGCTTGAAGAGGGGCCATCATTTGTTGGCCTGCTACCGCTCTCCGGCGACGACAAGTGATGCAGTTGCCCATGACTCGCTTGACCGTCACCGGTCCCTTTGTCACTCAAAATCGTCGGTGTATATTGTTCAGTGAGTGGTCCAAACCTGCGTGTCCCTTCTTCCGATGTACATGGTCTATCAGGCATCTGGTTATGTGGTGGTCACCAGGGATTATTGTGGGGTGTTTTGTTTCGTACTCCAGATTTGAATTCGTCAGCCGCCCTCCAACTCCCATAAGTTCATTGGCTCGCATGGGGATAAGTCTTCGGATACTGCTGTAAAACAGCCTGCTCCCCCTGGTGTTGTCATCTATCCTGGCTAGCTGGCGGGCCTCGAAAGGGAAAGCGTTTAGTTTTAGTAGGCGTGAATGTCGAGTTGGGCTTAGTTCGGCTCGCCCGGTAGTATCGTCCCCAAATTTAATGTGTTCTGTGGTCGTGCGGCTTTCATAATCAATAAGAGTGTATTGTATCGTGTCCACCAGACCACGGCTCTTAACATTTTTGTCCAGCTGGGGAATTGGCACAGTTTCTCTATCAGGCTTACGCTTTCCGTGAATTTTATAGCCAGTAACAGTCTTTTGGTCTCGATATCGCCATCGCCAGGCTTAGGTATTAGTAGAGTTGGTCACATCTCTTTAGATGCGGTTAGGAAGTCCGGTCCCGTTGTCCACATCCGAAACCTCTCCAGTGTTTTCAAGCCCCTTGAGCAGAAGTCGGCCGGGTTACTGGTGGATTGTGCTTGGTGCCATTGATCGGTCTTAGTCGACTCGTGGATTGTAGTGAGTCTGTTGGCCACGAAGGTGTTAAAGCGAGCGGTAATAATGATTATGTGATGAAGTACAGTGGCTGAGTCCGTCCGAAGGTTTGGCTCCTAGCTTATCTGATCGAAGCATCTCCTAATCAGCGTCGCGGCTTCCACGGCCAGTACTGCAGCCGTCGGTTCCAGCCTCGGAATGGACACCGTTTTCAGTGGAGCCACTCTCGCCTTTGCAAATACCATCTGACTGTGCCGCTCACCATTTTCGTCTACCCAGCAGCTGTAAGCCACTATCCCGTAGCCTGTTTCTGATGCATCAGAAAATAAGTAGTGCTAAGCTTCGTTTGTGCACTTGATTTTTGTCAAGCATCTTTGTATTTTGATCTCACCAATTTGATCTAGGCTGTGCAACCAGTCAAGCCGTCGCTTGTCGTCGTCATCCTGGAGAGGTTCATCCCAACCCGTTCCTCTCTGGCACAGCGATTGCAGCAGGCACTTTCCCGGTAACAACCATGGCGGAACGAAACCTAGAGGATCATGGAGGCTTGAGACTGACGGTAGGATTATCCTTTGTGTGGCTGGTCGGTTGAGTAGGTCCAGAGTGAATATGAATTCGTCACCTCCGGGTTTCCACGGAAGTTCAAGTGCGCGCTCCGTTTGTGAAGAGGATCCCAAAAGCTCTCTCACACGCTCCAAGTCTATGTTACATTGCACGGCTCGCATGTATTCTATCAATTATTATGGTTCTTAAATTAGCCTGGTTTTGAGGAAGCATAGTCTTTTCGGGGCCATTTCTCGGCTGTTTGGCATGGGTTTCAATTTGGGTTTCCACGAGACAGGAACATCAAAACGATCCATTACATACTAGGCATTCTAGGCTACAATTTTCAAAGCCGACCTATCTTCTCGTGATGAGGATTCTCTATCAATACCCAGGTCAGAAAATTAGGCGTTTTACAGCCGTTGGAATGCTTGTTCAGTGTCCGCCGTTTTCACTAAAGTGCAGTTGATTTGGATTTGTTTGCCGCCTCTTCCATCTGTACTACCATATAAAGTCCAGCCAAATATAGTGCGTACTGCATAGGGTGCTTTGCGGCTTCCTATTCTCTGATCCAGAATCCAATGCAATTCCGGTACATTACAACCGATCAGCAGATCAATTTATTTACTCCGCCACTCCTCGATCGTAACCCCGTTGAGATGCGGTCACTGAGTCAGAATCGATTGCACTGACCAAGATGCTCTCATCTGCAGATCCTTTATGGTGAATGCTTCCAGAGTTTCTGCTCCATCGCTGTTGACCAAGGAAGCGAGTTGTAGGTGCAGTTTGCTCGACTGGATGACTTGGGTGCCACTCACTGTGCTCATTGTCAGTGAAGAATGGTTCCCTCTGATCGCACATCTGTCTGCAAACTCCTTCCTTATTAGAGTGGTATCCGAGCCGCTATCTACGAAGGCCAACGCTCTTATGACCCCAACTGGGGTTTCTACGCCAACTGCTATTACTTACAGGCCAATGGGCCTGCTAGTGGAGCGAGACACTGAGCAGACCAAACTTGGCTTCTTGGTTTCTTTGGCATTCAATTTCTGGGGTTTGTGTAGTAGGTTACGGTGCTTCCCATGGCATCCAGCCTGACTACAACTGGGTTTCTTTCGGCACACTACTGCTCGATGCAAATCTTTGAGACAGACGAAGCACGAGCCTAGTCTCTTAGCCATTCCCCATCGTCCATCGAAGTCTATTTTGTGGAAGCGAGGGCATTCCGCTAAACAATGAAGCTCCCCACAAACTTTACGCACCGGCAAGTTTTCACCTCCGCGAGATAATGCTTTTGTGTTTTCCCATGGCTGGCTTCTACTTGGTTCCCCGGTCCAGGTTTGCTCCGTCGTTATCCTAGGTAACTTGCTTGTCTCGCGAACATGCTGACCAAATGACTGTTTTCTATTCGGGCATGACGGTCTATAAACTGCCTCAGGTTTTTAAAAGTGGTTTCTCGCCCGAATATACAGAGCCCTTCGGCTTCCTCGGCCCATCTATTCCGTAGTTCTGTGGGTAAACTGCTCACTATGGTCTCCATTGTGTGCAGTGCATTTAGGTCTGACCGGTAATCTGGGGGATTCAATGCGCTGCCGCAGTTCTTCATTTCTATCATCAGGCTGGCTAGAGAGCCTGACTCGCCTTTGGAACGTTTTGCCTCTGATAGTACACCATCGACCAAATTCCGGGCGGCTTTAAATGGAACAGGTTTTTCAGGATTTCACGTGTCCGGGTGTAACTCCTTTCAAGATCTAGCATCGCTCACCAGTCGACTGCTTCCCTGGATCTTCCACGACAGTAATCTAGTAGGTGCAAGAATCTCTGTCTTGGATACTCTCCTTTCCAAAATGTTCTCTTATTGTTTAACGAACTTAAAGTACCGCTCTGTTCGAAGGGCAACAATTCCACTTTTGTCAAGTCAGTAGCATGGGTTACACTGGTACAAGTCGAACTTAATCGTTCCACGAAACTGCTAGGCTCAATGGCCGTATGCTCCGTGGTCTCCAAAGTCACTTCTAGCTCCCGTCTTCGGAGATGACCTTTCCTGGCAGATTCAGCCTCCTCCCTAGCCTGCCTAAGCTGGGTCTCTAATTCAACCATCCTAAACCGATAGATATCATCACCTTTAAATTCTTCACTACTAGATGAATTACATGAAATTGCACTGACAGCACTAGCGGACCTAGCAATATCTAAGGAATCAGTATCACCCGAAAATACCCCAGGGACTGTGCGGGTTACCCCCCGTTCGGCTTCGGTTTGCCTTAGTCATCTGCTTGGCATTTCCAATTGATTTCCTCCTGGAGATTCCAAGTTGAGAACTGTAACGTTTATTCACACTGTGAGTAACACGTGGCCAATTCAAAACGAATCCCAAAGTCAGAACAAGTTTGATTCGCTGTTTCTACAGTACTGGATTGACAAGTTATACACACATAAATATGTACAAACCTCAACTGCACGGCCACAACGTCTAGCAACGAGGAGCAGAGTTTAACAAAGGTCAATGTCAGGTACCACCGTCACGGCAGCCTAAGTTCGAATCAAAATTATGCCACTTCACGTGAGTAAAATATAAAAAATGTTGAAGTGTAGCGATTGGTGCATGTTGTACTTGTTCGAGGGTCAATAAAATGAAGAGCATAGTCTAAACAATACAAGTATATGAAAACGGCTAGTGAGGATTTCCACGCATGTACCTTGCATCCTCCACCTCCCCGGCCATATAGATAACCACCCAAAAGTCCATAACTCTGGCCCTTCACAAACCTATGCCACTGACCCCTCACAAGTATAGCTTCTTGGCCACATCTCGTCACTTCATTTAAGCTGGTTGTTGCATGTTCACGGCTCGTACCATTCAGTATATAGCGACTGAAATGGTTTCCCTGAGGTAACTCCCGAATCGGCCCTAAACACTCAAGCTAACCACGGTCGATATCCGCCCCTGATGTTACAATGTCCGTCGCCGCCTGGTCGTTCCTCTACATTGCCTATTAACTCTTCTAAGTCACCCATCCCGGACACCTAAATCCGCCCGAATGAGTTTTCCTCGGCCTTATTCATTTCCAGGTCTACTTTAAACAAGTTTTTCTGCTCAAAGCATTACGTCACAAATATCATGTCCCGATGTCATCTTCACTACTAATTCCTGGATCAGAGAACAATCCCACTAGCAAAATTCTGCCTGGGAGATTCAAAGGTTTTGGAACAAATAGGATTGGCAAGCGCAGAGGCGGGTATCTAGTTTAAATTAGGTGCCTCCCTTCAGTAGCTCAACTGGACACCATACTCGGCTCAACTCCGGATTCTCCATGGCCTACAATTCAGTTCTAAACTATCTTCATGCACCTTGGTTTTGTGTATCGCCTGCTCTCCTTTGCTACTATAAACTATCTTTTAATCCCATTTGAAACGAATGGAGAGTGCACGAAAACGGGAGTCCATTTTCGGAATCACACCGTGATTCTTCCGGAGGTAATTCGTCGGTTAACACGGCTAACATTCAGAACGAGGACACATGGTCTAAGTATGGAGTTTCGACACCAGTATTATGGCATTGTATCTGGATGGCAGGACAAAACTGCCCCGGAAGCAGGTGACGGGTTTCGCGGTTTCGCTCATCAGGTATGCGTACTCGGTACTCTTCCGCCTAATCATCCTTATGCTTGAGCACTCCACATTTGGTTTGCAGCTGTAATCTCAACTGAATTGAATGGCGCGTGCACAAACGGGGAGCCCATCTTTAGGATCACACGGTGATTCTCCCAGTGTCATACAGATACAAAGCCATGCTACTCATATCGAAAAATCTATACTCGTTCTGAAAGTTAGCCGTGTTAACCGGCGAATTACCTTTGGAAGAATCACCGAGTGATTCCGAAAATGGACTCCCCGTTCATGCACGTTCTATTCGATTCAAATGAGAATACAGCTGCAAACCAACTATGGAGTGCCCAAATATAGGGATGATTAGGCAGAAGAGTACCGCGTGCGCATACCCGATGAGCGGCAATAACCGCGAAACAGGTCGTGTGCTTCGGAGAAATTTTGTCCTGCCATCTAGATACAATGCCATACTACTCATATCGAATAGACTTAACTCGCCTAAATGAAGCTTTTGACTAACTTTTGCCACTACTCTCGGCATAGAAAACCGTAGCCGGTGATTTTAAGTGGCCAGAAGCATCATAGACTAAGCTCGCTAATCCCCTCAAAACATCAGACTTTTCAAGCCCACTCATATTGGGGCCGGGTTCAGCCTGTTCACACCCCCACTAGAGAAGCCAACACCCCAGATCTTATACTCACTCAGAGATTTCCCATATTTTAAGTTGCTTTTCTGCATAAGTGTCTGGGCAGCGACCGTAAAATAAAGGCAGATAATTTTTCTTTCCATCCTTACCAATTGGGTTACCTGACCCGATTCAAACTTTCTCTAGGTTTAAGTGGGAACCCTATGCCAAACCTCACCCAAAACAAAAATTTGAGCAGTGATTTTTCCAACGGCTGATCCCTAACGAGAGGCTGAGAAATCTAGCCCTAAAATGGAACCTGCCTCTCAAAGATTGCTTCAACTGCCCAAAGTCACTTCTTGGAAGTCCAAGCTCGCCTCCGTCCAAAGAAAGCATCTTAGGATGCGAAGACTATACCTCTGAAGCCACAAAGTCCCCCACATCGTGAGACAAGTCTTCCTAAGATTATCCGGGGTCTAGGGGAAATTTAGCTTCGCATTGAGGAAGCTGAAGCTCTGAGGCTTCCCAGCAAAACTTTGGTACTCTCACTCCTACATAAATCTAGAAACTCAAAAGCAGAAGCTACAATCTGTTGCGTTGTGTTACCGAATAAAACTTCGGCCACCTCTCCATGCGATATCGCTGAAGCATTCGCCCCTTACTTCTATAATTTTATGGCTTCTGCCTCAGAAGAAGCTCCCCACATCTCATTTATACCGGCAGTTCCTCACTATCTACCCTGACGCTTAATGTAAACATTACTTACGGGCTCTTTTCATACCGAAAAGCATCTGCGCTCCCTGGACAGAGTAAGTTAACTCCAGCTGCAACCATTACCGGTGGATCGGACCTTCCGCTTCTGTTGCTAGACCTATTTACTCTGTCACTCACCCCCAGTTTGATACCGTCGAACTGGAAGCTTTCAGTCATCTTTCCACGGACCGAAGAAGGATCTTTCCACGAACCAGCTAGTTGCAGTCCCATGAATCACACACAGAAGCCAGTGAAATCTGGCGAGGAATATAACGATAGAAAAGTGACCAGGCGGTGCCATACTGGTTTTTTACTCCCCGTTGATAGGTTGTGCTGTCCAGTTTTTCTAAAGTGAAAAAAGATTCATCACTCATAAAAATATTTTGTACGCATTTTTATAGTTTATTTTTTACTTGTATTTTGGTAACTCTCCATGTATATATAGTATATATATACCCATCAAATGATACGCCTGTACGAATGTGCATATATACCTTGGATACTGAGTTAGTAGTCATGTAGTGTCGTTTTTCGTGAAGGTCATGTGAAATCAAGTAATGATTGCTATGTTTTGTTGGCCATTCATCTTCAGATTCAGGTACTAAGTAGATCCCCGGGAATGGTCTATGGAACGGGCAACAATCCAAAAGTTGCAAAGCAAGCCAAAAGGCGGTGAAAGGACGGTTTGTATTGAAACAATGTCAGACACGTTTTCATTTTAAAGTAATATTGGAAAAAATATCAGCTAAGGGAGCTAATGGTTCAAACTTTCGTAAGCAGAGCAGTAAAGTGTTTTTTTCAAATGGCTGAAACCAACTGTCCTTACTGCAAGAAGACAAACAACGCACAGCCCTGTTGCATCGAACAACATACAAACTGCTCAGAGCTGAGTGCTAACCAGTTATGTTTGTTTATGGTAATTTTTGGTCAAAAATTCACACACCTAAACTGAATCATCTCCAGGTCGCTACATTTATGCCTAAAGAGGCAAGGTGGAGGAGATACTGAAAGCACAAGAAGGTCCTCATTGAGGAAAAATGCCTCATTTGTGGAAAGGCCACAATATGAGAGCACAAGATTTCGTGGACCAAATTACGGTCAGTATAAATTCTAAGAAAACCTGAATGTTCTCAGTTACTTATTCAGTCTTGATGCGCAATGGATACGGTTACTCCTGGTGTTCATGCTGTTGAAGTAGAGCCACAAGAGGTGAGCCGCCAGCAGATTTGGGATCTTTGGATCTCTTAAGCCGCAGTCTACTCACTGCCAGCACATCGAATTCGTTCGTATGCGAAAATAAGTATATTTAAATCATTTCATTTGTTCCAGTTGGTCGAGAAATACAGCGTGGAAGAACCTTGTGTACCGACACCAAATTGGATGCTCTTCCACAGTCTTTTCCCTATGACTTTATAACCCCCACGCTAACGGCAAGGCAGCACCGTGACGTGCTGCTTTGAGCTAACACCTGTCTCGTGTTTCGCGTTACCTAAGCACAGTAACTGTTACGTCACAATTGTGAGATGCAGCTGTCGGTTTCCTTTATGAAGCGCATTGAAGAAAGCTCAGTTTGTTCATCAAGGAACCCGGAATGCCAGCGTAATAACTTTTTCAAAGAATTCATGAAGTCAGCAATGTTCCGAAATGAGGGTAGTATTGCTCCGAATGACGTTCCAATTCCCGCTTGTGCCATACATGTTCGTCCCGCTTTCTGTATACTTTTTACCCCACTGAGCAACAATATAAACTTATCATCTTCAACAACCTTCCTGCAGAAACTAAAAATTGTCCGATAATGTACATACGAGAAGTTTTAAAGTTTTGGGCATCAAATCGTCTGTCGTGGATAACGTACTAATGGACACTTGTGGTACCTTGTACATTACACAAGTGGTTACCGCGTATTGTTCGGTATGCTTGGCTTGTGGGCGTCCCGTAACCTATGGTAATAAAGACCAAACTCATACAACCCCAAAAGCTATTTTAGTGCACCTTCAGCAGCTCTGCAACCAGCTGTGAATTATTAGGGTTCAGTCAGACCGCATACAAATTCCCGACTGAAAGCTACGTTGTACTAAACTTGAGGGGCAACTTATTGTGGCCGGTTTGATGTCAACTGGCTAAACTTACTGTCAGTCATCCTCTTCTACTTCTATTGCACTGCATTTCTGTACATTAGCATTTCTTTGACATATTTACTTTTTGTTCTGTGTCTCTATCGAGTCGACATACACTCACTGAATCCATTCACAAAACCACATGCAAATGTTTACCGCATTCCAGTACCTCCTTGGACGCCATTGTATTAAATGCTCAACTGAATTTTCATTTTTAACCCTGACTTTTCCAGATTACGTATTTGTCTTCGATTGTGACAATAGACGGCGCCCACTGGGCACAGAGTGGCATTGTTTAGCTGCTGGTTTTGAAGTGTGCAACGAATAGCAGTTCACAAACACGGACTTATTTTGGCCTTCAAAGCTAGGTCAGTGAAATTCAGTTCCCCTGGATAAACTCCAGATGCTGTTCGTTCCATCCAAAAAATCACAGAAGAACCGGTGTCTGTCGTTGAAAGACATAGCGCGTTTGTTCATTATCGCTAGAATTCAAGGCAATGCCAGATGATAACGCAGGTACATTCATTACCGTTCCCTCCAAAATAAATACTAAGCTGCTATTTTTGAATTGTTCCATTCATTTGATGTAATCAGCACCTCTTGAGTCATACTGAAGTCAAGTAACGGTTTACCATAGATCTCGACTCCACATGTTATTCAGAATTAGTCCGCGGTTTACTTCACATTTTCTTATTTCACTGATTACAGTGGTTTTCATACGTACGATATCAGACACTACTCCTCCATGGTGAAAATAATTTTCGGTCAAACTATCTTTGAAACCAGCACGCAAAAATACTTTGTTGTCCAACGTATCCTCAAGTGCGACCAACTCACCTTTGTACATCTTTGTATTTCAGACCTGATGACCAAGTAACACGAGAACGACGAGTGCCTTCTGCAAACTCTGAGCGAAGCATTCCTCGAAATCGAAGTTTGTGCAAATTTTCAGTACATCATTTTTGTAAAAAACTACCTGATTTTTACGAACAAAGTTCTTTATTAGTGGTAATTGAGTGACTTCGATCGAAACGATGGACGATAGGCAAACAGACTGAGAAACGGACGATAAACATGGATAAAGAAAAGAAGGAGTAGCCATGTCCAAGGAGTTATTTGCGAGTAGGAAGTAGCGAAACGTGCTCCCAGTTCGGAGCGCGTTGAGTGTGCTGCTTGTGAGTGAACAAAACATTTCAGCACCAGACAAGGTGATATTGTAACAGGGAAGGCCGGGGCGAGGGAACGGCGTGAACATCAAGGTGAACGAACGAACCAAACGAGAGCCACAGACAAAAGAACAGGCGGCGAATAAGTCGGAGGCGTCCCGAAGCAGGCAAAAGGAGGCATACGGACAACCGGAGAAGGAGAAGCGGGATCTATGGCAACAAGAAAGACAGCCCAGGTGAAGGGCTACCGATCGAGCCGTCAACTAAGGCAGTCGGACCAACCGAAGGGAAACGACGGTCAAGAGAAGCAAGCCATCGGCCACAAGCAACTGGACAGAACGCAGCCGAAGCGCTCAAGCAGCGGCAATGGCAATCTTGGTGCCGCGCAGTATGGAAAAAGGCCTATATAAACGACTGTATGTGTTCCATGACTTGACTTGTTTGGCCGGTGAAATACAAGTATCCTGTCCTGCGTTGTCGTCCTTGTTATATTGGTGCCGTGGCCACGCTCACACGATGAAGTTTCCCTGGCCTGTTCCGTTCGCGGATGGGGATGATGAGGTATGGATCACAAATTTTGAAAGGATAGCGGCATGCAACGGAGTAAAAGGTGACACACCTTTGTTGGCGGCGCTTGGGGCTTTGCTGGCTGGGTTTGCCAAGGTGGCGTATAATCTGAAGGTGGGGGGAAAAAACAAGCCTCACTTATCGGGAGGTCCGTGCGGGGCTGGTGACGGAGTTTACACAGGAAGGTTATCGCCAAAAAACGATAGACCGATCCAACGCGGCTCTTTATGACAGCACCCAAGACCCAGTTGTTCAATATCAGTACCTGTTGCGCCAACTGTCGATCAGGCTGCCCCAAGGCAGGATGCGTAACAAGGGCAGGCCTTGTTCGCGATCGTTTCTTTTAAAGCATGGCCCCGGATGTCCAAGGGCAGGTTGAGAATGCGATTGCGTGTGGATTGAATGATGCAGAACGCCTGTCCATGATTGTTCGTGCAGCCCAAGGAGAAATGACAGTTTCCCGATCAGAGCAATTGTATTTGGAGTTCACGTTGCAGAATATGAGCGAGGAAATTGCACAATTAAAACTGGAACTCAACCGACAAACACAACGCAAGAATGAAGTATTGACGCATGGAGCACGAAGGAGGTGTTTTGCATGTGGCAAGGTAGGACATTTTGCCCTATATTGTCCAGAAAATCGCTTCTCGTCTTGCTTTTGTTTATCCGCATTCAAGTCGAAGGGAGTGCTTATGGTTGAGATCATATTTGGGGGCGAATGAAAATTGCAGTTGTAGATACGGGGGCTGGGGTATCTGCGACATCTCGCGTTGAGGGAATTGGGTGAGGCTATGCGAAGTACGAGTGCGTGCAGTCGGAGGGGAGGCTCTGAAAGTGGCGGGAAAGCAAAAGCTAGCGGTTCAGCTCGGCGATAATCGTGTGACGCATGAGATGTTAATGGTTGACGGGATCGCCGAGACAGTTTTTGGGGTTGATTTGTTGGAACTTATAGGAGCCAAAATCGATTTTGAAGCTCATCGATTGCTAGTCGGGGGAAGGATATCGAGCTGCAATCCCGCTGGGACCGGCTGAACCGCATTGGTGGTGTAAAAACTTCTGTCCTAGGTTGTCCAGTCCCGTGTGTGAGACAGTGCCTCGAGAAGTATGCGGAGTTATTTTCGACACCAGATCACGAGTACGGCTTTTGCGATTGACAGGAACACAGGATCAACTTGGTGCCGGGTGCAGTATGCAAACCATTGTATCAAAGGCTGCCGCGGAAAGTCGTACCGGAAGTTGAGAAGCAAGTTCGGGACATGCTGTTGAAGGGAATAATTCAGGAAAGCACTAGCCCGTATTCCTCGCCAGTGTTGTTAACGCAGAAATCGGATGGGACGTATAGATTTTGTGTTGACTTCCGGGAGCTCAACTGTGTCACAGTTAAGGACGCGTTCCCAATGCCACTAACCTAGGAGGTATTTGAGCAGCTTCATGACGCGGAGGTACTATCGGTAATCGACCTGAGGCCGGACTATTGGCAGCTGCCGGTGCTTGTGAGCGACAGAGAGAAAATAGCGTTCTGTGTCAATGGGAACAGTATGAGTTCCTACGGATGCCTTTTGGGCTGTGTAACGCACCGGCTACTTTCAGGCGTTTGCTGATGCAGGTAATGGAATACCTGGATGGTGTTGTGGTGTACGGGGATGATACTGTGGCATTTTCAAGGATGATTGACGGGCATGTGCCCAGATTAAGCGCAGTCCTAGAGAGAATCATAGCGGCGAGTTTGAAATTGAGTGCAAAGAAGTGCCAGATAGCGCGTGACAAAACCATTTGTTTGGGACATATTGCTAGAGGAGGAAAACTGCAACCCTTACCCGAGAGAGCGGAGACGATAAGGAGCTTCCCCTCGCCAAAATCAAAGCGCCAACTGAGTTCCTTCCTTGGTCTGGTCGGCTATGACGTCACGTTTGTGCCAAATTTTGCCCAGAAAGCCGGTGTCCTGTTTCAACTACTGAGGAAGGATACGAAGTTCGAGTGGACGTCAGATACAGAGGCGGCGTTTAGGAAACTCAAGGAAAGTGCAACAAACCCTCAAAGCTGTCTGACGATACCAAAGCCGCATGAGAAACTCACTGTAGCTGTGGATGCCAGTGACGTCGGAACTGGAGCAGCGTTGTCTCAACCATCTGGGGTGATCGAGTACGCCAGCCAACTGCTCACAAGTGCCGAGAGGAAATACTCCATAACGGAAGAGGGATGTTCAGCAATCGTGTGGGCACTGGAAAAGTGGAGAACATATCCGATTGCTACTAACTTCTGCATCAAAACGGATCACAAGCCATTGACGTGGTCGATGACAACAAGAGATCCAAGAGGGAGGTTGGCACGGTGGGCATACCGCCTGCAAGAATTCATCTTTACAGTCGAGCATGTTAACGGACGAGAAAACGAAATACCTGATGCATCATCCCGCCCGATCCCAGACGACCAACTGCTGGCTGAGGCGATCCCAGTGAACCGACTAATTTCAAGTGATGATGTTTTCAGCCACCAAAGAAATGACAGTCTGGTGCGGACGGTTTGTTCACATCTCCAAGCCAAAACGAGACCAGATGGGAGCTCACCTGCGCTGCAAGACCTAGTGAGAGTTTGGGAGCGATTGCATGCGGAAGATGGCTAGCTGTTCGTTGAAGTTGATGTGGGACAGGGTCTGCGACCCAGACGGTTGCCTTTTGTTCACGAGGCCGTATATGAGCAGGCAATACAGCTAGTGCACTACAGTGCTCACATGGAACAGCAACGAATCTTCGAATTATTGCTGCGCAGAGTCTTCTGGCCTACGACGCGCACGACTTTGACGACTACATACGAACTTGCCCTGGTTGTCAACGGAACTGAGAGCACGCAACAGCAACACCGTCAATGCAGACCATAGAAGCACAGCGAGTCTTTCGGGGCTGGGGTTTGGACATTTTTGGTCCTTTACCTATGAGTGTTACTGGAAACTGGTGCATCATGACAATGGTTGACCACGTGTCTCGCTGGGTGGAAGCAATCCCGATGCCGCGTGTTTGTTGATAACGTGGTGGCGCGATTCGGTATACCAGAAACGGTCATCACTGACCAGGGTCCCTGCTTCGAATCGAAGAAATTTCGAGACATATTGGAACAGTGGATGATCCGGCGAATAAGGACGTCACCTTACCACACGCAGGCAAACGGAATGACGGAAAGATTCAAAGGAACGCTGAAGGAGTGATCAAATAACCAAAGGAGTGATTGGCAAGAAGGACTATCAGAGATATTGATCAATTACCGCAAAACAAACCATTCAACAACGGAGACGACACCGTTTGAACTGGTTTTTGGGCAGGAACCTAGAACGCGACTGGATGTGTGGCTCAACATGAAGAATAATAAACCTCTGACAACCCGCGAGCGGAGGCATCTAGAGAAAGTGGTCGTACAACAGACAAGAATTGCTGAGAGTCGTAACAAGGCAAGGCACGATAGACGGGACCAAACACAGGAATGGGATCCGTTCATGTCCAGACAGCTGGTAAAAATGAGGAATCGTCACAGACCCGGAGTGGCCGGCCCGGGGGCCAGCAAGTTCCACAAAAGGTGGAGTGGACCCTACACCGTACTAGAGAGGAAGAATTCCAGTTTCAAAATCGATCAAGGACCACAAGGCAAATGGGTCAAGGGATGCGACTTGGCACCCTGGCGCGTCCGGACCGAACGTCTTAAAGGAAGGGCGAGTGTGACAGGGAATGCTGGGGCGAGGGAACGGCGTGAACATCAAGGTGAACGAACGAACCAAACGAGAGCCACAGACAAAAGAACAGGCGGCGAATAAGTCGGAGGCGTCCCGAAGCAGGCAAAAGGAGGCATACGGACAACCGGAGAAGGAGAAGCGGGATCTATGGCAACAAGAAAGACAGCCCAGGTGAAGGGCTACCGATCGAGCCGTCAACTAAGGCAGTCGGACCAACCGAAGGGAAACGACGGTCAAGAGAAGCAAGCCATCGGCCACAAGCAACTGGACAGAACGCAGCCGAAGCGCTCAAGCAGCGGCAATGGCAATCTTGGTGCCGCGCAGTATGGAAAAAGGCCTATATAAACGACTGTATGTGTTCCATGACTTGACTTGTTTGGCCGGTGAAATACAAGTATCCTGTCCTGCGTTGTCGTCCTTGTTATAATACGATCAGTGAGTAGATGAGGGTGTCCATACTGGTCTGTATGTATACACAGGTTCCTCTGAATATAACACTGAACTTTCACGTGACCCAAAGAACCTTATACAAAGAGCCATGTTCAGAACCATGTTAGAAACTAGTCATAGAGTACAATCTAACAGAAGGATAGCACTAACAAATACCAAAACATACCAGAAATGACCGCGAGAATATTCCTGTGACAGAATACCATAGCAGCTCATAAACCAAACAAATCCCGAAAAAAGTCATATGAAGACCGAAAGGGTAACTAAAACTTTAAGAAAGAATTAATGCTATATACAAGGAGAAATGCAAGAACAGTGGGAATTCCCACTTCGGTCGAACCGGGAGAAAGGTTGCCGAGGGAATGAATGAACATGAACTAGCTACAAGAAGACATGGTCTATTCTCCCTAATATCCGTTCACAAGGATCAAAAAGGACACAATTTCAAATTGGATGAAGTTTGTTTTCTGGACGAAGAAAAGATGAGACGCTCAAGAGAGGTCTTCGAAACATGGCACTTTTCAATAAGCTCACTCAGTGAACACACTCAATCGGATAGAATTCCATATCTTCTGATAAGCACGAAATTCAACTGACATTAGGAGTGGAAAACTGCCCAACTTAATTGGATCCTAATACCTCCGACAAATAATTATGAGACCCAATTCTTCGCATGCACACAATCAACTATGATTTCTCAGTGGACCGAGCCCATGATAATATGAAAATAGATAAATAAAAACAACAAAAAACAAAGAAACTGCGAGAATTTCGTAATGTCTGATTTCCAAGTGCAACCAATACTGCAGAATGTCGAAGGTCATGTAGCTAAGTTTAGGAGTTCGTTGCATGGGGTCGTTTTCAAATGGTTGATGACCTTCTAAGGTCAGGGTCACCCGAGTGTTCAAGGTCATATCCAGATCAAGCACCATATACATACAGAGGAGTACGGCCGCCCTCAAATGCGCACTGACGAAATCACCTCAGCTGGTGACGAAACGTGTACGATCTAGACGTCAAGCTCAGCGATAACCAGCTGATACAATCCATCGACATGAGTTATAAACAGCACCAATATTCAAAATCATTGGAGGGACTGTTTAATTTTCTTGAACTGTACTTACCGAAGTTCCATCTGTTTGTCATATTGTATTGTTCCATCTTAATCCTTAACACAAATAGGATCCACCAAATTGCCTCAAGAGTTGGTCGCTGAACAATAACCTTGCTATGACTGTATTCCATGATCTTATACTCATTTTCTAAACTTTTGCTGTAATGAAACTTCAGTTGTTCATTCATTGTTCGATTTCGGAACGTGAGAGCCCAGAAGAAACACTATTGAGGTTCGGTTATTGTGAAACTGCTTGTTCTGTTATGCACAGTACTGGGGCTATTTGAAAAAGAAATTGGTTCAAATAGGGTCGAAACTGATCTCTGCACGTCGCTCAGATGTTCATTTGGCGGTTTTGCATACTCTGATATTAAATTGATCCCCACAGCGTCATACAGCACTTACCATCCTAAAAATTCCCTGCATTTCTCATTCCAAGCCCTCACTTATGGGTCAGTCCACTACGAGGCGTATCAATCTCACTTCCCACGAAAAACCCCTTGAGGCCCGAATTTCCTCGTCCATGAACAAGACCACTATTTGCCCAATCTGTCCATTAGCAAGGAACATTATTTCCCAAAGTCTGTTTTTCTCATCATGCCATAACTTCGTTTCCACCTCCACATTCCTCCCAGCTGCTATTTTTCTGTATTCTATCTCTAACGGTAATGCAGTTATTCCCTGTCCACAAATCCGAAACAGAACTTTTGGCGAACTGCTGGTTTATTTGTAAAGAAATTCGTGGTCTTCAGTTTAGGAAAATATATCATATTGTCGCCATCTTTATAGAAGGTACAAAGGCTAAACTCTTGCTTCCTTTTGTTGCTCTTTCTAGTTCATACTTGTTTATCACCACATCTTTGCTTTGCCATATGGATCCGATTTGAACTTCGTATATACTCACTTGGAAATGGAAATAACTGATTACCGTCGCTTGGAGGTTAATCCCAGATCCAATTTTGAAAAGAACGATGTTCCATCTAAGGCTCCGGGAGAGTTATATGTTCTTACCCTGTTGAGCTCAAACTGTGCAAATCGCGAGTTATGGACTGTCATACAATGGAACGAAATACAACAACGAATGGTCCAAGGTAGGTAGTATCCCCTTTCTCACCACTCACTGAGACGACTCAACATGATGGATACACGCATCAAAAACAATGACACTGATGTTCCTGACAAAGAGTATACACCTTTTCATATCAGTGAGGCCTGTTCATCTCGTCTATTATACCCAGTAATGGTATAGAAAAACCACATGATACTCTTCTCAGCTTTAACAGGAGAAATATGTTCTAAGCTTAGACAAGAATTTTTAACTCTTCTTTCTCTTTGAGAATTATTTTTCTACTTGACAGTCATCAATCTTCCTGGAAATAAGTCTTCATTTCTCGGGATTCTGATTTATAAGGCACTTCGATAAAATTATCTCTACGGGCACGTATCAATGTAATTTCGTAATCTCGAAAGCGGGGATAACGGGGAATCAATGAAACCAAATCTGCGGAGCTACAGAACTTTCATATGGTAATTCGTGCGATATATGAAGGCTAAAGACAATAAATCAAGACTTTGCAAGTCATCATTAGCTGCGATCGTTCCCAGCCTCGCCTCAATAATAGAACGAAATTTAATAACAAGGAACAAACGAGATGGAGAATATACGAGCACTTCGTAAATGCTAAAGATAATGGAAACACTTACACAAGGAATGAGGATGATGATGAAATTGTCGTTCCCGTTGAAACCAGGTGAATTCAGCGAACTGTTCCTCATTTGCAATCTTCAACGACGTTTACATTGATATATAAATTGAACAAACATTGAGAACAGCATCACAAAGAATTATCAAACCGTGCATCCATAGCGTCCTACTTTCTTATGCATTTCGTTTGCTGTCATACCGTCAACAAATAGGTGCGGCTTATCCGGTCAGCACTGTTTATCGTTAAGTGGTTCGAAAATGATTCACAACCGCGAGAAAAGGCGAAATCAATCAAACTGATAAGCCTAGTTATCCACTTACCAGACGATGCGCTAAGGGTGACCAAGTATTTTGTTTCATAAACGTGCTATTCCATCGTACAATACCAAGGTGATATCTGTAACACTAGGTTCCGCAAGTGGTTTTTTCTTTTCTGTTACCAAACTTGTGTCGGGGTATAGAGTGATCGCTGCCACTGATAGGTGAACCAGTTGTCCTAAAGTTCGATAAAGATGAATCCACACCAATCTAATACCATAATCTTATAAGATCCTTCTGAGCAATTCGTGGCCACGTGCGAGTACCCAATTGAGAATTAGGTTGATTCATAGTTTTTACAATGCTAGATTACAGAATTAGGAACTTTACAATCATAGACGAACACCCTCTTACTTCCTGAACTTGAAGTTACATATTATTCGGTGTACGAATTCCTGGCTTCATGTGGCCCGTTATCACCATCAAGTAGGCTGGTATTAAGCATATCACGAGTCAACGTTCTCTTTGAGGTCCCAACCTTCACCACTCAAATCGGCCGAGAAAAACCGAAGGTTATAAACTAAAGTGAGTGTTTGTCAGGGAGCACTACAACAACACCAACCTTGCAAACTTCTCCCTTTGACTAGCCATTTTGTCGGATTTGTAAGGTCAACGATATTAATGAAACTAGTCTCCAAAACACTAGCCAGATAATTCTCCCGTTTCCATCCATACACCCAAGCAGCACGACCGTCACCTGAGCGTCACCCGAACGTCACCTGAGTGTCCCCTGGCCGTCCCCTGAGTGTCCTCCGACCGTCACCTGAGTGTCCCCTTTGAAACAAAAAAGGGACACTCAGGTGACGGTCAGGGGACACTCAGGTGACGGTCAGGGACACTCAGGTGACGGTCAGGGGACACTCAGGTGACGGTCAGGGACACTCAGATGACGGTCAGGGAACACCCAGGTGACGGCCTCGGAAGCTTATCGAAACGGACTCCCCTGACACCATGAAATTTGTAACACTAACTACAACACCGAAATACGTACATACTAAATAATATACTGGTAATCTACTGAACAGCCGAAGGTCAGCGCAAGCGCATAAGCACGATCATCTTACAGTAAGCTTAACCATAACTCCGCATACAACATTTAGCGGAATCAATCCCCGGGAGTTCAAATAAAATACAGGTTTCAAAGGTGATCATTATATATTTAGCTATTTGTAAATCTGTGTACACTGGGCTGGTCAGCGAGCAATCAACATCCATCCATGGTCCATTTTCGTGAACTTTCCAGTACCTGGAACAAAGAAAAAGAGATACTTGTTGAATCGGTGCAGTAATAAATGTCGTTATAATTGTTAACGTTAGAAATCGGCTTATGAGAGGGTTCAGCAATACATAATATATAAACGATGACCCAGCCAAAACTGACCTCAACACTGTCGGTTTGGACGGCCACGTCCTGAAATGGCGATTCGGTGCTAGTAACCTCAGTCGGTCTGCACCTTTGAATCCAACGTTGGATTTTTTCGTGTATAAAAATTGTTGTAACTCCCGGAAAATTGTGTCTAGTTACTGCGTCTACGAATGAAGAATAGGATAACACGGAACGGCATACTCACCGACAGTAATTCTACAGACTTTTGTATTGGCAAATGACTGACGACCGTGGACACCGCGCCAGTTTAATTTATGCAAAAAACAATCGGCGATCAGTGTACGCATTATCTGACGTACACACTCCCCAACTGTGCGCGTTCCCGTTGCAATAAGGAAATTCAACTGCTAGTCAGAAAATTATGAACAATATAAATTACCATTTGTTCGTAGAAAGTTTCATCTTCTAATTTTTCATTCAACCTTTTGAACTCCCATGCGTTTCGCACAGGAATAGAGCAATGCATGACCTGTACGGATGCACCGGAAACGTGTTCCAACCTGCACAGTTTGGACTTAACGTCCTCCATTGTTTTTTGCAGTTCCACAACCCGATTGGTTAGATCATTAACCATAGCTGTAATCAATGAACGTAACATCCGAAGTTAGACATACCAACCAAAGTTTTTCCATAAGTAACGTGTTCCAAAACTCTATCTGTTGTGTTTTTCACCTTTGTTACTGTTTCCGTTGTCATTGTCATTGCGTAATCTTCCCGTGGTTGAAGGGAAAATGAGACGGCGATGGTCACAATAGCCGCGTTGTGTGCATCTGTGGCAGCTGTATAACCCAGAATGATGCTTAACCTGCTTAAGCATTGCCTTGGCTGGATTATCTGCCACAACACTCCGTAACACAATTCTGCAATGAACACCACTTCCACGAATAATGATGCCATGGGATAATAATGACGCCAATTCCTGTATCAAGTCTTCCAAATATCGATGCACGTCGGCAGGTTTAGACATTCCACAATATAGACCAACGATAAAAACTCGCGACGTAGGGTACAAGAGGCGACACAATATGGGCCACAACTGGTGCGATGAGCCACGAAACAAGCTCATACCATCGATGTGCAACTGGATGTAAACGCAGCTGTCCGGTGCGAGAAGTCTACACTCAAGGGCTCGTTGCAAGGTTTCACTTAGCCCAAAATGTACGTATCTGCCGTCGCCAACATTTTTCTTTTGGATTCTCCTAGGCGTCCCCAACAACGACCTCGGATCCAATGGCAAGTCGAGCTTCAACTGTCTCAGAGCTCGTAATAAAATCCGCAAGTTGGCCATTGATGATTTCATTTGTATAGCAGCCTGCCTCACAACATCCTTGGCCGAAGGAACGGCTGGAAAAATTAGGTTTATTAATTCACATACCTTCTGTGAGGGCAGTTATCATTTTGGCCGGTGTTGTAAATTTCACTTCTCCATCTATAAATAATGATTCTGTTGCACACACTGCTGATCACCTTAAAGCTTACCTTTCGTGGAGGTAGTCGCAGCCAAAAAAGTTGACTCCCACTCCTCTGGTATGTACGTGTTATCCCTCATCGTGTTCTCACAACTACCCACATTTAGAAATCCAGTGTGCATTACCTAACAGCGGTAGAGGTTGTAGCAGCTGTGACTTGTCGCTGCTCAACTGCTGTCGATGAGGCATTCGATTCTTCAGGACTGTCGATGTCATCAATTAAATTATCGGGCTCGTTGTTCGTTGAAACGGAACATATGCCTGCTATTTTGTAACGAACTTCATATCAGCTAACTTTTTACACCATCATCGCATATGAGGGACGAGTTGAAATCGCCCCCAATAACCCTGCGAACTGAGATCAGCTTCTTGCGCCTCCATATTGTAGTTCTGGAAAAGCCACGCAATTTTGGGTGCATCTTTTTCATCTAAGGACGAAGAGACAAGTAAAAATAAATGGGATTTACCGTCCGAAGAACGTTATAAACCGACCACACGCAGCGCAATGTCTAGCAGTGAAGTCTCAGAGGCGACATAAACCGGCCACCGCCAAAAACTGGCCGCCATGATGGGAATGCATTAAAACAAACAAGAAATTAAAATTTATAATACGCTATAACATGGACAGTAAATGCCAAAAAATGTTCTTATTATGGTTTTTTAACATATAATATTAGGTTCAGAATTCTCAGGCATTCACGATTCTAGAGATTTCTGTATCTGAATCCAATGGGGACCAAGCTACTAAATAATCGGAAATGTGGCTTAACAGAGACTCTCGTTCGAAATCTTTTGCATTTGCGACGGATTCTCCGGTTTTTACATAGTTTAAAGTTATTTTTGGGGGCATTGCACTGCTTTCCTGCGACCGTCCCCTAGGGGACACTCAGGTGACGGTCGAGTGTCCCCTTGTGCTGCCTGGGAAATCACTTGGGGTCAGTGATAAATGTGTGGGTTGACCAGAGGCAACTGGCCTCAAAAGAGAGTTTTAGAGAATTCCCTCTACCTCCGTCCGCAAGGTGTTTACAGTCCCATTATCCGGTTTGCAAGGAAAAGTGTTATTTTTCTAATGGACCTGATCAACCGTGCCCACACCACACCTCGATGACTAGCTTGCGGGGTTTGAAGTGGCACTAGATACTGTGTATTGCTGTTCGGTTCCTCAGTTTGTCATGATTTAACCACTGGTTTTAGTGCGGTAATTGGTGTTGAGTCCTCCATGAAATCTGACTAGTTGTCAGAGTATAAATCAGACGACATGCCTCTTCTCTTCGTCAGCATTTGCGCCGCCAGGAGGAACGAGCTGGTGATCAGTGAGTATGTGACTTCCGGGTGTATGACTCAAGATTTTATGCAAGTCAAAATACACCTGTATCTTCTTCCATCATCTTCCCTCAGCTAAACCATAAAGGCCCGAAACAGTCAATTCTAGTGTCATTAAACAGCCACCATTTCGGAACCCCTCTATTCTCAGTTAGCGGAGCAGTGTTTTGTTTTCCCTCGGACTGTCATACATCTTCCACATGGCACACAAAGCCGGATCGTACACTTCACACTCGTCCCTCCTCTCATCGTCCAAAATCGCTTCCGGATAACATTCAGCATGTGGCTCTCTTTGGCGTGTCTTTCCACTATGTGTACGATTTGTGTGAGTAGGCCAATCACGGATTTTCAAGCCTGTAATATTATCAGGTGTTTCTCTTTGAAGCTTACGTGGAATATCATCAGATTATTACCTACCCGTAGAATTCCGTTTATAAGTTCAAAATTCAGGGTTTTCAACTGGCTCTTTCAAAGTAACTATTTTTCATTGCTGTTTTCCAGTTCTCTAAGACAGCACCTCTCGAGCTAGTACATCCACGTTACTAGTTTACACAAATGCGTCACACATCCGGAACTTGAGCATGTGCGATAATTAGGAGTTAAATTTGAGTACTTGCGCTACAATCCACCAGACACGCATGATGAATACCCTGTGCGTTGATACCAGTTCGATGATCACCAAAATCGATCAAGCCTAACAATAAATCATGTATGCATACCACCGGACTAGTCCACACGAAGACAGTCATTGTCCAGAGGGGAGACGCAATCGTGTGGCTCATGTTTCTTTGTTTGCCTGATGCCTCTGGTTCCTCTGAAGTATTCGCATTCGTTATCTATCCACAACTGTCCGTAGTTGCGTAATGAGAAATCAACCACTTACTTATTCAATAGGTAGCATGTACTCTCAACCACACTTAGATTATTCACAGTGAACGCAATAGTGCTCCTGCTCAAACAATGCACAATTGAGGATCAGGAGCACCGGATGAATGAGCGTGCACAATCGAACTTGTATTCTGCGCACTTGCAGTGTACGGGTACATGCAGATGCAATAAAACAACGTGAATTACTCTAATTAACAATCATCACACACGCCGCAGCTTGATTGAAGTTCCGGATCATTTTAATCACGACGTTCTTTGTTCTGTATACGTTCCAGTTTTCTAATCGTCTCTGTTGGACTGGAATTGGCATTGGGATCGTTCTCGTTAGGAAAAGACTCAGAACGATCAGAACTAGAATCAAATGGATTACAATCAAAAACGGTATCACTGGAAATTTGGTGTGTATGACCTCGGTGAGTGGAACCATCAATAAGCTATAAATTCCGACAAGTCTATTCCCTAGTTGCTTAAATACAATGCCTGTTGATGGTCTCAAATCACTTCTTCTGTGGTGAAGTGTCTCCGGGCACTCGGGCTGGGGAAAATTAGTCAGTAGTGTAAGGCTCTTCAACAACCTCGCCGGACCACTACCTGTAGTTCATCGGGAAGTTGTCCACGATCCTCTCAAACTCGCTGAATGTTCCCGCATTTGTGGATTTGATGGCATTCTTCAATGTTTGCAATGCCTTTCGACTGTGGATGACGTAGAGGAGTAAACAAGTGATTTCAACCCATGAGTTTCAACAGATGTCACCTTCTGAGCAGTGAAATGACTTCCATTATCAGTGACCAACGCACATAATATTCCCTCTGGGCTAAATGCCTTGTGAAGGGGAAATCAGAACTCGGTGAAGTGGAATAAACCTTTGGCCACTTGGAAAAACTGTCGGTGATAACAACGGCATAGTTCTTATTCAGGAATGGTGTGCAGTAATCCACATGAAAGCGCTGCCAGGTACCAGGCCTCGGAGTCCGCTTGGATGTTTTGGAATAAATTTTATGCCCACAGTCACCGAAAAGTTTACCAAATTGGGATAAGTCACTGTTCAGGGGTTGGGTTAACAGACAGTTCGAAGAGTTTTCCTTAGAAGTAGTACGACGAGACAAATAGGCTGCAAGTGGGATGGTTTTAGCGTTACCATTGGAAAACCACAGAGGTATGTGAAGTGGTTCATGCAACTAAATCCTGTAATGGGAAATGGGGAGTAAATGACAAGAAACGAGCACTGAAATGTAGCGAAATACATATAGGTAAGAGATGGTTCATATGCTCCTAATAGGTGCAAATCATAAGCAGCAATATATTTCATGGAAATGCTAACAGGTTTGATATTTTAGGGGGTTGAAAACGCCGAATAACAGAATTAGAAGTAAAGCATTCTACACCACGGATATCCGGTATGAACGAATGTTATAGAAGACGTTCGAGAGCGGCTGGCGAACGTGTCTCCTATCGGGTATAGCAGCGAATACCAACGATATCCCCTCTATCGGACGAATAGAGAAGACGCAAGTCGGTTTACAGATGTGAGGTGTATTCTATATATCGTGGCACCGAAACAGTACCGATACGAGAGATACACCGAACGGAAAACGGAACGAAACGCGACGGCTGTGCAGAAAGCGAACCGCGAGCGAACGACCGAAAGTGAAAGTGATTTGAAACAAGGTCGACGGAAACCTCGGAAAAGTCAGTCCAGTAAAACGTAGGCAACCGGAGAACACTGAGGTCAATGTCAAACGTCAGAAAAGATCGTAGAGAAAATAGATCCAAAATGGTGTCCAGAAAATAGTCATTTTCTCAAAACGATCGAGGTCACTACAATGTAATGGAATGATCGACAACACCGTTGTGAGTGATATGGTAAGATAGATTTAAACTGTTAACAGTCAAGGATAAAGAATGTAAATCGAGTGACAAACGAGACTGTGTACTGGAAAATTCAGTTACACAAGCCCTACCACTTTGATGAACGGATTGAATACGGCCAACTTTACCGTATTTGTGACAATTACTGTTAGGAAAGCAACAAGACAGAGTTATTTCACTGGCCTCTAATCTCAGTGGTCTTCGTCACACTTGAATTAATTTAAAATAGGAAGCTGGCTGGGCTTTCCGATCAAATTCCAATAATTTGCTCCATCGGCTTCTACCCCAGGTTTTATCATATTATTCTGTGCATTTGAACTATATAATTTGAGCATGTTAAAAATTTATAATATAGATTCCAATAGTGGCAACAACAATATTACCTTCATTTGGAAACACATGTTGCAGACTTCGTGAATTCCACGATGTACTTATTCCGCTGGTCACTTGATGAACGAACCCACCTTTCCAAAATAGGATTCATATGGGAAACCGATAGCTCCATCTCAGAACCGTGGTGTACCAAATATTGTCTTCGGGTAACGCGAAGTACATGACAGGTGGTAGCTCAAAGCAGTGCATGGAGGTTATAAAATCTTGGAACAAGGACTGTAAAAGAGCAGCCACTTTATGTCAGCACACAGTTACTCAAAGCGGTATCTCTTGAGTGGCTTGAAAATATTAATGTAATTCATGAAAACAGGAAATTGTATAGATGACGAACTTTGATGTGCTGGTGGTGGATAAATCTCCACTTGAGATTTCTAAAGTTCGCTTATGCTGCTAGCTCAACTTCTACTACAAGAGCATGACACACCAGAAGTAACCGTATCTATTATGCATCGAGATTAAGTGAACACTTGACAAAATTCGGTATTTAACATATTTATTGACTGTTATTTGGTCCACGAACACCCGTGCTCTCGTAAAGTGACCTGCCACAAATGAGGCATTTTTCCGCACTGAGGACCCTGCGTCTCCAGGTCCTCTTCTACCTAGTCTCTTCAGATATAACAATGTATTCCGATTCCCAGAACCTGAAAATGAATGACCGCCGTTACGTAAAAATCAATACCCAATATCACATGAATTTCACGTAAAATAACACGACAAAACGGCTACCTCAATATCCAAAGACATATATACAGGTATACATTTATATGTATACGTTTAGATGAAATTATGTATATGGAGAGCTAACTATGTGCTAGAATTAAAACAATAAGTAAAAACTCGTGTTGATTACCTCGGAGTGGTAAATCATGATCCCCTACAGGAAAACCGAACAGCACATCCTATGAACAGAGAATAAAAATACCAGTATGGCTCCACCAGGTCAAGAAGGCTTTCAGTAAAACAAAATATACAGTTTCTGTAAAGCCTATATAGTTATATATTGTATATATATAGTGATACTTTTATCATTTTACTTCTTCTAAAATTTCACGATTATCTGTATCATATCTCAAGGCACATGGTGCAACTCTTTTTTATCCCATTGTTAGCCCAACGTTTGCCCAACAGCGTTGGGTGTAGTGCAGCTTGTGTAGAGTGGTCTGTGTAAAAGGGATATTGTACGGATTAGTGGATTGTTGTCAAGCCAAGGATACCACTGAATCAAAACGTGGATATGGCACACGAAGTACCGCAGTATTTCTTATATTGAGCAGATGTAAGTGCAGTGTCGTGGTAAGTCAGTATAACAGAAACCGTAAATGTTACTTGCATAGTCAATCGTGAATTCCAGGTCCACAACACGTTGATTTTAGTTCCGGATGCTTTAGTCCTTCACAGGCGTGGCTTGTTTTCTTTCTGATCTCCTGGCAGTAGATTCTTCGGGTGCTTCGCGGTACCCAGGTGGCACGTCAGTATTTGGAATAGGAGCCTTAGTGGTCGAAACAACAATGGAACTGTTCTCAGACTGACTTTGTGTGTTGAACTGTTCGAACTGATCCACTCGAGCACGAATATTAAAATATTATCCATGTAGAACGATATGCCGGTTAATCTCAGAACTAGGGAACGATTACTCGGTCTTTCTAAAGGCCAAAACAACTTGATCGCACGTTTAATAATTAACTGCTTCCTACTGTTATTCAAGTTTGTTACTGTTTGTGTTTGTTGGTTTTCATTCAGGATAGTTTTGGTGCGTATATTTGTGACTGTATAAATGCTCTTTAGCATGTGAGCGGACTACAACACACAGGGAGCGGTGAGATAGTCTTGGGGAAGTCAAGGTGAACCCAGTCCTTCGAAGAGTTTCGTGCACCAGAAAGTGTGAGTGTGTATGACCAGGAGACCAATTGTGTTCAAAAGTGAATGTGTACAGTGGTCTAAATTTGACTGATGAGACTACTTTGCTTAAGTGAACGAGGTTGTTGGGGCACACAATGAAGTGCGTTAATTCAGCCTCATCTATGCCCGCCACGTAAAGCTGTGATCGTTATATCATACACGGCGGTGATCATCTTGATCTATGGTAATTTCACATGATAAGAAAAAATTATCACCTTGTCTTTCGAAAAGTGGGGTTGATGCATCACTATAGAGATTTCATGAGTGTCTGTTTGGGCACGGTGTAGGATGGGGATTCCGCAATGTCCACCTACGGTTACAGAAAACACAGTGTAGATCTAAATCATTCTCTTCTACTAGCCAGACTGAGGCTATACTCATCATCTACTTAGGAAACACACGCGATGACAAAACACTATCTTCTCAACTAATAATATGTTTCTCTTCATAGACCTCTCACAACTTTAGCTTAACGGTCCTCCTTCGTTTATTAGTCACTCTTTAGTAGTGATAACCTCTTTACCAGTACCCTGAAGGCAACTTGTCACCTTTAATACACTGCAAAAACTATTTTGTGTCCAATGGCAGATTAGACTCACTCCACTGAAAGTCAGTATTTAAGTTTAAGGAGCGCCTGGCAAATTCCATGACGACACTGGAGTAAACTATCAGTCAGAATTGATGGACGTTGAGGATCACGTATATTGCCTCAAGTTCCTTTTAGGCACGATGAGAAACGCCGCACTGTGAACCACGTGATAGGTTAACACAATGCGTAAGTGATTCGAACAGGTAGTTTTAAGATGGCTAATTACGACTAAGTGAGGAAAGAAAAACAGACCGATCAATAAGTTATTGACTGAAGTATCAAGATAGACTCTAAAAGGAGTATTAAACGTGGGACAGAGACAGAGTGATAAAATGATATCCTGAAGAACTTTTGTCGTTGGAAGTAGTCAAGAGGTTGTGACCACGACCACGTTTTACCAGCTAGCGATTGGTAAAGAGGTCAGATAAGCGACCCTAGGTAGACTGCGGACTACTATTTACACCTAATTTACCTAGAACATTTTTTCTCGTTGCACACTTGAATACTTCACTACAGTCCCGACTACAGGCACTGGTGGCTTTAAATATCCCATAGAATGAGGTATAAAATAGTGTACGACACGTTGACACTAAATGGAGCACTCAACTGACGATAGTCAAGGTGACCGGATCGGTTTTTATCTCAAGAGGTTCGACGCAATTGAAGTCTTTAAGCACACAAGTCTAAAGTAATAAATTACACGATATGCCTACCAGGCAGTGAACATGCACTTGCATTATGGATGACACTGTAGCACAACCAAGGGTATTTTCACGAAACAAAAGTTGGTGGTATAAACATGTTAACGCTGAGGATGAAATGAGAGCAACTTTATTTTGCACGCTTAGCGGAAACCCGTCTAGACCACGCTTCATCTTCCTTAGAATCCCATGTAATCAGAAGGAGTATATCCCCTACGAACTCTTCGTTTAGGGTTAGTGTGGAGCCTGGAGCCATTATTCGGCATTATGTACCGGTCAAGTTTGCCAATTTGTTTTTCTATCATCCAGTTTTAGGTACACTTTTCAGGATGACTATTATTTACTTGGTGGTATTCACCTCATTTTGTCTACTAGCGGCCTTTTGAGTAGTAAGGTGCGATATTCGATCTCTCTAGGGCATACACATTTTTGTCCACACTGTACCCGGTCGACATGTCTTCGGTAAATGGACGTATACCGAAATCCAAGTATGGTAGCTATTCGACTACGTTTTCGTGCAGAATTATGTCACTGTGAGGCTTCGAATCATTCCCTCTTAAAAAGCTTACATTAACAGGAGAAACATTAAAACTGGTTCTCTAACAACGAGATTTGAGCAACTGCGCTGGACTCTTACCAGCGGTTCTGTGACAAGCATTTCGGCATTTCATCAAGAAATTTTCAACGGTTTTGCCCACTGAACAAAGGGCTTGGGATTGGTAGAATACACAGCACTTTTAATAGTACGAACAAAGTTCAGCATCCAAGTTCTTTCAAATAATCGTCAAAAGACTTAGCAGGGAAATGTGTCAGGGAGTCAGAAATCTCCCAGAAAACACGTCTTCGGCGAGGCCGAAGTTCGCTTTCTTCCAACTCGCGGATAGTATGCTTTGTGAACACTAACCAATGACAAGTCCGGGATAGCTGTGCCGTTGAGAAGAGTGTGCCCGTGAACCAATCAATCCATCACATGTCACTGTTTACATCGACCACTGATAGACTTCCTATTACCTACCCTTCCCACTAACCCGCCCACCATTCAGACTTATGACGTACTGTGATCCAAATTAACAAGTACGTGCTCTCCAGGCTGGAAATCAATGACAACTCCATGTGTCCATGTACTCCTTAGCTCATGCTAAATAAAGAGTTGATTTTTGGTTACAGTTAAGTACAGTTTTCCGCACTTGTTCGTGGTTACTTTTCCGTTGGGATTGGAGGATAGAGGAATCACTGGCCGGAGATAATTCAGAGGTTTACGCACCGACATAACAAACTGGTGACGGGGATGGGATCACCATAGTAAGTAACAAGCGCTGGAGGCCGTCCTCTTCTGAAAGTTTTTCACCGGGTTGTCTGTGTGAATTCGGCTGTAGATGAAGTCGTCCAAAATATCTCTGACTGGCGAAAAAATGTATCAACAACTATCAGGGTATATTTATTGCCTAGAAATGGATCACAATAAGTTACACGCACCCTCTGCCATGGTTCGCATGAAACTGGTCACCGAAGCCATTGGCTGGGTTTTGTATGTTGCCCGCGTAGGCGCGTTTGACAACTCGTGGCAGTTTTGATAATATCAGCTTTCGTCTCAGGTCACCGTCATATCAGTCGCGCCAAGAACTTTAGTTTGTCAATTCCCAAGTGCCCCGGAAAGTAAATTTCGAAGTACGGTGGATTGAAGTGTCTGAGGAACAATAGTATAATCAGCAAAACACAACAGTCCATTTGGACTGACTGGAAGGTTCTCCGTGCGAGTAAAGAAATCCGTACATCTTCGATTTTCTTCTTTTTTCAATCCATGACGCAAAGCCGAGATTACAGGTACGTAATATTTGCGTTTGCCTTGAACAAAGTCTTTTCTACGCACAAGAAGTGACGGTACGCACAAGAAATCAGAAATATGCGATGGCCTGGGTATAGAAGCATATCCAGATAGAAAGTCTGAAAGCTGAATGTGTTTAGTGCTTCGATGAGCAGTATCGTTGAATCACTGCGTCCGATGATTTTGTTAGTGATTGTGTGGGATGATGGAGAAACTTTAACGTCTCGTGGTCAGCTACGACGGTGAACTTGGTACCACACAGATATTTGTGTAGACTTTTTACTCCCCCAAAGACAGCCAGTGTCTCCCTTCGGATCTGAGAATAACCAGTTTCAGCTTTTGTGAGCCTCCGAAAAATACTGGCGACAGGTCGGCCGCATTTTTCAAGAATATGACCAAAGCCTGTAGGAGATGCATCCGTAATTACAGTGGTACGGTCCTTAGGTGAAGAGGGTTTAAGAACAACGTTCGACTTCAGAAGTGCAGTGTTTTTCTCGCGAACCGGAAACCATGAGAAACTCTTAGCAGAAAGAATCCCAGACAAACAGCTAGCCTTCTGAGAAAAAATTGGAGTAGACCGGGAATACTAATGTAGTGCACCTAACGCAGAATGAAGTTCGTGAGTGTTAGTGGGCGAAGGTACATCAATTAAATGGGATAGTCACTTGGGATCAGGAGAAAAGCTATCAGAATTCACCGCGCACTCCATGCCCAAAGCCTGTGAAACACCAAAAACACTCCAGTTTGGTTTGATCGCAACGCTGAACTGGAAAATTTTCTAGTAAAAAACGAAGAGGGGAATCTTATGTACCTTTGGATTAATCATGGGCAACAACAACGTCGTCTTGATATGATCTAACTTCATCGAGACGGACAATGATAAAACAACGGGATTGTTGGTAATACACGCAAACCAAAATGTAGAAAATTGTACTTGTGAAAGCCAAAAGGAACGTTGGTAACCGTCAACAAACTGGATTCTTTATCAAGTAGTATTTGTAAACGCGCATCATTGAGATCAGTCCCGGAAGAAACTGTGGAACGTGAAAGACTACAGAGCACATTCTCTGGTTTCACGGTAGTACACGTGTTTTGGAATGGTTTTTGTTGAGGGTCAACCGAAAATCACCTCATATCAGTGGGGTCTTGCCATCTAACTTCAGGACATTTACAACGGGAGTGGCCTAGCTAGAGAATTCAACCGGAGTGATGACGCCTCTTTCACACATGGACTGCATAGAGAGGTGAACTGATTCACAGAGGCCAAGTAAAGCGCTGTTTGCTAAATATCGGGTCCCCAGACACTTCCACTCCAATAGGTGGTATATGAATCCCACCAGCAACCTTGGGGCATTGAGGAATAAGGTGTCGAATGCTGGAAACATCAGCCTGGGTAATAAACAACAAAATATTCCCTCATAGCTGAAGAAGGATTTTCAGGCCCAGGTTAGAAGAATCAGGATCAGAAATTAGAAATTCACACGGAATGGGAGAAGAGTTAGAAACCTGAATTGGAATTATGCATGACGCTAAAATAGTTAGAGAATAACCAGAGATACCCTGGTTCATGACATCAGTAGGTCGAATAGTAGCTCCAAGGGAAATAAATTCTAGACGAGATTCTGGACTGATAAACTTGGTGCTTTCCAAATCAACAATGAGTGTATGAGAATTACTGTCCGGATTGAACAAAGTTTGGGTAACATGAGAGGGAGGATTGCGGAAAACAGCTAAAGAAAGTGAAGAAAGTTCATCTTCAAGAGAAGCTGTGGTGGAATCTGGGTTAACTACCAAGCGATAAACTTTACGTTGTCGACAGACACTCGGTATGTGGCCGGTTTTACCAAAGGAAATATACTGACAATTTCGGGAATGTAGACCGCCATGTTCACAGGTTCGGCTTTGGGTTTGACATTCTGATACCGTTCACAAATAGTTCTTATGCTCGAAAATGTTTGGTAACTCTGAATTAGTGGTCTCCGCTGCAACTGTGGTGTGTATACTCCAGAAATCAGACGATCTTGAAGAGGATCATTCAGTTGCGTACTATGATCATACTCTGCTGCTTGAGTCTGAAGTTCAAAAATGAATGCAAGAATGGACTTGTCTGCTGTGCGGGCGACAGAATTGATCTTGGCTCGTTCGGCCCAATGAAATCGATGGGTTTGAAATGATGTAATGGAATTGTCTTCAGTTTGTCTTAAGAAGAATTCACTTGAGAATCTGGAAACACAAGGTCTTTCAAGGATGCACTTGGGTCTTTGCCGATGAAATGCAAGAAAAATGCAGTTTTTTTCTTCAGAAAACAACTCGTTTCTAGTCAGACACCAAAGTTCAGAACATCTGAAATAATCCTCAAATTCTTCGGGGGTACAACTGTCATCCAGTGGTTCCATCTCACCTGAAAGAATGATGGAATTTTCATACGCGACGCCAACTGTGATGGAGCATGGATCAAGGAAGTGTTATCCTGTGCGTGATACCACGGAATCAAAACGCAGATAAGGTACACGACATACCGTAGCATTTCGTATATTGTGCACAGTTATGTAAAATATCCTAGTAAGTGAATGCAATAGAAGCGGCAAGAGTCATGTAAAGTCAGCCATGAATACCGCAGTCAGATGGATTCCACCGTACGGCTGTATACTCTTCTCCATTGTGGAGTGTAATTCATGCCCGTTACCCGATAACCCAAATCGTGAGGTTGGATGGAACTACTTCGACGAAAGCCCGGGACTTAGTGGTCTGTGAGTAAATCGCAGCTGTGTTCAAAGCCAAATACCAAACGGCATAATGCACAACCAACGGTACTGGACAAAACCGCACTCCGACTGAAGTTTCGTTCCATTTAATAACAAGCGATATCAAAAAATGATTGAATGAGGAGTCTGGATAATTTGATGGTATCTATATATCTTTGTTCTCACAGCCACATACGCGTGCAACGAAGGCAACCGATCCCGTCAGCAGACATGTTCACCTCAATTATAGGGAGGTGGTTACTGTAACTTTGACGCTTCCATAGGAGAGCCAACTAAAACCCCAACAGATCAGCAATCATCACAAGCCTCGGGACATCGGAGTTTTGTATCCCAAAATTTGCATTTGGTATCAGGACAAAAGCTTTTCACTAACTTTCTGATTTCAGCTTTGGTATCTCTGAGAAGTTCAATAGGAGGGGCAGAAAAATAGGATCGAACAGTCAGGATTCAAAAGACAACGGCTACAAGCGTAAAACGTTTTTATACCCAGGTTTGTTTATTCACGGCAAAACATGTTCTTCCTTTGAGTTTGAAAATTAAGCAAGAAGTTTACAGGCTTTCTTGTTTGCGTAAGTTGATGGCACAAGCTCTTGATGACAGTAATCCTTCCACTCGTCTACGTATCTCGTTTTCGACAACTAATCTGTATGACTTTTCGCGTTTTCGAGATTCAAGTGCCACCTCGAATGTTCCACTTGAACATGACTAATCGGCACACTGTCTCAAAAGTGAACTCTCCATGCACCAGTTGGTCAAAAACCCATTTATTAAAAAAATGCGATGGTTTTCCTCTCGTCAAAATAATGTGAAATGTAACACCCAAAAATAAATATGAGTGGGAGCTGCGTTTTGGCACACCTTGCAATACCCTACGTATGTGCAGGTGATGAGCTATGTGGTGCTGAACCAGAACAAGCAAGACCAGGATTTGGACAGACTGAAGTGAAGATTTGAGCACGAGCGAGAGGATGAAAATTGGCACAGTGAGCCACTCTCTGTACGTAGAGCTTGAAAGTGACGCATTGACTTGCGTATGACACTGTGTTTGTGACCCGGTTTTGGGAGACTAGAATACCACCGTTTACCGTTCAGTTCTTGGTGGGAATACTACATCACCGTGGCATTTATTGGGACCAAGGAATGCGTGACGATCTTTGGCAAACCTCATCAATTTAAAGAATCATCTGGTGGGCTGAATGGTTACTACAGGTTCTCCTGTCGTCTAGTTGCCCTTAGTGATCAGTACTCATTAATGATCACCGGAGGAATAAACGACTAGAAAACCCATAGAACGATGATTATCAAACTACAATAAGATTACCATTGATTCAATGGTGATTACGTTAAACTGAATAATGATACAAGGATTAAACGATAATTTTATCGATTTTCTCCTTCCTTTTCCTATTTGTTCCTTGGAAAATTCGAGATTATGATGTAAACACTTCACAGTACAAGCCGATTTGAATCCCGAAAGTATTGACCAAACCATATCAAAGTGGACAGCAAGTTGAGGGGAAATCCTTTCCGTTTTTTTTTGTTTAATTGGAACGTTAGACTTGGGTTTAACAGTGAAATATTCGATAATCAAAAGCAGCGCAACATGAGAACAATTGAAGTCTTGAAGGTCACAGTTGGCTACCCAAACAGTAGTCTATCGTGGTATGCACCAGGAGGACAAGAATCTTAGCCCTCTCTATTTTTAATCCAGAAAGAAAAACAAACATCTACCAATTTTACGAAATTATCTTCAGTAGGAAGTATTTATTGGCCATGTTAGAAATAAATGCCACGAAGAAAGGCTCTTATGAATCTGTAGTTAAAACGAGTACGTGAATAAAACCGAACCTGGTAAATTTCCAAAAAACCTCAAGCTACAGGTTTTCTTCAGCAGCTGACAATGCATTTGTATGTTGTGACATCCGAAACACACGAGGATTTTCAATTATACCTTCAAATTTCTTCTTAATGTTCGAATTCAGGTTGGCTGAACACCGGACAGAGAAACCCAAACTAAAGGCTTGCTAATGGTGGCTACACAGACTATACCACGAGTAGACGGTTGTCTTGAACTTTCAACTTTCCAACTTTGTCTCCCATAACTTCGTCAGTTTCTTCCCATTTATTTCTTCTATTCGTCTGCTTTCGTGTACCAGCTGCTGTTAAGCTCTTGTGGCTGTGCGCTAGAAATTTCACATTTATTCGTCAAGTACTATCCAAGAATGCATGAATTGTATGAGGTAGCTAAATGGATCGATAGTATGCACGTCCCACATGCGAAACCTTCACTTCGGCCCCGGTAATTTTGATATTTACTTTTCTGCAATAGCTGGAATAGATCCCGAAGTTAACACTTATGGGTTTTGTGTCTAAATCTTCCGCTACACACGTTCAAAAAATTTATCTGACCATGTCTTATACTCTGGTTTGGTATACAAGTAATAAACGACTGACAAAAGAATTGAATTCTAACAGGGTCGTCTAATTCAATGATCGGATGGACTCAGAGTTTGTTCAGTCTATCTAACGGTATTTCGTAAATTTATTCAGCTGGCGGGCGTGGTTTGGCCACAAGGGAATTCTGCTGTAGACGGGTGTTCTATGTGTCAACGTAATTTGCCGAGTAGATTGTAGGATCCATATGTGAAATGTCCTCAATCTCTCAGTGTATCTTTGTTGCCTATTTTCTAGGCCATGGGTGGTGTATATGCTAAGGTTTGAATTGAAACTGAAATTCCAATTTATCTTTGCGTTGAGTCACAACCAGTTTACAATAACCGTTATTTATCATAGAATACTAGATAATGCTTGTAAAAGACGTACAATGTAGTACGCTTATTTAGGTACACCAATATGGAGTAAACCTTAACGTACTACTGATCTTGATATATCTAAAACGATTCAAATGAAAACACAGTTTCGAATCGCAAATTGGGCTTGCGGACCTGCTTTGAACATATTCTTTTGGGATTCTTACGATTAACTGTGGTTTGGTTGATAATAGATAAAAATAGCCGGTCGTGAATCAGGGTACAAAGTGAAAATCCTCAATTCCAAAGATACACTAATATGAAATCGTGAATATCACAGATGGTGTTTTAATAACAAGGGCAAGTAAATGATGAACTCGAAATAACTGGTGGACGCTGAATTCAGTAACACTACATTGATCCTTGAGCATATCAACTCATTCGTCAAGTGAATCCAGTGTGTATCACCTCCAGTCCAGCTATTAGGTGTTTTAAGATAACGGAGACTAGCAACGAGCAGGTACCACAATCCCATGGGCTAAGCAAAGCCTCAGGCTAAAAACAGAACATTGGAGTTTGGGAGCCACAGAGACTCTTATGAGGACGCAAAGTGAAAGAATGCAGAGTACCAGTGGTGGTTCTAGATTCACAAAAGGTTGACCGTGGAACAACTTGGTTCGAAGCGATCGAAAAAAGTAGAACCAGTGTTAGCGATTAGATTTACATAAGTGAGGTGCCGATGTAGTGTTAATAAATTATAAGATGCAGTGTTTTGATTTTTCTGTGTGCCTTATATTCCGGGACGCGCTTTGTTTGAACCGATATACGAGATCGTAGAGAAAATGACGTAAGGGAACGATGGACAGAAATGAAACGCAAAGATGTCTACACTTGACAGTATTGTTAGATAAAATAGTGGTGTTATCAGGTAATATGAGAAGTCAAGGTGATTTCCACGGACCACGTCCGGTAACCATCAGACAACAGAGACCAAAGCTTCTTCGTTACAAATGATTGGGTTACTACAAAACAAAAATCCAACAAGTAATACTATTACAGTTACAATCAATTTTTCAAGTATAGTAAGGAAACAATACAACTAAAATGTCTATTTGTAGATGTTTCTCGAAAACTCGATGCCACTACAAAACTTAGTCCCTGCAGCGAAGATGTCAAGCCGGCTGGATTTAGTCAATAAATATATTATTATACGTGTGGTTAGGAGGAGGTAAGAGTTTTACATGATATGATTCATCACGCAGTGTGAACGCTTGAATCACCATTGGAAACTGTAGAACCATGGTACAGCTTTTTCATCTATGTTAGGGATCATCTGAAGTGCACACTCACCAAACCCCAACTGGGACTCGAACCCCGATGGGCGTACTGAAGTCGTACATCACAGAAGTCACCCGCTGTGCGGGAAACTCTGTGCTAACATTCAAAGCTGCTACCGGAAGGGAGCTATGTTATGTGGTGTATAAGTTCAGTAAACCGTTGAGAGCCGACCCGGATAGCCTTGTGGTTAAGCTGTTCGACGGTGGGTTCCAGTTGCAGTTGGGGCTCGGAGGATGTGCTCTTCTGATGATTCCCAACAAGGATGAAATAGCTGTAAGGCGCTTCCATGGTTCTCACTGATGAAATGAGCTTTACAACTACGTGGTGGATCATTTCATGTAAATGTACGAATATTTATCATACGTGAACTGATTTGCAGAAATCTTACACAAGTGTAAGCTGGGATATCAAAGTTGACAGTCTACGAACTGAGGTTCATTTCTTTAGGAGACTACTTTTCAACCCAGACAACGTTTTGCATCACAATATGTTTTCAACATAAACATTCCCTTTGGGCACTTACAAGCTAAAGGTAAAGTAGTCAGTCACAATGAAACCCAATCTGTGTCAATGCACTACAGTAAGACAGTACAACTTTAGGTTATGTAATAGAAAGCCGATTCAAGAAACGATGAGTATTCAGCTTAGTTCATGAAGGTGGCAAAAATTTGGGAATACATTGGAGAAACGTGGACTTTCATCCACTCTGAAATGCAAGCACGGTTGTGATTTTGATCTGCACAAAAATTATTGTGCTATGACTTCGCTGGTCATTAGAATAAAAAGCCAAGCCTTTTACTGCTATTAACTTCAAGTCTCGAAGCAGATTGGCTTTAACAAGGCTGTCAGTCGAGATCGATTTCATTTTTTGCGTTTCCTTGTTCATAGATTGATCCAGAGATGACTATGAATACTTCCTCCAACACTGACCGATTCACGGAAGCGGTATGTTGCTGCTGTTCAAACCAGACGTAAAGGAATACAAGTACCCCGTATTAACGGTTGGAGTATTCGAACTGTCTGACAACAATTTCAATCACATCAAAGCCATTAGATCTGACGTCAGCCCACTTGTGGGAAAGGTCAAATCAAGTTAGTTCCGTTCAGTGGAAGCTTTGATGGATCAGATTAGGGATGAAGTTCGAGCGGGTGATTTACAGTGGACTCCATCAGAAGGATTATGGGGGACTATTTGGAATGTGAATGAGATGGCGAGAATGGGGAAATTAGGCAGTAAACGTATTTATATTACAGATGAAGGGAGCCAAAAGTATCACGAGTTGGTTGGTCGCGGTCCGCAGATAAGCAAATAAGGTCAGGAGAGATTAAGCTGCTTCTATATGCTGACGCGAGTGGCGGAATGTTTACAAGAACTGCGAACGTGTGGAACAAAAGGAGTCGGCTTCGGATAATTTGAACTGAAATCAATGATCAGTAACAGATCATTCTCTATCAGTAAATTTGTCACAAATATCAATGAGTATCCAATTGATGAAGTCCTCGAAGTTATCTCTATAAATGCTGATATAATGAGAGGACTATTTTACAATTTTTTTGTAATCAGACTAAAACCCTTCCGTTTAAACCTGGAAAAATTATTGGGAACAGAAAAATATTTTTGGGTGAATGGAAGGGTTACATAATAAAGTTGAAGTTTATGGGGTTCTCTTTCTTAACCACATATAAATGATAAAATAGGGAGGTGAAACAAGCTTTCCTGCTTACTAATGATAGCAAGTCTGATCAACGGTTTGTTCTGGAGAATCTCGCAAGAACACATACATATGTGCATCAGATGTGGACGTAGTGAATACCACAGTTTGTTAAGACGACAGTGATAAATTCATCTCAAGCTCATGTCGTTCGCGCAATCCAGATTGGTGTGTACGGATTACCAACTCCTCTACATACTTGAGCAGTTCGGTTTTGTGGTTGAGTGGATCACTTTGAACTCTTGATTTTGGTGGTAGGGCAGTATTTCAAACTATCGTTCGGCTGGTTGCCTTTTCTGACCTAATAGGACCTTATGAGGTTATCTAATCCGAGGTTCAGAGTCTGGTGACTGGTTATCCCTAATAGAGCAAATGGGCCTGTTATCTCCGCGCACAGAATTACGTTGGCCGTCTTTTCGTTGTCAACCGATGGTTGAGTTATGCCTAAAGTGCTGGATCAAATGCGATGAAAACTGAGACTGTCTGGGTTTACGATTCTAATAAACGATCATTAATCAATAACGAGATAAATGATACAAGTCTCGATGCGTGACATATCTCGGTAGTGGGAATCTTTGAGAACACTGGTGAACGAAGGTGCGTCTTTTTGCGAAGGAATAATAGATGGAATCGTATGACCTACCAGACAGCATGCAGCTGTGCCCAAAGGGTTTATCAGCAATGGCAAAAGGCATCGTCAGTTACGGTTCGGCAAATAAGACTGCTCGTGGCCGTGTTGAGCAGCGTATGAGACCGCGTTTCCTTGTGTCCAAAATGTCACTACCAGTCAGCCAAAATATATGTTTAAGGTTGACACGTCATGCGCATGAGGAGCGCCGAGAGCAGAGATGAAAGTAACACGTTCTTTAAGAACGAATTCAATCGAATGAGCAATGTCTGGTGAGCACAAATAAACCGGGTGAGTTATTGTGTGTGTGTGTGTGTGTGTGTGTGTGTGTGTGTGTGTGTGTGTGTGTGTGTTTAGCATATTGGTTCTGCCAACAAGTATCGAGCAAGTCAACGAAGTAGTGACGGCATTCTGGGTCAGACTGAAGGTAGAACCGGAAAGGTTAAATAAAGAACGGCATAAAAGATCGCCAGCACACCGGATCGCGTAAACCATATGCGTCGTGGACAGGTGAGAATAAATTGGGGATAAACCCCAAAATCATTCTGCTTAGGTGACTAAGTAGAATTAACTGGGCCTTTGTGGCTATGGGGTATACCCCCTTCACTGCACGTAATAACCAAAACTACTCAAAAATCGGTCTCATAACGATTTCGGACAATGGATTACTTGACTGGACTTTGTTCAGCTGCTGATTTATACATGGTGAATTTGTTGTTCATAGCCTTCTGTAGCCACACTGTAATATGTTCAACCATTCGGTGAAGTGACTGCCATTCTGTAGTGCCAAAGCTTCTTTTACGCGGCTTGCTCCTGCGAGAGGATGAGCCGGATTCATGGATGTCCCGAAAAGCGCCTGCCCATGAACGGCGTGTGCAGAGGGACTGTTAGTGAAAAGCCTCGGGAATTAGGTAAGAGGGTGTAGCCCCATAGTCACTCTGCTTTTTGTTCAAGGTAGCAACTCTGGTGAGTGCACAACCCAGTGCTGCCAGTTGGATATTTTGTGTTGGGAGCTGGTAACCGAACGAGCGGTTCATACCCCTTTTGAATGGCAGTCTGCCAGCTGGTGAATCTGACCCCACTTAGGATAGCTGAATAAGGGGTGAAGCAATGGCCTTATTTAGTGGCGGGCCATATTCTTGTACGTCACAATGCTTTCTATGGGTTTCTGTGGTTTCTACGCAAAACGTTTGCTTCCACTGACCGTGACCTTTAACAGGGCCAAGTTGCTTTTGTCTGGTTCCTCGCTCTCGGTCAATCCGATTTGGGTGACCCTGAAGGAGCGCTTTACACTTCAGTGGGCATAGGTTTAGAAGTCATCGTGGCATGCAAACCTGAACATCATTGTAAGGTAGCAGCACCGATCAGCTTTGACACTTGAGTTGGTATGTGCAACTTGACTTCGCTTGAACAGGCTTTGGTGCTTTCACTGACGACATAGTTTATCGGGTAGGTGTGATTAAAATTACCGGTTTGGCAGCCTAGTAGGTGCAGCGGACTACAGACTTCAAACATTCACTGATTAAGTTGCTTAAAGTGTCACTTTAAAAAAAAAATTGATCAAACTATGCTGAACGTTGTTTCAGCTTCATTATTCCATGAGTCGGAATATGCGGAGAATAATCCTAAGCAAACGCCGTTTTTGAACGTGTTCAGTCACTCATTTTTTCAAAATCGCTTTTGCATTCAGTGACTCAGTGAGACTACACAAGAAAAATTCCGACAACAGAACAAACTCCTTCTATCACTGGGTCTTTCAAAGTGCTGTTACATAATCTGCATGCTAAACCGTTTTAATTTAGTGAAGTTTTGCAGATCAAGACAGAAAACCTTCTCTTTCACACAGACACACTTACTGAAAACAGTCAGTCCTGCCTGGCATGAGCCGTGTCACACTGCTTCATTCTTCCCGCTATGTGTCCCATACACCAGGTGAAGTATGAACGGACTTTTTTGACGTATGCGATCCACAGGTGTAAATGAAGTGCTCGCATCCTGTAATGTATATCTTCTTTCCGTTTTTATTCACATGCCAGGATGTGGAGGGTGAGAGGAGATGGGAAGAGGATCAGGTCACAATGTTCATTCACACAGTTTCAAAAATCACATGGACTTCCATTTCCTCTTTAGGGACATCTTAAGCAAAGTAATCAAGGTATTAGCAGCCAGTGAGATACTGGGTGACGGAGGGCTATCCAAAAAAACGGGGAATAGAATGACACGTGGAAAAGTTCACCAGTTAGCGTGAAGTGAAGAGAAGTTTCTGTTAACAAGGAACGGAAATTGTGTGCATTAGAAAAGTACTCACTTATAGCTTTTGATATAAGATAGTCAACACGATTCTCAGGAAGAATTAGCAGAAAAGTAGCACGACGGACAGAATCAAACTGTTCTCAGAATTGGTTTGTGTTTTACCTATACCAGCTATTAGACAACTAAAGTGATGCATCGGTTGAGACAAAAAAATTATCAGAGTTCAGGGGAAAATATTTCATTAGACATGGACACTTGTAGGCTCTCGAAAGGTGTGGAGCAAGATCTAGTTGAAGAGAGATCTTGTGCCAGTGGACCGACAAGGTGGAATGCTAATATGTTTGTACTATAGGCACTGATTTTTACCAGCACTTAGGTAGAGGAAACTATTGTGTCAAACAAATGCAAAAAGTCACTGCGCGAACCGCGTAATCATCGTAATGTGGTACAAGAGAACAAAAATGATAACGGATAAAGTAGCTATTTCTCAACTTATGCATTCAGAAGAATTGTTATGAAAACATATCCGAAGAGATAAATAGGAAGTATCGATGTTTGCTAAACAATCTGTAATTTTACGGTATGATAGCTGATTAAAAACCTTTCCCAGCGAGCATTTCTTAGCGCTTTGTTATGGTAAAGAATGAGAATGCCATTGACTTGACCAGCGTTAAAAATGCATGCGGTCAAAATTCAAAGTTCAGCAAAAACAGATTCTGTAATCTTAGTGTTTTTCTAAAAGTACGTGGTGAGATGTTACAAATTTGACGGCAATAATAGTAATAAGGATAATGAAGACTTTCTCGTTTCCTTTCATTATCAGACGGTTATCAAAGGAAGATAGGACCCCTTAAATTAAAAGCTGTCGAAGTTGAATTGACCGGCGGTGACGTTAGCAGTGTTCGTACCCGAAGTACAAAGTGTACTGGCGACGGCTTTTAGACCATCACCAGTCTCCTGATGTCTGTCTGCTAACACTGCCGTTAAGAAGTGGTAGATGACGAGACTAGGATGCTTGAGGTAACTAATGGTTGGAAGAACCCGTCTATTTTATTACCAGTACCCATAAAATCTAAACTACTTGTGAAGAAGTAGGCATGATAGGGCGTAAAGTGAGTCCTCCAAAGTTATGCGATGAAGTAGTGGACTAATTTAGTCATTCGTGCCTTAGTCTGTTCAAAACTTAAGATAGGATACTAGCTCGTATCGGCCAACTTATGCTGTTGTTTCTGTGGCGATGCCCATCTCAGCTAAGCTGGCATCACGCTGATATCAGTATGAAACGCGAAGTGCAAAATGAGTGTAAGAATTTCCCCGTATCAGAGTACGGACAACCAGTGAACGTGATCGGGGCAACGTAGCACGTGTTTGACCAAAGAGAGATAGATAGATAGATAGATAGATAGATAGATAGATAGATAGATAGATAGATAGATAGATAGATAGATAGATAGATAGATAGATAGATAGATAGATAGATAGATAGATAGATAGATAGATAGATAGATAGATAGATAGATAGATAGATAGATAGATAGATAGATAGATAGATAGATAGATAGATAGATAGATAGATAGATAGATAGATAGATAGATAGATAGATAGATAGATAGATAGATAGATAGATAGATAGATAGATAGATAGATAGATAGATAGATAGATAGATAGATAGATAGATAGATAGATAGATAGATAGATAGATAGATAGATAGATAGATAGATAGATAGATAGATAGATAGATAGATAGATAGATAGATAGATAGATAGATAGCTAGATAGATAGATAGATAGATAGATAGATAGATAGATAGATAGATAGATAGATAGATAGATAGATAGATAGATAGATAGATAGATAGATAGATAGATAGATAGATAGATAGATAGATAGATAGATAGATAGATAGATAGATAGATAGATAGATAGATAGATAGATAGATAGATAGATAGATAGATAGATAGATAGATAGATAGATAGATAGATAGATAGATAGATAGATAGATAGATAGATAGATAGATAGATAGATAGATAGATAGATAGATAGATAGATAGATAGATAGATAGATAGATAGATAGATAGATAGATAGATAGATAGATAGATAGATAGATAGATAGATAGATAGATAGATAGATAGATAGATAGATAGATAGATAGATAGATAGATAGATAGATAGATAGAGAGAGAGAGAGAGAGAGAGAGAGAGAGAGAGAGAGAGTAAGGATCCATCGGAGGCAGATTTATGAATAAACATGCAGAGAGTGTACGAAGAAACAAAAGTAACTTTGAGTAAATATCAAGTAAGTTTCAACAGTGGTATTTACACTGAGATTCGAGTGAGCCTTGAATCTAATTCTCACCAATAAAAGATGCGCTCAAGGGAAAAGTAGCTGAAAGAAGAGACTGAAATTTTACACACAGTTAATGATGTATTATTCACAAAAATATCATATGTGCATCAGTAGCGTGAGTGGATACTCCTGATGAAAGGTGATAACTGCAAAACGGATCGCATGCTTCTCAGGAATTTTGTCCATTCGTCTACATATATTTACTATATTATATACAACTTACTTCAAAGTGGAAACGCTATTAATGATTACTCTGTCCGGTTAACTGTATGATGTATCAGTAATGAAAATTTGTGTTCGGCGAACGCGGTAGCGCGCTATCGACTGTGTGAGATTGTACAAAATAATTGACAAGAAAATGATGCACCCCATCATTATTGTTAGAATCGTAAACTTAAGTGATCACATAGGATAGAAACTCCCTATCTTTTTTTCGTGGAGGCCGTTAATGGATACACATTGTGTACCAATGTTACGACTGATGTTCAATTGTCACCTGATTAACGGGATCCTGCCCAATGACTGATCGTTTTATGAGCACAGACTTCAACGTTACAGTACTAAGTGGGTCTGTCTGGGACAAATCTAACCAAACTGGAAGAAAACTTGAAAACTGCCAGTTTGGTGTGAGAGGTTCTGATTGCAGCTTACATACGTTATGGTGCTTAAAACATTGTGTATCCTTGGCTCAAGTGACCAGCGCAGTGGAACGCGTGGGATATGATATGGAGGGATTTTTGTATGCCTTTTTCCTTATTCTGTTCCCTTCATTTCGTTCACAATTACCGTGCATCAAAATACTCTTCTTCTGGACAGTAATTTGCGCGAAAGAAGGAGACTGACCCAGAGTATCGCATCATACATGTTCCTACCTGAAAAAGTACGATTAAGTGTTTCACACGGGAACTGGCTGCGAGACCCCAACTATGGAGGGGAGGAAATAGTAATATTATCCACTATGGCTCTGCGTTAGATTGTTTTAATAGAGGGTCACTGTCTCACGTCGAATCAGTTTGGTGATCAGGTTCAACAGTCGGCAAATTCAAGATTGCTTGCTGACCATAGAACGTAGATTATTATAACCGCCCGGTTTAATCCTGCCCACCTGTGACACTATTCGGAGGTGTCACTCAGATGGTGATACTGTTCCATCCTTTGCTGAAAGCTAGGTTTCAGCCTCCCGTTCATGCCAATGCGTCAAATCAAAGACAAAACAACACACAAAACGACACTCAGTGCAATTTCTGAGCGCATATCCTTTGTCACTCGTTTTCTCTGAAACAGTCACCAAATTCATCCTATCCAAATCCTAGTCTTCAATGTTCCAATTCAAAGCCAAGTACGGCCCAAGTTTACGCCTTTAGAATGGTTCAGGTAGATCAGTCTGTCATTATAGTTGTGATGAGCTAACGCTGACGTCTTTTTTGTTTGTTATCAAGTAGTCTATTAGTAACTGATTCCCATGGGATCATCTAGCCACAACAACGAGTTCATCGTATCGGATGTTACAAAGCCACTTAGTTGCTTGATGTCCGGCTGCATAAATAGGAATTTAGACTGATCAATGTTGAGCTCATTCAACGTGCAGGTTCCAGTGATCATTTTAAACTTATGGAAACTATACAGCATTTCTAGGAAACCTTTTAGAAATTACCAGTAATGCATATCCTGTGGGTCCTAATTAACTCGCCTAATGAAGCAGCTCTACAGCTTTCCCATGGATTTTCAGTAGTGAGTAGTGGTGTTGGTAAAGTAACAATTGAGAATGATCTCAATCTTCTTCTCGGAAAAATTGAATCAAATACGGAAGTGCAATCAAAAATAAAATTTCGAGGTCTCACTGGATTCGGGTTTATATTCTTGACATTGTCATGCAATTCATTTTTAAATGACAAACTCTTCAGAAGAGAAAGATCAGATGGACCGTCACTCAGATATCTTATGTATATATATATATATATATATATATATATATATATATATATATATATATATAATGATTCTGTTCTCAAACCAATACAATCACATTTATATGGTAACAAAATTGTCGGAAGATAATCGGATAAACTATGAGTGTTTGAAATAGAAGGGGGGGGGGTGGCGAGCAGGCGGATAAGTCAAACTTGACCATATTGTAATACGCTCAGACAGATCGCCACTCCCATCTTTATCGGTGTAAGTGTTGATGCTTGTTGATGCATTTACTGAGCTCCGGCTCACCGAGTTTTCTTTATGTCTTTGCAGATCGAACACGTGCAACCCCCACGGAAGACACTGCATCCCGCATACTACAATATAACGGCTGCACAAATAACTGAGTAGCGCAACAGGTGATAAATAATTTACGTCACAACCACGGTCATGTATGATGTTATCTACCTTTGGCCAGGGCAGCTTGAGTACTTGAAACAACTTTCGTTGAGTTCATAGTTTTGGCTTCCAAAGACCGAAGCTAACTGCTTTAGCAGTTGCCAGTGCTCGAAGCTTGATTTTAGGCTGTGTCCCAAACGAAACGTGGGACAGTTGGGGAGAAAGCGGTAGATGGAGCCCGATTCCATGATTTACTTGCCTACGTGATGCGACCAGATAGCCCGCGCCAAAGCACGTGGTTTTCCTCCGGCTTCCGAAACCGGCTTGTAATTTCCCAAGTTTTTTTTTTATTCAGGTAGCTGTTTAATTAACTTTTGTCAATGACGGATGTTTCTCTTGCTCCATAAAATGTGAAAATCTTGAATTTACGCTGCTGAAGAGTTGTCCGAAGAAAGGAGTCCCGGTAAAACTTGACGGTAATTTGCGTTTGTTGTGTCCGTAGTTAGTAGCAGAACACGTGGTGGTGGCGTTGCATTTGTCTGTTCGAGTGCAAACACAAAACCCGTCCGTAGCAGGCGAGCAAACCGCAAGCAAACAAGTGAGTTGGAATAACGAGCTGAACTACCGGTGCTGTCACACGCATAACAGAGTAGGACCAATCAGTACATGGCTAAACCGATAAGTCAATACTGCTGGTGCTAAAGCGGGATTAAAGATCGAGGGAAATCAGGCGTACGTCCTTTCATGAGAGGAATATTGATCGGTTGCCCGCTTAATGTGCGAGACTTTAAGCAGACACAACAGTGGTAACTCATTATCATGAAAGTTATTATTTAGCTTTTCATTTTCTAGATTATCGATTGTTTTCCTCGGCTATTTTCTCATGGGCAGTGATTAGATACGTAGATCTAACGTGGGGCCACCGTCAGCTAAATCTGTAGGAGATGGTGTCGATTTGTTTCACACGTGCCAGGGCGAACTATGGACAGTCACCTAAATGAAACTTATACTCCATCCGCGCCACCTTTATACCTCGCATTCTGCATGTCACTTGCAGTTGGACCTTTTCCGAGTGATCAACACCTGCATCAGTTCTGGAATTCACCGAAACCATAATGCAGTCCGGTCAAGAGCTCAGTGTAGTTATCAATTTTGCTGTGGTAGTCCAGTGCTAAAGTGGTCACTTGTGAGTACTGGATTGATGAAATGTATTAGATGAGTGAACCTTTGGCTACTTCATGGAATATCCCATTCTAATTCTAATCACATTTACACGACTGGGTAAAGGATGCTCTTTTTCTGTAAATGTTACTTTAGGCTTCTTTTACATAGAGTAATCGTCTTCTACTTCATACACTTTCTGGTTCTGTACACCGGAGAACATTGTATTCCATTTATGACACAGTATCATCAGTTCCTCACCGGCCTCACAGCTCAGCAGAGCTTCATTAAGACCAAAGCGAATGCGCTGTATTATTCGTTTACCTTGCAGGTAGGTGTGCTAACAGTAGGTCACAATGAGTACTGTGAGTTGCATTGGTGATCAGTCGAAGCAGAACACGTAAGTTTTACGTTCCATTTGTTTGCAAGAAAGTAAATCAAACCTAACAAGAGTAGGCTCGTAAGCCGCCAGCAAGTGTGCAAGTAGGAAAGTGAACGAACAAGCGAGGAAAAGAGCTGAGTTACATTTGTTCACACGCGTTAATAAGTGACTTCAACCTTTACGTAGCAAGATCAGTCAGTCGGTACTGTCCGTACCAAGGCACAACTAGATATCAATAACAAGAAACCGTAGGTCAACGCACGAGAAGAACAATGATTGGTTGTCCTCGTTGCACGTGTGACTTTAACGAGACACAACTCTGTGACCAGCTTTGATACTGATCATGCAAGTCCCGCATTGTCATTCAGAAGCATACCCGAACGCGTTCGTGAGCACCATCCGGTCAGGTTGAACAAAGTAATTACGAACAGCATTTGCACTCTTTGTGGTGTCTAAGCCATCAATGAATGCGAATGGACAGTTTTGCCCGATATAAAAGGTTCTATTTAGACAATAGCGATTGATTAAGTGGGGGGTGGGGACCTGGCCGCAGTGGAAGAGTAAGACATTTGTCTCTACGACCTGCCATTACGCGTTGACAAATAGTTTCCGCACACACTGAAGCTCTCTTCGTCACAGAAAAAAAGCAGAGCTCCGTTGATCAGATTATTTATTCTAACTGTGATCACCTTCGGTTCTGAGGGAGATCTGAAGCATGAGAGTGAGCTTTGCTTTCTTTCTCAGTTTTGTCTCCCACCCGTCCACCTACTAGACAATTTCCCCTTCTGGATTGCCAGATATAAAACATATTGGTATGATTGAGGTTTACTGAAAAACGAACTTATTCAGCTCTTTAGGTCGTTCTTCTTCTGTCCTGAGTTAGCTGTCAACCCGTGTTATATGCAAGTTCTTATTAGATTCAAGAAATATCTTGTGTGAATTACCCAGCACTTCTTAAGCACGACCACAATGTGCTAATCACGAAGTTTTTGCAACGTTTATTTTGACCGTAACTGAAAGTGGCACACGTACGCCAAATCTAATCATCGTTAGTTCTGGGTCGCATAATTTAAGAAATCAACGAAATAATGTGAGTCAACTAAAGAGTACTCATCTCATTTTAAGGTAGCAACAATTTATCGCGGAACAGTCTGGTTCATGTGGTCCATTACTGGAAAGTGCCTACTGTTCCTTTATTCAGGCTGTATTTTGATGTGATTCGAAACTGTTGTCCGTGACTTTAAAAATGACCGGAAGGTCAAAGTAACTAACGTCCTTTACAGCCTAAAAAAGGTATGCGTTTTTGACTGAACCGTCGCTGACAAAACACACCATTCAGTGTATTTTGTGAACTGTACCCGATCCGTGGCGAAATTCAGCACTGTTATCTGAAATAAATTTTATGACAACTCAGATTCAAAACATACCTCTCCTCTGGAAATCAATTTTTTCAGTTAGTTTGATGAGGAGAGACGATGAAATGAATCATCCGTGGGAACTACCGTATTTGATGCCCATGTGAATAACCAAGACGACCATAAATCCGTTATCTATGTTACAATCAAGTCAGTCATTATAAGAGGCAAGAAACTGACTTGATAATAGATCAACTTAGCAGGTGCTTCAATGGTTATGCCATAGGTACAGAGCCAATGTTTCGATCACATATAAGTAGCTCCCCACAAAGCTACGAAACTCCGTTTTGGCCCCAGATATTTTGGCATAGGCGGTGTCGTGCAATCCCTTTGTTAACATCCGCGAAATTGTGTGGCGGTACAGCGGTCAGTTGACTGACTGAAAGTGACCGTTGATTGCCAGTTGGTTGAAGTGCATGAGGTGGGTCCGCGCGGTGAGCTGACGGGCCTTATAGGGCTTGTCAAAAGAGTTCGTCGAGTTTAACGGTGCTAATTAACCTAACACCGTCAAAAATCTGTGTCAGTCCGGTCGGTTTTCGGCGCGTCGGTGACCTGTGATGCTTCAGGGATAGGGGAATGCCTAGTCTAGACTCACCAACGAATCGCTAACTGACCGAAATGCGTTTTATTCTGGTCGGTCAGTAACTAGTGTTTGCTTTGGGCCGCTTGGAATTATTCCGTCAGCGAATTTCAGAGTCTCTCGGGTTTCATTCTTCTCTTTATGTTCCATATCTTATCAGGGTGAATTTATCCACGGTTTCCCGATTGATCCTGTTTTCACCGATATTCTCATTTTTCTCTTGTATCATGTTTTACCCAAGCCATGATATTGTTTAATCATGTATAGATACATGTTTTATTTTGAACAAAGCACAAAACTTTATATCATTTTCATTTTCTAGATCTACGACTACTTGTTTCGGAAGCTATTGATATCTTCTTTTCGATGTGATTTCATTCCTCGATGCAAATAGAAATCCGTTCCCTTCCTCCCCTGATTGACCTATTGGTTTCTGAAATAAGATCATACTCGTTCACAGTGATCTTATCTGGGATTGGTTGCTCCTTGCAGAGAAGTACATCGGGAAAACACAACCATGATTCACCGACTGTTTTTCGTGTTAGTCACAACTGACCTGATGAACGGAGACAATGCGGTCGTGGGTGGAAATAGTGTGTGTGAGTATTATACAGATAAGTTGATAACGTGCAGCAGCAGCACACTACCTATTTCGCGGTTATTGGTGCTCCTCGAGACCGAGTGGACAGAAGAGTACGGGGCACGCGTGACGGACCAGTGGTTATAACCACAAAATCGGTTGTGCGCCTCCAAAGAACCTTGTCTACCTGTCTAACTAAATCCGGCAACTCAAAATAGTCAAAAGAGATTTCATGCTTAGTTCACAAAGGAACATTTCTCAGAGTCTTCCATCCTGCTCAATGTAAATCCCCACGACATCCCACACTCAGACCATCAACGAGTGAAATGTGACAGGTACCTTGGTGATCTAAGTCTATCATGTGTAATGCTCACCCTAATTTCACCCATTCCTCGTAGTACAGATGTGTCAACAACCCCCACATATCCTGTGCGACAAGAGTATAGGACCTCTTCATTTTCGCTTTTGTGTTCTCTAGCGAAACCATATCTGGTCAGAATGACTGAATGCACAATACTATATGGTATACCAAATTTCAGAACAAAACTATGAGGTAAGAGCTAATCTGAATAGAAAATACGACAAGCTGTGTCATTGAAAATATCACAGAACCCGACGGATAATTGGGCCTGGCAACGAGCTCATCAGTTCGGTCGTGGATCTGGCGGCTGAAAAATCCATGAGAAGCGGAATCACGTGATTTATGTCCACTGGAGCACGCGGTGCACTCTAGAGACCCAGGTGAACTTCACTGGCCCTAGAAGCACGCACGTACCCTGCAGAACTCACGTCCAATTTTGTTTATGTAATGCCATACGGAAATAAACTAGCAGATTTGAAGAAGGATAAAATATTCGCGTTCTACCAAATGGGACTTCGTTTTTACGAGGTCTCCAGGCGGTGAAAGATATTGTGAGACGTTATACGGCAGTACCTGGAATGTAGTGAGCAATATGCGGCGAAAAAGGGAATGGTTCGTCCAGAAAATTGCCGAAGTCGGATGGAAGCAGATTAATTCATCTAACCTCCAACAATATGTTCCACGTCTACGTTTAAAACTTTTGTCGGTGTTATTGTTTTGAAACGTGAGTTACAAAAAACGCTGAAGGCTGCTCCGTGGATGAAGCACAATAAAACGAGAAGATACATGGCTCCCCAACTACTGCATGAGGAACAACGCTTATTGTGGGCTGAAACACGAGGTATGAAGAGATTAATGGGAAAAAATCTACTTTAGTAAGGAAAAAAAGAACAATTTGGATGAACATGATGCCTAGAACTATTACTGGTATGATATCAGAAAAGAACGAATTTTCAGTCCAAGACACAAAAACAAGAGTTCAGTGGATGGTTTCTGGGGACTTCTCAGCCAAAGTCCAAAGTGAGCTGGTTTTACTTGAGTGTACGCAAGATTGCGTTCCGTACGTTCGTAAGTTGGAGCAGATTTTGGTCCCGCTAGTGACCAACAAACTACATGATACCATGTTCAAGCATGATAATGCTCCAGTTCACTGCTCATACACTACAAAATGTTGGATGTTGTCCCATGGGATCAAGGCTGTGCAGTGACCAGCCTGCTGCCCGGATCTAAACCAGACTGGGAACCCACAGGGCATATATGCTCGCCGGGAGCACAAGGATGCCACGGTTAAACAGTCGAGGAGTGAACTAGTAACCGCCCTCAAAAGAGAAAGGGGAAATAATGACCAAGGGACAATCACAAGTCCTGTAAGATGTATGCCTAGAAGATGTATCGAAGTTAACAAGCAGAATGGCTGTTGCACATGGTTTTACGTGGCAACTAGGGAAGCCGGGCTGAGGATGGTCCCATACTTATGTCGTCCCTTTTTCACCTATTCTGATTTAATTGGCTTAAAATAAATTATTTTGTTTTAAAGTTTTATATTCTGCTTCTCAGTGAATATTTGGTCTTTCTATCTAGATATGGTTTCGTTAGAGAACGCTGAAGAGAAAATCTGCAGAAAGTGAGGGAGCTGCCAAACTTCTATCGCACTCTTCACTTACAGCTAATTCCTGGAAGTCGAGAGGTTATATGAATTCTCATTTTAGTAACTGCTTCAATGAATGTTTTCTCAGCAAAATCTACTAATGGACAGATGTAGTGTCAACGCCTCAATCACCTTTGAAAAGTACGGAAACATTGCAGAGCTATTCCATCTGGCTTGTAGGGAATCATTAGCAATGCTCATCCATCGGGACTGAACTGTGCCAGATGAATATCTGAACACCAGCCTATCCCGGATAGCTTTCGGCTGTTTTTAACACCAGCACTACACGGTATAGCACCACTAACAATTCTACCACTTTCTCACGAGTAAACCGTGTGAAACACCTAGGTGTAATTTTACAAGAGAAATTGCATGGGTCTTCACACATGGAAAATACTGTAGGAAAATGCCTTAGATTGTCCTTTCAAATTCGTCAACTCCGACAGATCAATGTTCCGCAGCCTGCCATTTCTTGCCTCGTAAACCCTCGTATATTTCCCATTATCCCACATTGTTCTTCCGTGGTTTTTCTGATCTGTTGATAAAGGACTACATCGCCCTTCGTAGAGGTGTCGAATCGTAATTCTTGTTTCTGGTGTAGTTTTAATAAACATCTTATCGGACTGATGTTCTAGGCACATAATAATATCGATTTTATCTGCCGAAAATACCATTGCGGACTGTTCACACCCACTACATTGCGAATTTTCTCTGAGCCAATCACACCAGCGGACCCGTTCCATATTTCCACTACTTCCTTCAAAGTGATCGTTGTCCAGATCTTCTACAGTTCCCCTTCTAGAACGTGTTTTAACAAACAAGGATGAACTTTTGTCTGAACTGTTAACCCGTTTTAGCGAGTAAAACATTTTTCTCGGTAGCTGAAAAACTTTAACGGCAAGTTCAAGCCAATGTGAAAATACATAATAACAACATTAATAATAGTACCATTCTATCAATCACTTTCTCAAGCTAGCCGTGCTCTCACAGGATTTACCTCCCGGCAAAATCGTCAGTCACAAATGAACAACTCACGCTTCCCATAATACTGTTCTGTTTGTAGCTTACGCACTTTTTCTACAGTGATTTGGATCGATAACTACCAACCTCCACAAAAAGACGGTTCTGTTTACTCGTTTAATTTAATGATGTTCAGATCATTCCAAGCTCTGGTTACGGTGTTAGAAACTTAAGAAAGCACGGCACTTTTCGTACACCTAAAAAGTTGAGTACTTAAGGTATGCAACCCAGTCATTCGATCATTCACTGATTTGGAGTTTGATAGGCGTTTGTCTTTCATTTTCGTACCGTGCTGGTCGGCAAATAATATCTGTTTTGATTGACTAGAGAAAGCTAAACGCATAAGGATGCATCTGAGAAGTTTGTTAAACAGTTCATCGTGATCATCAATTATCCTATTCTGTGTCGCACAGAAAAGCCCCTATTTCGACAAGTTGTTCCTCAGTACTTCGCAAGTTGACAAACAAAAATGGAGTGATCCAACGAACTGGAACATACTTGTGTAGATTTTATACTCAGTGCAATATTTATTCAACTTCTCCATACACAAAGGAATTCATTCGTAGTTCGCTGAACTGTGAAAATACTTATTCACAAAACAATCGACCTGTTGTTCGACATCTATAGTGTATTTATAGCAAGATATTTAGTCATATATAAAAAATTTGTTCAACTGAACAGTGACCGAAGCACATTTCTGCACCCTAACTATATGCGATGGTATTTGGTAACTCTGCTAAGCTGTCTACGTAGTGAAGAATAAACCCCTGACCCATAATGGAAAGATGCTGAGGTACTTATTGTATCGGAAATTACGGAAATTACGCGTCTATTTCCATGAATCTGAAATTGAGTATATTCATCCCTCGAGAAAATTGGGTAGGTTTTCTGCTTTCGTATTAATCCTGTCCGATACACACAGAACTTCACCATCGTATATATATATATATATATATATATATATATATATATATATATATATATATATATATATATATATATATAATGATTATCCTTACTGTATACTCTTACCTTCAGTTCTTAACTGTTCTATTCCATCACGATTATGACTGTTGGTGGGAACCCGATTGGGTAACCCATGGTACAGCCGTCTCATTGCCGATCAAAGCATCCGGTGAAATAGAAATGAACTTTAGGCATTCAGTATCTTAAAACGTTCTGTTCGTTAGTCTTGCTATTTGGCATTTGAAAGCTCCCAGTAAACGAACGTTTTTGAACAAAGCCCCTCCATCTAGTGTGAGCGTAAGTTTGCCTTGGATCAGCTGGTTCTAGTGGTGTGTAGGAACTATGAACTATGTAGCTGACTGATCTGGCGAGCCTTCAGCAGAGTTTGTCTCCCCTACCACTGATACCACTGGAGTGTTTTGGTTATGGACTTTCCAGGAGGCAGCGCAGTTGCAGAATGACTACTATGTTTGTTTTTAATCCTGTCTATGTAACATTTATTATGTAAAAATTGTCTGTCACCGTCCTCGGACATCTGGAAACTCCAACCTTAGTCTTTTTTGTTATGGCTGTCCTTTTATTATGTGAAGAGCATTTCGGTAATCCCATGTATATCAGCTGTCATTGTCAAAGGCGGAGTTCTTGGATCTAAAAGTGAACTCCCACGACACCGTATCCATGACCAAGATGGAAGTGATCTGCGGTCTTACAAACTTACACCGGCCGTAGAACTTCACCTTCCCCTTTGCATTATTCCGCGATAGTCACTTCTCCAACATAGCTAACTGATGGACTATGCGCAAGCACCATGTCTACATAATCTGTAAACAATTGTTTGCCCTGTAACGCTATTGTTTTTGCTAATACACCTACCCTACAATTCCACGCATGCAAACAACCACCATCGTATTCTTTTACAATGAACAAAGAATAAAATATGATTCCTCATGCAGCTTGAACGCTCCACTCACCATTGAAAACCATGGAAGCACTGTACAGCTGTTTCATCCTTGTTGGGAATCATCAGCAGTGCACATCCACCGAGCCCCCACGGGGACTCGAACCCGGGGTGAACGATTGTGAATCGAACACCTTAACCACGAGGCCATCCGGGCTGGCTCTCAACGGTTTGTTGAACATCTACACTACATGATATAGCACCCTTGCAAACAGTAACCAAGCTCTGTAGGTTGTTCATAACGGAATGCCTTCGTTGTACTTAGGCCCCTACAGAGAAGTCATCCGTCATAGGAGTCGATCGCTGTGTGGGAAGCGGGTTGTTACCTTTTAAAGCCAGTGACGGAAGGGTGCTATATCATGTAGTGTAGATGTTCAACAAACCGTCGAGATCCAGCCCGGTTAGCGTTGTGGTTAAGGTGTTCGATTCACAATCGTTCACCCCGGGTTCGAGTCCCCGTGGGGGCTCGGTGGATGTGCACTGCTGATGATTCCCAACAAGGATGAAACAGCTGTACAGTGCTTCCATGGTTTTCAATGGTGAGTTGAGCGTTCAAGCTGCATGATGAATCATATTATATACAAATCTAATCTCCTACAACTCAATTGCGAACAAAGAATACATGGAATATACAGAGATAAAAACACGTTGGCCTGATGTTTTTCATGACCAAATTTAAACTTTACAGTTCCCGATTCGAATATTGTCCCCGACGGTCGCTGTCCACTCGACAGCCACCAGTTCACTCTGTCTGCTTTCCGGAAAAGTGGAATGTTTTGCAAAATAAATACATAAAGCAAAATAAACGAGTATCAAATTTGATTGCGATTCGAAGTGTGTCATTGCATTACTGAAGTGAAGATCCTTTTTATCTGCTTTTCACAGTGAAGAATCTGTACTCCGTGGAGTAAGCCTCTTTCCGGGATTAATTGCCATGTTCAGCGAACGGGTGAAGAAGTGATTTACAGAAATCTCCAACATATAGCACCTCAAAATCCTTTTCAATTGACGGTTTCTAACATTTTTATTTCCATTGCTCACAGGTTTGGCTAGTTTAGGAAAGTGTTTCAAACGGTGTTAAGAAAAACCACTTCTTTTGACATTCGGAATGAGTTATTCTATCTGATAGCCCGACACGAAGGTCATAGGCGTGATGTCATGCAAAAACACGAAAAAGAAAAAAAGAAAAGAAAAAACTAAGGGGAAATTTCTCAGGAGTTCGAACACAAGGTGCCACAACTAAACCGCCTCTGCGCACTACTCTGAGCCATATGCGATAAGATTCTCAGCCAATGGTGTAGTGGATTTCAAGGTCCCCAGCCAAGCAGGCGTGAGGAGCTAATAGAGGCAAGTCTTGACGTCAGCCCTTTGACAGATCAGTGCCATGTCACGGCTCGGCGTCCAGCCAAACTTAGGTTCGGCGACCAGAGCACGATGGATAAGTCGATGGGGGTGACATACGTAGTACATCTCCTAGCCAACGAAGTCCATGGGGTGGTACTGTGGCACTAACTGGGTACACGGCAGTCCCGGTTACGTAGATGCGCATTCGAAGAGTAAAACTACTTATTCCCTGTTGCCACCAAACTCGTGAGATACTCCTCAGGCAACAATGATCGGACGCGGACGGACAGTCGACATCGGCCTCTAGAACAGACCACTTCTCACAAACGTACAAGAGCACAATAAGTACGGTAGTGTCCTACACTTACCGTCTCCACAGATGATGCAAATTACAAAAGGGAGCTTGAGTCTTTGCCATTTGGTTATCCGTATTGTCTTCAAACAGTGCATCAGCAGCTATACAGTATCCCACGTGGACAAACTTTTCAATAATTTCTTATCTATCTTTACGGAGGGTAGCTGCAGGGATGGACTCCTGCCATTCTCCACTTGGAAGATGAAAAACATTATTCACCGCAATACCAACGACCCAAGGTTGCCGCTGTGTCACAGTGGCATCGTAGCAAATCAATGTGATGTCATCTGCATAGTTTAAACGTCTGCTTCCAAGTAGGATCCCAGCGTCTTCGTTCGTTTGGTTTCCTCGTGTCCCTCATTTAGGATTTCGTCGACTGTAAAACTGAACAGGAAAAGCGGGAGAGCTTACAGTCTTGACGCACGCCGCTTCCAACTGGAAAATATGGTGACAATGAGCCATATGCTTGTACTCGGCCTGAAGTCTGAAGATATGGGGCTTGGGAGATTTTGACATACTTATCAGACACTCCCCGTCTGACGAGGCAATCCCAGACGGTCATCCTATCAATGGAATCAAAAGCTGCTCAGATATCCAAGAATATAATTACTGTAGGTCTGTGAAATGTGTAACGGAACTAAAGCATCTGACTGATGGCGAAAATTTGGTTGACTTACCGGCAACTGGGACAAAAATCAGATTGTTTTTCACGGACCTGTTGATCGCGCACTGGGGTAAATCTACGGAGGATTGTTGAGGTTAACAGTTTCGACGTGACTGAGATTAAACTTATCCCTCGATGATTGAAACCTATGTTCCTAGCCCCTTTCTTGTACATAGGGACGATGGATACACAGATCTAACTTTGTGTGCGCATTCCCGGGGCCAGATATCGGTGAAGAGGTTATTCAGCATTTTGAGGAGGACATACCTCTTCTCTGAAGAGGGCTGGGGGGAGCTCGTCAGGGACGAAGGCTTCTTTGCGCCTCAGGAAAAGGACAGCATGGTCGACTTCTTTGGTGGGTGTGACGGTACATTGAGCATAATGTAGTTCAAACGAGCTACGGTGTGGAGGCTCTGGGGCTAAGGACCAATTAAAATGCTCCTCAAAGTGCTCTGCCCATCAATTCATGGGCCTTTTACCCCACAGATCACTTCGCTCACTGCAGGCTTCTTGGTACCTGTGGATCGGAAGGTTAGAAAAGTCTTCAAGCATTACCATTGGCAGCAGTTTGTTCCTTTTTGGAGGCCCTTTAGAACCACTTAGTTCGTCGGTCTCTACGCAAGCTTCTAACCAACTTTCTGTGTAGCTAGGCGCAGGAGCTGTTAGTTTACTCTTCCGGCAGGGATATTCCGGAGGCAGTCTAGCAATTCTGGAGAACCCGATGAGATCCTGTGCGTGGCTGCAAGCCGTGCGGCCAATTCACAAAACCTGGTACTCGGCCGTTTTTTAGCGTATTGGATGTGTTGCTAGTGATATCGTAAACCATTGTGTGGGGGTATTTAGCTGGTCAGTAAGACCATTCGAAAGGTTCTCCCGACCGAGGTCCAAAAAAGTTGGTCTATCTCTAGCTGTTGACAGCGGAATTTCGACTTGGTGAAAAACCATACTATGAACTGGCCACACAATGGTGCAATGTGAATCGAGACGTGTGCTCCAGGACGACCTACAAGACTTGACTGAACCAAGCCAGTGGTAGTTTATGACTGTTTGGTTTAGGTGTGTCCAAGGCTTTGGAAAATGGGGGTCGCTATGTGACTGCTCGAAAATAGCTGCTCTGGAAGTTCGTACTCGACAAGAATAGGCGATTGTCTGTGCATAGATGGAGCAGTCAATTACGGTAATCAATGCGCTGATGGCCGGAGCTACTTTGGCCTCTGAGCATTCGGTCGTCTGGGAAAGTTCGGGCGTTCATATCTCCAGAAGGTACCACTATGTCTGTATGAAATGCCCTTTTAGAAATTTCGTGAAACTGCTAGTAGAATATATCTTTGACGGTATCCGGACTGCATTCTATAGGGGCGTAGTCATCGAAAACAAACGGGCAACAGTTAACGTCAGGACTTTTATGCTCTTTGAACGAACCCTTTAAGCAAATAGCACATAATCTGCTGTTGACTGGGATCTAATCGTGTAGCGCAGATTGAACTCTAGGACTCAAAGCTATCCCCAACCCCGGCGAGACCAGATGCGAAAGCCACAGCATCTCCCGATAGGCTCAGAGTAAAAGCATGTCTCGATGGGAAAGTCAGACGAATTACGATAGTGAGGTCCTGAATGCAAGTCTCGGATAAGCAGCAGATGTCAATGGCCAGTGTCTCGAGGATGAACGGTTGACTGGGTAGTACATAAAGCATTCACTTGACTGGACTTGACCAAGAAAATCTTCTTCAAAATTCTTCAAAATCATATAACGACTCGAAATTGGAGTGGCATCTGAATAGTTCGGAATCTTTGGCCGTACACATCCACTAAGCCCCAGACTAGGACTGCAACCCGGGGTAAACTATAATGGATTAAACACCCAACCATCAGGTTGTCCGGCATGGTTGTCAATGGTTAGTTTATCATCAAAATTACATGATTTTGTGTCATTCTGTCTCCTATGTTTTGTAAACAAGCGATGACCTTCTTCACTAAAAGCTTCTAGTGTTTTTGACATCTATGGCCTTCAGACTTCTCAGACCAGTCAGCAGCACTGCATGAAGTTGCATTTCCTCATTAGACTTCCAATGAGCATTTGGCGTTAGTTCGGTAGCTAGCCTCCGGAGAGTTCTCCAATTTTTGATTTGAGTAGTATCTACAATTTTTCGGAAGCACATTACCTGTTTCGCGGTTACTGCTGCGCATCTGGTATACGTATCCGGTACTCCGCTGTCTATCCACTTATTCTGATACACGTACACTCCATAGCGGTTTGTTCGCAACCATCTAATTTGTGCATTCAATTAGTGCGTCAGTTATCCATTTTTCTGCTGTTAATTTTTCAGGTCCTCAAAAGTGTACATTCCAACCGCGATATAACCCCACTAGTGTAATCAGAACACAGGAGGCAGGCGAATATATGCTATCCGTGGTTTCATTCTCAAGCCATTACGATCACATTTAAATGGTAACAGAATTGTAGGAAGCTAATCAAAAGAGGTCTTAGTGTTTGGGAGGGGGAGGGATGAAAAGTAAGCGGGTATGCCAGCTTTGGTCATATAACGTCCACACAAAAGAGTGGGTTGAGTAATAGGGGATAATTAATTTAAGTCACAACCACGTTGATGTGTGATGTAATCGACTTTTGGCCAGGGCAGCTGGAATGCTTGAGACAACTTTCTTTGCGCGCTGAGTTCTGGCCTCAAAAGACAGATGCTAATTGTTGTGGCAGTTTCTAGTGTTCGAAGCCTAATTGTTTGTCGTGGGACGCGGTAGGCTACTGCTAAGGTCGAGTGGATGCCTATCCGGTGACCGGTTTCAACTGAGTGAACAATAATTGAACCTGATATGGATCTGTTCCCTCCGTGTTTATGCCATCGATGATGGTGTTCTTCGATTCGTTTAGATAGCTGTCTTGTCGTTCCACCCATTTAAGTAGCACCAAAGGTGCATTTGAATTGGTAAATAATCATAGATCTTACTTTGTCACACAGGTTCTACTGGCCCTTTCAGTTTTAAATAATCATTTCTGTAAAAAACACGAGTTATGAGAAGTGCGAATCTTTGATGAATGACTTGGTGTCTTAGCACAATTCACTGACCACTGAGTGATGTTCCCGCATTGCAGGTTTAATTTAAATAATTGGTCTGATTAGCGCGAAATCACCAGCCGTGAGTTATCACAGGTCCCAAATGCGTTTGAAACAAGGCCTGTAATTGCTGCCTCATCGGGCACCTCATTCGGAAATCAATAAAATCAGGAGTACGAAAAGAGTAAAGGGCAAACTAGAAGCAAATTCCACAACAAACGTGAGTGATTGTGGTATCTGACCATATCCTCCTATGTATCGGACCACTGAGTGCGTGAGTCTCTTGGTCCCCATTTAATAAGCTCTAAACACCGTATATGACCAAGTCTACAAGTTTGACTTTTCATACCTTTTTTCACGTCATGAACTGGGCACAAACACTCATTTTCCAACTACTACCCACATTAGCAAATATCGTACGCCAAGAAGAGACCTGTGCATTCATGTCCCAACAATCTTGGTGTTTTATCTAATGATTTGGTTCTTGTGCCTAATACTCTGTGCCAAACCTGAACATTGCTAATATGGTTTTCCCATCAAATGTGAGCACTATTTTGAAGATACCGGTGTTAAATGTATACAGTTCCATAGTGTCGCGTTCGTCTTGAACAGTCGTGTGCTCGCTCACACGCACGCTTGATCTGAATTCCGTGCAATCATGGGCACGCTGGAAGTCGTACACACACAGACATACATGGACACACACACAGTTGACGTTCGTCTTGCTCCACCCCGGACAGCACTGACCAGTCAGGTTGCAGCACGTGTTGCACGACCAAGCACGGCTTAATCTGATCGCACTTTCGATTGCAGACATCGTTGACTCACCCACATGCGCACGTATGAGTTTCACTTGCTTGCCTGTGCTTGTGCTCTCCGTACGTTGATACGTTCACTGTTCCTGCTGCTTGCTGATTTCGGGGTACAAGACATAGCAGTCCTCCTAGGTGTTTCTAAGGCGAAATAAAGCAGCCCGTTACGACACAGGGAACCTGAACAATTCATGGCTTAGGCGTGGGACTCACAAAGTTATATCTTGAGTTCAAACTCTTGTTCGGAAAAGATGGTTATGCTTTACTGGTTAGGGTGATACAGCAGCCTCTATTTCTCACCTGGTTGTGGTGGGAGAGTTGAGACGGCTGGAGACGTCTTGTTATAATAGCTTTATATTCTCTCATTTAATCCTATTTCCCAACTGCTCTACTGTATCATTTAACAGAAAAGTAAAAAACTAGATTTCCAGATTTTTCGAACGGATCACTTACTATTCAAGAGAAGAAAACTGGATATGCCACCTGATTTCAGTTAATCTCAGTTTTCTGAACACCACTTTGAGCGGGCACAGCTTTTCGCCGCGTCGTGAACTGCTCATCGCGTCTCCCTGCCTAACCGTGACCGACCTCAGAGACAAGGAACCGAAACAGTTACTTTCTTAGACATGCAAAGCGGATCCCAGCCACCGTTAGCTATTTAGTTTAGGCACATGGTCTGGGGACTGACCTCCAGCCCCCAATAACCCACGTCTAACTGTGGCATTACTGATACAGAGTTCCGGGTACACTCGATCAATACTGTGAAGACACTGCCGATGGTTCTTTCGTGTGTTCCACCTATTAGAGCTACTTTTCTGAGCTAAATAAAAGAATTGACCTAAGTGACCTATTAATGATGGGCACACAGATGTCATGTCGACACCTCAGGTGGTTCAGACTGGTGAAATCCAAGTAAGAGTTGTGTGTACGTGAGGGCAGTTCATCCATTATTAAGCCATCAGGCGAGTTACAGGTGCAGCTTGGTCAAACGATTTTGAAACTCAATGAGTGACACCCTGGAAATAATTACATTTATTTCGACTGTTCCATACATTTCTAGAAAACGGTATAACAAACACAGATCTGTCTTTTCGGCTGTTCATATCAGGCCAGTACGATACTCTCACGGGCTTTCGTGAAGTACCGAAAAGACAAGTTTGCTTGCCACATGCAGTTTTCTAAAAGTTCCATCACAAGAATATTTCACGATTTATCCTTGATATATCGTACAAGTATGTTTACGACATGATTTTTAGCTCAGATTAGTTAGATAGAAACTCTTCATTCATCCTTTCGAAATTCGTATTCTAACCGCATACTTCTCTTTTGACGTTCCTTACTCCTATATGGACAGGCAGACAAACTCACTGATCCGAAAAAATAATCTAAGCAATAATACGTAATAAAGTCCTGCTTTATACATCGAAAACAGCAATTCTGTGGCGGAAACAACTACCAATTCGGCTGGATGATTGCAGGTCTGGCATGTGTGGAGCCAGATACCCCGGTGCAGGTTTCCGCATGTTTGAACGATCCCAGCCGGGTCTGCCGCGGTTCACATCTCTCAAGCCCAAGCCGGTCGTGTTGCTATGGCTGACTCATTGTTATTTGTACTCACTGACAGTCGGGCACATACAAACACACATGCAAGTGCGAACAGAACACAATTGTCATGTTTCATTGTAATAGTGACTGCGCACCATCGGATATTCACTAGCGCTATTGGCTTTGAATTGTCTGTACCACCATATCCCAACTGGCAGACGTGTGGATGGAAGAAATGAAAACGGATTTTCAATCACCTACTATCCCTAATATGTTGGCTGGATCAAAAGTTTTCACTTTTTCGCAACAGATATCGTGATAGTATGGATTATCTGAACCTCCTATGTTTGTATACGTTTGGGGCTACGTACGGTGTTGAACTAGTGCAGTACGACCCAGGAGTTGGATGAGCAGAAGTGGGAATTTACAGGCGTGCACGCGTTGACTTGGCTTGGCTTCGTGACACCATAGTTTCGACCCAATTATGATAACCAGGTGAGGCACTGTTGCCAACAGAGTGTAACTCCCAATTTGGCAGCAGATTAGATAACCAACACAGATATTCGTTAACTCTGCCTGTTGGAGAAACTAACAGTTATTCTTTCTAAAGATGAATTAGTTTGGAAAACTGAAGAAGATCAATAAAGTCTACGGTTTACGTGAAAATGAAAACCATGATTGATATCCTCTCTCGTGAGAGGGGTTCAAAGATTTGAATACAATTCAACTATTGATTTACCGTGTCTCTAAATGGTAAAGATATTTGTAAGGATGACTATCCACACTGAATTTCCGCATTCCATCTGTGCACTAAGCGAGAAATATTAAAAAAACAATTAATCGGTATGGATATTAGAATTGTAGCAGAAGGATATTATGGGAGATCCGAGTTGTCCGCTCACCTTTGAGAGTTATTCACTAGTGCGGTGGGCAGTTATTTGGCTTGCTTATTTAGGATCTTCAGCGGTGGGTATGTACTGTGCTTCAAACGGGGCTCGATAACCATGTATTACGAGTTTTCAACTATGTATAGGCTCTGAATGAAGTAAGCAATCGAAAATGTCCGAGATAGACAGGCAGACAGACTGGCTGACCAACTGACTGCCTGAGCTTCTATTCACGCTCCTGATGCACAAAAGGATGAATAAGCCATGGATAGTTTAAAAGTGGATATGTGAGACTGATGATCACTGCGGCTGAATTCAAACCCAGCTTGATTTTAGCTGTGGTATATACGCGAGACTGATAATTCGCACCAAATTTGATGAAACTGTTGGACAATGCTGCCAAAGATCACTACTCAGTGGTAAGAGGTCCGTTTTTACTACGTGATAAGTCGTTTTACGTTATTTAAGATTTTTTTACTGAGCGATTTGATCATTAGAACTCCCTGTTTTTTGTCCAAAATTTCTGAGCTCACTCCACTTTGAAGTTGATGCGAAGGAGTTTATATGATTTGTTCAAAGATCGTTCGGAGCTCTTGTATAAACTCCTATTTGTCACTACGCTTTCACCAGGAATGAGATTGTCAGTGACTGACAGTTCTTCATTTAGTATCAACACTGCACTTATCATTAAAATTTTGTAAAATCCGTTCGCACTGGTTTCTGCATCACTTTCCGCAGTTTGAACCAAACCCCGTAGTTTAAGAGCTATGTGTCAGGGTTTAAGAGCCTTGCGACTCTGTTCAGGAGGCTTGAAAGGTTGGTAAACTGCAGCTCACGGCTCTAAAACTGTCTCAGGGATCATATACTACTGCTTTTGACTCCTAAACTGCAAAAAATACTGTAGAATATTAGAATGTGTATCATATAACCAAGGACATGAGCCACATTCTTTTACGTTATTCCGGGAGTTTTTGTATGGTCAGTTGTTTTGCAAGTGGAACTTCTCGATCTAAAACATTTGCGTTTTTATTAACTAATATACCCTGTGATTAATTCCTCACATTCATGAAATTATGATTCCATACTTCGATGAACTACGGTCTTCAAGGGGGAATAGCGAACTAGATTCAATAACATGTCAACAGTTTGATGGTCCCTTTTTATACGAAATATGTAACAAATTTGTGATCAGTGAGCTGATCAAAATCCTCTGACATATATCCTCAAATCCTAATGGCTGAAATCGGCCATTTTTAAATGGTTGCTCAGTCATGGAACTGGTTTTCGCCTTTGAGGTCCGAATTCCGTTTTCCGAGAATGGAACTGCTTCCTGAATACACCAAGATCTGGAGTTTGAGAAAGTAAGCATTTCGACCGGATCATTTTGCTCGGCCTTGAGCTACTTTTAAACTGTTTAAGTCACTAGCGATTTATTGATTATTTTACACTCAAGCTAGAGTAGTTCGCTCGGGAAAGGTAACAATGCCTATTACGAAATGCGGTTTAACAGACTGCAAATATTGAATTGCTTCAAATTTCACTTGGGTGGGTGAATTGTATGATCCATTCGCAAAAATGTGCAAGCCCTTAGCATGGTCTCACAGACTAGTCAGCGAATAAAGCACACGCGGTAGGAAAAGGTGGGTGGGGTCCGTGCGTGGGAATAATTCAGAATGTGAAACATGCCGCAACACCACTGGTCAGGATCATATGGCCAACATGATGTTTTGTTCCCCAAGACGTACTTAGCAATCCCGCTGTCCGACGGAGCTAGCTTGTTTGGACATCAACAAAATTAACCAACCGTTACAATAAGGCTTCTTTGCTAAGTAAATGTCCTGTCCACTTGGAGGCTGTCATTATCAAGGAGGGAGATGCGATCGTGTGGTTCATATGCAGCCGTTTACCTTACTATGTTAAGTCTCTTTGAAATGGATGCGTTCTTTCATATCAACCCACAACTGTCCATAATTGCTTTCGGAGCAATCGACTACTTATTTATTAATAGGTAGTATGAGCACTCCATCACCACAGTAAACTATGACCTCGGGTTCCCGGATTCGATTTGCACCCTCCAGCCCCAAATCAAATTTGATTTGATCGATATTGTTCAGTTGGTAAGATCTCCTACACCGTCAGATATATGAAGTTAAAACCGAGCACCGACACCAGTCACGTTGGAAGTAGGTGGCAATACGTAGTTATCGCCGTTGCTGCCAAGTCTTACTCATTAGAACCTTATGTGATTCACCGTGCTCCGCATTTCACGGTCAGATTACCGAGTATCCTAAATAGAGCCTGAGTCGGTTTTTGAAGCTATGGAATGTGCCTCTACCATTGCTCTCACGCATATGCATGAAATAATTGGGTAAAACATTATTCCACCAGCCAGTCAACTCAAAGGAAAAAGTGCTGAGGACATTCCTCCTAATACCTATATTTGTCAGTGTAGAAAATTCTCCAGAATTTTCAAGACGGACCTGTTAGTATGTTGTAGCTGCTCAACTTTGGAAACGGGTCATGGTTGTAGTAAGCTTATTCGATAAACCACTAAAGACCACTCTTTAGACGATCTTCGGGTGCACAATAAACTCTAAATGTTCACCAGAGCACCGAATCATTCATCAAACAGAAACCGGGGAATATCTTAAAGCTACAGCCGACATAGCTAAATAGAATGAGTTGTTGACCGTTTATAAGTAGCTACATTACCGTCGAACATTGGTGATCTATGTTCTGGTGCCAAACTGTCGCTACGATTTAGATTGATCACTTGACGCCGAGATATGTTTGGTAATTGTACACGTTCCTAATTGCTACAGTAAAGACGAATCACTCCGGTTGTTGTACTAGCACCACATCGCAACCCAACGACAGCTCCATCTATGAAACTGATTATTTAGCCACGGTGAATCTGCCATGCTTACCTGCCGAATTCACTTGACCATTTCCACCCAGCTAATATTCAGCCTACCGCAATCCATTTTTTTGTGACTAATTATTGAACTCATCGATAAACGTACCAAACACATGCACTTACACACGCACACACCCATCCACGTACACACACATACACGTACGCGCACTGTGCACTTTTTGATCTTGTAGTTTCCATAACCTCTTTTGAGATCTACGGTTCTCTCGGTTCGTATTTATTATCTCGTTTTTCTGAATAAACAGACTGTCTGACCTGTGTGTGATTCTTAACCGTGTTTTTACTTCCCGGCTAGACAGTCGGCATTGTTCGGCAGTCGGAGTGAAAGTTTGTGTTCTGGCCATTCGGCTTTAGTTTGCCTTTGCGTGTTCTGATATCTTTTCTGGAAGAATGATCTGTGAATTCCTCCGTGGACTCTCGGATCTGAGGTTTTCATGTTTTTCGAAATGAGTAGTACGGTATTATATCTGGATGATGGGATAAAATCTCCTCGGAAGCACACCACCGGTTCCGTGGCTGTTGCCGCTCATCAGGTATGAGTACCCGGTATTCCTTGGTCCAATCATCGCTGTACTTGAGCATGCCACCTTTGGATTACAGCTATAATCTCATTTCAATGGTATGGAGCGTGCATAGATGAAGAGTCCACTTCTAGAATAGCACGGTGATTCTCCCAAAGTTAATTTGTCGGTTAACACGGCCACCCTTCAGAAAAAGGACACGAGTTCCCGTCATGGATTTTTGAAATGAGTAGTATGTTTTTGGTCTATATTCAATGACTTTCGTTTTAGAGTACAGCATTTTAAACCTCATCTAGTTGCAATTCGTCTTATGGGGTTTGAGCGTCATCCTTCGCTGGTCTGAATACAGTTCGGACTTAACAAGCCGTTAAAAGAAACACGTATTGTGCGAAGGAAGGACTGAATTGAAAATGTACCAATCCTAGTCACTCAGACTGTTCCTGACCAGAAGAGAAAGGTTTATACAAAATACCTTCACGAGATGAACCTGCCGTTCTCTATAAGACAGAAACGAGTGCGCGATGATGCGATAGGAATCTAGAGAAAAAGTATAAAGGCCATAATCTAGATCGGTCACGAAGTCAATTTAGACTTTATTTTGGTGGTAAATTCTTCATCAACAGGATCACGCCGTGGTGGGATATGCTATCGGAAAAAGTAGTGGAAGACGACGACGTAAGTTCGTTAAAGAAAACAGCCAATGACTAGGGGAGAGCTGCACATCCTGAAGTAGAAATGGTTACTGTGGTGGTGTGAGAGCTCTGAAACGATAATTTTCATTTTATTTTAGTTTATTCCACACTAAACTCTGCATTCTAGAAGAAAATCCGAGTGCTCAATGTCGAAGGCTGAGGAATCTCACCCACTACACCATTATTCTGACGAAAGATTGAAACGATACACATAGCCTATCTTTAGTTACCACGAAATTGTTCCCATTCTCAAAATACCAGTGTAAAAGACGGAATGGTTATCATTTACAATGCAAACGAGACGCAAACTGACTATTGTGCTTTCCGGTGAGGCAGCATTTGGACGCGAACGATGGGTCCGCAAATGTTTCTATGTTCCAACAGCACAGCAGGATGAACAGGGTGCGACATACCACTATTCACATGTCGATCGGATAGAGTAAGGTTTACCGAGGAAGCAATTGACAGCGAGTAACTAAACAGAGATTTCCGGTTTGCCAAAGGGCAAAAAATAGAGTACGGATGAATGGAGCATATCGAAAGTTGTTAGTGATAAGCCGTGAAAGTCTTTGAGGATTGAACCAAACCAGTTCTGTTACGGTGCCAGGATTTCCGCTTAAGGTTCACGAAATCCGTCTACCCGACGGTTGAAAGAAATGTATTGAAAGAGAGATTGGTAAGATGTGCACTTTAAGTGGAAACCATAATTGACTGTCATCAGCTCCTGCTTTCGTATGATGATGAGATTTCCGGAAACTAGTTGGTGCCACCTCGATTGTTAACCAAAGGTTACCATTCCTTTTGAATACCACTAGAACAATGTTGGATAATTTATACTGTGACGCTTTCTGAGTCAGCCGTCACGGCGAAATTGGGCATGTTGGACGATATCAACAAGCGCATTTAGCTTAGTCAAACTGCCATTAAATCGGCCGGCTCTTCCAGTCGGGTTGACTGATGCTGTTGAATGAATGATGGATGTGAATTCACCACCCTCTTGAAGCTGAAGCTCCATCGAAATAAGTAGGCCTGATTTCTAAGACAGCTTTGTTTATCTAGTCGAAATTCGGACTTCTCAAACAGTGGACTTGTTCAACCACTTTCGTTAGGGAAAATGATTCCGCTCTCAACCTTGTCCACCCGGATGCCGTTCCAAACTGCAACCCGAAATTTTTCGTACTGATACCTTCAGAGTGCCGCTCGTAGTGTTTGCATTGCCTCCTTGCACATTCAGAGACTACAGAAGAGACAAGCCATCCGTTGATGACGGCGACTGCCAATCTTCTTCTCCTTTCGAAACTGAAATGCCGTCAATGCTTACCTCACAAGTTTGTCTCTGTTTTGTATTATAATGAGATATACACCAGTGCGAAGGTAGCCGAAATCGACAGTGTGCTTCTCGAAATTCGCGCTGGAACTACGTACAGAAAAGGCATTTAGTGGATCGAATCTGAAGCTAGAGAGTCTACTCACGTAGTCCAGTACTTCTATCCAAATAAAACAGGTCTAATTTCAGCTCAAATTCTGCAGACCCATCTACATTTCCTAAGCCAGTATACAAAAACTACAAGAACAAGCTCTGTAGATTTTACAGAGTTTTTCTTTCAATTTTAAATAGGTGAACTAGGATTTGTTACGTGACTATCTTTGGTATAGGTCCATCAATTGATGCCGGTTATTTGGATTAAGGAATGACACTTCTGGTCCCTGAATCGCATCCACATTACCTCAAGCAGTTCAGTCTACACCCCAGAATTCCGTCTGTAAACTCAGTAAGGCAATTCAGCTGGATCACCTGAAGTTTAGCCGACTAGTCAGATTCCCATAACCCAAATGAACCTTGCTGCAGGTCAAGGGAACCTTGTCATTGCTGCAAAATGCTTTACGAATATGTGGTCTCACTGGAGTCCAGTATTATTTAAACCAACGGGTGAGCACAAAAACTTTTACCTGTGCCTTATGTGTGACATCAAGCAGAAAGCCTTTAGACTTCGCATATCCTAGACGAAGCTAAGGACAAAGGAAAACGGTAACGATGAGTTGGTGGAAATATTAGGGGACTGGCAAAGTATACAAACTTTCTCTCTGTGGATTTAAACTCCCGTTTGACAAGGCTTTGTCTTGAAGTCGTACGGAGTAGCTCTTAGGAATATCTAATGGTTGCTTGGTTGATTCATCCCCAGTAACTCTGTAGCAAGCGTCAGGAGTAGTCTTACAGCTTAATATAAGCTGCCTGTCAGAAACAAAGTGGCTTTTCAAGCAGTACAAAATCGATATGCTGAAAGAGTTATATGCATTCATTCTCAAAATAGCAATTGTCCATCAACAGCTGTGAAACTTGTAGCTTTGTTCTCTTTGCAGTGAGTCTACTCTAGAGTCTATAAGAATGCACTGGTTATATCGTAGAAAGGTCCAACTGATGACGTAAAAATTATTTTGTAGACAATCTCAGTACGATAAGATCCGAGAGAACATTTTGCAGTTTATCTGCTGCTCATACAGATTTCATAAAAAAGCAATTGCTCAATATTTCTGTTCTGTTGTTTCAAATTAAAACCTTCACTCTTCTCTGCCGAAATAGTCCTCGTCAAAGAGTCATCGGTCTTGACAAGTACCGTGTCAGACTATTGTTATCAGATCGCCAGTTGTCTTCGTGTTACACGTAAATATTCCGGCAAGGCAAGGCAAGGCAACTATCCCAAAGAATTAAGGAACACTGTCCACGATGGCTACAACATGGAGGAACAGGAACCATAGGGAGTGCCATTCTCGGACATCTGGTAGACTCAGGTCACAAAATAAGCATGGATTCCGCATTTAAAATCGTCTATCGAGTGCCCCCCAATCCGCACAAACACATCCGCTTACACACACTGGCCACCGCAGAGGCGATTAGCATCCGTCTTTTCGCACCTGCTCTGTGTACACAAAAGAAGTTCGTCCAAGCCCTCCAATTACCCTGGCCGCAAGTGGACCACCCCCACCCCAGTCACTCAGCTCCGAACCATGTGACCGTCACGACCTAGTCGTGCAGATCGACGCGTCGATCTAACCCCAACCCGTCTCCCCCACAAACTACGTCCAATCCGAATGACCCTTGACCATTTCAGCACAACCATCTCCTATATGATTTGTAAAGACTTGAGAATGAATCATTGAAAACAATTGTTTGTCTCTGAAAACGTGTTCTGATGACACGTAAATATGCCAAATTAATACGGTGCTTCCCCCAAAGTGTACACCCTAGGAACGAGCACCGCCTCCACGCGAACAAATTGTCGCGGCCCGACTAATTTCACCACTGAAACCCCTCAACAGCGAACACACCACTCGAGTGAACACGGTCATTGGGTTGCACGCCTACACACCGATAGAAAACGCCACCTGATTTTCTGCTTTACTTCTATTTTGGAAGGTGTCAAAAGATGCACTTGGTCATGTATGCGTGATCATCGAAGGCCGTTCTAGTGGTTCAAGAAAGGTCACTGAAATCATCTGACAAGCCGTGTCAGTGAATATTCAGGAATTCCGCGTACACGATATTAGATTGGTATCATAGGGTTCCGTGTAGGCCGTGTGCGCTATTGATATCTTCGATGGTGGCTATTGCAAATGTACTTTTAGCGTCTGATCTCACAGACGGCAAGCCAGACGGATTCGTTGAATACAATCATCGCATCTTCGACACCAGAAAAGTAGGTTGTAATGGGATGTTCAACGCAAAAGAAATTACTGTGCCTTGATGGCAAAGTAAAGGTTATTATTTGCACTAGAATGGACTTTCTGTGAGGAGGAGTGCATCCCAGATCGGAGAGAGGAGAACTTGAGTCAAAATGCATGTGAGAAATGAGGCCACCATCAAAACTTATTTGGACCAAGAAACCTCAAGAAATCTTGCGTTCACGTCTCGGTTGTTGTAGTGATATCAGCAGCTCTGCATACCAAAGGTTTCTCAACTCATCGGAATCATCTGCCGGTACATAGAGAATTGCTACAAGAAAAAGCAATGGAGGTGACTCCTAATGAGAAGCATAGTAATTTCCACGCGAACAGTGACTGATGGTAGAAATTCCAACAATGCCGTAATGTTGTCTCAGTAATATAGAACAGTGAGGCGTCAGAAGTTTCTAGTGCAGCTATCAAAATGGCTAGAAAAGGTCCCTACTTTGTGCAAAAGATTATAAATTGAAGAACATTCCTAACTGGGATAAGACTCCTCCTTATTTTGGAGCCACTCTAACACGCACCGTGGTGGTCCATGCAGGGGCATTCGGAATTGCAAGGAAGGAGACAAAAAAACAGGAAGCAATTACCAGTGGATTTCTTTCTGCCAAAATTAACTACTACTTGAGTTCTTTTTCTGTTTTACTTTAAAATCGTTGGTACTAGCAATGTCACTGGAATTTCATGGAGTTTTTTTGGGAGCTGACATATTGACTTCGTGTTTTGAGCATGTTTCGTGGTATGTTCTGAACGTCTCCCCCAAGAGCGAACACCTCCGAGGAGCAAACCATTTTGGTCGATTTCGGCGAGGTACATTCTAGGAGGGGGGGGGGGTGGGGGGGGTGGGGGGGGGGAGGGGTGAAACTAGTTTTCTTGGTCAAGAAGGCCCATGGTGATCTATTGATTATGTAATGTTTTGGAAGACCAGAGGCAATGTATCACATGAAGATCGAAAATATCAAACTGGAACAAAGACGGTTTACGCTTATAGAGATTTACTGTGTTTTTATCACTTTTCATTGTACAATCACTGTTGATCTTCTTAGAGCGCAACAAAAAACAGTTTTCCTGTATACTATCGTTGTTCTCAACTGCTGTTCTCGTTAGCTCTCATACTCCGGAAAATAACATTTTCGGGCTTTGGTGAGGTAAAATGCTGCAAATGATAAACAATAAAGAAATTCACATGAATCAGTAATCATCTAAAAATTTTAGGGTCTCGAAGATAGATCATACCGCGGTACATGTTATTCTATTTTTTGACTTACTATAAATGTATTAATGGTTGGCAGATTTTGATAATGTTTTGAGGTGATCCAAATGTGAAAAGTCTGGCCTCGGCGGGTTACTTTTATCCTTCTGGAAAAAATAGTGCCATTGTCGTATGATAAATTAAGGAACTAAATTCACCCCTAAGTTGGATTTTTTCGAGTATATCCCTTCTGGCTATGTTCTGCAATATATTAGAAGATTACTGAAAAGTTTGGATGTTTATAATTTGCATATCATGAGAAATATGAATACTGGCTATGGAGAAATTGTGTCCGTGGTGGTGGCGAAGTGGTTGTCAAGCCCGTCTTAACCCTTGAGGGATTATCAGGTCGAACTTGGTAAAAACGCTAAGAAATGACTGCAATGGGTTTGTGCACTAAATTTTCACGTATCCCAAACAACTTTTTCCTAACGACCTGCCCTCCTATATTTTGGACTACCCAAAATTTTGACTCTGCTATTCATTAATTATTTTTCACAAAAATAATCTATTCTATGATAAGACCGTATAATCAAAAACCAAATTTATATCCCGTGGGGATGTTAAACCGGGAATGTCTTTCAAGTGAATGGAGATTTTTCAAAGCCTTTGCACCGAATGGTTGTTTTTCTAATCCTATTATGACTTGATATTGCAGTGTATAAGCACGTAGGCAGTATTGTTGCCGTTGAATCAGTTTCTTTCGTTATCGGGGTCGATAGTGGTCAGATGGGGAAAACCTTTATCCCTTCGAAGGCAAGAGTTGTGAAACCCATTATCTTTGGCTAAGTTGATGGTAGACAACGATCCGTCTTCTCTCCGTGGTACCTGATGTGATTCTTTACCCCAGAATTCAGGTTTAGGTTGAAGGTTATCTCTAGCGATGCAACGGGTGTTTGAAGCTCCGCCATGTGTTTCTGCCACCACACTTATGCGACAGCATACGAAACGTCATTTCGCTGTCCTACGTATTCAGGCGTCATGCCGATCACTTGTGACTTATCACTTATTTAACAACTATGATAATGCGTAGTATTGTTTTAATCTACTTCATCGGTGGATAAAGAGTGCACCATATTTCTAGACTGGGCAGTGACTAACGAAAACCAACTAAACGAGAAAGCGACCGGTGGCGTAAAGAACCCTGGGACAGAGGGTGTAAATTTGTTCGAGGTGGCTGTGTGACGACTACGTTATCGATCTGTCACATTTGTAAGCAAACAAACAAATAACTGTTTCTCGAAACTCAGAATTCACACTACAGAAAAGGTGAAGTTTTAAGAACAGAAAAATCAGCGGTTGAGACTGAAGTCATACGGTTAGTCTGAGATGAGCCAAATCATAAAACTCTAGGCAATTCTTCCAAGTTGTCTGTTACCATGATCACTAGTTGGCTGTTCCTCATCTGAATGACACAGATAGCGGAATCGTCATCTGGATTTTCCCAATCTGTCTATCAGCTGAATCGACAAGAATAAGTTTGTGTCAGTGTGTGAACGCGTATGTTTGTACCGCAGCCCCAGTCTGTGTGCAACACGATCAGCTTGAAAAAATATATATAAAGTGATGGTAGCTCACAAGTCCTGAGGTGTTCTAAGCTGTGATTATCAAAGAACCACAGTTTGCACAATGCTGTTTTTCAGTTTTACCGGCGCTTTTTGTACAGCAGTAGTACTGTCTTGTCTTGCTCTAGGTAAGCTTGGAGCTTGCAGCATTTTTTGAATTAAAATATCGTTGTTTCTTCTCAAGATGATCAATAGAATTAACTGTAAAATGCCTGAAAATCGGGGAACCTAAACTCCCTAGAAGATCAGAGAATGTATTTCATACCCTTAGGTCGACAATATTGGCAATGAAATTAATGACACATTCAAAATCATAGGGTGAATAGAACAAAAGAGAATAAATTCAAGTCTGATGACAGCTTTTGAAGATTTTCTGGTCTTTAATTAGTCTCAGAAACTCAGTCATGGTTGCCTGAGAAAAATAACTCTCATCGAACTATATCACGTGTTCGATATAAGGACTCATTTTGCCTTCCTTTTTATGTGAATTCGATTGATCTGGTTGCGCCATATGCTAACGTTGCTGACCACACATTCACTTGCCTGACTTTTTCTTCCAGAAAGTGTACAAGCTCTATGTTGTACAAGTAAGTCTTCTTGTAAATATCATATTCACGCTGAAATGACGAAATGATGAATCAGCCTGTGTATGTATGTATTAATGTGTGCACGGATGCATGCTTCACGAATAATCACAATCATTACCAAGTCAAAACGGCTGGTTCACCGTGGAAGATTTCGTACAATACGGAATTGGTCGACTCCGTCTGAACAAATGGGGTTAGATCCCAAGTTCGCTACCAGTGACAATCAACTGATTCGCAGTAGTGAAAAGCTGAAGACGGGAAGCAGTTGCACAGGTTTTTCACTGTCTACAAACATTATTTTCACCAAAAGTGCTAGTAGCTAATGAGAGTGCAAAAAGTTCGTATAAACCAACTGTCAAACAGCAACAACGACAACAAGACAGCAGCTTGATTTTTGTTAGTTCACCAGCTTAGTGGGATGGTGAGGGCCTCCTATCATAAATATACACGTTCATTTCTAAACGAATGATTAAAAAGGCCCAATTAAAGCCTCATTAACAGCGCGCTATTCATCGAACAACTTTGTTCACCGCTGCATTGTGGATTTTTTTGTGACTCCTAATATTTCCTGGGAGGCAGTACAGGTGGGGTTTCTGATTTGTCAGAAAGATAAGCTAGTCTCTTGGAACAGTTGTAATCTGCTTCAGGTCAGCTGAGCTTTGGCCGTCAAAAATATTTTGAATATAAGCAAAAGAGTGATCTTCGTAAATTTTGGGTAAAAATGCAAATAGACGATCTGTAGACGGGTGCATATTTTTACTACTTGCCCATGCAGACAATTGACCAATAAGAACACCAGCTTTCACTTACCTAATTTTTTTCATTTCGAACGCCTAGTATCTATGTTTCTGATCACGGTTTGTGCCTCTCATCCATGGAACACAGGACGGAAAAGATCACCTAACAGTTCGAGTGAACTAGGCAAATCATAGTGATAATAGTACAGAATAACTCGCTGTACAACAAACATACAACTTAGAGTACACTGATTCCCGTTTTTTCATTCATCTTCATCAAGACGGCGGTGTAACTTGCTCAAGCAGTAAGTGTTTCAATTTTTCTCGTAAATCTAGTTCGTGTTGGCTTCGACAGATTGATTACGATCCCCAAATGATTAGTCGGGCAATTAATCTCTAGTTATTTCCCAACGAAAATCCCTAGAATTACTTGCAGTCCCAGTGGATTTACACGATCTCATGGTAATGACCGATTTTGAACACCAATAATCAAGCTAGTTGAGCATCGGCTTTTTTGAGTTTACTGCAGCGGAAAATGACCGCGAAGCACAAAAGAGTTTTCTGACCAATGTCCCATATTTACCTCATGGCTTGCGTGTTTTGTGAATGCATATTCCCCTAGGAAAAAGAGTGTTGGATTTCCATGATTTTTAAACGATCAGAGTAACTTGAGTGTTTGTGCTAAAGATGATAACCCATTCTGTACCAGATTACCCTGGGATTTACGAGCCTTCCGCATCTCCGAATCTTTTTTTGTCCACCTGATACGATTTCATGAACCATTTATTCAGTAACTGGCAAAGTCAAACCCGTTCATCAGTAATGAACGCTATCGAATGAAAATTCTGTCAATAAGTAGTAAATTTTTCGCTTACGCAACTCTTTCTCACTGTGCATTTTCCTTCTTTTAGACTGCCAAGGACGTAAGTGGCTTTTTATATTTTCGAAACGATGATGCAGCTTACAGCCTGTCTTGAACCAGGCTTCGTTTTTCTCATTCTCTTTTACCCTGGAGCTCATTGTGTTAATTCCTCCTTAAGGAAATGTTCGCACAACTTTCCGAATAATACTAAAAACTTTGACGAAGAGAAAACCTAACATTATGTTCTTACTCAACCATTATTTCCAGCTACATTCCGTTGTTTTGGTAAGTAAAGAACTAAACTAGACTTTTGTGCACTCAATATTAGCCGTCAGGTTGTTATCCAACTTCTGCCCTGTCACTTTTGAGTCAAAGGTTTGGCTACTCGCAATTGATCCAGTAGCTAAACGATAAATGTATTCATTCTGTTTCCGACGAACAGATACCAAACCGTATGATGACTCCGGTCCATGTGAGTAAACATTAGTATATAAAGTAAGAAAATAATGAATCGGTATTCTAGTCACTAAAAGAACACCATTTAATCCGTGGCTATTCTCCTATCCCTCACTCTAGTCAAACTGGTGAAACAAACCTTCACAAGGACATTCAGTGAGTTTACAATCCAGTCAGTTTTCTCTATGCCTGGGCCAAAAAGACCACGGGGGCTAAAAAAGGCTACTCAGATGTGATTTATTCCTGTGTACTTACTTCGACCCATTTTCCCCTCTTTCAGCGTACTACGTCACTCAGCCGCTAGTTAGTCTCACGACTATTGTGCAATACAGTAAGTTGAAAACAAAGTATTGTGTCCATATTTCTTCGTGTTCACTTCAGGCAAGCGACAAAGTTATGGTACTGGAGCTTTTCTGAAGTTAAAAGTATTAAAGCATATGATACTCAATACATTTGTGTTAAGGGCTTTATAACGAATAATCGATGGTTCGTGCATAGAAAAATGCCTACACTTCACCGCAACTTCCACCAACCAGTTTTTTCCAGCCCTCATGGCCAAAGTCAAAACATTGGATTATACCAAGATTTATAGCGATGGACCTGGTCATTTACGTCACACTGCACTGCAATAGGGTGGAGTCAATCACTGACTTGTCGATCCTTCATCAGAGTGCAAACTTGTTGCGATTACTGGTTTTCACAATGTTTGTACGGACCAGACTAATGTATTCCGATCGAAAGAATTGAAATCAAAAATAAGATCCTATCGCGAACCCCATAGAGGGTCTCTTACCATTTAAATTTCTAAAGTTCATTCCTTCGATCACATACCCCTGACATTTACTGTGGATCGACAACCACTGAATGGTTTACTTCTGCTAGATGGCAGATACTAGTATCATTCTAAATTTTCCTATTTTTCAGCAAGCTATCCAGAAGCCAACACTTACAATATTCCATTCACGGAGCAGTATAGTAAGTCCCAGTACCGATGGATAATCTCACTTCACTTGTTGACAATTGTTTGCTGAAACTGAAATCGTTTTTTATCTAAATCATCTTTCCTCTCCTTTTTTCCCTCCCTCTATAGCCATTCAGACAGGTTTCACACAAAATGTACTGTCTGGATCGGTCCAAATGAGTAAGTGGTCAGATTCTCCTTCCGATGAAATTCGCAGATGCAGGTTCCGGAAACTATATTAGAACTAGAATCAATTTTAATGGAATCTATAAAGTGCGACCTGGTGCAAAGCGCTTCCGGGTCCACTCCGTAATTTTAGGGATCGCCCGGTGAACACCATTTTCTTAAGTATCAGCGCGTCAACAGAACCAGTAAGAGCGAGGGCTCGAATTCGTGAGCAAATGACACCCGTGGCTAAACGAGGCCGTTGGATTTGATCGGCGGTTTTAATACTCTGCTGTTTGATGTGAAGTACCATCACTACATCAAGTTAGCTGGAAAACCGAAGAACAGAACGTAACAGAGCTTGATATTTTACACTCCGTGACTCCTGTTTTTGTAAAACTTGATGTGAGTTTTTTTGATAATAAGGCACGTATTTTTCACCTGACAGGATTATCCTGCTGTTTCATTCTGTTCGACTGGAGCTAACCAAACCTTGTTCCATTTCAGCCCGACTGATCACATCCACAGCATACATCGTCCAGGTACCAGTACAGTTCAGTAAGTGAATACGTATTTTTCCGTTAATTCGTTGTCCTTCATTCCTCGACGGAGAAGATTTTTAAACGGAAGTAATGAATTATCATTGAATATAGTACGCACTAATGATAGTTTATGGTTAAGTATTCTATACTTACTGACGGAGAAGATCCAATCTTTCAATAAAATCTGCATAGGGGATATGAATAAAAATAAATAATGAATGTTAAAAGTAATTATTGAGTTTATGATTAGATATACTCATAGTTCGAGTGAGTAAAGTGAACGGTTTTAAAATACCGAAATATATGCATATTCACATACAATGAACAACGGGGTTTCTGAAAAATGGAGGATCTCACCACTGACATCCACCTTTTTCCACTTACGTCGAAAAATCTAACTTCAACCTTTATTTTCTAGGGAAAAGACAGTTTCTTTACTGTTCTCACCAAAAAGTACCAAACAGACTCCGATTGCCTCCCTCACACTCTCTGCTACTGTCATTTATACAAAATCCTGGTCATCGTTGGAACTTGCCAACTTGTGACCACGGATCAGCCCTATTGAAGCACCGAAGCTGATTGTCCCAAATGATTGATTTTTACTTGATAATTTGTACTTCGCAGCCTCTCAGATTACAGCAGACTAGATTTTTTATGTGGTAAGGTGGATGACACATGCGGCCGAAATAATTCGAACGGAATACGGATAATTGTTCTCCTCGATCCCTTTTCCAGGCTTTTACAGTTCAAGTTCACCAATCAGGAGGACTTTCACTCTTCTCTTCAGTAAGTTCGTATAAGTTTTTTGGCATTTCGTTAAAAGCGGTAAACTATATGGTCGAAATGACTTACAGCACAACTGGAGAAGAAAAAAACGATAATACAGCTCATTGATCCCTAGTCTGAAAAGAGACCCATAATAAGAACATAGAAAACCGGAAAGTGGTAGGCTGCTACAAACTACTGAGACTCAGAGAAAGAGTGATAATTTTATTAGTTCCTTTTGAAAATACGTGATATAAATAATTCTTTACAGAAGCAAGCTGGGAAAAGATAAAATAAACTTTCTGCAGTGTGCATAGCTGTTCGTTCTTCATATAAATCTTCGTCAGGGTAGGCTTGCTAATCGTGACTGTACTGAAACGTAGTAATATTCTCTACTGCATCGGAACTTGTTTGTTCTGGTTTCATTGCCGATCATGATTTCACCGGGCCGGATAACATAAACAGCTTGAGTCCGTATTTGGTGAAAGATAGTGCCGATTGTTGTAGAATTTCCTTGTCTTGTTGTGCAGAATTTCCCTTCCTGATTGGTGCTACGAGTATTTCAATCTAGTCACTATCTGAATAACTTCATCTAGGTAATTAGCTAGTCAAATGTACTTTTTGTAGACCTTCTGAGATGGCACGGGTATTTTTATAAATCAATAAACCAAATTAATTAGTCGTCAAAGTGTTTTTCTTGTCTATAAGTTTGTATTTTCTAACCCAGGGCATAGAAAAATATCTGGTTCCAATGTGTTTCTTTTTCGGTCTGCATGTACTTTTATTCTCCTTGCGATATCCGCCGAGTGATTCGCGAGAGTTTATCACAAGATTTGCAAACTGACTTTTTTGGTAAATAGCAATTTATGCTTGCCTTTCAGTCAGTACTATTAGATACCCTGTTGTGTTATCAACTCAACCGTGAATTTCTGAAAGAAGCGAGTTTGCATGATATGATTCATTATGAAGTACCAACAATCAACTCACAACTGAATGCCATGAAAGCACTGTACAGCTGTTTCGTCATCCTTGCTAGGAATCGTAAGCTGTGATGCACTTCCACCGAACCCTCACTGGCACTCGAACCCAACATGAACGGTTCTAAGTCCAGCAACTAAATGCCAGGTTATCCAGTCTGGCTCTCAGCGGCTTGTTGCACATTAATACTATGTGATAAAGCACCCTTCCATCACTGGCTTTGAACGGTAACAACCCGTTTCCCACACAGTGATCAGCTCCTGCCGTGGATGACTGCTCCGTAGGGGTCTAAATTGCAACGAGTGAAATCCGTGATAAACAAACTGCTGAGCTTGGTTACTGAGTACATTTGAATTGTGGGAGCGTAGAAATGAGTTCGGTGATGATAACGTAACAGTAAGAATAAAACCAGTGCTTTCATGCTCTTTCTTTCCACCCTGCCACTTTCTGTTTACCCTGATTTATTCAGCTGGCGATTCGTCCTATTCACAAGCGGTAGTCCCAGCGAACTTTATCTTCAGTAAGTCTTCCGATAGTAAAACCCACACTATAATGCGTCGAATCTGTGCGTCCATTCCTTCAGTTCTCATATTCTCCTAACCCATCCGCTTACTGACCTGTGCACCGTGGAATGAAGGTGTATTAAAATCAACTAATTTCCAGCCTGCATCTTTTTCTTTCAGCCGTGTATCAAACTGTAGCTCCAACCCGGCAGGCGTATACGTTCCAATACAGTGAGTTATCTAGCAAATTACGGACTATTTACCATCGCTTATCAGTGCTTAAATTGTCAGATTGTTTTGACACTATCACAATTCATCATGGACAACGACGCGTTAGATCGAACACGGGTACTATTTAATCAAAGCACTCACCTTTTAGTGTACTCAGCAACATTAACAACAACACGCATATGTGCATTACAGAAATTGTTTATTTCAACACATATTTGCCTCAAATTAGAGATTCCCGTGGTGGAGAGTCATATGAGAACCACTTATTCTTACAACTGGATAAAAGCTTTCTCCCTCAATCCGCACCCCCTCGCCCCTGAAAAGCGTGCCACTGGGTTTAATTCATTGTTTTGTTCACAAAGTATGCAATTGCTTCGAGCTATATTATAGATTAGTGACTTGTGATGACCCGAAACAAACCAGTCTCTCGTCGCCCTGCTCGTTGTTACGCTTGAAATACCCCGGGGCCTTCGCAGATTTCCAATTCAGCTTTCAGGATAGCCTTTAGCAGTTTCCCATCACACAGCGTTGGGCTCCCTTGGTTCCTATCATGCTCGACGGACTAGGGAGAGAATCAAATAATGAAGCGATAAATTCTCTCATATTAGGCAAATAATTTGTGATTGTGTTAGGAATTTGATAATTGATTTTTTTTTACATGAGGGAAAGTAATACTGGACTTCAAGTATTGCTCTTTTAATTTGCTATTTTTACTTCAAAGGTTACTATGTATCCTCGGCTCCGTCTCTGCAAACCAGACAAGAACGAATCAGTAAGCTCTCGATAATTCGTTTTCACTACTTTCCTCTATAAATTTCTTTGTAACCTTTCCATGAGTTCGCTGATGAAATATATCAGGGATTCTATCATGACGGCCTATTTCAAAATTTCGCACTACTATATTCATCTTTTGACCAAACTCATACACAATTAATGTGAGATATGGAAAAAATCAGTTAGTTAAGGTGCATGATGTTCATCGTTTATTAGAGTCAAAGCACTTCAAGGACTCGATTTTCATATCTGTGTGTGTGATTGTTGTAAAATTGTCGTCAGCATGTTCTCGGGGTAATTTGACTGAATAATTCCCGCGATGAAAACTTTCCTCACTTGTTCTGGGCTTCCCAAGCAACTTTCTACCTCATCGTTGAAAAGCCCTCAGCTGTTTCTTCCTTGTTCGAATTCATCCGCAGTGCCAATCCACTTTGTTCCAAATGGGTTCCAAAGCCGAAGTGAATAGTTACGAGTCAAAAGCTGTAATAGTGGGTTATCAGGGCTGGTGAAGGAAACTTTGTTTCACATAAACGTGACTGCATTTATTTGCTTTTTTTCAAGAATCGTCAGGATTTTGGGTTCTAGACGATTTTTCGTGATGCATACATTCTGATTATTCTCGTTGATATTTTATGAGAGCAAAGAGGTTGCTTTGAAAGTCCATGTGATACAGTTAGAAATGAGGTATTCTGATAATATCAGCTTCTGACGATACGCAAGCTTTGGTGTTTATCGGCCGTGATATGATACAATCAGACACTTTCAATTCTTCCGTGCTCGTTTTTGTTACAGCCTCCTATGTAACCGGTGCGGCGGTCCAAACCTCTTCCGTCTTCGAGTACAGTAAGTTGATGACGATTCTCTATCCAAACTCCTTTTTGATTACCGACCTCGAATATGATAATCGTTGTTTCCAAGCAGTGCATTTTCCGAAAAGGTGTTAACCTAAAATCAATAACTGGCTTTTTGAAAAGAAAAGAGGATCATTTCTGATTGAACTTTTTTCCCTTGCTGTTGGACTGTGTGCATTGTGGTACGCTGGAAATATTCCAGACCATTCTTCGTCCGTTCATCACTACACCAGTTAAATTTCTGATTAAAAGTCAGCTAAATCTAACGGCACATATTTTGAGCTGCCTCACTAATGTGACAATTCCCCGTTTCAGCCTCATACTTGACCGAATCACCAGTGTTGAACACACTCACTACAACGTACAGTAAGTATTTCTGAGAATCTACGAGTTATTTTGTCGTACAATGGTTAAAAATATATTGCATAAAACCAAGTTACTCTTCTTACGGATTCTTATATCAAATCGTTTATCTCCTTTCCCATGTTCTGCCGACCTTCTTCCACAGCAATTTATCAAACCGGGGCCGTCCGTGAAAGGACCTACCCCGCAAGTTACTGTACGTTTCTGATCAGTTTTACTACTGTTGAAAATTAACCTATATGACCACCATAAATATAACCGTTTTAGAATGATTGTTTGTCGTGAACTGTTAGATAATAGCCAAAGGAAAACAAACGAGCCACTGGTCATTTGGCCTAAAGAGACTTGGCAAATCCCATTGGTTCGTTATGTGCTAGTCACACGGTTATTAGCCAAACAATTACCTACAACTGTTTCGTCAACTGTCCACTGTATACTTTGGGAACGGAACGGGTTATGAGTGAAATAAAAAGCACAGATTATGAATTTTATTGTTACTGCGGATTCAGTGGATATTTCAAAATACGATGAGATGCTCAAAATTCCCGTACTAGCCACACAAAACCAACATAAGGACTACTGCATGCAATTATTTCCGCTTTTGTGTCCCCGTGATTGTTTTCAACAGGCTTTTCCAACGTGCCAAACTTACACACAACAACTAGGAGTTTTTCCAACAAAAGGAGTCCCTAATCGCTTCTTCCTCTCCTATTTTCTCTCTCCCACTTGACATATTCCAGCTTACGAGGTTACCCGTTCCGGCAGGCCAGATGTGATTGTAAGGCAATACAGTAAGTACGATAAATGGAACATTCCACAACGTTATTCGAATCTCCCTAATAATCAAAATTTGTGATAGTCTTGTCCTTTGAAACAAGGCCAAGTGACAAATTTTTCATATTGTCTATTGAAACTGCCTTTACAACATTACAGCTCGTTTCGTTACGGATGCACCAGTTATTCGAACTGTGACAGACAAAATAAGTAAGCCAAAACTTGTTGATGTCGTTGTTGCTATTGTTTCGTAATGCTACGCCAACTCCCGTCGACTATTAAGTGGGTTTGGAATGCAATATGTCCGGTACTTACTGAACAGAACGAATGCACGCGTGCATGACGAACGTGCGTACAGCATTCGCGTACAGCTAGCGTGTGCATACGGATGTATCAGACGGACGGAAGGGGTTGGTCAATATTAGTCTCGAGAGACGCTAGCTGACTGTGAATGATGGACTTGGACAGCTAGAGAGTGCTACAGACAGGCATCGCAAGTGCGAGTGCAAGGCAAATGCGATAGGAATGAATCACGTGTGAATGTCGGTGGCAAATGATTTGACCTCACAACAGAAGGGGTTCTGCTTTATTCTTCAAAACCTGATATAATCAAACTAATTCGTTTTCACTCTGTTTCAGCATTCTATTCCACGGTAGCTGCCAGACTTCAAACCATTTCTCTGGCTTACAGTAAGTTAATTCTTACGGTTTAGTACCGACCATGATAAGAACAGTAAAGCTGTAGTTTGCGATATCGTAGTGTGTTAAATGCTGGATGAAAATGATCTGTACCGTGATCGAATAAAATTGGAAAACCGTTCTTCAACTATTTGTTTGTCCGTTTCAGCTGCCTATGTCACCACGGCGCCTGAAGTGAGATATCAGGATGTATCATTCAGTAAGTAACCTCGAGGCTGATATTTTTTACTGCTGACGTCATACAAGTGTTGATTTTCTTTGAACTTCGCACTCATGGCTCAAGAGGTCAATTTTACACGCGTGACATGGAAGACTTTTAGTGTAGTACAGATTTACCATATTAGGGATCATGTTGCATCAACTATTGACTCACAGTTTATTGAATCATGAATGCGGTAGTTGTAAGACTGATTGATCGGCTTTGTTAGTAATCAACACCAGTTACAATGCTCATCTGCCGAGTATCAAACTGGTTTCAAACCCAGTACTCTCGATTGAATTGCATTAGCCTATACGCAAAACTGGTCTTTTATTGGACTATTCTATCCCAGCTCGTAACGGGATATGAGAGCTGATCAACGTGTTTTTGTGTGTACACAGTGATCCGTTCCTGTAACGAACCTGTTTATATGGATTGGGGTTCCCTGACAACCGGATAGAAAAACGTTCCTCGTTGAAAAGTTTCGTGCTCAAGCCAAATCATCACGCTGGTTGCATTTACCCCTAAAAATGCTGGTTTCAGTATACTCATATGCAGGTCGATTTTTTGGTATTCCAATCTCCGAGGAAAAGAAAATTGTGATTAAAATTAATTTGACTGTCTACATCTATATTGCTGATCACAGAGGTGGAACTCATGTGGCTGAAGATAGAACACCGAGGAAATTGTTGATTGTTTCCACAGTATATATTTAAACAGAATTACCAGAGCACTTCATGATTTCTACTTTTTTTCAAATTCATTCACTCTAAATAGATTACTACGTTACGCGACCTTTGAAAGAAGACCAGATTATCTCACTGTACTGTAAGTTATTTTACCGTAACTTCATCTTCCAAAATTTTTCTGAGAATATGATTTTCTTCGCACTTATATTGAGTGAAAAGTCCGACCAAGACATAATTTATTTCCGCGGTTGTTCTGCCATCGTATGCAAACTTTAAAAATTTATTTACTCAACGGATTTTCTGAATGATAACCATCGCTTTTCATTGATCACGGTTATTTTCGAGAGAAAAATCTGGACCCCTTTTTTGTAGCAGATATGTCTGTCACTACTTTGATAGATCTGACCAGTAGTACAATTATGTGAAATCGAAATAAAACGCCATAGAACGATAGAAAACATTCTAATCACCCATTTTCCCCATTTTTGCGCTCCTCAACAGCCATCTACGTCAGCAGTGCACCGCAACTTAATGAATATACCATTAGATTCAGTGAGTCCTGACTTATTCATAGACCGATTCACCTTATGACACTGTGCGATACTGCATTGAGTGTTAACAAAACAAATTTTCATTTCTTGTCATCAACCACTTTCTCCTTTATACCACCTTTCACTTCCAGCGAGCTATGTCACGCAGGCTCCGGAAAGACGCGTAGACTCTGCCACATACAGTAGGTTTTACTAACTTTGAATTCTAAGCTTTATATGTTAACTCAATTTGAAATAAGATACTTTCACAAGTGGTACGAACTTTGTTACGTTTCACATCATTTATTTGGCATTCTTTAAGATGGAAAACCCCGTCAATCCGATGCTCAGTGGAGTGGATTCCACTAATCCTGTTAAACTGAAGCAATCGATACTACGTCCCAAATTTTCCGACCTTTATTTTCCCTTGATTGGTTGTTAACATTTGAGGCCTGTGATCAGTATACCGATCTTCAGGTGCTGGAATGTAAAACGTGAACAATCATGTAATGCATTATCGTGTGCCGGTAAACACAGCAGTTTTTGCCACAAGCGATACCAACTTCAAATCGGTTTTTCGCTGCCTAAAGAGTTACATTCGTCACTGCTCGTATTATTGATTTCATCCTAGGAAAGGTTTTCATTCGATGAACTTTTGTCAAAAAGTCATCCAGTACATCGGAAACATCATGCCACTTTCATTCCCTTCATTTAGCCTTCTATAACATTCAAACACCGGAATCTAGAACGGTTACACGGACCTTTAGTAAGTTATTCTAAACCTTAACTGTCTCGTTTCATCAGACTATAGGGAAAGATTGCATAATCAGACGAGGGTCAGTTAGCAGAGAATTGTGGTACAGTTTCTGACTTTATGTTCGACTCGGAATATCCGTTCCGTGGAAGATATGGTATATTCACGAAAAGATCCTATAAGAGGTATATCATTATTTTTTCTAAATTATTCTCTCTTGGAGGAAAAAAATTAAAATATTTTCCACTTCGGTGTGAATCAAAGACCATAAAACCGGAGAAGATAACATCATATTCTGGACAAGTGTAAGACAGAAAGCCATGGTTAGAATAACAGCTATCCTGTAGGAGATTTCACCTCCAAGTGATCCCCGGACACAAATATTCAGAAGTGATACAGTTCCACAATTCATTCAATAGCCTTCATCACTCATGTTAAGGATGGGAAGTATAGTGGCATCAGCTACTAGGTTGCTCATTACAATTGAAAGTCTAACGGGTTATCTTCGTGCGTCATCCACATGGACAGCCTTTATTTGACAACGAAAGATCGTTCTGTACTAATGAAACACAATGAATTATTGATCTACTCAACCGCGACCGACGTGATAACCTTACTGATCGGCGTCTCGTCACCAGTGGTCTTCTACTGTCTGGCTGAATAGGAAACAAGAACTGTTCACCTTGCTTGACTCCTGATTTTTCATGTAGCGAACCGGGAAACAGTGACTGAGCGCAGCACCAAAACCTGAGAGGTCGGCAAAACAGGTGCTACCCTTTCTCTAGCTACTGTATGGGAGAATATTAGTCTAATTCCGGAATACAATGTATGACAAAATCTCTATCAGTATCGAAAGATGCCACAAAATAAGGTAGCCTCCTAAAGTATCGTACATTCAACTAACCCATGTTGTTCGTTTCAGTATCATATATCAAGAGTGCCTGAAAATACCGCATTGTTCTCGTTTCTCTCTCTTTTCTAACCTAGCAAACATCATAACATCTGCGCCACGATATGAACAATACTCTGTGTTTTACAGTGAGTAGAAATCAGTATATTTATTTTGGAACCAAACATTCATCCCGGTACCCACTTTTGATTGGTTTGTCTTGTACCGCCATTGCTTACGCAAATTGGCTTTATCTTCACTCCACGTTACAGCTCAAGAAGTCACCCAATCTCCGGTCCTGAGAAGCTTTGTACCGGCTTTCAGTGAGTCATGCTTCGAAAATGTATGATCTTAATTTATAGATTTACCTGCGTACGTAGTGCTACTCATCTCCGCTGAGGAAATCTCCCGTATTAATAGAGCATTGTTCTCGAATTTCTTTTCTACCCCTTTCCCCTTTAAGACAACTATGAAATCAGTCGTCCATTGTTCTCTCAATTCGTCAGTTCTTACAGTGAGTCATAGGAGTTGTTTCTAAAATATAATATGAAAACTTGTTACGTACTACTTCACGGTGATTATTATCATGCTCACGGTTTGATTGCTCTATCAGCCTGTCAGTTCTTTACAAATCGGTTACTTTTCTCTGATCCACTTGCAGCCAGTTACGTGACACGCCAAGTACAGACGGCGTACATTTCGAGAGTATTCAGTGAGTCCCCTCCAGAGTCCCTCTCCTCTTTTTCATTCCTGTTCACTCTCGCACCGAAAAATCTCCAGTTTGTATTTGTGTCTCTTCTGTACCACATTTGTGTGCGAAAGCAACCTTTGGAATGGGTTGTTCCTAGTTGAACACGTAAGACAAACTCACTAATAGAAACCACGTAAGTCATCACGTTTGTTTTGCTCTTTTTCAGCCGAATTCGTTGCACTTCCAAGAAATCAACAAGTGGCAACCGGCATATTTAGTAAGTTATCCAAATTTAAAATTTAACAATTGCTGCCTATGTGGGACACGATTTGTGCAAAATTGCTTTTCTTAGTAAGAAAAACGCGGAGCAAAGCGTAATCCTCTCTATTTTACAATCATTCTACAGCAATCTATGTGACACAGCCAGCCCAACAGTTGTGCACGTGCTTCAGCTACAGTAAGTCCCCTTTCCGAACAGTTGACTGACCCGATTTGATGCTTGCTCTGCAATATTCGGTCATAAAAGATTGCCTAAATGAAAGCTTTGGTTGTGGAGTTTTTCCATCAAGGGATCAGAGTATGTTACTATTTTTTATTTGAAATATAACTGGAAGATGGAATTTTGTAGTTGTAGGCTGAATATTGATAGGTCCAGACTTGACTTCAGGTCATCTATCACCACAAGTTTGTAGCAGACGTGTAATAGTAATCTAATCAATAGACTCCAAGACTTCCCAAGTGTTTACACGCAATGTGCTATAAACGGAGCCAAAGTTGAGTTTTCCCTTGCACGCTAGTTCCTTTGGTATATGCAGAAATTTTTTTTCGAAGTACTCTCCCACGTTATATGCGTGCCACACATTCCATCAGTTATTGTAAATCTTCAGCTCTTGTACAGCTCGCAGCTTACACACTGTGGGTAGCCCCAACCATTGAGCAGTTCTGTTCCATTGCAAAAGCCCTATGACACCGTCACTCGCGCACTCCGATTAACTGGGACACTGTGTCATTCATTTTCCCATTTTATGATTACTTTAGCTGACCTATCAATGTTTCTTTTCATTGTAGCGAGCTACTGCAAGTGCGTTGGATCGCCTGGATGTACCGCTTAGAAGGTGCGTTTCTTTCTAACAAGTCACTTATTCCCAGTCACTCCTTCCTTGTGATATTCAATAAGAGTCCCATTCAGTACTGATTTAAGTAGAGGTGAAACGAAATCTTTCCAATTCAACACTAGTGCAGTTTAGCCCTTGTGCCCTTGTTACAACACTGTTCATAATTCACAAAATTACTTGCCGCTTTATATGAAATACCCAGGAAACCGGACTAGCCAAAACTGACGAAAGTCCTAATTTCAGCTTTTTGGCATACTTTTCTCCCGTTGTCAGCACAAAAGCTAGGCACTGAAATGCTTCTCCTTAATTTAAAAAACGATATTCTAAAGATCGTCTCAGTGGGTATAAATAATGTGCAGAATTTCGGGTTAGAGATAGATTCAGATCCAGAAGTTGAACATCGATGCATGGAAGAAAGTGGAATTGTAATTTAAAATGGCGTTATATTGTCCTCTTTTGCAGTTTCAATTACACAAGGAGAAGTTGACAATCAAAGGACGGATGCTTTCCACGTCCCGATTTTACCTACAATTCTCACTCTTTCTGTTATTCATCGTCACCATTCAATTATGAAACTATATAAATGACTATTCGCCATCTAACTTCACTGTGAACATCTTTCAATTGAAAGATGTGTTGTTTGAATCATTTTCAATGTACAATTTGGCAAAGAATCGATAAATTTGCACCGAATTCCGCCTTTTCATCAATGTTTTGGTTCTTAACTAACGATTCCCGACACGGCTACATTGCAGGTACTATTTTTCGTAACTGGAGTGAGAGTTGGAAGAGAAGTAACAAAGCGTGGTGGACGCAGTCCATATATCACTCATCTGTAATGGTTCGTATATTGGTAAATAAGACTTCTGATCAACGGCACGAGTCAGGAATGCTGGACTGTTCCAACCAGGCTCAGAGGGTGGCTTCCTATCTAAGTGTCACGGAGAAGTCACATACCTGGGTACGGAAGCATGAAAAATGACACACGTTACAATGCTTTAAACCGAACAACAAATTTCAAAGTTATATTGGTTTCAATGACTTTCTTGGTGATTGATCATTTGGTTCCTTCCAGCGGTTATGTGTGCGACCTGGAAGATCGGAGAAAGGAAGAAGGAGAAAGGAAAGCATACTTTCGTGGATAGCATCTTAAAACCCATAACGGTAGTTTCCGTTCTAATGCACCGCTCCTCTTCAACGAAGGCATTTGTTGCATCGCACCGCTCCCTCATTGCCTTGCGAATGCTCCGGAAGGCCTAAGCCACCATCTGGTGCTATTTCTACTCTCTACTTGATGATCGGCACACTTTCTAGGAAACTGTTAGCGTAGCGGGATTTTCGGGACTCTTTTCTTTGACGGACATTGACTGTGTGTCATTTCTGCCAACGGTTCACGTATCTGGGTTGGTAAGATTGCGCGTCACGAAGGTGGTTAAATAAATCTTGTAAATGACTGTATAGAAATCCCTTCATGAGTGGCCGGACAATATAGACTAGTGGGAATTTAGTTCTGCGCAACCACACACCATCACTATTCGATATTCTTGTGTCGTAGCTATTTCCCTGCTGTTGCTGCACTGACTCGATCTGGCGTGTAAGGCAGTGGATTGATTACAGATCTCCCAGAAAGTTGCGTTCTTAGGTTGTCATGTTCGTCACCCAATTAATAGCCGTCGATTTCGGGGCTCTCGCGGATAACCGTAATTCTATTCCAAATTTTGAAATGCGCTCGCGTAAACTCTGTTGATGTGTGGCACGGTCTTAGTCAAATGAGTAAAATACCTTTGGAGTAATTCTCCCTAATTTTAGTGTGGGTCCGTTGCGCTCATCCTGTGGAGAAGACCTGATATGGTGGGAAGCATTCGCTTGGAGTTAACTGGTCAGGTGCCGTGTCTTCATTTGAAGATGTCGGGCATTTCTGGCTGTCACGGAGGACGACATCTGAACAAGCTCACCTTGGTGATTCGGATCAGCCTGAACGGGAGCGGGGTGGCGCAGTGGTAACACAGACTCCTTCGAGATGGAAGGGCCCGGGTTCAAACCCTGGATGTGGCGGAGGATATGAACCACTGATGAGCTCTAACAAGAGCGAAACTCGAGTCTGGTGCTTCCGAGTGCAGGTTGGTCGGATGACCTGAGGTTTGTGCGTGAAACGTGGAGTCTAAAGGACTGTCAACCAAGCAAAGGTTCGAGAATTCGCCAAGTTAGCGCAGGATTTCCCTAAGTGTTCGTTTAGATCACCTCACCAATCCAAGTCCTTATCGGTTGTAAGGTGTGGTTATTGTTCTCTAACCTCCTCACACTCGGTAAAGGGTTTTCAACAAATGGCTTTTGAATCCCGGCTACTGATCTAAGTGAATTATCAAAAATTCCCCATTTCGCTAGATCCCCCGATTTAAGATGGCTGTGACCACTGTGACCCTTACTGGTTAGGCATGACTGTGTCTACCTGGAGATGACTGATTTTTTCTGTCTAAATTCACCAAGAACCGAGCTGCATCCATAAAATCTGTTTCTCCCGTGTCTGGAACTTATTGCAGCAGTGCTAGCGACAAAGGCGGTACCAGCACCAAAGAGGTGCTTTTATTCCATTATTTGGTCAGGAATGTACCTGACAGACTCGACAATCGAGCCGCTCTGCGTCAGTAAAGACAAGAGCCTTTTCAGAACGTACATTGCTAGTGGGCTCACCACTATGCACGACGAAATCACTGAAAACCAGTATCAACATGAAAATCAGACGAAAACCCAACATTGTGGTGATTGGTAATAGCAATAATTCATGTTGTTTTACTGCATCTGCATGTACTTGTACATTGCAAATGCACAGAATACAAGTTTGATTGTGTATGTCCGTTCAGCCGGTTTCCTAGATCCTAAGTGATGCATAGTTTGGACAGGAGCTCCATTGCGTTCATGGCGAATAGTCCAAGCACTTTCGTGCAATTCCTAATCATTACATCTGGCTTTGCAGTGATACAAACTGCTACAGATTCCTGTGGCTTGGAACCTCTGAATATTCACGGGGCTTTCCGTGAGGTTAGGGTTTACCTGCAACATTTTAAAATCTGACTTTGGACGCGGAAAACATATTGTCTAAGAAGGAAACAGTTTACTCTTTATCTCTTATAGGAAAGGATGCTTATTCTCTTACGGAAAATTTGGCTTTTTCTAATTCACCCATTCTTTATCCGTATAAAGTCCTCAGAGATTTGTTTCCTCATCATTCGAAGTCAAAAATTTTGAAGTTTTTGAACGAGCAAAATTTCACTCAACAATTCACGAGGATCAGTAGCTCATCCATGATTTCATTTTGCAATCTGCAAACTCAGGCATCTCTATGTAGTTTTGGTAACAAGTTGCAAACTCATTTACTTGACTGATTGATGGCCGGAATTAACTGAAATTATTCACAAAGAGAGCTACGCCTAATTTTGAACGGCAAATATCAGTCAACTAAATTCTTGAATAAACGATTTTAAGGCGTAAATGAAACTATTCATGAGAAGCTTCTTGTATTGTTTGGTGCTGCTAGTTTCCATAAGCTAACCTCTCAAACGCCGCACCAATTCAATTGCCTTTGTGGATTAAACGGTAGCTACCTGATGTCCATCAGCGTGCTATTTAAAATTCTACGTCAAATTTAGGGATGCGCGGGAATTGATACGCTTTTTGATGAAGTGTACAGCTAAGTGGCCAAGGATACCCCTGAAGAACACTGATGTTGGGATATTCTGAAGCTGAACACTATTTCATGTATACATTAGTTTTGTAGTGTACACGCGCAAGTGCTTTCCTGAAACCGCCTTAATAATTCAGCCACAATTTTTGGAGTTATGAATATAACCATTAACTTGTTTTTTCGGTGGACAGAGGCATAGAACCTACAAATATATTAATTTTTAGTCTGAAGATTACTTTGAAGACACTTCAGTAGCCATGTCCGATTAACGCTTTCCCACGGGGTGTTATTAATCTCTGTTATCTAAGGTTTGAATGCACGATACGTGCTAAACAACGTTTGTTTCACAGAATATGTATTGGTGGTATCAATCAACAGAACATATTTTGCATAAACTGTATTACCGCTCCCAATTTTGAGCGCGTTGAGTCAAGCTCGACTTGCGAAAAATTGCTGGAACTGGGTACCTATTATTCTCTAGTTCTGTCGCAATTGCCCATTTCCTAGTATACTTGCTTTTTGTCCATCCTTTCGATCGAAACCGCTAATTTGTCATTTATTAAAACAAACTCGTGAAAATCACCATGTTTATTATAAAAATAGTATACTGAAAAGTTATACGAATGTGCAAACTCGATGCCTGCCTCATGCCGAATTGTGTGACGGTGTTCGTCCCCGTTGTGTTAAGTGATCATCAGAATCGAAATAATAAGATATAGAAAGGTGAGAAAATCGCACTTGGGAAAACCTTGATCAACTTAAATATTCTCTTACAAATTCGGAAGAAAATTTGATTGTGAATTGTTTTCAGGGAAAAGGAGGAATATCTGATGTACTATGAATCAAATCTACCATATTCAGTGAAATAGGTAAGCATCAGAAAATCAGGAAGCAGTATTATGGACAAAGTAGGTGTTCCTTTATCAAACAATTGGACTACGATGGAAAACCTCGTATAGTCCTCGAAGTGCTTTCGAGGAATACAGGTTCCGAATTGTGTTGATTTGTTACTAATCTTCAGAAAACCTTAAGAAGTACTGCATACGTCAAATGAATAAACCCAATTTCATAAGAAAAAGCAACCTGAAATTTCGTTTCGATGGAAACGATAATTTGCTTACCTGAGTTCTCGTCTTGCATTAGCTTGATTTTTGATACTATTAAACCAGCGGTCTGTGTCTTCCAACGGGAGACACCAATTTTTCTGCTTACCTTGGGATGGAATGAACAGCGGCTGGAGTTTAGCCCAAGAAAACAAATGTCAGTGACTTACACTAGACGACAATGATGAGCCTGTGACTTTGAACGGCTTTTCTTTGCGCACTTCCAAACCAGAAGCCGGGTAGTGCCACTTCGGGCCCAGTGGACACCGTTTGTTGTCAAACTTAAAGACAAATACGTAATCTAGAAAAGTGAAGAAAAAAATGTAAAGTTATGTAAAATTAGGCAAAATTGGAGAAGCTACCTCATAAGCCTTATGGAAAACGGTAAACACTGACAAGTTATTATGTGAATGGGTGCAGTGAGTGTGTCCTATAGTACGACATCCACGGGCAGACAATTTGATGGCAAACCGTATGAAAATTTCCCAAAACTTAAGAACATTAAAAAAGTAAATTATCGATCAATTCACAGTTGTTGCAGGGTGTTTGTTGAAGATGGTAATTTTATCTGGTTGCCTAATGGAGTAAAAAATATACAGAACACAGGCTGAATGCCGTATTGCACAAGCGGGATTTGAAATATCATCCGGAGCAACATTACCTTCATTTCGGAACACATATTGCTGAATTCGTGAGTTCTTCGATATGATTAGTCCGCTGGCATTGTGGGTCCCTTGATGAACAACCTGAGTTTTCCCAAATACAATTCATGAGGAAAACCGATAGCAGCATCTCACAACCGTGGTGTATGAGATGTTGTCCTTGGGTAACGCGAAATACGTGCCAAGTGGTAGCTCAAGGCAGCACCTCACGATATTGCCTAATGATTATCATTGAGATAATACAATTATCGGACGGGAACTGCAAAATAGTATCCTTTTTGGTGTCGACACACACGGCTATTCCAACGTGCTTAAAAAATTAAAATAATACACAAATCTACTAACCTGCATGGATGATGGAATTTGATGTGCTGGCAGTAAGTAGATTGTGGTTAAAGAGATCCACAGATCTCAAATCTGCTGCCTAACCACCTCTTGTGGCTCCACTTCAACAGCATGAACACCAGGAATAACCGTATCCGTTATGCATAACGACTAAATGAATATGTGATATGGAATGGATTGATTGGCCTAACCCCGCACAGAACTACCAAGAATCAAGAACACCAAAGCCGAATAGGATGTAGCGTAATATTTCGTATGCGCGGTGTCACGTACTGTACAAGTGTGTATTATAACGGAGAGCATACAGTAAAGCGAAACAGGAAGAGTCATCCTTGAATATCATACTTCCCGCAAGCTGAACTGTAGTGGGGGTGTTTGTATTCTCTTTGTGGAAATTAACGAATTCTTTCAGATCTTCGGATACCTGGTTGTTCCGTGGGAATCTCGGATTTAAATGTATCTGGATCAGAATTATCAGTTTGTGCAAAAACAGGTGAAATGACATCTGACTGAACTTCTTCACTGAACTGTACCTGGTCAATGTGACGTCTATGACTGGATCGATTATTTAGATCCAGTATAGTGACCAGCCGGTTTCCGTCGCGCGAAATGACAACTCCTTTCACCGGTCGCAAATCTCTCCCCTGAAATAACTGACTTTAGCCTTCAACATACTCTCGCAACTGGTTCTCAAACCACGGCATTTAAATAACTCAGAAGGACTTTTGCCAGTAGCGGTATGTGCAGCCGTACAATATAGCATGAGAAAATTGTCAATGGCACTATCAAGTTCAAGAAATGTATGGGGATTCACAGAATGAATTGCACTCAAGCGTGCGTACAAAGTCCTCTGTAAGGCAATTAGACTCTGTGTAACGTGGAGCAACCAAGACCTTCTAAACATTCATCCACGGGTTTATCAGTGAGATGTGTTTTTTTGTCAGTAACTAGCACAAACGAAACTCCTTCTCTGCTGAATGTTTTCCTGAGCTCAGTCTGTGTGAAGTCACCTGTAGATGAAGTCGTTGAATATGCCTGTGGCCAGCAGGAAAAAGCATCAATGACCACAACAGCGTAAAATTCACCTAAGAAGGGTCCACAGTAGTCTGCGTGTATCCTCTGCCACGCCTCACAGGGTACTGACCAAGGAAGCCACTTTGAGGGTTTTTGAATTTATCTCATTTAAACACTGCCTGCTGTTTTTAGCTGTACCTACTTTGTCGGCATCCAGTTCCGGCCACCAGCTAGTAAGTCGAGCCAGTGACTTCATTTTGTCGACACCCAAATTTCCTGAGTGGAGGTCTGCCAATATAACAACGGAATGCAGGAAGAACGACCACACGGTCATTAGAGCACAGTAATCCGTCTGGAGTGATCGACAAATCATCACAACGAGAGTGAAAGTCAGGGAATCGTCGATTTTCGTTCGACGTCCAACCCCGAAGCAGAGTTGAAATGACTGGAGCAAGATGCGCTTCTGTATCCTTCACAAGATCCCCACGCCACACTGGTAGTGGTGGTACCAAAAAAACAATCATGAGTGACTGATAGTCTAGATGAATGTGGCATTTGGGATAGAAGATCAGCGTGTGGTATGTATTTAGCATTACGATGCAAGATATCATGATCATATGAGCTAAGCGAAATACTCCATCGTTGGGCCATTGCAGCTGATAATATCGACAATGAATGATTCGGGCGATAGATGAACGCCTCACGGTCGGTAGCTATGGTGATCTTTTAGCCAAATAAATATTTATGCAAACGCTTGACGGCCCAGTACACTGCCAAGGCTTCTCTTTGTGTTTTTGAATAGCCTTGTTCAACTTTAGCGAGCCTCAGTAAAATGCAAACGACTGGCTGTTCTCATTGTTCAAGAGCTGCACCTATGCCAGTAGGAAATGATCTTTCGGAGAAAACAATTTAAGAATAAAGCCGGACTGTAAGTAAGATAGCAACTGACGAAGGTTCTTTTCATGAGCTTGATTCTAAATGAAGAACTGGTGGACAGAATATGGAACAGACAACTGGCCTGCGTAGAAAAATTTAGAATAAAACGAGCATAATACTGAAGAACACGAAGAACAAAAGGTAATTCAGGAATGTTTGTGGGTGAAGCTACGTAAGTGAGCGAAGCTACACGTGTTGGGTACGGACAAAAACCTTCAATAACGTAACTAAGACACGAAAACTCAGAGAAACCGAAAATACTCTTGTCTGGGTTAATGGAAACGTTGAACTCGATGAATTGCTTCAGCAAACAACAGAGACGGTAGTCATGTGGAACCATGGACAACAATATCATCTTGGTGTGACTCAACACCCTCAAGGCCTTGAACAAAATGGTTCATAGACCGTTGAAAAATAGCAGGCGAGACGTTGAGACCAAAAGGCAGAAGGTTGTATCGAAATAATTCGAAAGGATTGTTGATGGTCTTTACCATTCTGGATTCATTATCCAGGTATGTACCTTTTAAGTCAATCTTTGAGAATACTCTAGACCTCCAAGTCTGTAGAGCACGTCTTAGGGTTCTTCAGTTGTGCATGTACGCTGTAATAAGCACTTATTCAATGTCAATCAGTAGTCACTGCAAATCCGTCATGTCTTTCCATCAGCTTTTAACGGAGTGATAATTGGTTTGGCCAAGTTAGACGACTCTACAGGGCTAATAATCCCGCTTTCACACATGGACTGTAATGCTTGGCGGACAGGTTATCTCAAACCAAAAGGAATTTTTCTGCGCTTTGGAAAAATGGGATCGCCAGAAATCTCCAAACTTAATCCAGGAATGTGCATTCCATCAGAAGCCTTAGATCCTTGTAAACAAGCTTTTATCTATCCAATGAATCAGGTAAAGAAGTTAATAAAGTTACATTGATGTGCAACTTACGAAGATTTTTCAAACCAAGAACCGAAAGTTCTGAATCAGAAACCAAAAACTCACATTCAATGGGATCAGAGTCAAGTGATTAGAAAGTTGATTCCTGCAATCAAAAGATCGCGCAGGTGACCCTTCAACTGGGGACCGCAGTCGCACTTCACTGCCTGTGTTTGCAGTTGAAGAATGAACTTACGTACTGACTGGTGTTCAAGTCTAGTGAGGCAGTTAAATTTGGCTCTCTCAGCAGCAACGAAATCGACTGGCTTGAAGTGACGTAGAATAAAGTCCTTGAGCTTGTAGTGACCTCGATCGGACTGAGAAAATGACTGTTTTCTGGACACCATTTTGGATCTATTTCTCTACGATCTTTTCCCACGTTTGACATCGACCTCATTGTTTTGTCCGGTTGCGTACGTTTTACTGGACTGACTTTTCCGAGGTTTCCGTCGACCTCGTTTTAAAATCACCTTCACTTTCGGTCGTTCGCCGATTGTACGCGCTCGTGGTTCGCTTTCTGCACAGCCGTTGCGTTTCGTTTTCCATTCTGTGTATCTATCGTATCGGTACTGTTTCGGTGCCACGATATATAGAATACACCTTGCAACTGTAAACCGACTTGCGTCTTTTCTATTCGTCCGATAGAGAGGATATCGTTGGTATTTCGCTGCAAGACCCAATAGGAGACACGTTCACCAGCCACTCTCAAATGTCTCCTATAAGCTTGTCGTATGGTGAACTGATACGAGGTTCCGGGAAACACAAATGTTTCACGAGACCGTTTGCGTCCTTACCAGTGGAATGAAGAAAAAACGCTGTTTTCTTTGCATCATTTAAATAGTTTTGGGTCAAGTACCTAATAGAAGAAAGTTTCATTTAGTCCTCGACCTATCGGGATGTAGAATTTACATCAAGGATTTCCATTTCAGAAACGTTCGTCGATTAACTCCGTTGCTCGAAGCAAAATGGGATATCAAGTGGACTGAACGGGCTTAAGACCGCACAGAACTACCAAGAATCAAGAACATCAACACCAAATAGGTTGTAGCGTAATATTTCGTATGCTCAGTACCACTTACTTTGCATGTGTGTATTATAAAGGAGAGCATACAGTAAAGCAAAACGGAAAGAGTCAATCTTGAATATCACAGAACACTCGACCACATTCGGCATTTCTTAGCATATCCTTTGAAGTTGATTTAGGCCTCGAATCCCCGTGCTCCCACAACGCGGTCTTGCCACAAATAAGGCATTCCTCCAGACTGAGGACCTTCTTGTGCCTCTAGTACATTTTCCACCTTGTCTCTTTAGGTAAAACAACCTATTCTGATTCCCAGAATCTGAAGGTGGATGACCACCGTTACATGGCAATCAGTACTCAATAACACATGAGTTTCACGCAAAACAACATTACAAACGGCTGCCTCAATATCCAAAGACAGATATATGCATGTATACATGCATATACATACACACAGATGGACCTACATATGTATGAAGTGACAACAATGTACTAGAGGCAAAATGAACAGTATACGTGCGCACGAGTTGTCCCTACGAGTGGGCATCCATTTTTCCCTCCAGAAAAACTGAACAGGAAGTCCTTTCAACAGAGAATAAAGAAAATCAGTTTGACACTACCTGGTCACAGGGGCAGTCAGTAAAACTAAATATGCTGTTTCCGCGACGCATGTATATACTTGTATTCGTATATATACTGATAGATACAGCGATAATTTCATAGTTGTATTTCTTGCGGAATTTCAAGAATATCTTCGTGGTATTTCGAGGCACATTTAAACGTGTGCCTGTGGTACGAGGTTTCAGTAGTTTTCCACTTCTTTGGTTAGCTGGATTTCTCACGTATCAGGAGATGGTACACTTGATCACATTCAACGTGTCGATTCAATTTATCAGAAAGTGTCAGACATTCAATAACCCCATGCATGTTTCTTGAAACAGGAAATGTTGAGGAATGAAGCAAAGTTTTTTGAGCTACTTTTCACCGGCCCAAAAATCCCTCTCGGATTTTTCTCGTGAGTTGATAGGCTTGGTCTTCCTCGAGCAGCGGCTGGTCCTATGATTTATCGATACTCCGAAATAATCAGCAGAAATGCAAGCCATGAGTTCGCCAAGTGGTATAATTATAGGTGGTCTCATTTGGTGTAGGACACAAGAAGCGCAATTCGAGCAACGAGTAGCCAACTCACAAGAATTCCAAAACCAGAACAATATCTTTGGGTAGTTCCCGCTGTACTAAGTTGAAAACCACAGAAGTAAAAATATAAAAAAGCCTCAAGTATGCGGCCAAAAGGAACTAACAGTGGAACCCAGAGGTTCTACTTCCCGTAGTCCCAGCACGACTAATATATGTAAACAGAAGCCCGTTTCGGCAGCCACTCAGTCTCCATTATGTGGCACCCAACACAGCAATAAATCAAGTATAGAAGTGCAAAAGTAGTTACTAATCAAATGAGACTTCAGAGGCGGTCAGAATCTTCGCTCACCATATTCGCAGTTGTAAATGAAGTAGGTATGGAGAACCATGTGTGGGATATGTGTTCATGATAATGTCAATGGTTGCATATTACGGAGATAAGCAGCCCGATTTACAAGGCTTCCTCGACAGCCCATGCCCTTCTCGTTCAGCAGCACCTTCCTGGCTAGCTACCCCTACTTCTGCGCCAACTTCTGGGGCCTGACTGCCATCTGGTACAGAAATGACGTACACTGTTTCCAATGCTGGTTTTAAACGATTGATGTGAACGATGAGTGTTCCGAGTCGACCGGTTTTGTCGCGAATATAGCAGAGGGTCTCGGAAATAACTTTTTCTTTGACGAGCCGTCCTGTTTTTTGCTTTACCAGTCTTGCTGGAAAGTCAATCGGTATTGCAGGAACCGTCGGGCTAGCCTATGCTTCTTGATAAGCGTTCCTCTAAGTTCTACCAAGTAGTCCGTTACTGTTTGAGACAGTCGGCCAACGTGGGGTGTTCGTTATTCACGGGGAACTCGCGTTTCTCTCTGCGCTCTGAAGAAAAGTAATGTTCGTGCCGTCGATCGATGTACGGTGCTCTTGTACGCCATCTAGAATCGCTTCAATGCTTGATCTTAGTGTTTAGATTCTTCGACCAAGACCTTGAATAGCTCTTTTATGGTGTTATCCTTCCGCTCGACCAATCTTTTCCCCTAAGGGTGATGTGCCGTTGCTCTGGTTTTGTCAACCTGCAGTATTCTGCACCATTCATGTGCAGCGCTGTTTTCAAAACTAATTCTTCTGCCTGAGTGAATTTGGCCGGGTACCCCGTATTGCACACCCAATTCCAATAAATTGCAGTCGCTACAGTTGCCGCCTCGACTACAAGAACTGCTACAGTCTCCGCCCACTTCGTGAAAGAATCGACCATCACAATGATATCCTGTAGTGGTCCCATGATATCGACTCCGATCAATTCGTTCGGATATCTTGTCTGCGTGGGTTTGGGCGGGGCTGGCTGCCCAAGATTAGGGCCTTTCCAGGTAGCATCGTTGATAGAAACTTGCAACTTCACGTTGTTGATGGGACCAGCCGTACCTGGCGCGGACTGCATCGTACATTAGCTCTGACAAGGGTGTTTCAAGTCGTGATGAGGCTTTTCCATGGCGAGCTGTGTTTGCGATTGTGAGACTATTGACCTACCGAGGTAAGCAGGCTCCTGCTGGAGGAAAAGAAGGTATTCACTCTTCGTTTTTGTCCTACGGTGACCATAAACAGCGTATTTTTACAATTTATTCCCGCTATTTCTTTTCCGGTTGGCCTTCTGTCTCCTTCTTTCATACATATATACAAGACAGCTAACTCGGTTTCTTGAGCACATATTCTCTTCCAGTCTTCCGGACTTGCGCCGAAGCTCACCCGTGCCACATACTAAGAGCCGCTGGGGGCAGTCGCCGTGGTTTCGGTTGGGTCTCCGCGAACCCTTATCCGCATTCCCATGTCCCTTTCCTTGTCAATGTGGACAAGCACAAAGGTATTCTCTTGACTGTTCTTGCCACCGCTCCACTTGGGCTTTCGGGTACTTGAAGCTGGCAAGCCATGAAAGCGCTCGATGATCTTTTTGGAGGAGGAAATGGTAGCCCAACAGGAAATGTCGATAGTAACAGGTGAAGCAGACCAAATCCAGCATCTCCTTCCGCGTCGCGCAGCAATTCTGTTCTCGCTTAGTCAAGGTTCTGCTGCCGAATGAGATCACGTGTGATGTCCTTTCGGTCCTTTTGTGACATAACCACACCACTGGCCTTGTTTGAGGCGTCAGTGCCCAGGAGTTATTCGCCGGAGGACTCCCGTATGTCAGAGAAGGCTAGAATAGATGCATTGGACGGTCTACTGCGTAGTCCTTCAAACTAAGCCTGCTGCTTCCCGGCCCATTCGAAAAATGGATTTTGTTGTGGGAGACAGTTAAGTGGCGCTGCTGTTGTTGCCAACTTCGGAATGCATCTGCCATGGTAAAAAGCCGACCCAAGAAAACTGCGTACTTCTTCAACACTAGAGGGAGTAGGCTCCCTTATAACCTATTCTGTTTTCGACGGATCGGTTTGCATTACCGAAGCCGACATTACGTGTCTCAGGTAGGTCATCTTACGTACCGGCCGGTGACATTAAGAAGTTTCGAGTTAAAGGCTTACCTACTACAACGTTTTGAGCACCCGGGAGAAGTTTTTATGCGTCCTTCTGGTATCCTTCCTCTGACGATTACTTCGTCCAAATATACAAGACAACACCAAGGAATCGGATCACACATTACTGCGTGCATCAAGCTTTGGAAAGTTGCGGGGCTTTTGTTAGTCCGGGGTGCGTTGCTCAAAATTCATATAGCCTTAATGCAGTCTTTCGCCCATAGCACTTCTTCACTTTTGCCTGCAAATAGCCGGATGCTTGGCGTAGTTTTGCTTAACCATATCGAACCTTCTAGGGACCTCAACGACTCATTAGTTTCAGGCAGCAGAAAAAGGTCCTTCCTCTCCACCTGGTTCCACTTTCGGTAATCCAAGCAAAGCTTAGGTGGCTTGTCTTGTTTCACTAGACATACCGGTGTGGCTCATGCCGTGTTTGATGTCTGAATTACAACACTGTCCAGCGTACCCTTGATCATCTACTTCACCAAAGCCTCGTAACGGGGCGGAATCTTCCGTGAGCTCATCCATTCGGGGAGTGCTCTACCGGTGCCGATAGTATGTTTGTCTGTTCCAGTGCGACCTACCTGGGTATTATCCAACGCATAATCATCCAAATGCTCGCTTGCCAAAGTGAACAACTCATCACCAGTCGCTGGAGGGGAGCATGACGATTTCGGCAAGGCGTCGATAGTTTCTTCGTCACCTTTTCCAGATGCGGCGATTGACACGAATTGGCTTTTATGTTCATGAGCCTTTGTGAATGGAACTGAACATACTTATGTAAGGTGACGTTGAGTGGACCGGTTAAGCACCGTAAGGTTTCCAGGCGTCCTACGCCCACAATGATATTGGGCACCAATTCTTGGGCTAGCACAAAGATTTGTAAATTCCGTAGGCCCCCACTGTACGGTAGTCGTAACTGTACTTAGCGCCACCAGAGACTCCCCATCTACGCTGCACAATGTGCCCTGGAACTCGTGGCACTTCACCTTATTTCTTCGTAAATCTCGTGGACAGAATTCGTTGGGTAGGCCGCGAGCGGCACCGGTATCAACAAAACTGTGTACGATTAAGCAGTCCAATATCTTGGGTTTCATAAAACACTTTCCTCTACTCACTGTGGTGATTAAAGTAGGGAGGTGCTCACCTTCCGTGGGATTGTTCTGCTAATTGGAAACGGGGCTCGTTGACCCTCCTTCGAGGCTGCTCAAAACGATAACCTCGAGGCACGTATCCACCACGCATCCTCGGAGGACCAAAACAGTTCGTAATAGCATTCCAAACGCCACTGTTGTAGTGAAGTTTTTGTCGGTTCATCGTGGCCAGCTGTTGAGCTACACAGCAACCTTGCACTTGATCATGTGCAAAAGAGGTCTCCAATTTCGTTGCTACTTTCAGAGAGTTCTCCGTGGTAGGCGGGGTTTGAAGCGCAGACTCCTCTCAAATCCTGGGCGAGGTTGTCCGCTCTAGCAGCCTTAGTTAGGTGGCTCTATTGGGCTCAGCTGCCTGAAGGCGCGAAAGGGTCTTTTCGGTCAACCGGCTCACCGCCACCAAGGCCGACATTGTTTCTTTTGCCACTGTCCTCTTTCGTAGAACTCCTGGTGTCTATCAATAGCGAGCCCGAGAAGGTCCATTGTCTCGCGGAGCATGTCAGAGGTAGCCTCCGAAGGTGTGTCGTTCACCACCTTGGTAAAGACAACAGCCTTCGCTGCTCTCTTCAGAATATTGAGCAAAATATTCGCTTGCAGTTTATCAGAAAAATGTACCAGATGCCTCCTCGCCTGACCCACCCACTGGCAACTTTTGTCTCCGAAACGAAATTTGTTTCATACCGGAATGGAAGGCCTGGTCTGCTAGCACATTCAGCGACCTCACAGACTGGGTACGGAATTCTGTTGGCCCGTGGGCAACTCAGCCACCGTTTTGGGATTAATTTGCTCCAGGGATGGTGGTTCGCTTGTAATCGCCAAATTTGGAGTTTGCTAAGACAGTGGTTCGCGTTTCATGACCAGCTGACTGTTAGAAGGTAAAGTCGCCAAAGGTAGTACGTAAACAGAAGCCCGTTTCGGCAGCCACTCAGTCTCCATTATGTGGCACCCAACACAGCAATAAATCAAGTATAGAAGTGCAAAAGTAGTTACTAATCAAATGAGACTTCAGAGGCGGTCAGAATCTTCGCTCACCATATTCGCAGTTGTAAATGAAGTAGGTATGGAGAACCATGTGTGGGATATGTGTTCATGATAATGTCAATGGTTGCATATTACGGAGATAAGCAGCCCGATTTACAAGGTTTCTGCTCCACACGAGAGCCACAATCGGTTCAAGGCGACATTGGAGCACCTCTCACAAACGACCAAACGTGCAAATTGCTGTTTAGGGACTAGTCCCGAAAAGCAGTGCCAAGTATAATCACATTCACAAAGTGTGTGAAACATTTGAAAGGATTTTCAGTGAAGGTGCTTTAGGTCACCGGCCAAAATACGTCTGCAAGTTTTACCGTACTAGGTTCCCTATAGGGTCATGGTTCTCACCTGGCCTACCTAAAACACACTGTCAACGCCCGCCGTTGCTTTATTTTTGCGTTGACTGCGTTTACTCTATCGTATTTATCATTCCCACAATTTACGCCATATCACTTCCTAATTCCGCTGTGCAATTCGTGATCATTTTGACTATTAGCGGATCGATGAACACATTTCGACATGCTACTTGAGTGTAGACTTTCCAGGTTAGAACTTTTTGTTGCACGATCTTAGGCTACTTATTCCAATCAAAAGGCTGACTATTTCAACTTTGGGTTGGAATTAGTTTGTTCGCAACTTTTGGAGCAGAAGTTAAACTTGAAAGCAACAATCAAGTGACAATCAGATATCGCCCAAAACTGGAAGGTAAAATGAGTTGAATCTCTTGGAGTTCATAGAAACCAGTTCACGGCTATAAATCAGTTGTGAAAATGAGTGTAGAACGCAGGGTATTAGGACTCAGGTGTACACGGAAATTGATCGAACGCTAGCGCGAATTAGTGATTCGGAGTACCTTTACAAAAGTGTAGAGAAAGTTGCACGGAAAGTTGAAATTCGGAGTTTCCCTCTATGATTCAGGAAAGCCGGACTTTTATATGTGTGGGGTACAGGATGAAAAAACGCTGAATCGCTCAGCTAGTGGCGGTCCGAAACTTGTTTCATCCCTCTGTGCATAGCTTTGCGTTTGAATCATCAGCGTATTCATTACTCTGACGCTCTGATAACGCTCTTTATTCCCTCCGTTTCCTGAAGTACAACACCATTGTAGGACTGTTTAATGTGCACAGCTCAATCTGATTGTGGCGAAATATGCTACCAACACCGTTTCTACCTGAAAAACCAACTTCGACGGGGTCATTTTGAACGCGTTTATGGGAAACGACCTCAACTCAGTAACTGTTGACTTGGCGAAGAGGAATATAAGCAGCTGTTTTGTAATTTTCATTATGATGATATCTGCTCTTGTTCTACCTATGAGCAGCGTGTCCGTGCATGAAAAAACCCCGAGTACTTATGGTTTAATTCTTTTGTGCTGATAGTTCAGATTTATGTTTTCATGATGTATAGAGCATGAACAATCTATGCTTATACTCTTGACTCTGCTATTTTACGACTGTACATTTCAATTTTGAGAAACATTTGCTAAGGTTTTCAGTCGTGCATAAAAACCGCTCGCTGGAGACTAGAACTCTCAAAGTCAGCCCAACTGCCTATGTGATGTACCATCTGGCCACAGAGTACATCAGCGGCAAAAACAAGTCCATTGCTAGGTTTATCCGTTCACTTCGACACATATCACTTCCGTCGTCTTCAACAGCTACTATTTGTTCTTCCTCCTTGGTAACTCCCTGGAATATACAAAGTTATATATCCTAACCGTAGATTATTTACTCTTCCTGTGACTGGAGATACCATTTCATGTTAGCCCGAAAGCTTCTTGGTCTGCTATCGGTACCGTGAGCGTGCTGCTTCACAGTTTCGCCTGATTCCTTGATGAGTAGACCTTTTGTGACTGCTGCATCCCGATTTACCGGATAACCTTTTTTCGATCTTGGTTGTTTGTCTGCCGTAGGTCACTTGCTTAAATGTATTTATGTGTATTGCAATGAATAGAACCACGAAAATACCGTATGAACAGTTAATAAACTGGACTTCCTTCTGCTACCTGCAGCTGTGCACTGCAAATACTCTGGGTAAAACTAATAAGACTAACATTCTGCTATATTTCGAGTCCAAATAAACGGGACAGTGTATACACGTTGTTTTTTGCGCCGCCTGTATTTCATTTCCACCCTAGTACCGACTTGCGGCCTTGGGTGATCCGGGAAAATATTGGTCTGTATTTCCTACGAGACTAAACTTAAAATGGCAAAAGTGCAAATGTACACAAACCTCAGGTGTAAGACCTAATAGACATAACGGTCAAACCCAGTGCCTCAACTCCCCATAGTCCCGTGTAGTATACACAGAAGTCCAGTTCACAATAAGTCAGTCTATATTATGTGGCACCTAGTACAGTGATACGTTAGATATAAGGGTATAAAAGTATTTACTAGTCAACTGAGTCTTCAAGGGGGTGATCAGGATTTTCGTCCACTATATTCACGGTTGTTTCTGAAACAGGAAGGAAGAATTAGGAGTATGAGACGTATGTACAGTAGGGTCAACGGGTGCATATCTTAAGGAGATAAGCAGCCATATTTACAATGTTTCCGCGCCACACCATACCCCTCTTAATCAGGAACCGGCCCGGTGACTCGCCACGCCACCTTGACTGAGTATTTCTACCTCTGCGCCCACTTCTGGGACTTCATTTCTATCTGTTGGATAACTGACGCTCTCTGTTTCCAACACCGGCTTCAACCGATTGAAATGAACGGTGAGTGTTTCGAACCGACCGGTCTTGTCGCGAACAGAACAAAGATTTTCAGAAATAATCCTTTCTACGACGAACGGCCCTGTCCCTTGTTTATGCAGTTTCGCTGGAACGTTCATCGGTAATGCGTCGGAATGCAAGAACACAGTATCACCTACTTCTAGTGGCGATCCGTGGGCTTTCTTGTCGTAGTATTCTTTCTGTTGTCGATGGCTCCCTCGTAAATTCCGTCGGGCAAGCTCATGCGTCTTGATCAAGGTTCCTTTGAGTTTTACTATGTAGTCCGTTACTGGTTGAGGCAGTCGCCCGAAATAGGGTGTTCGTAGGTCACATTGGATGCGCATTTCTCTCCCTGTCCAGAGGAGGTGCGGTGTCTGTCCCGTCGATCGATGTACAGTGCTTTTGTATGCCATCAAACATTGCTTCAGCGCTTGGTCCCAATGTTCGGTTTCTTCGACGAAGGCCTTGAGTAGCCCTTTTATGGTGCGGGTCGTCCGTTCAACCAATCTGTTCTCTTCAGGGTGATATGCGGTTGTCCTGGTTTTATCAATCTGCAGTAGTTTGCACAATTCATAGACAGTGTTGTTTTCAAAACTGCTCCCTCTGTCTGAGTGAAGTTGCCCGGGTGCCCCCAAATTACAGACCCAATTCTCAAAAATTGTTCTTGCGACGGTTGCCGCATCCATAACAGGGACTGCGGCAGCCTCTGCCCACTTTGTAAAGTAATCGACCATCACAATGATATATTTGTTTCCCCTTTGGGTTTCCGGTAGTAGACCCATAATATAAACTCCGATTATTTCGTTTGGATACCCTGCCTGTATGGGTTTGAGTGGTGCTCGGCGTTTGGGGTTAGGGTCTTTCCAGGTAGCACATGGTTGGCATCGCTGATAGAAGTTGGCGGCGTCACGTCTTTGATGGGGCCACCAGTATCTGGCACGGACTGCATCATACATTTTGTTCTGACCTGGGTGTCCCAAGTCGCGATGAAGTCGTTCCATGACAGCCTGCGTTTGCGATTGCGGAACTACTAATCTCCTGAGGTAGTTAGGCCCTTGTTGAAGGAAGAGTAGGTCATCGTATAGCCTAATTTTGTCCCACAGCGACCATAGGCAACGGGTTTCATAGCTTGTTCCCGCCAGTTCTTCACCTGTTGGTCGTCTTCCTCCTTCCTTCATACATCGGTACAAGATGGCCAATTCAGGATCCTCAGCGTGTATCTTTCTCCAGTCTTCCGGACTTGCATCGAGGTTGACTAATGCCACATACTGAGAATCACCATGCTTTCGATTGGGTCTCCGCGACATGGCGTCCGCGTTCCCGTGTCGTTTCCCCGGTCGGTGCAGGCAAGTGTATGAGTATTCTTGTAACTGCTCTTGCCAACGTGCTACTTGGCCTTCTGGGTCCTTGAAGTTGGTGAGCCACAAAAGTGCTCGATGATCTGTGCGGACGAGGAAATGACGTCCCAGGAGGTAGTGTCGATAGTATTTATTGAAGTATACTAGGGCCAGCATTTCTTTCCTCGTGGTACAGTAGTTCTGTTCGCGTTTGCTCAACATTCTGCTTCCATATGATATCACATGTTCCTTACCGTCCGGATTGGGTTGTGAGAGTACCGCTCCAATACCCTTTTCCGATGCGCCTGTGTCCAATACAAATTCTCCAGCATTCTCTGTAGTGTCTAGGAATGCTAATACCGGTGATGACATAACCGCGTACGGATGTCTTCAAATGCTTGCTGCTGGTCCTCACCCCAGTGGAATTCTTTATTGGCTTCCAGTAACGCATTCAGCGGAGCAGCTATGGTGGCAAAGTTATGGATAAACTTCCGGTAGTACGACGCCAGTCCTAGGAAACTCCGAACTTCGTCGGTAGTGTTTGGGGTCGGCCAGTTCTTGACTAACTCTGTTTTTGTAGGGTCTGTCTGAACGCCTGTGCCAGACACAACATGCCCTAGGTACGTTACCTGTCGCTGCAACATGTGGCGTTTGGACGGCTTCAATTTAAGGCCGACGTTGCGCATTCTGTCGAATACAAGAGCCAGGTTGCGTAAATGTTCCTCTGGTGTTTTGCCTTTAACGATTACATCATCCAAGTATACTAAGCAGCACTTTGGGATTAAATGTACCAAAACGGTGTACATTAGACGCTGAAAGGTAGCTGGTGCGTTCGTTAGACCAAAGGGCATTGTTTGGAATTCGTACAAACCAGTTGGAAGTGCGAAAGCTGTTTTCTGACGGTCTAGCTCTTCTACTTCTACCTGCCAGTACCCAGAGGCCAAGTCAACCGTACTAAACCATTGTGACTCTCCTAATGATTCCAGTAAATCATCCATACTTGGAAGTGGAAAGGAATCTTTTTTGGTTACCTGGTTAAGTTTCCGATAGTCGATGCAAAGACGAAGTCCGCCGTCTTTCTTCTTTAAGAGCACGACCGGTGCCGCCCAGGGAGAGTTGGAGGGTTGGATCACGTTATTATCCAGCATTTCCTGGATCATATTTCTTACTAGTGCCTCATAACAGGGCGGAATCTTCCTGGCGTGTAGTTTGATGGTTTAGGCTTCCCCGGTGTTAATAGCGTGGCGCACTACGCCTGTCCGACCTGGTTTTGTGCTATCCCATGCAAAAACATCGGTATAGTTGTTATTGAGATTTGTTAGTTGCTTTATCGCCTGTGGTGGGGCATCCACCGATTGTGTCAATTTGTTAATGTCCTTACTATAGTCGCCTTCAGTTGACACATGTGGCGTCGAATCTTGCTCTGATGTTATTGCTTGTAAAATCTGACATGCCCTCTGGGGGTCTGTACCAATTGGCGATCCAGATTTATAGTACAGTGAAGCAGGGTTATTAGATCCATTCCGACAATGACATCTAACGCCATACGGCAAACTACGACAAAGGCGTGAGTCTGATGTGTCCCTTCTAAGTTGACGTGGAGGTCTACCTTGCCGGCGATCGTCGAAGGTTCTCCTGTGACCCCGCATAACGTCTCTTTCGCGTCACGGAACCTAAGGCCTTTTATGCCCCGGCGCTTCAGCCACTGCTGGTTCACGAGACTGCGGGCCGCCCTTGTATCTACTAGCCCTTCTACGTAGTTGTCCGCCAACCTAATTGGAATCATCGGGAAGGGTTTAGCCTGCGAGGCATTGATAAACGTAGGAACTGGCTCACCTTGTGTCCATAGGCGTGGTGGCCTAGATGTTCTGTTTTCTTGGTGTTGTAGCGGTTGCCATCTTCGTTCATACTTTTACCACGTTTATTGTTTAACTGAAAGCTGACTGCCAAGCTCGGTTGCCATTTGATCGTTGCTCTTGCGCACGCTCTCACGCACGCTCACAAATACACGCTAACCACTATCTCTCCCAATCGCCTTCTCGTTCTCACGGGTCGTGGAGAATACTGTTCTGGTTAACATATTTGTGCAGTGACGCACGTTAGAGTAACGTGCAGGTGGTCCACGCAGTACAAAGGACCGAAGCACGCGTTTACTAAGGAAACCGCGAAGTAAGGTCTAATCAACCTTACAGTGTTCTTCGCCGTAGCGTTGATGGTACTGTTGAGTTGGCTGCCTCCGCCAGCCGGAATTTTGTTCTCCTCGGTCGAGGCTCCGTCGGCGCGCGGGTCGATAGCGCTGAGCCGTGTACCCACCCCGGGGTGGTCTGCTCATGTAGCATCCCACAGATCCAGACTCCGGATATAAGGCTTCCAGTTTTTCCGCAATCTCCAACGCTGCCTGGAGGGTCGGCGGTGGTCTAAGGACAAATTCTTCGTAAATCCTTGGTGCCGTCGTGCGTTCCTTTAGCTTCTCCAATTCATCTGCTGAATGTGTCGGGAACGCTTTCTCCCCGAGGCGACGTAGAGCAGTGGTGAATTCCAAAATTGACTCTCCCGGTCTTTGTGCTCTATCGTGGAATTCACGTTGACGCGCCAGCAATAGCCCAGGCGGGTCCAACACACGTTTATTGTCTTCGAAAGTGCTCTCGGAAATGACAGCAGGGATCACCCGAGCGTCAATAACGCTGTCGTATGCTTGACCATCCAACAAGCTAAGCAGTAGATCTGATTGCTGATCTGGTGGGAAATGTTTGAGGTATCTGCGAACGTGTCCTTCCCATTGCCGATAGTTGTCACCCGGGTTAAATTTGGTAGGAATGGGGATAGGTGGGTGGCGCTGAGAAATCTGTTGCAAATTTACGCTCATGGATTTAATGGCATCCGTAAGGGACTCTAATACGGTGACCGGTACTGGTACTGCTTTTTCACACATGGCTGCCGGCTTCTGGTTCGGAGATTCCGTGGGCGGGGTTGTATCTTCCTGCTCAGATGACCACATTTCAGTATGCTTTTGAATTTCTCCTTGGTTCGATAGCAGGGTCACCAGTTGTAGTATACACAGAAGTCCAGTTCACAATAAGTCACTCTATATTATGTGGCACCTAGTACAGTGATACGTTAGATATAAGGGTATAAAAGTATTTACTAGTCGACTGAGTCTTCAAGGGGGTGATCAGGATTTTCGTCCACTATATTCACGGTTGTTTCTGAAACAGGAAGGAAGAATTAGGAGTATGAGACGTATGTACAGTAGGGTCAACGGGTGCATATCTTAAGGAGATAAGCAGCCATATTTACAATGTTTCCGCTCCACACGCGGAACAACAACTAGAAACGGTTCAAGGCCAAATTCAAGTGCCTTGCACAAACAAACTAAAGTGTAAAAAGAACCGCACACGGACGGGCTTGGCAAAGTAATGCCCAGTATAATCACACTCACGAAGTGCGTGGAACATTTAGATGGATTTTTAATTTGCTTCATTCATACCAGTCCCTGCAGGCCAGATGAAACATAGGATACTCACTGATCGAGTCAGTGCCCATTCTCGGATATGGTCTATAGCCCTTGGGCCTTCATTTGTACCACGACAACAATTATATTTGCCAGGGCACAAAGGAAAAGAATTCGAAATCTGGAACAGGATAACGTGTGTATTGGTGGAAAGTGTAGTGACCTTGATCGTTTTGAGAAAATGACTATTTTCTGGACACCATTTTGGATCTATTTTCTCCACGATCTTTTCTGACGTTTGACATTGACCTCAGTGTTCTCCGGTTGCCTACGTTTTACTGGACTGACTTTTCCGAGGTTTCCGTCGACCTCGTTTCAAATCACTTTCACTTTCGTTCGTTCGCTCGCGGTTCGCTCTCAGCACAGCCGTCGCGTTTCGTTCCGTTTTCCGTACGGTGTATTTCTCGTATCGGTACTGTTTCGGTGCCACGATATATAGAATACAACTCGCATCTGCAAACCGACTTACGTCTTCTCTATTCGTCCGATAGAGGGGATATTGTTGGTATTCGCTGCTAGACCCGATAGGAGACACGTTCGCCAGCCGCACCCGAACGTCTTCTATATTGGTGAGCCCAAGAACTTCCAGAACCTTCTGGATTATTCACCCGCCCGGTGAGTCTGTGATTTATCGCTGTTTCACGTCCTCTCGTTGCACGATATATATTTTTTACGATATATTATCGCAACGTAGCCATGTCAGAGGATAAGGCGCAGCTCGACACAGATCTCACTCTGTCTGCGGTTGCCTTTAAACCAGTGGCGTTTATTCCTCATGATCCAGAGGTTTGGTTTGCAGCCTTAGAGCTGCAGTTTGAGGCACGTAGGATTGTTGGCCAACGCCAACGATTTTCCTATGCCTTAGAGGCTATTCCGGGTGATGTTATCGCCTCGGTGAGTGATTTGGTATTAAATCCTCCTCAAGTGCAGCCGTACGATCGGCTTAAGGAGGCTATACTACAACATTTCCTTCCTTCTCGGGAGGAACGACTACGTCAGCTACTAGCCCGGCACCCCATAGTTGATACTAAACCCAGCCGCCACCTAGCTCATCTCCGGTCTTTGGCAGGGCCCGCCGATAAGGATTCGGAGATAGTTAAGGAACTGTGGTTGGACTCTCTACCCTTCCACGTTCAGACCACCGTTACTGCTCTCCTCGAGGACTCGTCCTTGGAACGAGCAGCCGCCGTGGCTGAAAAATTGTCGCACGTGTCGGCAGTGGGGCTAATCCCCTCATTGCCACGACATCGCGCAATCCTAGGGGTGTCGACCTGGATGAATCGCCGGAGAGGCCTCGGCACTCTCGATCCATCCAGCGCCGCCTGTCCTTCAAGGACAGAGTTAAAATACCTACTCCTCGCAGTAGCCCACGTAAACAACGGCACGGACGGGCGCCCTCCACTGCCCACGTCCGCCGCGAATCCGCCTCACCTGCCTCATCCAAACCCGATCATCCTACCAGCGGCTTTTGTTGGTTCCATCGCGTTTTCGGACCAGCCGCCCGTAGGTGCAGACAGCCGCGTTCATACGCGGCGGGAAACGCCACTGCCGGCGAGTAGAAGCGGCCGTACTCGCCGGCAATCAGTCTTAGGTTGGCCGTTTATTTTACGTGCATGATTCGTGCACTAACGCTAGGTTCCTAGTCGACACTGGGGCCCAAGTTTCTGTCTTGCCGGTTGGTAAAGACAAGCCACGAGCTTCTTTGCTTCGGCTGTCAGCGGCGAATGGTTCCTCCATTCCTACCTACGGCACGAGACAGCTTGCGGTCAACCTGGGACCACGACGACGGTATCTGTGGACGTTCATTCTTGCGGATGTTCCCACAGGCATACTGGGAATCGATTTTCTGCAGCACTATGAATTACTTGTTGATTCACGTAGGCTGCAGCTTATCGATCCTTCGTCGGACATAAAATTTACGGGTATTGCAGCTCGAACAGATGCACACCGAATCACAGGATTGTTTTCTAACATTCCGCACGATTTTCAGTCTTTGTTTATTAAATTCCCCACATTGACTAAACCATTTGAAGAGATAGAGACAGTGACCGATCGTGTGGCACACCACATTGTCACTAACGGACCACCAGTCACGGCACGACCTCGCCGGCTGGCACCGGACAAATTGGTTTTCGCCAAACGTGAGTTTGACACTTTACTTTCTAAAGGTATTGTTCGTCCTTCTCACAGTCCATGGGCCTCACCTCTACACATGGTTCTTAAGAAAGATGGCGTTAGCTGGCGACCATGTGGCGACTATCGCGCACTAAATTCGGTTACCCGTTACGATAGTTATCCGATACCCCACATACACGACATCACGGCATCACTTCACGGCACGACTGTATTTTCCAAGATCGATTTGGTGCCAGCCTATCACCAGATCCCAGTTGCCGCTGAAGATGTCGAGAAAACCGCTGTCACGACTCCTTTTGGTTTGTTTGAGTTCCTACGTATGCCTTTTGGTTTGCGAAATGCTGCTCAGACATTCCAGAGGTTTATCGATAGCATTACACGAGACTTGGAATTTGTTCACGTCCATATCGATGACTTGTTAATCGCATCGTCGAGCGTAGATGAACATTTCCAACATTTGACGCTACTATTTCAACGTTTGTCCGAACATCGAATAGTAGTCAATCCTGATAAATGTGAACTTGGCAAGCCGGAACTTGTGTTCCTCGGCCACAAGATCACTCGAGAGGGTATTACGCCTTGCGAGGATAAAGTGCGCGCTATTTTAGATTACGCCGTACCGTCCTCAATCAAGGAGCTCAAGGCATTTTTGGGGTTAGTTAACTTTTATCGTCGTTTCATACCCCATGCCGCTGAACGTTTGCTTCCATTAACTGACCTACTTCGTGGCAATCCACGTTAGTTGTCGCTTACGGATGCCGCACGAGTAGCGCTTTCGAAGATTAAAGCGACATTAGCTCAGACCACGCTCCTCATGCACCCAGTTCCATCCGCCACGCTAAGCATAGCGGTGGATGCATCCGACTTTGCCATCGGAGCGGTCCTGCAACAGTCTGTTTCTGGGATATGGCAGCCATTAGAGTTCTTCTCTCGACGCCTCAATCCCACGGAAACCAAATATAGTGCTTTTGGTCGCGAACTGCTGGCTGCATATAATGCCGTTAAGCACTTTCGCCATGCAGTCGAGGGTCGATATTTCATCCTCTTTACAGACCATAAGCCTCTGACGTATGCATTGCATACTAAGTCTGATCGTTACTCTCCACGAGAAGTCAGACATTTAGACTATATTTCTCAGTTCACGACTGACCTACGACACGTTAAAGGTGAGTCGAACTGCGTTGCAGATGCTTTGTCGCGTATTTCGCTTAATGCCATTAAATCTCCGGTTTTAGACATCCCTGCCATGGCTGCCGCACAGGCACAGGATTCTTCATGTATGGAAGCAGCTCAGTCATCGTCGCTACAGTGTCAGTCCGTACCTCTAGCCACCAGTGCTGGGACTATACTCTGCGACATGTCTACTGGTATACCTCGACCAGTTGTACCCTCTGCATATCGATGTCTCGTGTTCGATACCCTTCATGGACTCTCACATCCGGGCATCGCAGCCAGTCTCCGATTAGTAGCTGCACGATACGTCTGGCCGTCCATGAATAAAGATGTTCGTATGTGGGCAAAACAGTGTCTACAATGTCAACGATCTAAAGTGCATAGGCACGTAGCTTCGCCTATCGGTACTTTTGCTACGCCTGATGCTCGCTTCGATCATATTCACGTAGACATTGTGGGTCCATTGACCCCATCACACGGGTATACCTATTTACTAACGTGCATCGATAGATTTACGAGGTGGCCCGAGGCTATTCCCATCTCTGTCGTCACGGCCGAATCAGTGGCTCGACATCTGATAGAACGATGGATAGCTTCATATGGTTGTCCTTCCACAATCACTACCGATCGAGGGCAACAATTTGAGTCCGATCTATTCTCTTCATTAACTCACATGCTGGGTACGGAACGCATTCGCACGACCGCGTACCATCCGGCATCGAATGGGTTAGTCGAACGTTTTCATCGCCAACTCAAAGCGGCTCTTAGAGCACACGAGAGCCCCGACTGGTACGAAACGTTACCGCTAGTTCTGCTTGGTATCAGGACTTGCATAAAGGCAGATATCCAATGTTCCGCCGCAGAGCTTGTCTACGGCACGACATTACGACTGCCTGGGGAATTCTTTACGCCACGGAGTACAGATTCACTTGCCGTACAGACTTACGTTCATCGTTTGTCTACGTACATGCAAAATCTCGCTCCGGCGCAGACTCGAATGCAGCGACGACAGGTTTTTGTTCCGACCGAACTCGAAACTTGTTCGCATGTATTCATTCGTGTTGATTCGGTACGGAAACCATTACAACAGCCTTACGAAGGTCCATTTCGCGTGATTTCTCGTCACGATAAGACCTTTAAGGTTGATCGACACGGTCGCGTCGATACCGTTAGCATCGATCGTCTCAAAGCCGCGTACTTTGATGATAGCGTGTCGCCCGCTGACATGAGATTCGATGTTAACCCTGCACTGCCTGTTGACGACACTTCCGTGTCACGTCAAGGTCTGCAGTTAGCGTTGCCTGCTACGACTTCGAATGAGGCTATCGTCTCACGTTCAGGACAGCACCCAGTTGATACTGCTACGACTTCGAATGAGGCTATCGTCTCACGTTCAAGTCAGCAGCCAGTTGGCCCTGCTACGTCCTCGAATGAGAATACTGTCTCACGTTCAAGTCAGCAGAGCACGCCTACGCACCCGTCCGTGAATGAGGCTCCCGTCTCACGTTCCGGTCGGAAGATCGTTTGCCCAGCACGTTTTCGCGACTAGGTCAAACACGATCTTAACCATTGCACTTCGCAGTAATAACTTTCGTGTTTATCGTTTCGACACGATTTAACATACCTCATTAGTTATTACTGTATTCTGGTCAAGTCCATTGCGGTTGCTACACCAGTTTTTCGTTTCTTTCCGTTTCATGGAACCTCGCCATATGGTACGCTTCGCTGGTCCCACGAAATCTGGAGAATTTTGGCACCAACGTTTGCATTCTGGATCGGCCTTGTCGTTCTCGTTCCTGCCCATTTACGAACCTATCGATTTGGCTTCCGGATATCATATTGGTTAACGGTTACCCGACACTGGACGTTATTGGTGTGGCACACCTTGATGATTTACGCAACCGACGTCATTGGCAACGAATCTGGTTTACGCTCGACCATCATCCTACGGTTCCTGCATACCACGGATTTTGCCCGTCAGCATCCTACAGCACAGCTACATGCACGTATTTTGCACGCATTCGCGCACACGAATACCGTTTGTATGCCATGTCCTCCTTGACATTTTTTTTCTCGAAAGCTTTCCGTGCTTTCTAGCGGGAGGCTGCTGTAGTGACCTCGATCGTTTTGAGAAAATGACTATTTTCTGGACACCATTTTGGATCTATTTTCTCCACGATCTTTTCTGACGTTTGACATTGACCTCAGTGTTCTCCGGTTGCCTACGTTTTACTGGACTGACTTTTCCGAGGTTTCCGTCGACCTCGTTTCAAATCACTTTCACTTTCGTTCGTTCGCTCGCGGTTCGCTCTCAGCACAGCCGTCGCGTTTCGTTCCGTTTTCCGTACGGTGTATTTCTCGTATCGGTACTGTTTCGGTGCCACGATATATAGAATACAACTCGCATCTGCAAACCGACTTACGTCTTCTCTATTCGTCCGATAGAGGGGATATCGTTGGTATTCGCTGCTAGACCCGATAGGAGACACGTTTGCCAGCCGCACCCGAACGTCTTCTATAAAAGTGATGGCTTGCGGACAGCATACACAGGTGGGTCGACTGGAGCCAAGGAATTCGGCATTCATTCAGAGAAGCAGATTTGTTGGAATTTGTAAATCTGTCACATCGGTGGCACTTCAGGGGCCTCCCTCTGAAGGCCGACAAAACCGGACTTCGATCCGTGATTTTCCAATCGGCTTCGATGGCGGGAGGCTCATTCCATGACCAAGAGGCGATCGACAACACAACAAAGCTAGCACAAGCCGTTCCTCACGACTCACGGCGATCACTGAACATGGGTGGCAAAATTGCGTCTTTCTTAACAATGAATCCGACCCTGGAAGATACTTCGGGATTCTCCCAAGTTAAGTGAGGACATGATCCCGTATAGAGTCTGTAGCCCTGGTACTCGGTTGGTGACATGTTAGCAAATATACTTGGCAGAGCGCAAAAGAGCAGAACTTCAAAAGCTGGGACAGGACGACGTGTATATTGGAGGGGCTCAAGAGTGTTCAAACGGGGTACACAGGCGGAGCAACCGGCGTCACGAAATTCGGTAATAGTTCAAATAAACCACATTTTAGCCTTTTAATCGCATGTTGTATACGTAAAACCGCAGCACCTTTTAGTCTACACCATCGAGATTGCAGACGTAACCGTTCGATGTTGGGGGCCCCACGAGATCCGAGTGCAAGTGATGGAAAACGTGGGTCAGGCTCAGGGGATGTGCCAAAAGCAAATCTGGCCCAATCGCGTATTCTAGCGCGACGGTATCAATGACAAGTAAAGGCCTCAAAAGCTTGCTTTACCTCTGGAGCAAGGCCGAACGAATCGCTTGGCGACTAGTTTCACCGAGGCGATTACGCCAGGGTACGGTTGGCTGTGGAGAATGTTGGAACTCTATTGCCGAAAACTGGTCCCAACTAACGGTCTGAATCTACCCTGTAACACCCCAAATAGTGGTTAGATCGGAAGTTGGAAGGGTCACTGCACTAGGTGCAGGCAGCTGTTGTTCCCGAACCGCTGGACCCTATGATCCGTTGCTTCGGCTGCTGCGACTGCTTCTAGATCTAAGCCCTTGGTAATGGGTCGTTGGTGCTGTGGACGTGCAAGTGTGCGGCTCCTAGGAGATTGTGTTCCCCAAAGACGAGTTAAACGTCCATGGTGAAAAGCGAAACAATTCAGATGGTAGACCTTGTGTGGCAAATGTCGTTTAGAGGCTGGCTGGAGATTGTACTCCAGAGGTTCATGATCTGCAAACACCGTGAACTTTTGCCCTCGAGGGCCCGCCGGAAATGCTCAATACCCAAATGAAATGCCGGTAATTCTCTGCAAAGCATACTTCATTGGGACGCCGCTGCTTGTAGACACTTAGGAACGCTGTTGGTTACCGTGAGTTGATGACAACATGTTGCAGCACCTCTCCAATAACTGTGTCTGAAGCTTCTGCCCATAAAGCCAGAGGAACGGAAGAGCCGGGCTGCGAAACGAGTGCTGTGTTGACTAAAGCTTCCTCGACGGTGGCGAAAGCTGTCTGTGCCGTGTTGGGTAATATGAAGTTCCTATTACCTCCACGAAAAAGATCCGTGAAGGGCTGCAGTGTTCCTGCGCAGTGGGGGACAAACCGTTGACAAAAGTGAGCCGAGCCAGAAAATTAACCCAACTGCCGGTTAGAGTAGGATTCAGGCTAGTCCGACACTGTTATCACCTTGTCTGGCACAGGCAGTATGCCCGAGGCCGAAATGTCGTGGCCTGGAAACTTGGTGTTGTACCTGCTTAGATAGCACTTTTTAGGGTTAATGGTTACACTGTGTTGGCTGAGGCGCTCAAAGGGAGCATGCAATTACGCCATGCGCTCCTTCCTTGAAGAACGTGCAACCAGAACGTCGTCCCAGTATACATAGGCGCCTTCCACGCTTTTCATTTTCATTTCATGCATCCATACATAGACCTCTGAAAGGTCTGGGCTGCGTTGCTGAGCCAAAGCGGCAAGCGCAGAAACTCGGATAGTCCAAATGGAGTTATTACAACAATTTTAGAGATGCCAGCCTTAACTACCAGGGTTTGGTTGTAGGCCTTAACGCAGGTCGATGCTGCTGAGAATAGAACAGCAAGATGGAGAAGGAGTTGGATATTGAATAAGTGGAATGGAGCACCAACCTGGGATCATTGCTTGGCTGGCGGCCCCGCATTGATCGCGGGTATGCCAGTTGCTATTTGGTTTAGGAAACAAGTAAAACGACGAGGAAAAAGGACCTCTGGAGGGGAATATTATGCCTGGTCCCATCATATGTTCGAACTCACCTTGTGCTGCTCGAAGCTTGTCTGCGGCCAAGCAACGAAGTCGGACAGACGACGTGACGACGTAGTGGGCAAAGTTGGTAGTGGCCTTGGGGGGAGGTCCAGACTGCCCTAGCGTAGCCAGGTAATCTGAAATGAGTTTTGCATGGGGGCTTTCGGCCTGGGGTTCTGTGTGAAGAGAGGTGGTGCATTTTGCAGAGAAGTACTAATCGGTTACAGAACGCAAACTCCGTCAATCGAAAACTCCAACTTATCGCGTCAACTGGCAGGCCGAGATGGTCAGGGAAATGGATATCTAGTGGGGAAGCAAAGGACTCAAATTGAAAATATTTCCAAGTGTTCCACACACTTCGTGAGTGTGATTATACTGGGCATTACTTTGCCAAGCCCGTCCGTGTGCGGTTCTTTTTACACTTTAGTTTGTTTGTGCAAGGCACTTGAATTTGGCCTTGAACCGTTTCTGGTTGTTGTTCCAGGACTATGGGGAGTTGAGGCACTGGGTTTGACCGTTATGCCTATTCGGTCTTACACCTGAGGTTTGTGTACATTTGTACTTTTGTCATTCTCAACTTATTCTCGTGGGATTTACGAATTACTGTTGTTCTGGTATTGAGGTTCGCGCGAATTGGCTGCACGTTGCTCGAATTGCGATTCCTGTGCATTACAACTAAGTAGCGGACATCTGCCATTATGAATTCGCGCCACAGGTTGCGACGGGCTCAACTTGAACTTCTCAAGCTCCGCCTTCAGCGCTCAAATCCAGGGCTGAGGGTCATCAAAAGAAACTAGAAACGGCTGAGGGGGTTGTCAACTGAAGGTCCCGGGTCAACATAACCGTCATTGCTAGCCAACTGTTCCGTGGTGTATCAAACGTGAAGGGGTATACAAAAGTAAATCGGGCAAACTTGAAACGACCCGTATGATACTGATATATGAGAATTGCAAAACTGGAGCATTGCAAAATCAATGTGGATTTGCCGTCTGCTTGACGGAGAATGCACATAAGTAAACAGGTAGATGTGATTCAAGAGCTTACGAATGTCTTTGGTGGGACGAACTTGTTGTTTGGGCTCACTAGTCGAGGTTTCTCATTAGGTATTTTGGGACCCGCCCTCGGATAATGCCCGTAGTCACTGGTCCTCTGCTTTTAAAAGGATAGTGATCGTACTCAGCATGGCGCAAAGTAGAACTCGAGGGGGCGGGGCAGGTTAATCTGTATTGGGGGAAAGCAATGGCTTGAGGACAGAGTACACAGGTGGAATGAGTGACGCCACCTAATTCGGTATTCATTCAGTGGAAGAGACTTTTTGGTCTTTGTAATTGTGTGTCCCATCGGTAGCAAAACACGCCGTAGTTCTTTTTCCTCCACCTTGTTTCCTTCATATTGCCGCAGCAGTTCCCGCGTCTCTAGCGCTTGAGTTCAACACAAACGGATCCCAGACTAGAATGTGCACCCGCTGCCAACTTTCAGGCGGGAGAATGAGCTAATATTAGCCAAGTGGCTGATGCAGCGGCCGAATAAATTCTGTATCCACGTGCAGTCAAAAGGCCGAATGGAGGATTCTATAGTTCAATCCACTAAGAAATGTGGTACTGCCAGTGATGACCTGAGTGAAGCAAACGCCCTTTTGGGATACCTTGGTAGTGTGCATGGGTAAACAGTGGGGTGCGAGTCGATTTGGCCATGGCGCATCCTCCTCCACAATGAAACGAGCTAAGTCTCTCAGAGGGAATCGTGAGTAAATACCTACAAGAGTTAACGGTCTCAAGTCAGTGTGTCTAGATGGTGTCCTTTCAGCTATCATTAGGTCGTTGGTGGATACCATTGCTCCATCGGTATGCGGGCTGTGCAGGTCCGCGTGAGACCACGGTAAGCTGCCTCAGAATTGAAAAATCGCTACCGTCGTGGCCACACGTAAGAGTTGACCCAAGTCGGCCATGGACAACTACAGGTAGGTAGATCTAACCAGCATCCCATGGAAAGTCCTCGAAAAGATCATCCGCGCCAACTTTTGTCAGCATTTACTGCAGCACTTTATGCAAAGACCGGCCCAACAAAACTTCTCAAAAAATATATTTTGTCTGACCAACAGCTTATGATTCTTAGATAAATCGACTTGAGGACTGGATGAAGGTAAGCAAGTTATAGCGTTACCTCAAGTTTAGTAAGGCATCTTTCTCCGCTAATCATCATCTTTTGCTGTGCACGATGGAGACCTTTGGCATAGGTGAGCCAGTACATAGGTGGCTGGTGAACTCTTTCCCGTAGGACTCTTTACGTCAAGGCAGAGGCCAGGCGCTTTAGTTTCATTGCCATCACCAGTGGTTACCTTGCTGATCCGTCCTAGACCCGGTGCTATTCTTGATGGTTATCAACGACCCGGCATCCGCCTCTCAGTAGCCTAGCTTCATTTTTGCGGATGAAGAAAAAGTAGTCAGATCTGATGGCAGGGTCGACTTAGGCAGGGATGTAGGATTCGCCCTGGACTGGGCATACAAGTTAGGTTTACCGCCCAATGCCGGAAAAGCCTTTTGTTATCAAGGCCAAAGAAAAGCCTAACTTTCGCTCATAACCAAGGGCTGTTCACCATGGGGACAGTCAGCAGAGTTAAAGACCTTGGGGTAATCATGAGCAGTGACTTTAAGTGGTCTGGCCAGTGCAACTCTACTGCACAAAAGACTCGTGATGAGCCCTTCAGACTGCGGCCAGCCTTCTCCTGCAGAGGGCCAAAAATATTCGTACCTATTTACATAGCTATAATACGACCTTACCTAGAAGTTGGCATGCAAGCTTAGATACCCGTTCATGAAAAGGAGACCGCCTGCGTACAGAAAGTTCAGAACCTCGTTGAGTGTTTGAAGGGTAGGATGGTAAGACTTCCGGGCAGAGACTCTGTGATCCGAATCTTTTCTCGTAGGAACGGAGGATCATCGAGGAAATCTCACGGGAACGTACAAAGTGATGAAGGGGTTTCCTGGCCTTAAGCTGGATAGTCCAGTCTAAATGACCTTGGATTCCAGAACAGGGTAACAAGAGAAAAAGCTGACAAGAGTTCGAGCCAGGTTGGTGACTAGGTCGCACTTTTTCATCAACAGGGTAGTGAACAGTTGAAACAGTCTGTCTGGAGGAATTATGAACCTTCAGACCTCACACTTCTTCAAGGGTGACCCAGATCGTAATTGGCGTGAGATAATTCCTGGTAGTGAGCCTTGAATGTGTTCACCAAGTGCATGAAGTTTAGCACTATGGACCGTGTGAGGCTTGTTGTCTCAGTGAACGCTCAAAGGGGGTAATTTCTCTCGCTGTTGATGTGCGATGGAGTTCTCTTTGTTCTCTCTCACTTTCAGCGGGGATTCAACAGACCACACTGTGCAGTGGTGGATGTATAACTGGTATGCATAACATCGAAAAGATTCTTGGAGCTTGATTGACGGTGACCAATGTATGTCCTGTTCAAACTGAACTGAACCGAACCGAGAAAATTTCGTGCCTGCAATCCTTGGCGCTCACTTCCAACCCTGACTTATAACTAGCTACTGTATCCTGGCCCTGCAAAGGTAATCCACTAAACGTTAGTCAAGTAGCCGGACACCTGTGCTGCTCCCGTGTTCGCCAGCCCAAACGTGATCGTGGCTGCTTAGTCTTCGTCGAATGCACTACCCACGCCAGTGTTACTGACCACCCCTTTCCTGTTCTGATTGAAGCTTCAACACAGTTATTTGGCCACTCCGCCTACCACAGCCTCCTTTTTGACTGCATCTTCTTCCCCGGGTCTGGATTTCTCGAAAAAAGGTTCTGCTTTAGATATCCTCATTGCTGTCCTCGAGTAACCTGCCGGTGCAGAAATCGTTGCTGGTGACTTTACCCTTACTCTGATCAGCTGGCCCTCTAACTCTAGCTATTCCGCCCTCTCTGCCTTTCTCTACTGCATCCATGTTGGTTAGCGAACCCAAGAAAATTTCTAGTCCTGTTAGAGAGAACAACTTCTTGGTCCTGGTATTCTCCATCGAAATTCCTTATACAAAAACCCAGGTCACTGGCCACTTCCGGAGTAGTGACCATCTCATTGTCTCCTGTATGTTCAATAACTTCACATGTCTCTACCCGAATCCATCCCTTTCCCTGTTGCAACCTCCTATGTCTCATGGAACTGTCCTCTTTTACCAACGATAACTGTCTCCCCTGATTTCGACGTCGATTTTCTTCCCCCCGATCCTCTCATTGTTTCCAACTCTCTCTGCTCCAAATTTTAGGCTGCTTAGGTGCCGCTAACGCCTGTTGTGCTCCACTCTGCAAGTCCTCTAGTTCGCCCTATAACTTTCACAGCGTAGGCCAGCTGCGCTGCAGCCTAACTTTTCTAGATCACTTGAATCGAAGTCTCATCTTCACATCAACCAGTTGCAACTTGAGCTGCCTCGAAAGGCCTAATCACATCAAGGAAGACAAGAAGCCATCTCTTCAGTGCACCCCGACAAACCGGCTGCCTGCCCAGCCTGCTTGGCTAAAAGTGAGATCGCTCCATTCGTGCTTCACCCAGCTCCATCATCTGCGGCTCACCTACAGCCAATACCTCAGCTATTTCTGAGGCCTTCAGCGATGGCTTCTCTTTCTACCTCACCGACTCCCCCGGTGTCCCTCTTCCCCTCACCCATTCCAACACGTCGGTCTCTCTTTCATCCATTCCTCTCACCCATTTCGATATCGTAAAATTAGTCTCCTCCAATAGACCTTCCGTGAAACAGGACCCAGGTGGTCTCCCGCCGGCCGTTCTGCGTTTAAACCGTCCCGAGGTGTGACACGCGTGAGATTACGGCGACATGCCGCTCAAAAGAAGACCAACCAAATGACCGAAGTGAGCGCACAGAAATGAACCGCGCAGTCAATTGTTTGCGAAAAGTCCGTTATGCTTTGTGTATGCGGGTGCATTTGTGTGTGGCAAGCTGCCCAAAACAAACCCAGTAAGACGGCGGGGTCCAGGGTGCGGGTGAAAAGGGACAGTGAACTGAAAATCCGTGAATCATCCACCAAGTGGAGCATGCTTGGGTGTTTGCGTGGTGAGCCAACTGCCTAGAGGTCCGGGATTAGGACCGAGGAAAAACGTCATAATAAAGCTGATTATCTAAGAAAGGAAATCAATGTCATAGGATCAAATACCACTCTTAAGGTAGGTGAGCGTAAAGGGAAAAATAGGAAACGAGATTTAAATTTGGGAACATTTGACGGATAGGCCTCCATCTTCACCACAAGCTCCAAAATGGGCGCGCGGCTCTACCTGGCTGACTGTCAATCTACTACCCATGCCCAGGTAGCCTGCAAAATCACTGGTAATAACAAAAAGCACGTCTTTCAGTATCTCTTGTCTAACAATCTGCCTGACCCCGGTTATCATGGGTTTCTGTATTCCAGCTCCTGCTTTTCCTGCCAGGTGGACTTTCCTAATATCCTATCATCCACCAATGATGCTGGCATTTCTGTAGCTGTTATATGTCTTGACATGCCAAGGGCTTTACACCGTGTCCCCATTGTGCACCTGACAGCCGAAATCTGATCTATTGGCATAACGGATTTTCTCCTCTCCTGGTTGCCTTCTTAACTTTCACACAGGTCACAAGCTGCGCTGGTTGACGGCCACTTACCTACTGCCAAATCCAACGTTAGTAATGCCGTGCGAGGCAGTGTCTTGGGCCCACTAGCACTCTGTATTAGTATGGATGATTTTTTCTCGTCTTTTTTCTGCAGCACTCCAGTCCTCTTCGCTGCTGATATACAAACAGTATGCCACCCATCCCAACGACCTATCCAAGACCGCTACCTCACACATTTGGTGACCCGTTCTTACTCTAAACCTGGTGCTTACCGCGGTTCACGAAACTATCAGCGGGGAAAATTTACCGCTTACCCCACAAATGCATCCTTCCCTAAGGTCAAACTAATCTGGGCGGCCTTTCAACCTGCATCCACCCCACTGTTATTGGTTCTGGCATATGCCGCTCATTTTTCTTTAACTTTTCGATTTTTCCTACTGTCAAATGGCAGTCTTTCCGTATATCTCCAACTTGTGAGACCACCCCTGAGTTACCCCTCGATTGCCTCCAATACTGGCCACATTCTTTTGCTATATTTCTTGAAAATGTCCGGCATGCTCTCACTGAAATGTTCCTAGGTGTACTTGCGGCCTTAACTTGCGGCCAACACTGTGAGCTCCTGCAAATGGAGTCCTTGAGGATTTGTAGCGCAAGTCTGAATCTAGTCCTTCCGTTTCAGTCGGTCCGGAATCGAGTCCACACTTCCCACCGCATCTCACTCGTTTCCACCTGATCCCCCCTTTATTACCCGCACCTTTCCTCACCACGAGCCTCAGACTGGCCTTGGTCTTCAAACCCCATTCTTCCCACCAGCTTGCTCAGCAATCTGAAGTGAGCTTCCCTTGATTGCACGCAATTTCTCTTCGCTGTACTCTTTTCGCTTGCACATATTGCCTATTAAACTGTCTTTAGTGCCATACTTCAAGCCAATGAGTGCCCCTTCACGGATTGGTCCGTGAAAGGGGCCTCACTCTAATCCTGTTACCTCTGCATCACTAGCCAGTACCCATGTCCCAAGTCCAAGCATTTCCTTCTCAGTACACGAGCCGTGAAAACTGCCGTCCCTGTGCCGCTGTGAAATTGTATCCTGTTTTCGGTGCCATCACTCTTCTCATGCGCCACTCCATTACTCATCATCACCACTCTTATACCCATCTTTCCATTGCCGACCTTAAATCTCTACTCTGTTGCTGCCATCTAACGCTCATACTGTTCATCGATCGCATTCATATACCTAGCCGCAATCCTTAAATCAGATCCTTCATAACACTCTCTTCTCAAGAGTCACGCCAATGCGCGCCAGTTCCACCCAAACCCATGCCCAATCACCCTGTTAGAACTTGTCCTTCCCGCCTTTGCATCTTTTTCAGCCGAATTTATTGTTTATTCACCACTATCGTTTATTGTTTACCTGGCTCCGTAAACCGCTCCGATCTTTCCACCAGCCAGTGCCGCAATTTCCGTCTTTGGGCCCAATCCTTTTGTGCAGCTGTATGCAGACGTGCAACTCTCCAGGTCCGTCGTCCCAACTCCGCTGCGCACAAATGTTTCGTGTTTATTTTTCCATTGCAAGTCTACCGGTCCTGGTGGCTCTGTTTTCCTTCGGCCTTCATCGTCTCTCATCTGCAGTAAAAGGATCCCATTGATCATCCATTACTTGCCTATTTTCGGTCAGTTCTCTCATCTCCTGTTTTGCAAGTTGCTCGCCTGTGGGATTTTCCGTGTGCTTTTCTGTTGCTCTGCACTATCACATTCCATCCAACGTAAAGACAACGTACCGTCAAATTATCAGCCCTCAATCGATCTCTCTGGTCCATCATATACCCATTTCTTCTGTACGCTGTTCGCCATTGCAACTGTTGCATCTTTGCACCGCAGTCCGTCTCATCTCTCGGTCATCTTTCTCCGCTGTTCGTCTACACTACTCCGACCACCCTGTGGCCACAGTAGCTTTGCGCTTCCCAGCCACCTACATCAATATCATCTTCTAGCTGCTTGGTGTGTCCGTTCATTAATGCTTCCCTCATATTCGACCGTCATCATATGGTTCAACTTAGTTGATCAAATTAATAAGCCCACTCTAACTTGTTTTCTCCTATCAGTTCTCTCATTTTCCCCCACCTGTGAATTTCAATTCACAGCCGTCAACTTCTACGTGCTTTTAACGTCGTGTTTCTCTGTGGATTCGCCCTGTTCCACCCGCCATAAAAAGGCAATTGATCATAGTTTTCCTAAGTAATTTTAGACCATGCGATCTAACCTTACCTGTCGCTTCCGATCACTGCTCTTCCCGTGTTTCAGCATTCAGCTGTTATGCGCTTTATAAATGCATATATATATGCTTTGCACTCTCCACTTCTTTTCTAGCCATTTCCCTCGCCACTAATCTTGGGTCCACCCTGATGTGCTTCCATTCTGTCAATTTTTCTGCCCCAGATCCGCCGGGTGCCGAATCTAAAAAAAATAATTTTGATACCTAACCCACCTCCCACGATTAGTATAGTATATTTCTTGACCGTGGTCAATACACATGCACAAGGCAAGATCAGAGTATACAGCAGTACATGTCAATGTGAGGTATTCACAGATTCTAAATTTATAAATCACGCAGCAACCGAAATACATCAGTTAGGTCATTTAGTGTTTGAGTAAACAAAAGTGGTAATGGTTGAGGCGGGAATTCCGAATCGGTTTCGAAATCGCTGGAGGGCGGTGTGGATAGCTGGACAGTAGTGGGATTGCTGATATGGGCGACAAATGGACGGTCACTAACGAGTAACCGGGCGGAAGAGATGCCAAAGAACATTTTTAGAAGTAAAGCAAGCGTGAGGCTCTCAAAGTGCAGTCAGAGATACCAGCGGAATATTGGACACTGATCCAGCATTGGGTAACTAATTGTGGAGGAAGCATGTGAAATAAAGGCAAGTGAGGGAAAGGTGATAATAAAACAGACCTTTTGTGCAGGTGATTACAGTGTCATATGGAAATTCAAATGAAGGCGAAAAGCTTCGCAGGGACTTCAGTGAACTTTTGAAGAGCATGAATGGTGTATGGACATATAACGGACTTTTAAAGAAAAGAAAAGCCGTCAGTGAAACGGATTAGTGGAGACAAAACGTCAATGGTTCGGCTAGGCAGGAGTTGGAAGTGTGTAAAATGTTTTTTTTGTATGTGATAGAAAATTGTTAACCAAATTATGGTTGGCTGCAGATGGCTGGTATTCTGTTCCTTAAAGACCTTGGTTGCAGGTGGTGGCAGGTAGAATGTTGAACCACTCGCTCCTCGTTTTGCATAGAGTTTCATTCCTTGCTAACAACCTTCTATTGCAGCGTAGCCGCGCTGCATTTCCATGTGTAAGACACCTTTGAGCAATGCTTAGCCAAATTCGCAACGGATCCCGGAATCATAAGGCGGTTATCCGTGAAGTTGTACGATACTAGATTACTGAATGAACAGTGACACGAAACAGATACAAACCTCAATTAAGCAATTACAAGGACTCGGAAAAGAGAACCCAATTGCTGTGTGCTAGAGAGGAGCACGTGCGTCAAGCAGGTTTAGAGCAAAGATATGACAAAGCAGCCCGCTGGACGCGAACGAACAAACCTTGGTTCATAAAAACATACGGCGCATAAAACCGGCCGGTAGTGTAAATAAGTGAGTGATGTTAAGGAAAACTTTGAACTGCAGTGATTTGTGGGGGGATTTCCCATGACCAGTCGTTACACGGCCCCTCCAAATTCCTCCTGAATCTTAGCGGGATTAAGGGTTTGGCACAAGGATACTGAATCTTCAACCCTCCTAGACCCTGATGTCAGTGCGCGTACCTAATAACTCGTCGGCAATGTTTTACTCACGATCGCACCTGACCCGGTGGCCACACCAACGCGATGTTTCTCTGCACCTCCGACGATAACGGCTGATATATGGCGGGCGTGAAAGGAAAACACATGTGCTGCCCTTAAGAGATCCGTTGGGCCTCGGCGGCATGTGTTTGTGAGTGTGTGCGTGTGGGTGTAATGGGTGAGGTCGCTCCCTGATATACGGGAAAATGATAACAACTATCACTTACGAGGGGTATTTTCCATGGTACACGGGGAACAATCAGCCCTGCGGCGTGTTTCGATGGAGGTCATGAAGTATAAACTTGTATTATGTAAGTGTGATTGGTGTGTGTATGGGTGCACGATAGAATCTCAGCTAAGAACACGAGGCAAGTTCCTTCTGTGAGGTCAAAGAAATCGGTGAGCACTGCAACTTGTTTGATGGAGGTCATGGTGTATACATGTATCATATGAGTGCGTATGCCTAGGGGTGCATGGTGGAATCACAACTACTATCACATATGGGAAATGCCTTCTGTAACATCAGCAAAAGGGGTGAGCACTGCAGCTTGCTTGACGGAGGTCATGAAGTGTAACCGTGTACCATGTAAGTGTGTATGTGTCAGGGCGTAAGATATTTCAGTACGTCAGTGTTTTGTAATCGCTCTCACACATGGGGGTTCCTTTAACCACTTCAAGGACAAGTGGGGAATAGTCTGCTGGGTTTCTGTGTTGTCAGCTTCTCCGACTTCACTCTCGAGGAGGCTGATACTGCGTACGTCTCGGATTAGCTTTCCTTTGGCAGTCTTCACCTACACAGTTCTTATCATTACTTCAGAGCTTCCGACGGTTCCCTTAACCAAGCTCAAGAGCCAGGATCTGAAGTGTGCTTGTTTTTATGCCATCATCGCTGCATCCCCAACCTTGAATGGTCTTGTTTTGATCAGCCACTTCTGTCGGGCCTGCTGAGCCGGTGGGTACTCCCGAAGCCATCGCCTCCAAAAAGCCTTGGCAAGATTTTTTGCCTGCTTCCATCTGTGGAGGCAGCTCCCACGAAGATTTATCGGTCCCTGGAAATCCTCCTTTGACCTTAACATCAATAAGTCGTTCTGAGTGAGTGTCAGATGGGCAGGGCCGCCTTTGGTTACCGGAACCAGTGGACGGTTTTTCAGGATTCTCTCGACCTCATTCATGACGGTGCTCAACGTTTCGTCATCGGGCCCCTGTTACTCAATGGTCGACAGTAAAAGTCGCCTGGTGGACCGGATCAGACTTTCCCATACGCCGCCATGATGCTTGCATGCGGGGGATTGAAGTGTCGTCGTACGCCATAGGCCACGGTTCGATCCTGAAGTTCGTCCCCGTTCATGTTTTTGTGCCAGAGCTGCAGTTCCCGGCGGGCTCCCACGAAGTGCGACCCATTGTCAGAGTACATATCTGTCGGTACTCCTCTTCGGTTGATAAAGCTCTGCAGGGCCCGTAGAAAAGAGGAGATAATCATCGAAAGTGCAACTTCCAAGTGTGCTCCGCGTGACTTCATGCACATCGCGATACACCAGTATCGTTTTCTCAACCTTTTTTAACACTCGATCCACATGGGCCCGAGATAGCCCAACCCGGTGTCGCAGAATGGCCAACAGCCCGGAGTCACTCTGCATTCTGGTGGGAGGCCATGTGTTGTTTGCCCGCTGCGGCATTGGATCTCCGACAAAGTACACAACTGTGGGCACTGGACATCAGATGATTCCGGAAGCTGCTCTCAAAGTTCTCTGTCGTGTCCCCCAAAACAAATGCAAAGGTGTTCATTTACACACTCTAGCGACAGCCGAGGCAATCGGAGTGCGGAAGTTGGCCCCTGACCTGTCCGCCCAAAGCTTTTGGTCCAGGCACTCCAACTCTCCTGGCCCAAGATTGACCAAGGCCGCATGAATCTACCTTCCAGTTACCTAGAAGACGTCAGCTAGGTAAACGAATCACATGATAAAGATAATTTGACTGACAAACCCCTGCCCACGATTAGTGTTTATTCCATGTCTGCGTTCATGATCTTTTCTCCAATGTCTACTACGTATTCTGTAAATGGCTCGAGAATGGATTACTGAAAAACAACTGCTTCGCTGATTTGGACTTCTATATGATGTACACAACGTCGGATTACGCGTTTCACAGCCGCTTTTCCTCTCCACAACCAAAGGCACTTTCGGATGACGCTCGCAATGTGACTTTCTCCGGCATGTCCCTCCGAGGCTTGGAAGTGTTGGATAATTAGCTCTATCACGATCTGTCTAGTCGGCAGCCGTATGAGGTATTTCGTGTCAAAGATCAGGGGAGAGTTGGTCAACCTACCGTCTACTCGTATAAATCCATTATTGAGCTTGGGGTTTAAATGCTTCGAGTCGCCTCTCGGAGATGACATACTTTTGTCGATTGGTCCCACTCCTTCAGCCCTCTTCAGTCCTCGGGTGGAAGCCTCCTGTTGCGTCATCTTGAATATATCGTCCTCTGCGGCCGGTAGTTAATCGGCGCTTATCAGGCTCATTCGTATCCGGCCGAAAGGGGGGGAGCGGACCCCCTTCGTGATTGGCAAATGTCCCTTGTACGTAGTCATCAAAACCAGTGCACCAAGTGTCTTTATCCAGCAGGAAAATCTCACCAATGGTGACAAAACGAATGTCGCCTCCATGACTGTGGTTGTCACCACTACGTCTTTGATCTCCAGTTCCAATTCCAGAGAGGATTTTGGTTCGTACATGGGCCAGTCCTGTTTAGGGAACTACAGGAATTTCGGTCCTCTCCTCCACGTGCCGAGTTGCCGAAATTTCCTCGCACCCCGGGAGCACAGATCTGCTGGGTTATCGCCAGGCCTGACATGCTTCCACTGGTTCGTGGCCGATTCGCCATGGATGACCTTGACCCCTTTATCCAAGAAAGTACTAAAACGGCTCCTGACGTTGTCAATGTAGTACAATACCATCGTCGAGTCCGTCCAGAAACTAGCCGACCAAATTTAGAAGTCGGAACATCTCTTTACCGCTTGCACCGCCCTGACCGCTGACACGGCTGCGCTGAGTTCAAGGCGCGGGATCGAAACCATCTTCAGTGGAGCGACGCGGGCTTTGGTGAGCAGGATCCTCGTAGCATACTGGCCATTCCCCGTGCACCATCGTCCGTACACCACAGCTTTGCAACCGACCTCGGATGCATAGGAAAAAGCGTGCAGTCCTCCTGTTAGTGTAGCATGACCCGGGGGGCAAACATCGTGGACTCCGTCCGCTCCTTAGTCTCTTTAATATGTTCAGAAATTCTTCTCAGTCCAGCCGGTCCTCTCGGTCCAGTGACTTGTCCCAATCGACACACTTACGGCACAGCCGCCGCAGCAAGATCTTTCCGGGTAACAGCCAGGGAGAGACGAAACCGAGCGATCAAAGAAACTAGAGACAGCAGATAGTATGCCTCGACTGATTACTGGAAGCTCGGGAATGTTCATCTCGAAAACGAATTGGTCCGTTTCCGCGTTCCATTGTATTCCTAAGGTGCGTTAGATAGGAAGTGGAGAGCCGTCCAAATCTGCGACTCTTTCGGCCCTCTCGTGGCACGGAATGACTTCGAGCACTTCTGAAGCGTTTGACATGTATTTCTTTGGGTGGGAGCTGTGCGTACGGCTTAAGGTGCCCGGCGGTTGCCCAGTCTCTGGTCAAGTACCCAGTGTGCCTCTGGTAAGTCGCAGCCGATGAGGAGGTCCACCTCGTTGTCTTCCCAGTCTACAGCGGGTACGTGCTGCAAGTGGGACCGTCTAGTCAGAATTGCTTTCACCTACCTAGGTGCTCGCATGGGAGGATCAGCTAATGTGAACTCTTCCGTTGGTTTGATTTGCTCGTTAGTGTCTAAGGAGATGAGTTACAACATCAACAGGCCGGCAGTCATTTCTTGTGTTCCGCCCACCGTGCCCACTGCTAACGACGTCTTACTTTTAGCGAACTGTTTTTTGTCGGCAAGCCGCTCTTTCATCAGGGCTGTGTCCGATCCACTGTCGACGAAGACCAGTGCCTTGACCACCCTGGTGGGGATCACCACTCTCAAGGCGACCACTCCTCAACTTAGTGGTTTACTGGCAGACAGCAATTTTTGACAAATCTCACTGGGCTTGGTGTTCGTCTCTGGTGTAGGTTCTCTCGCCTGGCGTAACAATCGATGGTGTCTGCCCGCGCTAACCTTGACAGGCTGCCGCCAGGTGCGTGGTTTTGAGGTTTATAAAACACTCTCCTCTCCTCCTCGACATTGCACAACGTTCGTCTATTGTGGCCTTCATGAACTTGGGGCTTTCTAGTAGCCCGTGGCTAGCTTCCCAGGACCTGCAACTTAGATGCTCTAGAGCCTCGCGTGAAATGGCATGCGCATTGGTCCAAAACCGATATTTCGGGTAATCCCGAGCGGTGGTTTGAGCCTGGTTGGCAATAGATTTGTTCCCTCGGTTACTGTCCAGGATGAGTCAGCCAAATCTGCTGTCGGCTATCCTGGTTTGCCTATCCAAGTATTCGGTCAAAACCTCGAAGTTAGCCTCACGGTCGCCTCGGCTCATATGTTCCGCATCTTCCGCCCATCGGCCCTGTAGTTCGAGAGAGAGAGATGACGAACTATGCCCTCCATTGTATGCGTTGCATCAAGTTCAGCCATGTAACCTAAATCGTGGTGGGCTATTGAAGAATTCTGCACTTTGATCGTTAGGTCCGCCATTGTATAGACGTCGCCCTTGGCTCTTTTTGCCTCCACCGTCACGCCCTCTATTGGGTTACGGGCTACCTTGAATGGCTGGCCTAACAGATCTCCCAAAATGTTCTTTGCCCTTGTGTAGCCCTGTTCTGGGTCGAGCATGGTTAACGCACCGATAGCTTATCTTGCTCGGCCTGGACAGTAATGAGTCAGGTAGAGAAGCCTTTGCCCGGGGTGGGTTATCTTGTTTTCGACGAAAGTATCAAACTGCCTGGTGAACTTGCAGCAAAGTCCAGATCGGCCGTCAAAACTGTCAGTTCTACTCCTGGCAGATCAATCGTTGGTAGCGCTGATGTTTTATATTCGAAGACCGGTGCAGAATCTCACAATTTAATTTGTTCTGATTTGTCGGATGGACGGTAGTCGATGATCTTCTGCTCACGCTCGTTCTGTCTACACCTCTCTTCCGCTTCCTAAGCCTGTTGCCTAGCCGATAACAGCTGCTGTTATAGGTTTCAGAAGTAAACCTTTATTATTGTTATTATTATTACTATTATTATTGTTATTATTATTACTATTACTTTCCCCGTTTGGCATTTGGGGAGACACAACTGGCTTTGCTGCATCGGACCCTCTCTCGGAACCCTTTGTATCATCAGCGGCACTCCGATCGAAATGAGCTAGAGCGGCCATAGGGGGAAGGACTTCCGAGGCATTTATGCCGGTGACGGTTGTGATGAGGTTTCTGTTATCTGCGGTGAGAAAGCAAACGGTCGGAAAATTTCTGAAATCCCGCTCGAGGGCAGCTATCAAGTGGTCCTCGGAATGTGCTCCTGCAGTGGAAGTTGTGATCCGGTGTCTACCTGAGTTTGATACCGCAGTAATTTTAGACAGCACCTTTCCACAACACCTTAGGCCAGTTGTGCCGCCTCTTTGAAATTGGGATAACCATGAACATAAAAACCCTGAATATTACTTTTTGATTGTTGTATCTATATCTCTTCCAGGAGTTTCCCCTCAGAATTGACCTTCTGGCTGTAGCTCTTCTTCCGGTTAAGCAGAGGGCCTTTACTACTTAACGCAGCCCCTTGGATAGGTAACTCAAATCCTGACGATTCAGACGGCAAGCGACTGGGGATGACAGCTTCTTTCAAGGCTGTGTAAGAATAACCATTGAAAATCACATCACGCCCCCAGCCACAATGTCAAAGAGAAGAAGGCCAGAAGTCCACCAGTGGACGTTTGTTCCAAACTCTGTATTCGGCACAAGAAATCAGGGCTGAGGGTCAGTAAAAACTCGGGGAAGGCCAGGGAGACTTTCAGTCGATTGTTCCAGGTCAGGCTCATTTTCGTCGCTAGCCAAAAGTGCCGCGGTATATTAAATGTGAAGAAGTACACAAAAGCAAATCGAGCAAGCTTGAAACTACCCGCATGATACTGACACATGAGAATTGCAAAACTGGAGTATTGTAAAATCAATGTGGACTTGCCGTCTGCTTGGCGGAGAATACACATAAATAAACAGGCAGACGTGATTCAAGAGCTTACGAATGTCTTTGGTGAGACGAACTTGTTGTTTGGGCTCACCAGTCCAGGTTTCTCATTAGTTATTTTGGGACCAGCTACCGTACAACGCCCACAGCCCTTAGTTTTCGGTTTGCAAGTGGATAACGACCATATTCGGCAGCCCATAAACGAGAACGCAAATTCTGGATCAGGTCAACTTATGTGTTAGGTGAACTTAAGCGCTTGCGGACAGCGTATACACGCGGATCAAGCTGTGCCACCAAATTTGGCAATCCTTTAGACAATCATGCCCGTCAGCTTGTGTAAGGGATTGTCACACCTCCAGCACTACAGACACGACCCAGACCGGGGGAGAGTAAACTGTCGAAATCAGACCGCAAACTGCCGGTTTGCTTTCAATGGTGCGAACCCTTCTAATCTAGTGGAGCACTAATCCTCCATTGGTTCACGCTTTCACTGCTTCCACTGAGCTGCTTTCTTGGGGTAACGTGCTTTGGATTGCAATATATTTCCGGCCTGCCAAAAAGCAAATTCTCGTGAACAAAAGACACCTCACGAACTGGTTTACAGTTGCTCTCCCGAGACTTGGTTTGTACCGGCTTTGATAAACTGGAGGGTAATCCTGGGTTCACCCTGACCATAACATAGATACGAGATAGCTCGCCTACCTGCAATAACGAATCGTTCGATCCCTCAACCACTCTGTTGTCGTATCTCGCAAACTTCTCTTCAAGGCATTTTGGTTATTGAGCGTGAGCAACGAGTAGCCAATTCAAACGAATCCCAAAACCGGAACAAGATCGATTTGTAGTTTCTACGGCGCTGGATTAACAAATTATAGTCATATAAATATGCATGAACCCCAAATGTAAGGTCACAACGTCTAGCAACGAGGACCAGAGTACAACAAAGGTCCATTTCAGGTACCACCGCCACGGCGGTCCAAGTTCGAATTAAAATTATGCCACTTCACGTGAGTAAAATATAAACAAATATAGAAGTGCAGTGACTGATGCGTGCTGTGCTCGTTTGAGAGTCAATAAGATAAATAGCGTGGTTTCAACAATACAAGTATATGACAACGGCCAAGGAGGATTTAGACATTCGTACGTTACAAGCACCACCAGATCACGACAGCCCAAGATGATAGTAACGAACGACTGGCCCTTTGCTATACGCTCACCTTCCGTAACGAACGTCATTAGAATTCCTGTAGTTATCTGCGGTAATTCTGTGATAAATTCCATATGCGAATTTTAGTCCAATACGAAATTCATCTAATTCGGCGTTTGATTGATAACACAAGGTTGATTTTAGGAGTGAAGAGACACCTACGCTTTCTTGCAACAGTCTAACAGCAGGTTTATTGCTATACCGGCTTACTATTGAGTTTTTTACTTCCGTGTAAGTTCCCACGAAATTCATACCGTTATCACCGAAACATCTGTTGTTGCCTCTCGCTCCAGAATGGAGAACAGCATTTTACTTTGAGATCGCTTGCTTCGGTCACTTTTGTGTCACTGTGACATCAAAATTTGCTTACTCTGGCCTGCCCTATCTTCGTGCTCTTTCACTAATGAGAGCGGCACATTAAAATCTACGTACAAAACTAAACACTCTGATTTCAAGGCTGTCGGCTGCTTCCTCGCTCGCGTTTAACATGTCCTTTTCTGGACATCCTTGCTGACTTGGTTAACTCTCAAGCTTTGTTCGGACTTATACCTCTCTAATTGGTTTTACTGTTGCATGATTATTACGACTCCAGATGTTTGAGTTCCTTTCTGCCCCGTATAGCTTTGTCACGAATTAATTGCTTATTTCTCAGGTTGCCGTCATCTTTAGTGACGTCAAAGCAAGCTCTTTTAAAGAGCTAGAATTATTGTTGGATATACTAAAGCGAGCATTACTCTTGCACAAACTTTTCAGAATCAGCGGTGCCCGGAAAGCCTCTGATAAACCAGTGCGCTAAGTCAGCAAGACTATCCATTGCTGGAAAGTCACCGTATAACACCCGTCATCATTCTTGCCCTGTGGAGCTTTGGAGCCGAAGAGGAAAGTAAAAACTGTGCATTGATAAGCTTCCGGCTGAACCTAGCAAAGGCGAATGGACAGCCAGAACTGTTCCCTCTCACTGAGGCCACTAGGTTCTTACGTCTTCCCTTTTCGGCTGTCCTTAGTTCTTGTAATCCTAGTCTTAAGCGAGTAGCTGTTGATAGACCGCTTGACGCTTTGTATGGTGCTGGAGCCCCTGAGTTCCCGAAGGCTAGATCAGCTGTTGGCCCAAACTTTCTCCTTACCAAGGGATGTGGGCTGCTCCGACTGCACACTGCAAGTCTGAGGGAGAACTGACAAAAAGGGAACTTTCCGTAGCAGAGAGGGAAACCAGGATCCGTGAAATGGAGTGAAGACTTGAGAAAAGATTCCAAGGCTTCGAAGTTTGCGGCATTTTTTCCAGAACGGCCGTAGTCGGTGGGGTTAAAATTTATGAAATGGTAACTGAAGCCAAATCAAATCCAAATTATATATTCAACTTAAAAATGATCTTTATCCGCCTTCAAAGAATATGATGATTCATTCACCATTGGGCTTGCTGCCCTAACCACCAGACAAAGGGTTACCAACGATAGAAGATGAATCCTCCGATGATTCCCTTCCGCAAAACTAATGTTTTGTAAAGAACTTTGACTGTGCTACGGTAGATAACTTGGTAGGCAATGGGCAAATGCTTTCCTTCTTTTTGTTTTACCGTAAACTGCATTCAACGTTGTATCCCTCCTCTAAAGGATGAGGAATAGGTGCCAGCAATGGAGATTCTCTCAACTCAGGTTGGGAGGCCACACACGGTACTTCAGGTTATTACCAAGAAATTATTTGAAAGCCCGAAGGTGCTCCAGGAGGTGCAGGTGCTTGCGCAGTTTTGCCAAATAAATAAAAAAATCGAAGAAACTAGCGCGGTTGCATCGGAAAGCTTAATCAAATTAACCAGCAGACCAGATTGGCCAGAGCAATGCCTACGAAAATGATAAGACGGTTGCAGAAGCTTGACAGCGGATTGCTTGTGGAGAAATGCTTCGTGATATTCAGTTAGTTCATCGGAATTGACCATTTCGTCTTCATATTCACTCTTCATTCATCTGCTTCAACTTCCTCTCCCTTCAAGAGCTATCTAAACATTTAATGTTTGGCAGTTTAGTAACGCTGACTCCGTTCTATTCTTACTATCAACCTGTGAAAGTGCACAGCCAAGTACGGTCAGTGAAGTCCCGATTTGTTGCTGTTCGACATTCAGATACAGCATAAACTACTACAAACGTCCTTTTTCTTGGCGGATCGGATTTAATAGATTCCGTCAATCCTGGGTTTGCAAGCGGAAAAACCTTTTACCCATTGCGCACAAAAGCTAAGATCCAGTGTGGTCGTACAAAGGGCTACACTAAAGGTGGGTGAAAGTTGCGCTATAGACCAAAAGAATGGTTTCGAAACCCGGCTTGCTGACTTGCTGGCTTTCACTCACCGATTATTGAAAGATTCTTGCAAACTTTGCAGACATTGAATAGCAGATAGTGCCAGAGGGGACGTCCTGGGGTCTTCCAGTCGAATACTAATGGTATTAAAGTGGCACTCAATACGGTTTTTTTCTTTTGAGTGACTTCCTCAAGCAGGACGATAAGAAGCTCCTTGAATGTTGAGCTCTCGGGACTAACAAGACAAATGACGTGCGCACTGGTTTGATTAGTGCATTGGTGAATCAAATGCTGCTTCACTAGTGGTCAGCAAACCAGAGCTCTGAGCCGCGGAGACCTTTACGCGAACCCTCAGAGCAAGAATTACAGGGCAAGAGACAATCAAGGTGGACTTACAAGACAATGACTTACTGGCGGTCGAACCAGGACGAACTTGCTCCAAAGAGGTAGGACAAAACTTGTAGATAGGTTAGTAAAGCTCATCTTTTTCTACTAAACACAATGTCACTGAGGAGATGGTTTTGAAAAGGGGCTCTACCACGGGAATTATAGCACGAAAATACTCAACTTTTGTTACCTGTCCATTGATCGAGGCCAGACCAAGTGAGTTAAATCCTACAATAATAACCTTGGAATATTTCTCTACCATGGTAAAGAAGTACGGATGAAATCACGGTCAAGGAGTGAAGTCTCACTGATTGGGGTAAAATATTCAAAAGTGATATAAGAGGGTGACCCTCCTTACACTAATAGCAAAGTGAATTTGGGTGGGGAGTGAATGGAGAAAAGCCAATTGACCGCGTAGTCATTATGGATCAGTTACGAAGTCGTTGATGGTAGATAATAGTTGACAAGATAAACATGAAACTGCTGGAAGCGCGGCATCACGGAGTGAAGATGTATAAAACCCAAGGATTTGCGGAAAACGATTGCCGAATTCTCACTCAAGCTTGCTGACCGAAGAGGGCTGTGGTAAAGGGGACAGACAGGAGGGTATTTTAGAAGATTTTCCAAGGGGACAAGTACTTGTTTCTGGCTGGAGATGCCGAAGAAAGGTTGGTTCGAAGCACTAGGAAAGGAATTAGTTGGTGAAAAGATAGAAGGTTTCGGAAAAAAGATCATCTTGGTGATTTGTGTTATTGTGGGCTGATTTCGTCATTCCATATACACAGGGTTGCAGCAGATGCAAACTGGGGTAAAGCGAGTGAGAATAATGATGTTCTAAAAGAAGCACTCTCTACGGATGCGAACTTTAAAGTGGGCATGGAGGTGGTCCACTCAGCATGCACGTGGCAAAGCAGGACTACCATGTTCAGCTTTCCGAGGCTGAAAGGAAAATGATAGATGAGGGAAAATCTGGTTATTGTGCCGGCCGTGAGTGATGGCGGTGAAGGTGGTGCAACTTCCCAAAGCAAAGGCTATGAAATGTGGTACAAATAAACTGCTAGTTCAGCTAGATTGTGTACTTAGGTACTCATGAGCCGTGAGTAGCTGAATTTTTATGGTGAGCGCATAAAACAAGGCCTTTGAAAATATGAATGGACGGGGAGAGGCAGACTGAAGGTATGTCTGGCACAACGCAAAACGGACTGCGGAAGATAATAGTGAGTACTTATGAACCTAATAGAACTGGGCCACCTTAGAAAGCACTCGGGAGAAAGGGTCGTGAGCTTCAAGGAGAGGTGAATCAAAGATAAGTTTATAAGATAAAAAAGGTGCAATCTGGTGGAAGGTGATGGGGTGCCTTGAACGGCGGAGGTTCATGGAGTACCAGGGATGAACGGGAATGGAATAATACTTTTGGATAGCTAATGTCTGCATTGAGGTACTGTTGGCTTGAGGACAGCAGTGCAATAGAACAGTAGATTGCCAAGTGAGATTACCTAGGTGGGTTGGCAGAGATTTGCAGGAGAAAACAGGACTCACAACGAGAAACAAAAGCCGGATGGACCATTTTCCTACTGGAATTATGTAAGGATACCAAGAATACATTCGAATATTTACGAGGCGCTGTCATGGCGCGTAGACAGCTTGGTTAGTATGATCTTTTATCGCCTTGAGCGTATCACAAAGCAGGACAGCACTGCTATGAGGGCTGGTTCGGAAAAGATGAAAGACGAGCATAGGAGCACAGCAATAATTTTGAAAGGGAAGCTCACTCTAACAACGCACTTTCAAGCCCATGGTAGGCTGTACCAGGGTCCGCTTCAAAGAAGGATAAAACGATACACATATTCCAGCATTCGGCACGTGGAGCCGGAAGGATTATTCACAACATTTAAAAGTCCGTTTTGTAGTTCTATCTTATTAGGGTTGAGCTGCTTTTGTCGGACAACCACGGCTCCTCCGCCGAGGCCAAAACATGAGTCGCATGCTACATGACTCCGCGGGAAAGTCAGCCACACCGGTCACTCGGTAGCAACTCTGCCGTAAGGAGACTCGTATCATTTGTGACATGGAAGGTGTGTCGGGGAGACAAAACCCTAGAATATTTTTTCTCGCTTTTCTATGCTAATCTCTTTGTTCCTGATGATTGTGTCGTTTAATCAGTGAATAACCCTGTGTAGGGAGACAACCATTGCCAGGAATGGCAATGAATGGGCCGGGAGAACGCCTACCATAACTTTGAATTCGGTAGCAGGAGAGCGACTCAGTTGAGAAGAGAGAAGCAGAATCAGGCAGTCCTCCACAGCCCGAATTCGTTTGATGGGACCCATACGATCTACATCAAAGCAGCACATAAACTATATCCTTTTTGAAACCAAAACTAGCTAGAGGCTTAACGGTTCGAGTAGTTATTGGTCATACCCACATTCGTTCACCGCCATCCATGCCCACATTTCCCTGCCTAACTCATTTCGCCACGCGGCCATCAAGTCCACCACTAAACTGTAGCTGCCTCCTTCACTATATAAAATAAGATCAGCAAGATAAAATATTTTTTTCTAGTCCAAGGATCCCAGCCCCAATTTTTTGCTCCAGCACCTATGAAAACACCCCCAACCTTTAAGATGACCCAGTACTAGCCTGGGACTCATCTGTGTGATCCTCATCAAAATTATCGCCGGTAACATATTGTGGCTATACCATCCCTGCATATGTGCCGTTAGGTTATCAGACTCAAACACTGCACCTCGCTTGGTTTCCTCGGCCAATACCTCGAAACATTAGGATTTGCAATAAGTAGTACTGGATCTTGGACTTTGAGTTCAGCCGCCCTCTACTTTCCTGATTTTCGGACTCCTTTCCCATTCTTCCTGACTTTCATGTCCCCAGGTGCTCGCTTAGTCTCAGTCTGCGTTCCACCGACAATACTAACGAAAACCTTGGTGACATTAGCAGACAAACCAGACCTTTATGGAGAAAAAAGACCGCCTCCAGCAGCTGTAAGCAGACCATATACGTTGAAAATTATGGTCGAGTTGGGAAGACGTGGGAGGTTTTATATGGGCTCAACTACCCCCCCCCCTCAAGTTGGCAAACAAACAAACGGGAAAGTGGAAAAATAGCCTGCCGGGATGTTCGCCCCCAAATACTACCGTCTTGGGGTTTGAAGGAAATAGGCAGCATTCAATAAGGGATGAGATCCCGTTATCTCAGACCTGAAAGAGGGAGCCTCACTCCACCCTAGTTCGCACGGCATGCTTTAGGTTTTAAAGCAGAGGAATGACTGGAATAAGAGCACACTTGAATATTCAAGCTTGTCTATATACCTTCCGCTCCAAGTTTCAACCATCCCGTGTCCGCCCAAGCAAGCTTGGAATTTCCGTTGGCGTCAAGTACAACTGCTGTCTCAGCCTAGGTTTTCATCCAACAGCGCCGGACAGCATGTATCCAGCATTCTTCGGGCCTTGACAACAATGGAGATAGTATTATAAGGGTATTGCTACAAACGCCTGTCTCTTTAGGGGAAAAAATGAACGAACTTAAGTAAATCAGTTAGCGTCCTCTTTTTGTACTTACCTTTCTTTGCAAAATTTGGCTTTCTGTATAGCCTAGCATTCAAACTCCCCTCTAGTTTACAACCAAACGTAACAAAATGTATTCACCAGCCAGGTTCTGCACCAACCTGCAGCTTTAGCCACGTAAATATCCCACAGTTGGGTATATCATGTATCCCTTAGACCTCCTACACTAACTCACCACTGGGTCCTTCAGCACATCCTGTTTGTTTCCATCTGTTGCCCTTAGCCACTTACTTCCCCAGTGGACACCCACAACCTCACTATCCCCCGCAAATATAAGACTGGCTGAGATCTTGCCGAGCAGGCAGTCATCGACTGGGCCTGGTAGCGCGAATGCAGTTACTCTTTATCAACACCAATTTAAGGTATCCAAGGCTGGACATGCTGTAAGCCGCTGGCAAACTTTCGTCATACGAAGCCACTGCCCCTGACCCCGTAGGCTGGTGCAGGTTTCCGTGGCACCATCTAATCCTACTCACTCTCACGGAAGCCTCTATCGCCACCCTCCGTCATGCCGCTACGTTCACTGTGCCCCCTCCTTTTCATCCTCCACGTCTTTTACTATTTGGCTTACTATACTTCCAGTCAAAATACCCTCCAGAGTGCTACCTTTTCTTTTCTACTTTCGGAATCGCCCAATCACCGTGCTGCCTGGTTGCAACATATCACGCAGGCCGGTCATCCTGTTGATTTCTTTTTCTACTGGTTTACAGCCTCTCTCATTGTTTTTTCGCCGTGATTGCAATCTCAACTTCTAGTGCCACCCACTAGCAGTCCTGCCATGCCCCACATGATTCGCTGGGGATTACTAGGCACCTACAGCATTTCCATCTACCAGTACACCACTGCTCCGGCCCACTTGGCCCAACCGTGTACTTTGCTTTCGTCTACCACAACCACAAGCTTTGGTTTTCCTACCCAGCCGCCCAGCTTTTTGTCAGTTCTGCGTCCATCATCACACGGCAATACACTCCCGGTCGATTGCTGAAGCAATCGCTAACCAGTTGCTGTCCCCTAAGATATCACTACCCAGATTTGGTCGGCGTCCTTTGGGGCTATTTTCTCAACCGTTACCAGCCCCTGCGGCTTAGACAAGAAACTTCCTAATGAGTCCTCATTAAGCATGTAGTCCGACAGCGACGACTTTGTTTTTCTCTGCTTCGCTTCTACGATAAACTGGCTATGTATCTTGGACTTTTTGTTCTGCCCCCTCTGGCACTTAATACTCTCAACTCCACTACTTCACTCTTCCCACCAGCACTCCTGGTATTCTGGGATACTCTGTACTCTTTTTCTATACTCGGCCTCGTATAGGTTGCATCTTCCAATCCTTCCGTTCCATAAAATCACGCATTTTGGTATTCTACCATCATTTGAACCGTATTTAGTCCTCGATCCCTGTCAGTTTTGACTTTCTACAGCATTTTTGGTGGCTAACAACGCAGTACTTTCTTCCGATTTTATATGCAAACATGCGGCCATCGCAATCTCGTCAGTCGGCAGCTGTGCTTTGTTTAGAGAGCTTGTCGAAGAGAACGTGTACTAAGGAACGGTTCTGCTGTGACTTTTGGCTCCAACGTTTGGTACAGACGTTTGAATGGGCTGGGCTGTGTGTTATACCATCACGGAATTTTACGGAGGTGGACACTTTTCCAAAGCTTCCCTTATTGAAGAAATCTACCTTCGTGTACACACTACGGCTCGCTGATACTCTAGCCTTTATTCGGATAGTGAGTGTGGCGTAACCAAGTTAACGAATCCCGGAGTCAGAACGAGATAGAGTATTGAATGAGCGAATTGTGCTTGTGTAGCTTATGTCCAAACCTCAACAACAGGGCCAGACGTCTAAAAACGGGGACCAGGGCTCAGCGGAAGTTACTGTCAGATGCGACCACCATGGCTGTCGGAGGTCAAACCAAAGTGATGTCACGGCCCATGTGAGTGAAATAAAAAGTGTTCAGATGTGGTGGCTGACGTGTGCTGTATTTGATGAGAGGTTATCGGAATGAATAGCATAGCCTAAACAATGCCAGTACGCAATAATGATTGGTGGGGATTTCTACGATAAAGGTTACAGAAACCGGCCTTGGGAAGCGCGAACGAGCCCGAAGCTCCTTTTGGGCCCTTGTTATTCTCGTCACCATCTTCATTGCGCGTAAAGCTGAACCGTCGACACACGAGTCTTATTCTTCTACTACAGCACAAGGATAATACTTTGGCATCCCGAGTTCCCACGTAGGAGTGATATGGTTAAAACCCAATAATGACCATAAAAAAGTAATCTTAATAATAATGAATGTGATAATAATAAAGATTCCAGAAATTGAAGTCTGAATTTTCGATGTGAAAAATGCAAGTGGATTTTCCTTTAAGTACAATTCAGGCTCCCCGTGCCAACAATACATCCTATAAATACATTTCAATGCCCGATGTTTCGCTTTCATCCGTGTGCTGTTAGCCCCATTGGGAAGTGACCGACGAGGCTAGCCCAATAAATAAAATCAGGACAGTTACTGCATATCATTGGAACGGTGGTTCGCGCCTTACCGATTTTTCACTCGCGTTATTCACACCCGACTTTCTGGACCACAACAGCTCAGCTGGTAGAGCATCTGCCCGGTATTTGGAGGGTAGCCGGTTGAATTCCGGCTCGCGGCGTCCGACTTTTCGATGTGAAAAATGTAGGTGGGTTTTCCATCACACAATAGTAAGGACTCCATTCACAGTGAGTGTTCACCAGCTGTTGAGCATTTGAACTAGGTGCTGTGCTATACGGATTTGCCCAGTAGCGCCGTGATCTCACCCAGCTCCGATGAATCAATATCTGTAGCCCAGGAATGAATTACCAAACTATCCGGCGTGGAAGCCTAAAACAGCTGTTATCATTATGCCCTTCATCCATACTTTCCATCTCTGGTGGCAATCTGCCCTCTGTCACGTTTTGGTAAAATTGCTGTAACTGCTGAGCACAGAAATAACGGATGGCCGTAAAAAAGAAACAGGCGTTTCATCTCAACTTACTGCACTTATTATCATTTGCTTCTTACTATCCAAACTTGAGCCCACGAAACAAGTTGCAACGAAAGCACAAAATGCCTCATCCGGCTAAAGTTCACTCTTTGGGAGCCACATATATCAAGGAGTATGCTGACGAAACAGCTACTATCTACAAACTGGAGGAAAAAAACATTATATAATTCTTGGAAATTCTTGAGGGAAATGAGGGTTTTCGAACTTCAATAAAAATTTTATGCTACAGATGTGCCCATGAATTACTCTTAGCTGCATTTTTCGCCTAAGTAAAGGCCTTTCTCAGTATTTTACTAAACATTTAATATAAAGGCTACGCATTTTTCCAGCTTAAATTCCCGGAGCAAAAACATTTCAAACGCAAGAGTGGTAGTTTCATTCGTCCTCACCTATGCTGACCTTCAAGGTTTGACTACGCCGCTGTCGACTATCATAGATCCTACAGTAAACCGGAGGTAGCCCGATGAATTTGACGAAGAGGGTTTCAAGTCATCTAAGAGGGAGTTCCTTCGCTGGTAGAGTTTTGAACGGTTGGAACCGGCTCCCGATGAAGGGAATGACCGCGAAAGAGGTTGCCGAATTTGAGAGCCTTCTGGACCCGTGCCTGGGCAGTGCTCTTGCCGAAAACCGCAGATGGTTAGCAGCCCCGTCATTCTTTTTTGCTTCTTCTTTTCTTATTACTATTGTTATTGTTGTACTTCCTCAGTCAACCTACTGTCTTTTAGCGTTTTTTTCGCTGTCGCCCTTACGCCTTCATACTTCATTGCCTCTTCTATTTCCAGCCCTCTACTACCCTTTTACCAGTAACAACTCATATCGTCTCTAACCGCCTCTTGCACTCCACCTTCATAACTTCCATTTTTGAAGCTGATGAGGCGCCAGCTGGAACTTCCCAAGGGACAAAGATTATGTGGAGCTTCTCAGGAGGGGCACAGCGGAGGAAGGTCTCTTCTTCCGCTTGCCCCTACCAAACCACAGAACAAGACTTAGTTCTTCCACCGGTCGCAGCACCAGTTGGTCCAAGAAAATCACTGCGCTAGTGTCTGGACAAACTTGGCACGCTAGCTTTTACGTCCTGCGACCCTGTTGATCTGACTTGATTTGCTTTGTTCGCTTAAGTAAGAGATGCTTTGCTGAGTCCTTTGCGTCTCACCACCATTGACTATTAGTGCAAAGATATTAACTGCTAACTGCAGCGTTCAATGGGAATACGGGCTCCTCGGTCATTCCACGCATCCGTGCATCTACGGAATTACCATGGCAAGTCTTAATCACGGCTAAAAGGCCAATTGTCTTCATTTTTTACGCTAAAAATGCTAACGAAATTTCAACCACTCAAACATTGTGTTCCCTAATGCTATACTTATCACGAAGCTGTATCGTGTTGATCTTAGGGACTGTGCGGGCGTATTCCAAAAGCGTTCCTTTATTTTAGCCAAAGCTTTCGTAAAGTGCTGTTATTTCATCAAATCCCGGCGACAACCCGTATTAATGATCACGTTTTAAACTCATGGCACATAACAATCATTGGCAATCACAAATTCACTTACATTAAGAAGGTGCTGCCTGAAATAGAAAGCTACCTTTTGAGGCGGGCTGTTTGTGTGGAGGCCTTACTGTGGGAGCTCCGTACGCCTTGCTCTAAGACTGATTTTCCAAGTGGTTCAGTTGACGAAGTTCATGGTTCCAGTTTAGACTCGACATCTACACTGATACCGGCGAAAGCGTATACTCGGCTGCGGAAAATACCCTCAGTGAGAAACCACCACAGGCAACAATGAATTATGCAAGCTTTGTGCCAAGGGCTTCCATGTCCAACCAAACCTTTGTGGGCAGATTATTTGGTGGAGTCATGACATCGTTACCTGATTAGTTTAAAAGGGTTGATGACGATGTCCACAACTACGTTTTTCCCGAAGTACTGCCGACGAAGTCGGGAAAGCCTGGTTTATCTGCATTCACGTGAATAAAACTTACACTTTTTTCAGAACCCGGTGATTCTGACATCTGTAGGTAGGTCGAACAAACTAATTTTGTCACGGAAAGTCCCTCAGGAATTTCTCGCACGAGCCCAGCTCACCCGGCGAAGTAAGGACACAGTCATTCAACCCTGGGGTAAGTCCACAGTAAGTTTCCTGGGCAGTCATTTTCCCAGCAGCCAAGCTTGATATCCGAAGGAATACTAACTGGACATATCGGTGAAACCTTTCTCACTAGCCTCGGTTATGTTGTACTGAAAGCTAAATATCAGTTTGACCCGACCTAACTCATCATAAACTTTTGCAGCACCACTGCCCCCAAATCTGGAGCAGACGTATGCGAGAAGATGGCATGCATATAATTAGACTAATTCAAGCCTCTGATTTCCAATCAAAATGACATTCTCGACGACATAGCACTTGTGATGTCGAGATCGAGGAATACCCTCACTCCCCTGGAGGCCACAATGGGCACGTCACATGAGCCGTCACAGCGCAGGTCTCTGAGGGATTCTAAAACCTCGAGGAATACCTTGCAGAAGTAGATAACTTTATTTGCACAGTGGACGAATGGGGAAATCAATAAGGTCCCCACATCACAGATACAGATGAACTCTGCAAAATATCAGCCTTGCAGGGGCATCCCGTTAACCATAGGATGAAGGCTTGTCTCTTCGTTCCGAGAAACCGGTTCCGACCTGTAATTTGACCGAAATACCTGGAAGTGGCCGCAGGCCATCACAAACTCTTCGACACCTCGGATGGTATGCACGTTCTGGGGTAGGGTCCATTCACTTACAGAAGCCATCAGATTGACAGCACGTTCTTGGAATCCTCGAGGCTGGATGTCGAAGGCATTATGAGAAGGCGCCTGACTGATGCTAGGTCGTGGCTTTGGTAGTAGAAACTCCGGAGGCTGTCATGTTTGTCACTAATATAATGTTATGTGACAACTTATCGGTGATTTAAATGAAAGAACCTCATCGCTATATATTGCGACACTAACATTTGTTCAACCGCGAAACAATCAGTTGTGCACCCGTAAGCCATATCCGAGCTGGGAAAGCAAATACCCGCAAAACCATTTCGTTTCATTTCCATTTCTTTTTTGGGGATCTCGGCGTATCACACGTGGTGTCCACTGATTCACTAGAAGAAAAACTTTGCAGTTGGTCCCATTCCATGAATTTATCATTTCTTCTGGTCTCCGATGTCCAGTTTAGATCCACCATTATTTGTGAAACGTCCAGTGGCCTTCATCCATAAACTTGTCAGATATCTTCATACCTCGCGACCCTTTTCAAGTAGAACAACAGACGAATAGTGCTACTAGAATGTAATCAAGGGTTGGGGCATGGAGGTAGACTATGGCATTGGCCGCGGACTTTCAGGAGCATCAGCTGAGCCTAGATTACCGGCAGGATTCAGACAAGAGCGCTATTAAAACATTTGCGAAAGAAAATTGTGAGTAGTCAAAAAGCGTGGGCTGTTTTTTGTTTGCCCGCTAGTCACCTTTCTAATGCCATAACCGTACAGGTTCTCTTTCCATGTACTGCCGGAAGATAGCCCAGATACTACCGGCAACTTTATGGCGAGCTACCAGCGAGATTCTGGATTTGGTACAGGCCTAGCTTGCCCCCAGGAATTAGACAGTGCACAATGTAATAGCCATTATCGATGTTAAAGTGGCTTTCATAAAGTCACCTGACTGCGAGGGAAACAGCGTTATCGACTCTAACAATCTGCCATAGTAAGTCAATGAAACCCAATAAATTGAGGACCTCAATAGCACATTCTGTCAAATAGCTGGGTTGTGAAGTGCTTAAACATATAAATGTTAGTGTGGCAATTACACTAAATATTGCAATATGAGGTCAACAAGATAGATATTTGGAACATTTCAATGGATGTCGCTCAGGGGTTCCGCATAACAAGTACAATATCTTTCGCAATCATGAAATTTTGAGAAGTCTTGTTTGTCGCGGGAAAGGCTATGTGAAAATTTGTTAATTGGCTAGAAGATGACGATTTTGAATATGTTCAATAACCTCGGTCCAGCATAATTTTTTTCGTAAAAGCAACCTCCATTGCCTTAAACCAGACAGTAAATTGGAGTAGGACTTTTACAGCATGTCTCGATGGGGCTATCGGGGTCAGTTACGCGCGAGGAACGTAATCATCACAGAAAGTAAACAAAAGTCTACTTCGACAATTAAAAACCAAAGCCTGATTGTTCTTACATTACCGGAGTAGTTTTTAGAACCAAATAGCCTGTTATTAACAAACCTTGGTAAGTCTCATGAAAAATGAACTCGATCTCAACCTTCGAGCTGGACTTATTCCGCTTTATATACTGTTGTCCGATGACGAGCTTTATTTGGCCGAGGGATCATAGTCGTTCTGACTCTTTTTGACACAGCTTGATGTTGCTGCCAAGTGACTATCGCTACTTTACGCCTGCTTTGTGTAAGTCAAACTTTTTAATTTTGAGAATAAATCTGTATTGAAAAACCGTGCGCTTGAGCATTCCTCTTAAACTCCGGTAAACTGGTTGCTGCAAGGGGTAGATGCGGCGAATAAGCAGCTTCCTTCTTAGCCGACTGAGGATGAGTTCGAAATTTACCGTTATAACAATGTTCATTTCTCCTGCAGTAAGATCCTCCTAATTGGAAAAACGACAGAAAAAGATGGCAATATCAGTAAACAAGATTAAGATGATCTCTAGCTTGTCATGAGTGGGAGATGGATGGAAACGTTCTATAATGACAAGTGCTTACTTCCGCGAGACTGCTTTATGATGCAAAAATTGCCGTGATATCTACTGTGGGCAAGTATGTTCTTTTTGGGCGAAGAGTGCCGAGCAGTATCAGTGGGTTGCCTGACAATAAAAAACACTGGAAGAGTTGCCAGGAGAAGGCCAGGTACGCAAAAACCACATGCTTATAACTAGCAGTAAAAGAGTGGCCCTCTTCATCCACGCAGTGCTCATTGTCAAAATAGACGGATTGTTAACAGCGGAATTGTTACCTTAAAAAACTCATGGGTGAAAAACAGAAGACAAGTTGAAAAGTGATCGTTTTGAGCGGCTTATTGGGCACGGAAAACTCAAGTAAACTGTCGGAATGTTTTTTTTCGTTTTCGGAGCAAAAAACACTATTGATTAAACTAAAAACCTAATGACCATAAGGTTTGAAAGAAATTTAGGCTGTAGAACGCAGGGTTCTTTGCTCGGCCGGAAAGAGGCGGTCACCTCCTTCCGGGGTATCGAGGGTTGCCAAATCTGTGCTTGTTCGTGCGATCGACCGGAGTGGGCGCAACTCTCGATGAAAAATGCTTTTGAGGTAAGTCTAGTGGCCTCCCTACTTCCGTGAAAGCCGGTTTTGACCTACCTTCGGAAGCTGTTTCTACTTTTGCCCTAATTTATATGACGTAGCACTTCTGTTTCTTCTTTTGAACCCGATGAGAGCCTGAATAAGGTGCATGGGGTGATTGCCATGTATTCACCTTAAACAAGGAGGCTCACTTGCACTTGGGGGCTAATTAGTTATGTAGAAGTGTACGCTTCGTTCTTTAGTTGAAGCTATCTACCGGCCACGCGTACACTGATTTAGGCGTCTAATGAAGTCGGAATATTTAAGAGGCTGCAAAGTGTCCCTTCAACCGGTTCCAGCGCAACCAAATGGAACAACCAGACAATAACTCCCTCCACGTTGAACGCGAATTAGTTTTCACCGAATAGTGAATGCCTTATAAGACAAAACAAGGAGTCCCTTGCCGTGCTCGGTTTGCTTAGGCTAATGAGGCTGCTTTTAGTATTATGTGCAAACATTCATCAAGTCGTTGTCGGCTGGATAGTGCGCCGTAGTTCTCATTTGTATCACAGTATATTCACCAGGGGGAAAATCGAACTTGGAAATAGGTTCCTCAATCGCTGGTCAAAATAACGAAGCAAGCACACTGGGCTACTGGTGGGTCTCGGAAGACGTCTGCTATTGTTTCGGACGAGCAGTTGCTGGAGTTTATCGCCTCAGACCATATCGTTGAACCATAGAAAAAAATGTTACCAAATGAAGGAGTCCCTACGATGGAAGCGGAGGACCTACTGGATCGGTGCTCACTTGAGGAGAATGTGCATCTGACTTGGCAAACTTTGGGAGAACTTTTTATGTGCCTGTGTACTTTGGCTCGTCAACTCTCTAGACAACTACCTGCCCGCTGACTTCAAATCTCATTTAGCTTTGGCCTCACGATAGGCCTGGTCACGAGTTCAAATGAAGCCTGTATGCCGCGACGTTACTGTCGGTGTAATGTTCTAAAGACGCCCTTCCTGGGCAGGAATAGCGCCAGCTGGATGGAGGGCAAGAAGAGGGTATTTTGGAACACTACGCGCGTAGTGGAACCTCTCTATGAATTGGCCAGCACCGGTTCGAGTTGGGGGGATCCGGGGTGGCATTCTGGCCCAGTGAAAAGAACTCGAGAAGGGGCATCCAACACGGGGCAGTGTTCTCCTGGGACGTGTGGTATAACCGGGGGAAGTAAGTAGGTGAATTGAACTTTTGGGTAAGTTACTGCCTGCGATTGGTGATGCAGCTCAGGTAATTGACTTCTGGCCCATGGAGATGGCGAACTGTTAGTTTTGCAACAAGCTTCGGAAAAGACAGACTGCCGTTCAAACTGCCAGAATCCCCTGCCGAATATATTATACCTGAATTCAGCCTGCCATGGGCCTTTGAAGCTATTGTGGGTTTTCAAGAGCTTTCCACTTGTTCTTGCGAGAAATTTCCTAACGCTAAGTCTGAAACATCAGTTAACAGTGTCAAGGGATAATATGGCAGGTGCAGTGTAACGGCAGCCGTGTTGGAGGTAGTCTGTTCCCCTTCTACAAGAATGGAAGGGACATTCACGCGAAACTCAAAAGTTATGGTCACTTCGCATGGCAAACCTGAGAGAGGCTGCATTAAGTGGGCACATTTGTGAATGGAAGGAGATGGACGTTCAATAAATCACGGATTTTGAGAGCTTTTGGAAAGATGGGGTCTTGGGGTAATCAGCAATTGCCTGCAGTTTGTTCCTCATGAGCGGAATGCCTGTGGCTGATGTCCAGCAGCCGAGGAAAGTAATGCACCTTTACTCTCATGAATGTAGGTCTCACACATTAATCGTTTCTCTAGACTACGACGATCGCAGGTGTGCACACTGGGTAACACGACCATTGATTTTGGCCATTCAAAACCTGCCTGTCGGGGTCTGACCTTGGGCTTTTGTAGTGGGTGAGCACTCATGAACACCCAGCAAGAGACCAATTCATGGAATTTAGGTGACAAAGGCCGCAAGAAAATGGTTACGTTAGGTATCATATGACACTGCATCTGCCCTGGGAGGTGGACGGCATGCGGAGGCGTAGGTGAGCCCAAGCGGACGACATCAGCCTCGCTGACTTTTTCTTTTATTCGTCACTAGCCAATTTAGCTCTGTTTGCAAGCACTGCTAAAATGTTAACACGGTGGAGGCACTTCATTGTAACCCAACCATAACCAAGCCAAACCCGGCAGAATAAACAAACGAGGGCAAAGGCTTGAACCGCGTGCACTGAAACAGTAATAAACGCTAGATAATGATGTACTAAAAACTGGTGGGCTGAGCCTAGCTACATCACCCAACTTTCTCAATCATGCTTTCATCAGGTAAACAGAATACAATAAATACATAAGGGTAATTTGCCCAAAAGATAGTGCCAAGATGTTCAATAATTTGGAATAAGCGGCGTATTAGCAAGCAGACAAGACGTACCACATAAAATAAATTAACCAAAAGCTCCTGCCAGTTAACACAGCTTGGGCACTTCGCGCTACCCGGTGGACATGCAAACCAAAGCCTGTGACAAGACAATCTTTTCAAGGTCGCACTCTTCCATCAATTATTGACGGCCATCTGTTTCCAGTGGCAAAATGCTGAATAAAATGACCAAATTCCCCGGTTTTAGTGATTCACATTTTGTCAGTCACTCTCGTCTTGTGGCAACACGCTCACGTAATCAATCTTCCTAACTTTCCTGAATGAGTCCACCGCCAAGTGCACCATTCTTCAGTGTGCCAGACGGATAAGGAAGGAAGCCTGATGATCAAGCAAATTACCATTCCAGGAAAGTACCAGTAACTTGCTCGGAGACGATTCTCCAAAGATCTCGCAAGCATTTGCTGCTGGCACGAGGACACCATCACTGAGGATCCTTGCCACCTCTGCTAAGAATGTCAGTAACTTTTCGCCCGTAGCACGGGGACCGTGCGCCGTTGAATATAACACGAGCCGCTTTGGAAGTAGCATACTTTCCCACATTTTACCACCGTGATTAGCTTATGGTTGTACAAATCTCCATTTTGCACCACTATTTACTAGGAACCCTATATTTTATCTTACTGTAACCTTTGAGCAAAACCACGAATTTCAAGCCTGGTCCCCTCAAAACTATTTCTATCGTGACTGAAAAGAACGCGGGCGACTCCTCGTGGCCACTGTAGTGATCAGCCGATAACCCTCCCATCTATCACTACTTTTACTATACTTCTCTCGCACACTGTAACCGCTTTCTCTACTTCCGGCGGAACTCCTCGGCACAAGCCTGCGTGAAATCTCTGTACTCAAGCCCGGCGAAAATAAACTCTGTTTGGCATCCCACGGTGTTTCTCTTGTTGGCTTCTCAAACGAACTCGATTGGAGAAGCTGAGGAAATGGGCCCTTATACCACGAGGCATATTAGTGCCTGTGAGGAAAATACGTAGAAAATGAGTGGATAACCTCCACACGTGTCGCTCCTTATTTTTCGCACAAGCAACTAAAGAGCTTTGCCCCTCCTCTTCAGCCACCCCATGCTTAATAAAATAGGTGAAAAGTCTCCTGTTTCCATATACGTAGGGAATTACCAACATTCTTCTTCCATTCAAGTGGCAGAGGAACCATTTGTTGTGTACTCGGAGGCATTGTATTCGGTGACGGTGCCAGCACTCTCCGAGAACACTTCGGCCATTTGCTGTCCCTCTTGGGATGCAGAAGCACCGATGGAACTTGGGAACGGCCAACACAACCTTCCTTTTCATGGTAACACTTACCAACGAAATCAGTGACTCAGTGCACATTCTGCAGGATAATGGGATGCCCAGCTTCCTCCAAAAAACTGACCCAAGTCAATCTTCTCCCCGTGTACAGCAGCCGGTCAGTTAGATTGGGGCGAAATTTTCGCACAGAGCCGTGCGTAGGATAGTCCTTTGAGCCGCCTACTTTTTACATTGACCTGATTTTGGTAAGCAGGCATTCCGCTCTCACCAACTCCTCAATTATCCTACAATTGTTTCGGAATTTCCTGAATAATAAGTGACCCATTTTTAACTCCTTACCACAATTACTCTTGAGGAGGATCAAAAATGTTTATATCTTGGTGTTCACTCAACGCTAGTCAGCAGAAAGAGCCAAAATGAAAATTGCTCAAATTACAAGCAATATTTGTTGCCCCCGAAGACAGCAGCCGCGGCACTTTCACTAAACTCTATCGACTCGGGAGGTATATCAGTAACGGTCTTGACGTCTCATCCAGCAGACTCTGGTGCATACAAAATATCCGGACTACTTTGACACAGAAGTCACGCTCCTCCGTTCAGTTGCATCCCACGGGACTCCATATCGGCGACGCACTCCACACCAGAAAGTAGCCTCCACTAATGCCGTGGTGATTCATCTCGTATTTCAAAAATGTGAATGGCCCCAAAAGTGAGGAATCTGGTTTTCTTTTACCGTAAGTAGTGGGGAATTTCTGAAAAATCCGCCCAAAAAGAAATATCCTCCGCGATCCTCAGTTTCTTTTATTCTGGTGGTTACTTCAACCAGTAAAATGGCAGTGGTCAGTTCTAATGGAGGAATGGTGACGGTCTTTAGGGTGCTACCAGCAATTTAGCAGGTACCAAAGCACGGCTGGATTGTCCAACATCATACACGTACTGGATGAAGGTCACAGCGCCGTATCCCACTGCGGATGCACCAAAAACAATTGTGTTTCCACCTTCAGATTAGAATACGGGAAATCTTGCGCTTGTGGTCTTGGTACATGAAAATGTTCAACCTCGCCGAAGGCTGGTTGGCATTGCGCCTATTTAGCCGGGACTACTCCCCCCAGTGACTAGTCCCGTTGAAACCCTTGCTCGCACACGCGCTGGAGCAAAACCTTAATAGGTAATACATGGAGTCCCACCCATCTCAAAGAGTCAAAGACGCGAAAACCTAGAAAAATCACCTTCCGTTTGTTGGAGGCGGATCTACAAAGCCGCAGTGCAACACGGAGTTTCTATATTTTTCTCCCAACTGTTGTGGCTTTAAGCCGAGGGCGAAAAAGCCCCCTCCACATCCACAGTGAATATCCATGTGGCAACGTAAAACTTGACCGAAGGGTGCACCATCGGAATATGGATTGCCCTTGCTATCCCCTTTCTTTTCCACTGTCCAATCAACTTCTGGCATGTCTGGCCCCAATAACATACACTTTTGAATGAGGTAGAGGATTAAGCAGAATATTCGTGAAGTAACCCCACATGCGAGGAGTGGTTTGTCCGGTAAAACTGCAGTCATGTCTAGCGTCTAAAGGTTTGTGTATGTTGCTTCTACGTCTGTCTCCTCAGTGTCATCTGTAGACTCCACTGCGACAGCTACAAATTTGTTGGTTTAAAACGAACATCCTATCAAAGTGATCAGAAAAGCCCTTTGCTTCACAGATTATCCTACATATTCCGCCACGGCGGTTTCGATAGCCGGGACATCCCTTGCAGTATCCGGCAGAACTTCAAGCTGGACTGATTTTTTGGGTCTACTGATTTTACAGGCACTATATAGACGTACGCTCCCCAATCATTTGGAAGCTCTTGGAAAGAAGCACCCGTGAGGTCTGAGAAAGCATCTTAGTTTCTATAAGCTGACGATGGAAAAATTACCAGGATTTTTCCCCCTGCTGCTTTCGGCTGCGGCCCCTATCGGCACGACGATCAGATTGCAAGCGTGTGAAACACAGCCGATTTTTCGAGACTGTCGGCCCATTCTGTTCCACTTTGGGCAACCGAATGTGCCGAAGGTTTTAAACTAGACTATTTTTTCGCATTTCTAACATATGATGTCACCAGATGACACTGATCCAGACCTGGCATAAGATACTCGTTCACTTTCGGGTTTTGTATCATCAGCTCAAGATTATTCCTGGCAGGCAACTGCTCCTTTTCCGCCGGGCTCGGGCCTGAAAGCTTATAAATTTACACCGGTTTCAAAAATTATGTTCCCTACCGTTCCCATAAATTGTTTTGCATTTCTCATCTACTCCGCGGCCCTGGATCGTAGTAACTTAATGAAAAACCTGCTCTGTGGTCCCAATCGCATTCAGCTGTAAAGTATCTCAACCACTCAGGTGTATCCGCAAAACCAGTTGAGTGATTCCTACAGGAATGCTGTGCCGGTAGTTCAGCACATTATGAGAAATTCCATGCAGTTTCCGTTTTTCTTTCACATGAATCTAATCAGCCCGGTGCCCAGCTCTTCCCAACCTACTCAACCTACATGTCTTCCCTTATTTCCGTATGTTGCACCTGGTTAATTTGCCTTCTTTCTTTTTCAGCTTCCTCACTCACACAGCACGAGTGACCTTTGAACTTTCCTTCCAGGCTAAAGATCACTCCACGCCAGATTGAGGGTCCAGGTCAAAGGTGCGGGCTATTCTCTTGGCCCTTGTACGATCTTATTCCATGGTCATATCTGTCTAACCGTCTCATTTGAGATTTCACTCTTCTCCTGATTGGTAGATTGTTTGTTCTATAAAAGATGGACTTCACCTTATTCCCATGAGTCGGTCTCGTATTGCTCGGCATACGTTTCCCCGCGCACTCTCCAGACGATCTGGAGTATTTCTTTGGGCTCCTATGATTAGATTGCCCCAAAAATTGGGGTATGTTGCCTGAAATTGTAATGATTGTTCTTCGAAGTACAAGTAGATCACTTACTCGCCATATTCGATTTGGGTTTCGAGTTCGTGTTCTGCGAGTCACTCATTCACTGGACAGCAGTTCAGTCACAAGGTACGCGCAAGGAGCTACCCGGAACCTATTTAGGGTCTGTGACGTGAACCAAAAAGGAACTAACAACGAAAGTCCTAGAGCCGGACAACTTTTATAATGCCCTTTTGGCCCGTCTCCAACCTTCCTGCGGAAAATGACAAACATCCTTCTTTGACCCCCCTGGTTTTTTCTTGACAGTAAAGAAGAGATAAGAGGGTACTGCTCGGAGAACAGCCAGGCTGCAGCAGCTTACACCCCGGTAAGTGCATCCGAGAAATGGGACTTTCTAACCCATTTCTTTATGAAGCGCTAAACCTTCTGTCCTTTGCACCTGATTTGCTACGCCCGGCATTCTTGATTGAATACGTTCATCTACTGTCACTGGCTTGCTGCCCACCAAAATTGTTTCCGATTTTCGACAACGCCATTGCTCCGCCCTTTTCCTCAGTATCTCTTCTCGTGGCATCATCCGCCGCCAAATCTGGCTGTGCATTTTCCGATAATAATTACACATATCTGAAGGGATTACAAATGGCTCTACTCCGATTTGACGGCGCCGGTGAAGACCTACCTAATGGATATTTTGTTGCATCGCTATGAACGCAAACCTCAAACGACAGATCCCTTGAGTAGCAAAATGTAGGGGTAACACAGGTAAAAGTAAACGAGAAGGTAAGGGAATGAAAGGATCAGAGTTAAATCCGGCTCAAACAGAAGAAGGGAAGCCCGCAGGTTGAAAAATCACAGAATTCAGCTTTTGGCTCCCAATAAGCCAGGAAACGAAGAAGTAGCGAACCCATTTGTCCAAGAACTGACAGGAACCATCTTACGATCGGCTCTAAGTGGACTTGCCAAATGGCGCAGCCGTAGCCGGATAATGGGACCAGAATAAGCGCACGAGCTCTTACCGGAGGCGATGAGCTCGCGCAAAGCAAATTAAAGAAGGCTCCAACCCCGGGTTTATCCACCATCGACCATAATTCTGTTTCCAAGGGTAAAGGAAACGTCATGTTCCATCAGCGCTGTATCTAGATTAGACGCAATGACAGACCACTTTTGTGAGCCGCATAACTGGAAGTGGTCCAACTGAAGCCGACATCAACGAGCTAACAATCACAGCGGGGAATGAATTGGAAACCAGAATGGTTGAAGTCTAACTGAACCAACTAAAGAAATAAGAACTTATAGAACAAAGGCTTCACCCTGGTTGGGACCTTATTCATTTTTGACATGTGTATATGGCCATCTCACTACGCGTTTATGTTCCTGATACTCCCACCGGGAGGGTCATCCAACTTTCCCTCCTTCAGCAACGCAAGTCACTGTCAGTGTCTGCATTGGTGTGCTTGGCCACGTTTCCCGAAATTTCCTCGTCAGCTCATGAGGCAGCCCCACTCCGTTCACACATCTACTGCTACGCACTCATGTGACTGGTGTTCACGGCATAGCTTTGGTCATGCTTCCCCTCTCTCTTTCGAATTTCCACCGCTTTCCCGGCCGTCGCATCTAATCGCAAATATGTTACTTGTCCGCTAACTAGTCGTAGTGCCCATCAAAACAAATAGAAGAATAAATTGCGAGATGCAAGCATTTCTTTTAATCCTCTCAATCGCGTACGTGAAACACGCGATTTCGTGTTCAAATGGAACACGGAGCAAAACAGTAGAATAGAGAGTGTCAAGCAAAGATAGTAAACGATTCTTTAAATCTGATTGGTTTCCGCCACGGCAGGCACACATTGTGGGTCAAAAGTTTCTGTGCACACAGTGAGGGTCTAAGTCTACTTACCAACAGGGCCTCATAAAAAGCTAGAAGCTTTGGGTTCCGATTCCATGCAATCACTCGGAACGCTTGACCCGGTTCAATCCGATGACGAAAGGTCACAAGGTGTTTTGCGATCGATGAAGCCGGGTTCTTAGTCGTCGTCTGTTGTCCGGGTGAAGGATGACTCATCCACAGCACTGACCACTTTGGTGCATGCTCCCCCATTCTTTGACTGGGGCAACGATCCATTCTGCCTACGTAGATGTCACCGCAACTGCAGGTGAACTGATAAATGACGTCAGAGGCATTCAGGTTAGAGACACTGTTTGAATGTGCTTGGAGGTTTAGTCGTCTGATGGTTTGCGAAATCTGCAATTCAGCCTTCAAGTAGGTGCGCTTTAGTGCACACTTTAGATTTTGGCTAATCCGATTGAACAGATGATCCTCTTTAAATAATAGCACTAGAGTACGGTCTTAGGCCTTTCTTTTTTGTGGATCTTAATGAACTTATCAGGGTATCCATTGGCACCAAGAGTTTGAGATAAGAACTCTTCTTCCATTTGCAGTTGGTCTGCACTGCGGATTTTGCGCGCTCTGTGGAACAGGGTTTTGACCAAGCCCCTTTTGTAGGAAACTGGAGCGAAACTGGAGAACTGGATGTATTGTCCACTCCATGTTGCTTTACGATGGATAACCTTCTGAATTGTCCCATCTGCACGTTTTTTATCGTAATATCCAAAAAAGCCACTCTCTTTTACATGTGACTGAAAGATTGAGATATACCGTGTTCATTAGGTTGAAGAACTTAGTAAACCGATCTTCCTCGGTAAAAACCAAAATATCATCGACATAACGATTGTACAGGGTAAACTGGATGATATTCTGATGTGCAATTTTATAAATCGTTCCCAAAAAGATATCTGCCAATGTGGGTCCAAGAGAGCTACCCATTGCCACACCATTAATCTGCCTGTGCGACTGTCCTCCAAAATCAAAACGTATATTTTCTGCCCATAAAAGAATGAGATCCCGGATGTATGTAACTGGAATCGATAATGTAGGTCTGAGTGTTACTACTACGTCGCACAAATACTCTACCGTTTCTCTCAGGGGTACATCGGTGAAAAGTGAATCAACATCAACAGAAAACATTTTTTGTGAACTCAAGGATATTCTCTCCAGGATACCTGATATTTCAAATGAGTCCTTCAGACAGTGTGATGTCATGTGTTTTCGGATGGGAGATAGAATATCCACCAACCAGCGTGCCAGTTTGTGACAAGCCGCGTGAGTTTTGGTCCTGATCTCCAGGACCCAGTGCAATCTCCAGAAACTAGGAAACATACTATTCTGTCGTCTACGTTATCCACCACATGGAAAGTAACAATGTTCTCTCTTGCCTATCCCAACTTTTTGAGACATAGTCAGATCAGCCGCCTTGGCCGGCGGGCACTGGGAGAGCGGGACGTCTGCAACCTTGCACCAGAGCTACTGTGTTAGCGGATTGCACATCCGGTCACAGAAGTGGTCCTTAGGTTAGCGTCCAGAGCAAGGTCAGTGCAATCCACTAGCCCTGTTCGTAGATTGCAAAACCCCTGTCTTTATGCTCGCATGGATGTTGCAGTCGTGTCATGCGCGCCGCTTTTTTTAACCATCATTAGTTTCTCTTAGGTCATCCCATTAGTGTCACCATTATCACTGCCCTTTTTACTCCCGGTAAATTTTCCCCACTCCGTTCATTAAATTATTAGCGCGCGTCTCCTATGCCTGGCTACCACCGTCAATTTTGGCGCACAATAATCGCTTATATGAACGGTCCAATACTTTTCGCTGATTCTTTTCTACCTACTTCCTACTAGACTTGCCTGACTAATCAACAGTCCTGTTTGTAATCAAGTACTTTTCCTGTGAGGTGATTTGAGCTATTATTGATATAATGACTCATTTCTAGGAGTATTCTTGCTGTCCATTTTCTCGTTCTGTTAGTAATTCGACATTCTCCGCTGAAATACTTTTCCGTAATCCTTCAGCAGTCGGTGAGGTAGCTAAAGATAATCTGAAACCTTCACTTCGTTCCCCGACAAAGTGCTTTTCCATTGCTTAATCGTCATCTTGCAAAGCATCGCACCTTCTCCATACCTGCATGCCACTAGTACACAAATCCCACAACTCCACTTCTCCGTCGTTATTGCGTTATAGCTATCACAATACTCACTAACAAAAGTACACCTACCATATATAATCTCCTTCTTCATTCGCGCCTACAGCCCCGGCTCTGTAGTCAGCATGGTTGTGCGACTCAAATCCTTTCATTATCTAGACTCCGCTTTTGTGCTGAAATATTATCACCCAGCAATCACAAATTTGTCAGATTTCCGAACATTTAACCGCCCTTCCCCGGCAAACTCCATTGTCATCTCCCCTTCATTCGTTGTCCATCTGCAGGCTTTTCATTCACTTTTTATATAGCTAATTCTGTCAGCTTCTAACAGCCATTTCAAACTGTTACTTTCGCCGAAAAGATTGTTTTTTTTTGTTTGATGCCCCCTCCCCGCACTTTACAGCAAATTATTTGATACTGCAGCATGTGTTTCTGCGGCTATGACATGTTCCACACAAACGTTCGTCACATAATTATATGCATCAGCCTCCTATTTACAGCACCACAGCAGTGCATGCCGCTGGTTTCGCAATCGTTGTAGTTTTGCATCTCAGATAGATTTATCGCTCACCTAACCCTATCTTCTTTGGTTGCTCAGGGGCCAACCATTGTGCTGTGATCATTCTTTGGCTAGTTGCTCCTCCGGCGGCTCCTTTGATTACCACCCTGCTGAGCCCTTTTTATCTCCAGACGTGTTGTTCCTGTGTTATACCTGATTTCGGCGACTTTTCAATATAAACATTGGTGTCGTTGTCTTCGTCGACCAATCCTTTTTGATTTTATTCTTCATTTGATGTCCCACCTGGGTTTTCCGTAATAGACTGGTCCCGCGCAGCTTTCTTCCGGTCGTCGTTCAAGAATCACTCCATTGAAATGGCATTTTTTAGAGGGACACTTACCCCTCGTTTGCTCCGTATGCTCTGAAATCAATCTCACACTCTACTGGTCTCTATAATCCCCCTAGAAGCAAGTTGAAGGTTGAAAGTCACTACACTCCTAAGTATGTGTTGGCACTGTACCTCTTCCAACCTTAAGTAGTCCATTCGCGGATTAAATACCTTCCTTCATTCAGTCACTCCCGTCGTCATCATTTTGGGTTTCTCTCCCCGCAGTAAGCTTTAGCTATCTTCCACAGGAAAACTGCCGTCAGTACACTGCCATTAGACTTGACCATTAACCTTTCTCACTGTCTCGTTATGTCCCAGTTCTAATGTTACACCCCGTCCATTATTGAGTTATCTATCCATATTCACATCACACTACGCGGCCTGATGATGACTTCAGATCTCTCGGCTGTGGCAATATTCTCCTTTTAAAACTGAGGTAACCAATATATCTTCCTTTTAGTTGACACCACCCAGCTACCTTTATCATTTTAGACGGCTGTTATGCATATAATCCACCTTTACAAGTGACCCCATACGTTACCGTCCGGATCCACAAACTGACCCTGGGTTTTGACTGTGTCTGACGTCACTATCATACTAGACGGCTCAAACCTTCTTCCTCCCCCTTCATGTGAATTTCCGTTTTGGCCTCATGGAAACAACGATTTCATCGCCATCGGCACCATCTGATCTTGCACAGCTGCATGTTTTGAACCTCTCCGAAGTAAACCGTTATCTTTTTCATGGTATTCACCACCTGACTCATTGGTGAAAACAAATCCCTCTCCCATACCTCTACTCTCAAAAAGAAGATCGACGGGGATCAAAACGGACCGAAAGTGGTTTGATCAGAGTTCAAGTGCATCATCGGTTGTTATACATTTTCCAAGTATCATAGGCGATTACCCGGAGGGCTCAGAATTTTACTCGCAAACTGGTGCTACCTTCGAATGGTGTAGCCACTCCGGTACTGATTATGAACGTGAATTGCCCGTAAACAATCGATTGATTTCTTGTGCAACGCACGATGCCAATGGTTAGGCCGCATTTCCTCAGAAACACCTGCATATCCATATTGTTACTCCATCGAACTGAACGGCGAGTGCCGCGGGGTTTGAATTCATAGTGCTCTCGTCTTTGAGTTGAGTTTTTGAATAGCTTTGTGAATTAACCTAATCTAATTCACAATACTAAGCGTATCATAATCGCATTTAGGTGCTTTTCATCCGGAGAATATTTTTATTCTCCTCGTAGTATTGCCCATTAGTGTTCGGTGTTTTTGAAGCGACATTTTCTCGCTTTTAGTCTTTCTTTTTGTTCTTTTGTGCCAGCGGGCTTTACCTTCTAGTGTCAGAATGTTTATTTTGTGTATGGGTAAAGAGCACTTGAGTTGTTTTCGCCCTCGTTTTTGTGGGTTTCCATATGACACGATTTTCTGACCCGTATCTCGCACCTAAGTACGGAAAACGTGTGGTAAATGGTATAGAGTGCAAGGTATGCTAGAGATGGGCTCACCCAAGGTGTTCAGAAATAGAAAAGGGCATCTTTGTCCTCTATAAAAGGAACCCGTGGGCTGAATGGGTCTGTGCTGCTTGCAAGGAGGCGGCCAGTCTGGCCTTCAAACTGCAGGCCCAAGGACAGGACCAACACCCACCAAGTAGTACCTCAGTCATAAGTCCCAAACCACTGCAAGCAGGTTGCAGTAAGTCGTTCGCGGAAGTAGTATACACACCGGACAGGACAGTCGTCAGTGCGAATGGATCAGTTCCGAGAGCTTGCCAACCGGTCGTTGCCTCAACCACCTTGAAGCAGACGGACGAGGGCCAGTGGACTGAGTAGGAACCTAGAAGGGCAAGGCAGGTCAAGAAAAAAGGTGACTGTAATATGGCGAAGGATGGGTTAGCTAGGGTGGACGGGCCTGCGCTCCTGGTGTTGGGAAACGAGGCGAAGGATCTGCGAAGGCAAATCTTGCCAATGGGCAGGGTCTCAAGTCACAGGCTCCTATCCCTAACCAGAAAGAACCCTTTATAAGGGAATCGAAAGCCAGGCGGGACAGGGATGGGAGGAGGGTCTGAAATATGCTGCGAATCGCAGGTGTTCCCTACCCTACTACTCTAAGAAGGGTGAACAGAGTGGGGACATGGAAGTCACCACTGGAAAACAAAGGCAAACATCGTGCGAGACCAGTACTGGTGGAGTTCGCTGATGAAGCCACCCGGGATAAATTCCTGGCGAGAGCAGAAATAGTGGCTCACATTACCAAGCGTAGATACCAAAGTATACCAGAGGAGCACAGAGCAAGGCTTGGTGGTCTAGCTCCGGGGGTTACCTTGCTGGACCAGCCAAGGCGCTGGTGAGAAACCAGCAATTTCAGCAGAATGCCGTACTCGGCTCTCAGGCCCCAACCCCAACAGTAGTAAAAAGGCCGCGTGCGGGGTATGGGTAAGTTTTAATTAAAAACAAGCTGGAAGATGAAGATAAGCAAAACTGTCCGGAGGTGGAGGACAGCGCTATCCTTGTCAGCCTAGATGATATAGCAACTCCTATAGAGATGGATTAGGAGTCGACTGAGTTTTCGCAGCATCAGCCGGCGTCATGCACACCACTGGGGACAACCGAAGCAAAAAACGTATCATCATCTCAGGATTTGCGCCTGAGAAACAGACGAGAGTGAATAACAAGAGACACCAAGGCGACGGAGCAAACGCGTTAGTGTTATATACTAACGCGTATGGTATAAAAACAAATGGGTGGAACTCGCCAAAATGGCTGACTAGCAGAAAGCGTCAATAGTTGCCGTCACGAAAACGTAGCTCACTGAAGAAGACCACGTGGCAGGCCTAATAAGCAACGGTTTTGCAGTCTATAGGCAGGATCGGAAACAGAATCGCCTTGGTGGTGGAGTAGCCATCCTCGTTAGGTCAGGTACAAACCACCTTGAGTCTCAGACCAAGACTTGCACTCTCAGTGTCCATTTGTGCGCCGTTACGATCACCCCCCAGGCGGAAGGCTCAACATTGTCTGTGACCAATGGGCACCAGGTACACCGCGGAGAGGATTCTTGCTTACCGCGGACTTTGACTGAACTAGTTAAGGACGCACAAAAGACCCTCATAGTGAGTGACTCCAATCTTCAACACATCGACTGGGCGGCTGAGGTCCGCGTGCCGGGATCGGAGAGGCAAACCTTCTTAGAAGAGCCGCATGCCAATGCGTTGGACCAGCATATTAGGGAAAATACCAGATATAGGACTGGATGCGTTCCATCTTTGCTGGAATCAGCAATAACAAACCTCCCCAACGATGTGTCTGGACAGCATTACTATGCACCGCTGGACAAGAGTGACCACGTGTGCGTCAAAATCGTCCTATGCATGCGGCGACCCAAGGTACCCTCAAGGCTGGCCAGACATTTCGATAATATGGACACAGATAGGCTTTGAAACAAGGCGATTAGTTTGACCTTAGACACGACAGACGAGGCTATTGTCGGGGAGCGTTGGCAGGCCATAAAGGGATCCCTGACTGCCCTACAGAAAGAGTTCGCACCTTTAAAACTAAGGAGTGGGGAGGGTGAACCCATATGGTGGACGACTGCAATAGCCAAGACCATCCAACGTAGAAACGGTAGCTGGGAGCAGTACAAAGCTTCCGGCAGTCAGCTAGCCTAGAACCGCTATACAAAGCTGAGAAAAGAGACCGTTAGCCTTCTGAGAACTTCCAAGCGGGAATGTGAGCTCAAATGGGCCCAGTCTGTAAGACAACAGCCGAAAAATTCTACAGCTATGTACAGTCTAAAGGATCAACAAGAATAGCCGTAGGTCCGCTATCCACTGGAGACCACGGTATTATCACTGATGACCGGAGCAAAGCAGACGCCCTGAGGGAACTCTTTGGTAGTGTTCATAGAATGGTTTGTGGGGCGCGAGTAGATCCGGCTGTTGTGCTTCCTTCTCTCCGGTTAAACGAGCTGAACCTCTCACAGGAAAGCGTGCGTAAGTGCCTACAGAAATTGAACAGCCACAAGTTGGCGGGCCCAGATGGCATTCATCCAGCTATCGTCAAGCCTTTGAAGGATATCATAGCTCCATCGGTATGCAGGCTGTACAGATCCACGTTGGACCTGAGTAGGCTGCCTCAGGACTGGAAAGTCACGGCAGTTGTGGCAATGCGTAAGAGTGTGCTTAAGTCGGCTGTGCAGAACAACAGGCCGGTAAGCCTAACTAGCATTCTCTGTAAAGTCCTCGAGAAGATCATCCGTGCCCAGATCCGCCAGTACCTCCTGGAGCACTCCATGTTAAGTCGGGCGCAGCATGCATTCCTGAAAAGGAGATCTTTTCTGACCAACTTCTTGTGCTGCTTAGATGAAGTTACTCGAAGACTGGACAAAGGTAAGGAAGTTGAGGAATACGACCTGGATTTTAGCAAGACTTTCGACTCCTTTAATCATCGTCTTTTGCTATACAAGATGAAGACTTTAGGCGTAGATGGGCCAGTATTTAGGTGTCTAAATGACCTCCTCCCCCACAGGAGGTTTTGCGTCAAAGTGGAAGGCAGGTGTTCTAGTTTGGTGAACGTCACTAGTGGTGTACCTCAGGGATCCGTCCTAGGCACGGTCTACTCTTGTCACTTATTAATGACCCGTCACCCGCTCTTCAATCGCCTAGCTTCATTCTTACGGATGATGTGAAGGTTGTTGGATCTGGGGGTAAGGCGGACTTGGGCAGGGATATCGGTCCCGTCCTGGACTGAGCATACAAATGGGACTTACCCCCGAACGCTGAAAAAGCCATTTGTTCTCAAGGACAACAGAGAGCCCAACTGTCGCCCACGCTCGAGGGCCGTTCACCATAGAGGCAGTCAGTGAGGTTAGAGACCTTGGGGTCTCCACGAGCAGTGACTTCAAATGGTCGGACCAGTGCAACGCTGCTGCGCAAAAAGCTCGTGGGAAGCTTTTTAGACCGCGGTCAGTTTTGTCTTGCCGGCAGCCGGAGGTATTCGTACCTATTTACATGACTATAGTACGGCCTCAATTAGAAGACAGCGTGCAGCCTTGGTCACCCTTCTACAAAAGGGACGCTGCCTACCGTGAGAAACTTCAACTTCTAACCACGCGAATGGTTGGAGGGCAGGGGGGTAAGACGTATGAGCAGAGACTCTGTGATCTGAATCTTTTCTTGCTGGGAAGGAGGAAACGTCGAGGGGATCATGTAGAATTGTTCAAGGTGAATAAAAGCTTTTCTGGCCTTAGACCAGATAGACTGTTTCAGGTGGCTTTAGGTTCCAGAACAAAGGGACATGGAAAGAAGCTGATAAAAGCCCGAGCTAGGTTGATGGCTAGATCGCACTTCTTCAGCCACAGAGTTTTGATTAGTTGGAACGGTCTGCCTGGTGGAACGATAGATCTGCAGACCGTCCAATCCTTCGAAGGTGCCCTAGACCGCAAGTGGGACGAGGTATATCCTCGTAGTAAGTGCTAATACCGGTCGTGAAAAGCCCCTCCAAAAACGCTGCAGTTCAAAGTTTTCTTCAGCATCACTCACTTATTTACACAACCGGCTTGTTTTATGCACGTTATAGTTTTAGGAATCGAAGCTTGTTTCTTCGCTTCCAGCGCGCTGCTTTGCCATACCCTTATTCTGGACCTGATTGAGACGCGTGCTCCTCTCTCGCAAACCGCAATTCGGTTCTCGTTTTTTGGGTCCTTGTGATCGCGTAATTGAGGTTTGTATCTGTTTCGCGTTACTGCTGATTCAGTAATCTGGTATCGTAGAATTTCACGGAAGATCGCCTTCTGATTTCAGGATCCGTTACGAATTTGGCTGTGCATTGCCCGGAGGTGTCCCACAGTGAGCTTCGAATATGTTAACTAGATGGATGACGGGGAGCACCGGTCCTCCTAAAGTATGTTTTATTCGACTTTTTCGCTCATCATATACTGTCCCAGTGAACGCCTGCAATGCATAATGTCTCCCGCAGTTGATGTTTGATGAGGTTTTACGTTTCCATCTCACTTTTAGTGAGGATCTGACAAAATAAGCCCGGTAGTGGTTTGCATACCATCGGGTGAATTATGGGCAGTCGATTGGCCTCGGCCATAACCTGTCCTGTACAAACTGAACTAAACCGAGCTGAAGTTAAAGTACATCTAAAGCACCTTGTGCTTTTACCTGGTGGCGTAGTCAGAGTAGTTTAAAGTGACAGTGGACTTTGAAGCTCTCATTTCTCCAGAAGGTCAAAGCCCAGCGTGAGTTCGGCTGATGTGTTTTGTGGGCCTGAAAGTACTAGCATTAGTGAGTCCGCCGGTCTGCTTTTTTGTGAGATGCTAGGACTGCAATGATTTGCTGATAAAAACCTTCTAGCATTCCGTGTTTGCTAACAGGGACAGGCTTTGGTATGAATGCTTTGGGCCCTCGTATTTTGCGAAAGCCCATCAAAGGCTCCCAAAAGATGCGTGACGGGTCAGTGGCAACCAGTAACAGACAAGCAGATGCAGCTATTTGGTTCTTTAAGGAAGTCCGGGGGACTGTTGAGCCGGCAGCACTGTGCAAAGGCGCTGCTACGACTGACTGATGATACGGTCTGCGGGAAGAGTGCCACCGTTTGGCAGTGGCCTCGGTCTTACCTGGTCAACACGCACGTATTGGAAGCTTGAGTCGCCTGCTGGAAATTGGAATAGCGGGCTATTTTTTGTTCACGCACTTCCAATTGATGGCAATAGATGCCGGTAGAGCTCATGCACTGACACCGTGGTTATTGTTGCGCTAAATATAACAGTGGCCGATGAGTTTACTGGAGGCTTCTCAAGGTGGGCAGGACAGACCCTGTAAGGTTCGAAAATCCTGTCGCCCAAATTCTGGCCACACGACTAGCCTTGGTTGGGCTTTCCGTGTGCTACTCAGTAGGCAACCTCAGGCAGAGGGAGTGGGAACCGAATAAAATCGCAGCAGTGAAGTGCTGCTGGATATTTCTACCTTGGGATCGATTGCTCGCTCGGGAGCACTAGCTTTGAGCCCGATCGGGTTGAGGTGGTAATGTTCAGGCTATGAGCACGAGAAAGACCGTTCGCGTCAGGATCATCGACACCTGAGATGAGAAGCGCCTCACTTGTGAACTGAGGGATGTATTCCAGATGTCTGAACTCTGTGGGAGAGTGTGCGCCCGCGGTGGCAAGCAGTGCTTGCGCTACCTGTTTGTGGTCTATATAGACCGTGAAATTGCCTCTAGTAACGGGTGTATGAATAGAGAGTGAGAATTTTGCTTTCCAAGCAATAAGACCTGTTGCAGTTTTTGGAGGATAATGAAACTGGTTGCCAATAGTCGGCTAAGTATTGTCGCAGCCCTAGGCCTGTGGCTTCTCTTGATCCCCCGGCGATTACCGCGATGGGCACTGTTCTTTTTGGGAATGGCAGCGGGACTAAGCTGCAGACAGTCTGTTTCAGCACAGCTGGTGTGCTTCGTTTGGCCTCTGCAAGAACCAGCTACTTCGCTGGACTTTTAACTGATCTATGGACGGTTGCACTAACTAAGCGCATTCTGGCGTGAAGGGTCGATATAAGATGATAATCTAGTCGAAAAGCCATGTCTCCTGGAATGTCGTGGGTTCTGGGTAGTTCGACAGAGCATGCAGTTTGCTTTTCAGTTGTTTGATGGCTGACGAAGAACTGGTGGCCTAGAAATATGATGGCTTCCGCGCCCATTACACATATTTAGCACCAACTCCGACCCAGTTTCTTCAAGGCAGGCGGTCGTGAAGTGTGTTCGCGCGTGCCATATATTCCGTTCTAGACAATATGTCGGTCAGGATGTCGTCCAGAGAGGCGAACGCAAAAATCCAAACCTTTTCGTACCATATTGGCGTAACTGTTTACCGCGGAATCATTGCCAAGGAAGACGTTGGTAGGAGCTCGGAAAGACCAAAAGGATCAGGCACAAATATCCTGTAGATATCTGCCTCCGCTACTGGTATCTGGCTGCAAGCCCGCACCAAATCTGTATGACTGAAAAAACATTACTTCTCAACCCAGCTTTGAGGTCTGTGACTTGCGGAATGGGATATCTGTCGGATGTGGTCACTCAGTTCAGTAGGCTCTAATCGCCGCGCGGTCTCCAGCGGTTAGGTAGCTTCTTCTTCCGGACCATGTGTAGAGTTGATGCCCACAGGCTGCTAGAAAACCGAATAATTCCCAGGTTGAGCATAAGTAGAAACCCAGAGTGGACTGCACGGAGCTTGCCTGAAGCTAAATTTCGAAGCCGAGCAAAGACCAGAGGCCCCGTGTGACGACGTGGTGGGTCACATCAGTTTTGATTGGAAACAGTGTATTGCTGGGGCGGGTCAGATTAGGGCCTCGTTGAATGGGCTGCCAAATTCTGGCTTAGAATTGGGAATTCGCATGAGGATTGATGTCATTTTAAATTGAGTCAGCTAATGGAAGACGAAATTCAAAGTAGCTCGACCCGCGATCTTTCTTCTATCGCCATCGACTACTAAGTCGTGGCTTTCTAAAAAAGCAAGCACAGAGGTGCCTAGTGCACAGTAGTCACGACGAAGACCTACGGGAAGGGACGATGCAGGCCAGGAGCTGCGGCGGGAATTTGACCTTCGTATGTTGGAGTTGGCGTGCTGCTGGCAGCTTGCCTTGTCGAAGCTGCAGTAGAGATGATGGACCAATATGAAATCTGCAGTATTCTGACTTGGACCTACTTATCACTTAAGGAAAGCATATCGATAGTGTTGTCACTCACAGTAAGGGGCGACTAGAAACTGGAGCGCTCGGAGAGGCGAATCGCAGGTGTTCCCTACCCTACTACTCTAAGAAGGGTGGACAGAGTGGGGACATGGAAGTCACCACTGGAAAACAAAGGCAAACATCGTGCGAGACCAGTACTGGTGGAGTTCGCTGATGAAGCCACCCGGGATAAATTCCTGGCGAGAGCAGAAATAGTGGCTCACATTACCAAGCGTAGATACCAAAGTATACCAGAGGAGCACAGAGCAAGGCTTGGTGGTCTAGCTCCGGGGGTTACCTTGCTGGACCAGCCAAGGCGCTGGTGAGAAACCAGCAATTTCAGCAGAATGCCGTACTCGGCTCTCAGGCCCCAACCCCAACAGTAGTAAAAAGGCCGCGTGCGGGGTATGGGTAAGTTTTAATTAAAAACAAGCTGGAAGATGAAGATAAGCAAAACTGTCCGGAGGTGGAGGACAGCGCTATCCTTGTCAGCCTAGATGATATAGCAACTCCTATAGAGATGGATTAGGAGTCGACTGAGTTTTCGCAGCATCAGCCGGCGTCATGCACACCACTGGGGACAACCGAAGCAAAAAACGTATCATCATCTCAGGATTTGCGCCTGAGAAACAGACGAGAGTGAATAACAAGAGACACCAAGGCGACGGAGCAAACGCGTTAGTGTTATATACTAACGCGTATGGTATAAAAACAAATGGGTGGAACTCGCCAAAATGGCTGACTAGCAGAAAGCGTCAATAGTTGCCGTCACAGAAACGTAGCTCACTGAAGAAGACCACGTGGCAGGCCTAATAAGCAACGGTTTTGCAGTCTATAGGCAGGATCGGAAACAGAATCGCCTTGGTGGTGGAGTAGCCATCCTCGTTAGGTCAGGTACAAACCACCTTGAGTCTCAGACCAAGACTTGCACTCTCAGTGTCCATTTGTGCGCCGTTACGATCACCCCCCAGGCGGAAGGCTCAACATTGTCTGTGACCAATGGGCACCAGGTACACCGCGGAGAGGATTCTTGCTTACCGCGGACTTTGACTGAACTAGTTAAGGACGCACAAAAGACCCTCATAGTGAGTGACTCCAATCTTCAACACATCGACTGGGCGGCTGAGGTCCGCGTGCCGGGATCGGAGAGGCAAACCTTCTTAGAAGAGCCGCATGCCAATGCGTTGGACCAGCATATTAGGGAAAATACCAGATATAGGACTGGATGCGTTCCATCTTTGCTGGAATCAGCAATAACAAACCTCCCCAACGATGTGTCTGGACAGCATTACTATGCACCGCTGGACAAGAGTGACCACGTGTGCGTCAAAATCGTCCTATGCATGCGGCGACCCAAGGTACCCTCAAGGCTGGCCAGACATTTCGATAATATGGACACAGATAGGCTTTGAAACAAGGCGATTAGTTTGACCTTAGACACGACAGACGAGGCTATTGTCGGGGAGCGTTGGCAGGCCATAAAGGGATCCCTGACTGCCCTACAGAAAGAGTTCGCACCTTTAAAACTAAGGAGTGGGGAGGGTGAACCCATATGGTGGACGACTGCAATAGCCAAGACCATCCAACGTAGAAACGGTAGCTGGGAGCAGTACAAAGCTTCCGGCAGTCAGCTAGCCTAGAACCGCTATACAAAGCTGAGAAAAGAGACCGTTAGCCTTCTGAGAACTTCCAAGCGGGAATGTGAGCTCAAATGGGCCCAGTCTGTAAGACAACAGCCGAAAAATTCTACAGCTATGTACAGTCTAAAGGATCAACAAGAATAGCCGTAGGTCCGCTATCCACTGGAGACCACGGTATTATCACTGATGACCGGAGCAAAGCAGACGCCCTGAGGGAACTCTTTGGTAGTGTTCATAGAATGGTTTGTGGGGCGCGAGTAGATCCGGCTGTTGTGCTTCCTTCTCTCCGGTTAAACGAGCTGAACCTCTCACAGGAAAGCGTGCGTAAGTGCCTACAGAAATTGAACAGCCACAAGTTGGCGGGCCCAGATGGCATTCATCCAGCTATCGTCAAGCCTTTGAAGGATATCATAGCTCCATCGGTATGCAGGCTGTACAGATCCACGTTGGACCTGAGTAGGCTGCCTCAGGACTGGAAAGTCACGGCAGTTGTGGCAATGCGTAAGAGTGTGCTTAAGTCGGCTGTGCAGAACAACAGGCCGGTAAGCCTAACTAGCATTCTCTGTAAAGTCCTCGAGAAGATCATCCGTGCCCAGATCCGCCAGTACCTCCTGGAGCACTCCATGTTAAGTCGGGCGCAGCATGCATTCCTGAAAAGGAGATCTTTTCTGACCAACTTCTTGTGCTGCTTAGATGAAGTTACTCGAAGACTGGACAAAGGTAAGGAAGTTGAGGAATACGACCTGGATTTTAGCAAGACTTTCGACTCCTTTAATCATCGTCTTTTGCTATACAAGATGAAGACTTTAGGCGTAGATGGGCCAGTATTTAGGTGTCTAAATGACCTCCTCTCCCACAGGAGGTTTTGCGTCAAAGTGGAAGGCAGGTGTTCTAGTTTGGTGAACGTCACTAGTGGTGTACCTCAGGGATCCGTCCTAGGCACGGTCTACTCTTGTCACTTATTAATGACCCGTCACCCGCTCTTCAATCGCCTAGCTTCATTCTTACGGATGATGTGAAGGTTGTTGGATCTGGGGGTAAGGCGGACTTGGGCAGGGATATCGGTCCCGTCCTGGACTGAGCATACAAATGGGACTTACCCCCGAACGCTGAAAAAGCCATTTGTTGTCAAGGACAACAGAGAGCCTAACTGTCGCCCACGCTCGAGGGCCGTTCACCATAGAGGCAGTCAGTGAGGTTAGAGACCTTGGGGTCTCCACGAGCAGTGACTTCAAATGGTCGGACCAGTGCAACGCTGCTGCGCAAAAAGCTCGTGGGAAGCTTTTTAGACCGCGGTCAGTTTTGTCTTGCCGGCAGCCGGAGGTATTCGTACCTATTTACATGACTATAGTACGGCCTCAATTAGAAGACAGCGTGCAGCCTTGGTCACCCTTCTACAAAAGGGACGCTGCCTACCGTGAGAAACTTCAACTTCTAACCACGCGAATGGTTGGAGGGCAGGGGGGTAAGACGTATGAGCAGAGACTCTGTGATCTGAATCTTTTCTTGCTGGGAAGGAGGAAACGTCGAGGGGATCATGTAGAATTGTTCAAGGTGAATAAAAGCTTTTCTGGCCTTAGACCAGATAGACTGTTTCAGGTGGCTTTAGGTTCCAGAACAAAGGGACATGGAAAGAAGCTGATAAAAGCCCGAGCTAGGTTGATGGCTAGATCGCACTTCTTCAGCCACAGAGTTTTGATTAGTTGGAACGGTCTGCCTGGTGGAACGATAGATCTGCAGACCGTCCAATCCTTCGAAGGTGCCCTAGATCGCAAGTGGAACGAAATATTTCCTCTTAGTGAGTCTTGAGTTTATCAACTAGATGGATGACAGGTAACACTGTGGTCCTTCTGGAGTATGATTTAATAGACTTTTTCGCTCATTGCACACGGTCTCATTGAAAGCTCACGACTCATAATGTCTCTCTCAGTCGATTTGCGATGAGGTTTTCCGTTTTCCTCATGTTTGGCGGGGATCTGAGGAAATACACTCGGTGGAGGTGGATGCATAACTGGTGCGCATTCCATCGAAAGAATTCTGGACGCTCGATTGGCTGTGGCTATTACCTGTCCTGTGCAAACTGAAGTGAACTGAACTGGACTGAATCCCAAGGTCGGTGACCAAATGTGCCAAGTTTGACCGATGTAGAATAAAAGCAAAATAGAATGAGTCAATAAAAGCAATAGGAATTTGGCCAAGGGAGACTCCGCGCTACACCAGGTCGCGTTGCGTGCTGGTATCGATATAAATTTCAAACATCTTTCTCATGGAATACCGAAAATTATAGTTTCTTATGGTATTCCGTTAACCAAATGAAATTTAAGGAATTCTTTCTCACCGGTAAGTTCTAATCTGGATCTAGTTAGCCGTTACTTTTTCGCCTCACTCACGGCGTCTTTCTGACATTTCGAAATGCCACGTATAGCAAAGAAGATTTCCAACACCACTCCGTCCACTCATACTCCGGCTACTGGAAAAAATGGGCTTATTCAAACTCCCGTGGCCTTAAAACAATGTTCGGCTGACCTCTGTGACTTAGTAAGCTTGGCAACGGAAAGATCAGCTGTTTTTGACCGAAGTCTTCGTCTTCTGTTCAGATCCTTTCAGCTTAGGCAGAGCATTATCTACATGTGCAAAGTACATGCCAGGCCCCTTCTCGAATATTGTCCCCTAATCTTCACTAGCATGAGAAAATCCGACAGGATTATTATCGAATGCATTCAAAGAAGATTCACAAAACAGCTTATCGGTTGGTCGTCCAACTTAAACTACAGAGAACGATGCTTATCTCTCAAAATCGAACCACTATGGCTTCGTCGCATCAAGCTAAATTTGATATTTCTGTATAAGCTATTGACTAAGCAGTCCTATTCCTCCAACCAGTTGTGCTTCTCCCCGGATACTGGATATTCACTCCGGAATAGACAGTATACTATTACCACACCCTCCGCGAGGACTGTTCTACGCTCTAAGTTCTTTCTCTTCGCGTACTCCAGAATCTGGAATAAACTTCCCTTGCACATCAGATCTTCTGGGTCAAAGTATGCATTCGTGCATGCTATTGATAAATTCCTTACTGTCCCAACTGTTTTGCGCTTATTTAACGTTCACGTAACCGAACGTCAAGCTTACGAGATAGGCCTTGACTTTTAAGCCAATGCTCTGCTTTCTCTCTTTACCTTACCTTCCAAAATAACCTCACCGCTTTAAAAATTCTGATTGCTTTGTTTGACCGCTTCTCCTAGCCTTCGCCATCGACATATGTAAGCATGTCTGCGTCCACTGTTTTTCCATGCCAACTTATAGGATCCTGCTAATTCAACTTTGAAATAAATCCTTTCAGATGCGCTTGCATTTATAGAGACCACCGTATTACTCCCCACAGGTTGTCAATATCTCTCACTCGCTCCACGATTTATTAACTTTATTTAGTTATATTGCATATGCGGCCCTGAAACCAACCTCAACATTGCCATAAAAACTGCTTCAGTATCCAACCCCTGGTTGGATTATTATATATATATATATATATATATATATATATATATATATTATATATATATTATATATATATGTACATGTATATATATATACTCATTACTGTCCTATAATTATTAACAAAACCATGGTGAGTAACTCAACGCTCCTCGATATCTCTTAGCTTACAATGCCTCTCTTCCGCACCAGGTCCCACCACTCATACTTCGCTCACCACCTCTGCGATTTCGAACTGGAAAATCCAATCTGATTCATCGCACTTAGCGTGACTCACTAACTGAACTCAACACCCAGTTATGACGTTACCATTTCTGCTCCCACCCTATCCCCCAGCTAAGGTTCTTCTGTTATTTCATGCAGAACTTGGTCTTTACTCCTGCTCAATGACCACTCTAGGCGAAATACTAACTTTCCCATTGAAAGTTTTAGTCTCACGTTTCATGGCCTCAATGTGCCTTTGGGATCCGCCGCACCGATGAGCCCGTGCTTAACTTTTGTTCTTCTTTCCGTTAACCGTTGATCCTCGGCTGCTTCACTCTATCTCACTTTCCTTGCCGTAGTCTTTTGCGTCCGATGATCGCACCCACGTATACATCTATATATATATATATATATATATATATATATATATATATATATACCTTGGGTATGCTGCACTCACTTGTCCCTCTTCCTAACTAGATTGTGCCATTTTACTACACACAATTTGCGTATATATAAATAAAACCGTTCCGTCCTTTAGCGATGAGTGCTCGCTCTCAGTTAATTCCTGGCTCAGGCTAGAACTCAGCCGTCCCATGCTGCTTTTTTTGTGCCTTTCTCGTACTTGCCACACGGATTACCATTCCTTAGTAACTAGGCTTCACTTCTCTACGCACATGCTCATGGTAAGTTAAGACCCCATTCGAACCGGAATCCGTATGCCCCTGCCGAATACCAGCACGTTTGCCCCCACATGAAAAATCCGCATTTTAACACTGTGTTTTCCCCCCTTTTTACTGTTTGCCGTCCTTTACCACAGCTGGTGAACTGAAAAGACTGTTTTCTTCCTATTTTCTCATTCTTCTTTCAGACCATACCATCTACTATTGTTTTATTCCTGGTTCCCAAACGGACACCCTCTCTTCATCCACCGCCTACCTGATAACGCCCCAAATCTCTACCATCACCCAACTACCCTAGAAAGCTACCAGTCTCCGTCTAGGGATCCCTAATAAACCTGTCCACTAGCCAAACGATAACTAACTGTTCGGATAACAAAATGTTCATTTTCTTGCTTCCATATAAACGATAATCAAAACCCACAGCTGGAACACTCTCCAGACTGCCGCACTCCTGATTTCTTCCAGATTGCATTGGTTACTTGGGTATCCATCGGCCAAATCGACGTTTATTCCGGATTACCGTAAGGACTGGACGATTTGATCAACGGTTTAAACCTATACTCTCGCCTGCTGACGTTACATGGAGCACCGTACATGGATTAACAAAACCTCATGAAAGTCTCACCGGATCGCAGAGGTGATTCCTGACAGCAACCATCAACACATCCGCTCAACGTCTATTCCCAAATATTCCAACCCAACAGTTCAATTCTTCCCGCGTTGCAGTATGAAATCAATGGCCGGAACCCAGCCTTCGCAGCTGTTAATTTCGTCAAACCAGCCCTTTTTTACCTGCTTCCCACGACATTCTACCTGCAATCAAGGTCTTTACGGAACAGAATACCAGCCATCTGCAGCCAACCATAATTTGATTACCAATTTTCTATCAAGTACAAAAAAAAACATTTTACACTCTTCCAACTCCTGCCTAGCCGAACCATTGACGTTTGTCTCCACTAATCCGTTTCATTGACGGCTTTTCTTTTCTTTAATAGTCCGTTATATGTCCATACGCCATTCATGCTCTTCAAAAGTTCACTGAAGTCCCTGCGAAGCTTTTCGCCTTCATTTGAATTTCCATATGACACTGTAATCATCTGCACAAAAGGTCCGTTTTATGATCACCTTTGAATCACTTGCCTTTATTTCACATGCTTCCCCCACAATTAGTTACCCAATGCTGGATCAGTGTCCAATATCCCGCTGGTATCTCTGACTGCACTTTGAAAGCCCCACGCTTGCTTTACTTCTAACAATGTTCTTTTGCATCTCTTCCGCCCGGTTACTTGTTAGTGACCGTCCATTTGTCGCTTATATCAGCAATTCCACGACTATCCAGCTATCCACACCGCCCCCAGCGATTTCGAAACCGATTCGGAATTCCCGCCTCAACCATTATCACTTTTGTTTACTCAAACACTACATGACTTTACTGGTGTATTAAGGTTGCTGTGATTTCTAAATTCAGAATTTGTAAATACCTCACATTGACATGAACTGCTGTATACTCTGATCTTGCCTTGTGCATGTGTATTGACCACGGTCATGAAATATACTATAAATATAAATATATAGTCTCAGCTTCCGAAGTGAGAAGATACGGTATCTAAACTCGCCCTTCTTCTGTGCATTCCCGAAGGCATCGAACGTTCTGACAATGGCTGGACGCTTTATCGACTCTGCTGCATCCGAAGTTCCCGTAAGCATAAGGAACTCTCGTAATACAGTCGTGCTTACTGTCCCTGAGAGAGTACCCCTCGAGCATGTCAAGCACATATCGTTGAAAGCTTGTGGTATGGCCCACCTTTCTTGTCAAGTATCATGGCTGCGTAAGAGCGTTCAAAGCTTCAATTGTCCAATCCTTATGCGATTTGCAAATGATCTATCTGCCAAAGAATTCACTGAAATGCGTCAGGCTACAGCTTTTAATTCCCCCCATAAAAACAAAATACCCGAAGATAAAACCCCTCTTCAAAGGGAAATTACTAGACCTCTCTCGGCTTTCTCCACTAGAAAGAAGCCTGATAGTCTTGAGCTTTCGACACAGACAGCTGGTCGCTCCTTTGCTTCTTTTCAAGTCCCCACTGCTTTATCTTCACACGCGCCTCCCGCCTCTTCACAACCGCCCACCGCCTCCTCATCTGCTCCCGTACTGAATTCTTTAAAATCCGATCCCAATACTGTTGATATAGACATTTTCGCTTCTCCCCTCTTACTACCACCCAGTACAAGACTCCAACTATTTTCTTGCTCCCCCGCCTCATCGCCTGTTGGGTACACCCTAAACTCTACTTCGCCCTCTGTTCCCTCCGGTAAAAATCTACCCGCCGTCCAGATGAATAGGTCTAACAGTCTTCCCACCCTTCTCACAAACCCCTCCTTCATTCAACTGTCTCCTCTTGAATCAACTTGCCTTTGCTCACCGAATAAGTTTTCGACCCCGGAAAATGCCCCTTGTTCTTGTGCGTAGGTGATCCCTAAAATTCACCATGCTCACTGACTGTTACTATCAAAATACGGCCCCACACGCCGTCCACTCTGCCTTACGTCATGCTCCTCACCTGACAACTATGTCTACTGCTCCCGATACTAACTGCTCCAAAATTGGTGTTCCACCCAACTTGACTTACCTCTCCCACAACTTGTGGCCTAATCTACTACCCTACACCCGTATTCCTCACACATTTTCAACCCTGCCCTCTGCTTCCCTCTTCAGCCAATACTCAATTCCGACTGGCCGGTATTTCTAGACTGCTCCTAATCATACCTGCCTGATATCGACCCGCCAAACCCCACAGGTCTTTCCCTTTTCTCCGACTTTTGCCCCTCCTTTGATGCCCAGTTTCTCTACTCCTCAGCAATCCCTCTCACTGCAACATTTACTCCAGCTTGGATGGAAGTCACTCCATTGAACCTCCACTAGCCTCACCATCAACATATTCCCCTTTGACCCTGACCCCCGCTCCTTCCAATCGCGATAGCTTGCCTCCTTCCAAATTACACTACCCCTGACAAGTCATGCAGGACCTTGAACGGAGGAATCCGTGTTGGTTGTGATTAATAGGGCTGAGGCTTAACAAATAGCTGATAATGTGATCTTTGCTTATTTTTCCATTATTATGGATAAGATAGGGGTATGGTTTATAGGACGATAATTGGATACTTCATGTAAAGGTCCGTTTTTATGAATGGGAACGATGACGGAGTGCTTTCAGCTAGCAGGTGCGGTGCTTCCAGTAAGTGAATGAGTGAAAAGGCTAAGCAACAACAGGGGGAGATCCGGTCCACCATTGACAAGTGTAACTGGTGGTAAGCCGTCGCAGCCTAACCGAGGAGAGAGTTTGCTATTGAATAGTAGTTTAGAAATACTCCTGGCATCAAAGAGTATCGTAGAAAAGACAGGGTCGGTAAGTGGTGAAGATGGGAGAAGGGCAATGAAAGTAGCCCGAGCCATGGATGAAGCAAAGAAAGCATTGAAGGCTTCGGCTATACAAGATGGGGAGGTGGTAGATGAGTTATTGTCCGGAATCAGAAGTTGGAAGTCGGCCTTAATATCAGCTTTTCTAGACTTAGGCAACATAGAAAGAAGTAGCGAGTTGTTGGGATGATTCAATGACGTAGCTTCTCGATCACGAAGTCGCGTATTATCTTGTCGTTGAGTAAGTGTGGAGAGGCGGTTTAGGCGAACAAAAATTGAAAAGTCTTTCGAATTATGTGGTTTTTTGAGAAGCTTATGATACTTCTTATGGAGTGGCGAGACAGGTGACCTCTTTTCAGGTGCAACCTGGAAAGCATTAGACAGTTTTTTCAGACAGTCGGAAAAGGAGTAGAAAATATCCGCAGCAAACTGAGGGTCATCGGAGAGGAAATAATCACCCCAGTCTTTCTGCCGAATAAGCGTGACTAGCAAGGCCCAATTTCTGCATAGGAATGTATTGTTGGAGGGGTGTGCCGGATTAGGTGGGCCACTAAGGGGCAGGTAGCAGATAACCATTTTATGGTCAACAAAAGTGAGGGAGATCTAAGTCACTCGCAATAAGCCTGGTTTCAGAAGGAAGGAAAGAGAGGTATTCGAAAGACCTAATGAGAAGTGAAAACAAGGAACTGGGAGAATTTGGTGAGCCATACAGGCAGCCGATGTGAGTAACGTTGCTTTAAAGGTTGATAGTGAACCAGAGAGAATCAGGAATAAAATCGAGTGCCATATGGTAAAGGGAGGTCGTGGTGTAGATTTCCTTGATATAGGGTAGGCACCCACCACCAAGCCGGTTCGGTCAGCTGGTCCTTAGAAGACTGTACCCTACCAAAGATACTTGATCACTGGAAGTGCTCTCAGACACCCAGGATTCCGTTATTAATACAATGTCGTAGTTATTTGTAAGGTCAGGTTTTTTTAGGTGCGGCAGTTTGTCAAGAATAGAACGCGAGTTGAATAAGGCTAAAGATATGCCATTTGTGGGAGGTGGTATAGGCACATCAGGGGTTGTGTAATTTGGAAGGAGGCAAGCTATCGCGATTGGAAGGAGCGGGGGTCAGGGTCAAAGGGGAATATGTTGATGGTGAGGCTAGTGGAGGTTCAATGGAGTGACTTCCATCCAAGCTGGAGTAAATGTTGCAGTGAGAGGGATTGCTGAGGAGTAGAGAAACTGGGCATCAAAGGAGGGGCAAAAGTCGGAGAAAAGGGAAAGACCTGTGGGGTTTGGCGGGTCGATATCAGGCAGGTATGATTAGGAGCAGTCTAGAAATACCGGCCAGTCGGAATTGAGTATTGGCTGAAGAGGGAAGCAGAGGGCAGGGTTGAAAATGTGTGAGGAATACGGGTGTAGGGTAGTAGATTAGGCCACAAGTTGTGGGAGAGGTAAGTCAAGTTGGGTGGAACACCAATTTTGGAGCAGTTAGTATCGGGAGCAGTAGACATAGTTGTCAGGTGAGGAGCATGACGTAAGGCAGAGTGGACGGCGTGTGGGGCCGTATTTTGATAGTAACAGTCAGTGAGCATGGTGAATTTTAGGGATCACCTACGCACAAGAACAAGGGGCATTTTCCGGGGTCGAAAACTTATTCGGTGAGCAAAGGCAAGTTGATTCAAGAGGAGACAGTTGAATGAAGGAGGGGTTTGTGAGAAGGGTGGGAAGACTGTTAGACCTATTCATCTGGACGGCGGGTAGATTTTTACCGGAGGGAACAGAGGGCGAAGTAGAGTTTAGGGTGTACCCAACAGGCGATGAGGCGGGGGAGCAAGAAAATAGTTGGAGTCTTGTACTGGGTGGTAGTAAGAGGGGAGAAGCGAAAATGTCTATATCAACAGTATTGGGATCGGATTTTAAAGAATTCAGTACGGGAGCAGATGAGGAGGCGGTGGGCGGTTGTGAAGAGGCGGGAGGCGCGTGTGAAGATAAAGCAGTGGGGACTTGAAAAGAAGCAAAGGAGCGACCAGCTGTCTGTGTCGAAAGCTCAAGACTATCAGGCTTCTTTCTAGTGGGGAAAGCCGAGAGAGGTCTAGTAATTTCCCTTTGAAGAGGGGTTTTATCTTCGGGTATTTTGTTTTTATGGGGGGAATTAAAAGCTGTAGCCTAACGCATTTCAGCGAATTCTTTGGCAGATAGATCATTTGCAAATCGCATAAGGATTGGACAATTGAAGCTTTGAACGCTCTTACGCAGCCATGATACTTGACAAGAAAGGTGGGCCATACCACAAGCTTTCAACGATATGTGCTTGACATGCTCGAGGGGTACTCTCTCAGGGACAGTAAGCACGACTGTATTACGAGAGTTCCTTATGCTTACGGGAACTTCGGATGCAGCAGAGTCGATAAAGCGTCCAGCCATTGTCAGAACGTTCGATGCCTTCGGGAATGCACAGAAGAAGGGCGAGTTTAGATACCGTATCTTCTCACTTCGGAAGCTGAGACTATATCTGAGAGACGTCGGTGAAAATCAGCTGATCTTTCCGTTGCCAAGCTTACTAAGTCACAGAGGTCAGCCGAACATTGTTTTAAGGCCACGGGAGTTTGAATAATCCCATTTTTCCCAGTAGCCGGAGTATGAGTGGACGGAGTGGTGTTGGAAGTCTTCTTTGCTATACGTGGCATTTCGAAATGTCAGAAAGACGCCGTGAGTGAGGCGGAAACGTAACGGCTAACTAGATCCAGATTAGAACTTACCGGTGAGAAAGAATTCCTTGAATTTCATTTGGTTAACGGAATACCATAAGAAACTATAATTTTCGGTATTCCATGAGAAAGATGTTTGAAATTTATATCGATACCAGCACGCAACGCGACCTGGTGTAGCGCGGAGTCTCCCTTGGCCAAATTCCTATTGCTTTTATTGACTCATTCTATTTTGTTTTTATTCTACATCGGTCAAACTTGGCACATTTGGTCACCGACCTTGGGATTCAGTCCAGTTCAGTTCACTTCAGTTTGCACAGGATAGGTAATAGCCACAGCCAATCGAGCGTCCAGAATTCTTTCGATGGAATGCGCACCAGTTATGCATCCACCTCCACCGAGTGTATTTCCTCAGATCCCCGCCAAACATGAGGAAAACGGAAAACCTCATCGCAAATCGACTGAGAGAGACATTATGAGTCGTGAGCTTTCAATGAGACCGTGTGCAATGAGCGAAAAAGTCTATTAAATCATACTCCAGAAGGACCACAGTGTTACCTGTCATCCATCTAGTTGATAAACTCAAGACTCACTAAGAGGAAATATTTCGTTCCACTTGCGATCTAGGGCACCTTCGAAGGATTGGACGGTCTGCAGATCTATCGTTCCACCAGGCAGACCGTTCCAACTAATCAAAACTCTGTGGCTGAAGAAGTGCGATCTAGCCATCAACCTAGCTCGGGCTTTTATCAGCTTCTTTCCATGTCCCTTTGTTCTGGAACCTAAAGCCACCTGAAACAGTCTATCTGGTCTAAGGCCAGAAAAGCTTTTATTCACCTTGAACAATTCTACATGATCCCCTCGACGTTTCCTCCTTCCCAGCAAGAAAAGATTCAGATCACAGAGTCTCTGCTCATACGTCTTACCCCCCTGCCCTCCAACCATTCGCGTGGTTAGAAGTTGAAGTTTCTCACGGTAGGCAGCGTCCCTTTTGTAGAAGGGTGACCAAGGCTGCACGCTGTCTTCTAATTGAGGCCGTACTATAGTCATGTAAATAGGTACGAATACCTCCGGCTGCCGGCAAGACAAAACTGACCGCGGTCTAAAAAGCTTCCCACGAGCTTTTTGCGCAGCAGCGTTGCACTGGTCCGACCATTTGAAGTCACTGCTCGTGGAGACCCCAAGGTCTCTAACCTCACTGACTGCCTCTATGGTGAACGGCCCTCGAGCGTGGGCGACAGTTAGGCTCTCTGTTGTCCTTGACAACAAATAGCTTTTTCAGCGTTCGGGGGTAAGTCCCATTTGTATGCTCAGTCCAGGACGGGACCGATATCCCTGCCCAAGTCCGCCTTACCCCCAGATCCAACAACCTTCACATCATCCGTAAGAATGAAGCTAGGCGATTGAAGAGCGGGTGACGGGTCATTAATAAGTGACAAGAGTAGACCGGGCCTAGGACGGATCCCTGAGGTACACCACTAGTGACGTTCACTAAACTAGAACACCTGCCCCCCACTTTGACGCAAAACTTCCTGTGGGAGAGGAGGTCATTTAGACACCTAAATACTGGCCCATCTACGCCTAAAGTCTTCATCTTGTATAGCAAAAGACGATGATTAAAGGAGTCGAAAGTCTTGCTAAAATCCAGGTCGTATTCCTCAACTTCCTTACCTTTGTCCAGTCTTCGAGTAACTTCATCTAAGCAGCACAAGAAGTTGGTCAGAAAAGATCTCCTTTTCAGGAATGCATGCTGCGCCCGACTTAACATGGAGTGCTCCAGGAGGTACTGGCGGATCTGGGCACGGATGATCTTCTCGAGGACTTTACAGAGAATGCTAGTTAGGCTTACCGGCCTGTTGTTCTGCACAGCCGACTTAAGCACACTCTTACGCATTGCCACAACTGCCGTGACTTTCCAGTCCTGAGGCAGCCTACTCAGGTCCAACGTGGATCTGTACAGCCTGCATACCGATGGAGCTATGATATTCTTCAAAGGCTTGACGATAGCTGGATGAATGCCATCTGGGCCCGCCAACTTGTGGCTGTTCAATTTCTGTAGGCACTTACGCACGCTTTCCTGTGAGAGGTTCAGCTCGTTTAACCGGAGAGAAGGAAGCACAACAGCCGGATCTACTCGCGCCCCACAAACCATTCTATGAACACTACCAAAGAGTTCCCTCAGGGCGTCTGCTTTGCTCCGGTCATCAGTGATAATACCGTGGTCTCCAGTGGATAGCGGACCTACGGCTATTCTTGTTGATCCTTTAGACTGTACATAGCTGTAGAATTTTTCGGCTGTTGTCTTACAGACTGGGCCCATTTGAGCTCACATTCCCGCTTGGAAGTTCTCAGAAGGCTAACGGTCTCTTTTCTCAGCTTTGCATAGCGGTTCTAGGCTAGCTGACTGCCGGAAGCTTTGTACTGCTCCCAGCTACCGTTTCTACGTTGGATGGCCTTGGCTATTGCAGTCGTCCACCATATGGGTTCACTCTCCCCACTCCTTAGTTTTAAAGGTGCGAACTCTTTCTGTAGGGCAGTCAGGGATCCCTTTATGGCCTGCCAACGCTCCCCGACAATAGCCTCGTCTGTCGTGTCTAAGGTCAAACTAATCGCCTTGTTTCAAAGCCTATCTGTGTCCATATTATCGAAATGTCTGGCCAGCCTTGAGGGTACCTTGGGTCGCCGCATGCATAGGACGATTTTGACGCACACGTGGTCACTCTTGTCCAGCGGTGCATAGTAATGCTGTCCAGACACATCGTTGGGGAGGTTTGTTATTGCTGATTCCAGCAAAGATGGAACGCATCCAGTCCTATATCTGGTATTTTCCCTAATATGCTGGTCCAACGCATTGGCATGCGGCTCTTCTAAGAAGGTTTGCCTCTCCGATCCCGGCACGCGGACCTCAGCCGCCCAGTCGATGTGTTGAAGATTGGAGTCACTCACTATGAGGGTCTTTTGTGCGTCCTTAACTAGTTCAGTCAAAGTCCGCGGTAAGCAAGAATCCTCTCCGCGGTGTACCTGGTGCCCATTGGTCACAGACAATGTTGAGCCTTCCGCCTGGGGGGTGATCGTAACGGCGCACAAATGGACACTGAGAGTGCAAGTCTTGGTCTGAGACTCAAGGTGGTTTGTACCTGACCTAACGAGGATGGCTACTCCACCACCAAGGCGATTCTGTTTCCGATCCTGCCTATAGACTGCAAAACCGTTGCTTATTAGGCCTGCCACGTGGTCTTCTTCAGTGAGCTACGTTTCTGTGACGGCAACTATTGACGCTTTCTGCTAGTCAGCCATTTTGGCGAGTTCCACCCATTTGTTTTTATACCATACGCGTTAGTATATAACACTAACGCGTTTGCTCCGTCGCCTTGGTGTCTCTTGTTATTCACTCTCGTCTGTTTCTCAGGCGCAAATCCTGAGATGATGATACGTTTTTTGCTTCGGTTGTCCCCAGTGGTGTGCATGACGCCGGCTGATGCTGCGAAAACTCAGTCGACTCCTAATCCATCTCTATAGGAGTTGCTATATCATCTAGGCTGACAAGGATAGCGCTGTCCTCCACCTCCGGACAGTTTTGCTTATCTTCATCTTCCAGCTTGTTTTTAATTAAAACTTACCCATACCCCGCACGCGGCCTTTTTACTACTGTTGGGGTTGGGGCCTGAGAGCCGAGTACGGCATTCTGCTGAAATTGCTGGTTTCTCACCAGCGCCTTGGCTGGTCCAGCAAGGTAACCCCCGGAGCTAGACCACCAAGCCTTGCTCTGTGCTCCTCTGGTATACTTTGGTATCTACGCTTGGTAATGTGAGCCACTATTTCTGCTCTCGCCAGGAATTTATCCCGGGTGGCTTCATCAGCGAACTCCACCAGTACTGGTCTCGCACGATGTTTGCCTTTGTTTTCCAGTGGTGACTTCCATGTCCCCACTCTGTCCACCCTTCTTAGAGTAGTAGGGTAGGGAACACCTGCGATTCGCCTCTCCGAGCGCTCCAGTTTCTAGTCGCCCCTTACTGTGAGTGACAACACTATCGATATGCTTTCCTTAAGTGATAAGTAGGTCCAAGTCAGAATACTGCAGATTTCATATTGGTCCATCATCTCTACTGCAGCTTCGACAAGGCAAGCTGCCAGCAGCACGCCAACTCCAACATACGAAGGTCAAATTCCCGCCGCAGCTCCTGGCCTGCATCGTCCCTTCCCGTAGGTCTTCGTCGTGACTACTGTGCACTAGGCACCTCTGTGCTTGCTTTTTTAGAAAGCCACGACTTAGTAGTCGATGGCGATAGAAGAAAGATCGCGGGTCGAGCTACTTTGAATTTCGTCTTCCATTAGCTGACTCAATTTAAAATGACATCAATCCTCATGCGAATTCCCAATTCTAAGCCAGAATTTGGCAGCCCATTCAACGAGGCCCTAATCTGACCCGCCCCAGCAATACACTGTTTCCAATCAAAACTGATGTGACCCACCACGTCGTCACACGGGGCCTCTGGTCTTTGCTCGGCTTCGAAATTTAGCTTCAGGCAAGCTCCGTGCAGTCCACTCTGGGTTTCTACTTATGCTCAACCTGGGAATTATTCGGTTTTCTAGCAGCCTGTGGGCATCAACTCTACACATGGTCCGGAAGAAGAAGCTACCTAACCGCTGGAGACCGCGCGGCGATTAGAGCCTACTGAACTGAGTGACCACATCCGACAGATATCCCATTCCGCAAGTCACAGACCTCAAAGCTGGGTTGAGAAGTAATGTTTTTTCAGTCATACAGATTTGGTGCGGGCTTGCAGCCAGATACCAGTAGCGGAGGCAGATATCTACAGGATATTTGTGCCTGATCCTTTTGGTCTTTCCGAGCTCCTACCAACGTCTTCCTTGGTAATGATTCCGCGGTAAACAGTTACGCCAATATGGTACGAAAAGGTTTGGATTTTTGCGTTCGCCTCTCTGGACGACATCCTGACCGACATATTGTCTAGAACGGAATATATGGCACGCGCGAACACACTTCACGACCGCCTGCCTTGAAGAAACTGGGTCGGAGTTGGTGCTAAATATGTGTAATGGGCGCGGAAGCCATCATATTTCTAGGCCACCAGTTCTTCGTCAGCCATCAAACAACTGAAAAGCAAACTGCATGCTCTGTCGAACTACCCAGAACCCACGACATTCCAGGAGACATGGCTTTTCGACTAGATTATCATCTTATATCGACCCTTCACGCCAGAATGCGCTTAGTTAGTGCAACCGTCCATAGATCAGTTAAAAGTCCAGCGAAGTAGCTGGTTCTTGCAGAGGCCAAACGAAGCACACCAGCTGTGCTGAAACAGACTGTCTGCAGCTTAGTCCCGCTGCCATTCCCAAAAAGAACAGTGCCCATCGCGGTAATCGCCGGGGGATCAAGAGAAGCCACAGGCCTAGGGCTGCGACAATACTTAGCCGACTATTGGCAACCAGTTTCATTATCCTCCAAAAACTGCAACAGGTCTTATTGCTTGGAAAGCAAAATTCTCACTCTCTATTCATACACCCGTTACTAGAGGCAATTTCACGGTCTATATAGACCACAAACAGGTAGCGCAAGCACTGCTTGCCACCGCGGGCGCACACTCTCCCACAGAGTTCAGACATCTGGAATACATCCCTCAGTTCACAAGTGAGGCGCTTCTCATCTCAGGTGTCGATGATCCTGACGCGAACGGTCTTTCTCGTGCTCATAGCCTGAACATTACCACCTCAACCCGATCGGGCTCAAAGCTAGTGCTCCCGAGCGAGCAATCGATCCCAAGGTAGAAATATCCAGCAGCACTTCACTGCTGCGATTTTATTCGGTTCCCACTCCCTCTGCCTGAGGTTGCCTACTGAGTAGCACACGGAAAGCCCAACCAAGGCTAGTCGTGTGGCCAGAATTTGGGCGACAGGATTTTCGAACCTTACAGGGTTTGTCCTGCCCACCTTGAGAAGCCTCCAGTAAACTCATCGGCCACTGTTATATTTAGCGCAACAATAACCACGGTGTCAGTGCATGAGCTCTACCGGCATCTATTGCCATCAATTGGAAGTGCGTGAACAAAAAATAGCCCGCTATTCCAATTTCCAGCAGGCGACTCAAGCTTCCAATACGTGCGTGTTGACCAGGTAAGACCGAGGCCACTGCCAAACGGTGGCACTCTTCCCGCAGACCGTATCATCAGTCAGTCGTAGCAGCGCCTTTGCACAGTGCTGCCGGCTCAACAGTCCCCCGGACTTCCTTAAAGAACCAAATAGCTGCATCTGCTTGTCTGTTACTGGTTGCCACTGACCCGTCACGCATCTTTTGGGAGCCTTTGATGGGCTTTCGCAAAATACGAGGGCCCAAAGCATTCATACCAAAGCCTGTCCCTGTTAGCAAACACGGAATGCTAGAAGGTTTTTATCAGCAAATCATTGCAGTCCTAGCATCTCACAAAAAAGCAGACCGGCGGACTCACTAATGCTAGTACTTTCAGGCCCACAAAACACATCAGCCGAACTCACGCTGGGCTTTGACCTTCTGGAGAAATGAGAGCTTCAAAGTCCACTGTCACTTTAAACTACTCTGACTACGCCACCAGGTAAAAGCACAAGGTGCTTTAGATGTACTTTAACTTCAGCTCGGTTTAGTTCAGTTTGTACAGGACAGGTTATGGCCGAGGCCAATCGACTGCCCATAATTCACCCGATGGTATGCAAACCACTACCGGGCTTATTTTGTCAGATCCTCACTAAAAGTGAGATGGAAACGTAAAACCTCATCAAACATCAACTGCGGGAGACATTATGCATTGCAGGCGTTCACTGGGACAGTATATGATGAGCGAAAAAGTCGAATAAAACATACTTTAGGAGGACCGGTGCTCCCCGTCATCCATCTAGTTAACATATTCGAAGCTCACTGTGGGACACCTCCGGGCAATGCACAGCCAAATTCGTAACGGATCCTGAAATCAGAAGGCGATCTTCCGTGAAATTCCACGATACCAGATTACTGAATCAGCAGTAACGCGAAACAGATACAAACCTCAATTACGCGATCACAAGGACCCAAAAAACGAGAACCGAATTGCGGTTTGCGAGAGAGGAGCACGCGTCTCAATCAGGTCCAGAATAAGGGTATGGCAAAGCAGCGCGCTGGAAGCGAAGAAACAAGCTTCGATTCCTAAAACTATAACGTGCATAAAACAAGCCGGTTGTGTAAATAAGTGAGTGATGCTGAAGAAAACTTTGAACTGCAGCGTTTTTGGAGGGGCTTTTCACGACCGGTATTAGCACTTACTACGAGGATATACCTCGTCCCACTTGCGGTCTAGGGCACCTTCGAAGGATTGGACGGTCTGCAGATCTATCGTTCCACCAGGCAGACCGTTCCAACTAATCAAAACTCTGTGGCTGAAGAAGTGCGATCTAGCCATCAACCTAGCTCGGGCTTTTATCAGCTTCTTTCCATGTCCCTTTGTTCTGGAACCTAAAGCCACCTGAAACAGTCTATCTGGTCTAAGGCCAGAAAAGCTTTTATTCACCTTGAACAATTCTACATGATCCCCTCGACGTTTCCTCCTTCCCAGCAAGAAAAGATTCAGATCACAGAGTCTCTGCTCATACGTCTTACCCCCCTGCCCTCCAACCATTCGCGTGGTTAGAAGTTGAAGTTTCTCAGAGTAGGCAGCGTCCCTTTTGTAGAAGGGTGACCAAGGCTGCACGCTGTCTTCTAATTGAGGCCGTACTATAGTCATGTAAATAGGTACGAATACCTCCGGCTGCCGGCAAGACAAAACTGACCACGGTCTAAAAAGCTTCCCACGAGCTTTTTGCGCAGCAGCGTTGCACTGGTCCGACCATTTGAAGTCACTGCTCGTGGAGACCCCAAGGTCTCTAACCTCACTGACTGCCTCTATGGTGAACGGCCCTCGAGCGTGGGCGACAGTTAGGCTCTCTGTTGTCCTTGACAACAAATGGCTTTTTCAGCGTTCGGGGGTAAGTCCCATTTGTATGCTCAGTCCAGGACGGGACCGATATCCCTGCCCAAGTCCGCCTTACCCCCAGATCCAACAACCTTCACATCATCCGTAAGAATGAAGCTAGGCGATTGAAGAGCGGGTGACAGGTCGTCAATAAACTGCAAGAATTGCACCGGGCACAGGATGGATCCCTGAGGTGCGCCACTAGTGACGCTCACCAAGCTGAAGCATCTGTCCCCTACTTTGGCGTAAAGTGTCCTGTGGGAGAGGAATTCCGCCAGCCACCCATACACTGGCCCACCTGTACCAAACGTCCCCATCTTGTATAGCAAAAGACGACGATTAACGGAATCAAAGGCCTTGGTAAAGTCAAGGTAGCACACCTAAAATTGTTTACATCCGTCCAGTCGTCGAGTTGCTTCATCAAAGAAACGCAGGGTATTGGTCATACAAGGCCTATCTTTCGGGAATCGATGCTGGGCCGGACTTAGCGTTGATTTCTACAGTAAGTGCCGGCAGATGTGGTCACGGATGATCTTCTCAAGGACTTTACATAGGATGCTAGTTGGGCTTGCCGGCCTGTAGTCCTGCATGGTCGACTTATGTCCAATCTTATGCATTGCACACGACTGCCGTGACCTTTTAGTTCTTAGGCAGCTAACTCCGGTCTAACGTGGACCTGTGCAGCCTGCATACCGATGGAGCTATGATATCCTTCAAAGGCTTGACGATAGCTGGATGAATGCCATCTGGGCCCGCCAACTTGTGGCTGTTCAATTTCTGTAGGCACTTACGCACGCTTTCCTGTGAGAGATTTAGCTCGTTTAACTGGGGAGCAGGATGCACCAGAGCTAGTTCTACTCGTGCCCCACTATCTGTCTTATGTACGCTACCAGTGTTCCCCAGGGCGTCTGTAGGTGATATTGGACCTACGGCATTCTTTGTTGAGCCTTTCGACTGCACACAGCTGTAGAATGTTTTCGGCTGTTGACTTACAGACTGGGCCCATTTGAGCTCACATTCCCGCTTGGAAGTTCTCAGAAGGCTAACGGTCTCTTTTCTCAGCTTTGCATAGCGGTTCTAGGCTAGCTGACTACCGGAAGCTTTGTACTGCTCCCAGCTACCGTTTCTACGTTGGATGGTCTTGGCTATTGCAGTCGTCCACCATATGGGTTCACCCTCCCCACTCCTTAGTTTTAAAGGTGCGAACTCTTTCTGTAGGGCAGTCAGGGATCCCTTTATGGCCTGCCAACGCTCCCCGACAATAGCCTCGTCTGTCGTGTCTAAGGTCAAACTAATCGCCTTGTTTCAAAGCCTATCTGTGTCCATATTATCGAAATGTCTGGCCAGCCTTGAGGGTACCTTGGGTCGCCGCATGCATAGGACGATTTTGACGCACACGTGGTCACTCTTGTCCAGCGGTGCATAGTAATGCTGTCCAGACACATCGTTGGGGAGGTTTGTTATTGCTAGATCCAGCAAAGATGGTACGCATCCAGTCCTATATCTGGTCTTTTCCCTAATATGCTGGTCCAACGCATTGGCATGCGGCTCTTCTAAGAAGGTTTGCCTCTCCGATCCCGGCACGCGGACCTCAGCCGCCCAGTCGATGTGTTGAAGATTGAAGTCACTCACTATGAGGGTCCTTTGTGCGTCCTTAACTAGTTCAGTTAAAGTCCGCGGTAAGCAAGAATCCTCTCCGCGGTGTACCTGGTGCCCATTGGTCACAGACAATGTTGAGCCTTCCGCCTGGGGGGTGATCGTAACGGCGCACAAATGGACACTGAGAGTGCAAGTCTTGGTCTGAGACTCAAGGTGGTTTGTACCTGACCTAACGAGGATGGCTACTCCACCACCAAGGCGATTCTGTTTCCGATCCTGCCTATAGACTGCAAAACCGCTACTCATTGGGCCTGGTACATGGTATTCCTTAGAAAACCACGCTTCCCTAAAAGAAACTATTGATGATTTGTGCACTCCAGCTGCTGTGGGGAGTTCCATCCACCTGTCCCTTATACGACACGTGCTAGTATATAGCACCGCAACTTTCGCTCAGTCACATAGGTTACTCCTATTAGCTAATAATGTTCGGTTCCTTCCTCCTACCTACGTCAAGTTTGTGTTTTGGTTCCCTCACAAAAGGTTCTCTTAGGTTAAGGATCAAGGGCCTGCTGCTTGAGACCCTGCCCATCGACAAGATTTGCCTTTGCAGATCCTCCACCTTGTTTCCCAACGCCAGGAGCGCGGGACCGTCCACCCTAGCTGGCCCATCTTTTGCCATATCACAGTCACTATTCGTTTTTGACTGCCTTGCCCTTCTAGGCTTCTGCTCAGTCCACCGGCCCTCTTCGGTCTGCTTCAAGGGAGTTGAGGCAACGACCGCATGGCAAGCACTCGGAACTGGCCCAATCGCCCTAAGTAATGTTCTTCCAGGTGTGGCTACTGCTTCCGCGAACGACTTCCTGCAACCTGATTGCGGGGTTTTGGGGCTTACGTCCGAGGTGCTACTTGGTGGGTGTCTCGCGAACAAAACATGACGGTTTACATACACCCACGCCTCCGAGACCACACACCAGTCCCCCCAGGGCGGAGGCACGAGCTCCCCTAGAACCTGCCTACTCTGGCTCCCACAGGGCCCTGCTACTTCTGGAGAAAAAGTTTGCACTACCACAATGGAAGAAGGATACGATGACCGTGGCACGTGAGGTCTTAAATTAGCACAGGGGCACGTGCTGAACCCCAAATGTTTCCAGATCGTTTATTTACCCCGGTAATTGCACATCACCGGTCGGCTGGAAAGTAGTCCACTGGACAAAGAGAGAATGAGGAAGAGAAATGGGGTTCGAAATAAAAATTTTGACAGTTACTTGCCTATGATGCTGCCGGTGAGCTGGTAGACTGACCGCTGGGCTACGCGAAAGAAATCAGGACGATAGTTCTGATTGCTTCTTGCGTCTTCTGTTGTCCGTATTCTGAAAGATTGACCGCTAGATGGCGGAAGAGGGCTGGACTTTGCGACAGCCACTTCTACCTTAGTAGACCTACTGATTCCGTTTTGGAAAATCTGTCGAACATAGAGCGGCGAGATTTTTAATACGCCTGCAACTAGCACAGCCTCGGAGGGCTATGTTTGGCCAAACCCAAGCGGTCCGATTTCGCCTCATCGACTTCTTCAAGATGAAAGCTAGGTAGTTTATTCATATTCCAAGGTTGAACAAACAATCTTCTCTAGTTCGTTATTTTCCCCAGACTTGTTTTCCCTCACTCGAAGTGTTTTTATACTGTGGCCGCCTAACATTACTTTTTACCTCCTACAATAGGTATCCATACGAAGGATACACAAACTGCCAGAAGAACTGACCACAACTCCTATTTACCAAGCCAAACCCATACCAACCAATTTGCTGTCGCAGGTAGGGCGGAAACTCTACTGACATCCTCGCCGTAAACATCGGATTCCTACTTCTCACATCGATTCCACGAGGATTTTCGAGTTGGGTTGCCCGCCACGGTGGCTGTCCCCAGTGTCTAGCTTTGAGTGCCAACTACTGCATCCTTCCGCATGTAAGTGTCCTCTCTTGTTTATTAATACTTTTCCTCCAGCAAAACTCACGTCATTCATTTTTAAAGTGATTAAAATAGTTTTAATCAGCTGTTTATTTTGAAAGAAAATTTGTTCATTCTGGAATAACCTTAAGCATGTGTTTCGTTTTTGTTTTTTTATCCATCAGGTGACTGGATAATACCTACAAAAGATGCCACTGGAGGTTCGGAAATTTGGAGCTGCAGTAGGAACTTATGAACGGCTTTGAAGTTGCAAGTATCCACAGTTTTCTTCGTGTCACTGGCTTTCTCATGTGTGACACTCCTTCCCCCGCCTAACTTACGTGGAAGCCGTTTTCAAGGGCGGTCCTCCAGGACTGTGCCCCTATAGAAACGATATGATCATTCTCTCGCCTACCAACTGTTCAATTTTGCGATTCGAAAGGGCGGAAATCGAGAACACTACTTCCGACGTCACCGGTCGGCTGGAAAATAAACCACTGGACAAAGAGAAAATGGGGGAGAGAAAGGGGGTTCGAAATACAAATTTTGACAGTTTCTTGCCTATGATGCTGTCGGTGAGCTGGTAGACGGACCGCTGGGCTACACGAAAGAAAGCAGGACGATAGTTGTGACTGCTATTACGCCGCGTTACAAAAAGTGGTCCAAACGACATATTTTCAACTACTAACAAGTAAACCTTACGTCTGTCGCTTGAAGAGCTATAGAAAAGATTATCAAAAGCAAGTTACCGGTTACATGATGGGTCAAAAGCGTGTCATAGACAGCACGGTTCTTCCAGTTTTATACAAGTTTGACCTGTCGGTCGGACTTTTTAGCTCTCATCGCGTGGGCAACGGACAAAGGAACGTTCTAGTTATACTGCCCCTTCACATGGTGAGGTCGATGGAAGGTGCCCTCATTTTCGTCTTCTGGCCGAAGCTCGTGCCTCTGGTAACATTGATCCTCACTTCATGTAGTTTCTACCCCATTTACGCTAGTGTTTACGGGTTGCGTCGATCGACGGATGTTCCCCCCAGCCTGGGTCCGGGACTAGTCGAGTTCTCCAGGGCAGTGTTCTGGGACCTTCTATACAGTAACAGTGTTGGTTGACGTATGGAAAAACGAAGCATGCCAGATATACGACCAAGCGTCACAAATGATACTTCGCTATAATGCAGACAAATTTATGACCGACTTAATATAGAAAGATTTAAGAGAGATAAATGTATGCCCACCAGGGAATGATAGAAGTGGTTCTTAAGTATAAATTGATAGATTCGAGATTCGGCCCGTCAAGACCGGACGTGTACAGGTTTTCTCGTGTTTTTCTCTTTTTTTCTAATATATGGCTACTTGTAGGCGGAGGGAGGGCAAGAGCAGCTTGAGAAAAATCGAGGGAAAGATCAAAAAACCAAGATCGCATCTACTATTTGATCGAAGAAGTTAAGTCATATCTCAATGGAAAAAGCTATGGCAGGAGAATGGCATGAATATCAAGGCAAACAGACGGACCATACAAGAGCTACACACAAAAGAACAGACTGTGAATATGTCGGAGGCTTCCCGAAGCACACCAAAGAGGCAAACAGATTAGCAAAGGAAAAGCAGCGGAATCTCCGGCAACCAGCAAGTTAGCCCAGGTGAGGGGTCGCCGACCAAGCCGTCAGCTGAGATAATCAGCCCAACCGGATAGTATTTGTGCCCAGAAGAAGCAAGTTATCGGCCACGGGCAACTAGCCAAAACACAGCCGAAGTAACCAAGCAGCCACAAGGGCAATGTAGGTGCCGCGCAGTCTGAAAAAGGGCCTATCTAAACGATTGTGTAGCATGTACTTGATTTGTTTGCCCCTTGGAATACAAGTATCCTATCCCGTCTTCTCGTCCTTGCTACAATATGATGACGGTCAAATATGAGAGAAGCAGTAATAAATGGACGTACGCTACGCAGCCGGAGGATGGTGATGATGGAAGTGGCTGGGAAGCGCAGGGCGAATTTGGTTACATGGTGATCGGAGTAGGGTATAGAAACAACGAGGGAGGTGATCGAGGAGTGAGAAGGACTGCGGTGCAAAAATGCATGAGTTTAGGCAGCGAACAACGTGTGAAAGGAATCGGCTTATGGAGGATCAGAGAGATCAAGTAAGGGCCGATGATATGGTTTGTAACTTCACGTGAGTTCATGAAAATAAGTGGTCTTTGCATTGGATGGAACGTGATAATGCAGGGCAACCTGGAAGGCACACGGAAGATGCCCTGGGCGAGCAATAACAGGTTTTAAGAGAAATAACCAAATATAGGAAAGTAAAAGATGATCAATGGGATCCTTTTACTTCAGGTGAGAGACGATGAAGGCCGAAAGAAAATAGAGCCACCAGGACCGGTAGACTTGCGATGGAAAAATAAACACGAAACATTTGTGCGCAGCGGAGTTGGGACGACTGACTGGGAGGGCTGCACGTCTGCATGAGCTGCACAAATGGATTAGACCCAAAGAAATTAAAGCACTGAATAATGAAGAGATCAGAGGCCTTTGCGGAGCCAAGCCAACAATACAGGATGATGAAGAAGGAATAATAAATGCGACTGCAAAAGATGCAAAGGCGGGAAGGGCGAGTTCTAACATGGTGATTGGGCATGGGTTTGGGTGGAACTGGCGCGTATTGGCGTGACGCTTGAGAAGAAAGTGTTAGGAAGGATATGAGTAAAGGTGGGCGGCGAGGTATATGAATGCGATCGATGAACTGTGAGAGCTTTAGATGGCAGCAACAGAGTGGAGATTTAAGGTCGGCAATTTACAGGTGGGTATAAGAGAAAACATTGTCGAGCTTGGGCAGAGTAATTTGAATAGGGCGATAGTGACATCACACGGCGGAATTCGTCATAGCGAGAGACTATAGGGGCAAGGGAAAAGAGGGTAGGTGTGTATACCGTGACAGGACGATAGAAATGGAGAGTGAAAGAAGTGCTGACAAAGAATGGGCAAGCATAACCTTGAGTGCAAACGATACTCTTAACAACGTTATTAGTGACAAGTATTTTCTTTTAGCTGATGACGCTGAGATTGTATTCCAGTGTAAGTCCAATAAGACCCACCGCAAAATAGTTTACATATCTGATGGCTTTTTCTCCATCGGCCGCCGGCGCATTGCGGTTTCCGTAACCGACAACAAATGCGACCTTTACCACCTCTGTTTTGTCCGATTGCGACTATAGGGTACATAAACGCAAAACAGGAAATACTGCGGCAGGTTACTTGCCATGTCCATTTTTTGATTTTGTGGTATCCTGTGTTTGGGTCGATACTACAGTCACTCGTATGGTCTCTCTTATAGCGTCACATCCGAAAATACATGCATTTATCTAGTGTGAAACCACCGCATATGAGTAGCACTCTCGGGAAAATAAAAGATTATTTCGAAAATCTCGAAATTTGTGTCTGGATAAAACCAGGTGGCATTCTGAAAAGAACCTGTATTTCTCCTAGACATTATTGCGGACGCGTACGTGTGAAATCTTGTGCTTCCCGATTGATATTGGTGGCACTTTCCCAGACAGTGATCAAGAAGCCTGCATAAATGCATGATCAGAGTGCACGGACTACTCAACAGGATGAAAAGCTCACCACTTTTAAGAAAAGAGGTGACAATAAGGCCGAGGAGAGTTTGGACGAAGTAAAGTGACAGTGGGTTACATGGCACATTCAACTGAGCTTTGAAATATTACCGGTGAGCGGTTAAAATTTGACCAAACATGAAACCGTTCAAACTAATTCTGACTTAGAATGCAGAAAAATACAATAGTTACGAGGATGATTCAGAAAATGATTAGTGGCGCACACCAAGGTGCACAAAAAGCGCTTGGTTACCAAGCATGCAGACAGATGTGAACTGTGGGAATTTATTTAAGATAAATTCATGAAAATGAGAAGGAACCTTATTTGTTGAAAAAAAGTAGATTCGTTTCCAGGGTGCGTACCATTTCTCATCCGGTGATGAGAATTCTCAGCCGGTGTAGGAATGTTAAAACCCTAAGATATGTAGTAATAATATCTATGCGGGTTTCCGTGTCAATCGGGAGCAAAATACCGCAAGAGATAATGGTGGAAATTCATGCTTGGTCACAAGCTATGTAACACACATAAAAGAAAAATCTAATATTTTGCTGGGACCCCAGTGATTTGTCTTTGTCCGTTTTGGGCTTTATTGGCGTGGGCCTTAAGTCTTATGTTTGCTGTAAGTCGAATCTCGCAAATCGAGCAACGCGTGGCCAATTCAAACGAATCCCAAAACCAGAACAAGATTGATTCGTAGTTTCTACGGTACTAAATTGAAATGCACAAAGGATACAAATATATACGGACCTCAAGTATGCGGCCAAATAGACTTCACAGTAAAACCCAAAGGTCCAAAGCCCCGTGGCTCAAGCACGACAGTCAGAAACGGTTCAAGGCCAAATTCAAATGTCTCACATGGATGAACAAACGTGAAAATGTGTGGTGTATGAGCGAGCTTTCCAAGATAATGTTAAATATAGTCAAATTCACAAAGCACGTTGAACATTTAGAAGGATTTTCAGTATTCGTTCGTTACACCGCCGGCCAAAATCCTTCCGCGAAAATGGTTGTCTAAGGTTCAGGAAGGGGTCGTGATTCTCATCCTATCTACCTTTAACTTATTGTCAGTGCCTGTGGATACTAACTTCCTGTGTTATCTGAACGTGAAACAGGTTTTTGCCGTAGTCATCATCGCACAATCCATAAGGAATCAATTCCAAATATCGCTGCACAACTTGAGATTAACATATTCATCAGGAAACCGGCGCATATAGTCAGACGCACGATGAAGATGAAGGCTTCGCAGAGTGAAGTGTTTCGCCGCACGAAATAAGTCTAAGCATCACAAGCAGTAACCCATTGCAGCAACTGGTTAGACTAATTTTGTTTACAAGCTTGAGCGCAGAAGTTGAACGCAGGTGCAACGCCTAATGAGATATCGCGTAAAATTGACAGGTCACGAACCAGTGGAATTACATAAAATTAACGCACCAAATCTTCCGAAAGAAATGAAAACCGGTTTCTGATTATGAATAAATTTCGAAAACAAGTGTACGGCGGACAGTATCGAAATACACATGAACACGGAGATTGGTCGAATACTGGCATCTATCAGAGTATTTCAAAGTTTTTCTGTGCACAAAATATGTGACAATCAATATTGTATAAAATGTAAATAAATGTTCTTCTTTAAAGATAATAATAGTTTCACAATGTGCTCGCAGCTAGTATGCCTCACCTGAACTGTTCAAGTGAAATACTGGTGAATTTCTCCTCTTCACCTATGTGCACGCTAGATAGAAACTGGAACTAAGTACATTTGCAACCTTTCAGAAAAAATGGGTCCAGTTGATTAGTTGTAGGGCATGAAATGCAATAAAGTGCTGAGTAACTCGGAGCGAGGCGATCTGCGAGCTACTTTGTCTTTTGTATGTGGTTTCGAGCTCGAATCATCAACATTTTCCTCGCTGTTTCCTGCTACGAGTGGATTAACTCTCTGATGTCTCGAACACGTTCTTCGTTTCTTCCGTTTCCTGTAATGTAACACAACTGTAGGATCTGTCCAATAGGCAAGGCTCAGTTCGGCGGTGGTGCAGTTCTCTTTTAGCATTCGTGCTACCTTAAAACCCAATACTAGTGCAGTCGTTTTGAGCTCGTTTAGGGATACTGACTTCAGCTCAGCAATTTTTGTTTTGGAAAAGGGTACTTTGTTTCGCCGCCGGCCATGCAGTTCCACCCAGGTACCGTACACTGTCACTGGGTCGGCAAATTTCAAGCTGCTTTGGGTGACCTGCTGGTGTCCTTTTTTGAGATGTTTCAAAAGCCTCCGGGCAACTTCTCCTTTTCTCAATAAGTGACTTGACGGTGGTCTCTCGGGTATAGCAACTTCATGTTGCCCACTGTGAAGTCCCGTCTTTGAATTCGCCATCGAAAGCGCCGACTGATCCTTCGAGTGAACTTCGCTTTCCTGAGATGGACCGTTGGATTCAATATCGAAAGGCTGATCGTGTTCTACAGAGGCACTTCTCTCAGCAACATTTGAGCAATTTATTGATGCCGATTGTTGAAGTTCGCTCGTCAGGGGTCCGAGAAGTGTCCAGCCTAGTATCGTTCGCGTAGCGAATGGTTCTTTTCGATTGCTTATGCTCTGTTCAAGCACCCAGTGAGCCTCTGGTACATTGCATCCAATTAGTATGTCGACGTGGGGGCTAGAAACTTCTTCGAACTCTATGTCCCTGAGATGAGACCATCTCTTGGCGATCGATCTAACAGAGTCGACTGGTCTCATTGGCAAGCTGTCTATTGCAAAAGCTTCCGGAATTTCTACGGTCCCCTCATCAGATAAAGACGTTAACTGCAGGGTCAGCCTCTTAGAATTGCTAACATGACCCCCTGCAATCGTGCTGATAGTGAGCGAGGTAGGCTCGCCTACTAGTTCACAGCTTTCCGCAAGCTCGCGAGTAATCAGCGAGGTATCCGACCCCGTGTCCAAAAATGCATTGACCCTCCTCAGTCCTTTAGGTGTCACGATACCGACAGGTACGATGCCTAATCTTGCCGGTTTGAAATCATCATGTCCCGTTGAGCAGACAATTTTGGGTTCATCTGGCTGAATAGGTCTATTGTTGAGAAGGCCATGCAGTAACGAGTGATGATTACCCAAGCATCCGTCTTGGTTGCATTTCACTCTTAAGCTGCATTCAGAGGCTCGATGAGAGTTGTTCAAACACATAAAGCATGAGCCAATCCTTTTTACCGCGCACCACCGATCGGGTACACTCATCCCATGAAAGGTCGGACAATCTGGTAACCGATGCAGGGAGTTGCATAGCTTGCATTCAGCTGACCTCTCGGGTTCTTGACTTATCATGTGCATGTTAGCCAAAGACTGGGTTTGGTTACAGTCCTTCTCCACAATTCGAGATGTTGGTTCCCTTCGCGCCAGTCTGCAACTTTCGCGTACGATTTGTCCAAATCGGCTGTTGGCGATACTGGATTGACGACCTATGAACTCCGTCAAATCGTTGAACGTAGATTCCCGCTCAAGCATATTTATTTTTTCAGCTTCCTCTGCCCATCGGCTCTGTAAATCAATAGATAGACATCGGACAATGCATTCCTGTGTGTGCAATGCATTCAGATCAGACTGGTATCATAAGTGCTCCAGTGCTATACTGCAATTCTGCATTTTCATCACCAAACTCGACAGTGATTCAGCCTTGCCCTCAGTCCTTTTCGCCTCCAATAAAACACTATCAATTAGGCTTCTAGCCACCTTGAATGGTTGTCCAAACAAATCTTTCAGGATTCTGCGCGCCCTGATGTACCCCATCGGTGGATCAAGCATCGCGCAGCCTTCGATAGCACTTTTGGCTCTCCCACGACAGTAATGTAATAAATACAAAAACCTTTGACCAGGATCTGCAACTTTGCACTCAACAAAATTTTCGAACTGTTTCATGAATATACAGTATTGCTCGGGGTGCCCGTCGAAGTGGGACAGCTCCACTCTCGGCAGGTCAAGAGCCAAAACCTCGGTAGTTTCAGGCTGTCTCAAGGGTTTATATTCGTCGATCACAGTGCCTTTTCGATGTTGACATTGTGAACTACGTGGACTCTTTGCTGGCTCTCTGAGACCAGTTCCTTGTGTAAGGGGCTCTGCTTCCTTTCTGGCTAACCGCAGCTCGTTTTCTAATTTTATTACTCTCATTCTATAAGTACCAATATCGTCAAACGCATCGCGGTTAGAAATATATGACCTGGCATTGACAGAGCTAGTAAACTTAGTATTATCTAGAGAATCAATAACACCCAAACCATCCCCAGAGACTTGCCGAGTTATTTCCTGTTGTCTCAAAATGTCCTTGCTTCCTCGTCTGGGCATTTCCAATGAGTTTTCTTGTCCAGGTTCCACTTGAGTACTGTAAGTCGAATCTCGCAAATCGAGCAACGCGTAGCCAATTCAAACGAATCCCAAAACCAGAACAAGATTGATTCGTAGTTTCTACGGTACTAAATTGAAATGCACAAAGGATACAAATATATACGGACCTCAAGTATGCGGCCAAATAGACTTCACAGTAAAACCCAAAGGTCCAAAGCCCCGTGGCTCAAGCACGACAGTCAGAAACGGTTCAAGGCCAAATTCAAATGTCTCACATGGATAAACAAACGTGAAAATGTGTGGTGTATGAGCGAGCTTTCCAAGATAATGTTAAATATAGTCAAATTCACAAAGCACGTTGAACATTTAGAAGGATTTTCAGTATTTGTTCGTTACATTTGCTTTTCCAACGTGATGGAGGCTTTGGGAAGAAGGAAGGCAGCGCCGAACTTGGGCCATTACTTATTGAATAAGGTGCCCCTTCTTGATGTTTGGCAAGGTCTCTACATCAAAATTGTCTGATTGTAAGAGGCTCCCAGTAAACCTCAGAGAAACTTGTGGGGCATCATAAGGGCTGCAGTGGGCCAAACCTAGCAACCAGGTCATATTCGTGGTGCGGTGGTAAACAGAAAAAATCGAACATACTTTTTTTGCGTGTTGTGTTACCGCTAAGCGACATGATGATCACGTGATTCCGAAACAGAAGTGGAAAGGAAGTGCAGCAGTCCGTAGAGGGTTACTGCCGGGGGTTGGCATGAAAAAATTAGCAAGGGGAAATACGGAAGCTAAAAAGCTCATCTTTTTTCATTATTCTCTAAACACCGGGTAGGTTAAGGCCGTAAAATCTTCCAATTTTGTACCTTGTTGCTGGCTCTATGACCCGGGCTTAGGTTGTTTTTTAACGAGTTCAGCAATCTGAAATTTTAATCGTAGAGAATCATATAGGCTGTCAAAATTTTTCTGGATGGCTCAAAAGCAATATCTTCTACAATGACTTCTACTGAATGCTTTCACCGAGCGAGGCTGTTTGTTCAAACCAACGATTAGCTTCATTGCTTGGCTTTGCTGTCCGTCATGTACGCCGCAACTATCAATGTATCCGTAACAGCAATCGTTTACCCAATCACGCTGAGTGACATCTCCCAACATATAAGTCTTTATTGTTGTATCCGTTATTTTGGACTACCTGGGAGTCTCTATTTTAGATTTATGCACCGCTGGTTAACCAGCCGGATTCGGAACGGGCTTCGGCTTATTTGGGATGGACAGCAGCTTGGCTTCGACCGGGTTTGCGAAGGAGGAGCAGCAGGGCTTCCAGCTGGCGAAGTTGTTTACAAACTGGTAGGGCTGCGGCTTGGTTCCCCAATGGGTTCGTTAGGTATATTACTTTCTCAAGTTTTGCTGACGAGAAACTGAAATTTATTCATAGTTTGACATTTAGAAAATCAGCTTCCGTTTTGTTCCCTCTGGAGCACCACTTGTAATAGCATATATGTGGCGGGCAATATAAGGCTACCAGCAGTCCTTTGTGGAGGGCAGGTAAATCATGGGAAAAGTGACCGCATATGAATGAGTGTATTTATGTATTAGTTACTGTAGGCAAGAAGCACTGTGATGGTTTTGATTCAGATCATACAACATTAACGGCTAGAAAGCGTCGCTCTTACCGAAGTTCCGTTCAAAGATCTACTGATTGAAACGGAAAATAATCCCGGATATAATATAAATAACAATGATAGTAGTTTATTTCGGAGGCATCCGAAGCGCACCTTAGGCATGATCAAAATTTTTAGGTGACGAAACTGACAGGAAAAATTCGTGTGAATTTGAGAAATACGCAAGACAAAGGAGAGGTAGGAGGAAACAGACGGGTGATGAGTGGGAAATAAATGTATGCGCCACAAGGGATAACTGAGAGAGTTAAAGTGAACTCAGGGCTGGATTCAAATATGTGCCTGGCAAATGTGAAAGTCAAGGTCGGGTAAATCAGATGGCTGAGCCAAGTGGGGGAGATCGGAACCTGAGGGTTTCGCATGAGGAGGACTGAAAATCGGCGTGAAAAGCTATCGTTGCGAGAAACGATGAAGAAAAAAAAGAAGATGGAAGAGAAGAAAGAAAGAACATAATAGTTGTATGGCTAGGGATCAGGCAGCCATGAGCAGTGACTTATGTGCAATAAACGGAAGGTATCGGTTTGGAAACAAGGAGCAACCAATGCAGGATGTAAAATGTGCTTCAGATGGCAGCAAAGGCGCGGAAGGGTCGAGAGGCTGTAAATATGAGGCACAGACAGAGAAAATGAAAGAGTATCACGGGGGGTAGCGGCAAGGCGGCAAGAGAGCTGACCGGCGAAGAGCTGGAAGAGGCAGAGAAAAAGTGGATATATATATATAGTTTTATGTACATTTATGTAAACGCATTTAAACATATTGAGGAGCAGGAGCCAATGGCAGTGAAGAGACGGAAAATGGAAGTAGCAGTGCTTGGAAAAGACGGGTAGTGTTGGGTCGAGTGGTACGGGATTACTTTGGGTAAACCCTGATGAATCTGTTCATGACTGGTGAACACGGAGAATTAACAGGGAAAGAGAAACAACTTTGGAAGCACAAAAGTGATGACTGTGAGCAGAAGTTGATAAACGAGGAAATATGAAGGGATGAATCAAAAAGAACAGATGAGAACGAATCTAACTATCTGATTATTGCAGGTTTGACATGTGGTGACGGTCGAAAATGGGTGGAGCGCTAATAAATGGACATACACTATGCCGCAAGATGGCCGTGAAAATGGCTGGAGAAAGCAGAGCGAATGGAAGTAAAGGGTGGTTGCAGAAGTGTAAAAGGTCAGTGGAGAAGGGTAACTTGGAGGCTAGAATAATTGTAGTGCAAAGATGTGGCAGAAGTAACAGTGAATAACATGGGAGAGAAATGAAGTTTACCGTGCTCTCGGGGTTCTTTTCCTGTGAACATCGCAAACGGTGTCCAATAATTGAAGGGCTAAGTATTAAGAGTAATTTGTCGGTTTGAATTTTTTATTGTTCTACTGGCGAAAATGTATTACCCTTCATCGGCAAAAGCGCAGAAGAATTACACTCTGGCGAAGATTGTTTGCCGTAGTCTAACGACGAGGACCACTCCGACAGTAAAGCGGTAAATCACTGTTTTACTGCATTACAGCTTTGACCTTTAATGATCCGGTAATGAACTCGTATGCCCAGGGGTGTTCTCATCTCTTTAGCGAGGAATTTCGGCAAACAGAGGTACATCCGATTATGCTGGTCACTTTTAACACTGCAGATGCAATCACTTGGTCTAAAAGAATGAAGGACAACGGAGTGAGGCACACTGGTACATTTTGGCCTGGCACTCTTAGCAAATTTGGTGCAGAACCGCTCTGGAACCGATGGGTTTTCGACCGGTTTTTGGCCGGTTTGTCTTCGGTTTTTACTATCACGCCGTTCGGTTTTGGGTCCGTTTGTTTGTTAGCAAATACACACGGGTGGACAATATATTGATACGAAGGCAGTCGATGACTGAATCGTTGGGCAGTGCCCGGTTGACGTGTCATTTAAATGTATTGGGTTGGTTCACCGAAATTTCCTGAAAACCTCGGCGCAGATCGCTGTATTTTGTTCCTTCGAAATGGGCAAAATAAGGACATTTTTGGGGGAAATTTTAGAAAGTAGGAGATAGAACTGAGCGTCCTATGTGTAATTTAGGTTATTGAACTAAGTCAGCTAATCATAACACGTATTCCAAACGGCCGAGACAAACATTTCGGAAATTGTCCAGAAACTGTCCAGAAAATCAGTCGTAAACCCCTGAGAGACCGGCCGGAAACCGGCTAACAGCCCGTCGAAAACCGAGCGGTTTCCGAGCGGTTTCTGGCCAGTTATCGAGCCTTTTTTGCCGATAGTTTGAAAACCAATATAACCTTTGTTGATTTATTTCAATAACCTAAATAAAGCACTATGGTTTTCCAAAGAACGTTCCCTTTTTTGCTCATTTCGGGGGAATAAATGAGAATTATCTATACTGAGATTTTTAGGACTTCGATGAACTAAACCAATACACTTAAATAAAACGCCAACCGAGCATTGCACAGTGATTTGGCCATCAGTTTCCTTCGCATCCATTCATTCTTCATCCTTGAATATAGGTTATTGAACAAACCAACCGGAAAAACATTGAAAACCGATGTTACGAACGGGTTGGGTGCTACAAGGAAGTGTGCCAGGGAAAGAAATTTATGGAAGGTATAGAAGCACTAGGTAAGTTTTGCACGCTATTTTCACAGTTGTCACCAAGCTACGGCACGTGCTTTTATTCGCTCACTTTATGCAACAGTTAGATCAGTGCATATAATAACCTTTATATTTGCTTCACCCTTTCACACCTAACGAACTTCTGGAACATGGAGACTGGTCCGAAAAGTGCCAACCAATTTTACCTTATCAATATTGCATGTTTCGGTATTTTCGCTATCCTTGATTCTATAAATACTGGCTCCAACAATGTATACCACTCCTCTTTCACTGCCTGCCCGTTATATAAAATAAACAATGTCCCTTTCTTCTCTTTTAGAAATAAATAGAACTGCGCACAAAGATATAGAAATCAATGACATTTGTGAATATTGAACTGTCGACAAATTTCACACTTCTTTATATTAAATCAACGATAATATTTTCTTCGCCTTCTTCGCCCTATATTGTGAAACTGAACGGCAGCACTTTTAGAAGTTTAAGGTTACAAGGATTCCTTTGATGGGAGCGGCTTAGTATAATGCGGCAGGAAAAAATAGCCTGATTGAAGAACCTAAAATGGAGGGCTGCCTGAATCCCTTCCAAACCCAGCCGAAGCCCGGCTAGTTTGCAACTAGTGGGAGTCTGTATTCGCCCGCTCGAAAGCCCCCTGGGGAACGACAGGCTCTTCTGTTCAGATACGGCCCAAGCCCGGATGGAGCTCACTCTCAGCTCTCCCGGCTGGCTCCCGACCGGGTTCACTACTCAGGTTGTAACCCCAGGGCCTGACCACAATTTTTCGCATTTGCTTTTTGCAACTACGGAGGATGACCAGTTTTTCCCTCTTTTTTACATACAATACCTTTTAGGAGTTTATCCAGGCTTTGGCAAGAGCACAGCTTTGATCTACTGGGCCTAAAGCAGATCCAACTAGGGCAACCGCCTACAAGGAGTTCCAGCTGTGGATTGTGGCGGTAAAGTGCTAAAATGAATCTGCCAGCATGAACTTCTTCAGACTTGGGGGTAGTCGATAAAACCGGATCATTTATGGCAAGTCACTCAGACTTTCAAGGTTGTAGAGTAGGATTCTTGGTTTCATGTTGAAGCATTCTCATCAAATTACTGGGTACCTGGGGTCTTATCGACAGTGGGATAAGTCACCGCACTTCGTTGCGCGGCCACCGCCGAACTAAGCTGAGCAGCCCCGGCCTTACTGATGCTGCACCACCCAAGCTCTGCTGGTCTCACCGGGGCTGAGGACCGAATCCGAAGAGCGGATCGATAACCGGGCTCCGGTGAAGACAAGACAGCATGCTAGCAACAATGAGGCCCCCCTGACGGGCCGAAACAAGTTCCTTCACGGGCCCTCCGGTCACTTCCTTCGTTGCGGTAACACCCCAATGCCCCGTGGGGGAGATTTTTGAGTCAGAGGCCGCGGCAGTGGTTCCCAAAGAAATACCCTCTCTGCATTGTAAGCAGTCGCGAAATATGATTCACTCAGAAGCCCTCAGGAGTTTTTCTGTAAACTGCCCTAACAATTTTCCTTCCTTTAATTCAAGATCCATGTAAAACGCTACGAATATTTGCATCTCTAAAGAAGGTAATAGTTCTGGAGTAGGGTAAAATCCGAAAGCACTCCTTGAGCCTGATTGTTCGCTTCACTTGGCCTTTTTCACATCCGCTCACTATGTCAGATGGAGAAACAGGCTGCCCCGTTGGGACTGCCGAGACATTCAAAATAGATGTATGCGGTATTTCGAAACGAGCGTAAAAGTCCTCACTTCACTGATCAAGCTTCGCACTCCAGACACAACCTCACTCTCTTGCCTTGCACTTCGAATTTCGGACGATCCGTTTTTTAGTGCTCTTGTTGAGGCTGGCTTTGGAATTTTCTCTGGAGTAGTGGTTGAGCGCGCACTGCTAGACTTGATTTCAGTCAGCAGTCGTTTGGATGCAGTTCGGCCCGACGGTTCTTTGCGTGTCAACTGCAACAAGCTGAAGAGCTAATGTTTGTTCGTCTCGCCTGTGTAGGCACTCACCGAGTGCAGTTTCTCTAAAACCTAGGATGAATTTTACCAGGGTCTGCCTGGGATATTTTGAGACGTGCATTCTACAGATATGGTTGTCTTTTCAGGGGACTTCGATACCCAAGCTAGCCGCTAAGGAGGTTCCGAAGGACATATCAGAGGCCCACTTACTATCCCATCCGATCGTACCGATAAAGGCAATCGCCCTGTTCAGCTCGTTTCTCTTTGCTCTGGCCAAAGGTTGTTTCCGGCAAACACAAACCTTCGCCATAAGAGGCTGCATAAATTGACACGGCGTCCTTCTATATTTTCACAACTTTTGACTCAGATTGACCATGTTGTCATGGGCCACTTCTGGAGTGGACCAATTAAAGGTTGCCACCAATCTTGGTCTGTGTCTACGGATTCAGGTCACGCCCTGGTATGTGCACGTTTCTGTCCGCTTCCCACCCGCGGCCATGTCCAAGCAAACGCTACCTATCCAGTGTGGTTGCAGCTAATCGGTAACCCATGACATGCTTTTCAGGCGCAACCATCTACACGACCTCCGGCACCGTCGGATGTCCAAGGCCCAGATGAGGGCTGGCAACAGCTCAAGTGAGCCTCCTATGGAGCTCTAAGTGCCGCAGAAGACCCTGGTGCTATGAGGCCTCACAAATAATGGATGCTTCCGTTATCAGCTGCTCTGTTGGATTCTTGCGTATCCGTCCTTCTGGATGCCACATTTAAATAATAGTTCAACTCTCTGAGATGCCAACAGACTAAGAGCCGGATAAATGACCGTGAGCAGTGGGGGATTATTTGATGTAGGGAAATGCAAGAGGCTGCTTCTATTGGCAATACTTGTAGCCTTTACTGTTTGTTTAAGGATGCTGGCCCGGGTAAGCCCATAGCGGGCGAATTAATCAAGGAATCTGATGGCTCAATGATTCATTTCCAGAGAATTCGTCTGCAAGGCAGAGCTGAGCACATTAGGGAACAATTCACTTGGCCCCTTGAACTATGGGCCATCCGAATACACCTGTTAGATAAAAGACGAAGGTCGATGTCACCCCTTTATTCGAAACGGGAGTTGGGCCAGAGGGTATATTATTTAAAAGGTACAAAGCCGCTGGACTGGAAGGATTGTTGCCAAGTTTTTCAAGGTTGTAGGCGAAGTTTAGGCCTCGAAGTGAATAAAACTCCACCGGGTCAGTTGGATAGTGAGCAGATTCCCAGGATTAGGAGGTGAGTCAATGATTGCGCCTATTTACAACAAAGGCGACAGGTCCTGTTGTGAAAACCAAAGAGGAATTAGCTTGACGAGAATGGCATTCGAAATGCCCGCGGGGAATATTCTTCACAGTCTACCCCTCCCCCGCGAGGTATGCGCTTTGGAATCAATTTGGTTTCCGACTCGGTCATTGCTGTATTGACCACATCTTTACACTTCGGTATGATGTCGGGCACAGACACTTTCAGCAGGCCCATAACCTCTACCTTTTGGCCAAGTAGACCACACTTTTCCTAGGAGCTTCTTTCATTGAAGGGCATACCAGGGAAGTTTAATTCTCTTTTCATCATTTGTATGCTAACAGTCGTAGCCGAGTTCGTGCTCAAGGCAATATTTCACCCGAGTTCGCTAAGGAAAATGAACTTCATCAGAGTTAACCCCTTTCTCCCCTCCTCTTCAACTTTCCCATCAAGTTGACGCCCCAGGCCCTCTTATCCTCAATTGAGAATAGAAGCTTTCAGGTCTGCTCAGGCAGTAAAACGTGTAGCCTGGCATGCACGAACGATGCTGCTGTTGTCAGCAAAGATAGAGGTAAGACGCCTCATTTCCTAGCTATCCTTAACAGCAGAGTAGCAACGTCTGGGATGTGTTCCGCGTTTTCGGAGTACAAACTGCTGCTGGAGGATTGAGCTGGCTCAACATCAAGTCCTGCCCCGGCAGGTCATGCTTTAACTGAGGTTGATAGATTTTGTGCCCCAGGCAGCTTTCTTTCATCAGAATAATGGATACTGGATGGAGTTTCCCCCAGTATAAAGAAGGCGCGTTTGGTTTTTGCCAGCTGTTAGGTCGGCATGGCCCCCGGTTGTCCGTCAAAGGTCGAGCGCAAAAGGCTGCGGCTAGGTTGGTTCTTCTACCCGGCCCTTGAACTTGGCCGGTAAAGACAAAAGACAGGCAAGGACTGTCTTCGTTGAAGCGTCGAAGTCTTTGTGGTACTTCCCGAACATTTTTGGAACACTGTGTTACCAGTGCGCAAGGTTTTGAGAACCTGAGGTCGGCCTCCAGACCGAATACCGGACTCAAACAGATTAAGGTGTTCGGGACTTGTGGTACTACTGCCCACCGGTAGACTTCCTCCGCGTACGCTGATCTCCGAGACAGGTAGTCGTTGGTCAGCGGGTCGAAGTGGCCAGTATGTGACATGGCGAAAAGCTATGGAAATCATGACCGGTTGATCCGACCAAGTGGGAAGTGTGAGACTCCTGGGTTGTGGTCCACGTGGCTCACCTACCTAAAGGTTAAGAGCCTAAGGTGATATGGCTGGGTGCTGCGGTCAGTGGCAAAGTTGCATCCGAACTCTTTTCCAGTCCCCGTGATTAACACCTACCACCCAGATTTTTAACCTTTTCACTCGGTGTTTGTGTTCCTCTGCACCTCGCCCGCGGACACCGGAAGGTAGCAACCGAAACCGTAGAACCGAAGTGCAAGGTTGGAGGTTGAATAAACTGGACCTGAAACTGAGCGGTATACTTTTCATCGCATCCATGGAATAGCGGTGCGATTTTGGAGGGTTCGGATAGCAGTCCGCTTTTATCGAGCGGTAATCACAGCTTCGGCAGGATTTCTAACTTGAGGTTGACTAGCACCAGAACGATCCGTAAGTGTTCATCAAAGTGGCAGGGTTTTACCAATACGGAGTGTTCCTTAAAGTAACGATGAATAGATTCATCAGGTCAAACCGGGGCAGGTAGCTTAGAAGAGCAGAAGTGAGGTGAGAGTTCATACTCTTGTTTTAATAAATTGGTACTCTTTTGCTGCACCACTGGATTTTTAGTGACGGTGGTAAGAAAAATAGTTCACCGTGGAAAGACCTTGGTATCGGCAGGTAGCCTTATCTTGCAGGCCAAGAGCTGCCTGTAAGGTAATTTAAGGTTAAGATAATTAAGGGCTTGGCCGGATGGTATGGACGGGAATCTTGGTATGCCATCACCCTTCGTGGGTGAAGACGGAAGAACAAATGAGGCATCCGGTGAAAATGGGCAGTGCTGCGGGGTTTCCTTATTAGCAGGGTCGGGTCTGGGCCAAAAGTTAGAGGTGCCCATTTCCACCACAGCTGGCTTCGGGAAAGAGACATTCTCAGTATGAGGTATTCACGAGTTGCGTTAACTGCTCAGAAGAATGGTTAGGCCCACTCAGGAGATTAGCGTGGCTTCTCATCCAGCCGTGTTTTTACAAGTAAGCTCGTGGTACTCGAGGCTGCCAGGAGTGGACTGTTATCCTACCTTTCGGGAGAACCCCTATCAAGTTGCTTTTGTCCCCGACGGTTTAGCTGGATTGAGTAATAGGGCTGGAAAACGGGGAAAAGCAAACAAACAGAAGGAATGCATGCCTGATCGTTTGCAAGTGTCACCTAAATTTCCGGGATCTTTCTTCACGTGAGTGAACTTCGGTTATCCTGGCAAATCACTGATGACAGATCTATGGGTTTGGTACCAAGTGAGTTAGTAGTGGTAAAAACAGAAGGAAGTACACGGAAGAGTAAAGTGACTCGAGGAAGGGTCCCATGCCACCGGTCCTGGGTTTTAAAGGCTTCACAGGAGGCCCGAATCACCGTAAAAGTCTCCCCCCTTTGAGTTTTGTGTATGGTCAGTGGTTATCATCATCGTCTAGGAGTCCATGACCGCAGCCAGCTAGTGCCCATAAGCTTCTGCGTAGTGCAGACCATACTGAATAACGTAGGGTTATGAAAATTGTGGAGCCAATCTCAGAAGTAAATCAGCCCTCCATAATACAGTCCAAAATATAAACAAGCCTGGCTTCATGAACATGGGGTGTGAGGGGTTACTTTTGAGGGGTCAACGTTTAAAGAAAGAAAGCGATGAGACCAAGGCCATCTTCAGTATAGCACTGAATACGTTTTACTCAGGTCCACAACCATATACCCGTGGTTTTATAAAAACCATTGGTTGAATAAATCTACGGTTCTAGAATTCAGTGCCTTCTCTAAAGACTCGATCCTCAGTTGTGCTAAAGGAAGTCAGTACTAATAGGTTGCTGACAGTGAGGTATGATTTATTAGCTGGGATAAGCTGAACCCAAGGATGGTGACCGGCCTGTGTCGAGCGCGATATAATTCCACAGCTTGGAGCATTTTACAACAAGTTGGTTCCCATTGCCAGCCTTCTTTGAGGACTGGAAAGTCTTGGGTTCCTGTGGCTTAGAGGATAAAGCATGTATAAAGAGAATCTCAACAATTCAGTAGATGGAAATGCATCTTGGCTGATAATTTTTCAGTACTCCGGGTATCAGGCGCTGACTAGAGCTCGAGAATGGCCTATAGAAGGGGCAACAAGTCAAAAGTTCCGAAGCTTGCCAGAAGGCTGTAAAGGTCGATGGAACGGGTGAAGGACATGATGTATTAAAACAATACCTTTCATGTTTACGCTTGGCTGTGACACCGGACGCAATGCAAGCTAAGAGAGCTAAACGTTCAACTTCCAGCAAGCAGAGCAGCCAAAAACGTTTCTTGATTGGTGGAGGCCAACTGTCCCTACTGCAAGCTGGCAAACGACGCACGGCCCAGGGGCGTCGAACAACATACAAACTGCTTAAAGCTAAGTGCTAACCGGTTATGTTTGTCCAGAACAACTTTTGGTCATGAATTTATACATTTAAACTTAGTTATCTCCAGGTAGTTACAATTTTACACAGGAAACGGACCGAGTCTCATGTTTCATTCTCAGGGGATAGTGAGTAAATGTAGGCTACGTTTTTCACAAATTTAGGCAACAAGCACTCCGAAAATTGTTTGGCAAGAGAAACTTTGGGTTATCAATAAAGACTAGGTCAGTTTCAGACGGGACTATATCCCAACCGTGGTTGGGCATGGGATCAGTACATGAAAAATTTGAATTTCTGTTTTTCAGTAAGCGGCAAATGAGAGCTTTCATCAACACAGTCTTTTCTATCGGACAGGACATATCCTGTAAACTGAGAGGTGCGCAAATAGTGGATCCCAAGGCTAGTTTCAAGGAGTTTAGGACAATTTGCAGCTGGCTCAGCAATAAAGAGGCGGGAGCAACTTGGCATCTGAGGGGTCCGTGGCAGCTCCTCGAGCCTGAGAAATTTATTCGCCAAGAGATGCACCGATTTCCAGCCCACTCTAGATTACTAGCAGCGGGCAACACTTCAAGTATCATAATGCCCAGGTTCTGACGAGGAAAAAATAATCCATCTCAAGGTCGTCAGCGAAACTTAGTGAGATGCTTTGGTGCAGCATGAAAAATATGTCATTGATGTGAGTGAGGAAACGTAAGAGTGCAAGTGCATGCACTTGTATAACCACGACGGTAGCGGGATCAGGTTGTTAGAAATATCCATCAAAGAAGCCACTTGTAAGCGATTTGATGTGCATGACGGTAGCCTAAGTGAGAGAAAACTGGAGCTCTGAGTTTCGTAACTAACAAGGTTTGCGGGACTAGATCAGATGCCTTGGGCATATCAAGGTAAGTAATAGTGATAGATCTATTTTTTTATCGGCGGCCACCATTGCGAGATTAAAAATTCATACTGACAAGTCGGGCGTGAAAGTAATTTAAAATACTATGCCGCCCATTATGGATGGAATTGTGAAAGAGTAAGAAGTCAGACATCCGCCGTTTCATGACGAGTTCTAATAATCTGGGAAGAATCGGAGTGTGGTTTATGGGATGGTGGTTTGAGGGATCTGGTTCTGAAGACGGTACCGTCTTTCACCGTGAAGGATGTATAGTGCACCTGGGAGAAAGATTGCAGACACTGAGCAATGAGGTAGCGACGTCTGTTCCTCCAAGACGTAGAACTGGTGATGGAACACCACGGCGGCAGTGACGTGAGGACTGCTGAATACGAGTAAGCCGGTTGATCACCTCGTTTAAGGTGAAGTCTGGATCTGACAACCTGCACTTGGCGGCAGGAGCTGTGGGTGGGGCTAGCTGAGAGAGTCTGTAACCATGGAATCAACAAAGCAGGAATTAACAGTCTCCGTTGCCGCGATAGGTGAGGTGATGCGGAAGTTTTATCTAAAATTAGAAAGTCGGTGCGGGCTGACTTGCTTTGATTTCTGTTCTGTAGAAGGTCTGCCAACTTGGAGAAATTGACAGGGTACTGCATGGCGTGTGTGCCTTGTTCTTCGAGAACATCGTTGGTCCTGATTCACTTTGCTACCAAGGGACGATGAAGCAGCAAGAATGGCCGTCAGTCACCATTGTTGTTTTGTTCCTTCTGGAGCTTTGGGTTATCACTTTGCGTGCTGATCTGAACCGAGCTTCGGGTTTGGTTTGACCTGAGGCCAGTTTTGATAATTGCGGACGGCATGTTGGATAATTTGGCATGTAGCAAACCAGTGGCCATCTAAGTGTCGATTCGCGGGAGGTTATCTCGGTATATTGATGGAAGAGTGCAGACAAGATTGTCCCAGATGATTGTTGGAGGCAGGTTTTTGGAGGGGTTGAACTCATCATCAAAAATTTTAGAGCCGACGGGGTGCCTGAAACCCTTCTGTACTCATGTTTCAAGGAGTAACTCACTAATTCAGCAATCATATCAGCTATCCACAAGAGGAAATCTCATTAAAGTAAATTGTTCTTTCTGGTTGGAGAAATCACACGTTGAGTCTGTGGGCCTACTTCGATGTGGGGAACAAATAGTTTTAAGTTGTTCGCTGTTGAGTAGGTTTACCAGCCTACGGTAGTGAAGTCAAAGTCAGCAGCGACCATCTTGTAGTTCGGTGAAATTTGGGAGAAACGGTCAGAATCCTCGGAAAATAGACGAAGTTCAGCTACGAAAGATTATGAGGGCTAGTAGACTCATTCAAAGTATAGAAACGGCCTACGTATTGGAATGGTCAGCCCAATGGACTCTGGTGTCCCATTAAAGGTCCGGTGCGAGAAGATGTATGGGGAAATTTCGAGGCTAGCAAAAATGTGGCAGACTACACCACCGCTAATTCTGTTCGTTCTAGGTACCTGGTAGCTGGAAAGCGAGATTTAGTTAGTTGGGGTGGAATAAGTTAGTTAGAATTCAGCGATGAGTGTGAGGTCCGGGCTCGTAGACCTGGCGACCTCTTGGGGGGAACTTGATCATGCTCTCACGCTTACTTCTCGGCTGAGGTTGAAACATATACGGTTGCCAATAATATTATTGTCATTAAAAAATCAAATCAAGATGGAACGAGTGTTAAATTTTATGAGGGTTATGGGAGCGGTACAGCTGGGCGGTGAAACATTGCCTTCTCGAGGTCAACAGGTAGGACCTTGACAGAAATTCCTCGATGTGGTTCTCCGGGAGGAGACTGTCAGTGCGTCTTCACTGGTGGAGTCGAAAGGCTTTAGCAGGGGTTTATTGTTGAGGAGGCTGAAACAGAAGAAGAGGGCTGGGCGTACCGTGAAGGTTGCCAACCCTCACACACAAGGTCGATGAGTTAAACACGGAATCTAAAGACCTCCGCGTAACAGTGGCAAAGAGGTTCAGGTAGCTTCTGAAAGAGAAGGCTAAGGGTAGCAGTGCCGTGGGTGATTATGAGGGGCAAGAAAACGGGAGGTTTTGGAAGACTCAGACCAGAAGGCAGCGGTGTAAGTGTAGGGGTGGCAGCACAGTGGTGGGAAACAGATGGGTAATGTGTGACTCAGATTGATCAAGGAGCCCGTAGTGGCCCGTTCGAGAGTAGGAAGTCGAAAGGGTGGATGGGGTCAAACGGTTTGGCGGAAGGGGGTCGGGTGTAATGTATTGGTGGGATTCTTGCAGAAATGGAGGAAGGGAATGAAGGCTCATATTGAGCTGCAACAGACATGGGGGTCTAGAACAGCGTCTGCCTACTGACCATTTGGCTTTTGCTATATTTAGAAAAAGGGTGATATGATGAGGTAGGGCTTGGTGGTATCTGTTTGTCCTAGGAGAGGTGAGCTGTGGTCTAGTTAGAGGGCGGACGAGGTCCGTTGACCCTGAGATTGGCTGTCTTGAGGGGAAGCAAGGGCTGCCGTAAAGGTTCTTCCGAGATAGCTGTGAAGGGCGTCGGAGTATACGGATCGGCCAGCGAGCTAGTTGGAACACAAGGTGAAATTTAAGATGTGTTGCTTCGGGTAGATTCTTTTGGATATCTAGGCCATGGAAGCTGGCCGATCTTTCATTGCTGGAGGAGGCTTCAAGCCAACATTGAGAGTTGGCATGGTGATTCTTAGATAGTATCAGGTTTAAGAAAACTTAAGACCTTTGGAGTTCATTGCTTAGGGAAGACTTCAGGCACATGATCCGAGTGTACTTCTTGGAGTGTGTCTACGTTGGACGGCTGGGGCGATTGTGCAATATTTTTTTCAGAGCCGCTACGGAGTAACAATTCGAACACTTACGAGGGCAAATTGTGGCCAACGTTTATTGCCGGTAATCGGCTGCGTGACTTGTACCTACAAATATGGGCTGCATAACGTATTTCTCGCTGAACTGGAGCCTTATCAGCCGCAATTCTGATCCTCCCAATGGGAGAACTGTGGCCACTTCGCTTTACGTGCTCTTAGACCTCGTGTCAACATACCTGCACTAAACCGTTTCATTGCACGGCGTGAAACAAGGGGAGCAGAATACTACACCTAATAGAGAGGAACGTCGAAAACGAACAAAAATTGATGGAAGAATAGCCCCAAATCAGCGAAGACAGGAAGGTTTCAAAATGAGGGATTATAACCAACCACAGAACCACAAGGTGAGCCGTCTTGCCGTGACATACTAAATGGTCATTCCACTCCTACTGGTCGATGTAAAGTTCGGCCAGTAGAACGTTCGAGCGACGCTTTGTGACCAACTTCGACAAAACTGAAAACCAAGTCAATTCCAAATAGCTACGGTACTATTTACAACAAATAAGGCAACTTCACAATAACCAAAACTCAATGGAGTTTCCTCTGGGCTCGAAAGCCCCTAATTGAACAGTAAGTCAACAACTGCGGCCAATTTACAGCAAAATGTGAGAAACAGAAGATGGAAGTACCGAACATAGTCACAACAAAGTTCAAGCGGAGTGACCCACGCTCGAGGCGGCGATGGGGGTCCGACTTGCGACAAAGATTTAGAGCAATAAAACAGGTAATCGGAATTTTGATAAAGATGGTTCATACTAATGAAATGGTTTTGTTTGCAACATGGATGTTGGTGAGTGGAACATGGTTTGCTGAACTCGTTGACACCACCCTCCCAAAATCGGAGCCGGATTTTCCTCGTGCACCGCTAGGTGTAGTCGGCCTCGTGCACCAGCTCGCCCTAGGGTACCCCATTACCCTTTACTGATCATCGTCATTAGCAGCTTCCAGTTGGACAGGTAGACCAACTATCAGTGGTTCTGCCTGTTTGGCAGATCCGAAGACCCGCTCCCTGCTTGAGGAGAGCTGGCTGCTGAACTGATGCCACGAATGTCCGGTTCATCTTCAAAAAGACAAACACTTCTAGCGTCACGGGGCACCAATCTTTTACCAGTTCGCACTTTTGCCTCTTGTGCCAATCCGTCTTCCGAAGGTGGTACCCCTTGGATGACTCCGACTGTCCACCGGCTACGAAGCGAGGCCTTTGAAGCTAGTAGCACTACTTCATTCGAGCTGAACTACTTTTTAGAGTTTTCCATATCTACCGCTGTCGTAATAGTGGAAGGCACTCCTTGGTCCATCTCTTCCAAATGAAAAATGTATGGTAGTTTGTCTGTCTTCATTGACTAATCATTCTGTATCTCAACGAATTGGGCAGAACACCTCAAGAGCCTTCCGTTATTATAAGTAGGTTTTTGGGAGTGAGCACCGACAGATCACGACAGTCTGAGGTTTAAGGTACTAGCGGTCGTCTGTTTAACACCTGTTCACTGTCCGTAAGAAAAGTCAGTAATATTTCGTCAGTCATCGGCTGTTCGTCACAAGTAAAATAAGCATCCTCCTAACGGAAGGCACCATGATCTCCCATATGCTACCACGGTGACTGGCATGAGGGGGTTGAAGTGCCACTGCACGCCCCGTTGCAACAATCTATCATCAGTCTAATAGCTAGGACAGTCTCTCACCAGAATATCTAATTACCTTTGGTTTGTTCCATTATCAATAAAAAGTCTAACGGTGCACTTCTCCTCTACGTGAAAGGCTGTATTGTCATATTGAGTGAACCTGTGCTCGGAGAATAAAAAACTTCAGCACTCGCTTGGCTTATCTAGAGGCAGGTGAAGATGAGTCTCTGGAGTTTCTCAATGCTGCATCCATGTTTACTGACAACGGGACAAAATGATCTATTCCGACATTCTTATAGTAATGATAATAATTTCGGAGGTGCCCGAAGCATGGCTCAAGCATGATCAAATTTTTGCGAGCCACTAAAGGGAAAGACAAAATTAGTGAAGCATTTGGAACTATGCATGATGAATGTAGGGTAGGCGGAATAAGAAGGGGGAAGAGAGGGATACAAATGTGTGCACATCATGGAATCATGGGGGACGTGAAGGTAAACTAAATGATAGATTCAAGTACGAGCCCGGCGAAATTAAAAGTCAGGTTAAAACGGCGGAACTGGCCGAGCTAAGGGAAGGAGGTTAGAACCCGGGAGTTTTGCACGAGAAGGGAAGAAAATTGGTATAAAAAATTAAGGTAACGAAAAAAATGAAGACCTTGAAAAAAAGAGGAACAGAATGGAACAACGATTGAGTTGCGCGGCAAGGTATAAGGTAGCCACAAGGCATCCTACATTGCATTAAGTGGACCGTGTAAATTTGAAAAAGGGAGTCGCCAGTGCTAGAATTGAGGAGTAGGTTAGATGGCAGCAATGGCGCGGAAGTATCGAGATACGGTAGACGTGAGGCACAGATATAGAGAAAATAGACGCATTTCAATAAAGGCGGTTGTGTAGTAGCAAAAGAACTTGCAGGCAAAGAACTGGAGGATGCGTAGGAAACATGTGGATATATGTAAGTAAATTTATGCATAAATATATGTAAGAAGAACAGAAACAAAGAGCAGCGAAGTGCTAAAACACGAAGTGGCCGTGTTTGGAAGAGGCAGGTAGGGCTGGGTCAGATAGTACGAAATTAACCTGGATAAATGCCGGCGAATTTGTTTGTGACAGGTAAACATGAGATTTAAGCAAAGAAAGAGCAACGAATTTGGAAGCACAGAAGTGATAGCTGTGAGCGGAATTTGATAAACGAGGGAAAATGAAGGAAAGAATCAGAGAACAGATGAGAACGAATCTAAAAACCTGATTATTGCGGGTTTGACATGTGGTGACGGTCGAGATGGAATGAGGCGGTAAGAAATGGAAGTACGTCATGCAGCGAGAAGATGGTCATTAAAATGGCTGGTAAGCTTAGGTCGAGTGAAAATACAGTGATTGTAGAAGTGTAAAAATCAGTGGAGCGAGGCAATGTGGAAGTGAGACGAACTGCGGTGCAAAGTTACAGCAGTTGTAAGAGCGACCGACAAAAAAGAGAAATAAGAAAGTAGAGGGTCAGAAAGATCAGGTAATGGCAGATTGTATGGTTTGAAACTCTACTTGAAGTTATTTAGATAACGGTTACTTTACATTAGGTGGAACGCGGAAAAGCTGCGCAGCTTGAAAGGCACACTGAAGATGCCTGTTGCGGGAAATATGCGAAACAGATGGGAGTACTGACCGAAGAAAACCAGGTAACGAATGATCAATCAGATCGCCTTACGGCAGATGAAGCGGGATGGACATCGAGAAGAAAAAAAGAAAAGAGGTACCCGGAGGGGTAAACCTGCAATGGAACTAAAAGCGCAAGAAATATGTGCGCATTGGACTTGGGAGAATGGAGCTGGGGAGCTGTGTGCCTGCTGGCGATTGCACTAATAAATTGAGCCAGAAGTTCCTAATCGGGACACTGCCTAAAAGGCAGATCGACGGAAGGATTGCAGATTCAAGCATAAGAAATTCGGTGGTGCGGAAAAGACAATAAATTTGGTTGTGAAAATGCAAATGTTGGAACGGTGGGTTCTTATATGGTGATAGGTCATGGTTACGAATTTGTCCGGTGCGTAATGGTGGGACGTATAAGATGGACAAAAGTGATACTGCAAAATGATAGTCAGTGAGGTGTGCAGTCAATGAGCTTTATAAGTATATGAAGGGCCAAGTGGACATAGATTAGAAGCCCTCAAGAGTGACACGAGTGGTTTGGGAAATATTGCGGGCTTGGGCAGAGTGAAATGGATAGGGCGAGAATGACGTCATATAGTGAAGGCTGTCATGGTGAAAAAAACGGAACAAAAGCCAAATGGGTATACATGGATACAAAGGTAGAACAACGCGAAAAAGAAAGTGTAAAGAGTGCCGACAAGGACGATAGATGATCTAAACTTGGTGGGAGAAGAATTATAGGAGCATGCGATATGCCACAGACAGTGATGGACGCTGTAGAGTGAGGAGAGTTATAGCGTGCAATCCGAAACCGGTTCTATTGGATGGGGCTGACCGTGCACTGGACACTCAACCTGAAAAGCACTTCGAGAAGTGAACACAGGAGGCATGACCCGTTAGCCTAATTGCGCTAGCACATCATTGTAGACGGCCTGCACGCCCAATGTGTGCCGGCAAAGCGGAGGATCTGACCGAGCCCCACTCCACTGAGATTGGCGTGGATGATCACTGATAAGCGTACAGAGAGCATAGCAATCATGATAAGGGTATTTGGTCCGAGATCAGCTAGTCAGGCAGTGAGAACTTGGGCAACTGAGCCAGGGGGAACAGCGGGTAGCAGACTACCATAGAGCACTATTATCCAGGTGCGCCAGCCAGGAAGATGATTATTATAGTGCCCGAGTTCGTTGACCGGCACTGATTACTGGGAAGGGAAACGAGATAGAAGAACGAGGTCTGGGTATGCCCCAGCTAGGGCTCAAGAGTTAAAGGAGAAACGAACAAAAGTGAAGCTCGGGCTCGTCGATGCAGCGGGTCCCTAGAACGAATTGGGGCCACGAAAAGTGGGACCAAAAGAGGAAAAGGTGGATTTTGGATAACTACGATCTGTAAGATTTAGTAAGGAGGTTTAGATTTGACCTAGATTAGTCATTCAGTGGGGGGGGGAAACATAAATTCTGGAGGAAATTACGGAAGCAACTAAGCTGAGAGAAAGGGTAGGTGCAGATTGAGTGAAGTCATAACTGGATGTTCAGTTCAGGTAATAGGCCACGTTGAGTGAGAGAAATGGGACTGAATTTTTCGGTCCGAAATGGCTGAGGAGGTGGCAGAAGCATAAACGGTGGAACCTGACGTGGAAAAGAGGCAAAGTAAGCAAAAACATATCAAGCAGCAATGGGTTACTTATCACGCTTCTGGTATTAATTGCGGGACAATAACATATGTGTATATATTTAGATAAATATTTATGTATATATAGTGCACCAACGCGAAGTTACTGATACAATTCCCATATCTTCACTAAGGTTGGTTTCAGGGCTGCAGACATGATGTAACGAAACAACGGTAGCAAGTGGTGGGGCAGGTGAGGCATAAGGGCAGCGTGTGAGGAATATTACCGTGGCCTTACTGAAAGTGTGAAAGCGTCTGGAAGGAACTATTTCAAAGTGAAATTTGCGGGGTTTGATTAGTCAGTATGGAGAAGAAATTAGTGGACATAGTCATGTTTTAAATAAGTCCATGGCGATGTCTAAGAAAAAACGTCCAAACTGGGCATTTATACCTCAAAGGCAGTCAAATTATCTTGGAAGGTAAGGTAATCTGAAAATTGAATAAAATCTAAATGGATGAGACAGAACGCAAACTATGACTGAGAAGATCTGATGTGTAAAGGGAGTCTGGTCCAGATTCTGGAGAACGAGATGAGGGAGAAACTAGAGCGTAGAACAGTTTTTGCAGATGGTGTGGTATACTGTCTGTTACGGAATAAATATACAGTATCCGGGGAGAAGGATTATTGGGTGGAGGAATAGGGTTTTTTTCAGTAGTTTGTACAGAAGTACGAGGTTGAGCTTGATGCGACGAAGCCTTGATGGTTCGATTTGAGAGATAAACGTCGTTCCCTGTAGTTTAAGTTTGGTGACCAACGGATAAGATGCTTTGTGAATCTTTTTTGAATACTTTCAATAATTATCCTGTCGCAATTTTGCATACCAGAGAATATTAATGGTAAATCTTCGAGAAGGGGCCAGGCATGTACTTCGTACATAACGAAAGTACTCCCCCCAGGCAGAAAGGAAACCAACCCTGTTGGAACCTGTTAGCGGGTGGGGGAGAAAAAGTCTGCTTGCCTACGACTGCCAAATGCTTTCGACACTTCCAACATCCTTTAACTATACGCTTGACTGCAGTACTATCCCGTACCATCCAAAATTGTTTGTGAAGTTCTACTAGTGCCTGGGAAGGTCCTGCTTGTCCTTCCGTGGCTTGATGCTGTCGTATTATTGAGCTCGTAATCTGGAGCTTCTTGGGCAGTATAGCTGGATGTTTCACCCCCTGAGTCTGACTGGAGTGGTTTACTTGGTCTTTAACGTAAATCAAACCACTCAGTAAAATTATATCGACTTTCAACGGTGTTTTGTTCATAGGAGTTCTGTTAGCTTATAGGTCACTATTCCTGTCTCGCAACCATGTTATCTCATAACCATAAACCTTGACTTGCACCATGAGAAAAACACTCTCCTCGGCTCTAGCAAAGTCGTATAATTTCAAAGGCTGAGTTGTTAATTCCAGATATGTGGGACCTCCTCTCATGACTGCAATTTGTTTTAAAAGGAGTCAGCCTTGCTACCGATCTCGACAAATGAAATAATTTGCAGTACCTAGCCAAAAGTCAGTCTGCCCAAGTATTCAGGAACATTGGGAAAATCGTACTCGAAGGCTGCTTCAGTTCCATTTTCGGCGGTATAGCAGTAACCTTAGGACAGGCCGGCCGTAAGGTATCGTCGCTCACCAAGAAGTTAAGGCCTTTGAACCGGCAAGTGGTATGGCTTAGTAATAATTTGCCCTTTGGTATCAAGTCCGCAATATCAGCTCCCGATCTGACATGACGCCTCTACCAGGGTATAGACGGCAGATGGGTTTCGGCCAAACGATTTGCCGAGCACGTACCAAATCTCATTTCGGTGCTATTTTTGCTGTGCAAAGCTATAATAGAGTCCGCCTAGTGGTAATTTCTTTCAAATTTGATTAAAAATTCCCCAGCAAGAGTCCGAGAGACTCCAACGGCCAGACTTGCTGGAGCTCACTCCGATCGATGAATCGTTACTGTCTTCAGCGGAGCTGCCCTTCATTTGGGGAGCAGTAGGGTGCAATAGAGGGCTAAGTCCTTTGAAAATCTTCCTGTAATACGCCATAACTTCATAGCCAACTTCAGGAGCGTCACAAAACACGAGAAGCTATGAACATCCTTTCAATGAACCACCTCTAAGAAAACAAAGCTGAATTTTCAATGAGCAAAATCTTTCCATACTACCTAATCATTCTTCCCAGCGGTGTGGAAATCCTTCTCCAATTGGGTGGTCTCAACCAAACCTTGAGTGACACAGTGACTGCAATAACACCTTGCCCGGTAGACCGAAAGGTGAAACTAACCCTAGTGGGTCGAACACCGACGACACTATAGACAACAAGCCACGCTGCGTTTGAGGTTTTTGGCCTTATGGGAATGGGAACTGAAAGGCAGATTCTATGGCTTTCGAATCTTATCCTAACTTACCCCCTGCCACTGGCGACCGATCATCGATTTCCAAAGTGGGATGGACCAGCTCAGACTTCGGTGAAGTACCCAGTACCTCTTTGCGATAACACACCCACTAATGAAGCGGAAGGCCACCGCGTGATTGTAATTCGCTCTTTTGAATAGCAATAGCCCTTGCATTCGCCAGTGTAGGCAGGGACACAAGACAATCATCCGCATAGTTGTCATGCACGGCCCTGAAAACTTCGTCCTAATACTGTGCTCTCCAATCTTCTGCTTTGCAAAGCAACGCAAAATTCTCACCCGAAGAGGGGGCGGCAACAAAAGTGTGAGCATTTATTTGCTATTCAACCAGATAACCACCCATCTGACCATTTTCCCACCGAAGGAACCTCAGCGCTCCCCATATTCTGTCGGCACCTTAACCTGCAAAACATTTCCTCTGTGTTCGCAGCCAATGCGACAGATTCCTTTGTAAAACGAAAAAACATTCCTACTAGGCTTGCCGTAGTGCCCGGTCTCTGCAGCTAGTAACCATTCAAGGAGAGTCTCTGGAATACAGCCGCACGGTCAAGCACAGCCCTCAACTTGTTAGGCTTCTGAGGTTTGGAACTGAAAGATGCGGTGGGTGCAACTTCGAGTCAAAATCCATTTTCAACGGTATATCGGACACTAACTGGGCGTGACCCTAGCGCACGTACCCCTCTATTATCTTAACGTCTTCACCAAAGAATTTTTCTCAAGCCGTTTATTCTCTTTTTGGTCACAAATTAATTATTTGGAAGTTTCACAACGGGAATTCTCCCTGAAAGTGGAACTTCATAAAGTCTTTCCAACAAGGTTATGGCATTGGCTACTATATCAACAGCCTGTTTGTCTTCTAATGAAAGAAACTTTTCGATGTATCCCCATTGTAGGAGCCGGCGTTGTATAACCAGCTGATCTGTTCCGCTAACGGATGGGTTCCCATCACAATGTGGTTTACTGTCCTCACAAAGGGTGTTTCTTGGTTTATCGGATCAAGAACAATCCGTCCTGAAATCGTCCGCAAGACACGCGGTTGGTTTCTTCTACCACACCCTTACCCTAAGGTCCATTGTGCTGTTGGAACGCTAGCACCTATTATGATTCTCACTCTGAAATCTTCCGATTTCTGTCTTTCGAAGCAATGTAGGTGGGGCCGGGAGAAAACTTGGGCATATGTGCAGTACTTGACTTCTTGAATTGGTGGCCTGTCAACACAGAAGGCTCGCTCTTTACTCATGAAATCACCTCCTAACAATGAGTCCAGTCACAGCTCCGGTATTCCCCAACTCTTGGTAGTAGTCCAATTTGCGGTCGAAATAGAAAGTGAGGTAGTAGATGCCTTCAGCGTCATCAGCTTTACAAGGTCTTTTTGTAGTAAAGTCACATCGAAGCAGCAGTCTAGCAGAGAGTGGGTCTTCACTGCGCCCCTAGGGTCGTTGACTCGTACCAGTAGCACACCTGAATTGACACGAAACTCTGGCTTGAAAGTCGCCGTACATTTATTGGTCCATCGACTAGGTTTTTCCGCACCGTTCGTACTCAGCTTATCCAGCTGTAGCCCTTGTGCTGAAAAGTTTATCACTCGGTCGGTACATTGCTTTCATGCACCATGAAGCACGGGGTAGTGCCGTTTTTAACAACCCGAAGTTGAACGTGGTTTGGAAACAGGACGGTTGTTAGACCGATGTCCTCACCTGAGGGTATAAAAACAAGCCTTGGTTTCTTTAAGAAACGTCAAATGGCTGAGAATACCATGAAAAAGGAAAAGCTGACTTTCCACAAGTACGTGTATTTCATTACATGCCAGGCATCTATCAGCTGCGACCAACAAAGAACTGCCCAGGTTCGGCGTGAACAACGTCGATTTTGGGTGCGGATTTTTCATACAATTTTCTTCGATTCGATGACCGCAAATACCCCTGGGCTCTGCCATCGGCAGCCAGTTTACCAAACCTACTTCGGGCGATCCGTGCCCCACTGAACACTAGGTGCTGGAGATCTAGGAATCTGGGTTCATCCCTTCTTCTTGGTATACCATCAAGCGTCCAAGCTCACAAATCCTGGAGACGCGTTGGTAGCACCATTTAGTGGTCTGCAACGAACTGAGATCTGAAACGAAATTAGTCTGTGTTAGCGCTACTTTACAGTTGAGCACTTTCCTTGACAACCTGTTCAGATCGTCTTTATGTTCCGTCAGAGGCTTTAAACTTTGCAGTAGGCTGTCAATCAGTGAACAATCCGCTATGTGATCTTATCCGCACTAATATTTTAGTATTTCTCAAGCTGTTTTTTATGCCAGTCTTGGGGGCAACATAACGCATACTGAAACCACACCATTAGCTTGTCCCTTGCAGCGATGCAACAAATGAAGTGGGTGGTGGCCATCTTCTCAAACTCTACTTTCGAAGCAATATTTAAACCGTTTCACAAACCTCCAACATTTTGACGAGCGGCTCACGTTCCACTCGAGATAAATCCACGTAATGATCCACTGCGGTTCTGCCATTGAAACTACCGGTGTTGTTCGAGAAGCATCGTTATCTACATGGCTATCACCCAGGTAGCGGGACAAATATTTCCTGCCCGTTATTTCGCAATTGACTTAATCTCTAGTGACTAGGTCTTCTGCTTTCTCGGCGAGTGCCAAAGGCTGGCTCGCCGTTTCCCTTTCATTCCTCAACTCAAGCAGGTTACGTTGCTTGTCTGACTTTAACTTCCCCACAGACTGCTTCCCGTTAACCCAGCTAACAGTGGAACAGCTCCAGCTCTACAGAAAACAGAACTAACCCTGAAACAAACCCGTATACTACAGTCCAGGCAAGAAACACGACCAATGCCTTCTAGCACAAGGATTTGGTTCACCTCCAGGGCATCCTTATTTGATCGGGAACGGTTTGCCGAATTGCTGCGTGATTTCATTTCTCAGAAGTCGCCAAGGATATTGAGTTTCATGGAGTACGGCCAGTGGAAAGATTGAGCGACTCTTAGCAATCAACTTCGACAAAACTGAAAACCAAGTCAATTCCAAATAGCTACGGTACTATTTACAACAAATAAGGCAACTTCACAATAACCAAAACTCAATGGAGTTTCCTCTGGGCTCGAAAGCCCCTAATTGAACAGTAAGTCAACAACTGCGGCCAATTTACAGCAAAATGTGAGAAACAGAAGATGGAAGTACCGAACATAGTCACAACAAAGTTCAAGCGGAGTGACCCACGCTCGAGGCGGCGATGAGGGTCCGACTTGCGACAAAGATTTAGAGCAATAAAACAGGTAATCGGAATTTTGATAAAGATGGTTCATACTAATGAAATGGTTTTGTTTGCAACATGGATGTTGGTGAGTGGAACAGGGTTCCTAAACTCCTTTACAGCCGATCTCGTTCTGAGTTCTTTCTTCCTATATATTCTTTAGTTTCTGACTACTCTTACTGACCCTCTTATTCGGTTAGGCTAACAGCGCGAGCAAACTACCAACTAAAGATTCTCAACCTGAAGAACACCAGGCCGAGTGGGTGAGGCAGAGAACAGAGGGAGGCTTCGGTGCTCCGAGGGTAATAAGCCAGCAGGACCCGCGGGAATTCAGTGTGACACCTGTCAGACATGATTTCACGCAAATTTCGCGGGACTTACCGACAAGTGCTATCGGTTGCACTGTGAAAGTCCTAGCTAGGTGTGACTTTGATGGAAGAGGAGGTATCAGGACAGGTTCTAAGGCCATCAGTGTGGCAGTCGTCATTGAAATTAGACATAAATGACCAAACTTCTAGAAGACGTTTCGGCATCAAATAAAGACAACTACGGACATGATTCGATGCCCGGTAACGTGAAGAGCACCGTAGCAAAAGCGGGGGCAGCGAGCAGCTTTTTCAACGTCCTCTCGTGACACTGTCTGGAGTCAAAATGTCCTGAACTATCAGGTAAGTAGGTCAGAAGATAACACGCGTGATACTGCCGAAATTCTGACCACATTGCGGAAGAAGGTGATGTGGCTCATTGATGAAACCGGGGTGTATTAGCCCACAGATATCCGGAACCGCTTATAAAAGCGGGCAAGCAGGGAGACAGGGAAATGACATACCAGCTGGTAAGCTTACTCCCGACGGTAGAAATCCCCGGGTAAGTAGCTCTCACGAGAGTTATGAGAACGAGACCATGAAACGGGAAGAATGACTCTGAAGGAGGCGAATTTAAGACCTACTCTTATGAAGACTGCCGGCTCTGGTCACACAGCAGCATTTTTAGCCGCAGCCAAGCCTATGAGGCAAGTTTCATTAGAAGAAGCAAATGTGATTCCTGATGATAAATCTACTGTGGTCAGTCAGTAGGGGCGAGAAAACCTTGAACTTCGGGCTTTAACACGGCCTCCCTAAAGCCCTTCGGAGTGAACGAAGGCAGAAAAGATGGGATGGGCACCATAGGCCACTGGTCACAATGAAGAGGGTTTTGCCAACGTCTGACTGCCACTACTCCAATGGCAGAGGCTTGAAAGAAGTGACCCACAACGAGGCTCCAGGGAAGGTTACGTGTAAAACAGCCCCAGGAGTGGAAAGGGTACTGATCGAAAGTGGCTCCAGGGCTGCAACTGTAATGAGTAAAATGATTCGGGAGCTCGGGTTCAGGACCCGAGAACCTGCTTCTTCCCCGGAACAAGCGCAGGAAAATAGAGGATGTTTTGATGCTCATGACTTACAACAATGCTGCGAGTATGGGCAACAAACGGCCAGAACTCAAGTCTGAGACACTGGATAGAGGTGTGGTAGCAGTGCCTGAAAAGTAACCGAGACCAGGCGAATGCGACAATGGGCTGGTCCCACAGCTCTACTCAGTCTCTGGGGTGGCCGAATCGAGGGTGGTGTGGCAATCTTCTTAGCGGAACCAGGTAACGGCCCTGACAGCGGTCCAGTTGGGACGCCCGATATAATAATAATATTAGTAGTAGTAATGGTATGTTTGGAATGCGCCAGAAGCATGCTAGAGTGCATGATCAGGTGATTCGAGTGATGTCAGAACCGGAACTTAAAAAGGGTACAATATATGTGCACAGAGAATTGAATAGAGTGGTAAAGTGGACTAAAACTGGTATAATTCCCGGCAGCTTTGAAGGTCAAGGTTAAATGATCGAATCGGCTGGTCGTATCTGGAGTTGGTTGGAAAAGTGGGGGTATATGCGTAAATAGTACCGGAACTGATCACAGCAATAAAAATTTCAGCTCGATCAAGGATATGTGTCAAAAAAACGAAGGGGAGAGAAGAAAACAGGTTCACCAGGGGGAATTAAAAGAGTCGTTTGCAGGCAGCAGGGTGTGAAAATATATGGATGGAAAACTCGATGATGTACAAGAATGGACCTTCAGATATCAAATGTCACGAATCAACGGGCAGTCTGGTGGTAGAGGTTGATGGTGAGATGCCGACATAGTAAACCACAAAGAAAGAGACCAATAAACCCAATGGATAGGGGGAGGGATCCCAAAAGCCAGTGGAGAGCCGGTGAGTGTTCAGCGGTTTAATATCCTTGGTATAGTTGTGACGCGCAGTAACAATAGGGTTAAGGAGTTACGGCAGTAAATCAACGTGCAATGCCTTAAGCAGCGGCTGCAGGGCGAATATTGTGCGGAAGCGGCACTAGGGTAGAAAGTAGATAAGTGACTTGATGACTCTTTTCATAGGCAGATCGCACTGCAATGATAAAGCGAGGGCTACGGGACCAATAAATCTGGTAAGAGGAACAAGAACGGGCAGCCGTATTCAAAACAAAATGAAACGGTCCGCGGAGGAGGCAATAGAAATTAAATGTGAACGTCAGGATGTCGCTTGGCTCAGTGACGGGCAAAGTTGGCTCCGCAGTTGAGATACACAACCAGGTGGAGCAGGAATGAAATCAAAAAGCCCAGGAGTTTGGATGTGATCCACAAAGTCGCAAGGGTGAGATACTGTTAAAAACTATTGAAATAATTCATACACGAAAAATTGGAAACCTTTATGGCATGATGCCAATAGAGGCAACCACAAGAACAGTGCACTACAGTTCGGGATGAGAGCGGGCGCGACTTCAAGTGCGCTGATGGTAGAAATAGCGAGTGGGGAGCAGGTAAGCATCGGGCAGATTATCCAAGTTGTTGCAGATATGTTGCGAAGTAGGAACAAGGGAACGGAATAATAGTTTTGGACCGATGGGGAGCAGGATTGCCGAGGCGGATAGAGTGCAGAAGTGGGAAGTAGGAAGTAGATAGCTATCTGGGTGGCCATTATAAATAATGAAAAATACGAAGACGGTGAAGAAAGCTATGGAACAAGTGGTTTCCACAGGAAAACAGGATCGGAACACAGGATTTGGAGTGAAATAGGAACAGTCGGTGGAGGTGGCAGTTGAAATTGGAGGTCTCATACCGGTGAACTCAGTTGTATAACGAACGGGCTAGAACCGCGAATGGAATGGATGACAACCGAGTGTTATTGATGGGAATGCCAGAGGATTACAGGTGATGGGACGCAAACTGTTTCCGTAGGTTGTGTGGTCGAGAGATAACAATGTGAAGATTGAAGATAAACCAGTGTGGAGTGCAGAAAGTTACAGTGATTACAAAGATGTCTATTCACCGAGGAGATGGCGGAATAGGTGAACGGCAGGTACTCATTTGTAATGAACATTGCAATAGGTGTACCATGTCGTAGTGATGTGTGACTGAAGCCGCATGACACGTAAGTGAGAAGGTTGGGGTTTAACAACAGAGCGTATGGAAGTAGGTCACTTACGGAATTATATATGTGTATATATGTCATATCAAGAGAAATGATCCACAGAAATCGAACGAATGGCACATTTCATGGGAGAGAGGGAGTGTCAAAGTGGTGGAAGAAAAGCTGACGGAGGACAGGTAGGTATTCAAGGGATGGTTAACGATTTATCACCATGAATGTGGTGATTGGGCAATAAACCAATCTTGGATGTGTTAAAAAGTGATTGCATGGGCAAGGAGCGCGAAATGGTGATGTTATTGCAGGTGGATGGTAAGTGTACAACTTGTTGACCATTTTGACAGGTACCTTGAGGTATGACACCGGCAAGGAAGCATGAAAAATATTTCTGAGAAGTACAAAAGTGAAGAGGTCAGGCGGCACACCTAGATCAGGATACAAAAATTGATTGGCACTGTGAAAACGAGCGCTTTGTGTGATGGAGATAGAGAATGGTTGCTAATCACAGGTTTGGCTCCTGGAGAACTGAGAAATATATTTCTGCGAGGTTCAACGCCTGCCAAATGTTTGTGTGTGTAAATGAACAGTGACAGTAGAAGTGCCAGCGAGTGAATAGTAGCCGCGAGTTCTGATATGGTGGATGGGCAAGGTTACTGAACGGACAGGAGAGTAAACATACGTGGGATGCGGAAGATGTGAGCGGAGAGGAGCTTTCCAAAACTGACGGTTATTATATGGGCTATTAAGTGTCGCCGAGGCGAGCAGTGGGTTGGTGGGTGGGAATGAATGCTACAAGCTATTCGGTATGTATACGAGGTGATAAATTTGCCGGTCTTGAATAGGTAGGTTGCAATCCCAATTTTGGCAGCCAGCCCGAAGTAAGAAGCCGTTGGAGATGACAAAGCAGGAGAAATTTTTGAGGCAGCAGTGCTAGTGTGACGATGAGGTTCCGTAATCCACAAGCAGTGCTGGTGAATGGGACTGACAAGCACCGGACAGCTAACCTGAAAATCGTTTCTGGTGACAGGAGATGCAATCCAATAGCCTAGTTTGGGTCAGCGCATCATTGCAGACGTCCTGCAAGCCCGATACGCACCGGTCAAAGCAGTAGATCTTACTGCATCCAGCGCCGTTGGGACCAGGATGAGTTGTAACAGTGCGTATATTGGAGTAGTCAGAGTTCCAGTAGCCTGGTTGCGGAGTTCCAAAGATCAAAGCCAGTCGAAGAGCAACCGAGTGAGTCGCGAGCATCACACCGTGTCGAGGGCCCCATTTTTATATCTATCGATAAAGGCTCGGTCTAAGGATCCAGTGCCAGACTAACCTGAGCCCTAGCGTGAACTGGTGATGAGTCTAGAAAGAAACGGAAATGAGCAAACCTAAGTGTGAATAGATGTGCTCAAATTAATTGGGGGTGCCATGGAGCAAAGTGTAGGGATGAGGAACCGTTATGGGCCGAATGGTAAAGACAGCGATTAGAGGGAAATGGCAACTGGTAGCAGTCGACGGGGTTATTAGGAAAGCTTGTATGAGGAGGGAATTATGAGGTTCATGACTTGCCAATGTGTGAGAGGTTTCTCGGAAAATAAACGCTTGTGGAATGATGCTCAAAGATTAGCTAGAGATCAGGTCCCTCTTCAAAAGCACGAGTCTCGGACATGATGGTGTCAGTTAACGTAAGGGCGTTACCGACGGTGAGGTAATGTGCTATTGATGTTTTGAAGCGAGAAGGGAAACAGATCGACGAATTTCACTGAGAAGTTTGTTCCAAAGTCTGAAATATTTTAGCAGAGTGAAAGTGAATCTCATGGATAGCCTGGCATTTGGAATAAAAAGTGGCAGATCTCTGTGACGTAGGGAGTAGGGAGTAGGTGATCGGACACAAGGAGCCTCAGTGGGAAAAATGCCAGGCGATGAATGAACCTATGGAGGAGGCAAATTTTAAGTCTCATAAGGCATAGACAAAGTGGTTCGATGTGGAGGATGGCACAGCACTCTTTATAACTAAGTGTGGTGGAATAATCAAGCGGCCGTCTTGTGGATGAGCTTTGTACATTCTCAAAAGTTATTCTGTCGGTTTTGAGAATGTTGGTGAAGATGATAGGGAAATACTCCAGGCAGGGTCAGACATAGGATAGATACGATAGGAGTTTTAAATCGCGCAGGACAAGGGATCTACTTGGAATCCCCAAGAATTTGTTTACCTTGGCAGCCAAAAAAGATAAGTGTTCCGAGAAGTCAAGGGTGCACGAGTATTGCAACCCAAGATCTCGTACTGATGGCTCGCGGGTAATAGGGGAGTTATGTAAAAGAAGAGAGTTCGGAGGGAAAAGACGGCGTATGGTCATGAAGCTGTATTTCTGAGCGCAAAATTCAATTTTCCACGAGTGACAACACTGTTCAGGGCGTTCTAGATCTTACTGTATAGTGGGAACGTCGTCATTAGTGTGCAGGGGGAGAACTTACATGCAGTTTTTATGCCGTCCGCAAATAGCAACGGAGTACCGCGATGAATTTTGGAGGAGACGCCAATAATATGCATCAAGAATAGAAGTGGTCCCAGCACTCTTCCCTGAGTGACACCACTGGTAACTGGAGGGGGTTGTGAGGGATAGTTGTCGATTGAGACGACTTGGATGCGGTGGGAAAGATAGGGAGAGAACCAGTTAAAAATAGAGGATTTTAGTCCAAAGGCTTCGAGCTTGGTCAGGAGCCGCGAGTAAGGAACGCGGTCAAATGCCTTAGTCATGTTCAAGAAGATGACAATTCGGCATTCCCATGGTCTGCGGCTGCAGTGGTCATGTCGAAAAAGTCAAATTGACAGGTGGTACCATACCAAGTTACAGAAGGCCATGTTAGCCTTTATGTACCAAGTTATCAGACAATAAATACTCAGAGAGGGGCTTTTCACCTAAGCTCCCAAATAGTCCAAAAGCCTCGAGTGTGTGGTTAGTCGGTCGGTAATTCAAGGGGTCAAAGAGGGAACGCTTTTTGTGGCGAAGGATAATGGTGGATGCTTCCCACCGTGACGGGAAAATTCCAAATTTCAGAGATAAAATGAAGATATTCAAAAATAGAATCACAACAACAGACCCGTCAAACCGAAGCAGAGCTGGTGGAATTTTATCAAGGCTGGGGGGAATGAGGGCTTTACGTGGCGGCATAAATGAGACACTCCACTGAGTTTAAGTTCTACTTCGGACAGAGTGGACGCGGTGAAGGGAACTGGTGGAGTACGAGCAGTTTCAGATCCAATAGTCATAGAAGAATAGAAGACCGAGTTGAGAGCCTCGGCGATGGCAGCGGGATCATTGACCTGTGTGCAGTTTGGTAACTGCGGGTATGAAATACTTGGACTAGAATGTGTGTTTCTGTCCCTGATTATATGTGAAATCCGGAGCATCTTATCCTGCCGGCGAGGGGCAGAAGCTTCCTGTTTTTGGTAGAGTTTTTCAGTGGTGACTCAAATAGTTTTAGAAAGCCCACGCAGGAAGGTGAAGGCAGAAAAGCCATGAGACTTTCTGTACGATGCTAGGACCCATTTGTATTTTATTACCAAAGATGCGGGGGCGTCAGATCGGTTGCGGGGGTTCGACAAGTGGTGAGATGACTTAAACCGTGAAAAGTCTAGAGTTTAACAGATTTGCTGCAAGCTGGGTTTCATGTGTCAGAAAGTAGTCTCCCCACTCGATGGAGCGAAATGATTCGGTGAGCCGCCGCCATTCGTGCTGAGGAAACGGAGAGCCTGGCGGACCACGTGCGTTGTCATAAATAAGGGCACTAAAGTTACACGAAACCACTCCGTGATCACTTCCGGGGAAGTGGTTGAGTATTTTAGTTTCTGCGTTGGACAGGCCTAGGGTGAAGACTAAATCTAGTATGTTATTCTTCCTGGTCAAAGTGAGAACGTGTTGGGTCCAGTGTCCCACTCGAACGCAGGAGAGGAACTCAAACAGGTGGTGCGGGGAGGTCAGCGTATCTCAGTTAATATCGGGTGCAATAAAGTCACCAGCGATCAGCTTACCTCCGAGGGGTATATCGGATGGGTAGTTAAATGCACTGATGAAGGATATAAAATCAGAGGCAGCTGAGCCAGGAGGTCTATGCACACCGCCAATGTGAAAGTGCTTGTGAGCAAAGTGAGTGTCGACCCATAAAGAGTCCGGTACTGCTCCCAGGATAGGGTGGTCGTAAGAGGTTGCAGTAAAACTGCACTTGATGTAGATTAAACATCCGCCATTTCGGCGACACCTGCCTTCAGTAAACATCTGATGGCCTATCAAAGGGATTTGGGCAGGTGGGCGGAACTAGTTAGCCAAGTCTCAGTAATGAGGACAAGACCATGGCTGTGCAAGAGTATGAGACTTTGCAGCGAGCCAAGTTTATTACTAGGGACCCACAATTCATGAGAAGTAGAGGACTTTTAGCAGGTTTCTTCTCGGTCAGAGAGAGTGAGGGTGCAGTTTATGAGCTGTAGCATTTAGGGTGGAGCTGGACGGTGTGTCACGACTAGGATTTTTGCGGGTTGAAGGAGCTGCAGTAAGTTGATGTCTAGTTGAGCAGGAAGACTGTGATGGATGAGCTACGTTCACGAGGTGGATTGAGGGGGGGGGTCAAAAAGGCAAGGAGTAGTCGGTAAGGTGGGCGAGGGGGCATGATGTACCACGGGTGGTGAAATAAGCCGAGTAGCCTTATCCGGCGAGGGAGTCAGCCTGGTTGCTGGGATAGGCTGGGCATGGCTAGTGCTGATTAGGGCCGTAAGATTTTAAGGAGATCGGCGGTTTGTAAGTCTACTTAGCGCGGAACATCACCGTGAAAGGTCGCTATCGAGAGCCTTGCTACTGGTGGATGCTAGTGGCTGGGACATAGAAATATGAGGAGAGAGGGACAATTAGTCATGAAGTTGGAGAGGAAATGGAAGTGTAAAGATATCGAATACCTTGGCACCTGCCTTAGTACGGACGGTAAAACAGGGGCTCTCTATACAACAATAGGTTGGTGGGCTGTAACCTAGGAGGGGAGTGAAATGGGAGTGGGATGTGGGGGTACTGGCTGGAGCAGAGACTGAAAGGCCGCGGGTATAGTTGTAGGTGTCCCGTTGTAGGAAAGGGATTCAGGGTAGGTGAGATAAGCGGATAATAGAAAGAGGACGATTCATATGGGAACATATTACTTAGGTTACGGTACAGGTTGTGTAAAACACTAAAGCAACCATTTGGTATGAAGGGTGGCGTTATTGGAGAAGCCCGGAGGTTGGTTGTAACAGCTTGATGAGGAGAATAACCGGGAAGGTGTAGAAAACGCATGGCTGGGTGGTATGTACGGTGCAACTAGTAGACGATGGCTTTGAGTGGGGAGATAGATCTCGAATAACGTTCTTTCGTCTAACGATGCACTCTGTGCTGCTTCGCTTGGGGTGCTTAGCAGTTGGACGTGTGGATCGATGAGTGAGTTAGATTTGACCGTAGTGTCAACAATGCGTATTTTACCTAGTAATGACGTTTTCTCTGGTTTGCAAGATGACCTAGACACCGTAAGTTCCCAAACGTCTATTGGAACCGAGTAACGAGATGAAATGGAAAAATTTTGGTTGCCTCCTTTGATTGATTGAGGATTTCCGGGTATAGTTGTTGGACCGGTTTGGCGATTTGCACTGTCATCGGTTGTGGCTAATGTTCCGGTGATAGGTAATGGCGGAATCGATTTGGCAAGCCCAAGAGGGGACAACTTGCCATGTGTATACTCCATACTTCTTGGGTTCTTGGGCATTGACTAGAGAGGCTAGGTTGAAATGTGTATATCTAAGTCGACGTCGAACATGTGGAATCGATTTTCAGGTAAGCTTAAAGTCGAATTGATATTGCATGTACTTTGCTCCTCGTTAGACGGTAGAGAGACAGATATTTGAGGACGGACAATTTTTGGCGTAGCTGAATACATGCTGGCGGACCTGGCAAATTCCGTCTTCAGTGGGGTTTTGTCGGCTTATGTTCTCTACCGGATTTATGGAAGCGATGATAGATTGGTTCTTAACGAATTTCTTGGCAGGTTTCGCTTCAAGGAATTTGAACAGTGAACAAGGTTTGAGTTGAATGTTCTTTCGTGGCCGAATTCGCTGGTAGAGTTGGTGCGTCATATTATGAGCACTCAAAAGGCTATGCTTAACTTCCTCAACCGGAATTCTGTCTGGTATTATAAGTACGCCAGCGTTTTTAAGTTGCTGACCCTTCGCATGATTTCCGAGGCAATGGTGTCCATGAAACGCCCAGCTGTGACTATTTCTTGGGTTGACGGATTTGTAAGGGGGTCGGAGATGTACGCGAGCGGAATTAACTTGGACGGGGTTGTATCAGTCAAAGACATCTTGCTGTTGAGACTATAAAGGTTGTGTTCTGTTGTCTGGACTTTATCTGCCCCGCCAAAAACATCAGTCAGGCCGAAGGAACAAGAGTTCAGTGAAAGTTTCTAGACTTTTCACTGTGTTGGTTGTTTTGGTCGGAAGTTGGCACGACCAACCAGTGAGGATGCATTTTGTCTGGCTGATGGTTTAAGCATTGCAACACTGACAGCAATTGCGCTGGAGAGCTGAGTACACAAAATAGTGTTAACTTCCACAATGTACAGGCTTCCTGAAGTGAAACCTTAGAGCTCTGCGGTTCTGGATCAAAGAAAGGTAACACTATGGAATTGCTGATAATAAGACGTTGAAGCTAAATGAAGACTTAATTTATTTTGAGTTATGAGAACACATTGGAAAGCTGTAACTTTTAGTACTAATCCAGAAAGCTAAGTGAAAACTATACCGATTTAAATAGGTAAGCGACTTGGTGTGATAGTTCAATTAATGCCGTGAATTATCCGAGAATTATTAATAGCTTTATGGGTTGAGTCGCAAAGGAATGTATTGTGCTGACATTTTGCTATAATAGCTTATAACCTCACTGTGGAGTGGCGCGATTGTTCGCTCTGGCAATCACCGCCTGAGTAAAAACAACTAATATTGTCATGAATGTCACAAAACCAAGTCTAGAAGGTGCGAAACGCTAAAACTGAGACCACCTGATTTTAACCTCAGACAAGCGGAGGCTTTGGTAGCCACTGGTGGACAGGAAGCGCTTGTTGTTTGCGCGTATCGAGGCTCAGGAGAGGAGGGTGATGAGGACAGTGATCTGCTTGAGTTCATCGCCGCGGGTGCCTGCGCGGGATGGAAGTTACTTACTATGGGTGATTCCAAAACGCATGGTATAGATTGGATCTCAGAAACCGCTCCAGAAGGTGCCTCTTGCGAGAGGTGGATCCACCTAATCCACAGGAAGGCTCTTGTCCAGCACGTTATCAGATGACAGGATGGCGACTGGGTTGGTCACCGTCAGTCCTTAATCTAATGATACCGAGAGCCCCAAACGACTTAGTACACCTCTAGGTCGGGAAAACTATAGTGATGGCCGATCGTTGCGTAACCCAGCTTGAGCTAAACCTCGAGGGGGTAGATGCTCCCGGTAGATTCAGGAAAAAATTCTCAAAGATAGACACGAATAGCCTGGTGGAACTTGGATAGGTTGGGAGATGGTGAGCGGTAGCTACTTTGTGGACCGCCAAAGGAGGTGGATCGAGAGCAGACCGTTACAGACAGCAGAGGTGGTCTTATCACTTAGAAAGGCCAAACGAAATAGGTTACAACCGTGGTGGATGAGCTGAGTGAGAAAATCTCTAAAACAGAAGCCATGGGCATTCAGAAAATACAGAAGCACCAGCGGCTACTGGGTCTCCCTACAGTTCAAGGTAGCTAGAGCTAGACTACCTCAGATACGGAAACACTGCGGGAACAACCTTGAGGAACATGTTGCTGGGAGCATCAAAATTTGTTCTGAAGCATACAGCAACTACGTTCAGTCTTAGACAGCACTGAGGAAAGCCGTATGTGTGGTCAGGGACCTACAGTGAGTGTGGGCAATAGGCAGACAGGTAAAAGCAGGGATCCTGTTGGAAGTCATTCGGCGAGTTTAAAGACAGAACAAGGGTGCTCAAGGACACCTGCGGCTAGGTCTAGGGAAGTCCTTGAAAAGGACGACCAGGGAATCAACGCAGGAGAGGTGTAGAACAGCCCGAAGCAACTGGACCTACCTAAGATGGTGGGGTCGGGCGTAATCCGCCCAGCAATACTGAAGTCACTAGACTTCATCTTGGATGAGCCAATAACAAAGCTTTTCAGAGCATTGCTAGACAAGGGATTAACACCCAAAGTCTGACCTGTATCGAAAACCACGCCCGTTCATGAAGGTGGAGAGAGGGACGTAGGTGGTGCTTAAAACTCTAGAGGGAACACTACGAGATGGGGTAGTGAACCACTTAAGGAGGAACAAGCTGGCGGCTGCAAACCAGCTTGGGCTCTGGCATGATCGTTCTTGTCGCTCCCACCTGGTAAGCTTCTTGGATAAGGTGACCCGTCATTGGGTCGAAGGGAACGGGGGTAGATCTGCTTTCTGGATTTCCAGAAAGCCTTCAATTCGGATAATCTTGAACGGCTCGGAGAAGAAGTGGAACCTTTTCGAACTACGGTGAAAAAAAAGCGCGTAGCGCAAAATCTAATGGAGAGGCCTATCGGACAATGGCAGGCTGCGTAGTTGTGTCCCTCAAGGGCCACTTCTGGGGACCCCGTCGTTTCTAACATATATTAGCGACCTTGAGGACGGATTGGAAGCCAGTGCTGCCCGTTCGCGAACGACTTCGAGGTGGTAGGAGAACCAAACAATGCAGTGGTTCAGCATGATCTGGGCAACGCATACCAGTGTGCAGTGTAGTAGGGCCTTCCCCCCAAGCCGAGTAAATGCCAACATCTCATCAAAGAGGAAGGACCACGGTCCACCTTATATGTGAGTCCACTAGAAAATCTGGAGGTGCTAGCTCAGACCACGGAAGCCCACGATCTAGGGGCGATGGTAAACCCCGACCTAAAGCCATGTCGCCAGTGCCAGAGAGTAAAGCAATAAGCATGTAGAGCACTGCTCCAGCTAGGAAGGATATTCAGTTCCAGGAAACCGAGGGTCTTATTGCCATTGTTCAAAGCGCGCTTGAGGTCCTACCCGTAAAACTGTGTCCAAGCTTGGAGGCCATACTTGGTAATGGACATCAAGGCTCTCCAGCAGCTTCAACCGCGGTTCACGCGATGATGCGCAGATTACAGACATTTGTGTCATGCACAGAAGCTGGAGCAACTGGGGTTATTTGCTTTAGGGTGGAGGAGGGGGAGAGGTGACTACATAGCGGCTTTCAAAATACTGGAAAGCTTTACAGAGGCATGAGGTCACAGAGGGGCCTTGCTTGAGCTACAGGCACAAGAGGGCATGAGATAACAATCAAAATCAAACTATAACTCGAATCAGAAGTCACACTTTTGCCTTTGGGGTTGAGTCGACTGGAATAAGCTGCCAGAGATTGTGGGCCTATCACAGTGACTGGGTTCAAAACGAGATAAGTAGGGGTGTAGATGACTGTATTTGGAGAAATATGACCAGGAGTCCACTGCGAATTTTGTAGACAACTGCTTAGTTCCCTTCACCTCAATCCTCGTGGAGCCCTTACCTCTTACCAACTGCCCATTACTACAGTGTCCTTTTTACCGGAGAGTTTGGCCGCGAGTTGTGTGTGACTGGCGGCTGCGATCCAAAAAGTTGTTCAAGAGAGCTGAGGTTGGAGGTCTTAACTGAACCCTTCTTGATTATAAACAGCTGTTTAAGCAGAGTCGCCTGTTTCGATTGCTGATGCACCTGGAGACCCGAGGAGCTCCTCAGTGCGGTAGTCTGGATATTCAGGCATCTTGCCGTCAAGTCCTGGGAAGTCGCGCGTGGCCGATTGCGGCGTGTGGTCCAAAATTCTCGCAGTTTCTCGTCCGATGGATTTTCCAATTCAGAAAATTTGCGCTACTTAAGACGAACACAATCTCTTCTTCCACTTCGACGGAGGATCACTCGGGATGATCGAGGTCACCGAAGTCATACAAGACCTCGGTTCTCAAGCGCACGAAACTTCTAAGCCCACCAGGCAGTGCCTCGATGCAGCAGCGGGGGTCAATAGGTCCATTTTCGACTATCTGACTCTAAGGTCTCGTAATGCCAAATTGTTCGGCCACCTTGCAAAAAGCATGTACTGCTTTCAGGCCTGGAAACCGAAACTAGCTAGGGACGAACACCTGTTGGGAGCCGTCCAGAGACGGCCTACTAAGATTAGCACTGGGCTGCAGGACAAGACATAAAAAGAACGCAGCAAATCACTGGACCTGTTCCCGCTCAACAGGCGCAGCCTAAGGGAGGATCTGGTAGAGACTTCCAAACAGCTCTACGGGTTATCCGAAACCGACTGGCCGCTATCAGTCCTAAGTAACAACCCTACGCTCAGGGGACAAGAACATAAAATGATGGAACTCGGGACAGTAGGAAGCAATCGGGCACATTTCGTCTCCCACCGCGTTACAAACCCGTGGAACAAACTGCCACCCCTCCTATTAGCAGCGAATGTCGTTGTCATGTATGAGTGACGGCTGGATGACGGCCGAGGTGAGTTTTCCCGGACTATGACTAGCCGAACGAGCATATCCCAGACCAAAACAGTCTCCCCTACTCCATTCTTTTTTAAGATACAATTTTTGTTTCCCCGTCATGCGATAAAATGCAGCAGGCTAAGGCCTTTTTTGTTTATTTAGTTGTCCCCTCAGGTATTCTCGAGGTCGAGCACGGCAGCAAGTTGAGACAGTGAACCTGTCTATCCAAAGCCACTGCCGGTTCTTCGAGAGCTTGTCATCCTTTTCCTTGCTGTCCATCACTCAACAACGACAACATTGGGACCATGTGGCAGTCGAAGCTCCGTGGGAATATTGCGGCCCTCGAGTACAAGAACCTGGAGGTACGCGGGCCAAAGCCACTAGTGATGTGACCTGGTCTGTACCACCGTCCAGGCAATTATCTTCCATCTCACCGGCAACACAAGAAGCAAAATGAAGTCAAGGCCAGTATCCTGAACCCTTTTACTTTGTCCAGTGGTCTATCCTCCGGCTAGCCGGCGATACCGGATGCATGATACTGTTAAGATTTGTTTTTTGAAACCCCTTCTTCCCCGTCGCCCTTTATCCGGTGAACTAGCTTCCAGCTAACCCGTGACATTCAGGTGTTCTCAAGTCCTGAATTTCGAGGATTTGGGCCTAACTGTACCGGTCCTCGAGGGAATCTTTGATCTTCTGTCAGATTTACCGAGCTGAAACGAGAGTAAAGGGAAGCGATAGGGGGGGGGGAACGGAGGCGGCAACGAAAACAAAACATACATTACATCATGCAAAGTCTCACTATAAACAGTACCCTAAGCGGAATGGGGGTGCGACGTACATGAATATATAGCGTAAGGGAAACGCAACAAAAGACATCTATTTCACTTTTTTGAACAAGAGGTTACTGACGAAAACCGAGGTAGGGGTTTAACTTATTTTGAAGATAGTTTTGTTCTGAGAAAGAACAATATCTCCCGGGGAGAGTTTCACAGAGTAATAATCCTGTAGCTAAAAAGGTTATTTCACAGATAAGTGTATGGTCTCGGATTACAGACCTTTCTGCTATGATCACGGAGAGAAGAGGCTGGACAGATGGCGAGGAAGCTACCACTTCGACCTGATTCAGAAAGGAGAACCATCCAAAAAAGATCACCTCCTACTTGTGTTAAGTCAAGACCATACAGAATGAGGAGTGAGAGGTGGGCAGGATAAGGTAGGTGGGACAAATCTGGCATTGCTCTGGAGGAAGCTCTCTGAACCCTTTCTAGGGCCTCACAACCTCGGACAAGACCAGAGTGCACTATCTGACTACAGTACTCCAGCAGAGGTCGGATATACGTGCCGAAAATTATGGGGAAATCATCCTTAGATATGCGCGGGAGGAACCTTCTAATTACATTTAGGATTCGAAAGGCAGACTTGCTCGCAAGTTGGTGGTGATGAGAGAGGGACAAGTTACAATCTACCCACAAACCGAGCACTTTGTGTCGGTCAACTCCAGGCAGTGTGGTTGCTCCGTTAATGAAGAACGTGTGACCAGTCTCTCAGCCGAAAGATATGCCCCCGCATTTGTCATCGTTGACTGGGGTGTTCCAATCCTTGGACTGCAGTTTCTTTTCATCAACTGCAACTTGCAGGTTTTCAGTGCTTGAACTACATAGGGTTACATCATTTGCATACATGGCAGCGTTCACAGGGAGGGCTATCGGAAGATCATTTATGTAGGTCAAGAAAAGGAGGGGACCTAAGACTGGCCCTTGGGGAGCCCAGTTGTTACTGAGGAGGGTTGAGACAAAAAGTTCCCCACCTCAAACTCAAAGGGGCGATCTGCAAGAAAGCTGCCTAAGATGTCCAACATGAAGCCTGTAGTCCCGTTCGCTTGCAGCTTATAAAGAAGAGGGGCATAGGGGGCCTTTTCGAAGGCCTCGGCAAAATCGATGAATGCAGCGTGTGAGAGCTGGCCATCATCGTAGGCTTCTTCCAGACCATCCACAACAGTAAGCACACTGGTGATGCCTGACCTGCCAGGGAGGGGGCCCCATTTGTATGCAGATCGGAAAGACCCGCATTCTTGAGAATTCGCAAGAACATCTTGCTGATGAATCTAGTTAGACTTATGGGTCTGTAGCTAGAAGCAAGATGTTTACGGCCCTTACAACGGATGGGTGCGACGATTGCTTTTTTCCAGCTACAGGGGCAAACTTCATCTTCGACACATGGCTAAAGAAGAGAAGCACATAGAGCAGCTACCGTGCTCACCGTCTTTTTGAGAATGCGGGGGTGGATTTTGGTCAGGACCCGTGGAGTAATACTGGTCGAGCCGACGGAAACTTTGTGCGACTGCACCAATGGGAATAGTGATATGGTTTACGGTAGTGACCAAGGGTATTGGGTGCGTAGTGAGGTAGAATGATACGGGTAATGGGCTCAAATCCGTACGAAGGTAGGAGCTGAAGGCCTCGGCTACTTGGATGGGAGAAAGTGATTGGAGATGCGGCACGATCTTTGGTGCCAAGTGACCTTGGGTACTGTGCCCCCTGGACGGCGTGTGTACTGAAAGAAAAATGCTTTATTGGTCCGTATTCGAGCAGGCACATATCTTTGGACTGCTTTTGAAAAGATATTATCTTGCCTTTGCTTTTGTTACGGATAATCCTGAAGTCTTCCCCATCGTGCGAAAGACCTGTGGCCCTAAATTTAACAAAGAGGCGTGCGCATTCGTCTAGAATGCGCCCAATGAAGTTAGGGAGGGGCAGCTCACCGGTCTGTGGAAGACGAATCCTGGGGAAAATAGCCTATCAGCTAAGAGAACTGACTCTCTGAGATTCTCTGCCGTCTCATCAGCAGGATTACCTTGGCTAGATGAGTTTAGCTGGGGGCGAATAAATGCACTGAATGACCAAAATTGGACCTTTTGAAGTATCCAAAAAATTTGATTTCTGACGGAAGGGAGACCACTTCACAACAGGATAGAGCCCAATGAGAATGTGATCACTTACCGAGAGGTGGCAGGTAGTGAGCCACAATTCTTTGGAATCATTGACTAGTGATTACCAGGTCTAGTAGGGTCTGGGCAGATCCTGTACGATATCTGGTCGGATCTTTTATGTTCTGCGCCCATGAGTTCTTGACTGCGAGATCTAGGAGCGGTTCACCAAAGACGACATCAGGGGCATCAGCTCATTTCCGGTGGATACCGGGCGGGTTAAATCAACAGTGACTAACAGCTGGGTGAAGTCTGTGTGGCTTTCCAGGGGGCCTAATAAGCCTATGAGACCTAGGCTTTCAGTTGAACTGTATGCGGGAGGGCGACAGACCACACCAAGCGGTAGACTGTCTATCCCAATGAGTGTAAACACAACCCACAAACAATCAGTATATGGAAAGGCAGGAGTTGTTAGTATAGTAGGATGAGGGATAGAATTATCGTAGTATGCGATAACCCCGCCGTCCTGACCTCTGCTGGATTCCCGCCTTACTGTGAAGCATCCCGGAATGGATATTTCGGCAGAATTATATCAGGGTGGGCCAGGTTTCTGTGAGGGCTATGATCTAAGGCTCCCTATCCATCGCAAGCTGCCGAAGCTCCGCGATCTTATTCCGCGCACTCAAGCAATTGCTGTAAAAAACACTTGAGCACATGCTCAGGAGTTGTTGCAGACTCGTCAGAGACAACTTATTATTAGGTTGAAGAGGGGGGAAGAGGGAGAGTTGGAGGTGGGAAGAAGATCCTGGGGGAGTCGAAAGCTGAGGATGTTGGGGAACTACAGGGTAAGCAAACTGTGGGGGGATTGGTAGGTCCTAAATCTAGCAACTTGGGACGAATCATACCAGGCTGACGGTCTACAGCCTTCAGTCCCCGAAAAAGATGGTGTGTGTTTTGGCCTATCATTGTGCGCACTGCTTTATTTACTACCCTCTGTCTTGTTCGTGATCCTGCTTTGCGTGACCGCACCAGAGACCTCTTCTGAAGCTTTCACCTCCTCACTACAGCGTTCAGCTCGAACAGGTTTCAGGTTTGTGCCTGGGCTCGAGGATGAGTGAGCCTAGTTCGTTATTGCCGTCATGTTAGAGATATTGAGGTCTGGGATACTTTTTGCAGGCGTCAGATGTTATGTAGCACTAGGTCTAATACTGAAGGTACACTCCTCGACGGGAGCTGAAGTGAGTGGGGAAGCAATGAAAGGAAGACGTGGAGCACGATCCCTAAGGCGAGTTACCTGCACGACAGGCAGCACTCTGAGCTTGGGGTCGGCTCTTCGTGAGGTTTATGACTGAGCATTCTCACTGCGAAGCCTCAGGTGAAGAGGCTTATCAGTGACTACTCCCCTGAACACTTTTATTTCCTTTTGAAGCTTTGTGACTGAGGAACCAACTTGTTCGGCTGCCTCTGTGGAGCCCACTTCAATTAAAATGCCGTGTACGTGATTGGTGTGTTTGGTTACTAGCCAAGTGGACCGACTTTTAAATGAGAGAGGGAGCTTAAGGCGGGTAAACACCTGGGCTTAGGAGTCATGAGGATGATCCGGGTTTAGAAAGCGGACCCAAAGGACGACCCACGTGCAACATTTATCAGTGTCTCGTAAAATCCTAGCAAAATCAAGAGTTGGCGGCTCAGATACACTAAACACCTGATCGGCTGCCTGGGATACTGGGAGGGATCTGATAACCAAGCTCCTCAGGCTGGTCAACTCATCCTTAAGGGTACGGACAGTGGACTTAAGCTCAACTGTCTCTGCAGCCTTACCTCGGACCACGCGTTTGAATGCTTCTGTTGACAGCGTATTATGAAGGACAGTCTCGTCCGGATCGAGGAATGAGACGTTGACCACAGAAGAGGAATTACCTTGTCATTTGGGGTTAAAAGCCCCATCAGAGGAAAGGGTTATATCAATGATGGGAGCAGTTTACACTAGTCAGGACCAAATCAGCATGGATATAGATGGGCCTAAATGGGAGGGACGAGCTGTGTTCCAAAACATTTCAAAAGCGGATAGGCTCGCCAAGAGAGACAACGGCATCGCGGGTGGAAAGCAGGTCATTTCAGGTGACTACGAGACCCGGGACATTTGGGCTTCGGTCTCTTACCCGTGTACCACTTCAATATTACATAATTTGAGTACCGGGAAACCGACCTTGTGAGATGCAGCGTCGTTCGAATTTTTGAAGTGCTCTGTTCTGCCCTCATTTGTTTGCCCTGGTACTGAAGTAACAATAGTTGTTTCACAAAAACTACATACAGCAGTTTTACTGACGTAAGCTTTTATTTGTGGACTTTTTTACCCTGACTTTTTTGCCTTTTTAAAGTGCTGTTTTGTCGACAAATAGTTTGATTCGTAGAGCTCTTGATAACTGTGTTTACTTAAACAATTATCACAACGGCCCAGTGCTTTTGGCACACGCTTTTACAGCTTTTTTCCTGGGTTACCCGTTTTCGGTCCCTCTGGCAGCATGGCGATAATTTGCGGCAAACATTCGTGTGGGGTTGGAAGTTACGAAGAGTATGCTGGGACAGGCATACAGTGTAAAAGGTGCAGTGAGTGGAACACCCAGAGCTGCTCTACCCCGACCAAGAAGAACCGTGAGCTGCCAGGGCTCACGAATCTTTAGGGTCGATATGCTCGCTGTGTTGCTCCGGAGTGCTCACGTGTACTGCGTGGATCGCTAGATAGGAAAAACGGGGCCACAGCAGGAACTTCGAGGAAAGGCTACAACAGGGATCGATTATAGCAACTTGCACAGCTACTAGGAAAAATGAGCAGATGGCAAAGAAGGGCAAGTCTGAAGGTAACAAGGCTCAGAACAAACCCAGGGAAGCGGTGGAGATGGGTGTGCTTAAATAGAGGACAGAGCGGCTTCAAGAAGAGCTCAAAAAATTAAGTTCATCACCGAGGCAGTTGTTGAGAAAAACTAGCTTCTCCAGCACAGTGGTGAAGAACCGGCGGTTAGATAGGCGCGGATCAGAAGGGAAACAGAACAGTGGCACACTGTAAACGTTTTGAGAATGGTGGGGAAATCCACTGAATTGAAGTATGCAAAGTGCCATAGAGTGAGGGTTTGGAAGATAAACTATGCTCTAAAGTCGGGGCGCCGACTTATCTCCTTTGCCGGCACATAGAGCAGAGGCCTACTTCTATGACGGTTATTAAGAGCTGAGCACTCCAAAGGCGGTATATAAGGATCACGCCCGACATTTACTTGGTCGAGAGGCGGCACCGGCAAAATTCCGCATCCATCACAACCGAAACCCATGCAACCGGTTCTCATGATAGCAAAGCTTACGTCACTTCTCTGAGCAAACCTACACCTAAGGCCGCAACGTTAGCAGTAGCCGGGATGAATAGCCACCAGTGAACTTGCGAGCTAAAAAATCATTTGAGTGTGGTAGTAGGTGCTAAAGTACACACAGAGGTTATGAAACACGCTGGAGCTCAGCGGCTGCGTACCAACCAGATTGGGGGTGTGACCGGAGTGCAAAAGGAAGTGGCGGCGATGTCAACTCAAATCAGAAGGAAAGCCAATAATTCGGATGACAGCTGTGCAACCGCCGATGCACGAACACCCACACCGCTGAGAAGTGGTTTGCCCCTGATGCCCTCTAGGGGCAACAAGAGGCCAAGTAATGAGACAAGAGAAGCCTCAAGAGTTTCCCTCGACAGCATTACAATTGGCATGCATGTTGAGGCCTTGAAGGTTCGAGAGAACACGTGCCTAGTGGCTGTCGATGCAAAAAGCGATGTGTCTGCTATGGACATGCACCCGAGGGTTCAACGGCCCAAAAAGGAATGAGCAAAGCAGATGACCTGGCAGAAGATGCCGCCATAGGGTACACAAATGCCAGAAGCTTATGAGATAAGTGGGGGAACTGCTCACTGGAAGGAGCCGATCAGTTATAACAACCACCACGGAGACGTGGATAAAAGAGGACCAGGGTAGCTTGCAACTTCGTGGCTACAGCGCCCACAGACATGACAGAATATGCGGTGGGCCAGCGGATGTGTGTAACGACCCGTCGTGGGAAATCCCCAAAAACCACTGCAGTTTCCATGTTTCCATAACATCACTCACTTATTTGCACTATTGACTTGCTTTATACACTGTTTGTTTTTACGGACCAACGCTTGTTTGTTAGCGCCCAGCGCGTTGCTCTGTCATATACTTGTTCTGGACCTGTGTGACGCACGTGTTCCTTTCTTGCTCGCTGCAATTCGGTTTCCGTTTTTTGAGTCCTTTTGATTGCATAATTGAGTTTGTATCTGTTTCGTGTCGTCGTTCATCTGATATTCTAGTATCGTAGAACTTCACGGATAATCGCCTTTTGATTTTGGGATCCGTTGCGAATTGGGCTACACATTGCTCTAAAGTGTGTTACAATACTCAGCTGATCAACTAGGAACGAGAAAATATGCAAGATGTAGAAAAAAGGATCGAGGCAATTGGAATCTGGACCGGAAGTAGTACGGCAAGTCACTGGGGAGGTTTTGGGCAATTATGATTCGTTAGTTAATACTAGGTCACCTAGTCCTGTCATCTCTAGTTCATGTATTGCTGAGGGTAGTATGGATTGTAAGAATGTTGATCTATTTAAGCTGAGGATATTGGACCTAGAACAACAACCGATATCAGCTAGACAACATGCCAAGGAAGCCGAAGAGAGGTGTAGACAGAACGAGCATGAGCGGAAGATCGGCGACTAAGACCTATCCGACAGATCAGAAAGATTACCATAGGAAACTCTGCGCCGGTCGTCGAATATAAAACATCAACGCCACCGACGAACGATTTGCCAAGAGTAGAACTGACAGTTTTTGACGGACGATCTGGACACTACTGCGAGCTCATCGAGCAGTTTGATACTTTCGTCGAAAACCCTGGGCAAGGGATTCTCCACCTGAATCAGTACTGTCGAGGCCAAGCAAGAGAAGCGATCGATGGGTGTACCATGCCCGGCCCAGATCAAGGCTACACATGAGCAAGGAAGATCTTGAGGGACCTGTTCGGCCGGCCGTTCAAGGTAGCCCGTAACCCAATAGAGGGCGTGATGGTAGAGGCAAAGAGAACCAAGGGCGACGTCTATACAATGGCCGATTTAACGATCAAGAGGCAGAACTGTTCAATAGCCTTCGACCATTTAGGTTACAGGGCTGACTTTGATGCAGCGTATACAATGGAGGGCATAGTCCGTCAACTCACCCCCGAACTACAGGGTCGGTGGGCGGAAGAGGCGGAACGTATAAGCCGAGGCGACAGGGGGGCTAACCTCGAAGTCCTGACGGAATACTTGGACAGGCAAACCAAGATAGCCGACAGTAGATTTGGCCGATTCATCCGGGACAGTAACCGAGTGAGCAAATTTAGCACTAGCCAGGCCGAGACCACTTCTCGGGAACATCCGAAATACCAGCCCTGGACCAATGCACATGCTATTTCACGTGAGGCTATAGTTCATCCAAGTTACAGATACGGCGGCACCAGCCACGGGCTGCTGGAATGCTCCAGGTTCATCAGTGCCACGATAAACGAACTTTGTGGAATGGCGAGGACGACAAGAGAGCGCCTCATATGCCTCAACACCATGCACCGGGCGGCAGCCTGCCGAACGAAGAGCAGATGTGGTCACGAGGGCTGCACGGGCAGACACCACCGATTATTACATCAGGTGAGAGAAGCGACTTCAGAGACAAACATCAAGCCCAGTGTGATTTGTTCAACTTCGCAGTCTACAGTAGAACAATGTGTTTAGGAGTGGTTGCCGTGCGGATGACGATCACCACTGGGGTGGTCAAAGCTTTGGCCTTCGTTGACAGTGGATCGGACACTACCCTGGTGAAGGAGAGGTTTGCCGACAAACACCGGCTCGCTAAAAGTAAGACGCCGTTGGCAGTGAGCACGGTGGGCGGAACACAAGTAATGACTGCCGGTCGGTTTGGGTTAAAGCTCATCGCCTTAGACACCAAAGAGTAAATCGAGTCAACGGATGCATTTACATTAGCCGATCCTCCCATGCGAGCACCAAGGTCGGTGAAAGCAATTTTAACTAGATGGTCCCACTTGAAGCACGTACTCGTTGTAGACTGGGAATACGACGGGGTGGACCTCCTCATCGGCTGCGACTTACCAGAGGCACACTGGGTACTTGACCAGAGACTGGGCAACCGCCAGGCACTTAAGCCGTGCGCACAGCTCTGGGATGGATATTATATGGTCCAGTAAGGGGGCGCGGTTCCGTGAATTACGTATCAGCCGAAATGAACCGTGTAGAATATCAGCTGCAGAGGCTGCATGAAACGGAGTTTCAGGGCATCGGAGAGGAGGAAATAAAGTTGCCTCAAGAGGGCCACTTCGCCCTGCAAACAGTGCGGCAAGGAACTATGAGACCGAAAATACAGTTCAAGGTTTCCCTCCCATGGCGCACACAAACTGACCCTTTGGTTGATAACAGAAATTATGCTCCACAAAGACTACTACGACTGGAAGAGCGCGCCGTTCGAGACCAGGATCTGTGGGAACGATATGCAGAATTATTTAGGCGGAACGAACCTCTCGGATACGTTGAAAGGTTGCCTGACAACACCGACGGCTGGAAGGGGGTCTGGTGTCCACCTCACCACTGGGTTAGCAACTCCAAGATACCCAAAAATCCTTGGGTAGTTTTCGATCGTGCAGCCAAGTTCCAGGGCAAGTCGGTAAACAATCGCCTACTACAAGGGCCTGACTGGACCACGCCACTAATCGAAGATTTTGCCGTCTCAGAGTGGGTGTAGTGGCCTTGTCCGCCGATATTAGGGATATGTTTCACCAGGCGAAAGTACCGGCAGAAGAACTAGATGCACTGCTTTTCCTGTGGTGGGAGGAGAATGACCGGGACAACGCATTAATAACTTATTAGATGACCGCCCGCCCCTTCGGAGCCATATCACCGTTTTGTGCGATCTATGCCCTTAGAGAATCAGCGAACAAACACGAAGATTCGGTCCACCGGTCGGTGGTAGGTAGCGTCGGCAGAAACTTCCACGTGGACGACCACCTTGGGTCATTCGATGATGTAGACTCGGCCCTAGCTCACTTCAGGGGCCTAGCAAGGTTGCTAGATGAGGGCGGCTTCCACCCAACGAAATGCATGTCGAACGCTTCAGAAGTGCTCGAAGTCATTCCGTGCCACGAGAGGGCCGAAAGAGTTGCAGATTTGGACGGCTCTCCACTTCCTATCGAACGCACCTTAGGAATACAATGGAACGCGGAAACGGACCAATTCGTTTTCGAGATGAACATTCCCGAGCTGCCAGTAATCAGTCGAGGCATACTATCTGCTGTCTCTAGTTTGTTTGATCGCTCGGTTTCGTCTCTCCCTGGCTGTTACCCGGAAAGATCTTGCTGCGGCGGCTGTGCCGTAATTGTGTCGATTGGGACAAGTCACTGGACCGAGAGAACCGGCTGGACTGAGAAGAATTTCTGAACATATTAAAGCGACTAAGGGGCGTACGGAGTCCACGATGTTTGCCCCCCGGGTCATGCTACACTAACAGGAGGACTGCACGCTTTTTCCTATGCATCCGAGGTCGGTTGCAAAGCTGTGGTGTACGGACGATGGTGCACGGGGAAGGGCCAGTATGCTACGAGGATCCTGCTCACCAAAGCCCGCGTCGCTCCACTGAAGATGGTTTCGATCCCGCGCCTTGAACTCAGCGCAGCCGTGTCAGCGGTCAGGGCGGTGCAAGTGGTAAAGAGATGTTCCGACTTCTAAATTTGGTCGGCTAGTTTCTGGACGGACTCAACGATGGTACTGTACTACAATGACAACGTCAGGAGCCGTTTTAGTACTTCCTTAGATAAAGGGGTCAAGGTCATCCATGGTGAATCGGCCACGAACCAGTGGAAGCATGTCAGGCCCGGCGATAACCCAGCAGATCTGTGCTCCCGGGGTGGGACGAATTTACTGCAGCTTGACACGTGGAAAGTAGGACCGAATTTCCTGCAAAAGCCTGAACAGGACTGGCCTGTATATGAACTAAAACCCTCGCCGGAATCGGAACTGAAGGGCAAAGGCGTAGTGATGACGGCCAAAGCCACCGAAGCGACATCCATTCTATCTCGATTGGTCAGGTTCTGTTCCTGGATGAACAAACTCCGCGCATTAGTTTGTTTGGCTAGGTTCAAGGGACATTTGCCATTCATGAGAGGGGTCTGCCCCTCAGGCCGGATACGAGTGAGCCTGATAAGCCCCGATGAACCACGAGCAGCAGAATACGATATTTTCAGAATGATATAAGGTGAGGATTTCACCCGAGAACTCGAGAGGGCGGAAGAAAGGGGACCGATCGACAGAGAAACATCATCTCCGGGAGGCGAAATGAAGCGTTTAAACACTAAACCCATTGATGGACTGCTGCGGGTGGGCGGTAGGCTGACCAACGTCCACCTGAGCTTCGACACAAAGTATCCTCTACTGCTGCCTGCGAGACAACCTGTAGTATAGCTAATGATCCAATACGTCCACGCCGTGGAGGAACATGCCCGGGAAAGTCACGTGACGAGAGTCATCCGAAAGCGCCTTTGGTTGCTGAGAGGAAGAACGACTGTAAAGCGCGTAATCTGACGGTGTGTGCAATGTAGGAGACGCAATGCCACGGCGGGTAAACAACTCATGGCCCCACTACCAGAATGCGGGGTGACTACGGGCTGGTAGCCGTTCAGTGACACCGGGTTGGACTATTTCGGACCCTTGTGGATCAAGTGTGGGAAAAGATCAGAAAGGCAATATGGATGTATTATGAAGTGCGTGAAGTCACGTGCGGTACACCTAGAGGTCGCACATTCGATGACGACCGATTCTTTCCTACGGGCGTTGCAGAGATTTATCGACCGAAGAGGCGCACCGGCCGATATATACTCAGATAATGGATCGAACTTTGTGGGCACTCAACGGGAATTGCAGCTTTGGCACAAAAACATGAACAGGGGCGAACTGCAGGATCACACCTTGGCCTACGGTATACGATGGCATTTCAACCCCCCACAGACCAGCCACCGAGGCGGCGTGTGGGAAGGCATGATCCGGTCCGCCAGACGGATATTGCTGTCAATCATGGAGTAACAGCCGCCCGATGGAGAAACGTTGAGCATCGTCATGAATGAGGCAGAGAGAATTCTGAACAACCGCCCAATGGTTCCAGTAATGAACGGGGACCCCACCCACCTGGCGCTCACCCCGAACGACCTATTGACGCTAAGGTCGAAGGAGGGTTTCCAAGGACCGATAAACCTTCGTGGGAGCTGTTACGAACGTTTGAGCAATGCGTAGCCAAATTCGCAACGGATCCCGAAATCAGAAGGCGATTATCCGTGATAATTCTACGATACTAGATTATTAAAATAAACAACGACATAAACCATATACAAACCTCAATAATACGATCACAAAGTCTCAACAACGAGAAACCGAATAGCAGCGTGTGAGCAGACAGCACGTGCGTCACGCAGGTCCTGAACAAGGATGTGCCAAAATAGCGCTCTGGGAGCGAACAAACAACAATTGGTCCAGAAAAACAACCAGTTCGTAAAGACAAGTCAATAGTGTATGGAAATGAGTGATGTTGGGAAAAAACACTGAATCGCGAGGGAAAAAGGGGGATTTTCCACGACCGGCTGTTACACCGCCCACCAAAATCCTCCTGGATCCTTAGCAGAGTCAAAGGTTCGGTATAAAGGTACTGATTCTTCCTACCTGCCTAGGCCCTGCTGTCAGTGCGCGCGTCTAATGCTCGTCGTCGACGTTCTACTACTGGTCGCACCTAACCCATTGGCTACATAGACGTGAGGCTGGTCTACATCTTCCACAAGACCAAATGACCGATGGCGGGCGTGAATGGTCACATAGACGTTGTCCTCGTACGGGGCCGTCCGGTCCTGGATGTACGCGCTTGAGTGTGTGTGTGTGTGTGCGTGCGTGTGTGTGTGTGTGCCGGGGTTACAATGAAATCACAGTTATGACTACACATCAAAGGAGGACTTTCTGCAATGTCAACAAAAGACCGCGTGGCAAGAAAACGAGTAAATGTAGCATGCATGTGTGACCTGAGCTCCACTACTTCCAAATATGCAAGGGGCATTCGGTAGCGTCAACAAAAGGCAAACAAAGAACACTGTCACATGTATGATGGGTTTACGGGATGTGGAGTGCGTCGTGCATGCGTGTATGTATCGGGATGTATAATGGAATCGCACTCATCACCACATATCGGAAAGAACCTTCTCTAATGTCAACGAAGGGACCGCGAGCACCTTAACGTGTTTGACGGAGATTGTGTGGTATATATGGTGTTTCTTTATCCACCTCGATTACTGGTGTGAAAAAGGTTTACTAGGCCACAGGGTTATCAGCTCCTCCGTCTTCGCTCTCGAGTAGGTTAATACTGCGTATGTCACGAATGAGCACTCCGTTAGCTGTCTTCACCTTCACCGTTCTTATCATTTCGTCGGTGCTTTTGATGGTTTCCGTAACTACTCCCAAAGACCAAGCGCTGAAATGTGCGCGTTCGTCGGCGATCATAACCACGTCCCCAACTTTGAATGGTCTTGTTTTGGCCATCCACTTCTGTCGAGTCTGCAAAGCCGGTAGGTACTCCCGTAGCCATCGCCTCCAGAAGACCTTGGCCAGATAATTCGCTTGCTTCCACCCGTGGAGGTAGCTCCCACGAAGGTTTACCGGCCCTTGGAAACCCTCGTTCGACCTTAACGTCAATAGGTCGTTTGGGGTGAGCGCCAGGTGGGTGGGGTCGCCGTTCAATACTGGAACCAGGGGGCGGTTGTTCAGGATTCGCTCCACCTCAGTCATGACGGTGTTCAGGGTCTCGTCGTCGGGCGGCTGCTGCTCCATGATTGACAGCAATATCCGTCTGGCGGACCGGATCATGCGTTCCCATATGCCGCCTCGGTGACTGGCCTGTGGGGGGTTGAAATGCCAGCGTATGCCGTAGGCCACGTATCGATTCTGCAGTTCGTCCCTGTTTATGTTCTTGTGCCAACACTGCAATTCCCGTTGAGCGCTCACAAAGTTCGATCCATTATCTGAGTATATATCGGCCGGTACGCCTCTTCGGTTGATAAATCTTTGCAAGGCCCGTAGAAACGAATCGGTCGTCATCGAATGTGCGACTTCTAGGTGTACCGCACGTGATTTCATGCACGTCATGATACATCCGTATCGCTTTTCTAATCTTTTCCCGCACTTGATCCACAAGGGCCCGAAATAGTCCAACCCGGTGTCACTGAACGGCCACCAGCCCGTAGTTACCCTGCATTCTGGTAGCGGGGCCATGAGTTGTTTGCCTGCTGTGGCATTGCGTCTCCTGCATTGCACACACCGTCAGATTACGCGTTTTACAGTCTCTCGTCCTCTCAACAACCAAAGACGCTTTCGGATGACGCTCGTCACGTGACTTTCCCGGGCATGTCCCTCCACGGCGTGGACGTGTTGAATCATTAGCTCTACTACAGGTTGTCTCGCAGGCAGCAGTATAGGATACTTTGTGTCGAAGTTCAGGTGGGCGTTGGTCAGCCTACCATCCACCCGCAGCAGTCCGTTGATGATTTTGGGGTTTAAACGCTTCAGCTCGCCTCTTGGAGATGGCATGTCTTCATTGGTCAGCCCCACTTCTTCCGCCCTCTTGAGTTCTTGGGCGAAAGCCTCGCGTTGTATCATTCTGAAAATATCGTACTCTGCCGCTTGTAGCTCATCGGGACCTATCGGGCCGACCGGTATCCGACCTGAGGGCCGTAGCCCTTTCATGACTAGTAAACTTATCTTGAACCTGGTTAACCAAACTAGCGAACGAAGCGTCTTCATCCAGGAAGAAAACCTGACCAGTCGCGATAAAATGGGCGACGCTTCGACGACGTTGGTTGCTATCACTACGCCTTTGATCTCCAGTTCCAATTCCGTAGGGGGTTTTAATTCGAACACGGGCCAGTCCTGTTTGGGCAATTGCAGGAAGTTCGGCCCTCTCGTCCACGTGTCCAGTTGCCTGAAGTTGTTCGCACCTCGGGAGCACAGGTCGGCCGGATTATCGCCAGACCTGACATGACTCCACTGGTGCGTGGCTGATTCATCGTGGATAATCGTGAGCCGGTTAGCAACGAAAGTACTAAACCGGCTCCGTACGTTGTTAATGTAGTAAAGTACTATCGTTGAATCCGTCCAGAAGCTCACCGACCAAATGTAGAGATCGAAACATCTCTTCACAGCTTGCACCACCCTGACTGCCAACACGGCTGCGCTGAGTTCAAGGCGTGGGATTGAGACCGACTTCAGTGGAGCAACGCGGGCTTTGGCGAACAGGATCCTCGTGGTATATTGTCCATCTCCTGCGCACCATCGTCCGTAAACCACAGCTCCATAACCGACTTCGGATGCATCGGAAAAGGCATGTAGTTCTCCAGTCCGTGTCGTATGGCCAGGAGTCAAACATCGTGGGATTCTTATGTCCCCTAATTTCTTCAAGGTGTTCAAAAATTCCTCCCAGTCCAGCCGGTCCCCTCGGTCCAGTGACTGGTCCCAATCAACTTTCTTACGGCACAGCCGCTGCAGCAAGATCTTTCCGGGTAGCAGCCATGGTGAGACGAAACCGAGCGGGTCGAACAAACTTGAGACGGCAGATAGTATGCCACGACGGGTTATTGGCAGCTCGGGAACGTTCAGTTCGAAAACAAAATCGTCCGTTTCCGCGTCCCATTGTATCCCTAAAGTGCGCTCGATAGGAAGTGGAGAGCCGTCCAAATCTCTTACCCTTTCGGCCTTTTCGTGATACGGGATGACCTTCAGCACTTCCGAAGCGTTCGACATCCATTTAGTTAGATGGAAGCCACCCTCTTCCAGCAATCTCGTCAGACCCCTGAACTGCTCTAGGGCTGATTCCACATCATCGAATGACCCAAGGTAGTCGTCGACGTAGAAGTTCCTGCTGACGCTTTCTACCACCGTCCGATGTACCAGATCGCCATGTTTGTTCGCTGATTCTCGGAGGGCGTAGTTGGCACAAAATGGTGACGATATGGCTCCGAAGGGGTGGACGGTCATTCTATAATTCACCACTGCATTGTCCCGGTCGCTCCATTCCCACCACAGGAAACGCAAAGCATCTCGTTCTCCTACCGGAATCTTCACCTGATGGAACATTTCCCTAATGTCAGCAGACAAAGCCACTTTACCCACTCTGAAACGGCACAGAACATCGATCAATGGTGTGGTCCAGTCAGGCCCCTGTAGTAGGCGATCGTTTAACGACTTGCCCTGGAACTTGGCCGCACAGTCGAAAACCACGCGCAGTTTATTGGGTTTCTTGGGGTTGATAACCGGATGGTGAGGTAGATACCAGATACCCCTTTTGCTGTCGGTGTTAACAGGCACCCTTTCAACGTAACCGAGGTCCTCGTTTCGCTTCATCAAATCCGCGTATCGTTCCCACAGATTCTGGTCTCGAATGAAGCGTTCTTTTAGTCGTAGTAATCGTTGGAGAACATAATTTCTGTTGTCAGTCCACGGGTCGACCGGTGTGCGCCATGGGAGGGGAACCTCGAACTGTTTTTTGAGGCCTCTAGAGCCTTGCCGCACCGTTTGTAGAGCGAAGTGATCCTCTTGAGACAACGTCGGTCTTTCGTCCCCAATGTCATGAAACTCCTTTTCATAAAGCCGTTGCAGATGATACTCTATGCGGTCCGTTTCGGCGGATAAGTAATTCACGGAACCGCGTACCCCTACTGGACCGTATAACATCCATCCCAGAGCCGTGCGTACGGCATAAGGTGCCTGGCGGTCGCCCACTCTTTGGTCAAGCACCCAATGCGCCTCTGGCACGTCGCATCCGATGAGGAGATCCACCTCATCATCTTCCCAGTCTACAACGGTTACATCCTGCAGGTGGGGCCATCGAGTCAAGATTGCGTTCACCGACCTTGGTGCTCGCATGGGGAGATCCGCTAACGTGAATGCCTCCGTTGGTTCAATTTCCTCGTTAGTGTCTAGAGAGATGAGTTGCAGCCTTAATCTACCGGCAGTCATTACCTGTGTTCCGCCCACCGTGCTCACTGCTAACGACGTCGCACCTTTAGCCAGTTGGTGTTTGTCGGCAAACCGCTCTTTCACTAAAGTGGTGTCGGATCCACTATCAACGAAAGCCAACGCCTTGACTATCCCAGTCGGAGTCACTACTCCCACGGCCACTACGCCTAAACGTACCGGTTTACTGGCAGATTGTGAAGTTGAACAAATCACGCTGGGCTTGGCACTCGCCTCGGATATGGTTATTCTCGCCTGATGCAGCAGCCGATGGTGTCTGCCCGTGCAGCCCTCGTAACCACATCGATTCCTTGTTCTACAGGCTGCTGCCCGGTGCGTGGTGTTGAGACAGATGAAACATGCTCCTGTCATCCTCGCCATTCCCCACCGTTCGTCTATTGTGGCATTCTGGTAGGCCATGGCTAGTACCACAGGATCTGCAATTTGGTTTCGCCGTAGCATCTCGTGAAATGACGTGTGTGTTGGTCCAAGGCTGGTACTTTGGATGTTCCCGTACAGGGGTTTGGACTTGGCTAGTACCGGGCTTGTTTGCTCGGTTGCTGTCCCGGATGAGTCGGCCGAATCTGCTGTCAGCTATCTTCGTTTGCCTGTCTAAGTATTCAGTCAGGTCTTCGAAGTTGGCTTCTCTGTCGCTTCGGCTTATCCGTTCAGCTTCTTCCGCCCACCGACCCTGTAGTTCGGGAGAGAGGTGACGGACTATGCCTTCCAAAGTGTGCATGGCGTCTAGGTCAGCTCTGTAACCTAAATGGTCGAGGGCTATTGAGCAGTTCTGCATCTTGATCACCAGGTTGGCCATGGTGTAGACGTCGCCCTTGGTTTTCTTTGCCTCTGCCATCACGCCCTCTATTAGGTTACGGGCTACTTTGAAAGGTTGGCCAAACAAGTCCCTCAGAATCTTTCTTGCCCTTGTGTAGCCTAGTTCTGGATCGAGCATGGTGCATCCGTCGATAGCTTCTCGCGCTCGGCCTCGGCAGTAGTGAGTAAGGTAAAGAAGCCTTTGCCCAGGGTCGGTTACCTTGTTTTCAACGAACGTCTCGAACTGTTTGACAAACTTGCAATATTGCTCAGCTCGCCCGTCGAAAACCGTTAACTCCGCTCTAGGCAGATCGATCGATGGTGGTTTGTAGTCGGCGACCTGCGTGGGGTTCCCTACCTTATTGCACTCTAACCTATCGGAAGTGTCGAAGTCACTGGTCTTATACTCTCGCTGTTTCTGTGTACACTTCTCTGCTTCATGCGCCTGTAGTCTAGCCGAAAGTAACTGTTGCTCTAGTTCTATTATTCTCAGCTTATATAAATCAACGTCCTTACGATCAATATTGCTTTCAATAACACATGAGCTAGCACTGACAGGACTAGGCGATCTAGCATTAGCTAAAGAATCATAAGTACCCAAAACCTCCCCAGAGACTTGCCGTATTACTTCCTGTCCGGGTTCGACTGCCTTTGATCCTTTCCTTGGCATTTTGCGTGAATTTTCCTCGTTCCAAATAGATCTATTGAGTATTGTTACGAACGTTTGAGCAATGCGTAGCCAAATTCGCAACGGATCCCGAAATCAGAAGGCGATTATCCGTGATAATTCTACGATACTAGATTATTAAAATAAACAATGACGTAAACAATATACAAACCTCAATAATACGATCACAAAGTCTCAACAACGAGAAACCGAATAGCAGCGTGTGAGCAGACAGCACGTGCGTCACGCAGGTCCTGAACAAGGATGTGCCAAAATAGCGCTCTGGGAGCGAACAAACAACAATTGGTCCAGAAAAACAACCAGTTCGTAAAGACAAGTCAATAGTGTATGGAAATGAGTGATGTTGGGAAAAAACACTGAATCGCGAGGGAAAAAAGGGGGATTTTCCACGACCGGCTGTTACACGGCATAAGGTGCCTGGCGGTCGCCCACTCTTTGGTCAAGCACCCAATGCGCCTCTGGCACGTCGCATCCGATGAGGAGATCCACCTCATCATCTTCCCAGTCTACAACGGTTACATCCTGCAGGTGGGGCCATCGAGTCAAGATTGCGTTCACCGACCTTGGTGCTCGCATGGGGAGATCCGCTAACGTGAATGCCTCCGTTGGTTCAATTTCCTCGTTAGTGTCTAGAGAGATGAGTTGCAGCCTTAATCTACCGGCAGTCATTACCTGTGTTCCGCCCACCGTGCTCACTGCTAACGACGTCGCACCTTTAGCCAGTTGGTGTTTGTCGGCAAACCGCTCTTTCACTAAAGTGGTGTCGGATCCACTATCAACGAAAGCCAACGCCTTGACTATCCCAGTCGGAGTCACTACTCCCACGGCCACTACGCCTAAACGTACCGGTTTACTGGCAGATTGTGAAGTTGAACAAATCACGCTGGGCTTGGCACTCGCCTCGGATATGGTTATTCTCGCCTGATGCAGCAGCCGATGGTGTCTGCCCGTGCAGCCCTCGTAACCACATCGATTCCTTGTTCTACAGGCTGCTGCCCGGTGCGTGGTGTTGAGACAGATGAAACATGCTCCTGTCATCCTCGCCATTCCCCACCGTTCGTCTATTGTGGCATTGCCGAACTTGGGGCATTCTGGTAGGCCATGGCTAGTACCACAGGATCTGCAATTTGGTTTCGCCGTAGCATCTCGTGAAATGACGTGTGTGTTGGTCCAAGGCTGGTACTTTGGATGTTCCCGTACAGGGGTTTGGACTTGGCTAGTACCGGGCTTGTTTGCTCGGTTGCTGTCCCGGATGAGTCGGCCGAATCTGCTGTCAGCTATCTTCGTTTGCCTGTCTAAGTATTCAGTCAGGTCTTCGAAGTTGGCTTCTCTGTCGCTTCGGCTTATCCGTTCAGCTTCTTCCGCCCACCGACCCTGTAGTTCGGGAGAGAGGTGACGGACTATGCCTTCCAAAGTGTGCATGGCGTCTAGGTCAGCTCTGTAACCTAAATGGTCGAGGGCTATTGAGCAGTTCTGCATCTTGATCACCAGGTTGGCCATGGTGTAGACGTCGCCCTTGGTTTTCTTTGCCTCTGCCATCACGCCCTCTATTAGGTTACGGGCTACTTTGAAAGGTTGGCCAAACAAGTCCCTCAGAATCTTTCTTGCCCTTGTGTAGCCTAGTTCTGGATCGAGCATGGTGCATCCGTCGATAGCTTCTCGCGCTCGGCCTCGGCAGTAGTGAGTAAGGTAAAGAAGCCTTTGCCCAGGGTCGGTTACCTTGTTTTCAACGAACGTCTCGAACTGTTTGACAAACTTGCAATATTGCTCAGCTCGCCCGTCGAAAACCGTTAACTCCGCTCTAGGCAGATCGATCGATGGTGGTTTGTAGTCGGCGACCTGCGTGGGGTTCCCTACCTTATTGCACTCTAACCTATCGGAAGTGTCGAAGTCACTGGTCTTATACTCTCGCTGTTTCTGTGTACACTTCTCTGCTTCATGCGCCTGTAGTCTAGCCGAAAGTAACTGTTGCTCTAGTTCTATTATTCTCAGCTTATATAAATCAACGTCCTTACGATCAATATTGCTTTCAATAACACATGAGCTAGCACTGACAGGACTAGGCGATCTAGCATTAGCTAAAGAATCATAAGTACCCAAAACCTCCCCAGAGACTTGCCGTATTACTTCCTGTCCGGGTTCGACTGCCTTTGATCCTTTCCTTGGCATTTTGCGTGAATTTTCCTCGTTCCAAATAGATCTATTGAGTATTGTTACGAACGTTTGAGCAATGCGTAGCCAAATTCGCAACGGATCCCGAAATCAGAAGGCGATTATCCGTGATAATTCTACGATACTAGATTATTAAAATAAACAATGACGTAAACAATATACAAACCTCAATAATACGATCACAAAGTCTCAACAACGAGAAACCGAATAGCAGCGTGTGAGCAGACAGCACGTGCGTCACGCAGGTCCTGAACAAGGATGTGCCAAAATAGCGCTCTGGGAGCGAACAAACAACAATTGGTCCAGAAAAACAACCAGTTCGTAAAGACAAGTCAATAGTGTATGGAAATGAGTGATGTTGGGAAAAAACACTGAATCGCGAGGGAAAAAAGGGGGATTTTCCACGACCGGCTGTTACACGGCATAAGGTGCCTGGCGGTCGCCCACTCTTTGGTCAAGCACCCAATGCGCCTCTGGCACGTCGCATCCGATGAGGAGATCCACCTCATCATCTTCCCAGTCTACAACGGTTACATCCTGCAGGTGGGGCCATCGAGTCAAGATTGCGTTCACCGACCTTGGTGCTCGCATGGGGAGATCCGCTAACGTGAATGCCTCCGTTGGTTCAATTTCCTCGTTAGTGTCTAGAGAGATGAGTTGCAGCCTTAATCTACCGGCAGTCATTACCTGTGTTCCGCCCACCGTGCTCACTGCTAACGACGTCGCACCTTTAGCCAGTTGGTGTTTGTCGGCAAACCGCTCTTTCACTAAAGTGGTGTCGGATCCACTATCAACGAAAGCCAACGCCTTGACTATCCCAGTCGGAGTCACTACTCCCACGGCCACTACGCCTAAACGTACCGGTTTACTGGCAGATTGTGAAGTTGAACAAATCACGCTGGGCTTGGCACTCGCCTCGGATATGGTTATTCTCGCCTGATGCAGCAGCCGATGGTGTCTGCCCGTGCAGCCCTCGTAACCACATCGATTCCTTGTTCTACAGGCTGCTGCCCGGTGCGTGGTGTTGAGACAGATGAAACATGCTCCTGTCATCCTCGCCATTCCCCACCGTTCGTCTATTGTGGCATTGCCGAACTTGGGGCATTCTGGTAGGCCATGGCTAGTACCACAGGATCTGCAATTTGGTTTCGCCGTAGCATCTCGTGAAATGACGTGTGTGTTGGTCCAAGGCTGGTACTTTGGATGTTCCCGTACAGGGGTTTGGACTTGGCTAGTACCGGGCTTGTTTGCTCGGTTGCTGTCCCGGATGAGTCGGCCGAATCTGCTGTCAGCTATCTTCGTTTGCCTGTCTAAGTATTCAGTCAGGTCTTCGAAGTTGGCTTCTCTGTCGCTTCGGCTTATCCGTTCAGCTTCTTCCGCCCACCGACCCTGTAGTTCGGGAGAGAGGTGACGGACTATGCCTTCCAAAGTATGCATGGCGTCTAGGTCAGCTCTGTAACCTAAATGGTCGAGGGCTATTGAGCAGTTCTGCATCTTGATCACCAGGTCGGCCATGGTGTAGACGTCGCCCTTGGTTTTCTTTGCCTCTGCCATCACGCCCTCTATTAGGTTACGGGCTACTTTGAAAGGTTGGCCAAACAAGTCCCTCAGAATCTTTCTTGCCCTTGTGTAGCCTAGTTCTGGATCGAGCATGGTGCATCCGTCGATAGCTTCTCGCGCTCGGCCTCGGCAGTAGTGAGTAAGGTAAAGAAGCCTTTGCCCAGGGTCGGTTACCTTGTTTTCAACGAACGTCTCGAACTGTTTGACAAACTTGCAATATTGCTCAGCTCGCCCGTCGAAAACCGTTAACTCCGCTCTAGGCAGATCGATCGATGGTGGTTTGTAGTCGGCGACCTGCGTGGGGTTCCCTACCTTATTGCACTCTAACCTATCGGAAGTGTCGAAGTCACTGGTCTTATACTCTCGCTGTTTCTGTGTACACTTCTCTGCTTCATGCGCCTGTAGTCTAGCCGAAAGTAACTGTTGCTCTAGTTCTATTATTCTCAGCTTATATAAATCAACGTCCTTACGATCAATATTGCTTTCAATAACACATGAGCTAGCACTGACAGGACTAGGCGATCTAGCATTAGCTAAAGAATCATAAGTACCCAAAACCTCCCCAGAGACTTGCCGTATTACTTCCTGTCCGGGTTCGACTGCCTTTGATCCTTTCCTTGGCATTTTGCGTGAATTTTCCTCGTTCCAAATAGATCTATTGAGTATTGTTACGAACGTTTGAGCAATGCGTAGCCAAATTCGCAACGGATCCCGAAATCAGAAGGCGATTATCCGTGATAATTCTACGATACTAGATTATTAAAATAAACAATGACGTAAACAATATACAAACCTCAATAATACGATCACAAAGTCTCAACAACGAGAAACCGAATAGCAGCGTGTGAGCAGACAGCACGTGCGTCACGCAGGTCCTGAACAAGGATGTGCCAAAATAGCGCTCTGGGAGCGAACAAACAACAATTGGTCCAGAAAAACAACCAGTTCGTAAAGACAAGTCAATAGTGTATGGAAATGAGTGATGTTGGGAAAAAACACTGAATCGCGAGGGAAAAAGGGGGATTTTCCACGACCCCTTTTGCTGTCGGTGTTAACAGGCACCCTTTCAACGTAACCGAGGTCCTCGTTTCGCTTCATCAAATCCGCGTATCGTTCCCACAGATTCTGGTCTCGAATGAAGCGTTCTTTTAGTCGTAGTAATCGTTGGAGAACATAATTTCTGTTGTCAGTCCACGGGTCGACCGGTGTGCGCCATGGGAGGGGAACCTCGAACTGTTTTTTGAGGCCTCTAGAGCCTTGCCGCACCGTTTGTAGAGCGAAGTGATCCTCTTGAGACAACGTCGGTCTTTCGTCCCCAATGTCATGAAACTCCTTTTCATAAAGCCGTTGCAGATGATACTCTATGCGGTCCGTTTCGGCGGATAAGTAATTCACGGAACCGCGTACCCCTACTGGACCGTATAACATCCATCCCAGAGCCGTGCGTACGGCATAAGGTGCCTGGCGGTCGCCCACTCTTTGGTCAAGCACCCAATGCGCCTCTGGCACGTCGCATCCGATGAGGAGATCCACCTCATCATCTTCCCAGTCTACAACGGTTACATCCTGCAGGTGGGGCCATCGAGTCAAGATTGCGTTCACCGACCTTGGTGCTCGCATGGGGAGATCCGCTAACGTGAATGCCTCCGTTGGTTCAATTTCCTCGTTAGTGTCTAGAGAGATGAGTTGCAGCCTCAATCTACCGGCAGTCATTACCTGTGTTCCGCCCACCGTGCAGGGGCCTGACTGGACCACACCACTGATCGATGTTCTGTGCCGTTTCAGAGTGGGTAAAGTGGCTTTGTCTGCTGACATTAGGGAAATGTTCCATCAGGTGAAGATTCCGGTAGGAGAACGAGATGCTTTGCGTTTCCTGTGGTGGGAATGGAGCGACCGGGACAATGCAGTGGTGAATTATAGAATGACCGTCCACCCCTTCGGAGCCATATCGTCACCATTTTGTGCCAACTACGCCCTCCGAGAATCAGCGAACAAACATGGCGATCTGGTACATCGGACGGTGGTAGAAAGCGTCAGCAGGAACTTCTACGTCGACGACTACCTTGGGTCATTCGATGATGTGGAATCAGCCCTAGAGCAGTTCAGGGGTCTGACGAGATTGCTGGAAGAGGGTGGCTTCCATCTAACTAAATGGATGTCGAACGCTTCGGAAGTGCTGAAGGTCATCCCGTATCACGAAAAGGTCGAAAGGGTAAGAGATTTGGACGGCTCTCCACTTCCTATCGAGCGCACTTTAGGAATACAATGGGACGCGGAAACGGACGATTTTGTTTTCGAACTGAACGTTCCCGAGCTGCCAATAACCCGTCGTGGCATACTATCTGCCGTCTCAAGTTTGTTCGACCCGCTCGGTTTCGTCTCACCATGGCTGCTACCCGGAAAGATCTTGCTGCAGCGGCTGTGCCGTAAGAAAGTTGATTGGGACCAGTCACTGGACCGAGGGGACCGGCTGGACTGGGAGGAATTTTTGAACACCTTGAAGAAATTAGGGGACATAAGAATACCACGATGTTTGACCCCTGGCCATACGACACGGACTGGAGAACTACATGCCTTTTCCGATGCATCCGAAGTCGGGTATGGAGCTGTGGTTTACGGACGATGGTGCGCAGGAGATGGACAATATACCACGAGGATCCTGTTCGCCAAAGCCCGCGTTGCTCCACTGAAGTCGGTCTCAATCCCACGCCTTGAACTCAGCGCAGCCGTGTTGGCAGTCAGGGTGGTGCAAGCTGTGAAGAGATGTTTCGATCTCTACATTTGGTCGGTGAGCTTCTGGACGGATTCAACGATAGTACTTTACTACATTAACAACGTACGGAGCCGGTTTAGTACTTTCGTTGCTAACCGGCTCACGATTATCCACGATGAATCGGCCACGCACCAGTGGAGTCATGTCAGGTCTGGCGATAATCCGGCCGACCTGTGCTCCCGAGGTGCGAACAACTTCAGGCAACTGGACACGTGGACGAGAGGGCCGAACTTCCTGCAATTGCCCAAACAGGACTGGCCCGTGTTCGAATTAAAACCCCCTACGGAATTGGAACTGGAGATCAAAGGCGTAGTGATAGCAACCAACGTCGTCGAAGCGTCGCCCATTTTATCGCGACTGGTCAGGTTTTCTTCCTGGATGAAGACGCTTCGTTCGCTAGTTTGGTTAACCAGGTTCAAGATAAGTTTACTAGTCATGAAAGGGCTACGGCCCTCAGGTCGGATACCGGTCGGCCCGATAGGTCCCGATGAGCTACAAGCGGCAGAGTACGATATTTTCAGAATGATACAACGCGAGGCTTTCGCCCAAGAACTCAAGAGGGCGGAAGAAGTGGGGCTGACCAATGAAGACATGCCATCTCCAAGAGGCGAGCTGAAGCGTTTAAACCCCAAAATCATCAACGGACTGCTGCGGGTGGATGGTAGGCTGACCAACGCCCACCTGAACTTCGACACAAAGTATCCTATACTGCTGCCTGCGAGACAACCTGTAGTAGAGCTAATGATTCAACACGTCCACGCCGTGGAGGGACATGCCCGGGAAAGTCACGTGACGAGCGTCATCCGAAAGCGTCTTTGGTTGTTGAGAGGACGAGAGACTGTAAAACGCGTGATCCGACGGTGCGTGCAATGCAGGAGACGTAATGCCACAGCAGGTAAACAACTCATGGCCCCGCTACCAGAATGCAGGGTAACTACGGGCTGGTGGCCGTTCAGTGACACCGGGTTGGACTATTTCGGGCCCTTGTGGGTCAAGTGCGGGAAAACATTAGAAAAGCGATACGGATGTATCATGACGTGCATGAAATCACGTGCGGTACACCTAGAAGTCGCACATTCGATGACGACCGATTCGTTTCTACGGGCCTTGCAAAGATTTATCAACCGAAGAGGCGTACCGGCCGATATATACTCAGATAATGGATCGAACTTTGTGAGCGCTCAACGGGAATTGCAGCGTTGGCACAAGAACATAAACAGGGACGAACTGCAGAATCGATACGTGGCCTACGGCATACGCTGGCATTTCAACCCCCCACAGGCCAGTCACCGAGGCGGCATATGGGAACGCATGATCCGGTCCGCCAGACGGATATTGCTGTCAATCATGGAGCAGCAGCCGCCCGACGACGAGACCCTGAACACCGTCATGACTGAGGTGGAGCGAATCCTGAACAACCGCCCCCTGGTTCCAGTATTGAACGGCGACCCCACCCACCTGGCGCTCACCCCAAACGACCTATTGACGTTAAGGTCGAACGAGGGTTTCCAAGGGCCGGTAAACCTTCGTGGGAGCTACCTCCACGGGTGGAAGCAAGCGAATTATCTGGCCAAGGTCTTCTGGAGGCGATGGCTACGGGAGTACCTACCGGCTTTGCAGACTCGACAGAAGTGGATGGCCAAAACAAGACCATTCAAAGTTGGGGACGTGGTTATGATCGCCGACGAACGCGCACATTTCAGCGCTTGGTCTTTTGGAGTAGTTACGGAAACCATCAAAAGCACCGACGAAATGATAAGAACGGTGAAGGTGAAGACAGCTAACGGAGTGCTCATTCGTGACATACGCAGTATTAACCTACTCGAGAGCGAAGACGGAGGAGCTGATAACCCTGTGGCCTAGTAAACCTTTTTCACACCAGTAATCGAGGTGGATAAAGAAACACCATATATACCACACAATCTCCGTCAAACACGTTAAGGTGCTCGCGGTCCCTTCGTTGACATTACAGAAGGTTCTTTCCGATATGTGGTGATGAGTGCGATTCCATTATACATCCCGATACATACACACATGCACGACGCACTCTACATCCCGTAAACCCATCATACATGTGACAGTGTTCTTTGTTCGCCTTTTGTTGACGCTACCGAATGCCCCTTGCACATGTGGAAGTAGTGGAGCTCAGGTCACACATGCATGCTACATTTACTCGTTTTCTTGCCACGCGGTCTTTTGTTGACATTGCAGAAAGTCCTCCTTTGATGTGTAGTCATAACTGTGATTTCATTGTAACCCCGGCACACACACACACACGCACGCACACACACACACACACTCAAGCGCGTAAATCCAGGACCGGACGGCCCCGTACGAGGACAACGTCTATGTGACCATTCACGCCCGCCATCGGTCATTTGGTCTTGTGGAAGATGTAGACCAGCCTCACGTCTATGTAGCCAATGGGTTAGGTGCGACCAGTAGTAGAACGTCGACGACGAGCATTAGACGCGCGCACTGACAGCAGGGCCTAGGCAGGTAGGAAGAATCAGTACCTTTATACCGAACCTTTGACTCTGCTAAGGATCCAGGAGGATTTTGGTGGGCGGTGTAACAGCCGGTCGTGGAAAATCCCCCTTTTTCCCTCGCGATTCAGTGTTTTTTCCCAACATCACTCATTTCCATACACTATTGACTTGTCTTTACGAACTGGTTGTTTTTCTGGACCAATTGTTGTTTGTTCGCGCCCAGAGCGCTATTTTGGCACATCCTTGTTCAGGACCTGCGTGACGCACGTGCTGTTTGCTCACACGCTGCTATTCGGTTTCTCGTTGTTGAGACTTTGTGATCGTATTATTGAGGTTTGTATATTGTTTACGTCATTGTTTATTTTAATAATCTAGTATCGTAGAATTATCACGGATAATCGCCTTCTGATTTCGGGATCCGTTGCGAATTTGGCTACGCATTGCTCAAACGTTCGTAACAGTGGAATGATGAGAAAGGTGAAAGTGAAGACAGCTAACGGAGCGGTAATTCGCGACGTACGCAGTATTAGCCTACTCGAGGGCGGAGGCGGAGAAGCTGATAACGCTGAGGCCCAGTAGACTATTTCGCGTTCGTCTTCGAGGTGGGTAAAGAAAACCATATATGGAAGCAATCCCGACACAATGACATATCGAACCATCATACACCCTGATACACACTCACCCACATTGTACTCATTATACCACATGGTCTCTGTCAAACACGTTACAGTGCTCACGGTCTTCCGTTGACATTACAGGTTTTTTGCGATATGTGGTGATAAATGCGATTCCATTGCACATGCAGACACATACACACATATCCGATGCACACTGCACCCCGCAACCCCTATCAAACATGTGACGGTGTTTGCAATTTGTTTTCGTTGACGTTACTGACACGTCTTTTGCATATGTGGAGGTGGCGGCGATTACACCATACACACACACACACTCACGCAAGCGCATACAGCCAGGGCAGGACGGCCTTTCCAAGGACAGCATCTATGTCTCCCCTTCACACTCGCAATCGGTCAGTTGTTCTCGTGGAAGACGTAGAATAGCCTCGAGTCTATGTGGCCAACGGATTAGGTGCGACCATGAGTAGAACGTTGACGACAAGCAATAGGCGAGCGCACTGACAGCAAGGCCTAGGTAGTTAGGAAATATCAGTGCCTTTATACCAAACCTTTGACTCTGCTAAAGGTTCGGGAGGATTTTGGTGGGCGGTTTAAAGACCGGTCGTGGGAAATCCCCCTGAAACCTTTGCAATTCAGTGTTTTTCTTCACATCACTCACTTTTTTACACTATTGACGTGTCTTTACGAACTATTTGCTTTTATGGACCAATTGTTGTTTGTTCGTTCCCAGAGCGCTTTTTTGTTATATCCTTGTTTTGGACCTTCGTGACGCACGTGCTCCTTGCTCGCACGGTGCATTTCGGTTTCTTGTTCATTGAGTCTTTTTGATCTCAATATTGAGGTTTGTATCTTTTTGATGTCATTGTTCATTCAATAATCTAGTTTCGTAGAATACCACGGATAACCACCTTTTGATTTCGGGATCCGTTGCGAATTTGGCTACACATTGCTCAAAAGTGAGTTACACCCACTCCCACACATCCACACACATACACAAACCCACTCGGCCGAGGGGTGGTGGCTCACCCGAGGACAGCACCTGTGTTTCGCCCTCACGCCCGCCATCGATCAGCCGTTATCATGGACGACGTAGAGTAACCTGGCGTCGGTGTGGCACCCGGATCGAGTGCGACAGTGAGTAGAACTTTGACGACAAGGAATTAGGCCCGCGCACGGACAACAGTGCCTAGGTAGGTAGGAAGAATCAGTACCATTATTCCAAACCTTCGATTCTGCTAAGAATCGGGAGGATATTGGCGGGCGGTGTAAAGGCTGGTCCTGGAAAATCCCCAAAAACCACTGCAGTTTCCATGTTTCCTTAACATCACTCACTTATTTGCACTATTGACTTGCTTTATACACTGTTTGTTTTTACGGACCAACGCTTGTTTGTTAGCGCCCAGCGCGTTGCTCTGTCATATACTTGTTCTGGACCTGTGTGACGCACGTGTTCCTTTCTTGCTCGCTGAAATTCGGTTTCCGTTTTTTGAGTCCTTTTGATTGTATAATTGAGTTTGTATCTGTTTCGTGTCGTCGTTCATCTGATATTCTAGTATCGTAGAACTTCACGGATAATCGCCTTTTGATTTTGGGATCCGTTGCGAATTGGGCTACACATTGCTAAAACTTGTCTTACCGTGGGTACAACCTCTCGCGGGAGCTGATTATATTCAGTGAAAGGTCTCGTTTACTCTTGTCACACGCAACTTACAGGACACTGCATGTTGCGTTCGCGTAGGCCGATAGCCGGTAGGGGTAGTCCTTGTCTGTGGAGCCCCGCAAGTGGATGGGGGGAAGAAGACTCTGAACTATCCCAGCTTCCACAGATGGAGTTGAGTGGGCCACGGCGCCTTTTCGTGTCGGGAGATATGAACCTCCCAGAAATAAACTGGAATGATGAATGTGCCTCTGGAGAAACCACAGGAAATGCTCTGGTGATGTGGCTCCACATCCACTCTATCACAAAACGTAAGAGAAGCAACTCGCTTCCGCGATGGACAACGTCCATCTACATTGGGTCTACGTGTAATCAGGTGCTGACATGATGTCAACTCTTCATTGATACCGGAGACACTGAGGAAGAGCGATCATGGAGTCCTCCGTGCGATGTTCACTATAAGGCACGCCAAACCAGGATCCAGGTTGGTCCAGAACTACGCGAGGGTGGATGAGGGACAACTGAGGGTAAGGGCACGAACCATATGTTGGTACCCGGAAGTCCCGGAGCCACCTGTGGGGATAGATGGAGGGCAATAGGAACTGGGCTGATAAGCCTGGCAGACAAGTTTGCTCCGGTGACACAACGAAGAAGTAGGAGCCGGCAGCCTTGGAAGAAGGCAAGGGCCGGGACAGCATTAGCTGTTCGTAGAAAGCTATGAGCTCACTACAAGCTTCATAGCACGCACCACGCATAGGCCACTTACAAGACAGCCAGAAGCAGGACACGGGCCCTGCAACGAGAAGCAAAGTACGAATATGAGGAGAAGCTAGCCAACAATATAGAGGCTGATCTAAAGAAGTTCTTCACATACGTGCAGTCCAAGAAAACGACGCCTGGGAGGGTAGGTACCTTGGAGGTGTCCGGCGGAAGCACTGCCCTCAATGACAAAGACAAGGGAGAAACCTTACTTGTGTCCTCCAAGAGCGTGTATCTTCAGGACCATATGCTAAGTGCCTCGGAATTCGATATAGGGCGTATGCCAGTGCTTCAGGAGCTTGTTGGTAATGAGGACGAGGTGCTCCAAGAACTCATATCTTTGTTCAAGTTCAAAGCAGCCGGACCTGATAAAATAAGTCCGGCGATTGTCCAGCCTCTTTCCAATATCTTTTCAGCGGCTATTACCCAACCGTACGAAGAGTCTCTGAGGGAGGTCGAGGTGCCAGAGGATTGGCGTGAGACCATTGTCGTACCGATTCATAAGACAGGATCCAGGCAGAAGGCGGAGAATTGTAGATCGGTCAGCCCGACATCTGTGTCGTGCAAGTGCTTGAAAATTATAATCAGAAAGCAACTGTGCCTGCATCTGGGTAGTAGCGCCTTACTGGCACCAGCACAACATGGATTTGTTAAAAATGGATCATGTTTGACAGGCCTACTGATGTTCTTACGCGAGACCACAAGACGAATAGATGAAGGTACGATAGTGGAGTTTTGTTGTTTGGATTTCAGTAAGGCTTTCGACTCTGTGAGTCATCGCCTGCTCGATTACAAATCGCAGACCTTTGGGATAAACGGGAAAGCAAGAGGTTAGGTAGCACACCTCCTAATGAATCATTGCTCCTTCGTTAAGGTGGGAGATCATCAATCGAGATTAGACAGGGTTACCAGTGGTGCGCCACAAGGTTCAGTACCGGGGCCTTTGCTCTCCCTCTTTTATATAAACGACCTGGAGGAAGAATTGCTTAACGCGTGCTTCATCTTTACAGATGACCTGAAGATAGCTGGCAGCTATTTAACACAGGATATAAATGAGGTGCTCAGATGGGCTGAACGGTGAGATTTAAGGCTGAGTCTCGGCAAGTGCCAAGTCCTGACCACTAAAGCAGACGGAACGAGCACAATTCCGTTTAAAAGTGTCGGAGGTGGAAGGTATATGTCTGATAGCCACACAGGACTTCAGGCCTTTAAGGCAGTGCCAGGGAGCTCTCATTATGGTCAGAGGGGTATTACATAGGGTATGCAATACTATCACATAAAAACCAGAAGTGTTCATCCCGTTTCACAAGGTTTTGGTGCGACCCCTTCTGGAGTATTGTTTACAGGCATGGGGTCTCTATTATCGCAGGGATAAGGAGCACTTGGGAGGGGGGAGTGCAAAGACTTGCAACTAGAAATGTCACCGGTAAGGGAGGGAAACCTTAACCCAGCCCCTAGAGGCTCCTAATCTCCTCTTTAAAGCGGCATAGAGGGCGAGGTAACCCAACTGAAACGTTCAAGATCATGAAAGGTCTGTCGGGTATAGAAATGGGCGATTTATTTGTTTCTGCCCCTGAGTGCAGCACCAGGGGACACAGGCATGCTCAAGGTTGGACACACGGGCTCAATATTTTACAACTAGGGTTATTACTATATGGAATAGACTGTCAGAGGATGCTGCTGAACGCAGCTGCGCACCGACTTTCCAGAAGGTCCTAGATTCACGCTGGAACACAGCGTTCCCAGAGCTAGGTGTGTGAACGAGGGGTGAGGAAATGAGCCACTTGTATTTTTGTCGATGAACTTGTCCGTGAAGGTGATACGGCTTCGTAACTTTTACATTTCGGACAAAACATTCAACGAGCAGTGTTGGAAACAAAAGAAACTTACCAACAACACAAAGGTGTGGATGCTCGATTGGTCTGGGCCACCTTCGTCCTGTGGGAAGGCTGCAATAGCCAAGGCCATCAGACGTAGAAACCGCTGTTGGAACCAGTACAAAGCTTCCGGCAGCCAGCTAGCCTAGAATCGCTATACGAAGCTGAGAAACGAGACTGTAAGCCTTTTGAGAACTTCTAAACGGGAATTTGAGCTGAAATTGGCCCAGTCTGTAAGACAACAGCCGAAGAAGTTCTACAGCTATGTACAGTCTAAAGGCTAAACAAGAAATGCCGTAGGTCCGCTATCCACTAGAGAATATGGTATTGTCACTGACGACCAGGGCAAAGCAGACGCCCTGGGGGAATACTTTGGTAGTGTACATAGGATAGATAGTGGGGTACTAGTAGATCTGGCTCTGATACATCCTCCTCAGTTAAACGAGCTAGATCTTTCAGAGGAATGCGTGCGTAAGTACCTACAGGAGTTAAACAGCCACAAGTCAGCGGGCCCAGATGGCATTCATCCAGCTATCATCAAGCCGTTGGCGGATATCATAGCTCCATCGGTATGCAGATTGTATAGATCCACGTTGGACCAGGGAAAGCTGCCTCAGGACTGGAAAGTCGCGGCAGTCGTGGCAATACATAAGAGTGGGCCTAAGTCGGATGTGCAGAACTACAGGCCGGTAAGCCTAACTAGCATTCTCTGTAACGTTCTCGAGAAGATCATCCGTGCACATATCTGCCAGCACTTACTGCAGCACTCCATGCTAAGCCCGGCGCAGCATGGATTCCTGAAAAATAGATGTTGCCTGACTAATCTCCTGTGCTTCTTAGATGAAGTAACTCGACGACTGGACGAAGGTAAGCATGTTGAGGTATGTTACCTCGACTTTAGCAAGGCTTTCGACTCCGTTAATCATCGTCTTTTGCTACGCAAGATGAAGACTTTCGGGATAGGTGGGCCAGTATATAGGTGGCTGGAGGACTTCCTCTCCCACAGGACGCTTTATGTCAAAGTGGGGGACAGGTGCTCCAGTTTGGTGAACGTCACCAGTGGTGTACCTCAGGGATCCGTCCTGGGCCCGGTCCTATTCTCGTTATTTATTAATGACCTAGCATCCACTCTTCAATCGCCCAGCTTTATTTTTGCGGATGATGTGAAGATTGTTGGATCTGAGGGTAGGGCGGACTTGGGCAGGGAAATAGGCACCGTCCTAAACTGGGCATACAAATGGGACTTACCTCTAAACGCTCAAAAAAGCCATTTGTTGTCAAGGGCAACAGAGAGCCTAACTGTCGCTCATGATCAAGGGCTGTTCACCGTAGAGGCAGCCAGTAGGGTTAAAGACCTGGGGATCATCATGAAAAGTGACTTCAAATGGTCGGAGCAGTGCAACGCGGCTGCGCATAAGGCTCGTGGGGAGCTCTTTAGACTGCGATCGGCTTTGTCTTGCCGGAAGCCGGAGGTATTCGTACCTATTTACGTGGCTATAGTACGACCTCACTTAGAAGGTAGTGTGCAGGCTTGGTCACCCTTCTACAAAAAGGACGCCGCCTGCCTAGAGAAAGTCCAACGTCTCGCCACGCGAATGGTTGAAGGGCAGAGGGGTAAGACTTACGAGCAGAGACTCTGTGACCTGAATCTCTTCTCGTTGGAAAGGAGGAGAAGTCGAGGAGATCTCATAGAAACGTTCAAGGTAATGAAGGGCTTTTCTGGCCTTAGACCAGATAGTCTATTCCAATTGGCCGTAGACTCCAGAACAAGGGGACACGAAAAGAAGTTGATAAAAGCCCGATCTAGGTTGATGGCTAGATCGCACTTCTTCAGCAACAGGGTTGTGAACAGTTGGAACGGTCTGCCTGGTGAAATGGTAGATCTGCAAACAGTCCAATCCTTCAAATGTGCCCTTGATCGCAAGTGGTACGAGATCTTTCCTTGTAGTGAGCCTTAAGAATATCAACTAGATGGATGACGGGTAGCAGTAAGGTCCTTCTGGAGTATGTTTTAGCAGACTTTTTCCCTCATTGCATACTGTCTCAGTGAACGCTCACGATGCATAATGTCTCTCGCAGTTGATGTGCGATGAGGTTTTCCGTTTCGCTCTCATTTTTAGCAAGGATTCGACGAAATACACTCGGCAGTGGTGGGTGCATAACTGGTGTGCATACCATCGAAGGAATTCTGGACGCTCGATTGGCCGTGGCCATTACCTGTCCTGTGCAGACTGAACTGAACTGAACTGAACTGAACTGAATGGAATTGAATTGAATGAACTGAACGGGTCGGTTGTTCCGGTACAGATTAACATGTTTGGACTGCCTCCGCCACATTCTGGACGGTCCCTAGTCTTCATTCGGGCTCACAATCCTTTTGATTTCACAAAATACGATGGAACGAAAGGATTTGAGGAATAATGACTTGGTGACAGAAAATGAAAATGAAAATATGGAGTCTTCAGGCGATGCTCGTTACATCCAGAGGAAAAGAAACTCCACAAGTTCCAGCGTTGTCGTTCCTTGTAAGTTTTCTTTGTTCGTCCACCTGCTCGTGATTGAGATCCATTTCTTAGAATGACAGAATAGAATGAAATAATTTTACGATTCACTCTCGTGGATTTTAGTCAATATACTTCTGTATGTTGTTTCCTGTTTCTCCGTAGTACCATTTTCTTCCCTTTTCCTCTTAAAATCACCACCTCAGCGACCCATCCACGAAATGTACTGGAAGACTAGGAAATCCTAATTATCGCCCACGCCCACCCCATCACGGTAGTCTCCTGAGGGAACAAGTGAAAGTGGCGACGAACCAGACACCCAACAGCCCAGTCAGCACAATGGTCCCCAAATAGTCACGAAATAGTCCCTCGGTCGACCCCGTTTGATCCCCAAAACGACCCCAAAGTGACCCCACTGAAACAAAAAAGAGTCGGTTTGGGGGCGTTTTTCGGCCGACCACGCAAAAAACCCTCCGATATTTGTGTACCTTCTGCATTACAAAATAAACTCAATTTCCCGTACCTATTTTTATAGCACTACACAAACGACCCCAGAACGAACGATACTAGTCCGGTGCGTCAAATAACTAAACGGAAACGTCCCATTTCATCGCTCTCATTTCTCACTTCCCAAGGTACCTTTACCACTTTCGAAATCACTTCCTTGCCAGTAACTACGAGCTGCATTTCCATTACTGATTTCGGAAGAAAAAGGACCATACTTTTGACGCATAAAAAAAATGTATTGATGGGTAAATTGCACAGTGGTAGAAGGGATTTACAATATCTCACGAGTTTTTTCGTTCGTACTCGTCAGCCGCATGAGAACTGTTCGCTGGAATTGCTGTTTTCCAATGCCTGAAATAGGAAGAGAGACATTTTAAATTAATCTCTTATTGTAAAACAAAGTGCAGTGAGCAAAACTTTAACATCTTTATGAACTAGGAATCGAAATACTTTTACTGGGAATATGAAAATCATTGAGGCAGAAACTGGAATCTCCTGCTGTCTGGAAATGGAAAATATCGCAATAGATGCATAGCTTGATATAAGAAACGCCTTAGGAAATATATCGTAAATAGAAGTCACTCACGTCGTACGTATTGCACTGAGTGCCGACGTCGCGATACAGTTCATACCGACTCTCTTGCTGACTAGCTCTACTCCTTTGTAAGCAACGACGCATTTTCTCTCAGATGAGCTGCGTTGTGGCTCCAGGATAGTTCTTCCGGCACACAGCCTCTGTAGCAATATGAATTCAAAATCTCATACTCACCTATCACAAGAGAACAAACTTTTGTTCCCGCCAAGGCAGGTCTTCCGTGTGCACCCTTCATGTTTACCTGCGCGAGAACTTTTATCGTCATTAGCTGACGCATCATATCCCTTGTGCAATCTCCAAAGTTGGTACCGGAAACATTCTGCAAAAATGTGACATGAATAATAGAAAAAAAGGACTATCTCTCACCACTTGCTCGTAGTAGCTGTCATTTTTCAAGCGTTCATTCAGAGACGCGAGGTCATCAACACTGTCTACGGGGATCCCCCATTGGGACACGATCTTTGACGTCGAATTCGCATTTTGCCTCTGCAATTCGTCGACTTTGCGGTTCAACTCCGAAATATCTTTCTTCATTAAAGCTAAGAGGGCTGGCGTGAGTTAATAAGTATTTATTGAAGCTGCTATTACACATAATGCTCTCACCGTAATTGGCCTCCTTGCTGAGAGGACTGGGCTTCTCACGAGATTTGGAAGCGGATGGCCTTTCCTCCACCGTACGGCTTGTTGATGCCATGGGACTCACCGTTGGGGTGGAAGTCCAAGGTCTCCCGAAGGATGGACAACTACATGATTTGTGAGAATACAGCGATGGTACTTACGCTATGGTTGCTGGCACATTATGGTTTGGGTCCAGTGACTTCAACGGGGTACGCGGAAGGCATCAGCTATAACGCTAGACAAAACTACACGGAAACGTCGGCATGCACTTCGAACATAAATGCCCTGAGTGAGCAGAGATTTCAGTTCTGGAACGCAATCATCCAAGTATTTCATCACATTTGCGGGTTTCGTCATCCCACAGTAGAGACCCACCATAAACACCCGTGACAACGGTTTGAGCACACGGCCTAGAATAGGCCACAGCTGCTGAGATGACCCACGAAACAAAGTCAGACCGTCTACATGCAACTGAATAGCTATCTCATCGGTTGGTTGCATTGCACTGGAATCCATTGCACGCTGCAAACATTCGTCGAGCCCAAAATGCACGTATTTACCGTTACCTACGGACTTCTTTGGGGTTTGACGTGGTGATCCCAACAACGTTCGTGGATCTGTCGGCAAATCCGGGAGAACCTGCCTGAATACACGAAGCATGGTTCTCACATTCGCCATTGAGAGACGCATTTGTATGGCTGCCTGTCGTGCAACAGAACGTGCCGAAGGTCCTGGAATTAAGTCTGAATTAATGGGTGGAGTAAGTAGACACAACAACGAACCGTCTTCCTTCACATTTGTGCTCTCCGCAGGGATTTCTGGGATGCCGTCTTTTAATAAAGGTCTATGCTTTAAGCGGTCAAGTTACCTGAGGCGTGAAAAGTATGTGCAAACCACGAGTTCTCCTCGTCTTCACTGGCTTGTAAGTCTTGTGCATCATCTCCAGCGTTCCTTAATATCAGTTGATAGAATCACTTACGTTGATAAAATCACTTACCGCCTTGCTCCGTGACATTTGGAACGCGGAGCGTATTCCGTTAATATGGAGCGAGTCATTGATTGTTCCCATCTTCAAGAAGGGAATACGCAATGACTGCAGTAATCATCGTGGGATTAGCTTAATCCCGATAGTCACCAAAGTATTAGCTTCGATTTTGCTGCACCGTCTTACACCGGCTCGCGAGAGGAATGTCCGCGAACAGCAGGCAGGATTCCGCCCAGGTCGAGGATGCATCGACCAGATTTTTACTCTTCGCCGACTACTTGAAACGCGTCACACGCACCGCCGACCAACAATAATGATTTTCTTAGACCTGAAAGGCGCCTTCGATTCAGTTGATCGAACATCGCTTTTCAGTGTTCTTCATCGAAAAGGTATGCCCCAGAAGTTCGTGAACCTAATGAGATCATTGTATTCTCATACTTCTGGCCGCGTAAGGGTTTACGGTGAACTATCCGGTCGGTTCGAAACGACCAGTGGTGTTCGGCAGGGATGCCCTTTGTCTCCATTCCTTTTTAACTTCGTCATGGACGAAATAATGGAGAGTGCGCTGCAAAATCTTCAGGATGTAGGCGTCGAACTAGGAAATAGTGGAAAGCTATGTGACCTGGATTACGCAGACGACGTTGTCTGCTTGTTCGAATGCACGGAACATGCTCAGCGTGCACTAGATAATCTCGCAAGAGCTGTAGCTCAATTCGGCATGCGTTTTGCACCTTCAAAGTGCAAGGTGATGTTAAAAGACTGGACGTCAACGATTCCGAGCTTGATGCTCGATGGGGAGGTGCTGGCAGTTGTCGATCACTTCACCTACCTCGGTAGCTGCGTGACGACGGATGGGAGCACAGTAGTAGAGGTGAGTACGCGGATATCCAAAGCTCGAGCGGCGCACGCTGGACTGAAGCACTTGTGGCGTCGATCTGATATTTCACTGAAGTTGAAAGGTCGTGTATACTGTGCCACTGTGCGTTCAGTTTTGTTGTATGGTTGCGAAACTTGGAGTCTGCGTGCTGAAGATATTCGTCGTCTTGAGGTTTTCGACCATCGATGTTTACGTAGTATCGCTAGGATTGGGTGGAATAGCCGAGTAAGCAACGATGAGGTAAGAAAGCGAGTATTGGGTACTAATTCAGAGAACGTTTTGTCACAGCGTATCCAACTTAGTAGACTTCGTTGGTTGGGACACGTGTTACGTATGGCAAACACACGTCTACCATACCGTGTCCTATTCTCCGCCCCTCCTAGGGAGTGGAAGAGACCACGTGGAGGCCAACAGATGACGTGGCAGCGAGGAATGAGAAAATGTACAGCAGACTTAGGAAAAGTAGGTGCTTCACGTCTTCGTGGTTGGGGTCCAAAAGATCCGTCCACCAGTTGGCTGGAGACACTGAAGGATATGGCTGCGAACCGCGAACAGTGGAGATCGTGTTGTCACTTTCTATCGAATCAGAATGACTGATCGGTGTACGTTTGTACAGTTAGACTGTGTATCCCGTGTGTTGGCTACTAGGGCATTCTTTTCTTTTCCCACCCATATAGGTCCACTCCCTGTCCATCTTGTATATTCATACTTTTTAATTCAACGTGCAACATGGTGAGAAAGGCAGTGGTCAGTGGGGCTCGCCCTACTGTTTAACGCTGTACGATGATGATGATGATGATGATGTTCCTTAATATCTTACTAGAAGAATAATTTGAATAGAATACCCAAAAAAGCTTGTAGAAATGTCCGGTGCACCGACATCGGTCGGCTGATGGAGAGCATTAGGCTCAACCTCGCAGTCCGCATTTATTGCCTCGGATGATGACATCCTCACCAAATCATCTGGTTTATATGGCCATTAAGGTTCACAAAGCGTGGAAATCATTACCATTTACAGCTTTTAACCAATTGTTAATATCCGAGGCATTCAAAGATTCCATTGTGGCATAAGCGGCTCTGACTGAAGCCTTTTGACGTCGCCAGATGGTAGTTCTCGAGCACCCAGGAAGTGACACTTGCTTACGGCGGTGTCGTCTCATTTTGTGCAATGATAGCTACTAGATATGGTTCGAATTTAAAGGGCATATAGCAGTACATAAAGCGTATCTCGTGAATAATTGCAAAAATCTACTAGTCACGTGAAAAACTTAGTATCTTCCATCAAACATGACAACGAATACAGCCATTCCGTTGTTTAGTCAATAATGAGCTAATAAGGAATAGACGGACAATGCAGTAGACATTAAACATGTAGGCGATATTCATTGACTGAAATAACAGCATAAACGTGACACAAAACGTCGTTATTGACGAAAGTGAAGACTCGGTACAGGACGACTTACTGCTAGCGTGTAACCTTCGACGGATCACGTGACAGCTAGCTTATCTAAGTCTCGACATCTAACACCACATCATGATAGAAAAACAAACCACAGACAACTATTATGTTTACATATGTAAAATAAACTACGTTTATTTACTTATCCACTGAAGGTACGAAATGTTTTTCAGAAATGCATGCTGAAGTCGAACCAAACCAAACTCGGAGTTTTATTATCGGGGCTGTTTCCGAAAACCCTACCGATGCAAGTATCCAGGCTCGCACCTACTCTCATCATAGAATCCTGTCCTGATTGAGCCATCGTCATCATCACAGTTGGCTGTCTTCTTCCCCACCGGACACCTTTACAACGGTGGTGGACAGAGCGGCGGAAATCATGAGCACGTTGCCGTATACTCTGGTCGTGGCCAAAAAATCGCACACTCTTCGTCGAACCCGCAGAAAAGAAAGTTCGGCGACGGATCGTTAGTAATTATAAAGAGACTTCATAAAACTGCACGAACGTAGAGAAAAGGAGAAAGAGATCTATTGATTCACGATTTTCGGGTGCAGAAACGGCACTCTAACTTTTGATGGAGGCCGCTGACGCTGGTGATCCTCCTAGCCCCCACTCCCTCCTGAAAAAAACTGACACCTTAAAGTAGATGGAGGCGGTAGCACACAGAAACAACGCGAACGTCCGTGGTCTACTTATCAAGAGGGATGATCTGGAAGCCTGAACGCAGTCCCATTCACCTACAATACTGTCGCTGACGGAAACGTGGCTTGGTTTGGAGATTCCGGATTCCGAGTTGTCCTTCCCTGGATACACCTTATTCCGCGTTGACAGGAACTCTGTCTGATCCAGTGGGGAAGTGACATTGTTCGTCCGGTCGAACATTCCTACTGTGCGGTTGGGCGCGTATACAGACCCACACGGATTTGAAGCCCATTTGTGTCGCATTAAGTTAACAACTGGAGGCTTTAAGACTGTTGGGATCAGACACCTGGAGCCGCTTTTCGGGGTGTCTTGACGTCATTGAGTAGATGGGCATGTGATGACAACTGTCTCATTCTGGGTGGCTTCAATGCCCCGCATGATGATTGGACACCAGGTAGGATCATGACCAGGACAGATCCTTTCTGTCGGGAGCTACTGACAATTGTAGATGAGCTGGCTTTGTACCAACACGTTTAGGTGTCAACCCGGCTGCAGTTTGATCACGTTTCCATTCTTGGTCTGGTGATCTCTGTTAAACGCTCCGATGTCGATAAGGCTGAACGTCTCCCTCCACTTGGGAGTAACGACCACATGGTGCTAGACGTTCACTGGTTTCGTACTCCTTGTCCAGCATCATCATCATCACCGTGCAGCTGCTGATAGCAGCCCAAGTCCCACTGACGACTGCCTTTCTCACCATATAGCACGTTGAATTAGAAAGTATGAATACATAAGATGGAGAGGGAGTGGACCTATACGGGTGGGAAAATAAAAAAAATGCCCTAGTAGCCAACACACGGAATACACACACATCGATCAGTCATTCTGATTCCACAAGAAGTGACAACACAATCGCCACTGTCCACGGTTCGCAGCCATATCCTTCAGTGTCTCCAGCCAACTGGTTGAGGGATCTTTTGCACCCGCACCACGAAAACGTGAAGCAACAACTTTTCCTAAGTTCGTTGTACATTATCTCATTCCTGGCTGCCACACCATCTGTTGACCTCCACGTGGTTTTTTCCACTCCTGAGGAAGAACGGAGAATAGGACACGGTACGGTAGACGTGTGTTTGCCATACGTAACACGTGCCCCAACCAACGAAGTCTACTAAGCCTGATAAGCTGTGACAGAACGTTCTCCGAATTAATACCCAATACTCGCTTTCTGACCTCATCATTCCTCACTCGGTCATTCCACTCAATCTTAGCGATACTACGTTAACATCGATGGTCAAAAACCTCAAGACGACGAATATCTTCAGCATGCAGACTCCAAGTTTCGCAACCATACAACAAAAGTGAACGCACTGCGGCACAATATACACGGCCTTTCAACTTCAGTGAAATATCAGGTCGGCGCCACAAGCGCTTCAGTCCAGCGTACGCCGCTCGAGCCTTGGATATCCGCGTGCTCACCTCTACTACTGTGCTCCCATCCGTCGTCACGCAGCTACCGAGGTAGGTGAAATGGTCGACAACTGACAGCACCTCTCCATCGAGCATCAAGCTCAGAATTGTTGACGTCCAGTCTTGTAACATCACCTTGCACTTCGAAGGTGCAAAGCGCATGTCGAATGGAGCTACAGCTCTTCCGAGATTATCTAGTGCACGCTGAGCATGTTCCGTGCATTCGAACAAGCAGACAACGTCGTCCGCATAATCTAAGTCACATAGCTTTCCACTATTTTCTAGTTCGATGCCTACATCCTGAAACTTTTGCAGCGCACTGTCCATTATTTCGTCCATGGTGAAGTTGAACAGGAATGGAGACAAAGGGCATCCCTGTCGAACACCACTGGTCGTTTCGAATGGACTTGATAGTTCACCGTAAACTCTTACGCGGCCAGAAGTATGAGAATACAATGATCTTAGTAGGTTCACGAACTTCGATGAAGAGCACTGAAAAGCGATGATCGATCAAGTGAATCGAAAGCGCCTTTCAAGTCTAAGAAAACCATTATTGTCGGTTGGCGATGCGTGTGACGCGTTTCAAGTAGTCGGCGAAGAGTAAAAATATGGTCGATGCATCCTCGACCTGGGCGGAATCCAGCCTGCTGTTCGCGGACATTCCTCTCGCGAGCCGGTGTAAGACGGTGCAGTAGAACTGAAGCTAATACTTTGTTGACTATCGGAATTAAGCTAGTCCCACGATGATTACTACAGTCATTGCGTATTCCCTTCTTGAAGATGGGAACAATCAATGACTCACTCCATAATAACGGAATACGCTCCTCGTTCCAAATGTCACAGAGCAAAGCGGTAAGTGATTTTATCAAAGCATCTTCACCCAATTTGAAAAGAACTGGGGGAAGTTCGTCGGGATCTGCCGCTTTCCCTCGCTTTAGTGATTGAATGCATGATTCTACTTCTACTTCCGATGGGGGCTCAAGTGATACCACCCAAGGAGTAGCAGTTGTCGACACAGGAGTAATTACACTAGCGTGCGGCCAGCTAAACTGTTCCTTGAAGTATTCGGCCCAACGGTCAAGCCTTTGCTGTTTGTTATGGATAGGTTCTCCGTTTCTATCGCAAATCGTTTCACTGACCCGGATGCGCCGTCCACCGGTATCACGAATAAGCTTCAACAGCCTTTGGCTGTTACCTGAAGCAGCTGCTATTTCCATTTCTTCGGCTACCTTGACCCACAAATTTTCGCGATCATTCTTAAGGCTTTGCGTAACTTGCTTCTGTTGATGTCTTCGAATCTTATTCATCTCCTTACAGTTCGGGAGCTGACGCTTTTGCTCCATTATACTCAGCGACTCTTGCGAGATCCAGTGTCTTTGGTGGACGGCGGATCTAGGACCACAGGCAAAACCTGCTGCAACGTGCATCGCCTGTTTGATATGAGCCCAATGCTCATCTACATTACTGTTTGTCGTATATCCTAGCTCATCTGCTAGCTTCTGCTCATACCGGGTGCGTACTTCTGGACCACACACGTTGCACAGCTAACCGGGTTTGCGGTTTACGACGATGACCATGGAGATGGAGAGATAGTCGCATTAAAACTAAGGCATGGTCCGACTCTACGTACGTGGACCAGTAAGATCTGCAGTTCTGAACAGAACTGCGCCATCGGTAGCTTACGGCGATATGGTCAATTTGAGTCAAAGTACCTGTAGAGTTAGAGCGCCATGTCGCTGTGCGACGCGAGCTGTGTCGGAAATTTGTGCAAGACAAGAACAATCGATTGTCTGCACAAAACTGTAGAATTCTATCCCCGTTATCCATACGCTCAGCGGGTAAAGCACAGCGCCCATCTAAACAGGCTTCTGATACACTAAGTTTGCCAACTTGTGCATTGAAGTCAGCAGCTAGCAGTACAATGTCAGAACCCTTACTGTTGCGAACGAGGGTGGTGAGTTCATTGTAGAACTCATCTTTCTGCGCGTCTGAGTTGCAGTTCGTTGAGGCGTACGCCGAGATCACAAACAAATTACGCTTAACACAACTATCCTTTCGAACGCCGACTAACCTTCGGAGTCTCACAGCACATAAACGACTGTTAACAGGAATGCAGTCTAAAAAGGCAGCCTCAGCCTTGTGAGTCAAGACTATTCCTACACCACGTTGACCCGAAGCTCTAGCTGCTTCGTCTCCTAAAGTGAGCAGAAAATATCTCAATGAGATTCCAGGAGCGGTTAACTGAATCGCACTGCTCGGATCCTGGGTACGCATTTCACTTAAGCAACAGCCGTCAGTCGCCAGAGTCTATTGTTAGCGCTAGACGCCCCCGCTGACCGGTTTGCATGAGAGTAGGCACGCTTAAGAAGCCGAGATTCAGAGGCTGACGAGGCTTGAGAAAATGTGAGTTACAAGACAGAGGATTATTCTCAGCATTATTTGACAATGAACCGTTGTTAGTATCGGCCGTGTTGTCAGTGAGAGCAATAAGGGTGGATAGATTGGACAAAGAGAGGTGGTTGAAGAGAGAAGACAAAAGTTGAATAAAAGAGAGGGAACTCTGAGCAGTGGCCCACTTATCACTACCCACCCTAGCTCGATGAGATGGGCAGCGCGGTCCTGATTATCCTGCGCGATGACCGATGGAGCATGGAATTTTTTGTATTCGTGCAATTTATGGGAGATGTTGGACGGGTGCTGCAAGGGTTTCGAGCCACAAAACAGGAGAACGATTAGGGTCCTCATACAAAACTTTAAGTTCCTAAAAGAACCTATCCGCAAGGCAGCGGAGTGGCTGAGTGGAAGCCCATTTGCTTGGATCAATTATTCTTCCATTGATTTTACCGACTGAGTTGCCAGCTCAGACGCGCAGAAAGATGAGTTCTACAATGAACTCACCACCCTCGTTCGCAACAGTAAGGGTTCTGACATTGTACTGCTAGCTGCTGACTTCAATGCACAAGTTGGCAAACTTAGTGTATCAGAAGCCTGTTTAGATGGGCGCTGTGCTTTACCCGCTGAGCGTATGGATAACGGGGATAGAATTCTACAGTTTTGTGCAGACAATCGATTGTTCTTGTCTTGCACAAATTTCCGACACAGCTCGCGTCGCACAGCGACATGGCGCTCTAACTCTACAGGTACTTTGACTCAAATTGACCATATCGCCGTAAGCTACCGATGGCGCAGTTCTGTTCAGAACTGCAGATCTTACTGGTCCACGTACGTAGAGTCGGACCATGCCTTAGTTTTAATGCGACTATCTCTCCATCTCCATGGTCATCGTCGTAAACCGCAAACCCGGTTAGCTGTGCAACGTGTGTGGTCCAGAAGTACGCACCCGGTATGAGCAGAAGCTAGCAGATGAGCTAGGATATACGACAAACAGTAATGTAGATGAGCATTGGGCTCATATCAAACAGGCGATGCACGTTGCAGCAGGTTTTGCCTGTGGTCCTAGATCCGCCGTCCACCAAAGACACTGGATCTCGCAAGAGTCGCTGAGTATAATGGAGCAAAAGCGTCAGCTCCCGAACTGTAAGGAGATGAATAAGATTCGAAGACATCAACAGAAGCAAGTTACGCAAAGCCTTAAGAATGATCGCGAAAATTTGTGGGTCAAGGTAGCCGAAGAAATGGAAATAGCAGCTGCTTCAGGTAACAGCCAAAGGCTGTTGAAGCTTATTCGTGATACCGGTGGACGGCGCATCCGGGTCAGTGAAACGATTTGCGATAGAAACGGAGAACCTATCCATAACAAACAGCAAAGGCTTGACCGTTGGGCCGAATACTTCAAGGAACAGTTTAGCTGGCCGCACGCTAGTGTAATTACTCCTGTGTCGACAACTGCTACTCCTTGGGTGGTATCACTTGAGCCCCCATCGGAAGTAGAAGTAGAATCATGCATTCAATCACTAAAGCGAGGGAAAGCGGCAGATCCCGACGAACTTCCCCCAGTTCTTTTCAAATTGGGTGAAGATGCTTTGATAAAATCACTTACCGCTTTGCTCTGTGACATTTGGAACGAGGAGCGTATTCCGTTATTATGGAGTGAGTCATTGATTGTTCCCATCTTCAAGAAGGGAATACGCAATGACTGCAGTAATCATCGTGGGATTAGCTTAATCCCGATAGTCAACAAAGTATTAGCTTCAGTTCTACTGCACCGTCTTACACCGGCTCGCGAGAGGAATGTCCGCGAACAGCAGGCTGGATTCCGCCCAGGTCGAGGATGCATCGACCATATTTTTACTCTTCGCCGACTACTTGAAACGCGTCACACGCATCGCCAACCGACAATAATGGTTTTCTTAGACTTGAAAGGCGCTTTCGATTCACTTGATCGATCATCGCTTTTCAGTGCTCTTCATCGAAGTTCGTGAACCTACTAAGATCATTGTATTCTCATACTTCTGGCCGCGTAAGAGTTTACGGTGAACTATCAAGTCCATTCGAAACGACCAGTGGTGTTCGACAGGGATGCCCTTTGTCTCCATTCCTGTTCAACTTCACCATGGACGAAATAATGGACAGTGCGCTGCAAAAGTTTCAGGATGTAGGCATCGAACTAGAAAATAGTGGAAAGCTATGTGACTTAGATTATGCGGACGACGTTGTCTGCTTGTTCGAATGCACGGAACATGCTCAGCGTGCACTAGATAATCTCGGAAGAGCTGTAGCTCCATTCGACATGCGCTTTGCACCTTCGAAGTGCAAGGTGATGTTACAAGACTGGACGTCAACAATTCTGAGCTTGATGCTCGATGGAGAGGTGCTGTCAGTTGTCGACCATTTCACCTACCTCGGTAGCTGCGTGACGACGGATGGGAGCACAGTAGTAGAGGTGAGCACGCGGATATCCAAGGCTCGAGCGGCGTACGCTGGACTGAAGCGCTTGTGGCGCCGACCTGATATTTCACTGAAGTTGAAAGGCCGTGTATATTGTGCCGCAGTGCGTTCACTTTTGTTGTATGGTTGCGAAACTTGGAGTCTGCATGCTGAAGATATTCGTCGTCTTGAGGTTTTTGACCATCGATGTTAACGTAGTATCGCTAAGATTGAGTGGAATGACCGAGTGAGGAATGATGAGGTCAGAAAGCGAGTATTGGGTATTAATTCGGAGAACGTTCTGTCACAGCTTATCAGGCTTAGTAGACTTCGTTGGTTGGGGCACGTGTTACGTATGGCAAACACACGTCTACCGTACCGTGTCCTATTCTCCGTTCTTCCTCAGGAGTGGAAAAAACCACGTGGAGGTCAACAGATGGTGTGGCAGCCAGGAATGAGATAATGTACAACGAACTTAGGAAAAGTTGTTGCTTCACGTTTTCGTGGTGCGGGTGCAAAAGATCCCTCAACCAGTTGGCTGGAGACACTGAAGGATATGGCTGCGAACCGTGGACAGTGGCGATTGTGTTGTCACTTCTTGTGGAATCAGAATGACTGATCGATGTGTGTGTATTCCGTGTGTTGGCTACTAGGGCATTTTTTTTATTTTCCCACCCGTATAGGTCCACTCCCTCTCCATCTTATGTATTCATACTTTCTAATTCAACGTGCAATATTGTGAGAATGGCAATGGTCCCTGGGGCTTGCCCTACTGTTTAACGCTGCTGGATGATTATGTTGTTGAGTGTTATTATCTCTGTCGCTGTAGTCATAACCAGTGTACTGAAGAGAAAAAGGACAAAATAGAATATGTTCGAGGAAGCCCTTGTGGTAATGCAGTGCAAGCGCCCAAGAGCCCTTTTGCGTACATTATGCTCCATATAGGAGTAAATATTGGTATCCCAGCGCTGATGGACAACGACGATCTTGTTGCAGCCGATGATGGAATGGCTGTAACATCAGCTAGACATTATTTGTTGGTGTATTTTTTCGGGGTGATCGCGCAAACCTCAATGTTAAATGACTCAAATTTGTTTGTCATGCACGACTTCGTGGTGTTTTTGAAGTGACTAACGCCCTCAAATCTATCAAAACTCATGTCACCGAGACCGGACGGTGTGCATCCGTTGATGCTGAGGGAGCTGACTGGAAAACTAACTCCACCGCTGACTCGATCGTTGAACATGTCGGTGGCCTCTGGTAGACTACCTCGGGGATGAAAAAAGACAATGGCTGTTCCACTGTACAAAGGCGGGACGAAATCCACCTCGGCCAACCGTCGCCCGGCCAGCCTCACTTCCGTGGTTGGGAAGGCCATGGAAAAGCTTGTGGCTTCTCGTTTCTTCAAACACCTGGAGAACTGTTAGTTGCTGCGCGCACAGCGGCACGGTTTATGGAGAAATAAGTTACGTCCGAAAAACCGGTGAAAGTTAGTCAGGTGCCAAGGCCGGGAGATTTGTCATGGACGTTATCTTTGTAGACTTCACTAAAGCATTTGATGAATTTCCTCATAATAAACTGCTGCTAGAACTCCAGGCTATCGGCATTTCCGAGTTCATGGTCCACTGGATTGAGGACTTCTTGGCAGAGACCGGTGGTGACCGAGTGGTTGAGGGCTTTTGGTTTCCACCTCGAAGGTCAAAGGTTCAAATCCCCGCCATAGCCGGTTATTTTCGTGATGGACAGTGATCCACCGTCGTCCGGCTGGTTACCTCACCTCACCTAGTGAAACCTTATGTGGTTCTCCACTCCAAGTCTCAGGGTCTGGTTGCTGGTTATCCCCTATAGTGCAGTGGGCCTTTGTGGCTATGGGCTATACCCCTTTCATTACACTCATGCGCAAGGATGTACTAAGAAGAGGGCCTTTTCCGTGAGACTCACACAGTCCCAGTCCGCGTGGTATCCAGTCGGTAGTGGTGTTTCATAAGGCTCTGTGCGGGGACTTGTGTCGTTTCTAGTGTTTGTGAATGACCTACCATAGACCCTCCGACCCCAATCTCTTATCTACGCGGGCGACCCAAATATCTGGCGTACCATTCGATCTGCAAAGGATCGTGGTATACTGCAGGTGGACCTCCATGCACCGGTCAGTTGGTCGACTACTTGGGGGCTACCTATAAACATAGACAAATGCGCGTGTATGAGGATTGGGAGACCCAGTGATACTTCAAACTACTGCCCTGGGCGTTTTGTACTCCATCCCGCGTCTGAGGAAAAAGATTTCGGAGTTGTTGGCACTTATAATCTGAAGTCTGGAGCACACACTGAGAGAGCCTGCCCCTCGGCATGGAGAATACTTTGTCCAATCCATCGTTCATTTAGGCGTCTACCTTAGGATGCCTTCCGACTGCTGTATGCTTCTCATATACGTTCTCGCTTCGAATATAGCGGTCCGACTGTCTACTCATGCACGGTTATGGAAGTAGCCAAACTGGAACGAGTAACACGCAGTGCCACACGCCTAGTGGCTGGACTACGTGGGATCAGTTATGAAGAACGTTTAGGATCCACTGGGACGTTCCTCGTTGCCTGCGGATGTATCCGTGGTGATCTCATCTGTGTTAGGCGAGTCATCCGTGGTGATTTGGGCAAAAGCGTCAGCTTTCTAACCGTAAGGAGATGAATAAGATGCGGAGAAAGCTGCAAAGACAAGTTACGCGAAGCCTTAAGAAGGATCGCGAAAATTGGTGGGTCAATGTGTCCGAAGAAATGGAAGTGGCAGCTGCTTCAGGTAACAGTCAAAGACTGTTCAAACTTATTCGTGACACCAGTGGACGGCGAACTCAGGTCAGTGAAACGATTTGCAATAGGAATGGAGAACCCATCCATAACAAACAGTAAAGGCTTGACCGATGGGCCGAGTACTTCAAGGAACAGTTTAGCTGGCCGCACGCTAGTGTAGTTACTCCCGTGTCAACAACTGTGACTTCTTGGGTGGTATCACTTGATCCCCCATCAGAAGTAGAAGTAGAGTCATGTATTCGACTACTAAGGCGGGGGAAAGCGGCAGGTCCCGACGAACTTCCTCCAGTTCTTTTCAAACTGGGTGGTGAGGCATTGGTAAAATCACTAACCGCCTTGCTCCGTGACATTTGGAACGCGGAGCGTATTCCGTTAATATGGAGTGAGTCATTGATTGTTCCCATCTTCAAGAAGGGAATACGCAATGACTGCAGTAATCATCGTGGGATTAGCTTAATCCCGATAGTCGCCAAAGTATTAGCTTCGATTTTGCTGCACCGTCTTACACCGGCTCGCGAGAGAAATATCCGCGAACAGCAGGCAGGATTCCGCCCAGGTCGAGGATGCATCGACCATATTTTTACTCTTCGCCGACTACTTGAAACGCGTCACACGCATCGCCAACCGACAATAATGGTTTTCTTAGACTTGAAAGGCGCTTTCGATTCACTTGATCGATCATCGCTTTTCAGTGCTCTTCATCGAAGTTCGTGAACCTACTAAGATCATTGTATTCTCATACTTCTGGCCGCGTAAGAGTTTACGGTGAACTATCAAGTCCATTCGAAACGACCAGTGGTGTTCGACAGGGATGCCCTTTGTCTCCATTCCTGTTCAACTTCACCATGGACGAAATAATGGACAGTGCGCTGCAAAAGTTTCAGGATGTAGGCATCGAACTAGAAAATAGTGGAAAGCTATGTGACTTAGATTATGCGGACGACGTTGTCTGCTTGTTCGAATGCACGGAACATGCTCAGCGTGCACTAGATAATCTCGGAAGAGCTGTAGCTCCATTCGACATGCGCTTTGCACCTTCGAAGTGCAAGGTGATGTTACAAGACTGGACGTCAACAATTCTGAGCTTGATGCTCGATGGAGAGGTGCTGTCAGTTGTCGACCATTTCACCTACCTCGGTAGCTGCGTGACGACGGATGGGAGCACAGTAGTAGAGGTGAGCACGCGGATATCCAAAGCTCGAGCGGCGTACGCTGGACTGAAGCGCTTGTGGCGCCGACCTGATATTTCACTGAAGTTGAAAGGTCGTGTATACTGTGCCACTGTGCGTTCAGTTTTGTTGTATGGTTGCGAAACTTGGAGTCTGCATGCTGAAGATATTCGTCGTCTCGAGGTTTTCGACCATCGATGTTTAGGTAGTATCGCTAGGATTGGGTGGAATAGCCGAGTAAGCAACGATGAGGTCAGAAAGCGAGTATTGGGTATTAATTCGGAGAACGTTCTGTCACAGCGTATCAGGCTTAGTAGACTTCGTTGGTTGGGGCACGTGTTACGTATGGCAAACACACGTCTACCGTACCGTGTCCTATTCTCCGTTCTTCCTCAGGAGTGGAAAAAACCACGTGGAGGTCAACAGATGGTGTGGCAGCCAGGAATGAGATAATGTACAACGAACTTAGGAAAAGTTGTTGCTTCACGTTTTCGTGGTGCGGGTGCAAAAGATCCCTCAACCAGTTGGCTGGAGACACTGAAGGATATGGCTGCGAACCGTGGACAGTGGCGATTGTGTTGTCACTTCTTGTGGAATCAGAATGACTGATCGATGTGTGTGTATTCCGTGTGTTGGCTACTAGGGCATTTTTTTTATTTTCCCACCCGTATAGGTCCACTCCCTCTCCATCTTATGTATTCATACTTTCTAATTCAACGTGCAATATTGTGAGAATGGCAATGGTCCCTGGGGCTTGCCCTACTGTTTAACGCTGCTGGATGATTATGTTGTTGAGTGTTATTATCTCTGTCGCTGTAGTCATAACCAGTGTACTGAAGAGAAAAAGGACAAAATAGAATATGTTCGAGGAAGCCCTTGTGGTAATGCAGTGCAAGCGCCCAAGAGCCCTTTTGCGTACATTATGCTCCATATAGGAGTAAATATTGGTATCCCAGCGCTGATGGACAACGACGATCTTGTTGCAGCCGATGATGGAATGGCTGTAACATCAGCTAGACATTATTTGTTGGTGTATTTTTTCGGGGTGATCGCGCAAACCTCAATGTTAAATGACTCAAATTTGTTTGTCATGCACGACTTCGTGGTGTTTTTGAAGTGACTAACGCCCTCAAATCTATCAAAACTCATGTCACCGAGACCGGACGGTGTGCATCCGTTGATGCTGAGGGAGCTGACTGGAAAACTAACTCCACCGCTGACTCGATCGTTGAACATGTCGGTGGCCTCTGGTAGACTACCTCGGGGATGAAAAAAGACAATGGCTGTTCCACTGTACAAAGGCGGGACGAAATCCACCTCGGCCAACCGTCGCCCGGCCAGCCTCACTTCCGTGGTTGGGAAGGCCATGGAAAAGCTTGTGGCTTCTCGTTTCTTCAAACACCTGGAGAACTGTTAGTTGCTGCGCGCACAGCGGCACGGTTTATGGAGAAATAAGTTACGTCCGAAAAACCGGTGAAAGTTAGTCAGGTGCCAAGGCCGGGAGATTTGTCATGGACGTTATCTTTGTAGACTTCACTAAAGCATTTGATGAATTTCCTCATAATAAACTGCTGCTAGAACTCCAGGCTATCGGCATTTCCGAGTTCATGGTCCACTGGATTGAGGACTTCTTGGCAGAGACCGGTGGTGACCGAGTGGTTGAGGGCTTTTGGTTTCCACCTCGAAGGTCAAAGGTTCAAATCCCCGCCATAGCCGGTTATTTTCGTGATGGACAGTGATCCACCGTCGTCCGGCTGGTTACCTCACCTCACCTAGTGAAACCTTATGTGGTTCTCCACTCCAAGTCTCAGGGTCTGGTTGCTGGTTATCCCCTATAGTGCAGTGGGCCTTTGTGGCTATGGGCTATACCCCTTTCATTACACTCATGCGCAAGGATGTACTAAGAAGAGGGCCTTTTCCGTGAGACTCACACAGTCCCAGTCCGCGTGGTATCCAGTCGGTAGTGGTGTTTCATAAGGCTCTGTGCGGGGACTTGTGTCGTTTCTAGTGTTTGTGAATGACCTACCATAGACCCTCCGACCCCAATCTCTTATCTACGCGGGCGACCCAAATATCTGGCGTACCATTCGATCTGCAAAGGATCGTGGTATACTGCAGGTGGACCTCCATGCACCGGTCAGTTGGTCGACTACTTGGGGGCTACCTATAAACATAGACAAATGCGCGTGTATGAGGATTGGGAGACCCAGTGATACTTCAAACTACTGCCCTGGGCGTTTTGTACTCCATCCCGCGTCTGAGGAAAAAGATTTCGGAGTTGTTGGCACTTATAATCTGAAGTCTGGAGCACACACTGAGAGAGCCTGCCCCTCGGCATGGAGAATACTTTGTCCAATCCATCGTTCATTTAGGCGTCTACCTTAGGATGCCTTCCGACTGCTGTATGCTTCTCATATACGTTCTCGCTTCGAATATAGCGGTCCGACTGTCTACTCATGCACGGTTATGGAAGTAGCCAAACTGGAACGAGTAACACGCAGTGCCACACGCCTAGTGGCTGGACTACGTGGGATCAGTTATGAAGAACGTTTAGGATCCACTGGGACGTTCCTCGTTGCCTGCGGATGTATCCGTGGTGATCTCATCTGTGTTAGGCGAGTCATCCGTGGTGATTTGGGCAAAAGCGTCAGCTTTCTAACCGTAAGGAGATGAATAAGATGCGGAGAAAGCTGCAAAGACAAGTTACGCGAAGCCTTAAGAAGGATCGCGAAAATTGGTGGGTCAATGTGTCCGAAGAAATGGAAGTGGCAGCTGCTTCAGGTAACAGTTAAAGACTGTTCAAACTTATTCGTGACACCAGTGGACGGCGAACTCAGGTCAGTGAAACGATTTGCAATAGGAATGGAGAACCCATCCATAACAAACAGTAAAGGCTTGACCGATGGGCCGAGTACTTCAAGGAACAGTTTAGCTGGCCGCACGCTAGTGTAGTTACTCCCGTGTCAACAACTGTGACTTCTTGGGTGGTATCACTTGATCCCCCATCAGAAGTAGAAGTAGAGTCATGTATTCGACTACTAAGGCGGGGGAAAGCGGCAGGTCCCGACGAACTTCCTCCAGTTCTTTTCAAACTGGGTGGTGAGGCATTGGTAAAATCACTAACCGCCTTGCTCCGTGACATTTGGAACGCGGAGCGTATTCCGTTAATATGGAGTGAGTCATTGATTGTTCCCATCTTCAAGAAGGGAATACGCAATGACTGCAGTAATCATCGTGGGATTAGCTTAATCCCGATAGTCGCCAAAGTATTAGCTTCGATTTTGCTGCACCGTCTTACACCGGCTCGCGAGAGAAATATCCGCGAACAGCAGGCAGGATTCCGCCCAGGTCGAGGATGCATCGACCATATTTTTACTCTTCGCCGACTACTTGAAACGCGTCACACGCATCGCCAACCGACAATAATGGTTTTCTTAGACTTGAAAGGCGCTTTCGATTCACTTGATCGATCATCGCTTTTCAGTGCTCTTCATCGAAGTTCGTGAACCTACTAAGATCATTGTATTCTCATACTTCTGGCCGCGTAAGAGTTTACGGTGAACTATCAAGTCCATTCGAAACGACCAGTGGTGTTCGACAGGGATGCCCTTTGTCTCCATTCCTGTTCAACTTCACCATGGACGAAATAATGGACAGTGCGCTGCAAAAGTTTCAGGATGTAGGCATCGAACTAGAAAATAGTGGAAAGCTATGTGACTTAGATTATGCGGACGACGTTGTCTGCTTGTTCGAATGCACGGAACATGCTCAGCGTGCACTAGATAATCTCGGAAGAGCTGTAGCTCCATTCGACATGCGCTTTGCACCTTCGAAGTGCAAGGTGATGTTACAAGACTGGACGTCAACAATTCTGAGCTTGATGCTCGATGGAGAGGTGCTGTCAGTTGTCGACCATTTCACCTACCTCGGTAGCTGCGTGACGACGGATGGGAGCACAGTAGTAGAGGTGAGCACGCGGATATCCAAAGCTCGAGCGGCGTACGCTGGACTGAAGCGCTTGTGGCGCCGACCTGATATTTCACTGAAGTTGAAAGGTCGTGTATACTGTGCCACTGTGCGTTCAGTTTTGTTGTATGGTTGCGAAACTTGGAGTCTGCATGCTGAAGATATTCGTCGTCTCGAGGTTTTCGACCATCGATGTTTAGGTAGTATCGCTAGGATTGGGTGGAATAGCCGAGTAAGCAACGATGAGGTCAGAAAGCGAGTATTGGGTATTAATTCGGAGAACGTTCTGTCACAGCGTATCAGGCTTAGTAGACTTCGTTGGTTGGGGCACGTGTTACGTATGGCAAACACACGTCTACCGTACCGTGTCCTATTCTCCGTTCTTCCTCAGGAGTGGAAAAAACCACGTGGAGGTCAACAGATGGTGTGGCAGCCAGGAATGAGATAATGTACAACGAACTTAGGAAAAGTTGTTGCTTCACGTTTTTATGGTGCGGGTGCAAAAGATCCCTCAACCAGTTGGCTGGAGACACTGAAGGATATGGCTGCGAACCGTGGACAGTGGCGATTGTGTTGTCACTTCTTGTGGAATCAGAATGACTGATCGATGTGTGTGTATTCCGTGTGTTGGCTACTAGGGCATTTTTTTTATTTTCCCACCCGTATAGGTCCACTCCCTCTCCATCTTATGTATTCATACTTTCTAATTCAACGTGCAATATTGTGAGAATGGCAATGGTCCCTGGGGCTTGCCCTACTGTTTAACGCTGCTGGATGATTATGTTGTTGAGTGTTATTATCTCTGTCGCTGTAGTCATAACCAGTGTACTGAAGAGAAAAAGGACAAAATAGAATATGTTCGAGGAAGCCCTTGTGGTAATGCAGTGCAAGTGCCCAAGAGCCCTTTTGCGTACATTATGCTCCATATAGGAGTAAATATTGGTATCCCAGCGCTGATGGACAACGACGATCTTGTTGCAGCCGATGATGGAATGGCTGTAACATCAGCTAGACATTATTTGTTGGTGTATTTTTTCGGGGTGATCGCGCAAACCTCAATGTTAAATGACTCAAATTTGTTTGTCATGCACGACTTCGTGGTGTTTTTGAAGTGACTAACGCCCTCAAATCTATCAAAACTCATGTCACCGAGACCGGACGGTGTGCATCCGTTGATGCTGAGGGAGCTGACTGGAAAACTAACTCCACCGCTGACTCGATCGTTGAACATGTCGGTGGCCTCTGGTAGACTACCTCGGGGATGAAAAAAGACAATGGCTGTTCCACTGTACAAAGGCGGGACGAAATCCACCTCGGCCAACCGTCGCCCGGCCAGCCTCACTTCCGTGGTTGGGAAGGCCATGGAAAAGCTTGTGGCTTCTCGTTTCTTCAAACACCTGGAGAACTGTTAGTTGCTGCGCGCACAGCGGCACGGTTTATGGAGAAATAAGTTACGTCCGAAAAACCGGTGAAAGTTAGTCAGGTGCCAAGGCCGGGAGATTTGTCATGGACGTTATCTTCGTAGACTTCACTAAAGCATTTGATGAATTTCCTCATAATAAACTGCTGCTAGAACTCCAGGCTATCGGCATTTCCGAGTTCATGGTCCACTGGATTGAGGACTTCTTGGCAGAGACCGGTGGTGACCGAGTGGTTGAGGGCTTTTGGTTTCCACCTCGAAGGTCAAAGGTTCAAATCCCCGCCATAGCCGGTTATTTTCGTGATGGACAGTGATCCACCGTCGTCCGGCTGGTTACCTCACCTCACCTAGTGAAACCTTATGTGGTTCTCCACTCCAAGTCTCAGGGTCTGGTTGCTGGTTATCCCCTATAGTGCAGTGGGCCTTTGTGGCTATGGGCTATACCCCTTTCATTACACTCATGCGCAAGGATGTACTAAGAAGAGGGCCTTTTCCGTGAGACTCACACAGTCCCAGTCCGCGTGGTATCCAGTCGGTAGTGGTGTTTCATAAGGCTCTGTGCGGGGACTTGTGTCGTTTCTAGTGTTTGTGAATGACCTACCATAGACCCTCCGACCCCAATCTCTTATCTACGCGGGCGACCCAAATATCTGGCGTACCATTCGATCTGCAAAGGATCGTGGTATACTGCAGGTGGACCTCCATGCACCGGTCAGTTGGTCGACTACTTGGGGGCTACCTATAAACATAGACAAATGCGCGTGTATGAGGATTGGGAGACCCAGTGATACTTCAAACTACTGCCCTGGGCGTTTTGTACTCCATCCCGCGTCTGAGGAAAAAGATTTCGGAGTTGTTGGCACTTATAATCTGAAGTCTGGAGCACACACTGAGAGAGCCTGCCCCTCGGCATGGAGAATACTTTGTCCAATCCATCGTTCATTTAGGCGTCTACCTTAGGATGCCTTCCGACTGCTGTATGCTTCTCATATACGTTCTCGCTTCGAATATAGCGGTCCGACTGTCTACTCATGCACGGTTATGGAAGTAGCCAAACTGGAACGAGTAACACGCAGTGCCACACGCCTAGTGGCTGGACTACGTGGGATCAGTTATGAAGAACGTTTAGGATCCACTGGGACGTTCCTCGTTGCCTGCGGATGTATCCGTGGTGATCTCATCTGTGTTAGGCGAGTCATCCGTGGTGATTTGGGCAAAAGCGTCAGCTTTCTAACCGTAAGGAGATGAATAAGATGCGGAGAAAGCTGCAAAGACAAGTTACGCGAAGCCTTAAGAAGGATCGCGAAAATTGGTGGGTCAATGTGTCCGAAGAAATGGAAGTGGCAGCTGCTTCAGGTAACAGTCAAAGACTGTTCAAACTTATTCGTGACACCAGTGGACGGCGAACTCAGGTCAGTGAAACGATTTGCAATAGGAATGGAGAACCCATCCATAACAAACAGTAAAGGCTTGACCGATGGGCCGAGTACTTCAAGGAACAGTTTAGCTGGCCGCACGCTAGTGTAGTTACTCCCGTGTCAACAACTGTGACTTCTTGGGTGGTATCACTTGATCCCCCATCAGAAGTAGAAGTAGAGTCATGTATTCGACTACTAAGGCGGGGGAAAGCGGCAGGTCCCGACGAACTTCCTCCAGTTCTTTTCAAACTGGGTGGTGAGGCATTGGTAAAATCACTAACCGCCTTGCTCCGTGACATTTGGAACGCGGAGCGTATTCCGTTAATATGGAGTGAGTCATTGATTGTTCCCATCTTCAAGAAGGGAATACGCAATGACTGCAGTAATCATCGTGGGATTAGCTTAATCCCGATAGTCGCCAAAGTATTAGCTTCGATTTTGCTGCACCGTCTTACACCGGCTCGCGAGAGGAATGTCCGCGAACAGCAGGCTGGATTCCGCCCAGGTCGAGGATGCATCGACCATATTTTTACTCTTCGCCGACTACTTGAAACGCGTCACACGCACCGCCGACCAACAATAATGCTTTTCTTAGACCTGAAAGGCGCCTTCGATTCAGTTGTTCGAACATCGCTTTTCAGTACTCTTCATCGAAAAGGTATGCCCCAGAAGTTCGTGAACCTAATGAGATCATTGTATTCTCATACTTCTGGCCGCGTAAGGGTTTACGCTGAACTATCCGGTCGGTTCGAAACGACCAATGGTGTTCGGCAGGGATGCCCTTTGTCTCCATTCCTTTTTAACTTCGTCATGGACGAAATAATGGAGAGTGCTTTGCAAAATCTTCAGGATGTAGGCGTCGAACTAGGAGATAGTTAAAAGCTTTGTGACCGAGATTACGCAGACGACGTTGTCTGCTTGTTCGAATGCACGGAACATGCTCAGCGTGCACTAGATAATCTCGGAAGAGCTGTAGCTCCATTCGACATGCGTTTTGCACCTTCAAAGTGCAAGGTGATGTTACAAGACTGGACGTCAACGATTCCGAGCTTGATGCTCGATGGGGAGGTGCTGGCAGTTGTCGATCACTTCACCTACCTCGGTAGCTGCGTGACGACGGATGGGAGCACGGTAGTAGAGGTGAGTACGCGGATATCCAAAGCTCGAGCGGCGTACGCTGGACTGAAGCGCTTGTGGCGCCGACCTGATATTTCACTGAAGTTGAAAGGTCGTGTATACTGTGCCACTGTGCGTTCAGTTTTGTTGTATGGTTGCGAAACTTGGAGTCTGCATGCTGAAGATATTCGTCGTCTCGAGGTTTTCGACCATCGATGTTTAGGTAGTATCGCTAGGATTGGGTGGAATAGCCGAGTAAGCAACGATGAGGTAAGAAAGCGAGTATTGGGTACTAATTCAGAGAACGTTCTGTCACAGCGTATCCAACTTAGTAGACTTCGTTGGTTGGGACACATGTTACGTATGGCAAACACACGTCTACCGTACCGTTTCCTATTCTCCGCCCCTCCCAGGGAGTGGAAGAGACCACGTGGAGGTCAACAGATGACGTGGCAGCGAGGAATGAGAAAATGTACGGCAGACTTAGGAAAAGTAGGTGCTTCACGTCTTCGTGGTTGGGGTCCAAAAGATCCGTCTACCGGTTGGCTGGAGACACTGAAGGATATGGCTGCGAACCGCGAACAGTGGAGATCGTGTTGTCACTTTCTATCGAATCAGAATGTTTGATCGGTGTACGTTTGTACAGTTAGACTGTGTATTCCGTGTGTTGGCTACTAGGGCATTCTTTTCTTTTCCCACCCATATAGGTCCACTCCCTGTCCATCTTGTATATTCATACTTTTTAATTCAACGTGCAACATGGTGAGAAAGGCAGTGGTCAGTGGGGCTCGCCCTACTGTTTAACGCTGTACGATGATGATGATGATGATTTGGGCCTAGATCTTCAGTCGAAACTCCCTCTCAGGAATAATAACCGTACCCGAGGACATCTACTGATGCTCTGAAAGACGCAGTCCGCCAGTTTGCCAGCCGTCTATCGATTATCAAGGGGAACAACTGTAATAGTCCACAAACACGATTGATAATAGAATTCTTGGTAAGCAGATAACCCGAATTTAGGCTTTAATCAACTTGTAAGAAATCCGTAGCTAAAACATAAATAAGCAAAAGTTTCTAAACGTCAATGTGTACGAAAGCAAGCAAGGGACAAGAACACATGTACAAAGCTGTTTTAATCTCACCATGTTCATCCCCCCCATAAAGATTTCGAGCGTAGCGGTTAAAAATAGTGTATTGATTAGTGTTTTTTGTGCACACATCGAAGTGAGCAACGTGTGAAGATAAACAGGGAAAGAGGAGTTAGCGCGTGTTCACCAAAAAGTCTATGATTCGTACATCTCGGTTTCTCAGACAGTAAGGAAAAACTCTTCGTTGGAGCCTGTGGATTTCATCCAGTGAAGGCTGTTGAGTGATTCCTTCGATTTTTGCAAATCCCGAATTGGGAGATGGGTCTGATTCTGATGCCGGAGAAGGAGACTCGTTTACGAAGTCGCAAAGCAGACCTTTTCCACTTCATTTTCTGATACTTAGGATTGGTTTTCGATAGGTCGTTCAATAGCTGATGCTAGAGGTCTGAAAGATACTGTATTTTCTCGACTGTTAGTAGAAAATATACGGGCATGATTGGGGTTGTATTCCAAGTTTAACTTTCTAGACTAATGGATCTTCTCCCTTTGTTTCTTTTTACTCCACTGTCTCCTGCAAGAGGATAAGTCGGTCCCATAAATATCGCGAAAATTGCTCATGGAAATTCTCGGGAATATGGTACGGGGCGGTGTCCCCAGCACCGTTGGGGACTATTGTAATACTCGGTCGGAAGTAGAAAATAAGTTGACGGTATGTTTTGTCCAAGGATGCACCTCTAACTTTTGCACAACCGGTTGCAGCCTGCAAGGCAGCAGGGTTGTTCCAGATGAGCCGGTGTCCTGTTGTGCGGCTGATTTACCTCCTCCGGGATACCGGGTCGAGTAGGTTGGACATTTTTCCTTTGTAGCTGTTGGATCAGTAGATCGTTACCGCCCATTCAGGAACATCTCTTCGCATACCGAATTACGTCTCGCTGGGGTTTTTAGACCTCGGTTACCCGCAACCTGGTTTAGCCCATCTGTCGAGCTGCTTGCCGGAGTGTGGCCGATAATGCATACTTCAGCTTCGTGGAGCCACGGATGAGAGCTGGGTGAATGATGGAGACCAAGGAGATGGCGGATGCCCCAAGGGACTCAACGGTCTACCACCTCAGAGGTGCTACTCTTCTCAGGCACTCCAAATACCCCCGACTAATGAATCGGATTTGGAGGATCGGTCAGTTCTACAAGGAAGTGCCCGATCCGAATTCAGCAACCAACTAGGTAGTGGCATGCCAGCTGCGGCTTTCCGGTTGTATTGCAATATTCTCTCACGAGTAATTTTTCGCCGTGTATAGTAGGAAACGAAGTGAGTAGAGAGCATCGTGAACAACGACTTCCCGTTGTTGAATGAATAGATTTCGAGACCGGAGTGCTAAAGTAATGGCTTCCCAGATACTGCCGTTCAGGTGTTTGACTTGGCCAATATACTGAGGATTGTAAGGGGCAGTACGACTAATGATAGTGCCTTTCACCGTGAAGAAAGTTTTTGAGTTCGTCCCGCATGAACGGCGAGCCATGATCCGAATGTATGTGGAAAGGCATTCCAAAAATAGAAAGTAAATTAGACATATCTTATTACAGTGGTAGTAGATATGTCTGAATACGTTTAAGCAAAAGGCAAGGGAGAAAACCTACCAGTGATTGTAAGAAGAAATTTATTCCTTCAGCCAGAAGTCAGGAGTCCTTTGAAATCCATGCTTAAACACTCAAGTGATTGTGTAGCTTTGACTAGGGGGATGTGTTGGAATGTTAAAGCGCGGTTTGATTTCCGTACGTAATCATTGGGCAGTGGCTAATCTAACTTCTTCAGTTGAGAACGATAGGTCCCGGATCCGGACACAGTGTATCATTCAGTTTACGCTCGGATGACGCAGAACCCGTCCAACATCTCCCATAAATTGCACGAATACAAAGAATTCCATGCTCCATCGGTCATCGCGCAGGATAATCAGGACCGCGCTGCCCATCTCATCGAGCTAGGGTGGGTAGTGATAAGTGGGCCACTGCTCAGAGTTCCCTCTCTTTTATTCAACTTTTGTCTTCTCTCCTCAACCACCTCTCTTTGTCCAATCTATCCACCCATATTGCTCTCACTGACAACACGGCCGATACTAACAACGGTTCATTGTCAAATAATGCTGAGAATAATCCTCTGTCTTGTAACTCACATTTTCTCAAGCCTCGTCAGCCTCTGAATCTCGGCTTCTTAAGCGTGCCTACTCTCATGCAAACCGGTCAGCGGGGGCGTCTAGCGCTAACAATAGACTCTGGCGACTGACGTCTGTTGCGTAAGTGGAACGCGTACCCAGGATTCGAGCAGTGCGATTCAGTTAACCGTTCCTGGAATCTCATTGAGATATTTTCTGCTCACTTTAGGAGACGAAGCAGCTAGAGCTTCGGGTCAACGTGGTGTAGGAATAGTCTTGACTGACAAGGTTGGATACCGATTAATGGTTGTTTATGTGCTGTAAGACTCCAGGGGTCAGTGGGCGCCCGAGGGGATGGCTGTGTTCAGCGCAATTTGTTTGTGACCTCGGCATACGCTCCAACAGACCGCAGCTCTGACATGCAGAAGGACGAGTTCTATGATGTACTTACCACTCTCGTTCACAGGAGCAAAGTCTCTGACATTGTAATGCTAGCAGGTGATTTTAATGCACAAGTTGGCAAACTGAGTATCAGAAGCCTGTTTAGGTGGTCGTTATGCCTTACCCGCTGAGCGTACAGATAACGGGGATAGGCTTCTCTAGTTTTGTGTAGACAATTGGTTATTCGTGTTTAGTACAATTTTCCGACACAGTTCGCGTCACACAGCGACATGGCACTCCAACTCTACAGGAACTCAGAGCCAATTCGGTCATATCGCAGTAAGCTACCGGTGGCGCAGTTCTGTCCAGAACCGTGGATCCTACTGGTCCACGTACGTATAGTCGGAGCATGCATTAGTTTAAATGCGATTTCCTCTCCAGCTCCATGATCATCGACACAAACCACAAACCCGGTTAGTCGTACAATGTTTGTCTGATCCTGAAGTTTACACCCGTAATAAACAGAAATTATCACATAAGCTAGGATCTACGACGAACAGTAATGTAGATGAGCATTGGGCCCATATCAAACAGGCGATGTAATTGGCAGCCGGTTTCGCCTGCGGTCCTAGATCCGATGTCGATCAATGACACTGGATTTCCCAAGAGTCGCTGAGTCCAATGGAGCAGAACCATCACATCTTGAACTGTAAGGAGATGAATAAGATACGAAGAAATCCACAAAGGTAAATCACACAAAGCCTTAAGAAGGATCGGGACAGTTGTTGGACCAAGGTAGCTGAAGAGATGGAAGTAGCAGCTGCTTCAGGCAACAGTCAAAGACTGTTCAAACTTATTCGCAACACTGGTGAACGACGAACCCTGGTTGGTGAAGCGATATGCGATAGGAATGGAGAGCCTATTCGTGGCAAGCAGCAAAGGCTTGATCGTTGGGCTGAATACTCCACGGAACAGTTTAGCTGGCTGCGCGTTAATGTGGTTACCCCGACATAGACAACTGCGATTCCTTGGGAAGTATCACTTAAGCCCCCATCGGAAGTGGAAGTGGAGTGGAACATTCGATTACTAAAGTGTGGAAAAGCGGTCGGTCCTGATGAGGTTCCTCCAGTTCTTTTCAGAATGGGTGCTGGTATGTTGATAAATCCTTTACCACCTTGCTCTGTGACATTTGGAACCAGGAACGTATTCCGATATTATAAGGCGAGTCATTGATTGTGCCGATCTTCAAGAAGGGAATGGTCGGCGGTTGTAGTGATCGTCGTGGGGTCAGTTTAATTCCGATATTGACCAAGGTATTAACCTCGCTTTTGCTGCGCCGTCTGACACCGGCCCGCAAGAGTAACGCTGGGGAACAACGGGCCGGATTCCGCCCAGGTTGAGGATGTATCGACCAGATTTTTACTTTTCGCCAATTGATTGAAACGCGTCACACACACAGACACACACACACACACACACACACACACACTGTCGACTGACAATAATGGCTTTTCTCGACTTGAAAGACGCATTTGATTCAGTTGACTAAACAGCGCTATTCAGTGCACTTCATCGAAAAAGTATGCCACAGAAGTTCGTGAATCTACTGGGATCATTGTACTTTCATATTTCTGGCAGCGTAAGGGTTTACGGTGAACTATCCAGTCCATTCGAAACGACCAGTGGTGTTCGACAAGAATGTCCCACTTCGCCATTTCTGTTCAACTTCGTCATTGATGGGATAATGGAGAATGCTTTGCGAAATCTTCAGGATGTGGGCGTCGAACTAAAAAGTAGTGAAAATCTACGTGACCTAGATTACGCCGACGACCTTGTCTACTTGTTCGAGTGGACAGAACACGCATAACGTGCATTGAATAGATTCTCAAGAGCTGTAACTCCATTCGGCATGCGCTTTTCACCTCCAAAGTGTAAAGTGGTGTTGCGAGACTGGACTTCAACGGTTCCGACCTTGATGCTCTACGAAGAGGTACTAACTACTGTCGACTGCTTCGCCTACCTCGGAAGCAGCGTAATGGCGGATGGAAGTACGGTAGTAGAGGTGAGCACGCGCATATCCATGGCCCGAGCGGCGTACGCTGGACTGAAGCACCTGTGGCACCGACCTGATATTCCACTGAAGTTGAGAGATCGTGTGTACTGTGCTGCGGTGCGTTCAGTTTTGTTGTATGGTTGCGAGACATGAAGTCTGCGTGCAGAAGATGTTTGTTGCCTTGAGGTTTTTGACCATCGATGGTTGCGTAGTATGGCCAAGATTGGATGGAATGACCGAGTAAACAATGCTGAGGTCAGATATCGGATATTGGATACGAGTTCAGAGAATGTTCTATCACAGTGTATTCATCTTAGTAGACTTCGTTGGTTGGGGCGCGTGTTACGTATGGCGAACACATGTCTACGGTATCATTTCCAGTTTTGCGTTCCTCGGGAACGGAAGAAGCCATATGAGGGTCAACAGATGGCTTGGCAGTGGGGAGTGAGAAAATGTTGTCATTTTCTCTTTGATCAGAATGTTTAATTAATGTGCGTTTGTACACTTAGACTGCGTATTTCCTGTGTTGGCCTTTAGGGAGTTCTTTTCTTTTCCGGTTTTGTTGGTCCACTGCCTTTCCATCTTGTATATTCATACTTCCTTATACAGCGTGCAACATGAGGATAAAGGCAGTAATCCATGGGGCTTGTCCTACTGTTTAACGCCCTACGATGATGATGATAGTGGTTATGATGAGAGTTTTGGAGTAAAACGCCGCTGGTCTTCCATTGTGGTTCAGCGGGGCTGCAATGGTTATATCGTCTGCATCGATTTCTGCTTCCGAAATGACGCCAGGTTCAATGGTAATAGGCACAGTGTCTTACAGCTGGTTTGAAATTTTCCAATGAACTTTACCGTGTTTTTACAAGTTTCAGATAGAAACATCGCGTTACTTCTGCTATGCACCTGGCTCCTGTGAAACGGGATGGGGGGGAGGCATGAGCAGGCTCCACGGATGTCGCGAATGGCACCTGCCCACAAGCGACATTCGGAGACGAGATCTGAGCACAGCTCCGCTTCCAGTTGCGAACACTCCAGAGATACCGAAGTGCTGGTCGCTGTGCGGTGTTCATTCGTTTTTTCGGTCATCGTCAAAGGTACCAGCCCCATCCTAGACGTGGAACAGAATACCCGTGTTGTTTTGAAATCTCTTCGTCTGAGCGTCATAGGATATGCCCAAACCTATGCAATGGTCACCATTGGAGATTTTAAATATCAAAGTGGCATTGTCTTATCGCGTCGTTTGAAGGCCAAGCAGCTTTGGCGATCTGTTGCAGACACCAATGGTTATAAACTTCCTTCTTACTGAGGTTTCCGACGCATGGTGGCCACGTTTTGCAGTTGTGGGCCAGTTTTGGGTGAATAATTCCCCTTAAGACGCGGACTTTGGTCCGGAGACTGATCTCGTTGCCCGCCAGAATTCATTGCGAAGCTAAGGAAACGTTCTCCTGGAGTTATCAATGCGCACTTTGACTTTGTTTTTTTCTTGACCATTTCGGAGGATCATGGAGTCTCGTTATTTGAACGCCGGTACTTGCTCAATTTCCTTGCCGTTGACGTATATCGACTGTATAGATTGTGTAGCGTAGGTCAAGAAGATCTTGGTATTCTACGTGATGATCTCTAGTCCCATGATTGCAATGGATCGTATGCAACCCAAAACTGGTTGTAAGGCTTTCGGGCTGTCCGCAAGGATGGAGATGTCGTCCGCAGCTTCCAAATCAACGGGAGAAGATCGGGGCCCATCTGGATACCAGGGTAATCAGTAAGCGCCTGGCAGATTATCTATTCGATTGTATAGCTAAACATTCACTGGCGGCAAGTGACAATCTTGATTAACACGAATTGCGAGGGAAACCACCGGCTTCTTTTCCGTAGAGATGCGTTTTCACGAGACAAATAAGCTTCTGATGCATTCCATACGCCTTCAGGGTAGTTCGTGGAAATTCTTTGTCGACTGAACCAAAGACGACCCGAAAGTCAATGAAACCGGCTGCAGTCGGTTGTTGAAACGTGTGCCGACGTTCACTGAAAAATATAAATATTTGATCCATACGGCGGATATCTTGTCGATTGACGCGTGCTTCCAGCACCGTTGAAAAGCAGTTCAATAAAAACATGGAGGATGTTCTCGCGGCCATGTCGATTAGACTGATGCCACAGTAGTTTGCGCACTCAATCCTGTCGCCTTGCTTTGTAAGAGGGGTAATATTGAAGATTTTCGATCCTTCAGGAGTTGTTTTTCTCTGTTGAACAAAATTGGGCGGGGATGGGCTACAACAGTGTCAAAAGACACGATTTATTTATCTCTGGCACTATGGTGCTCTCCAGGTCGTGCATTACATCAGCAGTACACTCTCGGCTTGATAGGTTGCTAATAATATAGTAACACTCACTCTAGGTTGTTAAAATTTGATCCACGGAGCCCATTTCTGGACGGTTCAGTAAGTAATCAATGTTCGGTCCATCGTTGCATTCTTTTTACGGTGTTCATGAATGATTAGCCCGGCAACGTTGAGAATTAGTGGTTCTGCCGGTTGTCGCTCACAAGATGCAGTGCCACTTAGCAGAAGCGCTCTGAGAAGTCACCGCAGTTAGCTGCAGTCTTCGTAGCTTCGGACCAGTAGTTGTTGTGGTAGTTTCTAACCGAACGGGTGGGTTTTTGACGGAGGACTCGAACGTCCTGGTTATCACTTAAACGAGTGTCTCTAGCTTTTGCGGATAACTGGAGAGTCGCCCCTGAAACCCAATCCCGCCGTCGTCGCCCGACCCCCAGTTCGTACAAAGCGGATTATTGGATAGATGCCTCCAGTGAAGTCCATTGATGTTCCACTGCTACTTCTCTACCTGAATGTGTGATGACTGGAGCGGAAGCTATCGCGTCTAAGACCGCTCGACGCTTTCTCTGTGATCCAAACGCAGCTGCGTTAATCCGCTTCGGGGCATAGATTCCCGACGGGTGTCTTAGTGGATTTTGATTTCGCATGGAGGCGGGTGTGTTCGGTGCCGTTTTTCTTACCTGTCTCCGCACCTCAGTAGGACCGACGATCTTCAGATAAAGATGCCCAGCATGATCGTCTCAAAAGGTCGGTAATTCGGGTAGTTCGCCTTGTATCTGTAATACCTCATTGGAAAATCTGGTACCGTATTGCATTCGATTGTGTGCACGTCAGTCTGAATTTGTGCTATGCAAAACTAACGATTTACTGGCATATATTATTTGTTTACAACTTATTCTGCTTAGTTTGAGTGGTCCCAGTTTGGCCTATATCGCCAGTTTGTAACTCTTTTCTGAGTTGAGAAACATTTAACGATTCACTGCAACACTGAACGACGTACTTCTCTGTGTAAATGTCTGCAAAGTAGGGTTATCATTCTCAATCATACACATTTTGTGTAACCTGAATAGGGTTAAACAAGACCTATGGTTGTTGCATATTCGTTTATGTCGTTTCTCATGCGTGTAATTTCTAGGACCTGAGAAGCTACGAATGATATTTTACTCTGCAAATTACTCAGTGACCATGAGCTAGTTTTGACTGATATATTTTGGAATTTCACGCGATTGAACAAAAATAGGTCCCAGTAAATCGTTTACTCTGGAAATACTCGGCTGAAGTGTATTAGGTGGATAAAACAATGATTTAAGAGTGCAGTACCGAGCAAATAATTGTGAAATTATTGAGGAAGTTTCCTTTTCATCCTGATCGGGCTTCACAATATCTCCGATAAGCAAATGAATTTATAGCAGATTTCGGAAACGGAAGATATCTCGTTTGTTCTGACGGGTGTCTAAAACTTGCAACGCATGCATTCACCAGCAACACTGAAATTATGTTTTTCCGAACAGCATCACCGCCGTCTTTTGTGACGATGGGACAGTTGGCAGAGGCTGCCAATGCGTTTTACAATATGTCATTGGCACATGAAATCACAGTAGATGCCGGATTCAAGATTGAAAAGCACGAACCACCAAAGGAGAGGTGAGAAATCTCTTTTCGACACTCTGCCAGTTTTTGAATGGTATTTTAATGCATTACTCGCACTTGGTATCAATGAAGGAGATAATGGTGTTCAATCACTTTCAGTTTTGTCGCCGGTTTTCCTCAAATCGAAATACTGTCTCTTTTTGCGGTCATCTCACGACATTGCCCAGTTAAAAATGAAACGAATCCAGGCATAGCAATAATAGTGCTCAGTTGCTAAACCCTAAGCCTTTTGTACGAGGTTCGAAACTCACTGTCACCAATCAACTCTGATGGTGATGGGCAGCAATCTATTGTCTCATGACCTAGAACCACGTTTGACCCATTACGACCTTGCGTGTGTTTCCATTCCCAATCTCAGGCTCGTGTTTTTCGATTCCCCAATACAGTTACAGATGAGCATAGAATTGAAAAAGTGCCTCACGTTTGTAGGAATTGTTTAATAACACACTGTTCCATATTACGGAGTGCAATTCACCGTAGGCCGTGGCCACTTCTGGGTGTTATGATAAGTAAATACACAATGTGTATCATATCTAGACTTCGGATGAGTAAATTTTCGGTGGTTGACTCTGAAAGTGCTCGTTAATGTAGTGCGATGGTTTGCGAAGGATCCCCGTAAAATAAGATACTTTAAACGACACAAAACTGCTGGACGGAATGAGTTTCCCCTGTTTACTTTCGGTGTTGGAGTTGATATAACTCATTCGTTGGATCTGGGCGAAGGGACAAGATCACAAAAAGGTGACTGATCCTCATGGAAAAAACCACACGGGAATAATTCCGGTTATCGTCGCATCGAACCTGGCCTTCGGCATCATTCTCCACGGTTTATCAGACGCTCACAAACAGTGCCCGTACTGGAATCAAGATGGGCTTAGATATAGTTGAGGACGTTCATCACGCCTTCATTGTTCGACAAGTTTTAAAATGTATGCTCACCACCCGCAGGCCCATAATTATTGTTTTCCTCGATATAAGAGTGACGTTGAATTCAGGTGACCACACAACTCTTTGGTGCTGCCAGTTTCCGTCATGAAGTCCTTGTACATGGTTAGCCGAATCCGACTTCGAGCTTACGGTGGTCTTTCACCGAAATTCACCATGAGAAGTAGTGCATGTCAAAGTTGATCCCTCTCTTCTTTACTGTTTAACTTCGTCATTGGTATGGTTCTAGAAATGACCAATTTACTGTGTGATGATAGTGGTTGTGAACTTTTCCTAGATGGAAAGTTGTCAGATCCAGAGTATGCGGACGAAATCGTTTTTCCAAGCGAAGATCCAAATAAGTCGCAAGTTTTTCTAAGCAGCATAAATAACTCAGTAGCAATGTTTGGTACTCGTGTTGCACCTTCAATGGTACAAGGTTCCGTCCCAGGACTGGGATAGCTCAGCGCGAAACCTTAATAGATAGGTTTTGTTGTCTGGGCATCTTCGTTGCATCTGGAGGTCGGACGTCGGATAAAGTGTCTTCACATATACAGAGGGTACGTTTGGCTCCTTTCAACCTTGGTTGTCTGTGGCATCGACGTGGCATCCAGTTATCTGTCAAGGGTCGAGTGCACACTGCAGCAGTCAGGCAAATTCTTTGCAGTTCGGAAACATAGTCGCTGGTAATGAAAGATACACAAAGATTGTCGATATTTGACTACCGATTTCTTCTCAGTTGTGCTCGAATATGATCCAACACCTTATCGGGAATACTGGGATTTGGCTAAATGGTAAAGCTCATTAGGCAAAAATGTTTGGGTTGTGTTGCGCATGTCCCCGGATAGGCGCTCAGTTTTCGCTGAGGCGGGCAGGAGTTGGAAGATAATTAGGTTAGAAAATGAGTGTCTTACACGATATGGAAGACTGGTATGAAAGGCCTAACTAATGGACTTCGCCATGTAAGACGTGTTGGGCTTCCTGGGTAGCGTGCAAAAGATCCTCTACTCATTGGTTTTTTTCATCACATGCTTGCGCATAAGTGCAATAAAAGGGGTTTAGCCTATAGTCGGAAAAACCCACTACACTATAAGGGATAACCGGCAACCAGGACCTGAGACTTGGAGGGAGAACCACATATGGTTTCAACAGGTCAGATGTGGTAACAAGCCAGACGACAGTTGATTACTGTGTACCACCAAAATACATTGGAGGGTATGGTTAGTTGTCATAACCAGCAGCACTCTCTTATTTGCACAGTTTCTTCGTCAGCTCAACACGAATTCACTGGTCTTTTGTGGGTTTCGCCACACTCATTATACGTTTAATGGTTGTTGTAACTGATCTGATGTGAGTGGTTCGCATGTCCTCATGATCTAGTAAGTTATGCGGGTTTCATCCCTTTAATTTGGATACGGATAACATATAAACGACCAACAGAGACGAGCCACTCTCTCGTCTAGTGGTCGGAGAACCTGCTTACTCCCCCTGAGCGGGAATAACCAAGAGGAACCTATCGGTTTTCATTGTGACTATCAGATTGCGTTCCCCATTGCGTCAAACTGGAACAGGGCAGTGATAACGAGGTGTTACTCCGTCCCAGAAATCTTGTGTTGACTCGTTGCCTCTTTTATCGGTTTATCCCTTCTACCACAGCTTCCAGATTTTGGTTTTCTGTTTGGCAACTCAATTTTGACTCGCCGAAGTTCATTGTTGAATATAGCTGTTTAGCAGTTGACTGGGGTTTGGTTGTTTCTTTAAGCAGCAGCTTTTTGGAGCTATGGATGCGAACCGTGTCTCAGATAAAGACTAAAAGTAGGACGAATGCCCCATAAGTACAGAACGGACCCAAATCAGGGCGTACTAGTCTTACCCGTCACTCCATAACTCCGGGTTATTTTTTGTTCAAGTTGAAAACCGAAATGTCGTAATCGGTATTGTATCGTAATCCTGGCACATGCGCTGACTAAACATAGTTCTGACCTACGAAAAGATGTTTAGCGACAAACTAACCCAACTCGTTCGCACAAGTAGATAGGCATAGATGTAGACGGATTTGTTTTAAATGCACCAATTGGAAGAATAGGCGCATCAGTAGGTTGTCTAAACGGCTGTTAGGTACTGTCTACTCAGCCAATGGGCAACGGCGGTGGTCTCTCATTTTTGCACAAAAATCTGACAGTCACTCTGACTACTCTTGTTTCCATGTCACATCCATGATTTTCGTTGCAAACAACGTCAACTCCTTCTCATTCGCTTTGCGATGAAATTGTGGTGTCTTTGATTGAAGAAGTCAACTGATTCTCAAGTGAACCACCGAACCAAAAATACGAGTGGAATTCGCCGCTAGTAGCATCATGTGCTTGATATCGCTCCAACGCGTGTTGATCTGTTTTCTCGCTTTGCACAACTATTTCGTCAACCAATTATCGTAGCGTCAACCAATATCCAGTTCACACGAAGACAACGTGGATGAATGTAGGTGGTTGAAAGCGGGAGGCACGGCGCTGATGAAAAGTCGAGGATGCAGCGGAGAAGATTGAGCAATATTCGCCCATCGCTACGCACCCTACTTGATTCAACGAGACTGCACCTTGATGTGGTGTGATGGCTTGCGCGCCTCAACGACCCAACGAACTATACGGGTTGGCTTACCTCAAGCCGAAGATTTAATCATACCTGGAAGGTCAGGTGGTAAAGAACTTACGAAGCAGTCTTTTGCTACTGCGGATTGGGGGCTGATTTGAGCTGGCAACGCAGTCGGTTTCAGTTCAGTTTATCCAACCATCAACCTCGCACTTCTGTGCTCTGGTTTCGGTTGCAACGTTCCAGCATCGTCGAGTTAAGGGCAAAAAGAATAGGAGCATAGCGATAAAAATCCTAAAAAGTCAAAATATCAAGCAGAAATTAAGAGGACAAGGAAAGAGTCCGAATGCAACTATACCACTAACCGCGACACCTAGCCATATCACTTAATGTCTCCAACCATTTGGTAGGCGGATCACGTGGACCCCAATCTGGAAGTCTAACACGTCTTACTCGACCAAGTCCACTGGTCAAGGTTTTCATACGTTTTTGCTATGTCATGGACTGACCACGACTTACTTTCCAATCACCACTTGCCTCAGAAAACAGCGTACGCTGAGAAAGTTTATCGGTGGACATGCGTAACACATGTCCCAACCACATTAACCCGTTTAGTTTCAGTACTTGATCCAGAGACTCACCTATGGTCCCAAACACCTTACGCCTTACCTCAGCATTGTTAATACGGTGTTAGCATCATATTCGGGTAATCCTACGGAGATATCGGTGCTCAAACACCGACAGTTTTCGCCTGTCTTCTACCCTCAACGGCCATGTTTCTGAACCGTATAAAGAACAGAACTAACCGCCACATTGTACACTCTACCCTTAACAGACAATCGAATGTCACGCCGACGCCACAGCTGACGGAGGTTGGCAAAAGCCAAACGCGCCTTCTCTATAGGCGATGAGACTTCATCCGATATCTGTCCACCTGGTGAGATGTAATTGCCCAGGTAACACAATTTATCCACTTCAGCTAGAGTTTCCCCTGCCAACACAAAGTCTGATGTTCAGCCAGCCCAGTCCTGCAGCAACATTTTACACTTTGAAGGTGCAAAACGCATCCCACACATTGATCCACTGTTATTCAGGCTATCTAAGAAAGCTTGTAACTTACCTGGATCTTCACTCAGAAGAACAATATGGTCCGCATATTCCAAGTCACACAGTTTACTGCCTGAGCAAAGATCGACACCGCTATTCTCACATGAGGATAGGACTGTCTCAATAATCAATTCAATCACAAAACTGAAGAGGAAGGGTGAAACAAGGCAACCCTGAAGAACACCACTTTCCGTGGTAAACTCGGGGGAAAGATCGCTGTAAGCACGAACTCGACTTCGGCTGTTCGCATACAAGCGTTGGAAAAGAGAAATAAACTCATCTGGTACACCCTTCAATGAGAGGCAGCACCAGAGAACTGTGCAGTCGACTGAGTCGAACGCCGCTCTCAGATCGAGAAAGACAGAGATTGTGCGCCTACGGAAGATGTGTCTGCCCTCTCAGGTTTGCTGAAGAGTGAAGATATGGTCGATACAACCGCGACCCGGTCTGAAGCCGGCTTGATTCTCACGGGTACACATTTCGCAGGCGCTGGATAATCGATGGAGAATAAGACCGGTGAGCAGTTTAGACGCAATACTTACGAGGCCAATTCCTCTGTGGTTTTCACAAGAGGACCTATCACCTTTCTTGTAAATCGACACAGTCACCGATTCACACAATTCCCTGGGAATCTGTACACTATCCCAAATAGTACGGAGTAGCTTTGTTAACTCCAAAATAAAAGCTTCACCTCCATCCTTGAAAAAAGATGGAGACAACCCATCCGACCCACGGGCTTTGTACCTTTTCAAGTAACCTATCTCCCGCATAATCTCCATCTCTCATGGAGGATTGATATTCACCTGTATCATTTCACTGGCAGGCATATTTGGAAGGTCCAGTGTGGAAGTGGGCCAACTGAATTGTTCCTTGAAGTGCTCTGCCCAACGCTCCAGACGACGTCCCTGGGAGTGAATCAATGAGCCGTCGGATTCCTCATTAACTCACTTACATCAGGCTTCCGTGGATCGGTACCTCTAATCAAACGGAAAAGGTTGCGAGCATTGCCAATGGACGCAGCCTTTTCCATTTTCTTACATTTCGCAATCCACCACTGCTCGCGGTCATTCCTCAGGCTCCTAGTCAGTTGGCGTCTCAGGGATTTGCGCACTTCGAATGTGGTATCCGGAGGGACAGATTTGCGAGCATCCAACAGAGCAACTGATGTCGAGGATATTTATCGTTTGAGACCGACTTGAGCCAGAATTCCGGGTGGCATTCGAAGCGGCGTACAAGAATTCCCTGATCTGTTGCTAGCGTTCATTTGGGTCCTGAACATCTGGTTGCATCGATAACTGCGTAGAAAGCTCCGTCAGGAAACTGTGTTGCTGGTTATTGTCTAAGAGCAACTGCGCGAGACAGGTGACATTCACGTTGGTGTGACCACGGACGAGACGTAAACAAAAGCGAGCACGTACCAAGACGTGATCTGAGTCCACAGGCATGAACCAAAATGAACGACAATCTTCAGTTGATCCACGTCATCGGTGACCAATCACAATATGGTCAATCTGGGTCCAACGTTATGAAGACGACGGAGGATGCTGTGTCAGTTTATGCCGCTTCTTATGGGAGAAGTTCGTAGTCGCCAGAAACAATGTGTGGTCGCAGCATAACTAGACGAGGCGATCACCGTTGTCGATGCGACCGGCTAGGACAGCAAATGGGCCTCCGATGTGCCTTTCGGAATCTCCAAAACGGCCAACTTAGGCTTTGAAATCCCCAGCAATGACCACGACGTTCGTACAGCGCTCACTTCGAAGAAGTTGAAATAAACCGTGGTAGAATTCGTCCTTGGTCTCAGAAGAACTACAGTCAGTCGGCGCATACACAGACACGATGAACAAGCATCGACGCCTCAGTTTGTTGTTGTTGACACAAACAGAACCGTCCGACCGAACTGCACACAAGCGGCTGCTGACTGGAATCCAGTGCAGCAGTGTATGCTCAGCTTTCATGCTCGAACCACTCCCAACGCCAGCCTGACCACGTGCACTAGACACCGAATAACCCGACACTCGGAGAGTGAAACGAGGTACTAAGTTTGTATCCGGGGTGCGAAGAGTGATCACAGAAGTGGGGTCTTGTATGCGTGTTTAAGAGACACAGCATACATCTGTTATGAATGTGTTGAGAGTTCTAGCGCGGGCAGTCTGTTGCCCTATCTGGCATAGTGTGCGGACGTTAAAGGCAGCCAAGTGAAGGGAACCTTGAGGCTTAAGCAGTGCATTTGATTTATACCCAACTCCTGAACTACTGTTTTCACCACAGCCACGATTACCCGTGGCGTTTTGCATCAACCTTAAATTAAAAAAGGGGAAATTGGTAAGGCCCTTTACGGAAAAGATACTAGAGGTTTCTGTGCGAATCATACTTCGCGGCTGCCCACAGTGCAGAAGAGGCTTTTCTTTGGAAACCACAACCGGAGCCTCTGACTCAAAAGTATGACGCACAAGGCAGTGGGGCGTTAACCCAGCACGGGAACGTTACCGAAGCACCCGTGAAGGAACTTCTGGCCTGTCACGTGAGACCTGATTGTTGCATACGTTCTGTCTTGTCATCGCTGGTGCGTTGTTATCGATCCGCTTTTTGGATTCAGTCCTTAGCCCCATGCACTCAATAGATCGAGCGGAACGCGGACGGGTCAGCATCCTTTGAGCCTGGGGCTGCCCAGCTTAGACGGGCGATAGCTGCCCAATGAAGTGCAATGACTTCTCTCACTGCTGGGAGAAACCCCAGGTACTCCACTCTTACGTCCATCTAGTGGAGGTTCTTAACCGGTAAACTGTTTCTCTCCGTGTATATACGCTGGTGTGTCTTCTCCTGGGGCATAGTGAATAGAACCAGATGTTGCCCATCAAATGATTCTGAGACTGGACTTCGTCCGGCCTCTACCCATTGACTTGTCGGACATGATTGGATCTCCGGCTTAAGGAAACCATCCTGCATAGCTCTTTGGGTCATGGAGGCACGCAAGCCATCTCACCATGCGAAGGTGCAGCATCCGCTCAGCCACCCCGCATCTTTGTGAATAGCTTCTGGCGACTTATGTCTGTTGCGTAAGTGGAACGCGTACCCAGGATTCGAGCAGTGCGATTCAGTTAACCGTTCCTGGTATCTCATTGAGATATTTTCTGCTAACTTTAGGAGACGAAGCAGCTAGAGCTTCGGGTCAACGTGGTGTAGGAATAGTCTTGACTGACAAGGTTGGATACCGATTAATGGTTGTTTATGTGCTGTAAGACTCCAGGGGTCAGTGGGCGCCCGAGGGGATGGCTGTGTTCAGCGCAATTTGTTTGTGACCTCGGCATACGCTCCAACAGACCGCAGCTCTGACATGCAGAAGGACGAGTTCTATGATGTACTTACCACTCTCGTTCACAGGAGCAAAGTCTCTGACATTGTAATGCTAGCAGGTGATTTTAATGCACAAGTTGGCAAACTGAGTATCAGAAGCCTGTTTAGGTGGTCGTTATGCCTTACCCGCTGAGCGTACAGATAACGGGGATAGGCTTCTCTAGTTTTGTGTAGACAGTTGGTTATTCGTGTTTAGTACAATTTTCCGACACAGTTCGCGTCACACAGCGACATGGCACTCCAACTCTACAGGAACTCAGAGCCAATTCGGTCATATCGCAGTAAGCTACCGGTGGCGCAGTTCTGTCCAGAACCGTGGATCCTACTGGTCCACGTACGTATAGTCGGAGCATGCATTAGTTTAAATGCGATTTCCTCTCCAGCTCCATGATCATCGACACAAACCACAAACCCGGTTAGTCGTACAATGTTTGTCTGATCCTGAAGTTTACACCCGTAATAAACAGAAATTATCACATAAGCTAGGATCTACGACGAACAGTAATGTAGATGAGCATTGGGCCCATATCAAACAGGCGATGTAATTGGCAGCCGGTTTCGCCTGCGGTCCTAGATCCGATGTCGATCAATGACACTGGATTTCCCAAGAGTCGCTGAGTCCAATGGAGCAGAACCATCACATCTTGAACTGTAAGGAGATGAATAAGATACGAAGAAATCCACAAAGGTAAATCACACAAAGCCTTAAGAAGGATCGGGACAGTTGTTGGACCAAGGTAGCTGAAGAGATGGAAGTAGCAGCTGCTTCAGGCAACAGTCAAAGACTGTTCAAACTTATTCGCAACACTGGTGAACGACGAACCCTGGTTGGTGAAGCGATATGCGATAGGAATGGAGAGCCTATTCGTGGCAAGCAGCAAAGGCTTGATCGTTGGGCTGAATACTCCACGGAACAGTTTAGCTGGCTGCGCGTTAATGTGGTTACCCCGACATAGACAACTGCGATTCCTTGGGAAGTATCACTTAAGCCCCCATCGGAAGTGGAAGTGGAGTGGAACATTCGATTACTAAAGTGTGGAAAAGCGGTCGGTCCTGATGAGGTTCCTCCAGTTCTTTTCAGAATGGGTGCTGGTATGTTGATAAATCCTTTACCACCTTGCTCTGTGACATTTGGAACCAGGAACGTATTCCGATATTATAAGGCGAGTCATTGATTGTGCCGATCTTCAAGAAGGGAATGGTCGGCGGTTGTAGTGATCGTCGTGGGGTCAGTTTAATTCCGATATTGACCAAGGTATTAACCTCGCTTTTGCTGCGCCGTCTGACACCGGCCCGCAAGAGTAACGCTGGGGAACAACGGGCCGGATTCCGCCCAGGTTGAGGATGTATCGACCAGATTTTTACTTTTCGCCAATTGATTGAAACGCGTCACACACACAGACACACACACACACACACACACACACACTGTCGACTGACAATAATGGCTTTTCTCGACTTGAAAGACGCATTTGATTCAGTTGACTAAACAGCGCTATTCAGTGCACTTCATCGAAAAAGTATGCCACAGAAGTTCGTGAATCTACTGGGATCATTGTACTTTCATATTTCTGGCAGCGTAAGGGTTTACGGTGAACTATCCAGTCCATTCGAAACGACCAGTGGTGTTCGACAAGAATGTCCCACTTCGCCATTTCTGTTCAACTTCGTCATTGATGGGATAATGGAGAATGCTTTGCGAAATCTTCAGGATGTGGGCGTCGAACTAAAAAGTAGTGAAAATCTACGTGACCTAGATTACGCCGACGACCTTGTCTACTTGTTCGAGTGGACAGAACACGCATAACGTGCATTGAATAGATTCTCAAGAGCTGTAACTCCATTCGGCATGCGCTTTTCACCTCCAAAGTGTAAAGTGGTGTTGCGAGACTGGACTTCAACGGTTCCGACCTTGATGCTCTACGAAGAGGTACTAACTACTGTCGACTGCTTCACCTACCTCGGAAGCAGCGTAATGGCGGATGGAAGCACGGTAGTAGAGGTGAGCACGCGCATATCCATGGCCCGAGCGGCGTACGCTGGACTGAAGCACCTGTGGCACCGACCTGATATTTCACTGAAGTTGAGAGATCGTGTGTACTGTGCCGCGGTGCGTTCAGTTTTGTTGTATGGTTGCGAGACATGAAGTCTGCGTGCAGAAGATGTTTGTTGCCTTGAGGTTTTTGACCATCGATGGTTGCGTAGTATGGCCAAGATTGGATGGAATGACCGAGTAAACAATGCTGAGGTCAGATATCGGATATTGGATACGAGTTCAGAGAATGTTCTATCACAGTGTATTCATCTTAGTAGACTTCGTTGGTTGGGGCGCGTGTTACGTATGGCGAACACATGTCTACGGTATCATTTCCAGTTTTGCGTTCCTCGGGAACGGAAGAAGCCATATGAGGGTCAACAGATTGCTTGGTAGTGGGGAGTGAGAAAATGTACAGCGAATTTCGTTCTGTTTCAGTTCAGACAACCAAGAACCATACATTCGGTGCGGTGCGTTTGGTTGCTATCTCCTACCGACAACCTCAATCGAAAAATGTGGGAAAGGAACAGAGTAATAAGGGAAAAGTGAAAGTACTATAAATATTGGTACCAAGTCAGTAGAGGAAGTTTGCGAATACACGAGCGCTGCTGATCGCAGTACATAGCCATTTCCTCTAACCTGCATTACCAGTGAGTGGGAGGGTCTCCTGGACCCCACCCAGAAAGTCTAGTACGCCCTACATGGCCAAGTTCACGGGTTAGATTTTTCATACCTTTCTTCCATGTCATGGACTGGCCACTTACAGTCGGTACCCGCTTCAGCGATCATGGCGCTCCGAGGAATCCTGTCAGGGGACAATTTCGCAACGCCTAACCATTTCAGCCTGGTGACTTTCATTGTTTCATCTAATGATTTTATTCGTGAACCTAAGACTCTAAGCCGAACCTCAGCATTGTTGATACGGTGTTCCCACCAGATTCTAGCAAGCTACGGAGAAATCGATCTTTAAATACCGATAACCTTCGTGTATCCTCCACTCGTAGTGGCCATGTTTTTAAACCATACGGAGGCACGGGCTTGACTGTTGGAGCGTACACTCGACCCCTGATAGATAAACAGATGTCATGTCGACGTCACAGATGACTGAGTTTGGCAAAATCCAAACAAGCCTTCTGTATACACTAAGACACCTCATCCGATATGCGTCCGCTGGGCGAAATGCAGCTGCCCAGATAACAGAACTTATCTGTCAGATCTATAGATTCTCCAGACGCCTAAAGGTTTTGTGTTGGACTAACCCAATCCCGCAACAATATCTTACACTTTGAAGGTGCAAAACTCATACCGAACATTGCTAGACTGTCCGTCAAGCTGTCTAGCGAAGCTTGCAACTTACCTGAATCTGCACTTAGAAGAACAATGTCGTCCGCATATTCAAGGTCTAACACTTTTCCATCCCGGAAAAGTTCAATGTCACTATCATCACCTGGCAAAAGTGCAGTCTCTAAGATCATATCACTCACGAAGTTAAAGAGAAAAGGAGCATGAGGGCACCCCTAACGTACACCACTTCTTTTGGTGAACTGGCGTGAAAGAGCACCGTGAACCCCAACTCGGCTTCGTTTGTTCATCTGAAAGGACTTTATGATGGAAATGAATTTCTCTGGTACAAACTCCAACAAGAGGCAGTGGCAGAGAACTGTTCGGTCGACTGAGTCGAAAGCTACTTTAAGATCAAGAAAAATGAGGATAGTAGGCCTATGGAAGATGTGCATGTGCCCAAAAATTTATCGAAGAATGAAAGTGTGATCAACACAAGCTCGACCAGGTCTAAACCTAGCTTGATTCTCGCGCGAGCACTGTTCGCGAGCGTTAGACAAGCGGTGGAGAATAATACCACTGAGCAGTTTAGATGCGATGCTAACCGAACTTATTCCCCTATGGTTTTCACAGGAAGACCTGTCATTCTTCTTGAAAATTGGTAAGATCGCCAATTCGTACCAACTGTTTGGAAGTCGTCCCCTATCCCATACCAAGCGGAGGAGTTTTGTCAACTCCAATAACAATATCGAACCACGGTCTTTGACATTAGACGTGGGCAACCCATCCGGTCCAGCAGCCTTATGTCGTTTAAGGTAACCTGTCCCATGGAGAACCTCCTCTTCTGACGCAGGACCGGTATCTACAACGAGGGATGGAGCTGTGATGCTACTCAGCAAGTCTGTCGTGGATAAACGCCAACTAAATTGCTTCTCGAAATGCTCCGCCCAACGAACTAGACGACACTCCTGAGCTTGAATCAGTGAGCCGTTCTGTTCTTTGATCAGTTCAATAACGCCTAGCTTCCAGGGACCGGCGTTTCTGATTAGCCGGAAAAGGTTGCGGGTGGTACCAATCGCCACAGCTTTTTCCATCTCCGTACACTTCGCTATCCACCACTGTTCACGGTCGTTTCTCAGGCTATGAATCAGTTGGCGTTTAAAGCATCTCCGTGCCTCATCGTATCTGGAATCCGGAAGAATCACTCTGCAAATATCTAACAGCGCAACTGAGGTTGCATATATCCATCGTTTCTGTGTGTGTGTGTGTGTGTGTGTGTGTGTGTGTGTGTGTGTGTGTGTGTGTGTGTGTGTGTGTGTGTGTGTGTGTGTGTGTGTGTGTGTGTGTGTGTGTGTGTGTGTGTGTGTGTGTGTGTGTGTGTGTGTGTGTGTGTGTGTGTGTGTGTGTGTGTGTGTGTGTGTGTGTGTGTGTGTGTGTGTGTGTGTGTGTGTGTGTGTGTGTGTGTGTGTGTGTGTGTGTGTGTGTGTGTGTGTGTGTGTGTGTGTGTGTGTGTGTGTGTGTGTGTGTGTGTGTGTGTGTGTGTGTGTGTGTGTGTGTGTGTGTGTGTGTGTGTGTGTGTGTGTGTGTGTGTGTGTGTGTGTGTGTGTGTGTGTGTGTGTGTGTGTGTGTGTGTGTGTGTGTGTGTGTGTGTGTGTGTGTGTGTGTGTGTGTGTGTGTGTGTGTGTGTGTGTGTGTGTGTGTGTGTGTGTGTGTGTGTGTGTGTGTGTGTGTGTGTGTGTGTGTGTGTGTGTGTGTGTGTGTGTGTGTGTGTGTGTGTGTGTGTGTGTGTGTGTGTGTGTGTGTGTGTGTGTGTGTGTGTGTGTGTGTGTGTGTGTGTGTGTGTGTGTGTGTGTGTGTGTGTGTGTGTGTGTGTGTGTGTGTGTGTGTGTGTGTGTGTGTGTGTGTGTGTGTGTGTGTGTGTGTGTGTGTGTGTGTGTGTGTGTGTGTGTGTGTGTGTGTGTGTGTGTGTGTGTGTGTGTGTGTGTGTGTGTGTGTGTGTGTGTGTGTGTGTGTGTGTGTGTGTGTGTGTGTGTGTGTGTGTGTGTGTGTGTGTGTGTGTGTGTGTGTGTGTGTGTGTGTGTGTGTGTGTGTGTGTGTGTGTGTGTGTGTGTGTGTGTGTGTGTGTGTGTGTGTGTGTGTGTGTGTGTGTGTGTGTGTGTGTGTGTGTGTGTGTGTGTGTGTGTGTGTGTGTGTGTGTGTGTGTGTGTGTGTGTGTGTGTGTGTGTGTGTGTGTGTGTGTGTGTGTGTGTGTGTGTGTGTGTGTGTGTGTGTGTGTGTGTGTGTGTGTGTGTGTGTGTGTGTGTGTGTGTGTGTGTGTGTGTGTGTGTGTGTGTGTGTGTGTGTGTGTGTGTGTGTGTGTGTGTGTGTGTGTGTGTGTGTGTGTGTGTGTGTGTGTGTGTGTGTGTGTGTGTGTGTGTGTGTGTGTGTGTGTGTGTGTGTGTGTGTGTGTGTGTGTGTGTGTGTGTGTGTGTGTGTGTGTGTGTGTGTGTGTGTGTGTGTGTGTGTGTGTGTGTGTGTGTGTGTGTGTGTGTGTGTGTGTGTGTGTGTGTGTGTGTGTGTGTGTGTGTGTGTGTGTGTGTGTGTGTGTGTGTGTGTGTGTGTGTGTGTGTGTGTGTGTGTGTGTGTGTGTGTGTGTGTGTGTGTGTGTGTGTGTGTGTGTGTGTGTGTGTGTGTGTGTGTGTGTGTGTGTGTGTGTGTGTGTGTGTGTGTGTGTGTGTGTGTGTGTGTGTGTGTGTGTGTGTGTGTGTGTGTGTGTGTGTGTGTGTGTGTGTGTGTGTGTGTGTGTGTGTGTGTGTGTGTGTGTGTGTGTGTGTGTGTGTGTGTGTGTGTGTGTGTGTGTGTGTGTGTGTGTGTGTGTGTGTGTGTGTGTGTGTGTGTGTGTGTGTGTGTGTGTGTGTGTGTGTGTGTGTGTGTGTGTGTGTGTGTGTGTGTGTGTGTGTGTGTGTGTGTGTGTGTGTGTGTGTGTGTGTGTGTGTGTGTGTGTGTGTGTGTGTGTGTGTGTGTGTGTGTGTGTGTGTGTGTGTGTGTGTGTGTGTGTGTGTGTGTGTGTGTGTGTGTGTGTGTGTGTGTGTGTGTGTGTGTGTGTGTGTGTGTGTGTGTGTGTGTGTGTGTGTGTGTGTGTGTGTGTGTGTGTGTGTGTGTGTGTGTGTGTGTGTGTGTGTGTGTGTGTGTGTGTGTGTGTGTGTGTGTGTGTGTGTGTGTGTGTGTGTGTGTGTGTGTGTGTGTGTGTGTGTGTGTGTGTGTGTGTGTGTGTGTGTGTGTGTGTGTGTGTGTGTGTGTGTGTGTGTGTGTGTGTGTGTGTGTGTGTGTGTGTGTGTGTGTGTGTGTGTGTGTGTGTGTGTGTGTGTGTGTGTGTGTGTGTGTGTGTGTGTGTGTGTGTGTGTGTGTGTGTGTGTGTGTGTGTGTGTGTGTGTGTGTGTGTGTGTGTGTGTGTGTGTGTGTGTGTGTGTGTGTGTGTGTGTGTGTGTGTGTGTGTGTGTGTGTGTGTGTGTGTGTGTGTGTGTGTGTGTGTGTGTGTGTGTGTGTGTGTGTGTGTGTGTGTGTGTGTGTGTGTGTGTGTGTGTGTGTGTGTGTGTGTGTGTGTGTGTGTGTGTGTGTGTGTGTGTGTGTGTGTGTGTGTGTGTGTGTGTGTGTGTGTGTGTGTGTGTGTGTGTGTGTGTGTGTGTGTGTGTGTGTGTGTGTGTGTGTGTGTGTGTGTGTGTGTGTGTGTGTGTGTGTGTGTGTGTGTGTGTGTGTGTGTGTGTGTGTGTGTGTGTGTGTGTGTGTGTGTGTGTGTGTGTGTGTGTGTGTGTGTGTGTGTGTGTGTGTGTGTGTGTGTGTGTGTGTGTGTGTGTGTGTGTGTGTGTGTGTGTGTGTGTGTGTGTGTGTGTGTGTGTGTGTGTGTGTGTGTGTGTGTGTGTGTGTGTGTGTGTGTGTGTGTGTGTGTGTGTGTGTGTGTGTGTGTGTGTGTGTGTGTGTGTGTGTGTGTGTGTGTGTGTGTGTGTGTGTGTGTGTGTGTGTGTGTGTGTGTGTGTGTGTGTGTGTGTGTGTGTGTGTGTGTGTGTGTGTGTGTGTGTGTGTGTGTGTGTGTGTGTGTGTGTGTGTGTGTGTGTGTGTGTGTGTGTGTGTGTGTGTGTGTGTGTGTGTGTGTGTGTGTGTGTGTGTGTGTGTGTGTGTGTGTGTGTGTGTGTGTGTGTGTGTGTGTGTGTGTGTGTGTGTGTGTGTGTGTGTGTGTGTGTGTGTGTGTGTGTGTGTGTGTGTGTGTGTGTGTGTGTGTGTGTGTGTGTGTGTGTGTGTGTGTGTGTGTGTGTGTGTGTGTGTGTGTGTGTGTGTGTGTGTGTGTGTGTGTGTGTGTGTGTGTGTGTGTGTGTGTGTGTGTGTGTGTGTGTGTGTGTGTGTGTGTGTGTGTGTGTGTGTGTGTGTGTGTGTGTGTGTGTGTGTGTGTGTGTGTGTGTGTGTGTGTGTGTGTGTGTGTGTGTGTGTGTGTGTGTGTGTGTGTGTGTGTGTGTGTGTGTGTGTGTGTGTGTCTGGTTGTTGGATCTTAGGCAGCACCATCAGCCTCAAGTAGGGCCTGTCTGGTCTCTGTCTATCACTCTTCTGGATCCTGGGCATTTGACTACATCGATAAGCTGTTGTATAATTCTGCTTGGAAAGCAGATCGATGGTTGTGGTCCAGTATCAGCTGCGAGGACGGTTGGTTTTGGCGTTGTTTCGGCCACTGACGAGACATAGACTGAAACGCGCACCGACAAAGACGTCATGAGTGTTCATTGACATAGAAAAAAGTGATCGACAGTCTTGAATTGAGCTGCGTCGGTGGTAACCAATAGTAATGTGTTCGATCTGAGTCCAACGCTGTGAAGACCCAGGAGGACACCAGATTAGTCGGTGCTTCTTTTTGTGCGAGAAGTCTTGTACTCTCGAGGAATAGTCTGTGGTCGGAACATAGTTGGTTGAGTCGGCAACCGTTATCTGTTTGGTCTGCTGGAATGCGATCGCGGCCTCCTTATTTCTCTCCGTCTCGTCTAGGATTCCCATTGAAGCATTGAAATCATCAGTTACAGCAATGCTGTCCGTAGAGCGTGCGCTGCGGAGCAGTCGAGACAAATCTTGGTAGAATTTGTTTTTAGCCTCAGCAGAGCTGCAGTCGGTTGGGGCATACACAGAAACGACAAACGGGTATCGATGCTTCAGTCTGTTACTGTTGACATGCACAGAACCATTCCACCGAATCGCACACAGACGACTGTTGACTGGGATCCAGTCGAGCAGTGCACGCTCAACTTTCATGTTCAGAGCGATGCCAACGCCAGCCTGACCATGAGCACTAGGCACCGGGCGACCCGACACGTGAAGAGCGAAGCGGTAAGCCGAGTTTGTAGCTAGGGAGAGAAGTGTTGACGCTGAAATTGTGTATTGTATGCGTGTTTCGGAGACACAACGCATCTATTTTAGAGGTTTCGATAGTTCTAGCGAATTTAGGAAGTGTAGGTACCTCACGCCTTCGTGATTGAGGCCCAAAAGATCCCTCAGCCAGTTGGCTGGTGACACTGAAGGATATGGCAGCGAACCGTGATCAGTGTCGATCATGTTGTCATTTTCTGTCTAATCAGAATGATTTATCAGTGCGTGTTTGAACAGTTAGACTGGGTATTCTGTGTGTTGGCCACTGAGGAGTTCTTTTCTTTTTCCATTCGTATGGGTCCGCTTTTTATATTCATTCATTCTATTGTTACGCGCAGCATGGTGACAAAGGTAGTGGTCTGTGGGGCTTGCCCTACTGTTTAACGCCGTACGATAATGATGATGAATAAACTTAGTGCTTCCAATTGCCGTGCGTGACTAGCGATACGATATAAAGTTTTCCGCTTTTCTTGCATCCATTGATGCACGTGGACACAATGCTGTTAGAATTCCCGCTAATAAGCACGATAGTAATTCAAGTTTTCATCCAGCGCCTTTCATTGTGATATAAACTTTCAATAAAGGCAGTGGTTATGACTTAGCGGTTAGCCATTCCGCAAATTTTACCTAGAAAAGCACAAGCTTAACCGAGAAGAGCAGATAAGTTCTTCACCTGGTCTTCGGTCATCAATCTTACAAGTATGTCTGCGTCTCCCGCTGACTATTGGCAAGCTCGCATGAGCTGTTGTGTCAGTTTTGCCTGCAAACCATCACACCACGTCTTTGTGATGGAATACCACTAGTATTCATCAGTTTTTAACCCTCCTGGTGATAACTTGGCTGATTGCTTTTATTCTCGTAATTAAATTCACGATGGATTTTAGTGTTTATGTTACATCGCAAGATGATACACACACTTCACAGAACGTCCCAACTCACTGAAACTCGTTAACACAATTTGCTTGGCGTTAATTGTCCACATATTGTGAAAGCGCAAGGCTTAGTAGGCACAGAGCCAAGTAAACACACGACACAGAACACAAATACGGACGTCAATGATACCTGCGGCCTCGTAGGATAACGACACAACTGATCACCTGGGTCGGACCTCTTAGGTCCGTGGTCGCACAACGAAACGGCCCTCGACTGGCCAATAACTCGGACACAGGGCGCAAACTTCAGTAATGCTAGAGAGAGAAGCCAGACACAACAGCGTACCACGCGCTTATTGATGACGACCCACACAAGTCAAATTGAAGTATCAGCTCTACCGTTTATATAGTCTGTCTGGGCTACCTCGCTAAAATCATGCGTTGATCAGCCAGCGAAGCCAAAAGGGTAACGATAAAACAATAATTGGAGGACAGCAAAAAAATTAGTGAAGTGAACTACTCGAAAATTGGTGATCTTTTGGCAGAAATCTGTGGGTCCGAGTATGTATGAAAAGTACTTTTTTCTGAATGGAAAGTCTCCCGAACAGTTTACTGTTTATCTCGAGAAACGGTTTGTTGATCATATGGGAATATACATTACAGTCGTTGAGTGGAGCCGTCCGCCGTGTCGCTTATCCTTCAGTTGCAGAGGCCTCCTCGTCTAAAATAACCGTTGATTTGTTGTACTTTATTCAGTTTATTGTCATTCGTTGTACCATTGCTTTCTTTTTTGTTCTCAATATGCAGCTTGGAAAATTGTATAAAGAAAACTATGCACCAAGCATTCTGGGACCTTTTGCGTTCCAGTTTGGAGTCGGAACCGGTCGATTATGAACCGGTATTACGTTTGCTCGCTGAAGTGAAACAGGTCAGTGTTTCGTTTTTCGTCTGTTTTACTTCGTTTAAACGGCTGATAGTTAGAGAACCATTTGATTGTGTTTCATGTAATCACTGTATCATCTCAGTTTGGATATCACGCTTGATATCCTGCATGCTCAACGTTATGATCGAGCCATTATAAGCTGCTCCACTTGAGCTAAGACTATCATTGGTTTTTGTATTATCCAATAATTGTTATCTACTTTTACCTGTCAAATCATGACGTATAATAGAAGAACTGAACCCCGTAGTTGCAATCACGTTCTTTGAAAAAAGACTCGTAAGATTGGCCCCACTACTGAGATTGAAGAAACGCGACATGCCGTATGGCAGTTGTACCTATCGTTGCCGAACCTAATCCATGACAGCGATATTCAGACCCACTGCCAAAACCAGTCACAGGTTTTTATTAAAATTAGGCTTGTTTAAAGATCTATGAATATTCTTCTTTGCAAATCGACCCGCGAATTTTGTTTGTTTCAGTGGTTTGTATGCACTACTCAGTCAGCTTACAAACGGACAGTGGCTGAGTGGTTTGAATCTGGATCACGCCGGGGATGGAAAGCTCGAACCCCGCCACCGCCGGTCAATCTCGATGATCGTTGTTATTGCTTCTAACCATCACCTGAAACGTTGCCACATCTAGCCTGTCGCGGCCGTATACGAATATCTAGTCCGGTTCTCCGAGTCATATTTACCAGGCATCCTTAACAGTGCCACAGTTTTTTGTGATCATAGTGTGTGCCTCTTCGATGCACTCATGTGCGCAGAGTGGAAAGGCAGCAAAAGAATCAGGGAGTTCTTAGACAGTATCTATCGTAGCTCCTTCTGTAACAGCAAAATGCGATGCTAATGGCTTTTGCTTAAAATAACTGGTTTTGCTTAGCTTTTCATGTCTCGGAGATGTGAATAGCCGTTCCCTCTGTTCATCCATAGGTTGTTAGGGCTAGGGGCGCATTAGTGTTGTGAAATATCAGGTTTCTGATTTCATGTTCAACCAGTAAGACTTTAAAGGTGTCACATCTTATGGTCACATAGGTCCACTGTATTTTCGAGTAGGATTCAAAAAATCTACGCGAATTTAACATGCTGAACCACAAGGTCCCGGTAGGTTGCATATATGTGCTTTTCAGCAATCGGTTCTTCTGTACGGTTCAGAAACATGGCCATTACGGATGGAGGATAAACGAGGATTATCGGTATTTAATGATCGTTTCTCCGTAGCTCGCTAGAATCTGGTGGGAACACCGTATCAACAATGCTGAAGTTCGGCTTAGAGTCTTAGGTTCACGAACTAAATCATTAAATGAAACACACAAGCTCGCCTGGCTTATGTAGTTGTGACGTGTTGCGCATGTCACCTGACAGGATTCCTTGGCGCGTATTTCTCACTGGGCAGGGGGGATAGTATTTGAAAGATGATGATGGATCACCTATTCATGACATGGAAGATGAGTATGCAAAGCCTAACCAATGAACTTGACAATGCAAGGTCTGTTAGGCTTCCTGGATGAGTCCCAAGAGATTCGCCCACTCAGTGGTTGAATACACGGGGAAATGGCTTCGGGCCGCCATCAGTAGCGCTGTTGTATTGGGAAGTTTCCTTTTTAGACTTGATATTATATTTAGTCCTCTTAATTTCCTGTTTTTGATTATTTCCGATTGAGATTGCCGCTGAGGGCTAGAAACCAAACCGCATCACCCATTGCGTGGTCAATGATTGAATTGAACTGAACTGTGGTTGGATATGGTCATATGCTGGGCGAATTGGCAGTGCTTTGTGATCACAGTTACCTGGTTGTGATGGAGTTTCGTACCCAAGCACTGCGGTCTATGAGTCAACGGCTCATGTTACACACAGCCAGCAGTTGAATGCGATTCATTTTACAGCCCACTATCAGAAATGAAAAGACCATTTGATATTTCAAACTGACGAGCCAAAAGTAGTGGCCGGAATTAGGGGTTTAGTATTGTTATGACCTGCGATGTCTTTTCAACGATTTGAATGGGTAACCTGCGTACTTGATCTCGGCTCGCAATTTTGATCGCTCCAGCCCACAATGACAAATCAAAGGATGACAGCACAGCACGTCAAAACGACCGTGTATTTACAGAAATTACAACGCGGTAATTAGAGCAAAAATGGAACATACCCGAATTTGGGCGTCCAGTCAGGTTTAAGCCCGATCGGACCGATTAAGTTAGTAAAACGTCTGCCTGAATGATTATTGACCGCTGACTTGATTAGCGTCAGACTGCAGATGCCTGCTGGATTAGAAAAAGAGGGTTAAGTCTTGTGTGGTCTGACGGTTTATTAATCATTGATTATTTAGTTCGGTGTGTCATGTTCGAGCTGATTAGTGACTTGTTTTGGGGAAGGCTTTTTTGACCTCCTAGCACCTCCCTTTTTTGGTTGGTAATCGTAGCTTTGATCACTAAGATCCAGCTACAGTCGTACAGCGTGTTTCTTCGATCGATCAGACCAACGATGTGCTAGTAGCTCTTTCTCCGGTTCTTTGATCCGTAACGCCGGTGTTTGTGTTTGAACGTATCTAAGAGGATTTCCAATAGAACTGCTTGTTCTTATGGCTGGCTCGGGGTTCCATAATATCACCTGCGCAGCTGGTTTTCATGGTGAATCCACAATCCATTATTTGTCTCCACTTTGTAAAGTTTTGTGCCCCTCCGAATAATAATTACAGCCTCGGCCCAATTCCGATCCCTCGCTTTGTAGTTCTTTGCATAGACTGAAGCGCCAACGTGGAAGCCATCTTTCTGTTCCGTCAGCTGCTTGTTGTTCTAGGGAAATAGAGCGTTTTGGATAGTCTTCTGTTTTCGACCCATTAGTACTTCAGCCTGGGATACACCTTGTGGAGTGTTGACGTTTGGTGTTGTCCGGTACAGGAATAAAAATTGCTGAATAACTTCATCTGTGGCCCCCGGCCCTTTCGACTTGAGTGGTTCCCGTTTGAAAGTATCTACAAAACGTTCTGCCAGTCTGTTAGATTGCGGGTAGCACGATGGCACGAATGTACTCAATATTGAGGCTCTAGCAAATTTGTCAAATGCTGTCGATGTGAATTGATATCCGTTGTCGGACACTATTTGGTCGGGTAGTCCATGCGGTGCAAACATTCGACGGAGGGCTGCTACTGTTCCGTGTGAAGTGACGGGGTTGACCGGTACTATTTCTGGTCATCCCCAGAGAGCATCAACGACCAGAAGGTAGGATGTATCGTCAGTGGATCCAGCAAAACCAACGTGAAGTCCTGACCAGGGGTGTTCTGGGGTTTCCCATGGAGACGGTGTTTGGCATGGCGGCATTTTTAATGCTTGTTGACATCGCGAGCATTGACAAACTACACTCGTGATATCGTCATCCATTCCGGGCCAGTATGTGTAACTTCTGGCGATTACCTTCATATGACTTATTCCCGAATGGCCTATGTGAAATTATCCCAGTAGTGACACTGGAACCACTACTCTGTAGGACCACAGGAGATATGCGTCAACAACGGTGAGGGATTCACGATGGCGGTAAAGATGTAGCTTGTCTCCGTAGTACATTCTCCCAGGCCGAGGTCTGAACAAATGTGGTGACTTGACGTAGAATTGAGTCGCGTTTGGTAGCCTCGTGGACTTGCTCTAATGTGACAAACATGGCGCGGACGGTGTGTGATAGCTCCTCGATAATGGCATCTTCGGTTGTGATGGCTTCGATAACTGCTTTTTGATGGCGAAATTGATATCAAGAGCTTCTTCCTCAATTTGACCGTAGTTTCTTTCGGAAAAGTTCAATGTGCGGGACGCATGAGTCACAGGTTTCTCCATTCCGTCAGGAAACACATAGGAGATAACGGAGCTAACGCCATAGAAGCACCACCTACCACACCAGTTGGTAATTCAGGATTGTAATGTGTTAACAAAAGATCCGATATCAGCACCTACTTCAATTGGTCAAATGATGATTGGCACGGCTGAGAGCAACACCATGGGTAGTCCTTTCGTAGGAGTGGTAGCTGCAAGCTATATAGCTCTGACTGAAAAGTACTGTAATGACTGTTGAGGCCCAGGAGTGACCGCAGCTATGGGACGTCTTGTAGGGCTGGCGTTCGTTGTATTTTCCGGGTCTGGATAGCAATCATCAACGTCAAAGACGAACCCAAGAGGAATTATCATCTCTTGACGTAATTAAAACCCGAATTTCCGGACTCGTTGCAGGACTTTCTCCAAGCGGCCGTTACGTTCGTCGGCGGAACGTCCAGTCATAGTTATATCATCCAAATATGCGGCCGTTCCCTCCAACCCCGCTAACACGGTGTCCATTGCACGTTGAAAAATAGTTGGGGCCGTTTTAACTCCAAATGGCAGACGCGTGAATTGGTACAGGCTACGGTGTGTGTTAATTGTTAGCGGGTGTCGAAATTAGAATGCAACTTCAGTTAAAAAGTGGGCTTCGGCTAAGTCCAGCCTTGCAAAACAGTTCAATATCGTAAAAATGTCCTCTGGAACAGGTAGTGGGTAACGGTCGGAGTCTAGAACAGCGTTAAGGTCTGTAGAGAAATCAGATCAGTCTCATGGTTCCGTTTGGTTTTTTCACGACGACGATGGATGCGGGCCATCCTGAAAACGTGACTGAAATCGAAATTCCACGGTTTTCAAGACGTTTAAGATCTTAGTTAACCAATGGCTGGGCTACCCACGACACTGTGAATTCGGGACAGAACACCGTATGACTGTTGTGTTTGAGCTGTAGCGTAACTTAGAACTGTGTACATAGGCCAAGGCCTTCTCGGAAAAAGAGTGAATTGTTGGATCAGTTGATCTGTCGACAGAGCCGCAGACGTCGATTGGATTTGACCGCGGAAACTGTTTATAGAAAGACCATTTAGACCGAGTTCCTCAAACCAATGAGCTGTCAGCTGGTTAACGTCGGATTTGGAGACGAGCAGGTTGCGTAAACTGTCCTGTCACGAAAAGTTACCGATGAGCTTTAGTGGACCACCATAGGCACTAGTTACGACCGATAAGATAGGCTGGGTTTTCGACCGACCGACTTTTTGCCGTGTGTCTTCTGATATGACAGAAATGTCGGATGCAGTGTTTAGCTGGAGACAGACGCAATGAGTTTTTTTTGGCTTCCTGACAGTTATTTATGTCTTTGAGTTCTGGGTGCATTAGTTGAAGGTGCTGATCACTCACTGAACCCCGCAGGCTGGTTGATAGATGGGAAACGTTGAATTCCGTTTCATACGCAGCGGAAATGGGTAAAAATCGTAATCGATGAATTTGACTGAGCTGATTCACTGCGCTTTGCTTGACCCACGTTGTACCATTGATTAGGACGTCGAACGATACACCATAAATCAGTTGAGTTTTTGTCGATAATTCCCCGTTTTAATCCATGATATTCTGTTCTTCCACCCCGTTTGTTTTGTTTCATTGTTTTTCTTTTTAATACCAAGAAAGAGGAAAAACGGAGACACTAAAACTAACGCGAAGGGTGTGACTCCCAGATAATAGCATTTCTAATTGTATTCTATCAGTGTTGAATTCCTTTTCTAGTTCTTAACATTCTCTTTCTGTTGACTACCCGGTATCGGTGTTCTCCCTTCCAACCTCCACACACACACCCTCATTGTCTCTTCTGATTCCTACTTCAGTCACTTAATGATTTGGTGTTACCTAACCAGAAGACTCTTCAAAAGTTGATCGATAATTCCCTGGATTTGGAAGTGGCCAGAACCGAGCTGGACGAGACCGGTCATATTTGTTTGGAAGCCTATCTGGAACAGGTGATCAACTTGATGAAGCAGTTTTGCGCCCCAGTCCGCGACAAAGAAGTAGAAGCTCTGCGTTCCATTGATAATCCGGTCGATGCATTTCAGTAGGTTGAGCACCTCTGTTTTACCCCATCTGACTCGAAAACGTGTTACTGAATTTTAAATGAATGCGTGAGTAAGGTTTAAAAATTCTTATTGGGGAATGAAATGCACTTATCCATCAATTTCTTTTGGATCCTCTTTAATGCTAGTCCGTCCACTGGGTTTCATTTAAACATCAATGCTATTAAAATTGAGACTGTTGTGGATTCAAATGTCTTTACTTGATTCATTTGTTGCATTTCACACACAGGAGTTGTTTCAACATTTCCGCCTATCATATACAATTGTTTCCGCCGCTATTGAAGTTTGCCTAAGGCTTTACACAACTGAATCAGACGTTTCTCCTAAATTCATCACTTGCCCGAGATTCGTCAACTTCGTTCGTCCTCAACAATCGTCGTGACAAAGGTAATGGGGTCTATGTGGAGAATGTGGGCCAATAGCATTATATCAGAAAAAAGGTATTTTAGTTCTGCTCATGTCTTCGCGTGTCACTGAATGTCTCTGAGCTGGCTAGCGTTGTCATTACTGGAGGATAAAGGAAATAAATCTGCAACTACAGGTTTTCCTGCCATTTAGTAACAGTTGGCGATCGTTTGATAGTACTTGGCGATGGTTTAGTGATCACTATCGGCTATTTAGCGACCACAGTCTAGAGTACCGTAGCCAAACCTTTCTGGCACACCCATACTGCGCAAGTTCATCCGACGTTTGAGTTTTCGTTTTCAGTTACGGGGCTTGGCAGCCTTATGCAAGTCACTAACTTGTGTTCGCAAGTACTACGAAGGAAAATCTCCAAGTTACCTAATAAATGAATTGTCACCTCAATTAAAGACGAAAATCAGGTTTACAAATCGGAATAATTTTTGGAAGGTTCAAGGAAAGTGAAATTGTCTATCAAATGCAGCACATAAATCGAACAAAATCTAACCCATTGCTTGCTTCTATAACTGTACCAACATCCCGAACGTGGTTTGACATCGCGGAACACTGTGAACCGGAGCTCTATTTTCTGTAGAAGTGATTTGACAAGTTCTTTACAAACACCAAATACCTCCTCGATTGCGTTAAAGAATGAACTATATGGAGGAAAATATCGAGCAGCTTGCCCGGTTGCCACCATTGCCTCATCCGCCCGTTGGCAAACTGGAGCACTGTCAAACAGAAATGAGGTGTCAATGTTTGGTTGTTCATTTGATGCTTTCAAAGGACAGAAGGGTGTTGAAAAGTTGAGTGTTCATTTTGGAGTGGTATTCACAAAATGGCATACTCATCACAGAACAGCTAACAACAACATTGAAATTTGTACCTTTGCTTACTGACAAAGTCCTGATGCACGGTTTACTGTTCGTTGATCGCCCTCGTGTCCACGATCACCACATGTTGTTACTGTTCTCGTCTGTGTAAAAACGTCGGACGGAACCATCATTTTCTGGAACCATATCGCATGTTGAACTCGTCCCTGTCTCTGACATCAGTCCCGTTTCTTTCGATCGGATGAATGCGCAGTTTCTTCGTGGTATAACCATAACCATCAAGAAGACGATACATGGAATATTAAGTGATCGATGGATTCGGGTGTTTCAGTTCAATATTTTTTCCGCAACCCACTCAGAGTGACTGTAGGATTCTACTCTACCAATGAGTGCAATCCCAGTACGAATTCATGGTAAAATTTACGTTTTGCGAATCCTCTTTGAAGGTTAGACTCTGTCCCGTTTGGCAATAGCTCTGCAGGTTTTCATGGTAATTTCAAGATGATAGGAAGGCATTTTTAAATCGTCATTTCCCTTTCGCACTGGAAAATTCTCCTACGGTTTTCTTCGGTATTCTTTCCGCTTGCATTGCGAATCTGCACTCACTTGTTTGCTTAGGCTGATTATCTCAATATCCTCCTGGGAATTCTGTGAGTAATGAAGCACTCGTACAACTAGTGACTTGAAAAGTGATGGAAATTGGTTCTGCATCGAGCACGCAGCCGCTCACGTGACTCGCACAAGGCTACCGAACTCCGTAACTGGGACCGAAAACTCACGTGAGATGACCTTATGTGGCACGAGTGTGTCGGAAAGATTTGGTTACTGTACTCTAGGCTGCGGTCGCTAAATAACCGACAATGGCCACCGATATCCACTACGTGATAGAGAAGCCTGTTTTTGGCCGTCAGTTCGAAGCGCTGTGATACGTAACATCCATCAACAGGTGGAGTCATGCGTTTGTTTGACTGCCTTCGTTCGCTCGCTCGCTCCACAAATCGCATGCTTGTCCCAAAGGTAGCGTTATTACCGGCCGGTGAGGCATGGGGATTGTGTCGCATCAAATGGCACCACAAATGGTGTATCTCGATAGGAGTATAAGATAAAATAAGCACTCGAAAATGGTTCCTCGGTTATCCGATAAGGTTCAACCAATCCTTTTAACTAATTACCTATAGATGTATTTAGTGGAGTGATAAAACGAGGAACTATGGGAACTAATTAAACTTTTGTACGCTTAACTACCTAGATTCCGTGAATTTCGTTAATCTCAGGGCAATGAATTAGAATCCATTAAATAGGTATCTGAAAATGATGAGCGAACTGTGCACAGCTTTTGAGCATTGGTTGTACAGACCTAGAATGCACTTTTATCCAATAAACACAGGTCCTCGCAGCATGCTCGATATCAACATCGGTCACTTGCGTCGCCAGTGCAACAATCGTTTATCCATCGAGTGTAATCACGCCAGTTGAACATCTGAGCCGCCTTTGACCTCATTGACAGGACGGCCTTCTGGGATTGTCTCGTTGGACGGACAGCGCCCTGTAAGTAGGTCGACATCACTCAAGCGCTCTGCCGCCAGACATCTGTCACATTGCAGAAATACGGTTCAGTGCCACCTTGTTTCCCAGTTGGAAATGGCGTTTGTCGTGTGAGTGCTGGTGGGACTGAGGGAGACAAGGTTAACAACCGTACGATGTAGGCTCAGACGGCGTTCCGCTGCTGTGTGCACCATTTTTCTTGACGCTTGCGAGACTACGCCTGTTCGAGTCGATGTTGACCAGCTGTTGGTCCTCAATCGCTGGTCAGCAACTTAGCACTGCGCGTACGCGTTATCATTTCACCGACTTTGTTTGTCAGTACATAGTACGTATACCCCCCCCCCCCTCCCATGGACTTTCGCGTTGCGCTCTGCTCAGAGAGTCTCGGGTTGATTGGAAAAGCAGTGCGGAGGCGAAGCTACGATGCAACACCGATCGATCAGAACGTTGACGTCGATGCTTGTCTCAGTCTGTCTCACTGGGGGCCTCGAGATTCACAGCACGCTTGGTCGGAAACCTTGTCGGATATGGCTCGAATTCGTAGTGTAGAGTAAATCCGTCGCCGGACTGATTGGCTAGTCAACTCACAAAACCACTTTTGTAACGCATCTAGACAAAGCTTGTAAAATGGACGTGTTATCTTTCACGAATGTACCCGCTAAGCTGAGTTCCGTCTGAATAACCATTAACTATGCACTTGGTTCGGTGTTTCTGCTTACTGCCTCGTACCGGGAACCGCACTCGATAACCAGAACAATTAACCGTACGAAAAAAGTGAGAACAGAACTAAAAATAACGGTGTCAAGTGGACGAAGAAACTGTGAATATAAAACCGCCACTGGCTGCGATATCTAACCACATCTTGCAGAATATTTAATCAACTATTGGGTAGATTTCCTGGACCCCGTCCAGGACGCCTAATATATCCTGCAAAGCCACTTCCTCTAACCAGGTTCTCCATGCCTACTCTCCATAGCGACCATTGTTTAGACGAATTGCTACACTTAGAAGGCGGGGAAATCTCGTTCTCCATAGTAAATCTCATTACTGGATGGAATTTCATGAATGTTTATCCGTTCCTGGATGTGCGTCTCCTAGTCACTGAGTATGTGCACACTGCCCGTGAGTCAGTCAGGAATGGACACGTAGAGTCGCAAGAAATTGACAGCACTCGTGATGTTTCGCAACGTTCGTCCCCGTTTTCCCTCTTCTTATTCTCTGTGCGTCCCTGTGAATTACATTTTAGGCATGCCTTCGCTCTGTTAGAGAAGATGCATATGGACTTAGCCAATTTTACAATTGCTCATATTCGACCTTACATTCGGCAACAAGCAGTCACTTATGAACGTACCAAATTTACAGAATTCCTCGAAGCTCAACAAGGTTAGTTTGAATTTTCAGATTGTTCGTTGATATTTACCGTTCAATCGACGCATTTCCCTATTCTCGTGGGTCAAGCCAAGCACTTTATGCGAATTCGCCTGGTGTTTTAGGTTCCTGTTGTTTTTTTCCTCTGATTTGTACACATACGTAATCAACTTGAGGATTACCCACCCTCGAATAGTGTCCAAAACTCACCAGGCTAAAAAGATTTGGGCATGTGTTGTGTCCCCGGACAGGATACTTCGACGCGCTGTGTTCAGTGAGGGGAGTGATGGTTGGAAGATGATTAGGAGTGGCCAATCCATTGAAATTGACCATGCAAGGCGTGTTAGGCTTCTTGTTCGGGGTCCAAGAGATCCCACTTTCAGTGTTAGAAACACTGGTGGCTATGGTTAGGTGTATTGACCAGCGGCTCTCCTGCATTCAAAAGCTCTCTTTGTCGACTTGCTACTATTTCTAGTCCTCTTTTTACTCTCTCCACACTCTTGATTTTTGTGATTATTTCCGATTGAGGTTCCTGCTGAGAGATAGCAACCAAAAGCCACCGAACTGAGTATTCCCTATTGAAGTTTCATGAAGTTGCAATATAGGAAACGTTTGTGCTGAGATGGTCAAGGGTCATTCGGATTGGACATAGTTTGTGGGAGGGGTTTGGGGTTAGATTGACGTGTCACGACTAGGTCGTGATAGTCGCACGGTTCGGAGCTGAGTGACTGGGGTGAGGATGGTCCATTTGCGGCCAGGGTAATTGGAGGGCTTGGACAAATCTCTTCTGTGTACACAGAGCAGGCGCGAAAAGACGGATGCTAATCGCCTCTGCGGTGTCCAGAATATGTAAGCGGATGTGTTTGTGGGGATTGGGGGAGGAGGGGCGCTCGTAGACGATTTTAAATGCTGAATCTATGCTCATTTGATGACCTGAGTCTACCAGATGCCCGAGAATGGCACTCCCTATGGTTCCTGTTCCTCCGTATTGTAGCCACTGTAGACAATGTTCCTTAATTCTTTGGGACAGTTGCCTTGCCGTTCGGCCAATGTAGGTTGCATTACATTTGTACCTGAACAAATAGATTACCATTGAGGTGGCCAGCATTGGCAACACATCCTTATTATAATTTCGGATAAACGGAGAGGTTGCAAATATACAGGAAACAAGAGCTGAGTTGAGTGTCCCACTCACCGCTCGTGTTAAACATTTACTGACAAGGTCCGATATGGCGTCTCTTTTGAATGGCATCCGGATAAACAGTTTATTCTTGGGAACGTCACAACTTAGAGCACATTTTGGTCTACCTCTCAGATTTTATTCTATAAAGCATTCAGGGTAACCGTTTTCCCCGAGAATGTTTTTAACTAAGTGCAGTTCGTCTTCCTGTGAGCATAACTTTCTTACTCGCGAGGCTAAGCATTGGACCAGGTTTCTTTTATGTCGTATGGGTACAAAACTGAGAAATTTTGTATACTGTCCAGCCCATGTTTGCTTTCTATGCATCCTTCTTTCGACTGTTCCTTTTAATGCTGCTGTGTATGGGGGCATTCATATATAGATACATGTAATATTTACACCGGCTTGAGATCAAGCAGGGTGCCAACGCAACAACGATTACAAAGTAGAGGAAGAGGAGTACAATACAATAGAACAGTTAGTGAGGACAGAACACGAGATGATGTGGGTGATTCCTGACTTACTGTCACATATAATCGAACGTTGGTATTAACGAACATTTTTTCTTTTGATGCAAACTACAGTTGTTTTAAATACGAATTCCCGAACTTTTCCCTTATTCAGCTGTCGGTGTCGATGGTCTACTCCGCACTCGCAACTGGATTCGTGAGGCTTATCAACAGTTGAACCCTGAGGAAACATCCGTTGGAAGTCAAAATCAAACAACCACTTCTGACACACACTCAGAATCTTCGTCCACATCAAAGGGTGCGGACGAGTTGATGGGAGTTTCCCACCCCGCTCCGATCCAGCCTACTCCGAATAACATATTACGTGAAGCCTATCTGATTTTGCTCACACGTTCCACAACGAACGACTGGCCTGAGGTTTGTTCACCATTTTACATTGGATAGATGCTTTCATGTGCTTTTATCCCCATGCAACTATCTGTTGTGCGTGAGGACAACTCCACTGTATGGATACTTTTACTCAGGTTTTACCCACGAATGATGACCAACTGCAAAGGTGCAATGCATTAAGGTGTATCTTCTACGTCACTGTCGGAAACCGATGAATCAGTGACAAATTTAAAGTTGCACAGTCGTTTTTACAAAACCTTGATCATCGAGTTTCGCTTACAACCGGTCGTTTTCTCTCTTTTTAAGTTTTTTAGCCGTTTGCGTTTGTTTTAAACTATGAGTTTGTTCCACTAATTTTACTGGCTATTTAACATGGAAATCTGTGAAGTAATAACTTCCTCATTCCTGACTGTTGGCATCCTGTCACAATCATACTCCTGCTTAAGGGGTCATGTGACCAAATGGAAATCGAGAAAATCCACCCAAAAGCACTTTCCTCATCGTCATCGAAACTAGTTGAACAGGCTGTGCTACGATACCTCCAAAAACAGTCAGAAACCCCATTGACGAATACCAACTTACCTACAGACCCCGACGTTCTACGACGGACGCAGTAGCGTACGCAATCTATTTCATTGCAAAACCCCTCAACGATTGGTATGACTCAGTTAGGTGTGCCTTTCTCGAATACATGTCAGCGTTTGATAGTGTGCATGATCCTTGCTTCTCAACAAACTATAGTGTTTTAGCTGCCTCACTTAATTGGTTGATAGACTAATTCTGGGGAAGAACGTAGTGTGCCAAAGTTGGACGGACAGTTTTGAAAAAAAATTCTTAAGCAGCTTCTCAAGGTGTTGTTCTGTCGCCATATTCTCCAACCGTTAGTGACCTAACCGTAACCCACTGAGCCGGTTCATTCATGTATGCCGATGAAGTTGTTTTGGCTTGGTCTTTGTACCAGCAGTCCGATTTAGGCGTGTGCAGTGGGAATCTTTCACACTAAGCTTTTCTGTGCAACTTGGTCTTCCGTCAGGCAAGGCCAATTGTCAAGAATGCGATCGTGTTTTTATAGAAGACACTACCAACAATAATTCTATTCCTCTTGCACGCATAGACTGTGAAATATCCTGACGTTACTTTACCGAAGAACTTGCACTGATCTTTGCATATTGAAGTTACTGCTGGTAAAATGCGTCGATTATCCTTTCTAGTTCGTAACTTACGACAGGTCAGTGCTCCACAGCACGTCCTTTCTTCCTTCGTACGTGGATATTTCCGATAATTTCATTTTTCTCCTGTTATTTTCCCCAGTCTCCTCAAAGGGAATATATCACTCTTTGTAGAGGTTTGCGCGTCATCAGTCTTGTTTCTGGTATATCCTTTATAGACCTCATGTCAGACTCATATGATGAGCACATAATAGCGCTCATTGCATTTGACGAGAAGATCAGTACTGACTGTTCACACCCACGGCATTGTGACCAGTCCAATCTGTTGACCCATGTTACGATTTCTTTTTTTCCAGACGATTGTCATACGAAAACCCCATTTTTCTCCTTCCTTACTCCGATTTCAACAACCAACGATGAAGTTTTGTCTGAATTACTAACTGGTTTTGGTAGGCAGATTATTTCCTCCATCTTTTTCGACGACTGGGAAGCATCCTAAAATCATGCTTAACACTAGAACGACGAGAGAAGAAACGTTGACAGAACGGCCAGGTGTCCGTACGGACACTTTCCCTCATAATTCGGAAAGAAATGTCCCAAACAGGCAAGCTAATCATGCTCCCACTATACTTGGAACCCGACAACTCGTGCTCTCCGTAAATTTTCCGTGCTTAAGAATAACGCTCAATGGTCCCAGTGATTTTGATGGAGAACTACCAACCACCATAGAAAAACGTTTTTGTTTGCTCATCTACTCGAAATGGTGTCCAAATCACTCCGAGACCTTGTTGCACTGTGTTAGAAGCCCAAGCAAGCATCGGGTGTTTCGTGTACCTAAAACGTCAAGTGATTGAATACTTTAGATACGCAGCCCAGTCATTCAGTGGTTCACTGATATGAAACTTGATTAGTATTTGTCTTTTCTTTTCGTGTACTGCTGTTTGTTGTGTTATCTCTTTGTTGGTCGATTAGAGAAATCCAAACGCAAAAGGATGCATTTGAGAAACTTATCAAGTAATTAATCATGATCACTAATCGTCCTCTTCTATGAATCACTGAAAAATCCCTCTTTCGACAAATTGTCACTCTGCACTACGCACGTTCACAAACGAATTTGAGCATGTTTGTGTATTTCTACGTATTTTTTCTCTGTTCATTATTCATTCACCTTGCTGGTACATAATTGAAAAATATCCGTAGTAGACGTAATTATAAAAATACGGATTCACAGAACAGGCAATCCGTTGCTCTACACGTGCAGTGTGTTCACATCAATTACTTAGTTATATACAAAAGATCTGGTGGTGAGGAGGAACGTAGCGCAACTGTAAAACGCCATTTTAGATCCATCGCATTGCTTGTACCGAAATACTTTGGCACTTTTCGCAAACATTTGTTGTCCACCAACATTGTGGCAATAAAATAACTCAAAGCTATATTTCATAGAACTCAGAATAATGAACTAGCTTCGTGAAATGTCAAAACAACGTGTACGTAAGGTAAAGTATACTTTTGGTGCATCCACAATGCAGCTGGGGAGTAGTGAGAACATTATTCATTGTGAGGTGGTAGCCTTTATTCTACAGACCATCTGTCAACCTCAAAACGACGTGTTTAGTCAGATGGGGACCTCATATCAGCTGCTTTTTAACTGCTGACAAACGTGGCTGCTTAATACAAACATACTTTGTTTTGTGTCCACATGCATCCAAAGTTCGATGCCAAGTTTATCTGAATTGCTGGGCATTTAATAACGTAACTATCGATTATTTCGCTCCGGTTTTTTAGCGAATATGCCGCTTTAGTAAACGAAAACCTGTCACGGGTTCCTACTGTCGGGAACAGCTGTGGTCCAGATTTTACACTACATAAAAAAGGAACTGAATATTTTTTACCCTATACACCACTCGCATACTGTAATCCAATAAAAACCACATTGTTTACGATAACGACAGTCTTGAAGCTTTCGTGTATAGCAGCACTGTGCGTAGCATATTGGAGGCGTCGAGTAATGTACGTATAATTTTGGCATGGACCTTCCGAAATCCTAGGAAAACTCAAAAGACGTTTTCCACGAGGCTTCGGCCGCAGCTGAGATTGTCACCATCGTCATACAACTGTATCCAGTTTTGGCGAGCATAACCTGGTGCATTCGTTTATTTATGAAGTAAAGTCACCCGAGAACCCCGGTTCATATCCCCCATTTTCTGATGTCAGAAGCGTTATCCGCCAAGCTAGAAGGGCGGCATGCAAAATAAATGTTTCGTTAGTAATCTTCATTGCCTTACTTATTTGTTTATTCGTCCGTTCGTTTACATCCTGGGTACTCGTATTTGTCGTACGTTTCGTATTTCATACACACGTCTGAATACCGTGAAAAGGATCACATCGTACTCGCCACTGTAAGGGACAACCGAGAATCGTGACTTGGATATTTTCGAATGGAAAACCACACTAGACCCCAGTCTACCAGACGTGGTACCAATCCGGGTGACAGCAAAGTAGTGACAACCATTGAAATTGATCGATACTGACAGGATTCGAACCCCGTGCCGAGGAATTCCAGGGGTTTATGACCTATGTCTTTCGATCACTATCCACCTACCATTTCCCGAATTGTTCTAAGAATGTTGCAAATTTCGTGTGCTCAGTCTTGTATTCGTTACCCTGACGGCAGAATCTCCGGTGGTCGGTTGGGATAGATCGATAGATCGCCGTCTAATGATCCCCAGTACAAGAATTTCGTCATTGCAGTTCCACTTTACTAAGGGTCAGCTTCGCTATCCCTGGCTCGATAACGTGCCTGAGTCATCTTAATGTCATTGTCATGGCTGCATTTCTTCCACGAAAATACAATGGGCTCTTGTAGCTATTTAGTGTGTCCCCTCAGATATATTCGTGTAAACGTGTTTGATGTCATAATTACTCATCAAATGCATATTGTGGGATTTGCCGATGAACGGGGTCCGGGTTTGGTTCCTGGCGTACGCGTTCCATATATATGCGTGACGTCAGTGGATGTTATTGCTCTGGTAGTGTTCACACTCCCAAATGTCTACTCCGAAAGACAGATTATCTTCCTGAATTGAATCTTTTTCGAAGTTGGTTTATTTCCTCGTTAATTACAATGTTTCTTAATTGCATAGTGTTTGAAAATAACACCGCTTACAACCAAAACTTGGTTTCATCGGTCACGATCCACCCATGTTATGCGCATGTTTTTGGAGGTCATTTATTCTAATCACAGTCAAGCTTTACGAAATAATCTTTCTCTCCCCAATTATTTTATCTTCCAGACAGTAATCATGGATCAGCAACGTATCCATGGTCTGGGCACGCAACTTTCCCTCATCGTCAAACTCTCCTCGCTGATACTAGTGGTATGCAATTACGTAGCTATGAATGCGGCTCGCATTTTCCCAAACACATCATCAGTGCGACTGGACTCTAGCATGATGCTAGATCTGAAAAATTCACTCTGTCGTTCGTCCGTGATTGCTCTGACTGCTGGCCAGACTGAGTAAGGAGAACAGTTCGATTTCGCTGACTTACGTCAGTTAATCTTTTTCATATTCTTTCTCCTTAGATTTTCCTCGTCTGAGGTAGAATATGATGCTGGGTAGGATAAGTAGAATAATCTTCAATTATTTTTGGTGGGTGTAATGGAATCACTAAACGGTTTATGTGAAATTTCACACACACGTTTACTGATAGTTTAGCGTTCAAATACACGGGGATATATTTTATAATTTTATTGCATAATGTGAATTATCACCGGTATATTATGGTCCTTTAATTATCGGATACCTTAATGTCAACATCGGTCAGTTTAACAGCATTCTTAGTTTCTCTTTTGGCTGTGATCGACTACTTTTGCTGCCATGCACTTCGAGTAGTGTCCAATTATTGGATTGATAGTTTCATTTACGATCACACTAGCGTTTTGGACCAAGGTCAGCAAAGAAACAATTCAAGAACCGACCAAGTTGATCATATAAATGGCACAATAATTATTGCCAACCCGAAGTTGGAAATAACCGGTAGCTTTGACTTATGGTTGTTGACCAATTTGAGTAATAGTAAAGGCAAATCGGTCGAGAGTCACTCGTCATGCAATAATAATGCCCTGCTTAACATTGAAGACAGTTGGAAGAACTGTTCTGCTATTTTAATCCCTATTAAGCGCCACTTGGAGCTCGGATTTGGTGCACAAATCTCTCAAGCTATCCCGACTCCAAAGTGAACTGGTGCACTTCAATCATAGAGAGAAGTTATGGGAAGTTTATTTGGGTGAAATATTGCGTGCTTCTAATACGGGTGCCTAAGAAGTGTTGTTGTATCATGAAGCGTTGTCGTGAACCACCGAGCCGTTGAGACCCAACCCAACGGTTGAAACTCAGACGCTGCCCTAAATGCTTGGGTTTTTTTATTACTCGCTTGAGCGTGAGTGCAATTGAGTTGGTATACTCCATAGTCTCAAAGGCAACCGCGTTATTAGAGACAGACGGCAACCAGACTCGGGGTAGCAGTAAGCCACATAAGGCCCCAACAGGTCAGTTATGGTAACGAGCCGGCGGCGACAGGGTATTACTGCCTACCACCATGGTGACAGCCGTCGGTGACAGAATTCGAACCTCTGGCCCACGAGGTGGTGACCAAACGTTCTGAACCACTTGACTGCCACCGGTCATAGGTTCCAGGGCGCCAGTTGGGACGTGATAGAAACTAGGCATGGCTGACGATTTCGAACAAGTCAAATGGAATAACATGATTCAGTAGTGCCTATGCATTTACAAGGGGGCCCAAGGAGTTAAACTGCATGGTGATTCATTCTAGTTATTGACTGATTATAATACTATGCGATTGACTCCCTGCTAATTTTTGCACGAAAGATAACAACATAGTTACCAATTCACTTCCAAATTACCAAAATTTGATACTAAAGTACGCCTGTTCATCGGTTGTATCAACCCTGAAAGTGGAGCTTCATTCAAACTGGTCAACGAACAAGCATATATTACTACATTACGGTTGAGGGTAATTGCGAACGTAAAATCCGATAGGTACAATATGATCAAAGTCAAGCTCCGGCCCGACAGTAAACAAGGTGGTTTCCGTGCTCTCAGACCGTAGGACCCAATCCGTGCGAATGAGCGTGTTTGTCATTCTGACACATGTCGACTTTCAGTCCCTATTAGTTCACGTACCAGAAACAGACACGTTTGCAAAAATAACCAAAAGAGGAAATTTGGTGATTTTGCGATCAAACAGCTGAGTATGTGGAGCGATCGTTACACATTAATTCAACCCCATTCGTTTTACGCACTATGAACCCCTGACAATAAGACTGCCCCAAATAGTAACCCCTAGAAAGATTTTTCGGGATGCTTTCAATATAAGCCCCGGTTAAAGCCGTCAGCTAGCGAGTGATTAGATAAGGCGGAAGCACGCTCATGAGTGTTATGAGGTTACAGCGGTCAAGACAATTAGACTGTGGGGCGTTAGCACTTTGAGTCTTCGAAATCTGATCAAACGGCTAAGCATAATAAGAAAACGCAAAACTTTCCGCCTGTTGATTCGTCCGTGCAGAAACTGCAGTAGGGCTCGACGGACTTGCTTTGACCGTCTTCTTGACGAGGGGCACCAGGTCTGACTGCTCAGTGGGCGTAAACAATAGACGAGTTTCGGTCTTTGCGTGATGTTCAGTTCAGTTCACATAACCACTAACCATGCACTGCGTGCGGTGGTTTTGGCTGCTATCTCCTAGCGGCAACCTCAGTCGGAAATGTTAAGAACAGGAATATAAAGGTGGTAATGAAGGGACTACAAGTACTAGTATCAAATCGATAAGGAATATTTGTGAATACAACAGCGCCACTGATCTCGACACCTACCCGTTTCCTCTAACGTATATAAACACTGAGTGAGAGTGTCTCTTGTACCCCACCCTGGAAGCCCTGCGTAGCCAAGTCCATTGGTTAGGTTTTTCATTCCTTTCTTCTATGCTATGGACTGGCCACCCTTACTCGTCTTTTGGTCGGTACCCGCCTCAGTGAACACGGCGTCCCGAGAAATCCTTTTAGGGACATGCGCAATACATGTCCCAACCATCTTAACCTGGTGACTTTTACTGTTTCACCTAATGATTTGTTTCGTGAATCTTAGGTTCTACGCTGAACCTCAGCATTGTCTATATGGTGTTCCCACCAAATTGGAGCAATGCTACGAAGACATCGGTGTTCAAATACCGATAGTCTTCATATATCCCCCACCCGTGGTGGCCATGTTTCTAAACCGTGACTCAGATTGGCAAAATCCAAACGAGCGTTTTGTATACACAAAGATACCTTATCCGATATGCGTCCGTTGGTTGAAATGCAGCTGCCCAGATAGCAGAACTTATCTATACCAGGTCTATAGTTTCCCCAGAAACTGAAAGGTTTTTCTGTTGACCAACCCAATCCGGCAACGGCATCTTACACTTTGACAGTGCGAAACGCCTACCGAACATTGCTGTGTAGTTATTCAAGCTTACCTGGATCATCCGCTTATTCGAGGTCTGACGCTTTTCCGCCTAAAAACGTTCGATGCCACTATCCCTAACGGACAGAATTGCGGTCTCTAGAACCACATCAATCACAAAGGTAAGAAAAAAAAATGGAAGGGGGGAGCCTGACGAACACCACTTCTCGTGGTGAACTCGGGCGAGGGATCAGCGTAAGCCCGAACTCGGCTTCGGCTGTTCATGTAAAAGGAATTTATGATGGAAATGAATTTCTCTGGTACACCCCTTCAACAAGAGTAGCGCCAGATAACTGTGCGGTTGACTGAGACGAAAGCTGCTTGAAGAGAAAGAGGAACAGACGGTGGCTGTTTTAAACCGTCCCACTCTTTCCAGCGAGAACTCAGCCCCCACCTCCTAATCAATTTGTTTTATTAGCGAAAAACAAAGAATATGGAGGTTGCTGTCACATTCGCCCACGCGTTGGACACAACGCATTAGTCTGATTGGTGTGGACAACCACACCTTGAGGCTTGGACAACGTTGACATGACTCACACCGCACCTATCGATCCACGCTAGCAATCTGCTGTCTTGACACTCGAGATTCCGTTGTCTCAAGCTTTGGGCTTGGTACCGCATCAGTGTTGGCTACCGACACGACTTGGCTGTCCGCCAACGATGAGTTAACACATTCCCTCACAGTGGGCCTACGGATGGTGTCTGTGCTCTTAATGTCAGACAGTCGAAAATCACCCTGATAACACGTCATCAGCGAGGCTGAAGTCCACATTCGTCCAACCCGCAGACAAAGTGCTTCGTTAATGCCACCCAACGACAAGCCCGCCCGTTGAACATGGCGGTGCAGTCATTACTCATGTACCCATGAACCAATCAATCCACCACGTGTTACTGCTCCTATCGACCATTGACTAACAACCCACTGCTTAATCTTCACACCAATCAGCCGCATGAAACAGTGATTCGACGTAACCAATCCCATTTACGCACCATGTTGGGTAATCAACAATAACGGCACCTGTCCATGTACTCCCTACCTCATGCTCTATCATGTTGATTTTTAGTTACCCTTGAATACAGTTCCCACATTGGCTCGTGGTTACTTTTGCCTTGGGATTGGATGAACGAGGGATCACTGACCGCGGGTAATCCAGAAGTTTGCTCGCTAGCACGACACTAATATCTGTTGTAAAGTGAATGTGATCAACACAATCTCGACCCATCTTGATTCACGTTCGAGCATTGTTTACGACCGTTAGATATACGATAGAGAATAACACCAGCAAGCAGTTTGGACGTGATTCGAACCAGACTTATTTCCTTGTAGTTTCCACAGGAGGACCCGTCGCCTTTCTTGTAAATCGGTACGTTCACTGAATCTTTGGAACTTATTCCTTTTCTCATATCAAACGAAGGAGTTTTACTAACTCCAGTAAAAGTGCCGAGCCACCTTCTTTGAAAAGTGACAGAGGCAACCCATCCGGTCCAGCAGCCTTAGGTCGCTTAAGATAGCCTATCTCACGGAGAACCTCCGCTTCTGACGGGGGTTTATTGTTTACAACTAGAGTCGTAACTATCGTGCTAGTTTGCAAATCTGTCGTGAATAAGGGCCAGTTGAACTGCTTCTCAAATGTTCTTCCCAACAGATTACCCAACGCTGCTGACCCTCAATCAGTGAGCCCCTTGTCTCTTTGAACAGTCCATTAACGCCTCGCTTTCGTGTACCGGTATTTCTAATTAGACGGAAAAGGTTGCGGCTGGTACCAATTGCCACAGCTTTTTCCATCTCCGTACACTTCGCTATCCACCACTGTTCACGGTCGTTTCTCAGGCTATGAATCAGTTGGCGTTTAAAGCATCTCCGTGCCTCATCGTATCTGGAATCCGAAAGAATCACTCTGCAAACATCTAACAGCGCAACTGAGGTTGCAGATATCCATCGTTTCTGTGTGTGTGTGTGTGTGTGTGTGTGTGTGTGTGTGTGTGTGTGTGTCTGGTTGTTGGATCTTAGGCAGCATCATCAGCCTCAAGTAGGGCCTGTCTGATCTCTGTCTATCGCTGTTCTGGATCCTGGGCATTTGACTACATCGATAAGCTGTTGTATAATTCTGCTTGGAAAGCAGATCGATGGTTGTGGTCCAGTAGCAGCTGCGAGGACGTTTGGTTTTGGCGTTGTTTCGGCCACTGACGAGACGTAGACTGAAACGCGCACCGACAAAGACGTCATGAGTGTTCATTGACATAGAAAAAAGTGATCGACAGTCTTGAATTGAGCTGCGTCGGTGGTAACCAATAGTAATGTGTTCGATCTGAGTCCAACGCTGTGAAGGCCCAGGAGGACACCAGATTAGTCGGTGCTTCTTTTCGTGCTAGAAGTTTTGTACTCTCGAGGAATAGTCTGTGGTCGGAACATAGTTGGTGGAGGCGGTAACCGTTATCTGTTTGATCAGCTGGAATGCCTAATCGGCATCTGACTTCCCTCTCTGTTTCCCCTGGGCTTCCAATTTGAACATTGAAATCATCAGTAACAGTGACGATGTCCGTAGAGCGCTCTGTGCGAGGGAGTTAAGACAAAAATAATTATAGAACTCGTGTTTATCTACGGAGTGACGGTTAGTTGTGGCATACACAGAAACGACAAACGGGTATCGATGCTTCAGTCTGTTACTGTTGACATGCTTAAGAACATTCAACCGAACTGACTGGGATCCAGTGGAGCAGTGCACGCTCATCTTTCATGTTCAGAGCGATGCCAACGCCAACCTGACGGTGATCACGAGACACCGGAGCACCCGACACGTGAGGAGTGAAACGAGAAACCGAGCTTGTATCTGGGGTGCGAAGTGTTGACACTGAAGTTGTCTTGTATGCGTCTTTCGAAGGCACAACACACATCCGTGATAAAGGTTTCAAGAGTTCTAGTTAGGACAGCCTGTTGTTCCGTCTGGTAAAATATGCGGACGTTGAAAGTGGCTAAGTGAAGAGAATGCTTAGGTCTGAGAATCGATTCTCTGCTTTCCCCTATTTCCAAGTTATTAACCTTGCCGAAAGTTACAAGTTCCCGGTCACGAATTATTATGGTTTCTCATATCCATTTAGAATTGGTGTTCGAAAGATGGAGAGCAGAGAGATAAGAAATGTTTCCCGAGGGACCGCTGGAGATTCATGGGCACATCGCGGCTGCCTACACCACATAAGATGGTCTGAAGCGTTCTACCAGACCAAAAAACGCTTTGTCGTTGTTTGTTGAATGTATGTGGCAATAAGTAAGACCCGTAAATTGTTTGCGTATAATGAACAGTCAGGTCTGGTGTCCTTGTTGGTCGATTGACCAGTCGAAGCTTATAGGCCACTAATGTGCACTTGACGATAAACGGATGTTCAGTTCAGTCCAGCCACCAACCTTGTACTTCTGTGCTCTCGGTTTGTTGCTACTTCGTAGCATCGTCCAGTTGAGGGCAGAATGAACAGAAGCGCACGGTGGAAAAGAGCCGAAAGCAAAGTTCTAAACAGAAACCACGTAGAACAAAGGGAAGCCGAATACAAGTATGCCACTGGCGACGCAACCTGACCATATCACTAGATTTCTGCAGCAATCTCGTGGAAAATATAGAATACCTAGTTTGGAGGAAGCCGTGACCTGGGTAGAATAAATCTTAGCATAGAATCACTGACAGCTGTGTTATCAGTGCAATCCGAGCAAGCTGCAAGCACAACGAATGCCCATTTGAGGAGGACTGTAATACTGGACACGAAAGGCTGGGGCCAGTGTTTTCGTAGAAAATTATGTTGCAAGATCGTCGCGCTTGAATTCGGGGTTTGGAGATTTGTGGCGATATTCCGGATGACATGACTGTATTTGAATAGAAGTAGAATTTTGCGCATAAATAACTTAATTTTTACATCTAATAAAAACAGGATATACCTCAAAATAAGCCCACTGCAGTTTTTGAAGCAAAAAATGTGGATTCAGGTCTTATAGACCTGGGAGCGCGGCAGCTAACCCTGACGCTTTTCGCTCATTCCTAGATGCGGTCTCGCTTGTTTGAAGTGGCTGAACCGTTCGTCTGCAGCCCTTTTTTTGTGTGTGATTCAGGTCAGGTCAAGTAAATGCTTTACGCACCTTGAAGGATGAATATTCAGTCATGTGGACTTTGCTACCGAATACCGTCCGCGTGTGATGCACATACCAGATGTAAGCGCTTGCGAGTCAAGGTGAATGTGTACAGCAGAACGCGGTAGGGTCAACTTATCACATTCGTGAGCTTCATCAATTTCGTTGAATCTAAGACATTTCCGTACGAATTTGATCGTGTCCAATGACAAAGTCAAGTCTGTTATCGAAATGAGAAGTATAGTATTGTATCTGGACCACAGGACAAAATTCCTTCGGAAGCACACGACCGGTTTCGTGGTTTCTGATGCTTATCAGGTATGCGTACCGGATACTCCTCTGCCCAATCATCCCTACACTTGAGCACTCCACAGTTGGTTTACGACTGTAATCTCAATTGGATCGTATGGAACGTGCATGAACGGAGAGTCCATTTTTAGAATCATGCAGAAAAATCACCGTGTGATTCTCAAAGTGGACTCTCCGTCCATACACCCTACATACGATTCAAGTGAAATTACAGCTGTCAAGTTTGTTATGCCTGTTAAAGTTCGCTAGAATGCTGCGTAACCTATCCAAAAATAAAACATAGTCTCAAGCATCTCATCGTTATCATAAGCCGATCCGTGAAATCGGAATCTTTTCAATCATTGGTAACTATGATTCCAGGATGTACACAAAAGCGTTTTATTGCAGTAGTTGGTAGACGGGACCGAATAGTGTTGCTTTTCTGCACTTTATCGCTCGTTTACGACCTCATAGATTTCACATGTCTTGCATTGATAGAAAATATCACTTACCAAGACTTTCTGTAACATCTTTCGACTAATTGAACTTTGAACGATTACCTTCTTGCCATGTGTTTTGTGATCCAAGATACTCAATCCAATGTGCTACATGTTGCTCTTGATCTATTTGCTGTTTGTCGTTCCGACTTTCCCAGCTTATTGAAATGCAGACGAGTTTTTACACCAGGATGTATATTCCCTTTGTTTTTGGATTTCCGGTGGGTTGATTTTTGAATGATAATTCTCGCTGATTCGCTCATGTGCTATCGGAAATGCAGTCTGATCGTGTAATGTGGATCACTCACGCGCGCTCTAGCATTCGTTCAAATGTGATCTGTCAATTTAGTTATCTTCGTTAGATGATTTCCGATATATTTGGTTGCGATCGAACGCGATTGTGAACGATCAAGTTTGGGTCATCATCACGGAATCACTTCTGGGCGGTATTTACACCAGGTTTGTGCGTGATTGACTACTCAGACAGGTCGCACTGTCCACAAAGTGAGAAGATGGAGGCTACGATTCCTCCTCCCTGTTCGCCGCCACTGGTGGTAGACCGTTATCCGCCACTACCCGACTTCTTACCACGTCGGACCTATTGGGACATCCACTGCAGGTCTCAGGGTCAGACTGTCGTTTATTTCTAATAAAGCAGTGGGCGTTTGAGCCTATGAGGTATGCTCTTCTCACTGCACCCATGCACAAGCACGGAGTCAACAGTGATCATGAAAGCTGACCAGAAAGGCGCGCTGACAATGTAAATCGATTCTAGAAAATCAACATATTCGTTGTAAGGTATGAATGGATTCTCCCTTTCGATGCAGTTTGGTATGCCCTTAAATTATAGGCGTGTGAGTACTAGCAAACGGTGGAAGACTCACACTGGCCCAGCAGAAAACTTATGGAGTAAGTGATTCTTTTTGATTATTCGTTTTCAAGCTTTTATGATGGCATAATACACGAAATGCTATTCTAAATCCACTCTGCTTTTCTGCGATCGATTTTGAACTAAATTAGTTAGGGTGACCAGATTTGACTTACTGATGTCTCAGCCCACAAATATACCAAGTATACTCACGGGTTTGAAGCAAGAAATAGACAAATCGAATTATCCCGCAAAATGGACTTGAGAAGGTGCGAAATGCTGTTAAACCCATCCTTAGACGAATGACAAAAGCAGCCAGCTCGTTGCGGAACCCAGTGACCACTGTGGTAATAAGTGAAACACAATATCTAGATGTGCTTCCAAGGTAGATTTAATAGAACTTCATGCACCATATATAGAGTTAGAACCATAAAAGTAATGTCAAATTATCGAACTTTGGAGGGAAAACGGCAAAGTACATTTATAACGATTTGTATCAGCCAGAACCCTGTTTTTGTCCCGTAACCGATGCGGATTTGCGTCACACTTTTCGTTCAAGGCTGCTATTTAATCTGATCAAGAGCGTCATGTTTTACGCGGTAGAAACGATCCAAATCCGATATCCTTCGTGTACTCTCGTTGATCACGTTCGTCAGGCAACGAAGTAAAAAACATGAAACGAATTAAGTTATTGAAACACACTTTGTAGGATTTGAAGCTGTGTGTGTATGGCTGCGAGTGATTAATTGAAGCCTTTTTAAGCTCAGGGGATAGTTATATGCGTTTGAACACAGCGGGTTCGGTGGAAGTCATCGAGCAAGCCTCCTGAACTCCAAACGAAAACGGGCATTCCAGTCAGTGTCTGTATCGACCAATATGTATGACAATCCAACATCAACTGGGTGACACAAACATTGTTTTGACTCGCTTTAGTTGATTTCCTTCTCCTCGAAGTTTTTAATATTCTTACTCTAAGTGTTATTTTAAATTACGAGTAGATTGGTACTTTTGCCCTAAATGAATGGACGAGTTTCATTAAAAAGGCCTATTCGCGGATTTAAGAGTCACTCACCTTGATCAAGACATGAAGTGACGAACTAAACACGGTCCCTTTAGGTTTGGAGATATAGTAATAAACCGTCTTCGATAACCACCGGAAGCACACTAGTGGTTTTGTACTTACTCAATACAAACTAAAGTTATTTGAAGTGAATCCCATGCATCGGTTATTATCAGTCACCACCAGCGTAAGTGTATTGTTATTAACGAAAATAATCTCGACAGGCCCCGGTTAGCAAACCCAAATGTGCATGGAGATTTAGGTCATAAACGAGCGTCCCATGTACGAAATTACGTCAAGACTTGCATCATTGCCACGGACGCGTTAGCAACTGATCGTCAAAATCAGCAACTTGGAAACTGAAGCCTCCGCACCAAAACACCAACCATAGAACTGCTCCTCAGAAGTGACGGTGAATGGGGCTAAACACGATTAGGTGTGCCTTATTCATAGCTGTTAGAACTGGAGTTCACTGGAGACAATCGTGGGCAAACTGGACAGTTGCAAGTATAGACATGAATTTGACTGAGCCCATTGGTCTGTACCGATAAATCGAGATTGGTAAAATGCTGAGAGGATTTTAGCAATTATCAGAACCAATGAGGCGGACGCTCACGTGCCTTCAGTTATCATTTTATAGTCAACCCTCCGAAATCATATTCGTTTTTTGACTTGAATAAAGCTGTAAGGATCCATTTCGACGGTGATGCTGAGCGCGTTAAACCTTGAGATCTATTTCATTTATCGCACACATGCAACAAGAGAGGTATTCAGTGTAACACTCTCGGGGATGTTCTGGACGTTCGTGGAAACTTCCAGACTTTGGGGCCATCGTCGGGAATGCCCAGACAACCTAACAATGCGCTTTACTCCTGCAACCATTTTTATCACTTACCCCTTAGTAATTTCCCCAAGCTAGTCGTGAGTGTAATTCTCCTTTACCTATCAATCTTATGAGTGGCTTGGGGAAAAAACTGAAAAGAACAACGAAATCTCTTCGGGAAACCTAATGGAAGCGTTCCAGACGAATGGCCCAAGAATCTCGAAGGGTGAACGGCAATATTCGGAAAGTTTCCGCTGGTTTTTTTGCACGGGACAGCCCATGGCCATAAAGGATGACTGCACTATCAAGCATAATCGGCAACCATGTCCCTAAGACTTCCATTGGACTACTGTATAATTTCCCGAAAAGTTATTCAGGGTACCAAACCTAATCAATATTTCTGCCTTACCGTGGTGATCGGGTTTGCGTGCTACGACGACTCTGAGGGTTGTGCCGACTGGAGCGTAAAGCGCTCCCTCAGGGTCACCCATATCAGACAGGCTGAGAGCGAGTAGCCAGACAAATGCAACATACGGTTGCTAGAGGGTGCGATGGTTTTTTCGCCTGGCAGCGAACTTTACATAAAAGCCACAAAAACCCATAGCCAGCAACGTAACGTGCACTAAATAGGACCATTGCCTCTCACTCAGCTATCCTGAGTGGGGTAAGATTTACTAAGACGCGTTGGATATCTTTCACTGGCAGACCGCCATCCAGATAGCGTATGAATCGCTCGTTCGGTCACCGGCGCCCAACACCCAAACTTCCTGTTGCCCGACAGACACTACTTGGTTGTGCACGGGCTAGAGTTGCTACTTCGAACAAAGAGTTGAGTGACACTGGGGACACCATTTCGTACATAATTTTCAAAACTCTTCATGAACTGTTCCACACACACTGCTCCAGGGCAGGTTCCATTCGGGACATCCACGAAGCTGACTCATCCTCTCGTAGGAGCTAACCGCATAAAAGTAAATAAACTCAACCACCGACATTGGCAGAACAGAAGTACCGAGCCCGGCGACAGCGGATTGCTGTCTGCCAACGAATATGATGGCACCCGAAACTCGTAATTCAAAGGTAACGGGGATCTGCCGACGACCAGTAACAGTGTAGAAACCAGAAAGTGCAGATGACGATCATCCCGTGTCGAACCAATGTCCCCTTGGTCGCTTTTACTTTTGGACTTTTGATATCATGTCTGTCCTTCTGTTTTACTGAACTCATAGATCCCATAGTATGTTTATATCGTCTCAACTTGTTTGTTTCTCCTTATTCCTTATCTTCTAGCGCATCTGATAATGAATCGGATACTGCAGACCAAATCGTCTTGGCGGTTGAACATTGGGCCAATCGGGTAATGAAGAACAAGAACCATGGTCAGTCTTATACATCCACAACGGCGGACAAGGGTTGTGTTTCATTCATCCTGCCAATACCGATTGTTGAGTCTTTGCGTGAGCAAATAAACGAAGTACTGAATAACAATCACCCGGTGCATGCACTCATGCGTAAGTGGTTATGAGGATTTAATTCGATGCTGACTTTAACAATTGCGTTTCACTTTGACTATTGGATTGTTTGACGGGATGCATGGAAAACTGTGTCGTACAGTTGCAAGAAGGACTTAGCGTAGTACCACCTTAGTCTGTCGAGTGAATCTCTCTCTCCCTTTCTCTGAATTGCACTTGCTAGCTGTCGTTCTCCATCAAGATTTTGTCAGCTAACTGGAAAAGCAAGCGGGGTTGTGAGCCAGTATATTTAGCTTCCCAGTTTTATGCGGTTGTTAACAAGGTTCGCCAATTGGTAAGTAGCTGCTAGACGTCGGGGGTAGGGAAGGGGGGGGGGCGTACTTTGAAGAAGATCTGATGTCTTGTTCCTATCCAGAACTTCTTGTATAATCTGCGGAAAAATTAAATTTGGTGGCATTAAGTCGTAGATATCACATCGGCGAAAATGTCGATCTTCGGTTGCTAATTCCGGCTTTCCTCTAAAATCTGACTATTGATCTTGATATCCTTACTTTTTCATTATTTTTTAAAATCAAAAGTGGGTCACAGTATGCCGTTTCTTTTGGACGGAAAAAGCAGCTGAAAATTTCTCACTCTTTCTATAGGTCTAAAAGGTATCATGAGCCGATAGTTGTCCCAAATTCCAAACGTAAACAGTAAAATATGTGCCACCGGATCACAAATAGATGTATCAGTCATCGGAACACACTATACTTCTCATCTACTCAACTTCGTTTTATAAAACCCAGTCGAAACTTTATTTTCTACCATGCTTACTTATGAGTGGAATGGAAGAAGTATCCCCATAGCCTCAAAGACCTAGCTCACAGTTAAGGATAATCGTCGATCATGAACCTAAAACTTGGACTGGAGAACCACATAAGGTCCCAATAGGTCCGGTGCAATAAAGAGCCCAAGTATAAAGCTGATTGCTGTCTTCCACCAGTGTCATCAACGGTGGCAGAGGTGATAAACTCTTATTACCACTCAACCATTATAGACCAGTTGAGAGGCTCTGACGATTGACGAAAATCGAGTAGTTCGGTGTTGGGATTGTCGAAATTGGCACTAAACATGAATGTTAGTACAAGTACGGTCATTTGTGGCAACGGAACTGTAACCGACGGCAAGCATAACCAGCAAGTGATGAGCTGCAATTTAATATGTACATGGTACAGTCGACAGTGTTCATTACTTTGGCGTTCAAGAGTTACATTGAGGACGTTGCGCGCTACACGAGAATGCAAAATGGAGGAAGTGTGAAAAGTTGTTTCACCCGAAAGCTAAAAGGGTTGGTCCTCGGTTGGAATAATCTCTTCGGGTTGATTGTCATGTCGTTTTCCGAGTGAATAAAACACGTCAGATAACTTATATTCAAAGAGCAAGGTTCGTGTCACAACTAATGGGAGAGAGCTGATACACAAATCAAGACTGTTCACCAATTACAGAAGCTAAATGTCTGTCAGCGGAGAGCGTCCGTGAATCAAATGGTCGTTCGAGTGTTTACAGAATGTACTGTTGGCATGAGGAGCCTGGTCTTAAACTATGGGAAATCCGCTTCCAATTTTTCGCATCCAAAAGTCCAACGCCGTGAGTCGGAATCGAAGCGGCCAGCTTCCGACTCTCGTGGCGGAGGTGTTCCCACTAAAGCGAGAGGGTAAAAGCGAATGCTTGGCGCTCTCCATCGGATTGGCTGACTAATAGTCAGTCCAGGGGAAACGGCTAAACCCTCATTTCAAACCAACCATGGGCGGCGTATTAGGCGTACAACACCATGTTCACCGGCATCTGTGGCGGAGGAGTGTACTGGACACCTAGGATGTTTGGCCTCATCCGAAGGGCGTATGAACTGAGCAGTCAGTCACTGGCCCTCAGTGGGTTAGGAACTGCGCGCTTCGTGCGACTGCTTTGCGCAAGCTTTGGATACCTGAAGGCTTCGGTTGTAGATCCCTAAGAAAACTGCTTACTTTGCCCTGGACAACCTGGCAGCATTGCACCCACAACCAGTCAAAATCTGTCTACCCTTTCCTTCCCAAAAGTACTATGTTTTGTTCGGCACAGTCTGAAATCAGGCAAGTGTAAATCACATAAACCAGATACTCTGCAACACTTGACAAATCATATTTCTTAAACAAATTTAGCGCTTTCCTAAACGGTGCCTATCACCGTATTATTGCAGTTCCTGCAGTCTATTTCTCGGCATGATTTTTTCCTCATTACGTCGTGTGAATTTATTGCAAGCAGGATCTTTTTCAATTCTATAAGGTGTAACAGTGTTTTCCAAACTTTTAATTGTCCACATCACCTCACAGAATGAAAAACGTCTGAAGCAATCGTGGCATTTATCCGCCGACATGATTTTACTGAACCACGCAGGATATCATTGTTGTTGCTTTTCTCACTCGTGTATCATGATAATCGACGAAAACGGCATTTACTGATCAAAATGTTTTTCTCTTTCCATAACAGACAAACGTGCCATTGGATTCCTTCGCTTAGCTTTATCTTCACAACCTCCCGAATCAATTCCGATGCCTGCCGGTTTCGGCGTGTTGTGCGACTTTACCCAACAGTCACTCGCACACGCTCGAGCAGCCAACACCGGACCCCCTGTAATGGCTACTGGTGTTAGCGGTCAGTTGCCGCCGAGCGGACATCTGCTATCGGACTGCGGGAGACTCGCGTCCGATTGTTGTACGGGCACGTCCGTAGCATCAATCGATACGGAAAACTTTAGTCTTTCTCATTTGGCAAGCCGCCTGCTACCCCTCCTGGCTCTTAATCGTCATGTGTTTGGGCCGTGGTATGCGGAAATTATTCAATCTCTGTTGGAACCCAAACGGACCTCAGATGCTTCATATGAATCTTCCAACTGTACGGCATCTTCTGAGCCAAAGCAGGCGAACGAGGATACCACGTTCCACATGAGTACATAACTTCTCACGACAAAGAATTTCAACCTCTCAACGGACTGTCCACAGTTGTGGATGGTGTTCAAACTGTGCAGTTGGTGATATGTGGATAACCGCACCAGTTTCGTCCGGCTGTTTGGAAGTTATCTCTCTCAGTTTGATTTGTTAATTCTTTCTCATGGAAAAAGTTGTTCGTATTTTGCAAGTTATCATCCGTATCATTTATGTTCCCCTTCTTTCCTCTGTGCTCTGTTCATGTACCATCGTTGCCACTGATAATAACAGTTGTCTCTATTCACTGATCCATTCTTTACTGGAAGGGGCGGACGGGACCGAAAAATGTGCCTGCGTTGCTATCGGAATTGACCTCTAACAGGTTACATTCCTGGGCAGTTACATCTCGCCAAATGGCCAGATATCAGATGAGGTGTCATTTCGTATACAGAAGGCGCCTCTGACTTTTGTCAATCTGAGTCATCTGTGGCGCCGGCGTGACATCCAATTGTGTCACTAGTCAAGTGCACAGCCTCCGAAAAATTCGGTCGAAACCCTGACGATCGAGTTGCAGTTTATTCGATTGATACTATTCTTAGTAGCCAAAAAAATACAATAGACTATTGTGTAGCGGGAAGGAGTAGTATCAGTTGTATAAACTGGTATTCGACCGTATGTCGGTGCTTCGACCGAATTGAGATGATCCCGAAGTTTTCGGACAGACTGTACAGTCAAGTCGGTTCTTCTATACGACCCAAAATTTTGCCCATTATTGTTAGGGGGCAAAGACTCTCAATGTTTGAGCATCAACATCTCCGTAGTGCTGCTGAAATGTGGTGGGTGCACCGTATCAGATGTGCTGAGTAAGGAGTAGGGTGTTGGGAACCAGAGGTCAGTCTCTGGAAGAGGTACTGAAACTAAACAGGTTAAGGTGGCTAAGACATGCACGCAGACTTTGCGTGCGCTGTTCACCGAGGCAGTTAGTGATCGGAAGATAGGTCGGGGTGATCAGCCCAAGATATAGCAAAAAGTTATGAAGACCTTGATCACTGAAATTGGTAGGGTATGACCTTCGGGTTGGGGTCCAAGAGACCCGCCTATCAGATAGTTGGAGACATTAAGTAACATAGCTAGGTGTCGCCGCCAGGGTGGTGTAATTACATTCTGCTTACCACTTTGTCCTCAGGTCTCTTTCAGCAAGTGCTTCTATTCATTCTGCCCTCAACTAGATGATACTGGGAGATATCAAACAAACCAAAGCACAGAAGCGCGAGTTTGATGATTGAACTCAACTGCACATGCCTGTCTTGTGAAACGTTGTTTGCCCTGTATCTAGCTTGTCATGCACTGGGACAATACTAGAGAATTGTAGATATGCCAACCAGGTGTCTATTCGGAAATCGGACCTTCTAACTGAACCACCTCTGCGAAAATCATCTGCCTAAAGCGCCTACGGCGTGATGTTCTTCGTTATAGATTGTCAGGGCGCAGATTTGCACCTCAGATGCGTTCGGAAAAGAAAGCAGTCGCTCAACTAAAACGCTTTTGGCAAGTGGATGTCCAGCATTATTCCTGGCAGTGTCGCGAAAGCAAAGTAGGAATATTCCAACCACAATTACAGGTGAAAGTAAACGACTTAAGCAGCAAACGCTTGAAGTCAGCTTCCACCCGCAGCTACTGTGCCACTGAATCGGTAGTTGTGTTCACGACCTCCCGGTTAACGATGCTATCTATGAGAGAACCATCCCATCCCCCACGCCAAGTCTAATTGCATATTTTGACCTATGTAAGAGCTTGGTCACCTACATTGCCAGAGCGGAAAGGCTATTACACCATCGAATTGTTAGACGCATTTTAGTATGAAAATGCAGAGTAAATTTACCACGATTGCATCGTCAACGGGGTAAAGACCAATAAAGCCATCGATCAGTCGTTCAACACTGAACCACTGTAAGTCGACAACAAAAACTATAATGTATCTAGGACCGTTTTCAATAAGTAAACCACCTGAATCGTCCGACAGTGCGAGCATTTGATCGATTGTACGATGAACACTTGTGCATATTCGTGATTTTACCTGCTTCTAAATTACCAGTTCATTCGATTTGCAATAAAAATGATCACAAACTACAGTATTTGATTGATTTAATAGACATTTAGCGGGACACAGTACGATAAAGCATCTCAACAACATAGATTGAGAAATCGCAGCCAGGGCAGGTAATGCGAAAGCCGATTTGATTGATTAAGCATTGACCTACCAATTAATTGCTTTGATGCAGCATATTTATAAAAATCAATTTCGTACAAAAACCAACGTGCAGTTCCGCAGCCTTGCTCTCGCTAGTTGGTAATGCGTAGTTCCGGGCTGCAGTGATTCGAAAGTTTCCTCAATCCAGTTGCTGCGAGCGACAAGTAGTGGAATGATAAAGGATACATAGCGCAATCCACGTTTCCGGCATTTGTTAGCGAACTTGTAGCCGGAAAACCCCGTTCTACATATCAACGGCGAAATTCTCGAGATCTCGCGGGCAACTCTATTATTTGGAATATTGGTAGTTGGTACCGTTTTTCAGGATCCACAGAATGTGACAACACGTTCGCCGCTGTTTACGGTTTGCTGCCATATCCTTCAGTGTCTCCGGCCAACTGCTTGACGGGCCTTTTGAACACCAACCACGAGGGCGTGAAGCATCTACTTTTCCCAAGTTTGCTGTACATTTCCTCATTTCCCGTTGCCAAGTCATCTGTTGACCTCCACGTGGTTTCTTCCACTCCTTTGGAGGAACGGAAAACAGGGCACGGTGTAGAAGACGTGTGGATCCAAAATACAAAGAGCTCCGTGGGATGGCCTCCTCAAACCATAGGTGCAATCATGCGTGGCAGGTCAGACGAGGTCCAGTTTCATTGAAATAATTGCTGAACAACATCTGGTTCTGTGCCCATGAAAAGGACACTCCAGCAAACAAACACGGAGAGAAACAGTTTGGCAGTCGAAAAACCTCGCCTAGATGGACGTTGGGAGGGTATGGGTTAACTCATCGTCGATAGACCGCAAAGTCCCATTGACATTCAGTACGTCTACGTCTACGCAGAATCCAAGTCAATGTCTGAACGAACGGCATCGCGAACGGCAGGACAACGGATCGATAAGACGAAAAATGACTCCCGTCATGTGTTAGCTGACCGTATCACCAATCAGAAGAGATGATACCCGACGATAGCTTAGACTAATCACTTTACGGCGCAACAACTGACAGATTCTGTTTTCTGTTAATAAAATGGAGTGATTCAAAAGCAGAAAAGTCTTCTCACGAGTTAGTGAGACCGAACACAAAAGACGTAGTAGAATACCCCGGGCTGGGCAGCTGTCACCCAACCCAACCTCGGCAGGACTGATCGATAAGTGAAGCACCAACGTAGACGGCAAGAGGCAACAATATCCAGGTTTCAGTTGAAAGACCAGCATAAATTTCTCACGGGTGTTAGTGAACTGATCGAGGAGGCGAACGGCTCACTGATTCATACTCACAAGCGTCATCTGGATCACTAGACGGGCTCCGTAACACCGGTACGAGTTCCTCATGTAGATACCAATCTCCTATCAGAAGCGCAGTTTCGTCATCAAATAAGCTATCTTGGATGACACAACGCTGCTGGGTCGGATGAGGTGGCTCAGCGTTGTCATTGGATTTGACAAAACTCCGCGGTTTGATATGGTTGAGTGAATAAGTTCGAACGAATTGGCATGAACCAGTTATCACGTCGATCCGTCGGAAAGGTTACGGATCCTTCTGTGAAAATCACAGATGAATAAGTCTGGCTAGCATCACAGGGTGCCCTTTGGCGTTATTGTCTACCACTCGCGCGAGAATCAAGACGGGCTAAGACCCGGTTGAGGCTATGTTAATCACAGCTTCACCCCTCAAAACATATGACAGCCACATCTTTCATAGCTTCAGCATCTCTGTTCTTCCTGATTTTATTTGGGCTTTCGATTCAGTCGACCGCTGTCCTCTGGCGCTGCTTCTTGTTGGAAGATGTACCATAGAAATTCATTACTATCATTACGTCCCTGCACATTAATAGCTGCAGGTGAATTCAGGCTTACGGTGGTCTTCCACCCACTTTTACCACAAGAAGTGGTGTACATCAGGGTTGTCCCCTCTCGTTCTCCTTCTAACTTGGCAGTGTATCCGGTCCTACAGACCTTCGTCTGGTGTTGAATATTGTGTTAGTGAACTTCTCCCTGATACACAGCTGTCAAACTTTGATTATCCGGACACAATAGTTCACCCAAGTGAAGTTCCGGGACATATTCACGCTTGCTTAACAGCTTCGCCAACAGTGCATCAATGTTCGGTATTCGTTTAGCACCTTCAAGGTGCAAGATTATGCTGTAGAACCGAATCGTCCAACACCAGAGTTTACGGCGATCACAATCAAAGTGGATGAGCTCGGTTGTCTAGGCAGTCGCATTTCACCCGGTATCGTCACGCACCGAAGGCATGTCCGGTTTTTATGAACCCGTTGAATGTGGCGTCGATATGAAATAAGTCTATCTATCAAGGGTCAGTTATACACCACGGCATTCAGGCCAATTCTTATTTACGGTTCAGAAACGACCACTTCGATGCAAAGTTGACTGAGGGTATTGGGTACACAAAACAAATCATTGGATGAAACACTCAAGTTCGACAGACTAAGGCGGGCAGGGATGAGTCGCACGTTCCAACGGGCGACATTTCCGGAGGCAAGCGCGTTCTTAGAAGAGCAGTGATAACTAGTTAATCACACGGAAGACGAGTATGAAAAGCCGGACTACATAGACGTGTTTGACCACCTGAGTCGGGTTCAGGCGATCCACCGAATCAGTGGTTAGAAAAATCGGAGGTTATGACTAAGCGTCGCAACCAGTCGCGCTTTTGTGTCCACACACTTTCTTCATCGCCTTGTTACTATAATTTACATTGATTATACATATATATATATGTATATATATATATATATATATATATATATATATATATATAAGCACACGACCGGCGTCGCGGCAACAATCGCGAAACCAGTCGTGTGCTTCCGGGGGAATTTTGTCCACGCGTTTACATACTACTTACTAATATATATATATATATATATATATATATATATATATATATATATATATATATATATATATATTGATTGTACTGTGTCGACAATCATGTGATGGGAGCGAGCACAAGAGCATGTGGCTCATCATGCGAGCGCACATGGGAAAATAGGTGTTTTGAATGGACAATTTTATTTCATTTTTTCTGGATTGTCAGCACAATAGCATTTACTCTACCAGTGTTATTTTTCGTTTAAAAGCCAAAACTACTGGTCAAGGATTATTGAAATCTGTGGATTATCGTCGACAATCCCAAAAATCAGATGTAACGAAGAGGACTATATGTGAATGTCTATTGATAACAAAGAAGCGATATCTGAAAGCACACGGGTTTCAATCAACTTGAAATGTGCTCAATTTGGAAGCGCACAAATTTTAGGAAATATTTTGATGGCACTGTGGTCAAATTTTGTTCATATTCTGAGACTTGTTTTAGTTATCCTCAGTTTTCTTATTTTGTCTTTTACCGAATTCAGAGAATTCTGAAACCAAATTCAGACCTTTGTCTTGGTTAGAAATCACGGAAGGTGAGTGAAATAAACAATGATCGAACTTCCCCGTCGTATCAGAGAGGCGATGACGAAAAGAAAGTACTAACTGAACATTGAGATGTTCTGCATTTATGCTCGGAGGGAATGCTTCAAACATAATTACGGGCTAAACATTGCCTGATTTTTGATGGTGGCAACAATACCGTACCATCCTCAAGAGCGAGATGTAAACAGTGGTACTCAAAATCTTTATTTTGTTGACAATCTCCCTCAGGCTTTAGCAACTGGCAACTTTTCCGCCCTAGCAATCCGAAAGCTATATCAAAAACTTTTGAAAAAAGTGTGCTCTAAATTGTTGAAAACAGATATGAACACAACGAAAAAAATAGGATGTCAGTCAGCTTCCTCTCTACTACGAACGTAGAACTTTTGAAATTGATTGCTCATATCCTCTAAAGACATGTCTCCAAAACGGCCAGGTTGTGCTTGTATCAGCTTGAAAATGGCGGACAACTGAGCTGCACGAACTGAGGTCTCCTCCGCTTTCTCCTCCTCGCTCAACAAATCCAAACCCAGTTTGAGGGCTTTTTTCTTCTCCAGCGGTGTGGTTACAATAGCATCGGCCGCATTTGTGACTTGATCTGCAACTGGAAGAAACAAATCAGAGTAACTTGTGTACAGACGATCTTTTCTGGCAAAATTCATCTTCTCATGAAGCGTGATATTATGCAAGCCAAATATTCACCCATCGGTAAAGGAGAACAGAAATGGCAGAAGAGTGTGAAAACTGAATAAATTTATTCGGTGAACATGAAACAGTCTCTCGATCACTGTTAATCGTAAAAGTTATTTCACAAGCCACAACGGTGGTACGTCTCTCTACCACGTTTCGGAACCCGCCTACGCATGTTACACTGATGGTGATAGACTGAAATCAACTATCGCTCGAGTTGTTACCGATCCGGCATCATTTGGGCTTTATGTTCAAGTTTCAGACTCATGAATGATGATTCACCACCTATGCGCGACAGCGTACCAAAAGAATCTTGAATAAATCAAGCTTTTTCATAAGTATCCAATCTAGCCCGGGTGAGAGGCACAGAACACAACCACACCGGAGAGTCGAGTGTATTCGAATGACAATGAAAGGTGCATGCGTCAATCAATAAATCAGAGAACAATGCATACCGGGGGTCAAAGGTCAACAGGACCATCTGTTCCCATTTTGGTTGACTCCTTTGATACCTCCCCTCGTAATTGTTTAGGGCTCGTATATGCTCAGTTGCGGGTTGTTCTGTATTGGTTGTGTTAACCTTCGGTTGCGATGTGGATATCTCCTTATGGGAGAATGATCACTCTGTGGAGTAACTAGATCCAACATGGTTTGCGTTTGTGCTGCCTGTGTTGGAGCATTGTCTAACCACTCGTGTGAATGACCATCGGTGTTGCGTTCAGCAAGCCCAATTCAACTGCATTTTAATGTCTGAAAAATACCCATTGCATCATACAGAAGTTCAGATCGGCGAAACAATTGTTTTTCAGTAATTCATTCTCAAGCCATTTAAAGATTACATAGTAGGCGTTAGACAAAAGATCATGAACATAGACATGGAGTAGACACCAATCATGGGCAGGGGTTTGTCAGTCAAATTATCCTTATCATGTGATTGGTTTATCTAGCTGACGCCCTCTAGGTAACTAAACGGTAGATTCATGCGGCCTTGGCCAACCTTGGGCCATGAGGGTTGGAGTGCCCGGACCAAACGCCTTTGGGCGGACAGGTCAGGGGTTAGCTTCCTTATTCCGATTGCCTCGGCTATCGCTAGAGTGCGCAACTGAACACCTTTGCATTTGTTTGGGGGGAAAGCAGCGTCCGGATTCGGTTGATGTCCAGTGTCAACCAAATGCGCTAAGATTGTGCTATTTATCGATCCAGTTTGTCCTAGACTCAACCAGCGCGGATGATGCTTTTTAATCCGAGTTGATAGCTGTCGTGTCGTTCGACCTACATAAGATGCGTCACAAACACATCTGAAAGAGTACACGACCATTGATGAGGTCAGCATCGGCAGTCTATCCTTGTTCTGAATCTGGATTAGAGGAGCACCTCGAAACACACAACGTAGTGTGTCGGTATTGAAAGTATTTTGAATTTCTCTCCCCAGTCGACGGTTTAAGATTTCACTAACAATATCGCCTTTAAATGGCAAGCTAATATAAAGATCTTTCTTCTTTACGGTTCCCACGGTGATTTTCGGAACTCTTTCGATAAACCGATCCGGTAAACTGTTCTCGCGTAGGGTGTTTCTTATTAGCATCAATTCGTCATCTTAAGTCTCTGCAGAACAAATTTTCCTCGCTCTGATGGCCAGACATTTTACTAAGTTTCGTTTCTGTTGCATACTAGCGAAACTGTCGAAATTGAGATACTGGCCACTCCGAGTTTGTTTTCGGTGCACATTTCGCTGGATCCGACCATCCTCCATTCTCGTGAAAGTCACATCAAGAAACGGTAGTTGATTGTTTATTTCGCGTTCATTTGTAAGGCGTATTGCTTTGTGTGCCAAATTAAGCAATGTTTGCACAAAATCTAGGTCACAATCAACGTCAGTCACGCAAAACCTGTGATCCACATAACGACAGTTATGTTCAAAGCTGTCAATTGTAGATTTCAGCTTGGTTCTTTCTAACTTTGCGAGGAATGCGTCGGCAAGAAATGGACCTAGTGGTAATCCCATAGCCACACCCTCCTGTTGTCTGTACAAAGTTCAATGAAATAGGAACTGAACATTAAATGTGCATCGAAGCAAGAGCTCGCGCAAACCTTCCAGTGGTAAACCGACGTTCATATTATTCTCTTTTATGTAGTTCACCACGAAGTCGATGGTTTCTGTTAATGGTACATTCGTGAATAGAGACTCGACGTCAAGCGAAAACATTATTTTGTCCTTCATATTGACGTCTTTTATTCGCCCTATGAAATCAAATGTGTCCTTGAGACTGTGTAATGCCATGTTTTTTGATTGGTTCAAGTAATTCAGATAACCATCGAGCGACATTATGGCAGGGTGAGTTTGTTATTGATAGGATGGGGCGAATCGGTGTTCCAGGTTTGTGGATCTTGGGGACTCCCCAAGGCCGCATGAATCTACCGTTTAGTTACCTAGAGGGCGTCAGCTAGATAAACCAATCACATGATAAGGAAAATTTGACTGACAAACCCCTGCCCATGATTGGTGTCTACTCCATGTCTATGTTCATGATCTTTTGTCTAACGCCTACTAAGTAATCTGTAAATGGCTTGAGAATGAATTGCTGAAAAACAATTGTTTCGCCGATTTGGACTTTTAACTGTATTTCTTTGGAAGCTGATTGGTGTGCCCGATCCACTGCTCTGTTTCAACTAGCAGCTCGTAAACGATTTGTCCTCTCCTTTTTGTTACCTCGCCCGAAGTTCATGTAGGACGACGTTGTCTGAAATCTCTTACATAAACATTAGCGCCAACAGTAAATCCATGTTTAAGCCCTTGCGATTGAACTTCCGGTATCCTTAACTGTTGATCCTCTGATGGCGGTTTAGGAAGCATCATTTTGTACTAGGTTCTCATTTTCTGCTCAGTCAAGCATTCGCTAGGTGATACACCCCCAGAACGTTTTGATTAGGAGTAATTCTATAATTATGTGAAAATAGGTTGATGATGTTGCCCATCTCCTCTTCCTTTCGGTACTTCTGTATGTCTTTTTAAGGTGTCAACGAATCGTTCTACCTGACCGTTCGTATGTGTACAACGCCATTCATTAAACGAAATTCGGAAAATTCCGTGGATGTAAATTGGGCATTGTCTGAAAAGAGCGTCTCAGGGAAGCCTAGTGTGCAGAATATGTTTCTGGGGTAACGAATCGTCGACTGATCGGTGTGATTGTTTGTACTGGTGACACCATGTTTGTTTGTGTCCTTTTTCACCACAAAAATTACAGATTCGGCTAACGTATGGACAAAATTTCACAAAATGCCAGTCGCTGCATTCCCAGCATGCGGCATGATGTTTTGTTTGATGACTGTGACAAATAGGAAGCTTTTGTTTGATGTGTTACGGCTTGCATTTGATTACCGTATGTGTACGCTGGTGCCTTCACGATCAGTTCTGAATCCACTTTTATGTTTGTGATTCTTTGGCATTCCTCAGTTATGGTCTGAAGTGTGAGGTTCGAAAAGCTTTCCAGCTTAAAGAGTACACGATGTCGCATCTCCGCATCGGACTGCGATTCTAAACCATTGACAAACAATAAACATTTGAATTGATCTACTGACAGGTCCTTCAGCTTGAACCGTTCGGCTTCGAGGTTGTTTTTCCTGCACATGCCACAAAATCTTCCGTTTGTGTCTTTCGAACTTGAAGGCACTGAAATCGAGTGTGAAAAAAGACGGCCGTGCAGAGTATATTTGCGTGAGACAACTGGCTGTTTCCAGAAATGTCATGTCGACTGGTTTTTGAGGCAAGATAAAGTTGGACTAAGTTTGCGATTAAGTAACCTGACATTGTCGGTGTCTTTCCATGAGCCACAGTCTACGTTGAATATATCCTCAAATCTTGCGTACCAGGATTCGAATGTGATCTCTGCTTCTGGGTCAAATCTGAATTCTGTGATGGAACTGGCGAAGATACCACTTGTTAGGCTTGCATTTGTTGTTTGATGAGATGAACATTGGTCCATTTTTTGCCAACGAGTCAATGAGTTTCTTTGTGCTTGAATTAATTATAGGAAATTATGCATTCGGTTAGACACGATTCTGTTTTGATGTGAACGCGTGGGTTCGTCACCGTCGCCATTGATAATTTTCCAATCTAGCCCAGGTGAGAGGCGCAGAACACAACCACCAGCCTGACCGCGACCACAAAACACCGGAACACCCGACATGTGAATAATGAAACGAGAAGCCGAGTCTGTGTCTGGGGACCGAAATGTTGACATTGAAGTTGTCTTGTATGCGTCTTTCGAAGGCACAACACACATCCGTGATAAAGGTTTCAAGAGTTCTAGTTAGGACAGCCTGTCTGGTAAAATATGCGGACGTTGAAAGTGGCTAAGTGAAGAGAATGCTTAGGTCTGAGAATCGATTCTCTGCTTTCCCCTATTTCCAAGTTATTAACCTTGCCGAAAGTTACAAGTTCCCGGTCACGAATTATTATGGTTTCTCATATCCATTTAGAATTGGTGTTCGAAAGATGAAGAGCAGAGAGATAAGAAATGTTTCCCGAGGGACCGCTGGAGATCTCCAGACAAATCACACTTCGCGGCTGTTCACATAGCAGAACGCGTTTTTCTTCGGGAACTTTAACCGCAGCCGTCGATTCGAAATTCTGACCCATAAGGCAGTGGGGCGTCAAAGCAGCACAGGAACGTGACCAAAGAACCCGTGAAGAAACTTCTGGTCCATCATGTGAGACCTGTTTATGACATGTGTACTGGCTTGCTTTCGTTGGTGCTTTGTTGTTGATCAGCCTTTCGAATTCAGTCCTCAGCTCCATACACCCCAATGGAGCAAGCGGAACGTGGACGCAGTAGCATCTTTTGGGCCGGAGGCTGTCCGGCTCAAGTGGGCGACAGTTGCCCAATGAAGTCCAATGAATTCTCCCATTGTCGAGAGAAACTCTATTGACTCCATTCTTACGTCCAACTAGTGGATTTTTAGACCCGCGAACTACTTTTCTCCGTATTTATTCGCTGGAGTGTCTTTTCCAGAGACAGTGTTTAGAACCAGATGCTGCCCATCAACTGGTCCAAAGACTGGACTTTGTCTGGCTTCTACCACTGACCTGTCAGGCATGATTGCATCTCCCGTTGAGGTGAGGTCTTGCCGATTTTCACGTAGCGTGTTTTTTAAAACGGATAAGCGAACTGGTTGTGACAGAATATCGCAATTTGACCGTACTTGCAAAGCGATTACTGAAAGACCTGGACAGCTTAGTACAAGTCAATGCATAGCCGGGATCAAGGGGAGTGCTCTAGTGTAATCGTCATTCTCGGATACAATTCATTTGTGACTCATTACGATGTAGCTAATCTGGGTCTATTGTTGACTCGAAGAGGAAGTTCGCACTGGTCAGAGCATAGGATCAGAGACTGTTCTTCGTTTTCAAAATGACGGCAACCTAGCCCAAATGGGCCTCAAAAGGCGCACCCTTCAATGACAACTGACCTACTTTGGTATTCAGATCTTCCAAAGTCCCAATATCGGTCAGTGCGCTCTACGTGAGAGGTCGTAACTTTTGGCGAAAATTATCGTGATTGGCATTTGGGCTGCAATCGATAGGTATATACGCCGAGACAACTAAAGTACCTAACTCCATGCTCGTGCGTGATTACGGTGGAAATTGATATACTCCATGGCTCTGAGGGCCTACGCCACATCGAAGACAGCCAGAAACCTAACCCAGAGACTTTTAATGGAGAACCACTTAAGACCCCTAACAAATTGCATCTATCGGGACGACGATTGTTAACTTTGCACGAACCTCTAAGTCCCATTGCGCATGGTTGGCTGCCGACTGGGTTTCATTTTACTAGAGCCGCTTAATTCTTTTCACTGAGAGCGATACTAACCCCAACAAAATCAGAAGCCGTAGCCTCAGGGTCCCCAGAAATGCGTAAGTGGAACAACACCGAAGGATTAGACGGGGGTGTCAGTCGAATGGTGTGAGTACCTTATATGGAACACATGTCGATTAGGAAATTCTGAAGCGTACGAGCCAAATCCGCCTACTGTCCTATGCGTATTAGGTTTTGCACGTTGAGTGTGGCTAGACTGAAGCGGCACCGAGAGCGCAGAAGAGTATCAGACAGTGGCAACCCGTTCGGCGCGATTTTGATATTATTGGATACACTCAGGAACACATTCTTTATATGAGTAACGGACTGTGTGCACAACAGAAGAACAGTTGGGTACTGGACCACAATCGTTCACATGGAACTCAGTTATTAGTGAGAATAGTTCAACTTTTGTACAGTAAGATCCTCGGGAGTGGGCACACACCTGGAGCTTCGAATGTCCAACTTTACTACTGAGAACGGTAGCAGTAGTTAGATTCGGCTTCTCTCAATTCTCGCGAGAAAAACTAAGTTGCACTACACGCCTGAGTAAACGATGAACGACACTGGAATTCGCAAATTATACGCGCAGTCTTATTTTTAACTACAGAATGATCGGATAAAGCTACCTAAGCAAATCCGGTAAGCTTTCAGTGGTATATAAATCGACATGATCTCGCTCACTGCAAATAAACGGGTTATATCGGTCAATTTAGCAGCGCTTTGTACAGAAAGCCCGAGTCGAATGGCAGATCGTGTACTATCTGATCGGTGGTATGTCATCCATTAGCACAGCGTTTATCGCTAACCTGTTTGCGATTTTGTATATTTACGTTGGTCTCCTGAATGTGAGAGACCTCAATGAATCTTGTTTACTTGGAGTATTCATTAACGGTTCTTGGATTGCTGATATTTTGATTGCTACTTCTCAGCAGCAATCTAACTAAGAAATCAAAATAATCAGCATGGAAAAGTGGAAAAAGAAAATTTATTGATACCAATATGATGATCAAGTTGCATGCCTATGATCAATCGTTGGTAGGACCACGTGGAATCCCGACACGAAAAACAATCAGATGTAACGGTTTAGCTCAATATATTTCATACATTTTGTGGACTGGCCACTTAAACGTGCTTACCTTGACAAGGTTCACGTAGATTTTGATAAGTGGTACATGTTTACTCAGTAAGGTCGGCAGCATCAATGTGTCTATGGGTTGAACCTGGTTATTCTGTCCAATATCCGGCATACTGTGACGAGACTAATATCACTAACAAATGTTAGCTTCCTGGCATTAATTTCATTAAAACCGTCAAACAGGTATGATAACAACGTAGGGCAGTTGCGGCAGAATGCACTGTAACTGATATTGTCGTGTGCACAGTTATCTGTGCTTATTTCGAACTTGAGCGTAACTAGTGCAGCTCAGTGACTGAGGAAGTCTCTGATATTTACGGTTAGGTATTAGTTGAAGTAACTTGGAGGATTGGTGGACTTGTTGGAAAATTCTACTTGACTTTATTTACCAAAACTGAAATGAATTTTAACTGGCATTCCAATGAGATTTCTGACTCACCACATCAATCTGTATACTTTAAATTTCCACCATATCGGCAGAAGTATGGGATATCGAAAAATATTTAATACGTTCCTAAATAATGCCGTATATCGGGAGTTTAAAACCATTGACTACAACCTGCTGTTTGCATTTATTCGTCTTAATATAAACGTGGCAGATATTAGTACTTACACTTATACACCGGACAGGAGCACTTTTCAGTCAGTTAGGAGCAAAACAACCTCAACAGTGGAATGATTGGGAGGCGCGACCGGCTAATGTTCGTTACCAGTTTTTATCCTCATATGTATTAGCATCGTCATCGGAATAACTAGCCGGCCCATCAGACCCTACTTATGGACTCGTAGCTACGCCTAAGCGGTCAACACAAGTTACGATTTTATCATAATCCCTTTAGATAATTCCATTCAGAACAGGGAAAGAAATACCAAAGTCAATGAATTATATTGTGGTTGCCCTGACACACTCTTTTGTCGTCCCCTAACCACAAGCGCCTTTATACCTATAGGATGATAGAGGACACCGCATTCCTCTGTTACGTGCGAATGAACCCCACTGGTATTTCAATCTCTCCCGTGATTATCTTTATGTTATCAAACCATATCGGTACTTCTCATAAATAATGAATCTCCTAACGCACGTTTCCTGTATTTATCATGCACTGTTCATCCCTAGTGGTGCAGTCGCTTTCGTCAATGTTAGGTCTCTGTGCCTACACACCTTCGCGTTTCAGCGCCGGAATGGTTTTTTGGTCATACTTAGTCGCGCTGTCCGGGGCACCAGGACTAGTTTCACCCGATAATCCCAAAGATTATCTCACCACCATCTGTGTACTGTGGTCAGCGCGCACAAGCAAACGCACATGCATGCACCAAGAAAAGCACACCATCCTAGACCCACCGCGAAATGTGTGGGCAGCTGTCGCTGCTTTTCCCCATGGTTCACTCGCCCCCTGCATCATATCATAAAATTACAACAGAGATGAAACTGGTTCATTTTCACTGGTGCGGTTAATCAGTGGTGCGTACCATAGTGATGAACATGGGAGCAAATTGGGTCATAAACGGAGAGGAGAACAAGAGTAGAATAAAAATTGGGGAAGCAGCAGCAATGGGGGCTGGATCTTCGTTCACGCGTCCGATGGACGCTACATCACCTGCCAACATGCGTCGATCACATGCAACTTCTGACCTCTGTGACCCAGCCCAGTGTCCGCAACAAAAACCGTCGAATGCAACTGGTGCCAGCAGCGGTGTTGATTCGCTACAGGTGATACCGACCGATGCATAGCGTCGTTTCCAACAATCAGACAGAAAATTTATCAGTCTAACTGAATTGTGATATACAGGAAGCATCAAGATGACAAAAGCTTACTTGAGTCATTGGATGACGACAGACAGCACTTCGGTTCTCCGTCTGCAATATCTAAAGAACCGTCTACTGACGGCAGTTTACCTCTGATCGTATCGCGACCAAAACACAGGGAACGTGATGTGGAACGGAGGACTCTCCGGGTGATCAGAAACACAAACAATGTTGTCACTGCATACAACAGGATATCAGAGAACCCGAGGGGTAACGCGTAAGGCTCCTGTAAGGTGCAGAAAAAGATGGTCAATATTCATCAGCAGTGCAATGTTCAATACTGGCTTGCCAAACTCTGTTCGGATGAAAGAAATTTCTATCACAGGTGACCATAAAGCGATCCGAGAGAATCCTCAGTAGTTGCATTCATTTATTCGCTTCCTTTTCACTAAACGACGATGGTGCAACACTTCAGGAAGGGGTACGCAGTCAAACAGAGGCTGTTGGTTGGGGCAAGTGACCGGCACTGGTAGGTTTCGTGCCCGGGGCAGAACGGATTGAAGTTCACCATGACCGTTCGACCACCACCTTTAAAAACTACTTCAAACAAGGAGACACAATCCGTCGGATGGCAGACAAACAGATTCTTCGAGACCATTTACAAATTCAATTTCCTGTTTTTTAAAGAACTTAGTGCCCTTGACATCATAGAAAGTACTACTGACAACAACCCGAACAAGTGACCTTTTATGAAGGATATGCTTGAAACCCTTATCAAGCACAAATTCCGATCCACACCCATGATCGACCATTTTAGAAAGCCATGAACACTTCATCTAATTCAGAATTCAAGCAGGACACTGGTACCGGAAAACCTCATGGTTCGCTTCACTGCGAATTTCCTGCCATTTTACTGTCCATCTTGTTCCTCATTGTCAAATGTTCCAAATTATCAGCAAACCTTCCACTAGCCTACGGTTCTCAAATATACCGAACTGAGAACTAGGCTCGGTCGTTACTTAGCAAGACACAGTTACCGTATCCCATTGGAATTCAAAATTTAAATCACCAATGATATATAACGCTGGGAAAAACACTAAAGGTGAACAAGATACATTAGGAGATAGTGCTATAGCCACTAGACAGAATACACATACCGGCCACGCAGATGCATATGCAGTTTCGGATAACCCAACCTGATAAAAAAAGACAACATGATCATTATTGTTTACGACTTGCGGCGTCTCAAAACAGCCAATGGCGGATGATTCTAGAGTGCGGACATAAAACAATCTCTTCGAGCACATTTTAATTCCTCCCTCCCGGACCAGCCACGGATATACGTGTGACTTTCTCCATTCCGATACAATACTGAAGAACAAGGCGCGAACCAACAGAAAACTGTACAAAACTGGGCCCGAACGTTCAATTCGGACTAACGGAGTTCTTACAGAACGATTCGCCATGTGCTTTCAATGCTCAGTCCATCATTGAAGCGCTAATCTGATATATCATGCCGGTTAAAAATCACCAACAGTGCATATCAACTGCGTTACAACATCGAATCGAACTCGCTGACACTACAATTCTTCAAACAACAGATAAATCGTTTCATCGATTTATCCGAATTTTATGGACGGTACGCGCTTGTCCATCTTCAGTAAAGTGCTACTGTCGTCCGTCAACAGTTAACTAGGTACATAAAAACGATCTAACATGGACGCCTATAGCATATACTTGGGAAAACACTACTGAATCCTGAAGTAAGTCTAATACACTGAAGGTGCGACGCACAAGTCGAAGAAAATGGTACCATGTGAGTTGTAATGTGACTTAGTAGCAATAAAAAATCCTATATGATCATCTAAGCCATAATATGGATGCAATAGTTCACATTTTAATATCCTCTACTCAACGATGAAAATTGGGAGTCTTTCATGGGCATGTCGGGATATTTCATCACAGCCAAAACGTTCGTCAAGAACCCCGAAATATATCCCCCTCAACGACTACCGTTGCTATTTTCGAATGAGCGAGGCCTCGTTATTGTTTATCCGTATCGTCCTGTCCGAAATACCATACAAGCACCACGCCAAGAAATAAGAGAGCAGCGACGGTAAACTCCGTGGGAGAAAATCGACAGCTTGTGCCACATAGTCGACCTCTCCCCCCGCCAGAGACAGTCCCTTCCGTGCTCAGTAATTATTCCTTCTTTCTTTATCTCATTTTCATTATATCATAATGGTACAATATTTCAGGGAAGGTCACAGACAACTAGAGGCTACTAAAATAAGCCACAGGCGGAACTGCAACGTACATCTACGAGGATGCAATGATACGATATCAGTCACGAACAAACACCGCCATCTTCTTCCAGTTCGCTGATAACAATCATTCGTCCAATAAATGTATCTGAGAGTGTATCATGGTATTCGGACTTACGTTGTCTGAAGAGACTATTCATTTATGTGCTGAGATAAAGCTGCTGAGTAATGTTTACCGTGTCTGCTATTATCAGCCAACCTTTTTGAGGCTACTGTGAGGGAGTGGGTTGGTTTGGTTTGTTTAGAAGATAGCGCGACGGTTTTTGGCGAATGGCCAATAGTCCTGAATTAAGGGCGAGATTGGGGCGAAAACGAGGAATCGAAGAACCAATTCGACTCCAACTATCGTCGGAACCCAATAGACCAACTGGGTTCGTTCCCAGACTAACCACCCAGAAGAGCTAACTGAGAATAACCGGTGAACCAATAAGCTAGCAGACCAAGATTTGGTTATGAGCAAAATTTATCGTATATACACGGTTGTTTTTATACTGATAAATCGAGGTGGTTCGAAGACAGAAAAGTCTTCTCACTAGTGACAGTGAGACAATTCAAAACAGCTAGCACATTGCGCTAAAATCCACTCGAATCTAGTGCCAACCAGAGTGAGTCAACTATCATCTTACATGTAGACATACCGAAACTTGTGGCATTGATATACATTACCAAGCAGCAGCGAAGGACTGTGGAACGGGAAAACGAATGATGGTAACTAGTAGAAATTTATTTCAAATATAGCCACATGCGTGTATACATACAATGCACATCGTATCACCGAATTCGAAGTGTTACACGGAAGAGGTCAGTTGCAAAACGACATGAGTGCGAAGCATATAGTTGCTAGATGACGAGTGGTTAATTGATTGTGACATGAACATGAGAAAAAGTGGACATTATAAACTACCGCGGCGGGAAGTAGTTTGGATCAGTGATTGTTGAACAATCTGTTTATCAGTGAGAGGAAATTAACAACGCGAGATCGACAAGAGAACTTATAGGTACAAAAGTTGAACTCGTCCCACAGAAATCTTGTCGTAAAATTCAGATTTGATATATGACAAGAGGAATGGTTTACCATTCACTCGCTCTGTTTTGACTGCAGGAATGATGCTAGAAAAAGCAGCTCCGAACTGAGGTCGCATGGGGGTCTACTTTCGCTGAAATTACCCAAATTTGAAAAAGACGTTAGGAGAGCTAAAATCCTACCTAGACTGCGGATGTAAAAATGGATAACCCTACCAATTTCCAAATGTGCTGAAAACCAACTGACAGGTGGTCACAGACAACGCACTGTTTTCATTCGGCTCGTCATTTCGTCTGACCTGTTGTTTGTAGTATCCGATACATGCCTCGGCATCGGCACATTCTCTGACAGTATGTTGGACCTTTTGACTAAGAGGTTTGCTCCCATTTCACTGTGCGCATAGAGTTAAGATGTATGAGAGGGCCCGGTACTTGTTGCTGGATAGGCATAAATTGTATGGTGAAAAACTGACGAAGACTACTGTTCAACTGAGCAACAACTGACACGGGGTGACATCCCGCAACCGAAACGGGGCCTTTACTCTTTCTAAGCATCAAATTGGGGAAGATAATTTACACACGAGGATAGCATTGCGTTACACCAATAAAGATAAAGATACCATTACTATTGACCGGTAAACCATTTTTAATTCGTGTAGAAAATAGAAACGACACAACAGTGGTCAAAAATGAAAACGAAGAAATCCTCAGCGGGACGAACTAACAGGAGCCACCTAAGAAAACAAAGCACTTCACATTGTTTGTCGATCGAGAGCACGCGTTCCAGACTAAGGCTGATAAAGACAACATATTGGTGACCGAGTCTATTTTTTACAAGCTCGCACAAAAGTTTTTTCTATTTCAGTTTGAACAAGCATTTACCATCCATCAGTTCTGATTGATTTCTTTCGGTAAAAACCACACTCAGAAATCAAGATAACCAAAGGCATCAAAACAGTAGGAACAGAATTACGAGTAATTATATCAGGTTAGTATCCAATGGATCCGATACGGCCCTACATGGCCAAGTCCAAAGGACTGACCATCGCAGTCGTTGGTGCAAGCACGACAATAGCTCTTAAATCTCATACAAAAGAGACTACTGAGACAATTCCTGATCATCCGTTTATTTATTCAAATAATTTGGTTCTGAAGGAGTCACTGAATGTAGCAAACACTGCGAGAGATTCTACGTCATACCACTTCGTTGGCGGTGATTAGACGGTCAATAAAGTAACTTAGGGACCATTGCACCCAGGTTTGAATCTCGCTCGTTCCCTTTCCGTGGACTCTAGTTGGCCGTACTCACATTTCATGAGTAGCGTGCCGTTGTTGTGTAAGAAAGACGCCAGAATTTATTTTCACTTATAGCTGTGCAAAGGAAATATAACACCGTCAACGCATCTAACAATATTGTTTGTCACTGAGTATCAAAAAAACAAGTGGCCTGTTTGTCCAATTGTAATCAGATGAACGAAAGGAAGTAATCACACACTTTTGAGGGGAATCAAACAGTTCATGCAAATTCACTGACCATGCGAGTAGATGTATAAAAGTGACACTGGAATTTACAATTACTGAAAGAGAAGATGAATGATATTTGTGGGATATGGGCGGGGGCAAAAGGTTGTCCAAACACCCATAAGCAGGCATCACCACTATCCTAGAGTTCCTGGTGATAACGCCGCAATATGACTTCAGGTGATTCAAAACAGGCGGCAGGTGTACGTAGCTCCATCGTATACACACATCTAGACGGTTCTTCCACCGATCGAATCTCGTTTCGAGCGTCACAATGCACAAAGACCTGTGCACATTGTGGAAAGAAAGAGAAGCAGGAGAGATAAACGAAAACAAGATAATTTAGTGCTTACTCGACAGAAAACGAAATTTCATTATTCAGGGGAGACCACATTCATTCAGAAAATGTGAAGCAACCACCTAAACAGAACTATCAGAAGACACAAATGACTACCGGTGCTTCAGGTAGCCTAAAGCAGGCAGGAAAAAGCCAAACGAATAGAAATTCCAATTACCGAGAAGTATGACCTCATTTGTTGTCTCCCGCAACCTCGCCCGGCTACCGGTGGAATATCGCTTCGCACCTCGTGCCTACGTCGGACTGTTCATCGATACGGGATTCTAGTGTTGTGCGACTTAGGATTCTGACATCTGAAATAATGCTTCAGTCGTCGCGTATCAAATCTGTGCAATGTTATCTGACTCTTTCGATAGTGACACCGGGGATAACGGTGAATTAATATTTTAAAAAACAGATGTATTATATTTATTAATTTGAGCAGTGGAAGACATGGTGCAAATGCTCAACTAATTACTGAAAACCATGGAAGTACTGTAGAGCTGTTTCATCCCCGTTATAAATAATCAGCAGTGCATGCACACCGAGCACCCACTGGAACTCGAGCGCGGGGTGAGTGATTGAGTCGAACACTCAATTGCGCTCCGTGTGTATTCGTGTATGGAAACCTGTGATTGCACTAGTTGTTTCGCATGAACAATTCTTGTGTTAACTTGTTAACGACTCGTCAGGTGTCTATGACTCACTGCCGATTTTCGGTTCCAACGACAGACTGATTTTTAACGATTTCGGTGTCCAACAGAAACCAAATGACCAAGCTCATGCAGACTATCGTACAGAGGCGGTCTTTAGGTCCTCTGCGGGCTCGCTCCAGTAGGACTGTTTATCTGACCAACTAAGCATCGAATTGTTACATGTAGAATGCGGTAGTTCAGTTGTTGACACACAGTGCTATATATATATATATATATATATATATATATATATATATATGCTCACAAAGAAGTCGCTAGCCCCCATTTTTGATTTCTTTGTTTCGTAGCCCACATTTGGGAAATGCAAACTGTATACATCCATCACGTGGCCTATAACGTACATACATACAGATGAGCTTATTCGGTCACTCTGCGATGATAGTGTTGTAACGTACAGCGTGAGCGTAGTTTCTCATCGTGATGCTTCCAGTGGGGTAAACCAAATAGGACTGTCAGCTGAAGCAGAAATATGCTTCAAGAACAAACTTCACTGGTTTTATAGTACGGCCAGTTAGGCCAAGTTGACGGTCACTGGGTCAGCGGTGGATCAGTTGCTACCGTATATCATATTGGTGTCAACTTGCTTTTAGGCTCTACCAGTGAAACAACACGCTTTGACATGCAAGCCATACGGTTTCATTGCACTTTTGTTGACCGTATTGACCCATGGGACATATCTGTTGACTGTGGCTGTCTGTGAGGCACACCAGTTGTCAAGTCTTTAATCTCGGAATAACCGTCAGGCCACATCGGGTACTTGCCAGATTGTAGTGAACTGACATATTCGAAACTTCTCGCAACAGAATTTTTGATGATGGCTTTCAGCTAGGAGCACTCAGAAGAAATTGTTAACTCAGGAAATATTGGACAATTTCTTACTGCGTCAACCTAAAATAAGATGGCACTCAACATTTTACGATCAACTCGAACAATTTTGCAAATAAAAACTCAGATGGAGAAGAAAAGTGGAAGAAAGTCTCTATCGAATTAGCACCAGACCACATGGATGGTGTCACATACGATCAATTCTCACGCCACCGAATGTGCGGTCTATAAATGTTATCCTTAGTCACCAGTCAGTAGTCATACGCAGAATGCGAAATAACAGGAACACAGACCTCGAATAGTATAGTGCATGACGGCAACGTTTCCGAATGTTTTAGTCAACTTTCAACCCATTATACGGGCGGAACATAGAGTGACAGGTAGAAGTTTCCTCTTTGATCAGCGGCTTTGTGTCCCGTGAAATTTTCATTCACTCTGATTTTCGCTCAATATGTGAAGTTCATCGGTGGGCATGCGTAACACATGTCCAGACCATCTTGACCTGTTTACATTCAGCACTTGGTCCACAGACTGGCCTCTGGTTCCGAACAGCTTACGCCTAACCTCAGCATTGCTGATGCGGTGTTAGCATCGTATTTGGGTAACGCTACGGAGACATCGATGCTCGAACACTCGATCCTTGACAAGCAATTAGATGCCACGCCGGTGCCACAAATGACTGATGTTAGTAAAAGCAAACCACGCTTTCTGTATACGGGATGACACTTCATCCGATATCTGTCCACCTGGTAAGATATAACTGCGCAGGTAACATTACTGATCCACCTCAACTAGAGCTTTCCTTGCGAACACAAGGTCTGTAGCGCCAATCCAGTACTGCAGCGGCATTTTACACTTTGAAGGTACAAAAAGTATCTCAAATATTCCTACGCTGTTGTTTAGGCTCTCTCTTACCTAGATCTTCATTCGGAGGAACAATATCGTCCGCACATTCCAAGTCACACAGTTTACTGCCTGAGAAAAGATCGATGCTAGTATCCTCACACGAGGATAAAGCTATCTCAAGAATCAATTCAATTATAAAATTGAAGAGGAAGGTTGAAAGAGGGCAACCCTGATGAATACCACGTTCAGTGGTGAACTCGGTTGAAAGATCACCGTAAACACGAACTCGGCTCCGGCTGTTCGTATACAAGCATTGGAAGAAATAAATTTCTCTAAAATACCCTTCAATAGAAAGCAGCGCCAACGAACTGTTCGGTCGATTGAGTCGAATGCCGCTTTCAGCTTAAGGCTAACAGAGTTTGTGGTCCTGCGACAGGTTTGCCAGTGCTAAGACTTTTCGAAGGGTAAAGATGTGGTCGATAAAAACACGACTATGTCTGAAACGGACTAGATTCTCACACGTACACATTTCGCAGGCACTGGATAATCGGTGGAGAATAACACCGGGGAGCAGTTTGGATGCGATACTTACCAAGCTAATTCCTCTATGGTTTTCACAAGAGGACCTGCCACCTTTCTCGCAAATTGACACAATCACCAATTCACACCATTCCCTGGGAATCTGCTCACTATCCCAAAAAACCCGGGGGGATTTTGTTGACTCCAAAACCAAAGCTTCGCCTCCATCATTGAAAAAAGATGGAGACAACCCATCCGGTCAAGCTACTCTTTACCTTTCCAAATAACCTGTCTCCCGCAATAACCTTCATTTCTGATGGAGGACAGATATCTACCTGTATTGGGTCCCTTGCAGTTATATTCGGAATGTCATCTGTTGAAGTGGGCTAACTGAATTGTCCCTTAAAGCTCTCTGTCCAACACTTCATATAGTTGTAGTCATCTCGATCATTCAGAGAAAATGTCCGTTTTCTGGACATTATTATGGATCCATTTTCTCTACGCTCTTTTCTGGCGTTTGATATCGACCTCACGGTTTTGTTCGGTTGCGTACGGTCAACTAGACTGACTTTTCCGAGGGTTCCGTCGACCCCGTTTTGAATCATTTTCACTTTCGATTCTTTGTCGATTGTACGCGCTTGCGGTTCGCTTTCTGCTCAGCCGTTGCGTCTACTTTCATCCAGTGTGTTTCTCGTACCGCCACTGTTTCGGTGCCACGATATATTAAATACATCTTCGCTTCTGTCAATCGACTTGCGTCCTCTCTGTTCGTCAGACAGAGGGGATTACGTTGGTATTTCGCTGAGAGCGAATAGAAGACACATTCATTAGCCGTGCGAGAACGTCTTCTATGCAGTGTCCCCCAGAAGGAATCATTGAGCTGTCGGATTCCTTGATTAACTCGTTTACACCTGGCTTCCGTGGACCGGTGCCCTTAATTCAAACGGCAACGGTTGCGAGCATTGCCAACAGACGCAGCCTTTCTCATTTCGCTACATTTCGCAATCCAACACTTAACGGTCATTTCTCAGGTTCCTAGTCACTTGGCGTCTCAGGGATTTACGCACTTCATTGAACGTGGCATCCGGAGGAGCGGATTTGCAAGCATCCAACAGAGCAACTGGTGTCGGAGATACCCAATCTTTGTGAGGCCTGCTTCAACCGGAGTCTTGAGTGGCATTGGAGACGGCATACACGGTTTTCTGGAAGTGGGCTTGCCAATGCAGTACACTCAATCAGCGCCAGGTAAGAGATGACCGATTTGTCGGAGTGGAATTAAAAAAACTAGCAGGTTACATCAAACGGACCGTTTTGTATAGGTGAATCATTTTACCACGATTAATAAACAGCTATGCATTAGAATTTATCAGGAATTTTTGACAGAGTAGCTGAAGATATCATCAAAATACAGCAATGAAAAGTAATCACAGAGGATAATCCACATAGAGGTAGTAAAAAGCGCTTACCTTCACGGACCGAGCTGGTCCATTCCAGCAACCCAAACCATTTTCGAACATCATTATAGCGTACTTGTTCTCCCGAAGCAAATCAGTTTCGGCATAACTCCATCCGCTCCATCGGCCCAAAGACGTATCCTGGGGTGACCAATCATTGTCCTTGTTCCGTTGATAAATTTTGTCAAAAGGATAGAAACGGTAGACGTACTGTTTGTCCGTAAATTCCAAATAGCCGGGATTCTCCAACAGCATGCGGAATCCACCCTCGGGGCCGTAATCAATCGGAGTTGGTGGCTGAGATCTACAACGATCGAAGCAGAATGAAATGGAGAAATTTGTCAAAACTGGAATCACACAACAAAGTGAGCAATGAGACTGCCGAGCTGATGAACATCTGCATGAGGCTGTGACATTGTAGGATCATCCATGATGTCAACATAAAGGAAAGAATCGAAGCTCATCAACATTCCCTACCGTCGTTCGTTAATGGACCAGTAAAATATAATAATAGTCACTTTTTGTCTCACTTTCAATGGTGATGGCCCATTGCTAATGCCGGCCTATGATCTAGCCCATTTGACGCCTATCGTGCATCCATTGTGATATGCACAGAGTCGCTGAGTCTACTGGAGCAAAAGCCTCAGCTCTCGAACTGTAGGAAGAAGAAAAAGATACAAAGACATTTACAAAAGCAAGTTACGGGAAGCCTTAGAATGACCGCGAGAACTGGTGGGTCAATGTAGCCGAAGAAATGGAAATAGCAGCTGCCTTAGTCACTGTTCGTATCAAGTCGCAAAACAGGTGGACGACGAACCCTGACCAGTAAAACGATAACCGACAGAAATGGAGAGCCCATCCATGGCAAACAGCAAAGGCTTGACCGTTGGGCCGAATACTTCGAGAAGCAGTTTAGCTGGCCACACAATAATGTATTTACTCCTGTGTCAACAACTGATGCTCCTCGGGTGGTATCAATTGAGCCCCCATCGGAAGTGGAATTAGAGCCGTGCATTCGATTACTAAAGCGTGTGAAAGCGGCTGGTCCTGACGAACTTCCCCCAGTTCTGTTTAAACTGGGTGGAAATTTTTTGATGAAATCACTTACGAACTTGTTCCCTCGCATTGGGCACCAGGAGCGTATTCCGTTAATGTGGAGTGAGTCATTGATGGTTCCCATCTTCAAGGAGGGGATACGCAATGATTGTAGTAACCAAAATTGGATCAGCTTAATTCTGATAGTAACCAAGGTATTCGCCTCGATTTTGCTGCGTCGTCTGAGACCAGCGCGCGAGAGGAACGCCTGCGAACAACACGCCGGATTCCGTCCAGGTCGACGATTCATCGACCAGATTTCTACTCTTCACCAACTACTTGGAACGCGTCACACACACACACACACACACACACACACACACACACACACACAAACCGCTGACCGACAATAACGTTTACCCTCCACTTGAAAGGCGCCTTCGATTCAGTTGATCGAACAGCGCTTTTCAGTGCTCTTCATCGAAAAGGTATGCCTCAGAAGTTCGTGAACCTACTAAGATCATTGTATTCTCATACTTCTGGCTGCGTTAGAGTTTACGGTGAACTATCCAGTCCATTCGAAACGACCAGTGGTGTTCGATAGGGATGTCCAATGTCTCCATTCCTGTTCAACTTCATCATGGACGAAATAATGGAGAGTGCTCTGCAAAATCTTCAGGATGTAGGTGTCCAACTAGGAAATAATGGAAAGTTATTTGACCTAGATTACGCAGACGACGTTGTCTGCTTGTTCGAGTGCACGGAACATGCTCAAAGTGCACTAGATAGAATTGGGAGAGCTGTAGCTCCACTCGGCATACGCTTTGCACCTTCAAAGTGTAAAGTGATGTTACAAGACTGGACGTCAACGATTCCGAGCTTGATGCTCGATGGGGAGGTGCTGGCAGTTGTCGACCACTTCACTTACCTCGGCAGCAGTGTGACGACGAATGGGAGCACAGTAGTAGAGATGCGCACGCGGACATCCAAGGCTCGAGCGACGTACGCTGGACTGAAGCACTTGTGGCGTCGATCTGATATTTCACTGAAGTTGAAAGGTCGTGTATACTGTGCCGCAGTGCGTTCACTTTTGTTGTATGGTTGCGAAACTTGGAGTCTGAGTGTTGAGGATATTCGTCGTCTTGAGGTTTTTGACCACTGATGTTTACGTAGTATCGCTAAGATTGAGTGGAATAGCCCAGTGAGCAATGATGAGGTCAGAAAGAGAGTATTGAGTACTAATTCGGAGAACGTTTTGTCACAACGTATCCAGATTAGTAGACTTCGTTGGTTGGGGCACGTGTTACGTATGTCAAACACACGTCTACCGTACCGTGTCCTATTCTCCGTTACTCCTCAGGAGTGGAAAAGACCACGTGGAGGTCAACAGATGACGTGGCAACGAGGAATGAGAAAATGTACAGAAAACTTAGGAAAAGTAGGTGCTTCACGTCTTCGTGGTTGGGGTCCAAACGATCCCTCAACCAGTTGGCTGCTTGGAGACACTGAAGGATATGGCAGCGAACCGTGAACAGTGGCGATCGTGTTTGTCACTTTCTGTTGAATCAGAATGACTGATCGATGCGTGTTTGTACAGTTAGACTGTATTCCGTGTGTTAGCTACCAGGGCATTCTTTCATTTTCCCACCCCTGTAGGTCCACTCCCTATCCAATTTGTGTATTCATACTTTCCAATTCCACGTGCTAGATGATGAAGAAGGCCGTGGTCAGTGGGGCTTGCTCTGCTACTTACCGCTGTACGATGATGATGATGGTGCCTGCGACCGCAATTCGTACCCCAGATACATCCTTCGACTTTTGCTTCACCCATCGCATGTCAGGTGATTCTGTGTGAAGTGCTCATGGCCGGGATGGTGTCAGAATCGCTTTGAGAACGAGAGCTGAGCGTGCATTGCCAGACTGGATTCCAGTCATCAATCATCTGCGTGCTGCTCAGTTGGACGGTTTGGTCAAGAGCAAAAGACTGAAGCATCAATGCATGTTCGTCGTGCCTGTGCAAACACCGACTGCAGCTTTCTTCAGAGCAAAGATATTGTAGACGACAAATTACTTGTTCGCGATCTACGTTGACTTGTCATCCGAATAGAAGCACCTGAAATCGATGTTATATCAGAAGACAGTCATATATATATATATATATATATATATATATATATATATATATATATATATATTCAGGTGTGGTTATTCGCGGTGAATTACCAGCGGTCTCGGGCAGAAAACGCCGTTTCTCGGTGGTCCAAGCGTAAAAATGACCAGATTCCAGATAGCCGACCAGTTAGAGCAACGATCGGAAGAATTGACTGATAAGATTCAAAGAAACGTGTTCCAACCGTAGAGTTTGACTACTAAAATAGTAGTCGGTATCAAAACGCAGAAAAAGGAATAACACGAATGGTGTTACAGATATATTCAGTTGGGACTTGCCTCAGCTGCTTTGAAGCGTGCGCTAAACGGACGTCATGGCCATTGCCAGGGATTTTAGCGCAAAAGTCAGTTATTGATTGGATACTAAAAAGCCCATTTGCTACCCCAGTCGATGAAACTGACAACTGCGATCATCTTGTCAAGTTGCTACAGGCGAGTACGATCTCCTGACATGTAAAATGACAGACTCACACGGCATCCTCCTGCGCCTTCACAGAGTTAGGCCAAATTGTCATTGGTCAATGCTGGTGTGGATTAACCGAAGATTGTCGTCCATTCTAGTCTAGGTATATGGAATCTGATCGCTCCCGTTTAAACCTTGCATACGGCGCACCAACACAAAGGCCACCAGTCCTTCAAAGTTGCTTCTAGGCGATTACCGATGACCTGCCTTCCAGGTAGAGCTTTCTACTAGATAATCAATGCAACCAGATGTCCGGGATCCAACTGAACACTGGCAACCGACTTGAGTGTCAATACCACGCAAGACCTCGGTTCAGTTGTATGAACGATGGGTATGTTTGACACCAACCTCTCTGTTAGATGCTCACAGATCCGTCCCTCCGAATCCCACATCCAATAGAGTGCGCAAATCCCTGAGGCCTAAAGTGACTCAGAGTTTGAAAAATTACTACCGGCAATGGCGGACTGCGAAATGTGGGGAAATGGAGAAGGCTGAATCTGTTTGCAACAGCCGAAATCTCCACCGCGTGGTTAGAAATATTGGTCCATGAAAGCCATGTGAAAGTGAGGTAGTCAGGGAATCATACAACTTACTGATTCACCCTCAGGTAGATATAACACCAGTTCAGTTCAGCTTATTCAACCATTACCGTCGCACTCATGCATTCTGGCTTTGGTTGCTACCTAGCAGCATCGAGGCACAAAGCAAAGAAGAGCCGAAGAAAAAATAATGATCGGAAATCATGAAGACAAAGAAGGAGCTTGAAGGTAACTACGCCACTGGTCACAACATCTAACCATACCTACCTCAGAAGTGCAAATTATTGAAGAGTTAGACCATCTAAAAAGATACAAAACTGCTAGACAAGAGGGACTGTGTTCGTCCTTTTCCAAGGCCAGCTGAGAAGCTTTGGCATCGGAGTTTACAAAACTCTGAAGGGTGATCTGAAAAGTGATCAAATTCCCAGGGAATGACGTGAATTAGTGGTTGTGCAGATGAAAAAAGAAAGGTGACATCTCCTTTTTTGAACCACAGAAGGTATCTTATCTAAAGTGATCGTCCGTTTCATTATCCATCGATTACCCAATGCACGTAAAAGGTGCACGTATGAAAATCCGGTTTCAGACCCAGCTGAGGTCATATTCTGCCTTTCAACAGATTAGGGAGCATATGAACCTCTCTCGCTCTTTTCTTGATCACAGAGCGGCGTTTGACTGGTGCTCACACTCAGTGAAGGATATGACAGAGGAGTTGATTTATGCCTTTCAAACACTATATATGAACAAACGAAGTCTAGTTCATGTCTATGGCGACCTTTCATTCGAGTTCATCACGAGAAGTGTTCGTCAGCGTTTCCCTGTACCGCCCTTTCTTCAGCTATGACACTGAAATGATCCTTGAGTTGACGCTATCCTTGTGTGAAAATAGCGGCAGCTATCTTTGTTTAGGCAGTAAATTGTCTGACAAAGTACGCGGACGGTCTTTTTCTTCTGACGGAAGATCCATGCAAGTTGCTAGTTTTTCTAGATAGCCTAAACAAGCGTAGCTATATTTAGGATGCACTTTGCATCACCCAAGTGCAAAATGCTTCTAAAGGATTGAGTTGACCCTAGACCAAACCTTGTCTCATCAGGAGAAGCTTTATATGCAGTACATAAGTTTTGTAACTTAGGCAGTTGCACCTCATCAGATGGTCGGATATCGGACAAAACGTCATGGCGTTTACAGAAGGCACGTTTGGCTATTGCCAATCTAAATCATTTGTATCGTAGGCGTGACACCCCATAGTTTACCCACGGTCAAATATACACCGTCTCAGTTAGGCCCGTAATCCTATAAGTGGAAGATACCGGAAGGTTATCGGTGGTTGAGCATCGATGTCGCCACAGTATTGCTCCAATATGGTCGGAACATCGTATCAGCAGGCTAGGCGTTCAGAATTCGGATCGACGGGTAAGTCGGTGGAACAAGCGCCCAATCTGAACAAGGTGGTTGGGATATGTGCTACGTATGCCACCGACAGGCTTCCTCAGCATATGCTGATCTCCGAGACCGAATGTCACTGGGAGATAGGTCAAGGTGGTACACATATAACATGGCAAAAAATATCAAAAAATCTAGACTAGTAGACTTGGTTGCGTAAGGTGTATGGGGCTTGTGTTGAGGTTCAAAAGATCCGCTCACCGAATGCCTGGAGAGATTTGGTGATATTGCTAGGTGCCGTGGTCGTCGACGAAGTCGCGTTCGAGAGCTTACTTTCGCCTCCGTGTTCTAGCTGTTTATCTTACCACGTTTGTTTCTTGACTAGATGATGGCCGGGTAGCGATCGAGAACAGGGCACAGGAGTGTCCCTTTCCCCAAAAAAGCTGCACAGTTTCGACAGGCAACGGAATTGATACAGATGAGGAACGGTAGTAATAGTAGCCGTGAACCATTCACGATACCGACTTCTATACTAAGATATGTGTTTACACGTCTCCAACCAACAAACTGCATTCACTGGATCTCAACCAGAAAGGCGGGAAGCACCAGCCGAAGTCGAATTTTACGCCAGTTTCTTCAGCACTTTCGGGCAACGCATGGCTTGACCCGCGCGCGGTTTACCTACAGCTGCGCTCAGTACACGCGAAAATAGCACTGAATGACAGACGATGGACAGGCGTACAAACAGACATATCGGAGCGATCGGAGGCTGTAAGGGTTGTCGTCTCGTAATTGAGTGACTTGCAGATAAACGAACCCTCATTAGTTGGGGTCCAAAAGATCCCTCAACCAGTTGGCTGCTTGGAGACACTGAAGGATATGGCAGCGAACCATGAACAGTGCCGATTGTCTTGTCACCATCTGTCGAATCAGAATGTATGATCAATGCGCGTTTGTACAGTTAGACTGTGTATTCCGTGTGCTGGCTATTAGGGGGTTCTCTTCTTTTCTCTCCCATGCAGGTCCACTCCCTTTCCATTTTGTATATTCATACTTCCAAATTCCACGTGCAACATGGTGAGAAAGGCAGTGGTCAATGAGGCTTGCCCTACTGTTTAACGCTGTACAATGATGATGATGATCCTTAGGCATTTCAACCCTCCAGAAGTGAGTCATAGGGGAGGTGCTTGGGAAAAAACCTTTCGATCAATGCGAAAAAACCTCTTCGGGCTATGCAAAGAACAACGTTTAGCGGACAATCCTCTTCATGCGTTACTGAATGAGGCAGAAAAAAATAACCGGGAGACATCTGATGTCACTGTCGCCTGAGAGCCGAGATGTAAATCAGTTGAAGCCTACCCACTTACTACTGATTCACGGGCACACTTTAGATAACCTTGACAACTCTCTTTTGCGGAAGTATAGACGTGGATGGCAGCAGGCCAACATTTTGGTAAGAACTTTCTGGCGCAGATGGACACGAATATATGCTGCGACTCTGCAAGCAAGGCAACGTTGGCTACGTCCGAAACCTAGTGGAAGGTGGGCGACCTTCTGTTCATAACGCTAACTGATAGCTGGCCGCTGGGTAAGATCATAGAATGTGAGATTACCGGGGATAACCTTGTGCGCACGGTTCAACTAATGACGCAAAAGGGTATTCTACAAGATGTAAAAAAGGTTTGTTATTTAGAGATAGAATAAGTAGATAGGGGAGCCATGGCTGATTCTGTATATCGTGATGATCTGGTGAGCGAATTTGGTGGGCGGTGTAAAGATTAATTGAAATTGGACAAGGAAATTCAGCTCGCCATATTGAGAAACTCCGTTAGACTGGTTTAGTCTAGATCGCATGCTTCCCAACATAATTTTATCTTATGCTCACCAAACAATTTGCTTGCCTTTCACCACTAAATCCCACGCCGACCACCACCCCTTGGATTCCTACTCGTGTGAAAATTTGTTTTTTCAGTCCTATTGCAGCACGCAATACTTAGTCTTGTTTTGTGACAAGTGTCGACTGACCTCAATTGTCACGAGTCTAGTTGTTGTTCTTATCTGTTCGATTTTATCGATTACGTAAGGTGTGTCCACACGTCATAATTGCCTGGGTCACCTGACAAGGCACAAACGTTTGGATGTAATTATCTTTTCGGAAAATCCACTTTCATTCTTCACATCGAAAAGTCGGACTCCGCGAGCCGGCTCCGGCTCGCGGCGTCCGACTTTTCGATGTGAAGAATGCAAGTGGATTTTCCAAAAACATACGATCCAGGCTCCTCGTGCCAACAATACATTCTCTGAATTATCTTTTCCTTCCAATCTGCCCTATCCATGTAAATGACTGGACTTGGTCTTTCCTCTATGATCTTGCACTTCCTCAAAACGATGCTACTCCGCTTGTTCTTCGCCCACAGTTATGTTAGTGTGTTCCTTTGGACCATTAACTCTCTTCGCTCCGTTGATTGGACAAAAGTCCTCCTTCCCCATAAATAAGGACCTGCCCTGTCAGTCACTTGACTCGCTCCTGCATTGCCGTCTCGAGTGTTTCCTGTCTACTGTTGTCTGGGCGCCTTGAAGCCTTTTTTGATTGTATTGATTCTGTGGTCGGTTTGCCCACGATTCCAGGTATGTTATCGTTATTGTTAGATCATCCGCCTATAGTAGACGTGGTAAAGCAAGCCTGTATTCTGTGCCTTGAAGCTTGGGGTTCGTTTATCTGCGAGACGACAATCGTGCACAGACGTGATATGGTGTGATTACTTCGATCAGGAGGCGATGGTCCACCATCAACACAAGACGACAAACTTCTTCATTACTCACTCGATGTCCCGAACAGAGGCGAAAAACACTTCGGGAACACCAACTGTCCCGCAAAACAAGCCGCATAGCATCCGCAAAGCGAAACAGATAGGTCTGGAAACCGTAAATGAAAACGCTACGAACCGCTTTGTTATAAAAGGGAGTCGGATGGCGTGGCCACACCATAGATGTCACAGCTTAGTGGAAGCTGCTCTAGTCATCGTCATCCCTATTCTGAAATCTTCCCCAAGCCCAATGGGGAACGTAATCATGCCAACGGGTTACTAGAAGCTGTCGATTAATCAAAATCATGACCACACACGGTGATTGCAGGCGCAGGCTCCTGTCGGTCTTGTAAGGGTACTTCATACTTGGGACGCACAAAGTGAATACCGTAACCGGATACCCCAATCGTCAAGCGGTTCAAAGAGTACTGAACTGCGTGTACATTATCAATCAGCAAGACAACATTATCGGCATTCTCTAAGACAAAAATTCCGTTCTCTGGGAGAGGTTGAACTCCACGGTCTGTTAGACCAAACAAGGCATTCTGCAGAACATTCACAGTGGAAAAGTTGAAAATAAATGGGGATACAGGGCAATCTTCTCGTACTCCACTGGAGATGCTAAAGGTTGGTGAAAGCTGACCCTAGGCTTTAGCGCGACATCAGGTATGACGGTTCAACTGCTTGAGGACCGAAAAGATCTTCTCGAGTACTCCACTCCTCAAAAAAAGAAAGCAGTTCATCAGCGTTGCCTTATCGGCAGAGTCAAAAAAAAACACGAATGTCTAAGAACACAATGGTCATTGGTTTCTGCAAAGTGTAACGGTCCTCTAGTAGCTGCCGAGGAGTTAAGATTTGGTCGATACCTCCATGACCGGAAAGAAAGCCAGGTTGCTCTTTGCGGTTCCGCTTGTCACGCGTGTGATTCTACCTGGCAGGTATAACAGACGCTAGTAGCTTCGATGTCATTGAGACCAGGTTCATACCAGTATGGTTGGCGCAATTAGTGCGCGAGCTCTTCTTGAAGGTGGGGACAATAATCGATACCTATCAAAAGTAGGGAACTTGATCAAAATCCCAAACAATTAACATGCTCTCTTCCTCCATCTTTAAATCGAGCTGAAGGAAGACCATCAGAGCCCAGTGCTTTGTCTCGTCCTAAGGCTTGGATTTCCTTATGGATATCAACTTCAGCCAAAACGGACCACGGAGCGAGTGTTGAAAGAGTTGTGCGAGCTAACGCTAAACTGACTTGAAGTGCTCCGCCAAACATGTGACACGAAGGAAAACAAGAACAGCAGAAGCTAGAACGGCATACTACCAGTCACACCACACAAACAAGCACTTTCCGCGCAACCAATAATATTCAGCACGCTCTCCAAATTGAGGAGTGGGTTCAACTAGACGCCATGATATGTCCTAGTATGAGGTCGTGACCACTATGTTTTATCAAGTGCTAGAAAACATGCACAGCAATTGTGGAACACCTGCGAACGGCAAAAATAACATCAAAATCCGTCAAGAAACGTAACACAACAAAACGATGGTTACAATGTTTATCTATCTCGAAAAGAACAAGTAAAAACACCTGTAAGGACTCACGGAGTGGAAGATGTTGAACCTGAAATAACAAAAAATACCACACTTAAGGCAAATACAGAGAACGCGGAAGTGAAAGAGCTGTGCATCAGCAGCGTGTACGGAAAAATATCGTTTACAAACGTGAGATCCCCCTTACATTTCAGAGTAACGGAAAGCTCATTCTCTATGCAATCGTTAAGAAGCCTGACTGCTTCGAGGAAAATATGCACCAAAGCAACCGACAGGTGACAATTATCCACTGTCGTCCGGCTCATTACCACACCTGATCTATTGGGACCTTATGTGGTTCTTCACTCCAAGTCTCAGGGTATGATTGCCGGTTAGTCCTAACAGTGTGGTGAGCGTCTGTAGCACTCATGCGCAAGTATGTAAAAAAAGAAAAATGGCATCTCAACGGTATTGTTCAAGCCTAAATGGACGACCGGATTCGCAATGCTGGGATCATGTGTAGGGCTGGTTTTTTGAGATCATTCGGTTACTCCGAATCATTATCTTAACAGTTCAAAACGGTCTGGATATGTGTAGCACTTTTTTGATGGTGAAAGTTGCTTATTAAGGTCAGTTCAACGTATGGCTTGAAGTATCGACCGCTTGTATTTTCAATTCAACTGATTCAACCAACAACCCCGCACTTTTGTACTCGCGTTTCGGTTGCTACCTCTCAGCATCGTTCAGTTGAGGGCAGATTAGACACCTGGTGAAAAAGAACCAAAAACAAAGAAATAAGCGGAAATCACGAAGAAAAAGGAAGAGAGTGAATACAGCTACGCCACTGGTCGTAACACGTAGCCATATCACTAAATGTCTCCAACCACCTGGTAGGCGGGTCTCTCGGACCATCATCCTATAAGTCTAACACATCCTACTTGGATAAGCCCTCTGGTCAAGGTTTCATACCGTTCTACCAAGTCATGGACTGATCATCTCAACCTATCTTCCAGCCACTACCTACGTTGAAGAATAGCGTACGCCGAGGAAATCAATCAGTGAGCATGTGTAACACATGTCCCGATAATTTTAACTTGTCTAGATTAACTTATCTACTTCAGCTAGGGCTTGCCTTGTCAAGACAAGGTTTAGTGCAGAGCCGACCGAGTCCTCCCAGTAGCATTTTACACTTGGAAGATGCAAAGCGCATCCTAAATATAGCTACACTTGTTTAAGCTATCTAGAAAAACTAGCAACTTACACGGAGCTTTCCTCCAAAGAAAAAGATTATCCGCGTAGCCTAAGTCAGAGGTCCACGAGATCTATCTTGCGCTGGAATGGGCACTAACTGATATCGTTCGACGGCACCCCATGTTTTTGAGGAATACACTGTGGTTGATTTCATTGCAATCCAAACAACAAAAATGTTTCTAGTCGAATCAACGCAAACCAATGCTTTATGCACCCCGAGGGATAAACATTCAGCCTAGTAATTGCTGTTCAAATCAGGAGATATCAAAGATTTAGATTTAAAATTTAAATAGACCGACCTGATTCATCGGATGGGTTCTCGTTCTCATTCGGTTTCTTCTGGTCATCCACAGGAATCTCTTCATTTGGACGATCCGCGCGAACTTCGGATTCCTTAACCTCAGCATCGATATCCGCGGACTTCTCGTGTGGTTCAGATGGAACACTTTCAACTGAATCCGGTTGAGTCTCATTGTGCACACTATGTGTCGTGTTCCGTTTCTCGGATTCTTCTTCGAGTTTCTCCTGAGCGGCTTTTTGAGCGGCTAACTGCTCTTCTAACTGACGCCGTTTAAGCTTGGAGGAGAACAATGTCAGAATTTGAATATGAACAAATGAATGCTTTGTTGCTATGAATTAGGATAAACCCCTCACGCATTCGCCAGAACAAGAGGCACCAATACTATAAATCGAGTTAGGAAACCACAAAAAGGGTACTGCACGAAGCCAGATTTCGTAAACCAAAAAACCTAAAGAACTAATGGTGCAAACTGCACGCGGGTAGAGTTTTATTCTGAAAGAAATATATCTTGGTCATGTGCATCTGTGGCGGAAATGTTCACGTATACCAAGCCCCATGGGATTGCCTGAAACCACAAAATACTCTGAACATTTCAATGCAAAGTAGCAACACATCGAAAACAGATACACCACAGTAATGGGTGAGTTGTCTTATTTTATCTCCATTCGTTTGCCAAATGTAGGACCCCGAACAGGACAACAGAATCAAAATGAATCAATGAACGCTTACTTACTGACTCAATGTATTCTTTGTAAATTTTGTGGCCTTCATTGACACCCTTCTCAATTGCCACTCGAGCTTGCTCATGGGCTTCTGCGAGAACGCTAAGAGAGAACAAAACAGTGACAGGCCACAATGCCGTAAGACACATTCATAAAAATTGATTTACAATCCCAGAGCAGAATAATTCGGTCCTAATACGTAACACCGAATGCTACCACAGGATTCACTGTAGCAAGACGCACCAAAAGCAACTGAACAAAAGGCACAGTGCACACATACTGCATCAATATTATTAACAAGGAATCGGGGTAGGTGAAAAGTGACTAGGTGCGCACGATCCGGTTGTTCAATCTGGACAAAGCAGAGCTGTATGCTACCCAGGGCGTCCCCAGGTCGCAGATAGGGCAATGGCCGTTCCCGTGGTTAACACTGAATAAGGTGGACTTGCCGAATAAGAGATTGTCGTCGGTCAGCGGCAGTGCTCAAGGATGTGGTGGGATTTTTGCTTGGTCAGCGTTTTTCGTTCTAAAACGCAACATAAATCTGCTTACAGCAATGTTACATAGTGAGTGTGGCCCGCCACTAAATAAAGCCATAGCTCCTTGTCGTGTTCTATTTACCTGACAAGGTTTCCCAGATGAGGTCAGTGAACCGTAAAATCGGCCACTGGTTCATCCGGAAAACCTGTGCTGCCTTGCAGGACGCATTTGGGCAGCCAAAGGCTAAATGTGCATCCTCAAATAAAAAGGCCCACTCTGAACCGGGCGACCGAGTAGTACGACAACCCATAACGAAAACAACTATGAAAGATATCACTGATACCATGCGTTTTTCCTCTTGTTGTTCTTCCTCCCCCTTCCCCTCTATATTTTTGTAGTTGTTGTTCTTGCGGTGATACCATACTTTATGTCAAGAAAGTGTAAAATAATAATACCCATACAGATATATAGATAGATGATGTCACATTTGGTGAATGTACTCATAAGTGCAGACAATCGTTTACGGGTGTATGGGGTGTCTGAGAGGAGTAGCACTTCTGAGTTGGTTGACTGTCGTGTCCCCTGGGGCATCCTCCATCTCTTTGGTCTCCATCATTCACCCAACTCTCACCTGTGGCTCCACGAAGCTGAAGCATGCATCAGCGGCCACACCCCGGCAAACCGCTCGACAGGCGGGCTAAACCAGGTTGAGGGTTACCGAGGTCTAAAAAACTTCGGCGAGACGGTGTTCGGCATGTGAAGACAGATCCTTCTGAATGGGCCGACGAGATCTGCTGATCCAACGGCCACAAAGGAGACCTGTTCAACTGCCTGATCCGGCATTCCAGAGGAGGCGAACGAACCGTACAGCAGGTCACCGGCTCCTCTGGAAACACCCTGCTGCCTTGCAGTTTGCACTTGGGTGTGCAAGGGCTAGAGGTGCAACCTCGAACAAAAAGGCCGAACGGTGCTGGGGACACCGCTTCGTACCCTACTCCCGCGACTCTCTATGATTATTCACGAAACCTCAAGCGCTCATCATGCTATGGCGTCCCCGGTAAGCGACGCGCCTCGTGTCCCGGCGGTCGAGGTGATAAGACAACAAGCTGGGATTATTCGCTGCAGGAAAAGAACACACATAGCCTGTTGGAATGTCAGGACGTTTCTAGACGTCGGCAGTCAGTGCATCACAATGCGAACTCGACACGACTATGACGTAGATATTGCTTGCCTCTCGGAAGTCCGCCTGCCCAACTCAGGTAGCCGACAAATAAAGGTCCCGGGTGTGGATACATCCTACTGGCTCTATCACAGTGGCCCGAAAGACAACTCCGGTCTCTACGGTGTCGCGTTTGCTCTGAACAAAGCAGCTAATGATGCAATGATCTCTTGGGAACCCGTCTCATCCAGACTCGCCTTGGCACGTTTTAAAGGCTCCCCGCACGACTTGACGGTGATCGCGATCTATGCTCCAACCAATTCAGCTGATGATGAAACCAAAGACGAATTTTACACCAATTTGCAGAAGGTAATCAACCGGGTTTCGAGGCGCGATGTACTTTTCATCGCAGGAGATTGGAACGCTCGCACAGGTACGACCGACGAATCTACTCGCCATATTCTCGGGAGATTCGGCCTTGGTCAACGCTGCGAGAACGGTGGCCGACTGATTGGTTTAGCCGACATCAACAGAATGGTTGTCTGCAGCACTCGATTTCAACACCCCAAGAAGCATCTACTCACATGGTACTCCAATGATGGTCGCACTGCACACCAACTCGACCACATCCTGGTGAGAGCCCGTTGGGCCTCGTCTGTGGAGGATTGCCGAGCGTACCGAGGTGCAAAAACGGGCAACACAAACGGCACCGACCATGTCCTCCTACGCTCATGCTTTAAAGTTCATCTGTCCACACGTGCTAAAGTGTCTGCACCCTCTCGGATAAACGTTGCTGCCCTAGGAAATCCAGAGAAGCGAGAAGCGTTGTCACGAGCAATCACAACCCGACTAACCAGCGCAACCAATGCACAGGCAGATGAAGTTTCTGTGGGAGGGCAGTGGACTCGAATGATGACGACAATCAAGGAAGCTTCTTGGACAGTACTCGGGAGAACGAAAAGGCGGACAAAGGATTGGATCTCGGAGAGCACGCTCCAGCTGTCAACCAGAGCACACGAAGCGAAACTGGCAGGTAGTAACGAACGCCGCAGACTGTAACGAGAGGCCACACGCTCCGCCAAGGCTGATCGCATAAGATACTGGATAGAAATAGCCGAAAAAATGGAGACCGCGTCCGGAATTGGTGACTTCGGTAAACTGATCCGCCTTGTTCGCAGCGCCTCTAATAGGTTTTGTAAGCAAGATTCCCTTCTTCGTGACACGGCAGGAAACTTAATACCTGAACAGAGCAAGAAAATGGACCGATGGGTGGAATACTTTAGTCAGCTGCTCAACCGGCCTACGGACCACCGGACGGACCAACCAATATCAACCCCTCCAGCCCAGTACGAAAGCAACTGTGACCCGCCAAACACCGCGGAAATCACGGAGATGATAAACAAACTGAAAGACAGAAAGGCTGCTGGGGAAGATGGCATCCCTCCAGAAGTGTATAAAGCATGTTCATCGTCATTGATTGACAGGTTGTGTACACTTTTTGGTTCCATTTGGAGAGCGGAAGCATTTCCACCGGACTGGGGAATGTCCATACTGCTGCCCATTCCGAAGAAAGGTGATAAACCGGCATGCGAGAACTACCGAGGGATCAGCCTGATCGATGTGGCCGCAAAGATCTTTGGTTCGTTGTTACTAACCCGTTTTTCCGAGGCAAGAGACCAGCACACTCGCCCGAACCAAGGAAGTTTCCGCCGTGGCAGAGGCTGTGTGGATCAAATCTTCACACTGCGCCGAATACTGGAGCACCGCTATAAGTTCCAGCAGCCGACGGTAGCTTGTTTCATCGACTTCCGGGCAGCTTTTGATTCGGTGAGCCGCGAGTTTCTTTGGACCATAATCCAATCCGATGGAATGCCCGATAAGCTTTTAAGGCTGTTAAGGGGATACTACTCGACAACCAGTGCTAGGGTTCGTATGTACGGTGAAGAGTCCCGCGAGTTCACACTCACTACCGGAGTTAGGCAGGGCTGTCCCCTCTCATCGGTGCTGTTCAACTACGCCATCGATTGGACAATGCGACAGGCATTACACAACTACCCTGGCGTTCAGCTTAGCCAGGAAATATACATCTCGGACCTGGAGTTCGCGGATGATATTGTCGTGCTTGGAGACTCCCCCGTTACGCTACAACCAATCCTCGACCGAATCAATTCCTTCGCGAGGTCCATCGGACTTGAAGTAAACTCGACCAAAACAAAGGCTTTCACAACCCATCTGGGCCCGACAATTCAACAACTGTCGATGAATGACCAACCAGTCGAATACGTCCCTTCATTCAAATACGTAGGCTCAACTCTGCTTCCGAACGGCCAGGCAAAAGATGAAGTGGTATTACGGATCGACAGCGCCAGGAGAGCCTTTCTTCAGCTAAGACGAATGCTGTGGACTCGCAGTGAAATCAGCTTAAGAACCAAAACTCGTGTTTACCGTGCTGCCATCCGGCCCGTACTCATCTATGGCTGCGAAACCTGGCCACTACGAGCTGAGGATACCAGAAGGCTGGAGGTTTTCGACCACTGGTGCCTGCGGCAAATCCTCAAAGTCAAGTGGCGCGACAGGGTGTCCAACGACGAGGTAAGGAGACGATGCTGTGATATCGATGCTCTCCCCGTCCTCCTCCAACGTCGACGACTTCAGTGGTTCGGCCATACGCTTCGGCGACCCGAGTCGGAGCTAACCAAGCAAACACTCTGCCCCACTCCCTGTCCTGGTTGGCGTTGTCGCCTTGGTGGGCAGCTCAAAACGTGGACCAGTACAATCGAGAAAGACATAGAGCTTCTAGGCCTTCGGTCAGTCTATGGAGCCCGGCGATGGAAAAAGGACTGGATCAAGATCTGTACGGAGCTCGCCTCCGACCGCCGCGCGTGGTCAGCAATGGTTCGTGATATCCATGGAGCCGACTTATCCTCTCGCAGGAGATAGTCGCGTAAAAGTAAAAAAAGTAAGTAAGAAGAACCAGCTATACAGTAATCTATTGTTGCTTGCGTATATCTAATAGTTGCTCATTTCGGTCTACTTCGGAACTATGGGAGACTTCCCGGAATGCTCCCATTCGTGCCAACAGGTCTGGAGCAAAAACAGTAGTATCCGGGATGAGTCTGGGTGTATTATCAAAACAGGAGCATCTATGCTGACATACGTCCACGGTCCCAAGCCGGAACGAAAATTTGAGACCAGGTGCAAAAGTGCCGCAACACTTCATAGTTGTTTATAATTGGAATAATGAGAAGTAAACCTCGGCAAAAGCGAACCCGTTTTGATTGCTATTGCACATATTGTGGTGGGGAATGGTGGAGCAACCGGATGACGCGAAAATCAAATCGATCAGGCCAACCGATGGAGAGACGGCGAGTGGGTCGGAGGCATCCCGAAGCAGACAAAAAAGGCATACAAACTAGCAGGCGAAAAGCAGCGGGATCTTAGGCAACCAACAAGATAGCCCCTGTGAAGGACTACCGATCAAGCCGCCAACCGTGACAATCGGACCAGCCGAACAGAAATGATGCACAAGAGAATTAAACCAATGGCCACAGGCAACTGACCGGAACGCAGCCGAAACACTCAGGCAGTTGCAAGATCAATGTTACTGCAGCGCGGTCTGCAAAAAGGGCTATATAAACGATTGTACGTGTTTCATGAACTTAACTTGTTGGGCCGTCGAAATACAAGTGTCCTCATCCGTCTTGCCATGTTCGTTACAGTGTGATAAGCAGCTGCGCCACTGCTTGGTTCTGTATTACATCTGGTTTAGTGAAGCACTATTTGGTCAAGCACTCCGGTACTCAGGGCTATGGCAGTACTGGTCCAATGGTATAAATCCCAATCAAATTTGAGGTACAAAATTCGAACCGCGCCACGCGGCCGGTGAGATTTGTGGTAGACAGCAATCCAATGTCGTCCGGTTCGTTATCACGCCTTACCTATTAGGGTCTCATGTGGTTCTCCATCACTCCAAGATTCAGAGTATGATTGCCGGTTATGTTAAAAGTGGAGCGGACCTTTGAGGTTATGAGGTATACCCCTTTCCATTGCGTACATGAGCAAGCACGTCATAAAAAAAATTAAACTGTCTCAGGCTTGCTAATAACGCCTGGTCTATCGGTAACTACGGTGATAGAAGGTTTCACTCTCGCGCAGCGCAGTACTATCATCTTCTCCAATTGAAAATCATGCGGTTCGCCACTCCCAGGACCCATAGTTAGGTTCCCCGCTCCTTTCATTAAATCATGAAAATAACTAAAAGTACCTCGCTCGAAAAGAACTCACAACTCTGTACCAAACAAAAACTGCACGCACTAATATTCGCGATTTGAACCATAACATTAATTCTCTACACATTTTTCACTAGTCTCTTTCCTCTTCACTTATTTTGACTGAGACGTCAATCTTATTCTCTTTGGATACCACCGATCTCCGATTTCTCAACCACTTTCTCCACTTTTCATTTGCACTCAAAGCCGATGTCTGTACTTACTTACTTTTACGCAACTATCGCCTGCTGGAGGATGAGTCGGCTCCATGAATATCTCGTCTCATAGCTGACCATGCGCGACCGTTGGAAGCGAAGTTAGCGCAGATCGCGATCCAGTTTTTCTTCCATCGGCGGGCACCATTGACCAACCGTAAGCCTAGACGTTGTATATCTTTCTCGAAAGTACTGACCCAAGTTTCGAGATAGCCATCAAGGAGACAAAGCTATCCAGAACAGGATTCGGGACGGAGCGTTTGTCTGTTTAGCTCCATTTCGGGTTGTCACAGGATACGGCAGTTAACGCAGTCAGCGGCCCTAGAGAAAGATGAGGAGCTCATCAATTTTAAAGCACCGTCTCTCAACTTCATCGTTGGATATTTACTTTCAAATTACGTCGCAGATACCAGTGATCAGATTCCTACAACCTTCTGGTATTCTCGGCTCTCAGTAGCCAGGTTTCGCATCCGCAGTTGAGTACAGCTCACGGTAGACATGCACCTTAGTCCGAAGGTTGATTTCACTGCGGGTCCACAACGCCCGTTGTAGCTGGAGCAATGCTTTCCTGACGTTGTCGATCCGCAGCATTACTTCATCCTTCGCCTAACCGTTCGGAAGCAGCGTAAAGCCTAAGTACCTGACTGATGGAACGCCAGTGAACAGTTGGTCATTGATGGACAGCTGCTGAGCTGGTGGCCCTGGGCAAGTTTATGTACTTTTGGTTTTTGTAGTGTTTACTTCTTTCTCTCCCTCTCTCTCTCGCAATAAACAATAGAGTTTATTGTATACTTTTGGATGCTGGGAGTAGTACCTGGAACTTCACCGTATGTCAGAACTTCGACCGAATCGAGGTGATCCAGATTTTTTTGGACAGACTGTACAGTGCTTCTATGGTTTTTAATGGTGAGCTGAGCATTCACACATTACATAAAATCTCTCATTACTAATACTCATCCAGCTTTTCTTCTTTACCCACCTATACCCTTTATTATTTTCAAAAAGGATTATTAGGCTGGTTTCCCGAAAATTCCAAACACAATATGTTCCCGAAAGAGGTTTAACCTTTTACTTGTAATTCACTTCATACTCAATAAAAATACGTGATTCTCTACTCTATGTCTTAGGTTCATGGTTGCCGGTTACCGTGATAGTACAGTGTGCCCTAAAGGCGTCAGGATACGCCCCCTCGACTGCACTCAGAAACAAATATGGAGTAAAATATCGATGTTTTGGTTTGGATTTTATTACGATGACAAATTTCATCAGACCAACGTCTGACGCATCTTCATGAAAATTCAAAACACCCAATTCAAAATTTCGATATATGTGGGGGTTTCATCGACCACGAGCAGCGCTGTATGCCGGCGAGCACGCCCCAGGTCGGGGACAGGGAATAGCCATAAAATGGGCGGTCAGTCGTGAATGAAATGGGTTCAGGCCCACTGAATAAGTGGCCGCGGCAGTGACTGAGAGTGTGGTGAGTCCTCACTTCTTTTCTCTTATATGTTTGTGCATGGCTGCAGTGGAAGGAGTGTACTCCATACTCTCAAAGGCCCACTGAACTACCAGGGACAGCCAGCAACCAGACCCTGGGACTTTGAGTGGAGAACCACATAAGGTATCAATACTTCAGGTGTGGTAGCAACCTGGGTGACAGTGGATTGTCGTTTACAGTCAAAGTGGCCGGTGGTGGCGGGATTCAAATCTCTGACCTCCGATGTGGTAATCAAACGCTCTAAACCCCTTGACCACCACCGGTGCCATTGTGTTCCTCTGGAAAACACCACATAAGGCTGCTGACTGCACTTTGATGGGGCGCGGGCGACCCGCCACTAAACAAGGCTGCTGCCGCTTATTCCCTAACATTAAATCCATAGTGCTCTACAGAAGAGGCGAATGAACCGAGATACTGGACACCTGCCCGTCTGAAACCAATCTGCATCATTGTAACCTTTTTACTTGGATATGCAAAGGCTAGAAATGCAACCTCGAACGAAAAAAGCCGGACTGGACTACCGAAAATTACGAAAGTCGCTGCATACCACTATCCCTGAAACTCTTTATGGACATTTCTGAAACTACGCACTCTGGTCATTCTAAGGTGTTCCCGACAAGCGACGAGCCTCGTGACCCGGTGGACGAGGCGACAAGACAACAAGTTTAAACCCTTTACTGTTGAAAAAGGCGCACAGCTTGTTGGAACGTGAGGACGCCGCTAAATGTGAATAGCCACCAGCAATCATACATCAACAGGCTACTGTCTTGCGGCCCACACTTGGTCGTGCAATGGCTGGAGGTGCGCAGTCGAAAAAGAATCCGGGTGACGCTGGGGACGTTTCTCGTACAAAAGCCTATGAAACTTCATGATCATGTCAGCAACACGCTCTGTTTTAAGGACCCTGCTTCCATCCGCCCGGTATGGACAGCCGCGATCAGAGACATTCATCGAGCTGGCTTATCCTCTTCAACGAGTTAGCCACAGTCAAGTAAGGTAAGAGAGCAGGCAAGACTGTGCAAGACATATCAGGAAATCAGTGTGATTGACAATGCTGTAAAGATTTTCTGCTTACCGCTATTTAAGCGCTTTTCTGCTGCGAGACTGTCGCATTTGAGCGATCCAAAGGGCTTCCCGGCGTGGCAGAGGACGTGTCGGACAAATCGCCATAGTGTGTTTAGTACTGGAACACCACTACAGGTTCCAGCAACTGGCAACAGCCTGTTTCATCGATTCCCGTGCAGTATTTCACTCGATTACAAGTGAATGTCTATACTTATGCTAAAATCCGACAGTATACCTGTCAAATTCATAGGGACCCTAGGGGCGTACAATCCATCCACTAGCGCACGGGTTCGAATGTATGATAAAAAATAACTTGCAATTAATTCCAGAGTAAGACATGATTGCCTTCTCTCACCGGCGCAGGTCAACCGTTCTTTTTATCACTGTACTTTTTTCTACTATATAATGATGGTACAGTATTTCAGGAACGGGTTCGCGGCCAGGAGAGAAGGGTCTCAAGTTAACCATGAAGCTAGCTCGACAACCGCTAGTCGACTGGACATTGAACAAGGCATCTACCGATTACCTCGGTGTTCTACTGAGTTCACTAGTGCACATCTTGGACCTGGAGTCTGCAGACGATATTGTTGTCCTTGGAGATGCCCCATAACACACTACAACCAGTCCTCAAGTGACTCAACTTGTTCACGAAGTCCATTGATTTTCAAGTCGATACAGCGAAAACAAACGCTATTTCAAATTGTCCAGGGTCGTCTGTTTAACAGCTGTCAATCAATAGTCAGCCGATCGAATATTTATCAAGAGTCAACTCTGCCACAAAAAGACCAGGAGAAAGACGTGAACAATCAAGGACTGACAATACACGTTGAACGTTTCTCAAACTCCGTGCTGTGGACATGCAGCAGAACCAGTTTTCGAAACAAGATTCGTGTCGTCTACCGCTAGCCGAACCGTTAACGTATACGGGTGTGAAACCTGGTCACTGTGAACCGAGGATACCAGGAGGCTAGAAGTGTTTGACCACTGGTGTTTGCGACGAATTCTTCGTAAAAGTTCACAGGAAAGCTATCAAACGACGAAATAAGGAGACGATGCTTCGATATTAACCAACTTCTCGTCCTTCAACATCGTTGACTGCATTGGTTCGGCCACATACTCCGGCCACTCGACACAGAGTCATCCAGGCAAACACTGCCTTTTGCCTGATAGCGCTAACGCCTTGGGAGTCGACGAAAAAGGTGGATCAGCAACGTCGAGAAGGGCTTGGAGTGCACAGGGCTAGTCAGCTTACCGTCCCCATTAATGGGAGCAAAAATGGATTGCACTTTGCACGGAGCTCGCATCCGACCGTTGCGCATGATCAGCGAGGATATGACTGATCCTCCAGCAGGAGACAGTCGTGGAAAATTAAAAGAAGTGGGTACATAGGTCGCGCAAACGATTGCCACATCCCAGATTATACGCTGTTGCAGTACTATTATTCAAACAAACATCAATCTGCGCGAAAATCCGTAAACGATGGCAAGGATCCAGATTAGCCGTGAAATAACAAGTCACACAGTACAAGATTTGGTGACCTAAAAGGTCTAGTTTGTAGTACAGCAATAGGACAGGGTTTTTCGACACGTGAGTTAAGTTAAATTCTAGTAAATTGAAACCCGATTTTATTTGACTAAAGTTCCCGGTTTACTTTAGTTTATCTGCATCAACTATAGGCTTCACTGATTGGAATTAAATTACCGGCCACAGCAGGGACCTCGAAAAAAAACTGGACTAGCAAGGAATCAAACAAACGACCATCAAACAGGGAAATGAATAAGTAAAAAGTCTAACGACTTTGCGCTTTATAGGACAACGAAAAACCAATGAACAGACCGTTTTTGTTACTTACGTGCAGGTAGACACGTGTTGTGTTCGACCGTCATGCTCGTCACTTCCGTCGCAGCAATCTGAAATAAAGAATAGCCCCGTAGAGAGCCATGGTGCCATGGAAAAAAACCAGATAATAACTTGGAAAAAACAAAACATCATCATCATCGTCGTACAGCGTTAAACAGTAGGGCAAACCCCACCGACCACTGCCTTTCTCACCATGTTGCACGTTGAATTACAAAGTATGAGTAAAGAAGGTGCAAAGCGCATGCCGAGTGGAGCTACAGCTCTCCCAATTCTATCTAGTGCACTTTGAGCATGTTCCGTGGATTCGAACAAGCAGACAACGTCGTCTGCGTAATCTAGGTCAAATAACTTTCCATTATTTTCTAGTTGGACACCTACATCCTGATGATTTTGCAGCGCATTCTCCAAGATCTCGTCCATGGTGAAGTTGAACAGGAATGGAAACACTGAACATCCCTGTCGAACACCACTGGTCGTTTTGAATGGACTGGATAGTTCACCGTAAACTCTAACGCAGCCAGAAGTATGAGAATACAATGAACCCAGTAAGTTCATGAACTTCTTGGGCATACCTTTTCGATGAAGAGCACTGAAAGGCGCTGTTCGATCAACTGAATCGAAGGCGCCTCCCAGGTCTAAGAAAACCATTACTGTCGGTCGGCGGTGCGTGGTACTGACCGACTTCAACCATTACGTAATGTACCTCTTTCTACCGATCTAAATTCTTAGCAACATCATCATCATCATCATCATCATCGTACAGCGTTAAACAGTAGGGAAAGCCCCACTGACCACTGCCTTTCTCACTATGTTGCACGCTGAATTAGAACGTATGAATATACAAGATGGACAGGGAGTGGACCTACAGGGGTGGGAAAATGAAAGAATGCCCCAGTAGCCAACACACGGAATACACAGTCTAACTGTACAAACACACATCGATCAGTCATTCTGATTCGATAGAAAGTGACAAGACGATCGCCACTGCTCGCGGTTCGCAACCATATCCTTCAATGTCTCCAGCCAACTGGTAGACGGATCTTTTGGACCCCAATCACGAAGACGTGAAGCACCTACTTTTCCTAAGTTTGCTGTACATTTTTTCATTCCTCGTTGCCACGTCATCTGTTGACCTCCACGTGGTCTTTTCCACTCCCTAGGAGGAGCGGAAAATAGGACACGGTACGGTAGACGTGTGTTTGACATACGTAACACGTGTCCCAACCAACGAAGTCTACTAAGCTGGATACGCTGTGACAGAACGTTCTCTGAATTAGTACCCAATACTCGCTTTCTCACCTCATCGTTGCTTACTCAGCTATTCCACCCAATCCTAGCGATACTACGTAAACATCGATGGTCGAAAACCTCAAGACGACGAATATCTTCAGCATGCAGACTCCAAGTTTCGCAACCATACAAAAAAACTGAACGCAGTGCGGCACAGTATACACGACCCTTCAACTTCAGTGAAATATCAGGTCGGCGCCACAAGTGCTTCAGTCCAGCGTACGCCGCTCGAGCCTTGGATATCCGCGTACTCACCTCTACTACTGTGCTCCCATTCGTCGTCACGCAGCTACCGAGGTAGGTGAAGTGGTCGACAACTGACAGCACCTCCCCATCGAGCATCAAGCTCGGAATCGCTGGCGTCCCGTCTTGTAACATCACTTTACACTTTGAAGGTGCAAAGCGCATGCCGAATGGAGCTACAGCTCTTGCGAGATTATCTAGTGCACGCTGAGCATGTTCCGTGGATTCGAACAAGCAGACAACGTCGTCTGCGTAATCTAGGTCACACAGCTTTTCACTATTTCCTAGTTGGACGCCTACATCCTGAAGATTTTGCAGAGCATTCTCAATTATTTCGTCCATGACGAAGTTGAACAGAAATGGAGACACGGGACATCCCTGTCGAACACCACCGGTCGTTTCGAACCGACCGAATAGTTCACCGTAGACTCTAACGCGGCCAGAAGCATGAGAATACAATGATCTCATTAGGTTCACGATTTTCTGGGGCAAAGCTTTTCGATGAAGAGCACTGAAAAGCGATGTTCGATCAACTGAATCGAAGGCGCCTTTCAAGTCTAAGAAAATCATTATTGTTGGTCGGCGGTGCGCGTGACGCGTTTCAAGTAGTCGGCGAAGAGTAAAAATCTGGTCGATGCATCCTCGACCTGGGCGGAATCCAGCCTGCTGTTCGCGGACATTCCTCTCGCGAGCCGGTGTAAGACGGTGCAGCAAAATCAGAGCTAATACTTTGGTGACTATCGGGATTAAGCTAATCCCACGATGATTACTGCAGTCATTGCGTATTCCCTTCTTGAAGATGGGAACAATCAATGACTCACTCCATATTAAAGGAATACGCTCCTCGCTTCAAATGTCACGGAGCAAGACGGTAAGTGGTTTTATCAACGCCTCACCACCCAGTTTGAAAAGAACTGGGGGAAGTTCGTCGGGACCTGCCGCTTTCCCCCGCCTTAGTAATCGAATACATGACTCTACTTCTACTTCTGATGGGGGCTCAAGTGATACCACCCAAGGAGTCACAGTTGTTGACACGGGAGTAACTACACTAGCGTGCGGCCAGCAATACTGTTCCTTGAAAAACTCGGCCCATCGGTCAAGCCTTTGCTGTTTGTTATGGATGGGTTCTCCCTTTCTATCCCAAATCGTTTCACTGACCAGAGTTCGCCGTCCACCGGTGTCACGAATAAGTTTGAACAGTCTTTGACTGTTACCTGAAGCAGCTGCTATTTCCATTTCTTCGGCTGCCTTGACCCACCAATTTTCGCGATCATTCCTGAGGCTTTTCGTAACTTGTCTTTGCAGCTTTCTCCGCATCTTATTCATCTCCATACGGTTCGAAAGCTGACGCTTTTGCTCCATTATACTCAGCGACTCTTGCGAGATCCAGTGTCTTTGATGGACAACGGATAGAGGACCACAGGCTAAACCTGCTGCAACGTGCATCGCCTGTTTGATATGAGACCAATGCTCATCTACATTACTGTTCTCCGTGGATCCTAGCTCATGTGCTAACTTCTGCTCATACCGGGTGTGGACTTCTGGATCACACAAACGTTGCACGGCTGATCCGGTTTGCAACGATGACCACGGAGCTGGAGAGATAGTCGCATTAAAACTAAGGCATGGTCCGACTCTACGTACGTGGACCAGTAAGATCTACAGTTCTGAACAGAACTGCGCCATCGGTAGCTTACGGCGATATGGTCAATTTGACTAAAAGTACCTGTAGAGTTAGAGCGCCATGTCGCTGTGCGACGCGAGCTGTGTCGGAAATTAGTGCTAGGCAAGAACAATCGATTGTCTGCACAAAACTGGAGAAGCCTTTCCCCGTTATCTGTACGCTCAGCAGGTAAAGCACAACGCCCACCTAAACAGGCTTCTGACACGCTGAGTTTGCCAACTTGTGCATTGAAGTCACCAGCTAGCACTACAATGTCGGAACCTTTACTGCCGCGAACGAAGGTGGCGAGTGCATCATAGAACTCATCTTTCTGCAAGTCTGAGCTGCAGTCCGTTGGGGCGTACGCCGAGATCACAAACAAGTTGCGCTTAACACAACTATCCTTTCGAGCGCCAACTGACCCTTGGAGTCTCACAGGACATAAACGACTGTTAACAGGAATGCAGTCTAAAAAGGCAGACTCAGCCTTGTCAGTCAAGACTATTCCTACACCACGTTGACCCACAGCTCTAGCTGCTTCGTCTCCTGAGGTGCGCAAAAATACCTCGATGAGATACCAGGAGCAGTTAGTTGAATTACACTGCTCGAATCCTGGATACGCGTTTCGCTTAAGCAGCAGACATCAATCTTCAGAGAATTTATTGTGAGCGCTAGGCACGCCTGCTGACCGGCCTGCATGAGTGTACGCACGTTGAAGGAGCCGAGATTAAGAGGCTGACGGGGCTTGAGAAAATGTGTTACCAGACAGAGGATTATTCTCGATACTATTTGACATTGAACTGTTGCGAGTATTGACCGTGTTATCAGTGGGGGCATTATGGGTGGATAGATGGGGCAAAGAGGGATGGTTAGGGACAGAAGACAAAGGTTGAATAACAGAGAGGGAACTCTGAGCAGTAGCACACTTATCACTACCCACCCCGCTCGATGCAATGGGCAGCGCGGTCCTGATTATCTTGCGCGACGACCGATGCAGTATGGAATTCTTTGTATTCGTGCAGTTCATGGGGGATGTTAGACGGGTACTGCTAGGGTGTCCAGCCACAAAGCAGGAGAACGATTAGGGTCCTCATCCAAAGCCTTTAGTTCTAACAAGAACCTATCCGCAAGGCAGCGGGATGGCTTAGTGGGAGCCCATCTGCTTGGATCAATTATTCTTCCACTGGTTTTTCCGACTGAGTTGCCAGCTCAAATCAACCCCCAACCTGGAGGACCAGGAGACTGGACTTTGTCTGACCTCTACCCATTGACCTGTCAGGTATGATTGCATCTCCGGCTTAAGGAAGCCATCCTGTTTAGCTCTTTGGGTCATAGAGGCGCGCAATCCATCACACCACGTCAAGGTGCAGTCTCGTCGTGATGGGATGGTTTGCTTCTTACTCTATTCTGACACAGAATGGACGACCAGTATCCTTCTTTTTCCGAATTTTATCACCTACTGAGCGACATCACTCAGCGAATAAGAAAGAAGTACATGACATTATCGAATCAGTTAGAAACTAGCGTCATTACTTTATTGGGTCTAGATTTATTATTGCGCAGACCAGAAATCAGTGTTCTTCATGCTCAAACATCAAATAAAAAACGATAAAATCCAGAGATTACGTGTCGGACTTGTTTGTTGCACTTTCGACGTCATTTATAGACGGTGGAAGGACAACGTGGTCACCGCCACTTTATCACGCGCTGGTTCTCCATCACATACACAAGCGTCAAATTTTTAGAAGCTACACAATTTCTTGTGGCACTTTGGTGTCACCAGAACGCTACATTTCATTTGTTCGAGAAATCTATCAATTTCCTGTAGAGGAAGTGTAACCCACGACACCTCGCTGTAATGTCTCCCCCGAACTTAAGCCCAAATTTCTTAAACCATCAGGTATATTTATAAACGCTACTGGTCCGTTCGAAAGGCTCAAGGTAAACTTCAAGGGACCTTTACCTTTTTCATTACAGAGGAAGTGTCCGTTAACTACTGTCGATGAGTACTCCTGATTTCTCTCTGCTTTTGCCTTTATCTACATCCACTGTGACTGACTGCTTCTGTCAGCCATTCGCACTGTTTGGTACACCACTCTACATTCATTCTGATCGCCGCGGGTCGTTCATGTCTGAAGAACTTCGATCATTCTCTACCGAGAAACGGATGGCAACTAGCAGAACTACGCCATACAATCCACAAGGAAATGGACAGGTTGAAAGAATGAACGGAACCATCTGGAGAGCCAATAACTCCTTCGTTAAAATCAAAGGGTCTTGCTGTACCCCAGTGGGATTTTTGCTGATAGATTCTCTACATCCTATCCGGTTGTTGCCATGTACTGCAACCAACACCACGCCTCACAAACGACGTTTTTCTTATAATCGGGAGTCGAAATCGGCGATATCAGTACCAATTTGGCTCACTGCACTGAGACCCGTAATCTTGCGCCGGAATGCGAGATCATCAGTGTGACCTTCTGATGGATGAAACGGAGCTGACTGATTGCAAGCCACAGTACGTACATGTTCGTTTCCAGGACAGAAGAGAGGGAACTGTTTCACTGAACAGTTTAGTATCCCCTGGCAAACGTTAATCTGGGCCCCTCAAAAGCAGCTTAGTTACAGACACCCACAGACTCATTTACACTGATGATAATGTCACTGATTCAGTAAGACAGTAACCATGTTCATACTGAGAAAAAATACCTCAGATCCAACATCTCTCCAACAGAAAAGAACTCGCTCCTACACCTTACGAAATCAAGAAGCATGATTATATTCGAACCACTACGGTTCGCAATTAGACAGCTGAGGAGAATGTTGTATAACCATCTGATTGGTTTGTCGCCGCAGATTGCAACACGAGGCCTCGTGCTCCACTAGGGCTGATCGTAAGCGGTACTAAACAGAAGTAGCTGAAAAAATGGAGATTGCAGCACGAATCGGTGACTTCGGCAAGCTATTTCGCCTGATTCGCAACGCCTCGGGTAGGCGCTGCAAGCAGGAGTCGTTCTTACGCGGCACAGCCAGCCCGGTCATACCTTTGCAGAATAGAAAAATAGAGCGATGGGTAGAGCATTTCCATCGACTGCTCAACCGACCATCAGTTCACACGACGGCCCTACAACCCCCAGTTCTTGCAGAGCCGTACGACGTCAACTGCGATCCACCGAGCACAACTAAAATCGCCAGTTATCAATCAGCCGAAGAAAAAAAAGCTTCTGGAGAAGACGGAATTCCATGCGAAGTCTACAAGTGCTGCCTGTCGTCATTAATCAACAGACTACACACTATTTAGCTCCATATGGCGAGAAGTCCTTCCGACTGATTGGGGCACGTCCGTTCTGTTGCCCATCCCAATGAAAGGGGACAAATCCGTGTGCGACATTTACAGGAGGATCAGCCTGATCAACGTGGCTGCGAGGAGTTTTGTGCTGCAACCCAACCGCTTCTCAGTTGCGAGAAACCACCGCACCCAATCAAATCACGGGGGTTTCCGCCGTGGCAAAGGCTGCATAGACCAAATTTTTACACTACGTCAAACACTGGAGCACCGCTACAAGTTCCAGCAGTCAGCAGTGGCTTGTCTTATCGACTTCCGGGTTGTCTTTGATTCACTTACCTGGGAGTGTTTTCAGGCAATAATGGAATCTGACGGGATTTCCGATAGACTTGCAAGGCTTCTGAGAGGATGCTATTCGTCCACTAGGGTGCGGGTCTGTTTGTATGATGAGGAGTCATCCGACAGGACTTCCCTTTTTCACCAGTGCTGTTCAACTACGCCATCCACTGGACAATGAGACAGACACTGACTGACTATCCCGGTATCCAACTGAGTCACGAGGTGTACATCTCGGACCTAGAGTTCGCGGATGACACTGCTATGCTACCAGACTCTCCCGCCACACTTCGGTCAGTTCATGACTGAATCGATTTCTTCTCAAAGTCCATCGGGCTAGAAATAAACACTACGAAAACCAAAAGTATATCAACTTGCCCAAGGCTGACGGCTCAACAGCTGTCCATCGATGACCAGCTGATCGAATGTTCCCCACCTTTAAAGTATTCAGGCTGCACACTGTCTACGAACGGTCAGGTGAAGGATGAAGCAATACTCCGGACAGACAACGTCAGGAAAGCATTTCTCCAGCTACAACGGGCGTTGTGGACTCGCAGTGAAATAAAACTTCGGACTAAGGTGCGTATCTACTGTGCCGCTATACGCCCCGTACTCAGCTACGGCTGCGAAACCTGGCCATTGAGAGCCAAAGATACTGGAAAGTTGGAGGTATTTGATCACTTGTGCCTGCGACTTACTTCGAAGACAAATTGGAGCGCCAGATTATCCAACGACGAGGTTAGGAAAAGGTGCTGCGAAATTGACCAACTCTCTGACTTCCTCCAGTGCCGTCGACTGCGGTGTTGGGTCATACCCTACGGCGTCCCGAGACGGAACTAACCAAACAAACACTCTGTCCTGGATGGCGCTGTCGCCGTGGTGGCCAGCTCAAAACTTGGGTCAGCACTTTCGAGAAGGATTTTGAGCGCCTAGGCTTACAGTCAGTTTATGGTGCCCGCCAATGGAAGAAAAACTGGATTGAGATCTGCACCGAACTCGCTTCCAACTGCCGCGCATGGTCAGCCATGATACAAGATACTCGTGGAGCCAACTTATCCTCTAGTAGCAGATAGTCGCATAAAGGTGAAAAAGTAGAGTAAACGCTTCTTCCTCTTTTGCGTTTCAGATTGCATACCTTGCTCGCTTGTTGAATAAAACCCAACTCATAGGTCTTTGGTTCCTTTCGTTCGGGACGTTGCGACATCATTTTAGCTCAAAACCTAGTGGTTAGTCGGGAATAAGATTAGTTCATGCTCATCGAATAAATGGTCGTGGACGAGCAGCAGCAACGCTCGGAGACGTAGTGGGTTTCTCGCCTTGCTAGCACCACCTCTTAAAACGCAGTCGCAGTTCCGATAAACACTATGTTTCTTGTGTCGGCTTACGCCACACCCGACAACCTTGATAAGTAATGGTCGTTTATTAAGAATGTTCCGTATTTTTCTCACTTGGCGCGTTGTGGTCTAACACGTCGAGAATCTAGATCACTGCTGACTGCGTCTTCCAAATGTACATCAGCAGATCCCGACTGACAATTAGCACAAAAGTACACGCGCCACAATAAAACGTGGACACCACGAAAGTCTAAGTAAGGACTTGGAAATCTAGTGGTCGCAACGTGCAACTGGGATGTAACACGCAACAGCTATAAGACACTCCCGCAAGTTGTTTCACTTCATCCATGTACCAGGAGCTAGGTGTAAGTGAAACGACCTGTGAAGCTGACGGCTCGCCAATTTACAATCAGCAACGGCGTCCTGGGGACTGGGCGGAGCAGTTAAAGTTGCAATTTTTCTGGCCCCTGGCACTGGTTTTTGTCACTAACTGCTTCTTTATATGCATCCCGTGGCTTGTTTCATGAGCAACGCCAACAGAAGCCCAGATTCATAAAACGATCCATATCTTGGGGAGTCACGAGACGACCGGCTCTAATGGCCTACCCTAGCCCTTTTTTAAAGGTGGTGTGCAGCTCGTCGGAGAAGGTGTTTTCTCGGTAATAGAATTGTGAGCAGGTCCCCATCCTGTGGGGAGTCAATTGTTGTCCCCATCTTTAAAAAGGGTTTGCTCAATGACCGTGCTACCCATAATAACATGAGCTTTATCCCGATAGCACTGAAGCCGCTTGCGTCTGTCGTACTTCAGGGGTTGTACCACACGCGTGAAGAGCAGACTGGGTCTCGCGCCGGTCGTGATGTATTGATCAAACCTTCATCCTCTGACAGTTGCTAGAGTACCATCATACCTTCTAAAGATCAACGATCTTGTTCCTAAACATTCGCGCGGCGTTCGACTGTCGATCGGATCACTCTAGGTAACCCTCATAGCCTGTCTGTAACGTCGGTTTCCGGTCGGTTTGCCTAGTAGTCATTCTTTCACAGACTAAAACTGAATTGATACGAATAAAATCGACAACGAGGGTAACGTGCATTTTTTACTGAACATTTTATTTAATAGTGATCTGTCAATATCAGTTAGTATTGAGAGAAACTTAAGTTAAAGATCGTCCTGTTCCGTGCGCCTTAAAATAGGATAAATAAAGGCAATTATTAGGTTTCCATCTTTTGGTGGATAAAAATGAGCAAAAGGAGACACAACTTGGAAAAGACGACGAATTAGTGAAATACGTCCCGTACTTCATGCCGTTCGGCAATCATTCAGAAACCGCTCAAAAACCGATCAGCTTGATGACGCAAACCGGTCGAAAGCCGATCGGCTTCAGAGCGCTTTGCTACATGGGAATTATTTGTTAAAAAGTGGAATACCTGGGAAGTGTGCCAATCCTCAAATAATTGAACCGTCACACCTCAGATGGGGCTAATACCAACGGGTAGCCTTCGTCCCCTCCCCCCCCCCCTGCCGGGCTTTGACGTCTTCAGTGGAGTACCTATATGCAAATCTAGGCCAGCCCCATGGGGCACCCGTGCAGCTGGCCTCCTTGTGGAGCAGGTAGTGCTGCCTCACGTTTTTAAGTGGGAAGCTTGAGACTAGTCCAAGGTTTGCCCAATGCGTGCCCCATTTGGCAACCCCAGGGAGTGCTACTTGGGATTCACCTTGTTCGTACTATCACACTAATTTTCTTATTGTTGTCTTTAAATAACTTAAATCGTTTTTAATGGAATGAGCGACAAAGTTAGCGGATTATTTTCCCTTAATGGCTTATGGACGAGTTATACTATGATGTAAATAAGGATATGACAAATTACAAAGGTGAGTTGAGTGTTCAAGCTGCATGATGAATCATATTATATACAAATCTAATCTCCTACTACTCTGCTATTCTATGGTGATTACAACTTTCCGTGAGAGTATACAGGGTTTTTTTTACCATCTTAAATGTTAAGAAAGGCCTTCTTGGACCGTTGTCCAGTCAGTCAGAGTTTAGTATGAGGTGGTTCTAACGGCATTAATTTCCAGAATATGCGATTGGTAAGAATGTAGTTAGCAATTTTTCGTTATATGTTGTGTTGTTAACAGTGCTTAACAATGACTTTCATGTTTAGGACCCCGGATAACAAATGTGTCCATTATCCATATGGCAAAGATATTGCCGGAAAAAGAAAGTATTCGGTGCTGTAATGCCCGATTTGTTCCGTTGCGAGTTTACAGGGGCATCGTTATGAATGTCCAGCAGCCGTGTGTAAGTATTCTTCGTGGATGGTCTTAAGGTAAATTGCCTGTTTGTTCTTAGTACCGGCATACGGCAACGACGAAGCTGTGCATCAGGATACATTGAAAATCGCGAAACCAAGATCATCACAGGAACCATCAGCGTACCTAATGAGATAAGATGAGACTGGATGACTATAGACAGTTGTAACAGTTTTCTTTATTTCTTATGGTGTAGTAAGTTAATTTTTTGTCCATACTGGCCGCAAAAAACCGCTGCTAATTCCTTCAAAAGAATGCCGACCGATGTTATTCCTGATTACTTGGATATAAAGTACAGTTGCACTGGTAGTGCGGCCAAAATGTCCACAGCACAACTGCGAGTTACCAGTGCAATCAAAGGTGGACTGCCCTCTCTAAACATGTTACTTTAGACGCCATTTATGCAAACCCACTGTTAGCAGATTTGTCCGACGGTGATACGGGGAAGTACATCCTATGACGGTTTCATAATGCTAGAGATCCATGGGTCTCCGTGAGGAAAAAGAGGAACTGTAATTAAATTTCGTAGCCCTCGTGGTATGGAACAAGAGCATTGCCCGTAAATGTTTCGTTTACGTTCGGCATAAATGTCTGGCATTGCTTCTCGTTCAGTCAATATGCAAGGCATACGTATCCATATCCAGTCCCGTTAAACGTTAAGTATCAAACATTAACTGTAATCGTTTATCTTGGTGAAATGTACTTCCATCGGAGGATACTTTGTTTGTATTTGCATTTCACACTTTTATTTCAAGTCTGCACTTCCGTTTCTTCTTGCACAGACAGAAAATGAACTGAGACATGGCGATTCTGCACTCAATGTGAATAACTACGTATTTTTCACCATTAGAATGGTTTTACAATAAATCTCGTTTTACTCGAACCAATAAGTGGTTCTTTGTTTAATGCGCCGTTAAAGGCGTACAAAAGAGATTGTTGAATCGTATTAACTGCTCCGTGGAAATAAGGGACTAGGGGAAAACTTAATTTCGGAGACGATAGGAGTCAACAGAGTATAACCTGTATTTCACAAGATCGGTTTTAACTGCTCTGGTGCCGCTCGAAAACTAATCATCATAATAGCTGTAACGCGCTCAGACAGATCGCCACACCTATTTTTATCAGTGATTACCGATGATCACTTATGCACTTACTGAACTCCGGCTTAGTCTCTGCAGATCGTGCACGCGCAACCCCACAGAAAGCACACAGCGTTCAGCATATTACGGTAACCCAAACTGGCAGAAAGCCGCCCGAAAGCTGTCCTGGAACGGCTCGAGAACCGAGCATTATCGGTCGAAACGTTAAAGATTGTTCAGCCACTAGAACGGTGACTGGGCAAGGGAGGTTAGCTACACAGCGTCTCCGTGCCCTGGATCTGTTCTCGATCGAAAGGCGGCGCTTTCGCGGGGATTTGACAGAAACCCTCAAGGTAATGAAGGGACTGTCAGGGTTAAGTCGAGAAGACCTTTCCTCCCTGATCCCCGAGAGAGACACAAGGGGCATACTCATAGATTATGAAGCACTCCAGGCTGCAAATTAGGGCCAATTACTTTTCAAGTAGTGGTGCCCTATTGGAATAAGCTACCGGAGGTCATAAATGCCACAACAATGGGGGCTTTTAAGAAAGCAGTGGGCTGGTGTTGGGTAGCAGTATACCCCGAATTATGTTAAGCAGTTTTTAGGGTTAGACGCAATTTACTCATTGTTCCCACCTTTCTCTGCCAGGGCTGATACTGAACAAAATTTCTGCCTTTCAGAGAAAGAAAATCAGGCAGTGTTGAGAGCTACGGAAACGCACCGACAACACAACTATCTGGACACAAGACTGGCTCTAGCCACACCAAGTCCTGTGCAAACTGAACTGAACTGGAGTAGACTACACGATTGACACCGCTGGAATATGCAAACGAATTCACTAATTTAAGGATGAAAACATCCTGACTCACCGACAAACTCATCATTCACAAAGCTGGATGGAATAGAAACGACCTTATACTGCACGTCCCTGCAGAAGAACAGCCCGTTGTTGCAGGCAGATGTGCCAGGCTCATCGGAACCATCCGGACAGTCACAGTAATCATCATTCACCTTTGTCCAAGGGATGGATAAAGAATTTCCAATGCATCTAAACGTTTCGCCAATTTTGTAGGCCGATAGAGCTGTCATGATCATCGGTTTCAGTCAAGATTTTACCTGAAAAAGGAACTCCTAGAGGACTCTCAGAGCACGTAACTTTCCCAGGGGCAAAAGCGAACAGAAATACGGCAAGAGTCAACATTTGTGTAGTGTTCTATTTGAATCGAGCCCGCTAGATACTTCGGCTGTTTAGAGGTTTCTCCGAAAACTACCCGTTGCCTACCGTCAAGGTCACCTTCGCGGTATTCCCGCTAAAATTCATGGCGCAAAACTGGTTCAGTTCAGTTCAGTTCAGTTCAGTTCAGTTTGCACAGGACTTGGTGTGGCTAGAGCCAATCGTGTGTCCAGATAGTTGTGCTGTCGGCGCGTTTCCGTAGCTCCCAACACTGCGTGATTTTCTTTTTCTGAAAGGCAGAAATTTTGTGCAGTATCAGCCCTGGCAGAGTAAGGTGGAAACAATAAGTAAATTGCATCTGACCCTAAAAGCTGCTTAGCATAACTCGGGGTATACCGCCACCCAACATAGGTCTAGTGCTTTCTTAAAGGCCTTCAATGTTGTGGTATTTATGACCTCTTCCGGGAGCTTATTCCAATAGGGTACCACTGTATTTGAGAAGTACTTCGCCCTAATTTGGAGCCTCGAATGTTTCCTTTGTAATCTAAGGCTATGCCCCCTTGTGCCTCTCTCGAGGATCAGCGAAAAAAGGTCTTCTCGACTTATTCTTGACAGTCCTTTCATTACCTTGAAGGTTTCTATCAAATCCCCGCGAATGCGCCGTCTTTCCATCGAGAATAGGTCTAGGGCACGGAGACGCTCTGTGTAGGTAAACCCCCTTTGCCCAGCCACCATTCTAGTGGCTAGCCCTTGCACTTTCTCCAGACAGTCGATATCTTTCTGGTAGTACGGTGCCCAGGCCTGCACGCAGTACCCATATGCGGCCTAACTATGGCCTGATATATCGGAACGAATATCTCCGGATCTCTACACGACATAATGGATCTAACTCGAAAGAGTTCCCTCCTGGCCGTATTGGCTGCTGAGGTGCACTGCTTTGACGGCTTAAAGCTGTTGTCCATTATAACGCCCAAGTCTTTGACCTGCGAGACCACTTGCAACGAACCCACACTATTCTCACTAGCCCCTGTATTTGTGGTCAAGCATTGACACTTGGTGAGGTTTAGTGGAGGGTCCCATTTGCGTGACCAGTTTTGCACTGCCAACACGTCAAGTTCTATATCTACTCCAGCTATCTTGACGTCATCGGCAAACATAAAGGTGGGGTTTGTAAGCCCACGTGCTAGGTCGTTGATGAAGATGAGGAAGAGCAGAGGGCCGAGCACCGAGCCCTGTGGCACCCCACTCGTTACACCTTCCGGTTTTGAAACATGGTTCCCCACCTTAACACTAAAGGTTCGCCCTGCTAAGAAACTACTTATCCATTGTCTGGCCTTTCCAACAATTCCCATGGACTGCAGTTTGACGTCCAGAAATCTGTGGTTCACGGAATCAAATGCCTTGCTGAAGTCCAAGCAACAGACCGCAATCGATTGCCCTTCATCCAGACGCTTGGTTACCTCATCGAGGAACAGCAGGAGATTCGTCAGACAGGATCGCCCTGCCACAAACCCATGCTGAGCATTTGATATGAGGTTGTGTTGAACCAAATGCCTAGAGATCTGCTTCCTGACTATTCGCTCCAGGCACTTACTCAGTACCGAAGTCAAGCTAACCGGCCGGTAATTTTCCGCCTTTTACCGGGGCCCACTCTTGTAAATGCCTACCACTGTTGCTCTCCTCCAGTCTCCCGGCACAGTTCCCTCTCTAAGTGACGTTTCATACAGCTTCGTCACCGGAGCCTTCAGGACCTCGGCGAGAGGCTGAACGATTGCTGGATGAATCCCGTCTGGACCTGCTGCTTTGTTCCTATTCAAAGTTTGCAACTCCGCGTACACTTCTTCTTCTCCTACAGTAAGTTCGGGTATTGGAGGCGCCTGTGGGCCCTCCATTCTTTCCTCCAAACTATTTTCTGGTCGATATATGCTCTTGAAGAATTCCAAGAGCATGTCAGCCTTGTCTTCGTCGTTTAGAGCTAGTCGTCCTTGTGCTCCTTCCAAAGTTGCTACGCTCTCTCTCATACGTTTGTGAGATTGCACGTAGGCGTAGAATCGCTTTGGGTTTGTGCGGACCGACGCCGCTAACCGACGCTCGAAAGCATATTTCTCCACTCTTTGGATCTCTTGAGCCCTGTTCCTAGCCATCTTATAGCTATTCCATGCCCCCTGAGTTCTGTACAGCTTGTACGCCGCCCATCGTTGCCTACGAATAACTATGGCCTTGCGGACCTTCGACTTCCACCATGGGGGTAGACTTCTACTGCTTGCCACCATCAGGGGTGCGAACTCATCTGTAAGTTCGAGTAGCCCCATCTTGATGGTCACCCAACTTTCCTCTACGGAGGCGTTTGTGTGTCTCGGTGTCCACTGAATTTCCTCCGCCGCCTTCTTCAGTTCACCTATGTTGATTCTCCCATAGCGCCGACGTAACACGATTTCCTTCGGCGCCTTGCTTAGTCTTAGTGTGACCCTTAGGACTACATGATCACTTTTTCCAAGTGGCTCTTCCCACTTAATTTCCTTAACGTCCTGATGGTGCCGCGTTATGATTAAGTCAAGGAGAGACGGGTGCTGTCCACCTCTGTGTCTAGTGGCCTGTGTCACATGCTGCGTCAGTGCATGTAACTGGACCCACTGCAGAAATTTGTCGCCCGTTGATCCCCTTGGTGCGATCCCGTTTTCCCAGTTAATTTCGGGTAGATTGAGATCCCCTAATAAGATGAACTCCTTTGTCTGTGCCAGCACCGCATCCAGCATTTGGAAAAGCTCAACATCTTCCTCATCTGTGGCTAGCGGTGCCCTGTAGATACAGATAATGCATACTGTACGCCCCTCGATCCTAATAAAGCAGGATCTGACCTGTACATTACCGGAGACTAAGTTGAACGGAGCCTCCCAATGGCCTATGTCGGTCCGTATTAGAAGTGCCACTCCGCCCCCCTGCCTTCCATCTGTTCTATCCTGTCTGTAGGCAGCGTATCCCTGGAAGCGCATGTCAGTATATGGCTTTATCCAAGTTTCCGTCAACGCAACGACCTCAGACTCTGCGATCCTAGCCGTCAACTCCCCTCTTTTTCCCGGGAGACTGCAGGTGTTGGTGTACCATATTGACGGTTCCCTGGTCTTCGTTACTGACTTCATTGCTAATTCTAGGGCTAGGGTATCCTCGGGCGCAATCTCCGAGGTGATGTCCCGTTTTTTGCCTCTAAGGATGTCGGCGGTGCAGCATCTTGCATATCGAGTGAGACTCTGAGTGTCGTGGCTTTTTCTTTTCCACCCGTCGCCCCAGTGTCAGGCTCGACATGCACAAAGGACGTTACCCCCTTTTGAGTCGCCGTACCGATGGGCCGGGATGGTCTTGCGACCACCTTAGCCCAACTGGTTTCCTCGGCTTTTCCCTCTGATACCTCCAACTTCGCTGGGTGCACCAGAGAGGACTTCTTGGGGGTATCCTTTAGAATCGGGCTGGCTGGCTGCACGTTCTCAACACCAACCGGACTAAATGCCCTGTGAGTCCCCTTCTTTTTGGCCTTCCGAACTTTCTGATCTTTGGCTTTTTGTATACCGGAGCCTGAAGCCACCTTTGGTATCTGGATTACTCCTTGGGCCTTAGGTGTTGACTTCCCAAGAGGAGTCATCTCCAGTTTCGCTATATGTAGCTTCGGCCTCTTAAGATCAGGTGTGCCCGTTCTCAGCGAGACTATGGCATTAGCCGGTTTCACAAATGCTGCAGTTCGAGCGTAAAAATGATGGTTTCAATCATCCTCACCAAGTCAAATTCAGTTCAGTTCACTCCTGTCTCCAGGACTTCATGGCAGTCTGCCAGATCGTCTATTTTCTTACCATACTGAGTTCTTTGATCTTTAGGTGCTTCGACATTATGAACCCAGTCTTGAAGTCTTGAAGTACTACACGGGTTCGAGGCTTTGAGCCCAATTGTCCCGGTTCTTTAGGAAATCTTTGATCTTCTGTCGGATTCACCGAGCTGAAACGAGAGTAAAAAGAAGCGGGGGGGGGCGAGGGTGGCAGCGAAAACAAGATACACATAACATCATGCAGTGTCACACTGTGGACAGTGCCTTAAGCTGAGTGGGGGTGCGGCATTCATGAACATATATGCAATAAAAGACAACTATTTTGTTTGTTTGTTTTTTGACAAAGGGAATTATTGGGAGAGACCCAGGTAGAGGTCTAGCTTTTTCTTGAAGATAGTTTTGTCCTGCGAGAGAACAATATCTTCCGGAAGTGCATTCCACATGGTAATAACCCTATAGCTAAAAAAGTTAATCCTTAGTGAAGTGCGTGGCCTCGGTTTGAAAACTTTTCTGCTGTGACCACGGAGAGAGGAGGCTGGACAGACGGAGAAGAAGTAATCGCTTTGACCTGTTTCAAAAAGGTGAAACATCAAAAACAGATCACCTCTTACGCGTGTTACGTCAAGGGGATAGAGGTTGAGGAGTGAGAGGCGGACGGGATAAGGTAGATGGGATAGACCACTTACTGCCTTGGTGGAGGCCCGCTGAACCCTTTCTAGGATCTCACGGTCTCGGACAAGACCAGAGTGCACTATCTGACTACCGTACTCCAGCAGAGGTCGGATATAAGTACCGAAAATTATGGGGAAATCATCCTTAAGTATGCGCGGGAAGGACCTTCGAATCATGTTTAGAACTCGAAAGGCAGACTTGCTCGCAAGTTCGTGATGATGAGAGAAGGATAAGTTACAATCTAACCAGAAACCGAGCACTTTGTGTCGGTCAACCCTTGGCAGAGTGGCTGCTCCATTAATGGAAAACGTGTGACCAGTCTCTCTGCCGAAAGACATGCTCACGCATTTGTCATCATTAACTGGGAGGTTCCAATCCTCGGACCAACGTTTTGTTTCATAAACTGCAATTTGCAGGTTATCAACGCTTGAACTCCAGAGGGTTCATGGCAATGTTCGCAGGAAGGGCTGTCGGTAGATCGTTTATGTAGATCAGGAAAAAAAGAGGACCTAAGACCGACCCTTGGGGGACCCCAGTTGTTACTGGGGAGGGTTGAGACAAAACATTCCCGACTTTAACCACAAAGGTGCGGTCGGTAAGGAAGCTACGTAGGATGGCCAACATGGAGCCTGTGATCCCGTACGTCTGCAGCTTATAAAGAAGAGGGGCATGTGGGACCTTATCAAAGGCCTTAGCAAAATCGATGAATACAGCGTGTGAGAGCTGGCCATCATCATAGGCTTTCGTTAGACTATCCATGACAGTAAGCATATTGGTGATGCATGACCTGCCAGGAAGAAACCCATGTTGGGACGGGGAGAGGATCTTATTTCTATGAAGATGGGAAAGAATCTCACTCTTAAGAATTCCCTCAAAAATTTTGCTAGGGATGCTAGTGAGGCTTATGGGTCTGTAACTAGAAGCAAGGTGTCTACTACCCTTCTTATAGATGGGTGCGATCACTGCTTTTTTCCAGTTACGGGGGAAAACTCCATCGTCAACACATCGCTGAAAAAGCGAGGCATAAGGAGCAGCTAATGTATCCGCGGCTTCCTTGAGAATACGGGGGTGGATTAGGTCAGGACCAATAGAGCAATATTGGTTGAGCCGTCGGAAACCTTGAGCGACTGCACCAATGGGAATAGTTACGCGGTTAAGGGTAGTGGTCAGAGATAACGGGTGCATAGTAGGGTGGGATGATATGGGAAAGGAGCTAAAAATTGTACGGAAGTAGGAGCTGAATGCCTCGGCTACTTGGCTAGGGGAAGTGATTGGAGATCCGGCACTATCTTTGAGAGCTAATGGCGTCGGAGCTGTGCCCCTTAGACGGCGCATGTACTGAAAGAAAAATGCCTTATTGGTCCGAGCTCGATCAAGTACAGATCGCTGGACTGTATTCTGATAGGACCTAATCTTGTCTTTGCATATGTTCCTTATGATCCTGAAGTCTTCTGCATCACGGGCAAGGCCTGTGGCTTTATATCTAGCAAAAAGGCGTGCGCGTTCGTCTAGAATGCGCCTAATGGGGCGAGGGAGGGGTCGCTTAGCGGTCTGTGGGCGACGAATTCTGGGGACAAAAAGCCTATCAGCTAAGGAGATTAACTCTCTGAGATTCTCTGCCATTTCATCCGCAGAGTTACCTGGGTTAGTTAAATTTAGCTGGGAGTGTGCATTTTAGTCCCGCGAGGGACCATTTTTTAGTAATTAGTTTGAGAAGAAATTTGGTCATATCATTAGATTTTACAGGTCTAAAACATGGGGAAATAATTTTGCTTCATTGAAAAACAATGGTTCCCCAGCCCAGCAGGGAGCACTTCGTCCAGAAAACCCATCAGGGGACCATCTTGGGACTATTTTTATGATGTGATATAAGTGGGAGAACTTCGCCCGTCGCTTCAAGTGCGGTTCATAATATGGAAGATCACCATGACTTGTTTGTAAAATGCTACTTTCTATAGGGATGCTGAGCACCAGAAAGTACTCGGCGGTGCCAAGTAATTCGTGAAGGTGTTCACGGATCGTGTTGTTTTCTCAAATGGAAACTACTGAATGTTCATTAGCTAGTACCTCAAGATGAAGTAATGAAGTAAAACCTACCGAAATTCTAAGGTTAGACACGTAGGCAGCTGCATTCTTCGTGTTCAAGAGTAGTCCCAAAAATGTCTCCAGGCGGTTGCAAACGGGACTAAATTGGGACTATTTTGGGACTAACTTTGGGCTAATTCGGGGCTATTTCGCTGACCGTGAACGTTCTTCTCTTCTTCGAAGGGAAGAGTGGAGCTTGAAATTCTGGGTTAGGCCTCCCACACTGCTCCATTTGGACATCACTCTGGTATCAAGCCGTTGGCCATCAACTCTGCCTGACCAATCGCCTCTTGGAAATAAAGAAAGTAGGCAGACAGTGGCGAAGGTACGGAAGGCTGACAGAGGGGGTTCTAATTGCTAAGCTTACCAATGCTGGAAAGCACTCTCCCCCGGCTTCTGCTATCGCTTTCGTCGAGGAGGTCAACGAGAAAAGACTGTGGAGTGCCGACCGCGTGTATTCTCACAGGACCTGAGTGCAGGGACCGCACGTTGGCGTGTGCCGAGGAAGTGTGTCGGAAGTGGCGCTTGCGGTAACCGCGTGCGCGAAGCATACAGTTAAACAAGTGATAGACAAGCTGTGATCGGCTGATCACCATAGAGGCCTTCTCCCAGAAGACCGCCTGTAAGAAGTGCTTCGGTTTAGGGGTCCAGCATGCGAACGGGTATGTGCTCTGTGGTAAAGCCCGTGGAACAAATAAATATTGCCTTTCTTTGTGACTTTAAACCATCCGTGGGTTCGGATCGCAGCTCCAAAGTCCTCGGATCCAGTGACATTGCCCGTGAGTGACATCCAGTCACCTGAATGGCAGAACAAACATGACAACGAAAGAAACGGGTGGCATTAGGTCAAAATGAATAAATGAGCTTGGAAAGTAGAAAAACGACCGATTGTAGCCATTTTATCTAAGTTAAAAATGAACTGACAACATAGGTCCCCGAAGGAGGAAAAAGGAGAAAGAAGGCAGAAGAGAAAATAAAAGTTACGTGCGGTAGAATGCCGTGGTGGGCACTGGAGAGAGACAGTGTGGAGAGCCGCCGCAGCCGGATACCTAACCCGAAAACCTCGAAGGTTCGACGCGGGATGTAGGACGTTCCAGTTCTTATGGTGAGGGTGTCGGTGGAACTTTCTCTCCACTCACCCCAGTGGATGACCTAGTACATGTTCGGCTTGGTAAAGGGTGCTGCGGTCGGTGTTCTCAGTAATTCATGGATCCTGCATATGGTCTCCTAGTGCGAGCGCAGTGGATGGTGGGTGCGAAAACTCACCGGAGGGCAGTGGGGTTCCTGTCGTTAGTGAACGGATATTTTGAAAACGATGCGAGTTCCCTTCAAAGCTGCATGCTTTTACCGACGGTGTGCGGAGATGATGAATGAGCAGAACATCGACAAAGTTGTTTAGCGACGAAGAAGGAAGTGGTAAGTAGCCTCAGTTTAGAAATCCAGCCTCGCGTGGGCAACCACAACAGTAGGCAAACAAATCTTCAATATTTTATTTTCATTCTTTCTTTTTGTAACCTTATTTACTCATGCGATCCGAAACGAACGGGTTTCTTGATCACTCGTCCGCGGTTGTAGGTGAACAGAGGCGGCCCTGTGTTGGGAGCTGTGCTAGGACGACCAGTCAACTGGGTCATCGGCATTGCTATGGCCGGCATATGAGATTCCGGGGACGTAGGCTCTTGTCCTGAAGAATTCAGTGGGGTGACATCGGACGGAATGGGTCCAGCCAGAAAATCTGGTTGAATTTGGCCCATGGTAACTGTTTCCCCTCTGCCATCGTGGTCGAAGACGAATGTTTTCCGTAGACGGCGTAGGACTCTGTGAGGGCAGAGTAGATAGGTTGTAGAGGTTCGCGTGCCTCTGTTCTAAGGAAAAGGTACGTACATCCTTGGAGGTGTGAATGCGCGTAAACACTCGTTTTTTGTTCAGTAACCGCGGGAAGGTGCAGCTTACGCATCTGGTGCGGTAACCTGGCGGTATAATCGGCGTAGTCAAAAGTGACGGGAGACTTCGTGGTTACCATGTCGCCAGGTTGTCGAAGCGCCACCAAATGTGAGTTTGGCTGATGTATTTCGTAGACCAGCTTTAGGAGCGTAGCGGCCACCTAAAAGTACTAGTGTAAGGTTGATAAGACCTTACTTCGCGGTTCCCCTGGTAAACGCGTGCTTCGGTCCTTTGTACTGCACCTTGCTCTAATGTGCGCAACTGCACGAATATGTTAACCAGAACAGTATTCTCCAACACCCGTGAGAATGAGAGGGCGATTGGGAGAGATAGTGGTTAGCGTATATTTGGGAGCGTGCGTGAGAGCGTGCGCAAGAGCAACGGTCAAATGGCAACCGCACTTTGCAGTCAGAGTTCAGTTAAACAACAAACGTGGTAAAAGCATGAACGAAGATGGCCACCGCTACGGGGTCTCCTCCCAGAATTCCGACGGAGTTGGGCTTCGATCGTGATGGTAGGCCGGAAATATTAGTTGTCCAGGAACTCCTCGTAGCTTGCCCATTATGCTGTTGGTGACATCGAACGACTGCTGATGAGTTTAACGGTGCCCGCACTCTCGAGGTCCGATGTGCGTAGGTCCTACTGTATTTTGGCACCCACGGGTCTCATACGCATGCGAGCCGAAAGATGCCGCGTCAGGTCCATCGAAAATGGCGTCCAGTTGTCGTCTCCAGTACCAGGCTGGCCAGTCGTCCCGTTGTCCAGTGAGTGGTCGGCTTCTTGAACGTGCACGGGAGTCAGCGAGGCTACGGATGAAGCCAATGTGACTGTGTAGATCCGTCTGAGAGGGGGCAAGGTAAACTGGAACAAAATAGCGCCTGAGGGCGCCGGCGGATGTTGGACCGTGATAACAACACACGAACGGTGTTCGGTGTTGTTGATGTCGCTAGGAGACCGGAAGAAAATGAAATCATAACTACCGATTGTAATTTATCGGGCTCGTTGATTGGTAAATCCATGGTGAATTTCCCAACTTATTGCTAACAGTCGGTTGTAAAAATCCTCGCGAAATCGGCGAAGTGGACTGGATTTCGTAGTTGGCGACCGCGACAGCTACTTCTCGTTGTGGGTACGGTTGGAGATTCGGGTGGACTTGCTGCCAAGTCCTCACTAGGCGTAATTAGGGGTGGTTCGGGCAATAACTCGCTCGATGCGGGCGACTGAGCGGCTTGAGTCGGTGTAAATTGGCCGAGCGGCTTGCACTCAATGACGAAAGGCTTGAGAATGTCGATAGATACGATGTCGTGTCGTCCGCTGATATCTATGACAAATGTTTTTGCCCTACGTTTTATCACCCGAAACGGGCCAGTGTATGGCGCTTGTAGTGGTGATCGAACGCCATCGACGCGAAGGAATACGTGAGTAGCGGTTCCTAACGCAGTTGGGACATAACTTGTAGACTGTTGTTCACGCGGCGGACTGGCCTTGAGCACTCGCATGTGCTGCGTAAGGCACTGAGCATAGTCACCGTAGTCGAAAGTCACGGTTGGTGAGGGGGCTATCAAATCCCCAGGCAGACGTGTGCCGCCTTATATAAGTACGGCCGGTGTTGTGTGTAATTCCTCCTTAACGGTACTACGCAGGCTTGAGGGTGCTGATGGCAGTGTTTCACTCCAAAAGAAGGTTACCGTTTGCTCGAAGGGCGGCTTTTAATTGCCGGTGGAAACGCTCAACCATACCATTGGCCTGAGGGTGGTAAGCTGTCGTCTTAACGTGCTGGCAACCGAGCGTAGCGAGTAGGCTGCCGAAAGCACCGTCAAACTGTGGATCACGACCGGTGGCCACTATTGCCGGGCAATTGAAATGACTAACCCAACCGGTCAGACAAGCTTTCGCAGCCTCTTCCGACGTGGGACGAGGGATAGGAACGGCCTGCGGCCAGCGAGTAAAACGATCCACGCATGTGAGTATGTAAACTTACCCAAGCGAAGGTGGAAGTGGTCCTACGAGGTCGACGTGCACATGATGAAAATGTGTTTCAGGTTCTGGGAACCTGGCTAACGCCGCCTTAGTGTACCTATAGGTCTTAATACGTTGACACTGCAGACAAGTACGAGCCCATTGACGGACGTCTCGTTTGACATTGTGCCAAACAAAACGCTCAGTTACCAGTTTCACTGAGGCCGTCACACCCGGGTGAGCCAGATTGTGGAGTGTGAGGAAAGTGGGATAACGGTGGGCAACAGGAACCACCGGCCTAGGATGATCTTGCAACACATTGCACACGATGGTATTCTGGGAAGTTGGGATAGGTACTGTTGTCAAGCTCAAAGAACCGTTCTGTCGAAGTTGTCCGATGTCAGGGTCCATAGTTTGAGCCTGTGCCATTGCGTCCAAGTTGATGTTAGGCGCCTGTGACAGACTTAGTTGATATACGCGTGATAAGGCGTCGGCGACGGGATTAAGTACCCCAGAGACGTACGTCCACAGTAAACCGTGAGACAAAGTCTAAGTGGCGAATCTCGCGTGGTGAGTATCGATCCGAAGCTGACTTCAGTGCGTAAACCAAAGGCTTGTGGTCTGTAAACACCGTGAACAAACGGCCTTCGAGTGCATGTCGAAAATGACGAATTCCCAAGTAGATGGCTAATAACTCTCTACCGAACGTGCTGTACCTTGATTCCGCGGGTTGTAGGCGCTTGAAGAAGAATGCTAAAGGTTGCCAGGAATCGTCTACGAACTGTTGAAGTACTGCCTCAACCGCTATGTTCGAGGCATCAGTCACTACCGAAATAGGAGCCAAAGGGTTGTGGTGGGTAAGGAGTGCTGTTTTGGCGACAGCATCTTTGACCAAGGCAAATGTGACTTGTGCCGTCTCGAGAAACACCAGCTTCCGCCTACCTCTGCGCAACAGGTCGGCGAGGGGTTGCATCATTTCCGCACAGTGAGGAATAAATCGGCGGTAGAAATTCACCAGGCCGGCAAATTGACGCAACTGGAGAAAAGATTGGGGTTCAGGGTAGTCGCGAATAGCGGAAACTTTATCTGGCAGAGGGTGGATACCCGAGGATGAAATAGAATGTCCTATGAAAGTGATATCAGACCGGCCTAATTCGCATTTCGCGATATTGATCGTAACGCCGTGCTGGCTAAGTCGTTCGAAAAGTGCTCGTAAGTGTGCGGCGTGCTCTGAAGAACTAGCCACCAAAATATCATCCACGTATACGTGGACATTTTCCAAACCACGAGTTGCCTTGTGCATGAACCGTTGAAAGGTCTGGACTGCATTGCTGAGTCTAAACGGCATTCGCAGAAACTCCAATAGCCCGAAAAACGTAGTGACGGCAGTTTTAGGGATATCGGCCTCTGCTACCGGGATCTGGTTGTACGCACGAACTAAATCGATACGGCTGAAGACGGAGCAACCTGATAAAGACGAAGTAAGGTCCTGTATATGGGGAATTGGATATCGGTCAGGGATGGTGACTTTGTTAAGTGCTCCGTAATCACTACAGGGTCGCCAGTCTCTGCCAGACTTAGGGACCATATGGAGGGGGGAGGCCCAAGGGCTACTAGAATGGCGTATTATACCCAGTTCTAGCATATGTTCGAATTCAGCATGTGCAACACGAAGCTTGTCTGGTGCTAACCGACGTGGCCTACTGAACACTGGGGGTCCCTTAGTATCGATATGGCGAGTGACACTGGTGGTCACTGCTGGGAGAGGCCCAGCCTGCCGAAACGTGGCTGGGTAGGCGGCGATGAGTTCGCTATAAGGTTGGTGTGCCGGTGGTTGGACGTAAAAAGGCGTGATGTGATTCACTTGCGAATTATAACCCGCAACAGCGAGAGTGGTCTGACGGTCCACCACTCTGCAGCGCCGTGCATCAACTAACAAGTCAAAGTGTTGCAGGAAGCCAGAGCCCAGAATCTGGTACCGGACTTCCGCGGTGATGAATATCCAACAAAAATTACGCTTTAGACCTAGGTTCAAGGTGAGCGACCGCTGGACAAACGGTGGGATGTCCATGCCATTGGCGGCGCGCAGTGTTTGGGCCTGCTGCGTGCTATTGTCGTCTTTCGCTCGGGGGAAGACGCTCACTTAGGCACCGGTATCTACAAAGAATAGATTATTTGAAATGATGTCCCTGACGTTCAAAAGACAACTGTTGGTGTGATACCCGGCTTCGTGGGTTGCCACCACGGGCCGGGGGGTTAGTTTCCCTGATGAGCACCGGGAAACGTACACCCTGGTTCGCATCGTTTGACTCCCTCACCAAACCGACTGTGGTATTTACAATACCCTTCTTTTGAAGAGCCGAAACGTGGCCGCAGTGACGGACTATGGAGCCTAGGTGAGTGTGCGCGGTGCCGCTCCTGTGACCCACTTCTTACTGCTAGGCGTTGCAAGCTCGCGTCAATTCTGGACAAAACTGGAGCGAGGTCGTCAGATGTTGGTAAGGCAGGCGCCGTTGTGACGGAGTACCTGGTTACTCCAGCTACAGCGGGGTCGTATCGTGACATAATACCGTCAGCTATTGCTGCAGTTTCCTCCAGCGAGCACTTGCGCGCTGCACTTAGTGAAACTGGAATGTTGTGCGGCAAACGCCGCAGCCAAATTCCCTTAAGAGTGGATCCTCGCCTACCGTCGGTCCTCTCAAGTGTTGCATCTCACGCAGCTGTTCGGAGGGCTTCCTACTTCCAAACTGAACGTTTTGAAGTTGTTGCATTTCTAGGTCCTGCTTTGGGATCATGCGGGTAATGACGGCCCTTTTTAAAGCCTCAGCTTCGGGAAGAGACTATTACGTCCCTTACTTGCACTGTGACCCCCGGCTGGAGGCGGCCTGCTACCCATCTGAAACGGCTGGCGTCACTGGTTATACGGCAGTTTTCGAATTCTAACTCGACCAGCGAGAACCAGAGTTCTGGATCGGCAGGAATGAATGCCGGTATGTGCAGCTTGATCACCCCAACTTTTGGGTCTGAGCAGGGTTTCCGTTAAGCAGACAGCGATTACTTTATCGAATACAGACGCGAAAAGAAATCAACGACCAATGGGGCACTATAATCTTCGCGAAAAAAATCAGGACGAACTAGACACCAAGAATATGTACGGAAAAAAAATTATTCGGTAAACCGACCAAAAATAAATTCAACAGATAGGGAAATTATAAAACACAGAAACATACGCAGACTGGACCTTGAACGGTAGAAAACAAGGAAAACTACGTGACCTGGGGATCATATTGGGCTCACTAATTGTAAGGTTGATAAGACCTTACTTCGCGGTTCCCCTGGTAAACGCGTGCTTCGGTCCTTTGTACTGCACCTTGCTCTAATGTGCGCAACTGCACGAATATGTTAACCAGAACAGTATTCTCCAACACCCGTGAGAATGAGAGGGCGATTGGGAGAGATAGTGGTTAGCGTATATTTGGGAGCGTGCGTGAGAGCGTGCGCAAGAGCAACGGTCAAATGGCAACCGCGCTTTGCAGTCAGAGTTCAGTTAAACAACAAACGTGGTAAAAGTATGAACGAAGATGGCCACCGCTACACTGGCGGTGGTGGTTCCATTCAGACTGGATTTTCGTGAGCTGCTAAGGCTGCCTTGAGTTGTCGATGAAAACGTTCTGCCATTCCGTTCGCTGACTGGTGGTAGGGGGTTATATGAATGCGACGGACGCCTAGAGATTGTAGAAGATCACTGAAGACTCCCTCGAACTGCGAGCCGCGGTCTGTGGTAACCCTGACTGGATAACCAAATGCTGCCACGCAGTGTTTTAAGAAAGCTTGGGTGACTGTTTCGCTAGCTGCTCTGTACAGAGGCACAGATAACTCCGTCTATTGAAAGAATCCACACAAGAAAGCAGATATATGCTACCCTTTGGAGGAGGCAGCTGCCATACCAGGTCGACATGCGCGTGTTGGAAACGTGGGTCGACAGCTGGAAATTTTGATAATGGGCTTTTTGTGTGCCTATGCACTTTTGACTGCTGGTGCTGAATGCATGTACGGGCCCATGCAATGATATCACGGTTCATGTTGTGCCAAACACGAAGGTCACCGACGAGTTTAGTGGAGGCCTTTGTACCCGGGTAGGACAAACCGTGTAAGGTTCTGAAATCCTGTCGCCTAAAAGCCGACGGTACTACTGGACTTGGGTGGTCTTTGGACGTGTTACCCAGTCTGTAACCTTCAGCTGAAGGAATGGGAACCGAATGTAGTAGCAGCGATGAGGTGCTACGGAGCCGTTCTACCTCAGGGTCGTCTGCTTGAGCGGATACGATAGCTTCAAAGTTGATCGGGCCGGAGGTGCTGAGGTCCAGGGTGTGGATGTGAGATAACGCGTCCGAAACATGATTATCGACACCTGTGGTATGATGCACATCACTCGTGAAGTGAGTGATGTAACCCGGATGTCTCGACTCTCTGGGAGAGTACATGTTCGTGGTGACTCGCAATGCGTGGACGATCGGGTTATGGTCGGCGTAGACCGTGAATCCGCGTCCCCTTAAGATGTGTCTAAAGTGACGGATACCTAGGTAGATATCTAGAATTTCGCTGCAAATGGTGCTATACTTGGATTCAGCTGGTTGTGGTTTTTTGGAGAAGAACGCAATGGGTCGTCAAGTGCTGGTTAAGTAAGTTGCAACACCGCGCTGACGGCTTTGTCTGATGCGTCGGTGACCAACACAATTGGAGAGGTTGGTTTCGGGTGTGATGACGAGTCTATGTCGTCGATAGCCTGCTTCGGCATAGCAAATGCATCTCGTGCGGTTTCTGTGAAAACCGGCCGCTTCGCTTTGCTTTTTACCAGTTATGTGTGCTGCTGCGTCAGCTGAGCGCACTGTGCGATAAAAGGACGATAGATGCTGACCAACCCGCCGAAAACTCCGTAGTTGCTTGAATGACTTAGTCCAGGATTCTCTGCACCTTGTACTGCCGTGGCACGACCCCTGAGGAAGTAACCGCGTGGCCCAGGAATTCGATAACGTCTTCTTCTATTACGCACTTATTCGCATTGACCGTGACCCTGCATTTAGATAGGCTGTCGCAAAGCGTGCGTAGATTTGCTAGGTGTTCTGTCTTAGGCGAGCTGGTAATCGGGATATCATCCGGAAAAGCGAACGCGAAACCCAAACCCCTGCAAACCATATCGATAAAAAGCTGGAAAGCTGGCGCGGCATTGCTAAGTTCAAACGACATTCGTAGAAACTCGAGGGGGCCGAAGGGAGTCGTTACAGCTGCTTAGGGGAAATCGGCCTCGATTTCCGGTATTTGGTTGTATACCCACCCCAAACCTTTTAGACCGAAAGTTATCTCACCGGTCAAACCACCTGTGAGGCCCGTGATGTATGGAAAGGGATATAGGTCGGGCGTAGTCACTGGGTTGGCGGAGCGATAGTCCCCGCAAAGTCCCCAGTCACCAGGCGACTTCTTCAGGACCATGCGCATGGGTGATGCCCAAGGACTGTTGGAAGGCCAGATAATTCCTAAGTTGAACATACTTTGGATCTCGGAGCGGGCTGCACGGATCCTGCCCGGAGCCCACCTGCGGGATCGACCGTAGACCGGGAGCCCTCGAGTAAGCGTGTGATGGGCCACATCGGTGGTGGTTGGTGGCAGGTTGTTGCTTGGATGGACAGGACTAGGGTACTTGCTGAATAATTTACCGAATTCTGGTTCGGAAGTGGGAATTGGCGTGATGGTCGCTGGTGGCTGAGCTTCAGTGAAGGAACCTACAACGAAGTTCGATGTGACTCGCTCTACTAGCTGTAGCTTACCGGGATCGTCTACTAGACCGTGACAATCCAAAAAATAGAATAGCCTGGTGCACTTGGATGACGACGAAACCCCACGGGAAAGGACTGCGCCAGCCAAGGTTTAAGGTGAGAAATTGCCTGCCGTATGTTGGGAATGGGGTGCCGTTGGTGGCTTACGGTGTCAAATCTATAAGGGAGGCTGTGGACAGTTTCGAAACCGGCATTATACAGACCTGCTCTCCCGTGTCGATCAAAAAACACACAAAAAGTCCTGTCTTTCATGCAAGTGAGGCAACTAGAGACCGGGGCGCCCGAGGACGTCGTCGCCATCACCTCTCGGCTCAGTAATTTCCCTGGAGGTTAGGTGAATATCGAGATGTTTGCATTTACGCACCTATGATCCGAGACGGCGACGGTAGTAACATCCGCCGAATCGCTTTGTTGCCGTCGGGGCCTTCGGTGTAGAATGACGGTGGATTTTGCTTCTTGAAAGTAGGCTATTGATGGTGGTCTCCCGCTGTTCGATCCCCTGCATGAAACGGCGGACCTGATGATATAACGTCCGAATGGCAGAGTTGCCGCTGGGTGTGTAACGCCGGGCCGTTGTTGACACAGGGTTGACAACGGGATCTGGTGAGTGTTGTGGCTTCGGCGAATGCGTGAAACTGTAGGGCAAGAGCACATGCTTGATCGAGGACCTAGTCCACGGCCTTTGTGAACTAATCCAAGGTTTGGCCTTGTAGTAGAAAGGCTTTCGAGCTCTGAGCAAATGGTAGAAGCCACTGCATCCTCAGTTGGTGCAAGACCGCTTCGTCCATGAACGTCACTCACAAATGAATGCATCCACCTCAGCAACTGGGATGGGGTCATATACCTAGATGCATTTTGGAGAGAATGTGCCGGATAATTTCGTCTTCCGACAAAAGTACTCAGACGTCCCAACTGACGTGTTATGAAGTGCGCCACATTCGTTAGAGAATTCTTGTTCTTGGGGAATTGTCTTGCTAGTAAAACACTCACTAACGGCTAAAGCGCCCGTCAAATTCCCTCTGCGGTCATGATCTTCTTAAGCTTCGAGGGTAGTTACGATTCTTGTCCTGCTCAGGCACCTATGCTCCCAGTGCCTATAGTCTCTTTCACCGTTTGTTACTCCCACTGCTCGGTTCGGACACCATCGTTTGTCTCACTTTGGGCTTTCACGCTCCAACTTTGCAGAAGACGTATATAGTCACAAATGGTTCCAAAAGAACACAACAAACAAGCTTAAAGAGGATCATGATTTCAAACCAAAGAAAAACGAATGTGATCTATGCGAAATTTATGAAACTTCGGCATCGGCTATTGCCACACAACAGTGGTAAACGTTGATGGCACAACTTCCACACCCAGCCCTGTAACCAGCGGTGTGATTCAAGGTAGTGTACTGGGCCCGTTGTTGTTTCTGATGTACATAAATGACATATTTACCGTGGTTCGTCATGGAACTCCTTTTTTATTCGCTGATGATGTAAAGTTGTTGTACACCTTCGACCATAATTCATTGGGTAATACTATAGCAAAAATATTTGAGGACCTGCGGATGCTCAATTTGTGGTGTACCGATTGTCTAATGAAGTTCTCGGCGGACAAAAGCTGCATTCTTACATACAAGTGTCATGTCCCTCCCGAAACGTTTAGTACAGGTGGTCACCTGATCCCCAGCAAATCATCAGTACGCGACCTGGGCATATACTACTCCTGTTCGTTCAACTTCTCGGAGCAAACAGACACTCAAATTGCTAGGTCCCGCAGGTTAATAGGACTTGTCCACAAAACATTCCGTTTGCGTGAAAGTAAACTCAGTGTCTATACAACACACGTTAGACCATTGCTAGAGTATAGTTCAATAGTTGGCTCCAACATGCGCCAGACTGATAGGATTGCCATTGAAAATGTCCAGCGCACCTTTACTAAACAAATAGTTGGATATTCGTCCAGTCTCAACTATAAACAACGCTGTGACCTGCTACACCTCGAACCCCTTTGGCTCCGACGGATAAAGAACAACTTGTCTTTTTTCCACTCACTATTAAAATATAGATCCTGTAAAGCCTCCCCTGTGGTACGAGACCCATTAAGCCTAAGGTATTCGTTACGACACAGCAGTCATTCGGTCACTGTGCCGTCCTCGAGAACCAGCCTACGGTCCAATTTCTTCATTGTTAAATATTCACAAATGTGGAACAAACTTCCACCAAATGTCCGTGCAATAAGCCACTTGCCGAGATTCAAAGAGGAATTAAACAAACGGCTTGATGTCCTGACACTCGTATCAAACAATGATCCATACACTTCGGAGGAGCGAGCGTACGAAGTTGGTTTGGGTTACTGACACGCGGGTCTGAGTCGGGGGCCACGAGACCTACGTACCACACAAGTCGCCGTAAATACCACTCAAGTTTCATTAATCTTTCGCGTAAAACCTTGTGTTTAGCAAAGTCGAACCATCCCCCAAGTAGTTCAAATTTCTAGATACTAGAGGTTTTTCTTTACTACTGACCGCTGATCCTCAGTTGGGAGCACCCCAGACTGCGTTTTTCTATTTTTACTTTTCCAGACAACCGCTGATGATGCCTTCCCTTCGATGGCTTGGCATAATACCTGGCCCACATTTCCCGCTGACAACTCGATACCTGCTCGTCATTTCGTCACTACCACACAGGCCATGCTCTCCAGGACCCCTCGCAACCTGGTCGCAAGCTCCTGGATTATTCGATCTCTATGTGACAACGCCAATATCACTCAAGCGAAGCCCGCCGGTGCGGGCCGCGGTCAGATCCATCACTTTGGCCGACGCACATCGGGCATGCAGGACGTCTGCAACGATGTGCGGACGCAGATAGGATTGCGGATGGCATCTGTCAACAAAAACGGTTTTCAGGTTGGGTGTCCCGCGCACGGTCAGCCCCACCCACCAGCACCGGTCGCAGCAAAAAATCATTCACCCGAAATGCTACAAATATGGAACTATCTCCCCCAGTTACCGCTTATTTTTCATCGTACTTGTCTCCATCTTCGCAACCTTAACTTACCGCTTCTTACGCCCAGAAAAATCTACTTTCCCTAGCACATAATTATTTCGGGGATAAAAGACCGTTTCCGTACTCGGCTTACCGTTCATGATCCTTTTTTCCCGATGATTCGTGCCAAACTGCCCGCTTGTCCTATTAGCAAACTTAACCAATCCCCGAGATAAAACCCGCTTTTATTTTATAAGTTATCAATATATTTGCAAAAGTCACATTTATTGTTGCCATACACTTCCGTACCACAATGTCCGGTATCCTATCTTGGTAAATCCTCCCAGACAATTTTGATTCTTGCATCTCTCCGGTCATCATGTTCGGCCCTTAAATAACGATTATCAAACGTAAATACTTACCTGCCATTTAAATACTCGCCCAGTACCCATTTCTATTTTGGTGCATCACATTTCACCTTTATGAAAGTAAGCAATGTGCGCAACGATTACATGTTTACATCCTGCCACTTCTTCCACCATCACTCCAGCGACCTCGCCAGATGTGATGTCCGTTTGGTTTATCTCGGACTCCACCCACATCCAGCCGCCCAACTTCGCAACTGTATTCAGCGTTTGTTGGTGCTTTTTCATATCCGGTATTCTATCTTCGTAAATCCTCCCAGACAATTTTGATTCTTGCATCTCTCTGGTCTTTATTTTCGGCCCTAAGATAACGATACTCAAACGTAAATACTTACCTGCCATTTAAATACTCATCTGTGCAAACCGTGTGTCTGCTAATATCATGGCTACGCATCACAAACTGATTTGTCGCCCAGTACCCATTTCTATTTTGGTGCATCACATTCCCCCCTCATGAACGGTAACAATGTGCGCAACGATTACGTGCTTGCGTCCGGTCACTTCTTTTACCATCACCTAGGCAATCACTCTCTACAAATGAGTCCTTCATTGGGCATTTAACGGACTCAGCCGATATTTGGTCGCTGAACGTTTCAAGGAAAATCTTCGAAAGATTTTGATTGTTCTTTGTCTGCAAATTCATTCCTCTCATCGTCTGATTTCCAATCCAAAGCCGTGCCATACTCCGCGGAGCGCTGTAGCTGGTTTATGTCTCCCTCGGAAACTTCTTTTCCCTCGAAGTGAACAAAACTTTCGTCAATTCTGTTTGATTCTCTTGTTGCATAGCACTTCTTTTTGTACTGTTTCAGGAAGAGTCAGCTACCTTCGACCAGCTCGACCCTGACTTGACCGGGTTGGCCACCCGACCTTGAGTTCAAATTTGCCAGGCGCCGCCACAGAGAGTGACTCAAATACTTTCTCCTGTACAATATTGAGTGCACATACCTTAACCAACCTCTTGGAATTCGGACTCTACGTCCAATTGTACCGTTTGATCTTGCGTTACAGCATGCCTCGGGTTATCCGAAATAAACCATTATCATTATCATTATCATTATCACACAACAGTCGATGTGGACTTGATGCTTAAAGACGTATAATGTGGGTGTATCAACAAAGCTAAGATACACAACTAATGGCAGGATAGTGAGAAGGAAGAGCAAAGCGAAGCTATGTATGAAGTTCGACAAATTAGATGCAAGATAACTCGAGCGGAGGTCGCGCGAGTGACCCTCAAACAGCGCCGGCAGTTCAAAATGTGCGAGATTTTCAACACAAAACCACTTCAGATGGAAACAAATGAACGACATCCTGAAGCAATAGACACCCAGAACACCCTACGTGTGAGTGGATTTGAAGAGGCGGGCACCTGTTCCACTCTCTGAAATGCAGTGTTAGGAGAAACGAAAGCTCGTGGGCGTACGACTGGCCTCAGCCACACAAAGTCCTTTGCTAGCTTAAATGAAATGTAAAAGAGCAAATGAACCGGCTGTTGATGGTGAATCTTCTCTGGAGAGGGACCGGGGGCAGAGCAGGGGCGTACTGATGCCGTTGCAGCCAGCATCAGAAAACGATGAGTGAGATAACGCCTGAAGACACATGAAGCATGTGTGACACAAAATCTGTCCAAAAATAGCAGCGGTTCTCCTCTTGATGACCAGGCGAGTGTAACTTTTCATTTGCATCGGTAAAACCATCCATACATTTTCGACAAGTTGTATGTGGACCATCATATTCAACGCCATCACTGTCCGACTAACCGCAAATCAGGTATGGCCCGGGCGATAATCCAACATTGCCACTTCCGGATTGTTTTTATACCAACACCATGATCTTAAAGCTCTCCTGTCCCAAGAGATGCTACCTTCTAAAATTAGCTATTTGAAATTTGCGGGTAAAACCGGAAAATATTCGCAAGTTACCAGTTCCTCATGAATTTACCTTTGTGACTTGTGGTAGACATAAAGGAACGTTTGTCCTCATTGCTCCATGTTGTAACTTCTTCGTATAGAGCAGATCTGTTGTTATACGTATAGAGTGAACTTGCCACCTTCATATAGTTGGTTTTCTGTGCGGTCTTTTTCAGGGCAACCCTGTAAAACCAGTTAACTGTTAGTTGGTAAATGACCTAACTAAGACTTCTCAAGTATATTAACTCTAATTCGGTCGTCCTCTTATCGAGCTTTTGTACGAACCATTGCCTGCTCCATGGGATCATCTTAGGAGACAGACGCACGGTCAGTAGATACATATGGAGATTCAGGACCATCCGTGAGTTTTGTATGAAGTTCTCCATCAACCAAACTTTGGTGAAATGGCTCCCAGCAAAGCGACAGGTAACTTGGTGATGTCCAGTCAGCAAGGTGGCATTAAAAAATGCTCACGTTTGACAAGCCTGTTGGTTTATTTGACGAGGTGCTCCAGAGACTAAATAAGGGGATTGGTTACAGCATGTTTCCTAGACGTCAGCGAGGCGTTCGATCGTATGAACCATCGCTTCTCGCCCTCGAAGCTCGAGGCATTTGGATTGCGATCAACGGGTATAGAAGGGATCCGAAAATCCAAAACGGGGGGAACCTTTCAAGATGAAGAGGAAGAAAGTTTCTCGAAATGCCTTTCCTGCGCAACAGAGAGCTCTGGAGACCGGAGCCGGAGCCTCAAATATGCCTCAGCTTTCTGACTCCCTTGCCTTGGAGTTGAAAACCTCACTTCCGCATTTGCAGAGGATGCAGAACTGGTTGTATGCGCATCGCATGGCTCCATTAAGATGGAAGTGCTTAGGGTTCACCGGTGGCTAGTAGCGCGGGTGTGAGTCTTTATCCCGGACCAGAGTAACGCGAAGCCAGATGAACGGATTCAAAAGTAAAACGGGATTGATACAAATAGTCTGCGGTACCAGATTAGCAAAGCAATACCGTGCGCAACAAACACAAACCTCGATTATACGGCCAAAACCATTGCCATACGAGAAACGATGTTCAACGAAGTTCAAAACCAACAGCCATCATCAGGAACAGAGTTCTAGATCAGGTCAAACTAAGCCACAGTCGAGGGAGAGTGCGATATAAACGAGCGTGCTTAAGCTTTGCTGAATGGTGTGCCCTGTTGAAAGCCCAACAAAGAGTGGCGAACTCGTGGTATTTTGGAGTGTGCACAAACGATAAATGGCCACTGTAAGTGTGTGAACCGTGCATGTGACGATGCTCGATACGGTAGGGCCTGCCGTTGAAAGTAGGCAAGTATCTGCGCCCACTGCACGATAGATGGCTTACGCCGGTGGAGCGGATGAGGTCACCTGGGTGAGAGGTTGCCTTTCTACAGGTGGATACGGTTAAGGACCCTGAGGCCGTGGTCGCGAACAAATTCACGCGATGCAGATAGGCCGTGTCACCGCTCAAAAAGCCACTAGGACTCTGTAGTGATCTTCGTCGTTCTGAGAAAAAGACCATTTTATGGGCATCGTCACGGATCTTTTTCCTCCACGATCTTTTCTGACGTTCGATATCGACCTCACAATTCGTTTGGGCTGCGTACGTTAAACTGGGCTGACTTTTCCGAGGTTTCCGTCGGCCCCGTTTCGAATCACCTTCACTTTCAGTTCCTCGCTGATTTTATGCGCGCGTGGTTCAATTTCTGCTCAGCCGTTGCGTTCATTTTCATCCGATGCATTTCCCATACCGGTACGATACACACAATACCTCCGACTTGCGTCTTCTCTATTCGTTCGATAGAGGGGATTACGCTGATATCTCGCTGTAAGACCGAATACAATACATGTTCATCGGCCACGCTCAAGCGTCCTTCATAACTCTCTGGTGGTCCAAATGTCGTTATTGATAGGAAAGTTTAAGATTAACTTATCATTCTACAGGGCGCTCTCCGACCCACCTGGAGCGCTGCATTCGGGCATGGCGGTCGTGCATTGAGAGGATGTTGGAGCAATAAGGGGTTGGAGCAAGTCCGATTGCGCTTCGTCGGGTGACTCATGTATCTGGGGAACCTCGGTGCAGTCAGCGCCCAGAATGGCTGAAGCTAGAATCTTGGGAACACAATGAGCTGAGGGTTTATCCTCACGAGACACCCGAAGAAATGGAGAGGTTCGTTGGTGTTAGCGATGGTCCGGAGCAAGCTACGAGGCTGAATTGCGACTACGTTGTTCGTAGGCACGGTTGAAATTTATGGAAGGAAAGGTTGGAGGTCCGTAGGAGGGCCGACATTTTCTCACTCGCGTTAGTCATTGACTGGAATAAATTATCCGGGAATGCCATGACCGCACTGTAGGTGGTCGCATTCCTAGGGAAGACAGACCGACGGAGGGGAGGTATTTAGAAAGAACAGTGCATTTCCACCTAATTACCTCCTGTGCTCTGTTGAACTTTTCCTTCCTGCTTTCCCTATCTTTTCCCCTCATTTTTCCAGCAAAATATTTCACTTCTACCTGGACCGTCGTCTTTTCTACCCTCCTCACGCTCCCGTACTTGATCTTCCTCTGATCTCATGGTGATTTAAGACTCACAGCCCTATCGGACACTGACTAACAGCCGTAAAACGTCAAAACGGGGCTCTGTACACTGTCTTAATTAAGGCACGGTGGCCGAAATTATGTTTGTTCGTTTTTGATTACCGTCTGATCGAACAAGGCTCGGCGTTTCCATTAGTTACATTGCCGTTTGGCCCAAAAAGCTCACAGTGAAAGAATGTGGACCATTACCTATAAGTTGCCGTACTTGTCTTCTGCTCTAGACACTTGAGGGAATTATCACTAACGAGAGACCTTTTCCACTTCTCTGGTACAGTAGAGGCCAAAATGAGTAGTTTCTGGTCCAGGTGAAGCCTGATCAACGGTTCAAGAATCACGTCAACCAATAACAGGCCCCACTGGTTCTGGATAGCACCTTGGAGCCTCTAAGTAAAACGGAGCCCAAATAGACGCGGAACCCAAATCAAGAATCAGATCAGTCAGCAAATTCTCCGGTATTATCCTTGAGGTAGAATGCAGGTGCATAGCAATCAAATCCTTGACAATGAGCCTCGACCATCATCCAACCAATTGTTAGTCGTATCTGGGGAAAATCTTTACAGAAGGAACAGTAAGCGAGAATCAGATTAGACAAGAGATATTCACCCTGCGGTCCAAGTAAATTCTGCACGCTTATACAGCCCCAAATTACAATTTTCTGAGCGTGGCATCCAAAAATCAACGCAAATATACTGAAAGTCTGCGATCTGTCGAATCAAGTGAGAATGTGAAACGGAGCCGTAAAACGACAAAAATGTCCTCAGTCAGCGTGACTGACTAGCATACAAAGGGTCTGCGAGGTTATCTCAGTAAGAAAGCAGGGCCGTGGGAGAAAAAATAAGTGCATGAAGCTTAGATTGGCCGTTGACCAAAAAACAGCGTCAGCATGAATATGATTGTAAAACGTGGTCCGAAATCAGTCAAGGAGTACAAGTAGGTCAGTAGGTGTAGAACGTTCAACCATTATCGATGGTGCTCTCACAATCTTTCAAAACCAACAGCCACCATCAGAAACAGAGTTCTAGATCAGGTCAAACTGAATCATGGTCGAGGGAAAGTGCGGTACAAACAAGCGTGCTTAAGCTTGCTGAGTGTTGTTTGCCGTCGAGTGGTGAGTTCAAGTTATTCGAGCGATCAAAAAAACAGCAACTGGAGCAGATTGGCTGCAATGCACAATTCTAATGTGAATGTACACACCCGACGTGGTCAAGGAGTGACAAATGCAGGATCGTAAGGATCCCCATTAACGTCTCGTGCACCAGTGCCCACAACGGAACGACCACGGAGACGGCGGCGATCACGACGTCGACGATGCCACCAGGCGAACGAGCGTGAATCGATCATAAGAAAGAAGAATCCGAAAATTCCAAATAAACCGACCAACAATAATGGAGTTAATACGGTCAGATAGGCCAAATCAAGCGTTGGGATGGACAAATTTAAACAAAGCAGAATTTCGGTGCAACAGAGCAACAGAGAGAATACCGCAGAGACGGACATGGCTTGGATGAACGGAAACACCGGATCATCCGACGAGTATGTGTTCAATTCTGAATGGACGTAGACATGACTTTGCCGTAACCACACGATCAGGCCGACAAGCCAACCGAGAAACACAGTTAGTTTCCACACCCAGAGTGGCATGAAAACAGCCCAATATGGGATGTTCAACACGTGGTCGGCACGAGCTCCCAACAACGAAATCCACCAAAACAGGCAGAAACAGATGAGCAAGCTACCTTCATTTATATTTTCCAGTCGTTCTTGAATGCTCATTCTGTATAGGATCACACCAGTTGAGATTAGTACTATTCCACAGCAGTGGATCAAACAACTAGTTGGTCAACCAATGCTCAGTGTCTTGAAATTTGTCAACTCATAGCCATGCCCAACATGCACTAATATACAGGGCAGAGAACCGTTAAGGTACATGAAAATATACTACAGGTATTTTCTGCTTGCAACTGAAATCGCATGATGCAGTACGTTCCCGGCATCTACGAGACACCACTGTACTATTTTGGACAACCTCCTCCCGGACCCTTTGACCTTGAGTGGAGAACCACGTAAGGTCTCAATCGGTCAGGTGCCGTAACGATCCAGTAGGGATATGCAAAACCATTCGCTACCCTCTCCCAAACTTGAAGACCACTGAGTTTCACTTCCGCACGAAGTGCTTGGAGCGAATAGTTAGTAAAACTACTTCTAGACATGTTGTTCAGTATGGCGTCATACCGAGTACGTGGCATAAATTTGTGGCAGAACGATCATGTTTAAATCTTGTACTGCTGTTTGGTAATGAGGTAGCCAGGCGGCTAGTGGGGGGACGATTATTTGGAGTCAGGTAGATGGACTTGAGTAAGTCGCCCGATCCATAAACCACAGGTTTCTAGACGTCAAAACTCAGACTGTGGGAATTGTTGGCAGTACCAGGTAAATAGCTTTATATCAATGAAAACTCTTAATGTTGAGGTGGACACCACGGTCTCTCAGTCGAATGGGTTCCTATGGATAGCTCAGCCGTCCCATTTTACCGATCCATTTAGCCAATCTTTTACGTGATATGGATAATTCTTACTTTGTGTCGCATGATCACGTCAACATTCGTTGAACGAATAGGGCGAGAGGTGTGATTGTCGTCCGACAATGGCCGAGCGTTTCAGACTTTCTGCTGGGTCTTTCTAAACGTGAATATCTGATGGCAAGCTTAGTGAACATCGTAAGTGCTTACGGTCAGTGCAATTGCCCTCTCAATCCAAGGACCTGGACAGGCTACCAGACAATAGTTTCAAGACTTTGTTGCAGTGCAACGCGGCAGCGAACAGTGTCAGGAAGAAACTCTCTCAAGGGAGACCCATTTTGTCGTTCAGGGACCACTAGAATTTCGTTTCTTTCTGCCAAACCACAGTTAGACCGCGTCTGGTATACTGAGTACAAGTGTGGGTGGAATCAGAAGAATACGGACAGCACAGAAGAGGTGTAAAGGACAGCCATGGAGATAGTGATTGGCCAAGGTGAAATGGACACAAAAGCGTCTTCAAGCCCTGCAGCAGTTTTCTATGAGGTGGCGAAGCCTGCATGAGCATCTGGTAGAACCCTCCTAGGAAGGAGGATCCCTGAGGCATGAGTCGAAAACAGTCTTTTCCGCAATCCCAGAGCATAGTCTAAGGCTGCAAAAAGCACTGAAGGCCTCAAATAAAGGTGAATAGCTCATCAAACAGACTGCTATCCCTTTGAAATCAGCTCCAAAAACAACATCAAAGACTTTTAAAGCAGTGAACGAGTGTTGAGGGCAGTGTGCATTGAGGTTTATGCAAACCTGGTGTCAGACACTATAAACACATTACTTTCCCGCCTCACCCTGTGGGAACAGACACTGCACAGAAATTCTTCCTCTCAGATGAAGAAGATGTCACGCAGTGTTATAAAAAACGGAGTCTCCGACTACATACCTATCTGAACGCACGATTAGCTCTGCTCACGCAGTGTCCCGTGCACACTTAACCGGACCAAACGGAGTCAGCCGGTGGTAGCGTTCAGGGCAAATTTAAAGCTTCGCTGGCCTAATGTGCTCCCTGAATGCATCTTAAACCATGATATTAGGCAAAAATACTGCATGCAGCCACCTTTACCCTTTTATTTACGCCCACTCGTCAATGCTGTATTTACTTGGACGCTTGAGCGATCTCTGAGGACGTGATTCCCGTCCCACTATTAAAATTAAAAAAATGACAAACGTTGATGGATTTTAGCCACACTGGTTGTTCTGTTGGGTCGTCAAGAGTTTAGAGACCAGGAGAACCACTGGACAGAGCCAACAGGACAAGGTGTGACAGGTTTCGAGAACAGCTTAGAAGGAAATGGTGACGAGCGATCGCAGAACAGCACCAGGTTGACTTATTCAAAGGGGCTTCCAACAACCAGTCGACTGGAGAAACTTAGGCTGAGCTGAGTTCCTGACCTATCGAAAGCGCTGACCAACGTTTGATTGACCAGCTACACTTCCTAATAAATGACCGATGAGAGTGACTCATACGTCATGCAAGATTTCCAAAAAATACCCATCTTTCTTGGACGCGGGTAAGCACCTGAAGTGAAATTATACTTCATGTGACCATAAATGATGGCGACTAAAGTTTAGATGTGAGACTGCACTAACTAGTGGAGGACCTAGTGCAGGAACTGTGTGAGCTCCTGGGAGCTGCTAACAATCTGATGGAGGATCCAACTGCAGTTGCCTATTAGCAAGCAAGACTCACTCCCGCTCTAGGCTCGTGTTGGCACTTTAAATTAGTTCGATTTGTTTGTCGGCAAGAATCGCTACACCTAGCGCCCTGACCTCCTCCATCAACTTAACAGAAGCACATGGGCACATCTCCTCCGCCGAATCATAAACAATTGGAAAGCTTTGTAAGCACGCGTGGTGACAATGATTTCTTTCGCTGCCTGCAGGAGCATGCTGGATGCACGCTGGGTAGAGTCTTGCCCAGAACGAGTAACCGTTCTAATTGGTCTTTTATTCATTTACTCAAAATTATGTTCCATTTCCTCACCTTAGCAATTTCTTACCGTAGCTGCCTTTGTTCAGCCCTTCCGCGCCACCTCCACTCAGAAGTCTAAGTTATTCCGGGACGCGAACTACTGTCCCAAGTGGATACTGCGGTGAGATGTGGCGCTGATTCCGTGTTACTCTAAGGTTGGTGCTTCTGAGGGCCAACCTCCAATATTTCTTTCCCACTAGCTGAAGTGGAACGAAACAATAACGACTTGCCCTGGATAGTCGTTAGCTGCAGCAAGGTGGGAATTCCCTAAGCTTGCAGCACAAGAAATTATCGGCTCACTGACTCCGGCGGCAAGTCCCGTAACAGGACCTTACCTGACCTGAGCAATTTGGACCAAACCGAACTGCTTCACACTCCTTATATCGGACCTAGCTCTAGAACTGTTTCATCTTCAGTGGGAACAAAAGAATAACAAGTGTAACAGAATTCGTTGCCCGGTGAGATTCTTCTTGATGATGACAGGCAGCCAAATAAATATATAGTTCAAAAGAGATCCAGGGAAAGTCGAGAAAATCTGGCTCCTAATAAAGGAAGATTAAAAACGTAAGGTCAGCTTCTGGACCAAAGGGTCAGTGACCTGCCTTCCTGGCACCGTACAACACGCTGCAACATACTGCCTGTAATCCCCAAAGGCGTTACCATTCATCAACCTGTTTGAGATTCAGGCCGAATATGTTACAAACTTTAGTTTGTGTCGCTTTGCTGGTGAAGCCCGGGTACGGTGGATTGTCCCATATCTGACACCCTTAGTCAGCAGGATTTCACTTCCACTGAAGTTATAATGGCAGCGAATTCCAGCCAACTTTAAAGTTGCTGCATTTATTCTCTTCTGTCCTTTGCTTTTTTGTATCTGAAGCTCCCTAATGCACCTTCTAGTCGTGTCTTCGGAAACAGTAAAGAAACCGATGGCCTTAAATATCGTTCAAGCAAGCACTCCTACGTCGGTCTGGAGAGAGAACCAAAGAAAGTAAACGTCGAGGTCTCACATCCAAGGAAGAATGTCTGTAGCTCTGCCACGTTTCATCATTCATTAAGGCCCGGGTCGGTTGTACCATCTCCGAGTGTTACTTGTTCGCGAGACGAAAGTGTGTAGATGGACGGCAAGAAACCTCGTGTATTGTCGTGACCATCGGGACAAGCCCCGCTTCGTTTTTCTGCCACAGCACGTAAGTGCCTCTGGAGGTTCCGATTGAAGTAACTGGATAAAAATTTGACTCAAACCCTCATATTCAGTTACCTGATCTGAGGATCACTGGTTCAAGAATGTTCACTGATTTATCTGACTGGAGCCTCAGCCCCTATAACTATCCCCGTGACGAACCCTAATCCGAAAGTGCTCAATGACGCACCCACGTAACCGGTATCAACTGTGAAAAGCTTCACAAAATGAAGCAAATTAAACTCATCAAGGATGCCAGTGGTGTGACCAGGCCAGCCCGACCATGCACAAGTGACATCACACGGGCAATAAACGGGATGGGATAGAGGGCTGCGAGCCTAAACATCAGGTACGGGAATCGGGTAGCATCAACCTAACTGCGGGTGGACCAGTACCTCACACGGCAGAGATCAGAGTGATTCCCAACAATGCTTACGGTGTGGGCGACAAATGGAAGGAATTGATCACCAATATACGAATTCAACTGTACTGCCTTCTTGGAGACTTGGTTACATCAAATAGTGGCCATAGAGCTTTTGCCAACGAAGAGATATTGCATCCACAGGACGGGTAGAGAATACATAAGGAAAGAAAATCTATCCTGCTTATGAATGGAAGCTTCGAACTGCAGCCAGGAGGGGGCTTCTGCCCCCGAATACACATGCGACTTCGTGTCATAGTATATTTCCAGACCCTGGGTTGAAGCCATGTGTTTGGGGCGGCCCGCATTGAGAGCCTGAAAAGGTCATCAGTGGGATAGATTGTTCCGTATGCCCTACCCATCAGGAGGATTGGCCACTAATTCCTAGGGACTTCAACTCCGAGAATGAGAACGCAATTACTCTGGGCCCTCGAATAAAACCACTTTGGCAGTGGACTGTTTGCGCTAGTCCTTTCTATACCGCTCGTTCGGAGTGTTAGCCAAGCTAGTCAGTATAGGGAGGGATAAACTCCAAATCTGCTCACCCGGCACCCCGAGGAAGTTGGTAGTCCGGGGTACAACTCTTAGATGGTTACGGGTGTCCACGTGGTCGTTAGGGTTCTGCGCTAAGGAGCTCCTCACTATATCCACTCAGAAAACAACAAAACTCAAGGAGGTTGCACTTGGCGGCCAAGAAAGAAGCAACGGGAAGGATCGACTGGTGTGCCAGCCTCCTTGCTGTCGAGGAGAGGCGGAACGGCATCAACTCAACCTCCTCAGGATGACCGAGCAATGCGACTCACGGAATTGGGTGAAATGGCTGGGCTATCCACCTTGGTGGTCCAGCCGAGCAGCCCAGGAGCAGGCGGAGAAACATGAGGCTGGGCGTCGTTCGTAATCAGGAGCGGGAAACCATCGCAGGTTTCAATTTAAAGGGGTAGGAGACCGTGACTTTGGAGTGCAGTGGGAGTGCCAAACAAAGTTACAACAAGACCACGGGCATAAGGTGGAGACTGGTCTTGAAACCCAGTTTAACTTCGTTTGGCCCAAAGCCTCCTCAGGGATCTCTGTGTGCTGCGTATTCAACAGCAACGGTGAAATAGCATCCGCGGTTTTCAAGAAAGCGCAGACATAGGAGAGGTTTTTGAAAGGGCGCGTAGCAAGGGTACCGGGAGATCGTTTGAGATTACTTCTGCTTAGTCAGTTGCCGCAACGGATGCCACGAAAATCAAGGCCTCAGTAGTGCAGCTAGCCCCAAGTCGTTTGGGTAAAAATGGCGACGGGACTAGACGGGGTTCACCAATCCCTTGCTAAGCCGCCTGCAGTCATATCAGCCGTTGCACTTGGTCAATTTTTCAATGCACTGCCTAATGTAAGGGGGTGACCGGTTGACTTGAGAAAAGTAAAGGCGGCTTCTATCACTATATGGACTTCCAGAAAGCCTTTTACCCGGCAAGCAGTCTGCAATTGGTGGCCAGGGTGGAAGCTTTTGGAGTCGCGCCGCAAGTGCTGAGGTGGGCGAGAACATATTGAGCTGTGAGTTCCTTCTTTGCTAGAGTTGAAGAAGCCAGGTCCACTGTACCAAGAGCATGAAGCGGAGAGCCTCACGGGTCCACGCTCGGACATCTGCTGTTCTTCCTACAATTGAGAGGCCAAGCTATAACTTTCGACTGTTCCAGTTTTCTGTTCGCTGAAGGTAACAACTTGGTGGGTTAACCAGGACCCAATCGGTTGCTGGAGAGCTTGAATAAGTTGAACAGTGGGCTATAAAATTGAAACTTCCATTGGATGCCAAAAATTGCAGAAACGTATTCTCGGGTCTGGGACACGCAGGGAAGGTTCGTAGGATCAGCTATTCGAGAAATGACTAGTCCAGCTGGTGCTTTAGGTGACTTCGGAGTTGTTTACGAGGGCTTCAAGACGAACCAACAGTGCATCTCTGCAGGGTTTAAAACCAGTAGGGAGCTTTTGAAACTCAAAAGGACAGCAGTGTCTCAAGATGCCCGGGTACTTGTGTCTCTATACCAAAAAATAGTAGGAAGCCAATGGGGGAACCTTGCGTGGTCTCGGGCATCTACTCAGGTGAAAGGCAGCAAGGCAAAGGAATCAGTCCAAGGAAACCTTATCCGGTTGGTTAACAGCTTACGAGTTTACTCGCGGGGCCTTCGAAATTGGCCGTGCTTTTGTCCCGCCTTCAATCGTTGGGGTATATTTACACACGGACCATGTCGCAGCAACATTATTTGCTTTTTAACACAGGTTGCCTAGCAATCATTGTTTCGTTAAGAAGTGCCGAAGTATTGTGGCAAGTCTATGGAATCCATCGAGTCGACAATCACTCCAAGAAAATCTCCTGGAAAGCAAGTAAAAGCCAAAATAAGGCTCATTTACTCCAAAGAAGTTGTAATACTAATGAAACACAGTGCTGGATGGAAAGTGGCTTTTTGACGAAGGGAAATATCAAACTTGTGTAAACCCATTATTTTTGGCTCAAATGCGCGTTCACTTATTTGAAACTTCGGATATTTGAGAGACTTTGCCCTTCGTCGGGTAGATGAGCAACTCGGGGCTATATTGCCGAAGGTAATTTGACTCAGCGACAATATTGACGACGAAATCATCGACCTTGATTGTTTTACCTGCTGCCGGGCGGACCGATCCTCGCTTCTTAAACAACGTGGAGGGGGGGGGGTGGTTACGACTTGTCCTAAAGACTACTGATGCAAGTCCAGCCAAGTGCTATTGACGCACTAAATTTCTTACGTCAGCGCTTCCACGATCTTATGCAAAGCCAAACGAATGAGTATATATCGCTCCATAGTCATTATGAACGCTTATATTTCTCCCACGTGCCTCGCTAGTGTTTTCGGGTAGTCCTCTAAAGTTTTAACAGTTTTTGTGCTTCGTTTGGAGTGATTTCGACCATTCCCTGCTGAAGTTCTGGAGGCTACTGGGTCGGAAAACATTGTAAACTTCCCCACCAGGATTGATGCCCATCGTGGTTTGTTGCACAAACAACCCCTATCTGGTTCGGACCTCACTTAGATCTCCTCTAGGGATACCAGACGACGCCATGATATTGTTCTTTCCAATGATACGTGGCTTGAGTAATCACAGAACCTTCACCGGCAGTGGCTACCTGAATGGCAAAAAGCGGCAACGCCATTCAGAAAACTTACAAAGACCCCAAGCTGTGACCAAGAAGGCTAACCCCGAAATCTTCGACGACCAAGACCCTAAAGTGTTTTGTGAGCCTCTTACCGGTTACTCGATTTCTTGCTATGATAAGTGTAGTCCAATGGAGGCCATATAAATTGGTGGTGACCGATTTTCCTCTCTGTCCCTCAAAAAGTTACGCCGTAGGAAAGGAAGTGCTCACAAACGTAGGAACTATCGCACCGTGAAAACCCTTCCTTCGTCAATGACGCCAGAGGTCCGCAGGATTTACAGCTTACATGTTCGTGTACTCCTGGCCGACCGTTGTCGGCGAGAACTTTGGATGTCCATCAAACATTTGAATGTTATCTTCACAAAATACTGAACATAAATGTTGTTTGAGGATCTAAACCGTGACATGAGCATGCAATCGCGTTCTCTATTGTTCAGATGTAATGGCGTCCTCTCTTGCCGCGGCTTTACCAGCTCCACTTCCCACAACGTATCCCCCCAAGCTGTTTACAAGGAGCCGTCAAACGTCAAGCTCAACAAATCCCACAGACCCGACAATCTTTCCCTGATTGTCCTAAAGTGATGTGCACAAATACTCACCCAAGCCATGACATAATTGTGTAATCAGTGCTTGTATTGCAAGAAGATTCTCGGCTGTTGGAGATCCGCGTCCATCACATCTGTGCTTAAGAAAGGAACAGCGTAATTCCATCCTATTGCCTGCACCTCCATCGTATTAAAGGCGATCTGGAGGCTACTACTCCAGGAACTATCCGGTGATTTGACAATACGAGGCGCGAACCAGTAAGCCTACCGCGGCTTCTGCTCTGCCTTGGATGCCATCGCTTAATTGACCCATAATGCCCTGTCTTCGCTAGACAGTAAATAAAGAGCCGTGAGTTTCCGCTTCCTGGATAACAGTGATGCATTCACCAGTGTTGACAGACGGAAGCTTCCCAACACACTCCCGAATAACGGAAAACAACCCTTACTCATTGGACTTTTGTCTGATTTTTTCTCTTGTCGTAAACAATTCAAAAGTTACAGGGTGAGAACCCCTTTCATCTCTGTTTCACGTAAAAGCGTGATACAAAGCGCAATCTCTTCCCCTTCTCCATCCTCTTTCCCCACGTCTCCCGCTCCTGTCAATGACCTTTAATTCATTACAAAGTATGCGGATGATTTTGCAGTTGGGTTCTCCCATCATGATGAGCCAGCTTAGTCTGACCTCCAGTCTGGTCTCTTAGATATTGGTCTTTGATCCATTACCCATTAACCAAACTGAAACCCCCTATAAATGTTCAGATGTTTTCTCTTCTCTTTTGAAAAGATCTAAGTATGCCAACTTTCTGGAATCCTGTCGAGACATTCACATGGGGAATATCTCCTTTGACAGTCAACCATCGACTGAATACCTCGGGATTACGATCAACCCTGTTCTCTTTTGGGCTTAACGTGTCTGCTGCACTTTTACAAGAATGAGAGGACTAACCTAATAAGTTTAGCACCTGGAAGCAATATCGGTAGCTCTTTATATCATTCAGCATTTTACCCTTGAATGCACACGACTTCAATGGTTGTATTCTCCTCCCATCTTCTTCCCTGACCCACAAGCTAACGATTTTAAAGTAATAAAAAGGTCTCCCAAGAACCTATCCTATGCAAGTGGTATACCTCGTGAAGATCTCGCAGACTCCATCGCATGCCGATATCACAAAATGTGCAAAAGGTTCGCCGAGAGGATTCTGAATGACTCAATTCAACCGCTTCACAGGGGCCTCAGCGAGTGTGCCCTCTCCTCCTCTACTGGAAAACAGTTATAAAGTGACTTACGCACGCTCGACTTCCTACCGGTCCTCCGTTGTTCCCTGTGTCGCTCGACTCTTATGTAACCCAGAAGACATCAACCCCGTGACTAGACAACGTTTATTGTCTTAAATCTAAAATCATCCCTAAATATTTAGCTTTCTTGTTGTTGTACTTGTTGTTTTCTTTTCCGCCTAGGTGCGTTGATTATATCCATGCACTGCTGAATATTCATCCAATGTGTTGCGCAAAGCAAGCTTGACATGATTGAGTGCCGTATTGGGTACGGACAACCTTTATTGAGTGGCCCCTTTCGGTGGTCGACGACATACTGGAGACCTGGCAGAAGCCTCCATGCACCACAGCTGTATCGCCGTCATCGACAGGCCACCTTTGCCCCCTAGTCAATTTTACCCCAGCCAAAGCATCGTAGCGGATTGCATATAGAAAAAAGCTCAAAAGGTTAGGTAGACTTCATTGGCCGTGGCTATTTATTTTTCATCTTCGCGCTTTGATTACCTGGTTCAGCCTCCTGCCTCCACGAACTTCTCGGAAATTTAGTTCATGATTGGTAGGTTAAACTAATTCCTTTTGAGTCTCGCTATCGGCCTGGTAACGTACACAGCCAAGTAATATTGGCAAAGTTTCGATTTATTATGATTCGATATTCAGACATAGCATCATTTATTACGAAAGTTCTGTTTCCTAATGGCTTGGACTTGTTGGCTTTCGTTGCTTCTGGGTTTGGAAACTGCAAATATCCTCTGTTTATTGCACGCAAGGGTTACCTTTTCGGGCATTGCACAGCTTTTTCCAACAAAATGGGGGAGCTTTTTTCCCTTCTTTGACGACTTGGATCATTTGATCTACTATTACGCTTTGTTGGACGACAAAGGTGACTTCAAGGTGGATCGATTGAAAAATTCGTCATATTCTTCTGCACTCGCAATTATGAGCCTTTCCCTTCCATCAGCTTCTTGGTATTTTGGGTTGCTGATTTGCTTATCTTCAGTTTTCTTGCTCTGCTGATGGAACCAAGTGGTAAGAGTATTCCGATCATCAGCCAGCGGCTGGAGCGTCCGTTACTCCCTCCATCGGCAAGTCTCCAGGCAACACTTCGTGGAAATTTGTCAGACTTTTACGAAGAGGTACAACTGGGAGTGGAGACGGCTTATTTTACTGGTGGAATCCGCCGAAGCTAAGAGCACGGCGGCCGAAGGCAAACGAAGGGAGGCCCATGCATTTAGTTGACACGGCGGTAAGGTTTTAATGGGGCTGTATCATTCGGTAAAGGGTCAGTGGCGAAGTCCACACCCGATTATCTGTCTTTGATACCTACACTCCTAGGGCCAGTTAGGGTGGTGGTAACAACCTTCATTATTTGGATCGGTCGATTAGGGTGAATGAGCTGAACAGGCTGCTAGTAGGATCAGGACTGCCTTAGTGTCATTTTCTTGGACGCGATATTTCGCCATTGCTGTATATTTCATTCTTTCAACATTTCGACCGTCACATCGAGATCCTATTAAGTGGTGACGGCTAACGTTCTCACTATTTTCCTCAGTATTTTGAAGTGAAGTTGAAAGAAGCTGTTTCAAGTTGTTTACTTCATCATACTTGTGGAGGCTGTCAGGGAGCGAGACGTACATTGGGAAAATGCTTCGGTCAGAGGCATCATATCGCACTTTGCATGCTAGATGAAGTAACCAGACCAGGATTGGTTGCTCAAGGTTAGGAAGCCTTTTCTTCGTATACTAACAAGCTGAGCCGTTTTGCAGAAGCACCGGGACGGCCATGGTATTTGGATAGCCTCAGTTCGATTCACAGCATGGAGGCACTTTGGAGCAAGATGCTTCGGTACATGGCAGTTGATTGGTTACAAAGGGCTGGCGGGATCTACCAGTCACAAGTCAAACCAAGGTTTCGCGATCTTTGTAAGCTCGTAAGTATTGACGCATTTTGCAAGGCAATAGATACAGCCGTCTCCTCCTTGAACAAAGGAAGTCTTCGGATCCCCACAAAAAGACTAGTCTGAATCTGGAAATGGTTTAAGCTGTCTATAAATGGTGCCAGTTGCATTGAAAGTCATGATAGAAATAACCCATAGGGCTGTGGAGAGCTCTAGGCATTGTCGCCTGTAGACCGCTGGGGGTTTGTGTCTTTATTCGAAGCCTGTTTTATTATCCTACTTCCAGGGTATCGTGGCAAGGGGTACCTCCTGAGGAGGTCCTTTGAAGAAGAATACTTCTACAGCAGACGTCACCTTTCTTTGCTGGGGATGAACAAAGCAACGGTCCCCAAAGCATCTTGTCAGCCATCCCCCAAGGGATTTGGTGCTGCCTAGGTATTGCTGCGGTTATCATCGTGGATCAAAATGGGCCTTTTAGCGTTATTTCACTGCCCGATGCTGGTGCGGATACCTTTTTCATGCGTGGTGGCCAGCCGAGCTTTTAGGTCAAGTGGGAAGGACAGCTTAGGGCAACCCTAACACCCCATTGGGAATACTTTCAGTGACTTCAAACGGCGTATGACAACCAGAAATCATTGGATGGTAATGAATTGATCACACTGAAGGTCCTCTGTACCGCTCCGTTATTTCTGGGCACACAGGCCACGACATTTAGGCAAGAAACTTTGTCCAAGTGAGGGCATTCGAAAGTTCAGTTCGGTTTGTACAGGAAAAAGGTGGCCAGGGCCAATTGTAACCCCGGGCTGTTTTGTCATCTGCGGGTTTTCTTGGCTCCAAAGACAGCTGGTTGAATGTTTTGTCTGAAAGGCGCAATTTGCGAGGCAGTATCGCCTCCACAGACATAAGTTTACCGACAAAATGACCAGGGGCTCAATACCTCACCCAGGAATCTGCAGCTACTTCAGACCCAGTTATGAAGTATCAACCATTTTGCTCAAAGAGCTTTGCGCTCCAGCTCGCAGAATCCGCTGAAAGGGCAGGACACCATTGTGGACCTGTAGAGAAACTGGGGCTCAAAGCCGGAAACACAGGGCGTGGGCCGAGCTTCATCAGACAGGAGGCTACAGGAGATGTTTCCGGTTCAAAGTGACTCGAGAAGTATCCATGGGGGCCCAAAAGTAGTGTAAGATATCTCATGAGAGCTCCTTAGCCAGAAATGTCGATCGGAGCCCCAAAGTCTACTACAACTACGTCCAGTCAAATTCAGCCACGCGGGAGGCTGTGGGCTCCGTTAAGGACAGGAATGGCACCCATCCACTCGACAGTAGCCCCAAGACCGAGATACCGCTACAGCACTTCGAGACGGCGCACCGGAGTGACAATGGACTGAACCCAGCGTAAGAACCTCCACTAGGCCAGAGGTTTTCGCCTCTTCCTGCTCCTGCGGACGAAGTAGAAAAAGCCCTGAGTTGTCTTAAAGTGCACAAGGCAGCCCTTCCAGACGGCACTCATGCAGCGGTTCTTCACTCTCTTGCCCAAATAATAAGGTACCTCTTGCTCTGCTGCACACCAGGTCGTTGAACGGAGCGCAGCTACCTGAGAACTGGCTGACGGCCAAAGTTTTGCTAGTACACAAAGGAAGGTCGAAGGAAGAGGCACGAAAATATCGACCAAATAGCCTGCCACCTGTGCCACTCAAAATACAGGAAGCTGATTGGAAATCGCACGGCTAGTCACCTGACTGAGGATGAGGTAGTTTCCAACAGGCAACTCGGGTTTGTCAAAAATAGGTTATGCTTGTCTAACTTGCTGTCATTTCTGGACGAGGTAACGGCCAGTTTAGACAGGGGTAAACGAGTCGAGGGGTGCTACTTGGAACTACAAAAGGCTTTCGACTACCTGAAACATCGACTTCTGTTGCTCAAAATGAAAGCACTGGGTGTAGCGCCTCAGGTGTTGGAATGGACCCGTGCATATCTCAATAACCGAACGTATTAGGTGAGGGTGGAACTGAGCAAGTCCACGAGAGGTACTGCTACCGGGGGAGTCCCTTATGGGGACGATCACTGGTCTTCTGTTTTCGATCTACATCAACGACCTGATAAAGGGTATACATGACCCAAGATACCAGTTTACGGAAGACCTAAAGCTGGTGAGCGAACCCAGAGCCCCGTCACTCCATGAGGACCATAATAAGGTTTACTTCTGGACCACTCAGCGACAACTGCCGCTCAACATAGGCAAGTGTAAGCATCTAACCCAGGACATTGGCGGAGAATCGGTACACCTAGACCCACATAATTCACAAACAATCACGGAGGTTACAGCCATCGCTGACCTTGGAGTCCTGATGAACGATCGCCACTAGCCATCTCCGAAGCATCTCGATGCTGCGGACAACAGGCACGGGAGGCTCCACCAACAGTTGCGCGCCGTAGCTTCCACAGAAGCTTATGTGTAGTTGCCTTTCTATATAACATTAGTCAGGACACACCTGGAACATTGTGCCCAAGCTTGGGCCCCGGCTCTATTGCTGGACACCGCTGTTCTTGAGAAAGTGCTGCAATACTTCACAAGACTGCTACTGGGACTCGGGGACGAAGCCCTCGCAGAGAAGCTACAGGAGCTAAAACTTCTCCATGAAAAGCAGAGGATTCAGGAAAACCTAATAGTAGCCCTCAAGCGAAATCGAGGACTATCCATCCCAACGGAGCCGTTTTGGTACTGGCACGGGATTTCACTAGCTTAAGCTCGTTAAACCGAAAGTACTGAAAAACCTAGGGGGAAATTTCTTTGCGTGCCGCCTTGGCAGCCCATGGAACTCATTGTCCGCTGAGGTGGTGCCTGCCGTATCGGTGACAGGCTTTGAGGCGAGGCTGACTCCTTTTTGGCCTGACTTGTGCCCTGAATACAACTAAATCTACATCATTCAGTGGCATTGCTGGAGGCGGCGCTCTTTCCTCTATTCTGTCATCAATTTCCAACAGTAATATACCTACCTCTGACGCTTTCCACCATCTCTTCTCCACGTTCCCTTCTCCACCATCCCCCCATCTTATTCTCCCCATTCCCCAAAGTACCACCAATAATACTTTATCTAAGCACCGCCTGTATTTGTGACGCCCTTTTTTATAGTTATAGTTATAGTATATTTCTTGACCGTGGTCAATAAACATGCACAAGGCAAGATCAGAGTATACAGCAATACATGTCAATGTGAGGTATTCACAAATTCTAAATTTATAAATCACAGCAACCGAAATACAACAGTAAAGTCATGTAGTGTTTGAGTAAACAAAAGTGGTAATGGTTGAGGCGGGAATTTCGAATCGGTTTCGAAATCGCTGGGGGGCGGTGTGGATAGCTGGACAGTCGCGGAATTGCTGATATAAGCAACAAATGGACGGTCACTAACAAGTAACCGGGCGTAAGAGATGCAAAAGAACATTGTTAGAAGTAAAGCAAGCGTGGGGCTTTCAAAGTGCAGTCAGAGATACCAGCGGGATATTGGACACTGATCCAGCATTGGGTAACTAATTGTGGAGGAAGCATGTGAAACAAAGGCAAGTGATTCAAAGGTGATAATAAAACGGACCTTTTGTGCAGGTGATTACAGTGTCATATGGAAATTCAAATGAAGGCGAAAAGCTTCGCAGGGACTTCAGTGAACTTTTGAAGAGCATGAATGGTGTATGGACATATAACGGACTATTAAAGAAAAGAAAAGCCGTCAATGAAACGGATTAGTGGAGACAAACGTCAATGGTTCGGCTAGGCAGGAGTTGGAAGAGTGTAAAATGTTTTTTTTGTATTTGATAGAAAATTGGTAATCAAATTATGGTTGGCTGCAGATGGCTGGTATTCTGTTCCGTAAAGACCTTGGTTGCAGGCAGAATGTTGTGGGAAGCAGGTAAAAAAGGGCTGGTTTGACGAAGTTGACAGCTGCGAAGGCTAGGTTCCGGCCATTGATTTCGTACTACAACGCGGGAAGAATTGAACTGTCGGGTTGGGTTATTTGGGAATAGACGTTGAGCGGATGTGTTGATGGTTGCTGTCAGGAATCACCTCTGCGATCCGGTGAGACTTTCATGAGGTTTTGTTAATCCATGTACGGTGCCCCATGTAACGTCAGCAGGCGAGAGTATAGGTTTAAACCATTGATCAAATCGTCCAGTCCTTACGGTAATCCGGAATAAACGTCGATTTAGCCGATGGATACCCAAGTAACCAATGCAATCTGGAAGAGATCAGGAATGCGGCAGTCTGGAGAGTGTTCCAGCTGTGGGTTATAATTATCGTTTATATGGAAGCAAGAAAATGAACACTTTGATATCCGAACAGTTAGTTATCGTTTGGCTAGTGGACAGGTCTATTAGGGATCCCTAGATGGAGACTGATAGCTTTCTAGGGTAGTTGGGTGATAGTAGAGATTTGGGGCGATATCAGGTAGGCAGTGGATGAGGAGAGGGTGTCCGTTTGGGAACCAGGAATAAAACAATAGTAGATGTTATGGTCTGGACGAAGAATGAGAAAATAAGAAGAAAACAGTCTGGTCAGTTCACCAGCTGTGGTAAAGGACGGCAAACATTAAAAAGGGGGGAAAACACAAAGTTAAAATGAGGATTTTTCATGTGGGGGCAAACGTGCTGGTATTCGGCAGGGGCATACGGATTCCGGTTGGAATGGGGTCTTAACTTACCATGAGCACGTGCGTAGAGAAGTGGAGCCTAGTTACTAAGGAATGGTAATCCGTGTGGCAAGTACGAGAAAGGCACAAAAAAAGCAGGATGGGACGGCTGAGTTCTAGCCTGAGCCAGGAATTAACTGAGAGCGAGCACTCATCGCTAAAGGACGGAACGGTTTTATTTATCTATACGCAAATTGTGTGTAGTAAAATGGCACAATCTAGTTAGGAAGGGGGACAAGTGAGTGGAGCATACCCAAGGTATATATGTATACATATACATATATATATATATATATATATATATATATATATATATATATGTATACGTGGGTGCGATCATCGGACGCAAAAGACTACGGCAAGAAAAGTGAGATAGAGTGACGCAGCCGAGGATCAACGGTTAACGGAAAGAAGAACAAAAGTTAAGCACGGGCTCATCGGTGCGGCGGATCCCAAAGGCACATTGAGGCCATGAAACGTGAGACTAAAGGGGAAACGCCTAAGTGTGGCTAGAACTTTCAATGGGAAAGTTAGTATTTCGCCTAGAGTGGTCATTGGGCAGGAGTAAAGACCAAGTTCTGCATGAAATTACAGAAGAACCTTAGCTGGGGGATAGGGTGGGAGCAGAAATGGTAACGTCATAACTGGGTGTTGAGTTCAGTTAGTGAGTCACGCTAAGTGCGATGAATCAGACTGGATTTTCCAGTTCGAAATCGCAGAGGTGGTGAGTGAAGTATGAGTGGTGGGACCTGGTGCGGAAGAGAGGCATTATAAGCTAAGAGATATCGAGGACCGTTGAGTTACTCACCATGATTTTGTTAATAATTATAGGACAGTAATGAGTAATATATATATATATATATATATATATATATATATATATATATAAATCCAACCAGGGGTTGGATACTGAAGCAGTTTTTATGGCAATGTTGAGGTTGGTTTCAGGGCCGCATACGCAATATAACTGAATAAAGTTAATAAATCGTGGAGCGAGTGAGAGATATTGACAACCTGTGGGGAGTAATACGGTGGTCTCTATAAATGCGAGCGCATCTGGAAGGATTAGTTTCAAAGTTGAATTAGCAGGATCCTATAAGTTGGTATGGATAAACAGTTAGTGGACGCAGACATGCTTACATATGTCGATGGCGAAGGCTAGGAGAAGCGGTCAAACAAAGCAATCAGAATTTTTAAAGCGGTGAGGTTATTTTGGAAGGTAAGGTTAAGAGAGAAAGCAGAGCAATGGCTTAAAAGTCAAGGCCTATCTCGTAAGCTTGACGTTCGGTTACGTGAACGTTGAATAAGCGCAAAACAGTTGGGACAGTAAGGAATTTATCAATAGCATGCACGAATGCATACTTTGACCGAGAAGATCTGATGTGCAAGGGAAGTTTATTCCAGATTCTGGAGTACGCGAAGAGAAAGAACTTAGAGCGTAGAACAGTCCTCGCGGAGGGTGTGGTAATAGTATACTGTCTATTCCGGAGTGAATATCCAGTATCCGGGGAGAAGCACAACTGGTTGGAGGAATAGGACTGCTTAGTCAATAGCTTATACAGAAATATCAAATTTAGCTTGATGCGACGAAGCCATAGTGGTTCGATTTTGAGAGATAAGCATCGTTCCCTGTAGTTTAAGTTGGACGACCAACCGATAAGCTGTTTTGTAAATCTTCTTTGAACACATTCGATAATAATCCTGTCGGATTTTCTCATGCTAGTGAAGATTAGGGGACAATATTCAAGAAGGGGCCTGGCATGTACTTTGTACATGTAGAGAATGCTCTGCCTAAGCTGAAAGGATCTGAATAGAAGACCAAGACACTTTCTAGCCTTCGCCGTTTGGAGGACAGCATGTTCCGAGAAGTTGAAAGAGCAAGAATAACTTAAGCCAAGGTCTCTTACTAAAGGCTGGCTGTCGATGGGTGAACCGCCAATGCATAAAGAACCAGGAGGAACCTGGCATTTGTAAGTGAGGAAAATACACTTGTCGGCGGAGAATTTCATCGCCCAGGTTGAGCACCATTCATCAAGAGCGGCTAAATCAGCAGAGATTTTAGGGATAGTAGTACTGAGGTTGCCAGGCGAGAAAGTGTAGACTATCTTAATGTCGTCCGCGAACAAAAACGGCGTGCCATTAAGTATTGTCGGAAACATATCATTTATATATAGGAGGAAAACCAGGGGTCCCAAAACACTGCCCTGAATAACACCGCTAGTAACAGGCTTAGGATTAGAGGTGTGCCCGTTAATTAAGACAACCTGTGAACGATGAGATAAGTAAGACGAGAACCAAGAAAGAAGTGGATCGACAATCCCAAATGACCGTAGCTTTGTTAAAAGGTGGGGGTGAGGGACACGATCAAATGCCTTGGATAAATCAAGATAAAGAACAACAAGAGATTTCCCACTTTCAGCAGAGCCGGTGACGAGATTCAGAAAATCATACTGACAAGTCATGCAGGAACGTGAACGGAGGAATCCATGTTGGTTGTGATTGATAAGACTGAGGCTTAATAAATAGTTAATAATATTATCTTTAACTATTTTTTCCATTATTCTGGATAAGATGGGGGTATGGTTTATAGGGCGATAATTGGATACCTCATGTAAAGGTCCTTTTTTATGAATGGGAACGATTACCGAGCGCTTCCAATTAGCAGGTACGGTGCTACCATTAAGTGAAAGAGTGAAAAGGTTCAGCAACAACAGGGGGAGATCCGGTCCACCATTGACGAGTGCAATTGGTGGTAAGCCATCGGGGCCTAATCGAGGAGAGGGTTTGCTATTGGATAGTAGCTTGGAAATACTCCTGGCATCGAAGGGTATCGTAGAAAGGACAGAGTCGGTAAGTGGTGAAGATGGGGGCGGGGCAATGACAGTAGCTGGAGCCATGGCTGAAGCAAAGAATGCATTGAAGGCTTCGGCTATACAAGGTGGGGAGGTGATAGATGAGTTATTATCCAGAATTAGAAGTTGGAAGTCGGCCTTAACATCAGCGTTTCTAGACTTATGCAACATAGAAAGAAGTTGCGACCTGTTAGGATGACTCAAAGCCTTAGCTTCTTGGTCACGAAGTCGCGTATTATCTTGTCGTTGAATAAGTGTGGAGAGGCGGTTTAGACGAATAAAAAGTGAAAAGTCGTTGGAATTATGTAGTTGTTTGAGAAGTTTATGGTACTTCTTATGGAGTGGCGAGACAGACGACCTCTTTTTAGGTACAGCCTGGGCAGTATTGGACAATTTATCCAGACAATCGGAAAAGAAGGAGTAGAAAGTATCCGCAGCATGCTGAGGGTCCTGGGTGAGGAAATAATCACCCCAGTCTTTCTGCCGAAGAAGCGTGACTAGCAAGGCCCAATTTCTGCTTAGGAATGTATTGTTGGGGGGGTGTGCGGGACTAGGTGGGCCACTAAGGGGCAGATGGCAAATAACCATTTTATGGTCACTACCGGGGAAATTCCGTATTACGGTCACGTCGATGAGAGGCATGTTATGAGTAAATACCAGATCTAGTATGTTCCCATTTCTGGTAGGTTCGACAACATGTTGTGTCCAGCCGCCAAGATGAATGCTAGTGATCAGGTCCATAAGATTGGGAGGAGCCGAGAGGGTGGGCCAACAGATGTGAGGGAGATTAAAGTCACCCGCAATAAGCTTGGTTCCAGAAGGAAGCAAAGAGAGGTATTCGAAAGACCTAATGAGAAGTGGAAACAATGAACTGGGGGAATTTGGTGATCGATACACGCAGCCAATGTGAAGAACAGTGGTTTGGAGGTTCATAGTGAACCAGAGAGAATCGGGAATAGAATCGAGTGCCGTATGTAAAAGAGGGGTCGTGGTGTAGGCTTCCTTGACGTAGGCTAGGCACCCACCACCACGCCGGTTCGGTCTATCGGTCCTTAGAAGACAGTACCCTACCAAAGATACTTGATCATTGGAAGTGCTCTCAGAAAGCCAGGATTCCGTTATTAAGATAATGTCGTAGATTCGGAAAAGGACTCAGTTAGTAACCGTAGGACTGCTCAACTTTACTTGCAGAAAACCCAATCTGAACTCTTATCTCATCTACAGAATATACTGCAGAAATACTAGGCAAACACAGAAGTTGCCGTCTGCTGGGATTCATTTGTACTATCATTGGAACAAGTATCCGGGCTGCCTTATCGACTCAAGCCTCAAGTTCTGTAACCTGACCTGACCTGACCCGAACAGGTTCAAATATTCCTCCGGTGCCCCGGATTTTTAGAGGAGCAGACCGTATTTCGGGTCAACCCTAACGCTGACCATACCCCCCTAGGATGAATTACACGAGGTCCGTTGGATAACAATCGCTCGTGTAAATTCGGAACATGTGTCTTCCCCAGCCTGTAGAATATTGAGAATAACCTCTGAAAGTCCTATGATAAGGACTTCGGTGACTGGTCCGCTGGGTATCTCACTATCCCTGAAGGGCGAAAGAGCCGTCAAGATTCTGGATTGGTCGCTACTGCTTGAGAGCAGGCATCTTAGTGCTACCCTGCAGTGGAAGGACACTAACCTCGTAAGGCTTTACCATTAGCCTGTCCTTGCCTGTAGCCCGGGTTGCTGCATAATAGGTTTCCCAATGGTCCGGGATTCAAGATTACACATTCGGCTTTAACTGAGTGCCACATTGAACGAAAATACACGGCACGGATCCCACAGGGTCCCTCGGCAGGTAAATTAGTAAGGTCGTATATGCCACACCTTGCCTTGCGGTGTCCCGAAAAGCCTGAAAGGGTCCGCGTTGTCCTTAACTGTGCCACGGTACTTCATTTAGTTTCTCAAAATATATAGCCCTCGAAGCCGCTAAGGCCGGAATAGGCTTGGACCCAATATTTCGCTCCTTCTAACTTCAAAACTGCATTCTCTCCCTCCATAAACCCCATGCCACGCCCCTAATGGAATACCGTCTCTTTATCTTTTCCAGTAAGTGTAGATCGGACAGAATTGGTATCTAACGGGTTCAACGAAGTTTTAGGTAATGCTCACATTACAATTATAAAGAACGAGGCTTGATTTTTCAAACTAGACCCTCTATGGCTTAGCCGTATGAAATTGAGCCTTATCTTTCTAAATAACACTTTAACAGCAGGACAAATAATTCTTATCCGTTGCACTTTGAGCATGGTTCTAGCTTTTCGCTGCTTTTTAGATTTCCTGCCCTTTCAACCCCCATTACTGACACTAGCAAACATTCACATTTCTCCATCGCAGCGTTTTCTAACTTGAGGAACAAATTACCGCTAGAAGTGAGCAGTCCAACTTCCAGCCTTTGGTTTAGAATTGCATTGGATAAGTTCTTCAGGGTGACCCAGACCTAACGGCCCCTCAGCGTGAACGCATCCGATGGCTAAACCTATGAGAAGGGTCCAGAATTTCGAATAACGCAAATATCGGTGGTCCATGTCAGATTAAACCGAGTAAAGACTTCTAGTCTCTCTGCCTTCTTCAGTAAAATACAAGTCCCTGAGATTCACTGTCATTATAGTTTCTTTTTATACGATTCCTGTTTATCCCCGGCTGGGAGCATCCCAAACCAAGCTTCCCCATTTTTCCCTTATTTCCAAGCCTTCACTTGTGCTTATCTTTTTATCGATCCGTTTGACGCACTAAAGTGCACATTAGTCACTAACCTGGCCTACGCTTCCACCTGTCGATCGACTATTCGCAAGTTACCCTACTGACGCTCCCTTGGTTATCTACCCGGAAACCCCCGATGCCTGGTAGCCCGATCGTGGACTACCTGATATTTACCGCAATTTGGCCTCACCGAGAACACTGTTGCTAATCCCAAAGGTGCGAGGTGCGGTCAGATCCATCTTTTTGGCCGGTTCGCACCGGGCTTGCAGGTCGCCTTCAGCTATGTGTGGGCTCGACCGGGCTGGCGGATTGCACTTCCTATCACCGGAAATAGTGATAGCGATAATCGTAATGATGATGATGGTACATTTCGGATGAGCCCGAAGCACACTAGTGTGCATGATCGAATGATCCAAGTGACGTCAGAGTCGAAACCTTCACAGGGTAATAATGAGAGTGTTAAATTGGACCGCAACGCCAATAGTGCCCGGCAAATTTGAAAACCAAGGTCAAATGTTCGATCTGGCTGACGGTGGTTGGAGTCAGTAAAAAAGGGGAGTACATGTACACAGTACCAAAAATGATCAAAACACTAGAAATTCCAGTGAAATCAAAGGATATCCGTTAAGCTTTTGTAAATGGAAGAGTTTACCAAGGAGAATTCGCAGAGCCATTCGCACACTGCAGCTTTCGCAAAGCACCGCACCCCTATTCTCTCTGGGCTGTGTTAGGTTTTTGTGTTTATAAACCTAATAACCGTCACTGACCCAGCTAGAAATACTTGGGAAAAGTACCCGAAATTCTCTACGTGGTTTCACACATTCTACTGACCCATAATCTTCCCATCTTCGTCATATTACCTCCTGAACTAACTATGAAAGCACCAAAGACACTCCATAAGCACGCTAAGGTCCAGGGTACGAATCGGGCAACTCGTACCGTCAGGGCCAGAAAAACCAGGAACACTCATCCTCGGTCTGCTGTCGATCCGTGCTTAGTAGATATTGTTGACTTTTACGATGCAGCCAACAGGAAGGTCAGCGAAGTAGATCAAAGAGCTGCAAACCTACACAACCAGGTCCAGTTAATTGATGAGATCCTAATAAAAAGGTCCCCGATGTCTAGCGTAAAGAACCCGCTCCTATAGCTAATCGCCAAAGCCTGGCTCTGGTGAGCCTTTTCCTGGACTAATTTGCCACCAAAATCCGTAAGCGTATAGCCAACGCGAAAAAGTTATAGTTTTCAACTTTCCTGACCGACTGCACCTGCCGTCAACCGAAACCTCCATACAGAATGCTAGTAACATGGCACACGACAGGTGCTGCTGCACGCGGCCGCGCCAAAGGTCACGACACAATGAATGTCCTTCGAAGTCCCAATTCAATGGCGAAATAACAGATAAGGAATTCGTAGGAAGTTGGCAAATCACTTTCAAAGCCACTCCATTCAAAACCACCGGAATATCGTCAGACAAAACGCCCCTCCAAAATGAGGTGTTTCGATCATCCAGAAGGACCTCAGCGTCAGTAGCTCCATTTGTGTCTGGAATATCAGACTCCTATCCGCCTAGCCTCCAGCTGGGCAACTCCCTTACACAAACTTCCTTAGTTGCCTGCTCTGCAGCAGTTGAACTGGACCTGACAACCACCCCTTCTCCAGGACGCCCTCCCGGTGAATTCCCCTGCCTTCAACCATCAGCCTCGGCTTGCACAAATACCAACGATATCCACGTCCAAACCACTGTTAGTCCAGGGCCACCAAAGTTTCATGCACTCAGGCCCGTTTTTGCTTGTCAAACTACCGCCGGCTATCTCAGCTCCAAAAAAGACTCTGGGGAGGTCTGCCGCCAACAGTCCGCCCCGTCCCAACTCAAGTACCACCATCTTGCGGGCAAAAAGCTTTCAAACATGCCATGATCTACGGGATAGCCAGGCATCCCGGTAACCGACATAATTCTGTGCCGCCCCACGGCTTTTAGTCACTCCGGCTACTCCAGTAATCCCTCCATTAGTCTTTTCGGATCCCCTTCCAGAACCTCCACCGAGCACTCCAAGTATACCCCAAATAATTCGTGCCTACCGGCGGGCGGGACACAACCCTGCGTCACCCTAAAGCAGCCAACTTTGCCTTGCTGCATTACCGAGGTACCTCGACTAATCGACAAGCCTCTTCCAGCTCCACAATAAAATACTGGAGAAAACGGCTGCCGAGCAACGCATCATCATGAGTCGGGACCAAATATATCATGCACTTTAAGCATGCCAGAACAGTTTTCCAACCATCTGACCGAATACCAGCATCCCCTCCCAATTCTCTGTTATCAAACTCCCTCCCTTCAGGCGATTCAATAAAATAACCCCTAATTGAATGATAATCAACGACCCCGATATTTGAACCCTACGCTTTTTCCCGAACGGAGGATTGGCCAGCCCAACCAAAAAAGTTCATGTCGTCGATCTTGGCTGCTCATTACGTATCCCGTTGAATCTAGTCACCAGTACCTTCTTGTATCTCGCCTTCAAATACCCATTACCCCAACATCTAAACCCGAACCTCGTCTTTCCACTCAACCTGGAATTCCCAGCTCCACAAATGACCAATTTTTCTTGAGAGCACCGTTCGAATCCAGCCTCATCAGCTAATAAACAACACTTACTACGCACTGCCGGCCCCTCACTTCTGCCTCTGATTTAGACTCCATCGCTCCTATGCATGAAAACCCTGATATTGTGTGCCTACTTAATACAGTTTACCACCACAGTAATGTTGGCCTTAAAGCCTGCCGATGGCAGTTCCTACTCTAACGAACTGCCGTGGAAAACCCCTCCAGGAGCACTGCAACTTCGTGCTTCTTTGACATCACCCACTCATTTACACCACTGGATTGTTTTTATGCACTGTATGTTTTCATGAACCAAAGTTCGTTTCTTCGCGTCCAGCGCGCAACTCTATCATGTCCTGTTCTAGAACTGCGTGACGCACGTGCTCCTTTCTCGCACGCCGCAATTCGGTTCTCGTTTTCCGAGGCCCTGTGGTTGCATAATTGAGGTTCGTACCTGTTTTGTGCCATTGTTCATCTAATAATCTAGTATTGTAGAGGTACAAGGATAATCCCTTTCTGATTTCGGGATCCGCTGCGAATTTTGCGACGTACTGCCCAAAGGCGCCTTACACCCACCTCATGCCATCACTATGCCGTTGCACTTACTTTGCTCCTCATTATTGCCCGCTAATTACAGAAAAAACCCATACTTCCCACAATAGATTACTATCATCCAACTTCGACATCATTGGCTATGTATTGCTCAAAGTCGAATTACAATACTCAGTCGATCAACTTGGAACGAGAAAATACGCAACATGCCAAGAGAAGGAACGAAGCAGTTGGAATCTGGAGAGAAAGTAACACGGCAAGTCACTGGAGAGATTTTGGGTAATTTCGATTCTTTAGTTAATGCGGGTCACTTAGTAATGTGCGTGCTAGCTCATTTATTACTGAGGATTGCAAGAATTTTACCTATTTAAGTTGAGGATATTGGGCCCAGAACAACAACGGTTGTCGGCTAGGAAGCAGGCCCAGTAAGCAGCAAAGAAGTGTAGAGAGAAAGAGGGTGGGTGAAAGACCAACGACAATGACTTATCCGACAGATCGGGACAAAAGAAGATAGGGATTTTTTGCCCCGGTCTTCGAATATAAAACATCGACGCCACCAGCGATCAATCCACCAAGAGTAGAACTAACAGTTTTCGACGGAAGCTTTGAAGACTACTGCAAGTCCATCAGGCGGTTTGAAACTTTCGTCGCAAACAAGATAACCTACTCCGGACAAAATATTCTCTATCGGACCCATTACTGTCGAAGCCGAACAAGAGAAGCCATCGATATGTGTACCACGCTCGACATAGAAAAAGGCTACACACGGGCAAGGAAGATTTTGAGGGACTTGTTCGGCCAGCCGGTAAAAGTAGGTCGTAACCTAATAGAGGGCTTGATGGTAGAGGCAAAAAACCAAGGGCGACTTCCATAGGACGGCCGACCTGGTGATCAAAATGCAGTACTGTTCAATAGCCCTCGACCATTCAGGTCACAAGGCTGACCTCCATGCAATGCATACGTTGGAGGGCATAACCCGTCACCTGTGAATTAAGTATCAGCCGAAATGAAGCGCATAGAGTGTCAGTTGCAATGGTGGTACGAAAAAGAGTTTCACGACTTCGAGGACGCGAGACTATCGTTTACTCAAGAGGGCTACTCAGCCCTGCCAGCAGTGTGGCAAGAAACTAGTGGCCTTATAGAACTGTTTTAGGTTCCCCTCCCGTGGCGCACTTTGGCTGACACTTGGGTTGATGACAGGAACTATGCTCTGCAATGACTACTGCCACTGGGAGGAGGCTTCGTTCGAGACCAGGACCTGTGAGAAAGAAACGCAGAAGTAATGAAGCGAAGCAAAGCTTTCGGCTACGTTAAAAAGGTGCTTGCAAACACCGACGGCCGGAAGGGGATCCGGTATCTACTTCACCACCCGGCTCTCCACCTCAAGAAACCTGAAAAATTGCGGGTGGTCTCCGGCTGTGCGGCCAAGTTCCAAGGCAAGTGGTTAAAAGATCTCCTGCTACAGAGAGCTGACTGGACCACGCCATTGATTGAAGTTTTGTGCCTTTTCAGAGTGAATAGAGTAGTCTTGCTCGCCGACATCAAAGGAATGTTTCTCCAGGTGAAAAAACTGGTAAAAGAACGAGAAGCGGCGCGATTTCCATGGTGGGAAAAGATCAACCTGAACAAGGAGGAGATGAATTATGGAATGATGGTCCACCCCTCCGGACCCATATCATCACCGTTTTGCTAGCAATACGCCTTTCGAGAAACAGCTAACAAACATGGAACCCTGGTCAACCGGCCAGTAGTAGATAGCGTCAGCAGAAACGTCTACGTGGACGACTACCTTGGGTCACTCGATGATGTAGACTCGGCCCTAGCGCAGTTCAGGGGCCTAACAAATTTGCCAAAAGAGGGTTGCTTCCATCCCACGAAATGGATGTCGAACGCTTCTGATGTGCTCGAAGTCATTCCGTACCACGAGAGGGCCAAAAGGGTAAGAGATATGGACGGATCTCCACTCCCTGCTGAAAGCTTGCTAGGGATACAATGGAATGCGAAAATGGAAGACTCTGTTTTCCAGCTAAACTTTCCCGAGCGACCGGTAACTCGTCGTAGCTTACAATCTGAACTCTCTAGTTTGTTCAACCCGCTCGGCTTTGTCTCTCCCTGGCTGTTACTCGGAAAGATCCTGCTGCCTCGGCTCTGTCGTAAGGACTTTTATTGGGACCAGCCACTGGATCGAGAAGATCGGTTGGACTGGGAAGAATTTCCGAACACTTTAAAGATACAAGGAGACTTACGGATTCCAAGGTGTTTGCCCCCTGGTCATCCAAAATAGACGAAAGTACTACAAGCATTTTCTGACACGTCCGAAGCAGGTTACGGAGCCTTGGTATACGGACGGTGGTGCACGGGGGTGGACAGTATACTACTAGGATCCTGTTCGCCAAAGCCCGAGTTTCTGCGCTGAAATCGGTTTCGATCTCGAGCTTTGAACTCAGAGCAGCCGTGTTAGCCGTCAGGGCGGTACGAGCGGTAAAGTGATTTCTCGACTTCTATTTTTGGTCGGTTATTTTTTGGACGGAATTCACAATAGCACTGTACTACATTACCAACCTCAGGAGTCACTTTAGTAATTTCATTGCTAAACGGCTCATGATCATCCACGAAGAAACGGCCACGAACCGGTGGGAAACACGTCAAGTCAGGCAGTAATCCAACCGATCCGTGCTCCGGAGATACAACCAACTTCTGGCGACGCGACACGTGGAAAGAGAGGCTGAAATTCCTGCAAATGCCGGAACAGGACTGGCCCGTGAACAAACTAAATCCCTCTCTGGAATTGGAACTGGAGATCAAGGGCGCAATGATGACAGGCACAGTCGTCGAAGCGACTTTATTTTTGTTACTATTGATCAGGTTTTCCTCCGGGACTAAGAATACCGGTCATTGGTTTGGTTGGTCAGGTTCAAGAGACATTTGTTAGTCATGGAATGGATGCGTCCCTCCAGCCGGGTACGAGTGGGTCCAAAAGGCCCCGATGAATTACGAGCCGTGAAACGCGATTTATTCAGGAATGTACGACGAAAGGCTTTCAGCCGAGAACTCGAGAGGACAGGAAAAGCGGGACCTATCGGCAAAAGAATATCATCTCTTAAAGGCAACTTGAAACTTTTGAACCCCAAACTCATTATTGGATTACGACGGGTAGACGGTAGGCTGACCAACTATGACCTGAGCTTTGGCACGAAATACACCATACTGCTACCAGCTCAACAACCTGTGATAGAACTAGTGATTCAACACATCCTCACGGTAGAGTGACATGCCGGGGAAAAACACGTGACAAGCGTCATACGAAAGCGCCTTTGGTTGCTGAGAGGAAGATCGAGTGTATAACGCGTAATCCGAAGTTGTGTACATTGTAGGAGATGCAATGCTGCAGCGGGCAAACAACACATGACTCCGGTGCCAGAATGAAGAGTGACTCCGGGTTGGAGGCCGTTCAGTGACACCAGGCTGGACTATTTCGGGCTTTCGTGGATCAAGTGTGGGGAGAGGTTGGAAAATCGATACGGGAGTATCATGATGTGCATGAAGTCACACGCGGTGCACTTAAAAGTTGCGCAGTCGATGACACCTACTCTTTTCTCCAGACCATGCAAAGCTCTATCAACCGAAGAGGCATAGCAGCAGATATATACTCTGACAATGGGTCGAACTTCGTGGGCGCTCATCGAGAACCGCAGCGTTAGCACAAAAACATGAATAGAGACGAGCCACAAAATCGAACCGTGGCCTGTGCTATACGATGGCACTTCGATCCCCGCAGACCATTCATCGCAGTGGAGTATGGGAATGCCTGATCCGGCCAACCAGGCAAATGCTGCTGTCGATCATTGAGCACCAGCCGACCAACGACGAAGCGTTGAGCACCGTCATGACCAGGGTCGAAAGAATTCTGAGCAACTGCCCACTGTTTCCAGTAACCAACGGCGACCCCACCCATCTTGCTTCCACCCCGAACTACTTACTGACTTTAAGGTGGAACGAGGGTTTCCAAGGGCCGTAAAACTTCGCGGGAGCTACCTTCATGAATAGAAGCGGGCAAACTATCTTGCTGAGGTTTTTGGAGGCGATGGCTGCGGGAGCACCTACCGGCTCTGCAAGCGCGACAGAAGTGACTGATCAAAGCAAGACCATCCAAGATTGGGGATGTAGTGATGATCAACGACGAGCGCGCTCGTTTCAGCACCTGGACTTTGTTTGTTATTATGGAGCCAATCAAAGACACTGACGAAGTGATAAGAGCCGTCAAAGTCAAGACCGCCAACAGAATACTAATTCGCAATGCACGCAGTATCAGCCAGCTCAGGAGTGAAGACGGAGGAGCCGATAACACGAAACCCCGGTAGACTACTCGTCATTCGCCTCTGAAGGGGTAAAGGGTACCTCCCGTGTGTGGGGGGCATTTACTACATACTTACTTGTTGAACTAGACCTTCACCCAGACACACACACGTACAAGACACACTTTTGCTCTTCATGATCTCCATCATATACGTTGCAGTGCTAACCTTTCTTCGTTGATTTTATAGAAGGCTTTTCCCCTATGTGATAGTAGTTGTGATTCGATCATACACCCAGGGGCACATCAGCCACACCATTACATGATACACATTTATAATTCATGACATCTACCAAACACCCCGTCTCGTTTATCACCGGCTATACGGAAGATACCTCCCGTAGGTGGCAGTTGTTATTATTTGCCCATATACCAGAGAGAGACTTCACCCGTGACACCCACACGCGCACACACTGACAGAAACGCACGCAGCCGATGCAAGACGGCTCTCCCGAGGACGGCCCATATGTACCTGCTTTACGCCCGCCATCGATCAGCCTTTGTCATGGACAGTGCTGAGTAACACCGCGTCGGCATAGCCACCGGCTCAAGCGCGATTGTGAGTAGAACGTTGACAGCAGAAGTCTTAGGTACATGCACTGAGAGCAGGGTTTAGGTAGGCAGGAAAGATCAGCACACTCATTCCTAACCATTGACTCTGCTAAGTTTCCGGAGAATTTAGGTGGGCGGTGTAGCGACCTGTTGTGGAAAACCCCTCCAGGAACACTGCAACTTCGTGCTTCTTTGACATCACCCACTCATTTACACCACTGGATTGTTTTTATGCACTGTATGTTTTCATGAACCAAAGTTCGTTTCTTCGCGTCCAGCGCGCAACTCTATCATGTCCTGTTCTAGAACTGCGTGACGCACGTGCTCCTTTCTCGCACGCCGCAATTAGGTTCTCGTTTTCCGAGGCCCTGTGGTTGCATAATTGAGGTTCGTACCTGTTTTGTGCCATTGTTCATCTAATAATCTAGTATTGTAGAGGTACAAGGATAATCCCTTTCTGATTTCGGGATCCGCTGCGAATTTTGCGACGTACTGCCCAAAGGCGCCTTACACCCACCTCATGCCATCACTATGCCGTTGCACTTACTTTGCTCCTCATTATTGCCCGCTAATTACAGAAAAAACCCATACTTCCCACAATAGATTACTATCATCCAACTTCCACATCATTGTCATAACCGGAAGCTAGCTAAACGACCCCGTCCCATCAGACAAAATTTCTATTCCTGGCTGCCTAACCCTCATAAAGATTCGTCGTCATCGTGGTGGAGGCTGCCTTATCCACATTAAAAAGGGTCTGCACAGCGTTCTCCTCCCTAACATAACACTGGACGCAAAGCAGGACTCAATATGGGTAGAGGCTCTTCTAACCAACTGTACACTCCATATGGGTCGCCTTTATCGACCACCCAATTCAAACATCACGGACCTCGCCCAAGTAGTCAAGGCTTTTGACCACCTCGCACTACTACCCTCTTCGTCGAAACTCATTGCCGGCGACTTCAGTGCGCCAAGTATCTGCTGGGACACCGTGTCACCATCCCAATACTTCACGAACTTCGTTTCGGCCATACGCGCAGGGCACTGGGTCCATCACTTTATGACGCCAACCGGAGGAAACAATACAATTGACCTGGTATCTACAATTGGCTTATCGAATGTGATAGCTACCTCTCGATCTTTTCCCAGGCAGTTACCATATAATGATAACATGCAGATCCACAGTCGAACCCATTAACCCCAAAAGTAGCTTACCTCAACAGCCCCTACACACGATCGACTGGATAAGCCCTGAGCCTATGCTTCGCCCCATCAACTGGGATGACTACCTCCTGCAGCATGACCCTAGGCTTGCTACTAACGTACCCTGAGATAAGCTACAAATTTGTTTGTCATCAATCACTGCCATCGGGACCAACCACTCTCAAGCCCGCAGCTCTTTTCTTACAAGGTTTCAAGATAAACACGCAAAACTGCAGGACATCTGTAATAAAATCAGCGATTTCTCCATATTATTGCAATTCCACTCTCCCGCCATAACCACCAGTATTCGGATTATAGAATTGATTAAAAAGCAGGAACTTCCAGCCGTGAATTCCACCGGCTGATTTTATCCATGGACCGGACTGTTAAAGCTCAGAAAGCAAGAAGAGTCTTCTGGGATACCCTATTCAATTTTGGGGAACAATAGACAAATTCAATTTTCAGCCGGAGTTTCTGAGGCGCTCAATATCTTCTTCCCGGAATCCATGACTACTGACGCCACTTCAAATCCGCCCCCCATGCCCCTCATCACCCATTGGGTTCTTTCCAATATAGAATCAAGTTTGAACGAGTTGGCTCATCTCCTGCTGTCGGCTGACCCTCCTCCCGCCCTGGCTACAACGGCATCCACCCCATCACTCTTTACTCTTGGCGGGACCTATGTCACGTCTACCACTGTGAATCTCTAAAACTTATCCTTTAAATATGGTGTTTTTCCACTCAAGCGGAAAATTTCAATAGTTACCCCTATCCATAAAAAATGGTCCAGTGCAGGATCATTTGAGTTATCGTCCTATTACCCACACCCCTCTACCTGCCAGAATAATGAACGTTTAATCAAACAGCAGAAGTCTGGTTTTCTCCTGTTTCATAGCCTCATTCACAGCAGCAAAAATGGCTTCCTAAAATCACATTCTAGTGCCATTTGCCAATTTGTCTTCTTCAACTTACTGGCCACGGCTGCTGACAAGGGAAAATCTGTGATCATCTCGATGTGACCAAGGCATCCGACCTAGTTTCTCGCTTCCGGTTGTTAAAAAACTCCAAGCCTGCGGTATCCATGGCCCGCCTTTATCGTGGATCTCTTCTTACCTGTCAGACCGGACCCAGGTTGTATATGCTAATGGTCACCTGTCGCAACTGGTGCTCGCCAGTGGTGAAGTTATAAAGGGAAGTGTACTTGGTCCGCTATTTTCTTACTCTATACCAACGGCATGTTTCCTGTTGTGCAGCAAGGTACTCCTTTCCTCTTCTCCGACGACATCGAAATCGCCCATGAGTTCCACCGCCAAGGTCTCAGCACGGCGCAGTCTGACATAGGTAATGATCTGAAGAGACTTCCTCGATGGTGCAGTTCATGGCTGATGTGCTCCTCGACTACCAAAAACTTCTGAACAACCTGTAGATGTCAAGTCCCTCCCGAACCCGGTGGGTGAATCAAGCGCCCATCGCCCCAAGCTCATCAGAGAGAGATCTTGGGCTTCTATGCACCAACAACCTGCCATTTTCAGAACATGTCTCGTTCCAGAAGGCCAGGGCCAGACTGATAGTAGGCCTTGTTCTCAGATCATTTAAAATGAAACTTAGAACTCTCCTTACTCACCAATACCAAGCAAGACCCCATCTGAAATACCGCTCCATTATCTTCTCCGAAATGTCCTAAAAGGTTAGGATACGCTTTGAGGAAGCCCAGCGTATGTTTATCAAGTAGCTAATAGGTTACTTCTCCCCACTGAGCTGTGAAAAGCGAAGCGCCCTACTAAACTTTGGCCCTTTATGGCTAAGACGTATTAGGACTATGTTTTATAGGTAGAGTTATTGCTTCGCGTTCACTTCTACCAATTCTATAAAGTTTCCTCTACCCCCACCCTGCCCTCTAGGCCACAGGGACTTCGTTCTGAACATCTCACGGTCGAGGCTCACGATAAGATCTAATTTCTCTCTTATCAAATACTCAGCTCTTCGGAATAAGTTGCCCCTAACTGTGTGCAAGTGTGCGTCCATAGCCCAGTTTAGCCATACCCCAAAATTACAGCTTACAGCTAGCCATCTGTTGTCTTTGACTGACACTAGTATATCTAAGGGTCCAACCTATGAAGAAGGCGTTGGTCTTTTGAACCCCAGCTTCCATTTCCCCTCCTGTTCTCTCCTATCTCTAGAAAAACTGGTCCCACCACTAGGATCATGGCACCATATCCAAAAACTTCCGTTTCTTGCTTGAAGATAGAAGTTAGGCTGACTGTGTGTACATATACACATTTTCCCCTCTTTTCTCACATATGCTGCATTCAGTCTACGTTGCTGCAGAAGACAGTCCGTTGGCCTTTATAACTATAATTAGTCAGATGTTTGCCGGTTCTCGCTACCGTAAACGACACACAAGTTTACCTACTGTCACCTAGCCCCGCCTTATCTAACTCTACAGTCGGTCTTCACAACTGCGGCCTTTAGCCCTGCTGTTTCCTTCTAGCATCAAATAAATTGGTGGTGCTAGACCTTGGGAAGTCAAGCTCCGTCGCCCATTACTCCACTTCTTGAGTCTTCGACTCCTGCTTACTTCTGGCTTTCACTCCCTCAGCTTTCTTGTCCGGCCGTAATTTGCTTCCCTAAATTATCTCACTCTAAAATCCCTTGTCCCATGTGCTCACCTTCCAGTGGCTACCGGTTGGCCTCAATTTCCTAGCTTTACATCTCTCGTCATGACTGATAGTCTGTGTCGCCATGATTTCCAAACCCACCACCCAACTTCGACTGCTATCCCCTCTCAGAGTATGCCATAACATCTGCTGGTGGTGCTGCCAACCCGATAACACTAGAACGGCCACTGGTAGTCTGAGGCCTGGTCAGGCACTGTGCGAGAATGATACACATTTGCAGATATGTGCTTTACAACACTCGTCGTCTTCTTCCGTGGTTTTGCTTAGCCCTACTCTATTTTTCTAGCCCATGAGAGCGAAACCCCTGATGTCAACGGCACCTACAGCATAGCCATGTCTGCGTGTAACGAAAACAGACCACCCCTAGCAGTTTAAAAAAATAAATGACACGCTGAGAGTTGCGGTCGGGTGGGGGACTACGGAAAGTACCTATATAGGTTAAACCAACCCTCTGTCAAGAAACAAAAACAAAAACGAAGTAGAAAATGACCTAGATGGATGGATTTGATCCCCACATACCACTAATATCGGGTTGTGAAGGAAATGTGCAACCTTCAGCCATGGGTATGTCTCCCATCAGCTCAGACCTGACCCTGCAAAAGGAGGAACCCCACGCCGCCCTTGTCCACTTGACCTGATTTTGGTTTTTACGCGCGGGACTGACTAGGGTGACAGAGAACTGGACTCTCCCCGTATGCTTATCCACTTCCCAACCAAGCCGTACCCTCCCACACAAGCCTGGTATGTACGTTGACGTCAATTATGAAACCACTGTGGCTCTGACTCTCATCCCGTTGTTCTAGACAAGAAGTCGATACATCAGGCGACGAACACGTCTCATTATGGCACTAAATATGTTAATGTAAGCATGAATGCATGTGTAAACTTATATATGAGAACTTGGGAAAAACCGCCCGTATTTTTGCTCACGCTTATCTATCTTTCCTCCTCCTCGTGAAAAATCGGCGTTTCCTATATCACAGCATCCAACGCACTCTCCAGTTTAAAGCCCAACCCAACAGCAATCTTCTGTATATCAAGACCTAGCTCCAACCTGAAGCAGTACGCGTGCAAACACCACACGGCTTAGTGTTCCATATATTCTCTGGACCTACTATAGATACTTGCTACTTGGATTCTTAGTTTTTCCCAGCTGCTCCCTCAGGTAGACCCCAGACGAAGAAGCCCCAATGCACCTCCTTTGATTTAATCACTCCAAACGATAAGATTCACCGGTACACCCCAGGATGGTATTCAGTTACTGGACCTAACAGCTCAAGCTCAGGTAGTGCTCACGAAGGCCGACTTACAATATCTCTGAATTCTCATATCACTAAGACTATTTTGCCATATTTGCAACCCCTGTACCCCTAAGCTATTTCTCTCATACTAACCCTCAGCCGGAACACCATGCAGACTACAAAGCTCCCTGTTATGAATTCCAGAACCACCCGCTCGTGGTGTTGTTTGGCTGTAGTATATCACGCGGAAGGCTTATCTCATTCCCTGCCCTCTTCGAACAGCCCTCAAGACTGGCTGATGCGAATGCGATCTTTAAGATTCTCCTATATTGAATCAGGGTCTGCTGCAGTATAGGGTCTACAGCCCCTGGTCCTCGGTTTGTGACACGTTAGTGAACATAGCCGGCAGCGCACAAGAGGGCAGAACTCAAAAAACTGAAGTGAACAACGTGTGTATTGAAGGAACCCAGCGGCGTGCAGGCGGGGCAAGTGGTGCCAACAAATTCGGTGATTGTCCAAATGAACAAACTTGTTAGTCTTTGCCATCGTGTGTTCTACCGGTAGCACTGCGGGGGTCTCCCCCTAGATGGCCGACGCAGTCGGGCTTCTACCCGCGATGGGTGAGTTTTCTTCAGTGGCGAGAGACATCTTCCATGCCTCCCGCCGAGGTCGAACACAACAACGAAGCCAGTACAAGCCCTTCTCCATGACTCACGCTGGTAGCTGTGCCTCGATCGCAAAACTGTGTCCCGCTTGACATTTCATCCGACCGGGGTAGATCCTAATTTTTACCTGGCAGTGGCGATTGTGCTGTGGGGTTTGCCGTCTTCGTCACATCCCAAAGTTTCGTTCGCCTGTGTTTGTTACTGCCTTCGTAAACGAGCCAGTGTCAAATGAGTCAAGTCGCGATCCAACAAGCGTTGTATTTGAGCCATGCGAGATCCTGTAGTTCCATCTGGTTCTGTCCGACGGGACGAGCCGGAAGTCAAGAAGCACAAGGAAGCTGCGCCTCGGGGTCCGGACGGATGCTTGACTGAGGGGGAAGTAAAGGGGCAATACAAGTTGCAGCTACCCTTTTCTTGATAACCACGTGGTTGAGCATTCATACATAATAAAACTATGTACAAGTGGGATAAGAGCAAACTTAAATGTATACAACTGTTACACACTCAGAAAACCTCGTTGGCTGTCATAGCTCAAGGCCGCTTCGGGTGCTGTTGTGTCTTTCGTGGAGTTTGGTGTTGCAACAGGTAATGGGGAGTCGTTAGCGGGCGTAACATTTGCCGACTCAGGACGACTAACCGAAGGTTGTGAGCAGGTGGGAACATTAGGCGGGTTGTTCGAGGTGGGCTCCTCCTCGATGAAAGCTGGTTTAGGGCAGTCTATGCTGATGGTCTCCTCCCTGCCCCCGACGTATACCACGTACTTTCTTTCCTTTTGCTGGATGACACGGAACGGGCCAGAATAAGCCACTTGTAGTGGCGATTGCAAGGCTTCCACTCGAAATAAACACGTGGTTGGCGGTCGCTAGACTGGTAGGTATATAGGCGCTGGGAATTTGTTCACCTGGCGGGGCGGGCTTAATCACCCTCGTTTGGTGTGACAGCCGTTTTGCGTGGTCCCCGTAAATAAAACTCGTGGGTGATAACAAAGAAACCAACTCAGCTGGAAGTTGTAATGTGCAACGGTAAATTAGTTCAGACGCCTTAACACCCATGTTGGCTTTACCGGTGGTACGCAGTCCTGAGAGAAAGATCGGCGAAACTTCACTCCATAAAAGGTCATCACGGGCAAGAAGGGCAGCTTTCAGCTGGCGATGGAATCGCTCCACCATGCCATTAGCCTGAGTATGATAGGCCATCAGCTTGTTAAGTCTGCAACCGAATGTGTTCAGTAGCTCGTGGAGGGTGCCGTCAAAAAGAGAACCACGGTCAGTGGTCACGATAGCCGGGGCAACCGAACTTACCTACCCAACCAGTTAGAAACGCTTTTGTAGCTTCCTCTGAGGAGGGACGGGGAATAGGTATGACCTGTGGCCAGCGAGTGGAATGATCTACGCCAATGAGGATATAGACGCAGCCTTTGGATGAAGGAATGGACCCCGCGAGATCCATATGCACATGGTGAAGGCGTGCATCTAGCTCACAGAATGTGCGTAACGTAGACTTAGTGTGACGATGTATTTTAACTCGTTGGCACTGAAGGCAGGAGCGGGCCTGAAGACGTACGTCACTTTTGACGCGAGGCCAGATGAATTGCTCGGTGACCAGTTTCACTGAGGCGGCTACACCAGGACGCGATAAGTTTTGGAGGACGATGAAAGCTTGCCGGCAAAAACTGGCAGGAACTAGTGGTCGGGGTCGACCCTGTGACACATTGCAAATAAAAGTTACGTCCAAATTCGGGAGGGTCACTGGCACTGGGTGCAGGATGATGCTGCTTCTGAGCTGCTGGACCTCGGGACCCGTGGTTTGGGCTGCGGCGATTGCTTCTAGGTCTATGCCCATGAGTGGTAGATCGTCGATATTGTGGAAGCATGAGAGTGGATTTGCTACGGGACTCTATGCCCCAGAGGTGTGTCGAATGCCCGTAGAAAACTGCGAAACGTAGTCTAAGTGGCGAATCTCGCGTGGCCAATATCGATCAGAAGCTGACTGGAGAGCGTACATTATCGGTTTGTGACCTATGGGCACTACGAAAGTTTGGTCCTTGAGTGTGTGCCGGAAGTGTCGGAGACCTAAACAAGTTGTCAGTAGTTCACTGCTGAAGGCACTGTATCGAGATTGCGCCGGCCTGAAAAGCTCGGAAAAGAAAACTATTGGTTGCCATGAGTTATTGACGAATTAATGCAATACTGCTCCAACAGCCGTGTCCGAAGCACTTGTCCCTAGCCCCAGAGGAGCAGGGGGATTGAGATGTGAAAGGAGTGCTATGTTCGCGATAGCTTCCTTGGTCGAAGCAAACGCTGCCCGCGCCATGTCGGGAAAAATGAATTTCCGCCTACCTTTAGGTAAAAGGTCTGTTAGAGGCTGCGTTATCTCGGCTCAGCGTGGGATGAACCGGCGACAAACATTAACCATGCAGGAAAATTGGTGCAACTGTCGGTAGGAGTGGGGCTCAGGATAGTCGCGCATAGCAGCCACGTTATCAGGCAGGGGCTGTGTGCCCGAGGCTGAGGTTTCGTGACCTAGAATTGTGATGGTTGCCCAACCTAATTCGCATTTGGTAGGGTTATTGGTAGCACTGGGTTGGCTGAGGCAATCAAAAGGAGCGTACAGATGTGCCATGCAGCGGTTGTTCCGATGAAGATTAACGCGTAGCATAATTACCGAATCCCAAAGTCAGAACAAGATTGATTCGCCGATTCTACGGCACCGGATTGACAAATTATGTGCACATAAATGTGTACAAGCCTCAGCTGTACAACCACAACGTCTATCAACGGAGACCGGAGTTCAACAATAGGTCAGTGTCAAGTACCGCCGCCACGGCAGTCCGAGTCCGAATCAAAAATCAAGCCACAGCACGTGAGCAAAATATAAACAAATGTTGAAGTGTAGTGATTGATGCTTGCCGTACTTGTTCGAGGGTCAATAAATGAAGAACATAGTCTCAACAATGCAAGTATGCAACAACGGCTGGGAAGGATTCCCACACATGTACGTTACACGCCATATGCTCTTTTTCTGAAGAACCTGCCACTCAAATATCGTCTAAGTACAGAGAGACATTCTTCAAACAGTGTTGCTTCAAGCATCTATCTTTGAAGGGTTTGGGCCGCATTGCTGAGCCCAAAAGGCATGCAAAAACTCGAATAGTCAGAATGGAGTTGTGACAGCGGTTTTAGGGATTTCAGCCCCAGCTACCGGGATTCGGTGGTAGGCTCTAACGAGGTCGATTCGGCTGAAAACAACAGTCAGACAGAGAAGAAGTTAGATCTTGAGTATGTGGAATGGGGTACCTGTCTGGGAGAGTAGCCTGGTTGAAGGCTCTATAGTCACCGCAGGAGCGCCAGTCGCCATTAGGTTTAGGAACCACGTGAGGGTGCGAGCCCCAAAAGCCACTGGATGGGAGTATTATGCCCGATTCTAGCATAAATTAGAACTCAGCCTGTGCTACGCGGAGCTTGTCTAGTGCCAAGCAACGTGGTCGGCTAAATGCAGGGGGTCCTTTAGTGAGAGTATTTTTATGTGACGTTGGTGCTCACCGCGGGAAGGGGTCCAGATTACCTTAGCATTGCCGGGTAAGCTGAAAGCAGGTCTGCGTGGAGGTGTTCGGCCTGAGTTTCCATGTACAGGGGCGTGATGTGATTCACGGAGGAATACGAACCGGTTACGGAAAGGGGAGTCTGTCGGTCGACAAATCTCCGGCATCGTGCATCGACCAGGAGTTCGAGATGGTCAGGGAGGTCGATACCTAGTATGGTAGAGGGGACGTCTGCTACTATGAACACCCAGCTGAAGGTGCCACGTAGGCCTAAGTTGAGAGTAAGTGACTTACGGACGCAAGTAGCAATAGGAGTGCCATTGACAGCACGGAGTTTTTGGACTGATGGGTTCGTTGCATTACCTGCTTCCTTTGGAATGACAAACTGCTGCATCGGTGTCAATTAGGAACAGGCGTTCGGAAACTAAATCTCAGACATGGAACAGACGAATGCTATTGTGGCTGCCGACCGCGTTAGTCGTCGGAACGCGTTGGGATATTATTTTCACTGTTTGGCATCTGGGAAAGTGCAACCGGCTTCGCGGCGCCGGGCCTTCTCCCCGGACCGTTTGTGATATCGACGGTACACTGATCGAGATTAGATACCGAGGTGGTCAGGGGAAGGGCTTCTGAGGCGCTAATGTCGGTCAGAGCTGTGATAAGATGTATGGTCTCTATGGTGAGAACAACTAGGAGTGGAAAAACGTTTGAAAGCCCACTCGAAAGCAGCTATCAGAGTGTCTTCGGAGTGTGTTCCTACGGCGGGAGCGGGGGTTTGAGGGCTTCTCGAGTTTGTTACGGCAGTAATTTGCCAAAGGCACCGTTCCATAATACCGTCCGCTAGTATTGCCGCTTCTGTGAGCTTAAGATGGCTAGAAACCCCGAGCAGTGCTTGAATGTTGGGTGGTAATCGCTGTACCCACAAATGTTGAGGACGTTTTCCTCTAAAAGTTGCCCTGCCAGCTACTGCATTTCTCTCAGTAATGCTGTTACTGAATATAACGTCGCTTATCTGGGAAGCAACGTCACGAGGGAGGCGACCGATAATCCACTAGTAACGAGAATGCTACCGAGGCCCCACGTTCCCTCTAGCTTCGGAGTAAACCTGGAATATGCCCAAGCTTGCCCCAAGATTAGCTTCTCTGGGGAAAACGAGCCACCTGGTGACGAAATTGCTAGGATTACATCTATATTTACATATTTTGTCACTTTAAGGCGCCTTTCTTGTGGTCTGTTTTCTTTCATTGCCTCGTCATCAGTGGAAACCTTCATGCAGTCTTTGGCAGTCGTGCTTTCGTCCGTCGTGTGACTGTGAGTGTAGTTTCTCTGAAAGGTGTCCAACTTGTTCAGCGTGCATCATGATACACCATCTTTCCTGCTGGAACAGTGGGTACCCGGCATAATCACTTTTGTTGTGAACGGATATTTGTTTTTGGCTGTTATAGTTTTCAGGTTTTTAATGAAGAGAGGTACGGTTTGACCTTTGCCATTTTTCTGTGTTTACCATAGACAGCTAACTCACATGGATCATCCGAGCAAGTTGCACAATTACCGTCGGCATAGGTGGGTTTTGTGTACTCCACGGTAAACCGAACGCAGCGTGGAGCCTATTTGGGCCCGTCGACATCGATGCCCGAAGATGAGGTCAACGGATATAAAAGTACTTGCAGCAAAATTTGACGTTCATTATATATCATTAGGCATTATCACATCGAGAGCCTGCGGTGGCTGTGTGTCCTATTGTCGAGGTTTCGGATGGACATCAACCTGTCCCTCCGTACTCTTCATCAAGAATGAATTTACAGGAGTCAACTTCAGATTCGACTGCTGGTGCCAGTGAGCATATTTTCTGTGTGACTTCATAGAATGCGTTCTTCGCAGATGCCAACATTGAGCTGGGAAACGCCAAGTCTGTGAAGACCAACATCGAATCTCTGTTACGTTTGTTTACCCATATGTCCGTTAACTGCAGATTAACAAGTCAGCAACGGAGGGGTGTGCTGAAAGTGGCTGGGTTACAGCAAAATGAGAGCCTCTTGAGACCACAGACTCATCAAAGCAGTAAAAGGCATATCAGTTAATTAGTGGTCTCACAGCTTACTAGACGCTATCAGCTTCAGTTAGTTTTTCGCCGAGGAACCAAGCATCCACATCAACAAGAGCATCAAAAATTGGTTCCACAATGCTCGTGATTATAGGGCAGGTGTCCAATATAGCATTGAGGTAGAATAAAACGCAGTTGCCTCATTCAACAGCGATGGTTAAGAGAAAAATATGTTTACTGTTCGACTAACATTTCAGGTATACCTTCTTTCCGTCCTCATGAATTATATTAATCAGTTATTGAATAACACTGAGGTTCTGCATTTTTTCCGTGCACCACCATCGCTATCCGTTTCACACGTGTAATTGGAAAAGGTAGCAGTTATATGCAAGCATGTGCTGCTCGATATACATCAACAGACAGCTCCATTACGAAACTTCAAAGCAGATTATTCTCTTTTGTTCAACTTGCAAGCATCGTTGAAAAATGCAATGCCGTTTTTAAAAAAGTATTTACATCGCATGTTTTTAGCGCTTATCACACAGCGGCACCATGATTTACTGGTAGGTCCTCAATAACAGTTTAATATTTTATTCTCTTTTGTGCAGATATCGCAACCACAGACAACGGGATCCAAGTTTCAACGAAAAAGTACTGTGACCGATTATTGCAATGTTGTACAAAATACGCTTTTAGTGAATGTAGATAAATTTTTCGTGTCACGAAATTGGCTTTCAATTTTCAAATATGAGTTCGTCGGAAATTTGTGTGTGGGGGATGCTTACGCAAAAGGCCAAATAAGAAATAAAGTCTAGCAGTAGCCTATGAAGCTGCAGTTAGTACCTTTTTCGCTTAACGTAATATAGAGGTTGGAGCCAGCTCCAGGTTTACCCCAAATTTGTCCCCGGGGCAGTCTTGGGGCAACGGTAATGCTGCCCCAAGTTTTTCAATAAAAAGCTTGGGTAAGCCTCAAGTATGCCTCGTGTTTGCCCCGTGCGTGCCCCATGGAGCACACTTGGGGTGTGCTACTGGGGTCGTTTGTGATTCTACGTGATTCAGACTGCCTCTGTCATGTGAAACCAGAGTTGTGGATCATGAACAAAATATCAGGGATGGCTAGGGAGACTGTCAAAAAGGGCGGCTCTGCACCAGGCTTGAGGTCGTTGCCAGTCATATGTGCAATGGTGTATCAAATGTAAAACTATACACCGATCAATTTAGCAACGATGAAACCCGTATAATACCAATAAAAAGAAAATATAATGTGAACATGGTAGCCGAAATCGAGGTTTACAGTTTGTATGTCGGGAAAAAGTATATGTGCCAAAGAATAAACATGACTGAAGGACTAGAGAGTGTCCTTGGTGGAATGAACTTGTTGTTCGGGCTCACCAGTTTAGGATTCTCCTAAGTTGCGTCAGGGCCTGCTGCTGTATGGAGTCTATAGCCCCTGTTCCTCGGTTTGTGACACTTTAGTGAATATAGCCGGCAGCGCACGAAAGAGCAGAACGCAAAACGCTGGAGTGAACAACGTGTGTATTGGAGGAACCCAGCGGCGTGCAGACGGTGTACGCAGGCGGAGCAAGTGGTGCCAAAAAATTCGGTGACGGTTCAAATAAACAAACTTGTTTGTCCTGGTAATAGTGTCGTATTGGCAGCACTACGGAAGCGGTTACTAGTTTTCACCCACACGAATTCCTGATAGTGATGCATGTGCATTACTGAGGCTTACTGTGGACCTCCTACCACAGGGCCCGCTCGATGTCAAAGTCATCTAAAGCACCATCCAGTGGTCCCAAATCAAATAACGAGAGGTCCAGTTTCGACGGTGCCCTCTTTCTTCCCATGACGAAAGTGTGAACACAAATTGCGGCCGACATTCGCTCAAAGAGCCGGTCACGTGCACAGAAATGCCACAGAAAATGGAACGAAAAAATATACTTGTCATTTTACCAGCGCATCCTGGGCTATTGCAAAGGTTTCCTCTCATTTCTTCTGCTGTATTTTGCCCCTCGTGGACACGATACTTCGCTTGATGGTTTTTCCTTCTTGAGATTCCATCTTTCTTCCACCAGAGGCGAATCCCTGGAGTAAGATGATACTTACTACTTCCCTTGTAAGTTATTTTACCTTTTCAGGGGGCTCTGTTCATTTTCACCTCCGCAAACCTGGGAAAAAATGGTATCCATCCGCGCACCTTCCTGGAACTCTTACCTGTCTCCTTGCATCATCACCAATTACCTTTTCAAATAAACTTCAGTATGGATCGCTGAACAGTTGCTTGCATATTCAGTGCAAACAGTGCATTGTCTGCCTACCAAAACAATGCCCGTCTTAGATCCGGCCGATTTCTTACTGTTGTCACAGGTTACTCAAATTTGAACCATACTTACCGAGTATTTCTTTGTCACCTTAGCTCATAAAAGGTCTCCCCAGGCTCATTCCGCTTTTGTGAATTTTTCGTCTGCTGGGGTGATACTGTAAACTTTGATCATGCTTATATGCGTGCCGCCGGGCCACGGTCGAGAAATGTACCATTATTATTATATTAACGGAAAACTCGACGGTATAGAAGGGTAGATCTTCAGAGATCAGATACAGCAAACCAACGGCCTGTATGGTGGTAACATTTTGCTGGAAAGATGCTGACGGTATCAGCCACAAGGAAAGAGAACAACAGGTCCGATGGACAGAGGGAGGGGATTCGACAGCGGTGATCGACGAAATAGTTGGAGGAAAGCCGGTAAGTTTTGGGCGAATTATTTGTATCAGTACAGGTATGTCACGGAGTATCAACAAAAATATTAAATTACGGTGATAAGTCGATCCGGGGTGGGCCATATGGTGACTTCTGAGGTGAAGAGCGTGAAAAAACTATAACGGAGTCGGAAGAAGATTGGTGAACAGATGACCGTTTTGGTAGCCGGATCACACCACAACGGTAAAGAGATAGCTACTGGAACAGTGGGTCTGGTGACAGAAACGGGAACGGGATATCGGATTCAGAATAAAACGGAACAGTCAGCAGAGGTGTCAGTAGAATTTGGTGGTTGGATATTGATGCAGCCAGTTGCATAGCTGGCGGGTGACAACTCTGGGGGAATAAGGAGACCACCAAAGTGACAAAGAGAAGGCCGGAAGAAAAGCGGCAGCATGAAGGGGGTTGCTTGCCCGTACTGTGTCGATCGAGGAACATTGGCGCAAAAATGGAAGGTAAATCCGTATAAAGTGCGCATAGCTAGAGAGATCACAAAGTGGATAGTTCGCAGAAAAGATGGTGGGGTAGGCGACAGGTAAGTGCACCCCTGGTAATGAACATTCAGTTGAGTGTACCATGAGATGATGATAAGCGAATAAAGCCGCACGACATGAAACTGAGAGGGCTGGAGTGCAACAACGGCTACGGAACACAACAATTCAAACATCGGGGGTTATTGCTGAATATAGATGCCGGTTACTTACTGAGTTATTAAACGAGTCAAAGGGGTGACACAATTTGAGAGAAAGAGAGACTGCCAAGGTGACGAAAGAAAGGTCGGCGAAGGAGAGGTAGGCATTCAGCTGGTTTACCACTGTGTAATAGATGGATAATGATATATCGGCACGAGGGTGAAGGTTGAGATGATTCTATTTGAGATGGGTTGCAAAATGATTGCACTGGCGACAGCATGTAAAATGTATTGCTGTGATGGGCGGACAGTAAGTGAATAACTGTTGATGACTATTTTGGCAGGGGCCTTCAGGTAGTGACAACGGAGGAGCTGCGTAGTGAATACGTCTGCGACGTACAAATGTGGAGGAGTCTTGGTGCACTACAGGATAAGGATAAGGCAATGAAAGGACACTGTGTAGTCGAACATCTGGACTGTTGGAGGGCAAATAATCAGTAATGGCATTGCTGACTAATGGAAGGCTGCGGAATATATTTCTTCGAAGGGCATTGTTTAGTGGTCGTGGTGAGAGAATAAACAGTGACAATACATGTGCCGGTGAATGAGTAATAGCAGCAAATTCAGGTTGAGTGTCCGGCTCACCGTCAGCCTCATCCACCAGCACCGGTTGTGGATTCAGAACACCGTCCTCTGCATCGTGTTGCTGCCACCTGTTGCCTCCTTCAACCTACCTGAACAATATCTACCACATATCCGGTCAAGTTCCAAAATGACGTATGCACACATTTTCTCCCGGCCCTTAAAAGTACGCTAATAAATGCTTCTAATGACATTTGCCTCTATCGACTTGTTTCCTGTTGATCTGAATTGATCTCATTTTTATCTTTATTCCACCAGGTGCAGCTACCGGATTCTGCACCCCGAAGCGTGAAACGGTCTTACTGTTTATATATCTTTCACATGAACAACACAATTCCTGATAAACTCCTGAAGAGATCATTCATTCACTGGGCAATATGTATGCTGCCATTCCATTTATATAAACAGCAACACCATTGAAATGCAAATTCCCTCAACTGCCAACAATATCACATAGCACTGAGTGGTCTCCCTTTCAGTGTTTCATCTATATGACGCCAGCTCTCCGTTCCTTTGTATTCTTTTCCTGCGCCTCTGGTCACTCGGCCACTTACATTTCCTGACGGTCGCATTGGTAATGAATGATTCGCAATCTGGGGATATCAATCGTCCTATTGCTTCCTTAGTGTCCTATGTCGGACTTCCTCTGGCATATCTAGCTATGCAACCACCCGCACTTTCTGAGAGCCCTTCATACTAACTACTCTTATGGGACCCGGTCAGCTCGCATACTACCACCACTCGCATCCACTTTGTTGCCAACCTTTGACGCTGCCATGCTATTCACCAATGAACCCAGACAAACCCACGATTGTATCACGGTCCACTCATCCACTAACCTCTGTCGCTGTTCTACCAAATTATTATGGTAGCAAACCTGCGCCACAATCCAGTGAGAGCTTTTTCCACATCTTCAGCTGGAACACAGATATTCATAACCAAGGCTGCCGGTCACCCGTTTGTTTACCCAATTTCTCAAGTTCCACTGTTCTCAAGGCCATCAGTCACTGCACTTTTTGACGGTTTCAGCAACGCATCGCTTTTGGCTGATTCCGTAGAATATCCAGCATGTATACCACCACCGTGCCCACTTCGTTGTAAATCTGTATTTCTCCTGTGTCAGTCTCGGAATCACATCAGATAAACCTATAGTTGGACATTATTTCCTTGGCTGCTTAACTGTTGTTATTTTTCCATCAGTTTTCCATGATTGAGCGTCTAAGCCAAGTGACACCTTGAAGGCGATTTCTCTAACCGTCTCTCGGAAATGAGCTGCATGTGTGCCAGGGTAATAACCGTCCAGTGGCTTCCCCAACGCCCCATGTGAAGCTCCTACCAGCATATCACTTTATGCAACCGTCAGCATGTTTTAAAGGTACCACTGATGCACCACCCATAGGCATGACCTCATAAGAGCACCATACATCAACTCCTCCGTCCACTTTGCTATCAACTTGTGTTCACCAACTATTCTCAAACAAACTCTTTGTTTGGATTGTATTTCACCGGCTTGTCATCTGTCACACTCTGCTCCACCGAACTTCCATGATTTTGCGTTTACGTACACCACTTTATGAGTGAGTCTTCCAAAACCTCCTGCTGGATATTAAGTGTTATTGCCGGGGCAAATCGGATTTCCTGTTTCATTAAGGCCATAAGTTCATATGTGTATCCTTCATCACCAATAGCTTTCTCAATTTTTTGTCACTGATTTTTCGAAAATTGTCTGTCAGTTTACCCTGCCTGCGACCATATACCGATATAATCCGAATTCCTGCGATCTTTTCTTTCATTTGTGCTTTGTTTGATAGCGTATCCTGACCACAAAAACCCATGTAGTCCACCTCTGAGTGATGCATACATCCGATGCTCAAATTCAATTGGGTCGGACGTTCATTCTTGTGGCCAATAAAACCTCTTCACTGTTTTGTGCTGCAAAAACCCAAATGAATACCTAGGAATCCCCCTCGTGACCTCACCTGCACAATTTGATCGTGCGAACGGAGCATGCTCCGTGTGTCCTGAAATAAACCATTGTTATTTTTGTTATCATCGAGGGGAACCATCAGATGGTCAGTTATTTTAGGGTCCTAATTTAACTGCGAGCCTAATGGGTGCAATCCTGTGGATTTTTCAGTGGCCTGTTTCCCCGCGTGTCGAAGTCAAAATTACTTTACTACAAGTGAAGGTGCCTGAAGAAGACCGAGACGCCATTCGCATCCTCTGGCTATCTGACGATGATACTGTTAAGCCGAGGGAATTAAGAGTGACTGTGCATCCCCTTAGAGCAGTCTCATCACCACTTTGTGCTAGTTTTGTCCTGAACAGAACAACTACTTTATTTTGGCATCACCCATTGTAGGCTGCCTGGCAAGCGGTTTTAAAGGATTTTCACGTCGACGGTTGACAGCGCCCGTCAGTGGTGCGGCAAAAGCCCTGTTTGGTGGAGAGATTGAGTGACCAACCGGGCCTCTGTCAGTTGAGGCTGACGAATTAGCTGAGCAACGAGCGTCAGGTTTTAAATGCTACTTCGGTTGCTGAAATAAACAGCGGCATAAAAACCACTGATTCAGACCGTGAGAGCTCTGGGTTTGGGTCAGAATTTCGTGTTAGACCCATTCCAACGCCATGTTTACACCAAGGGTCGGCCAACAACAAGAACAGCGTTGTTGACACAACTGGCCAAAACCTGCGATCCTTCAATTTGAGCTGGCTCCACAACTTCACCCACGAAACGATTATTTCAAGGCCTGTGCTGGAAAAAGTTGGCTGGGACGAGCCGCTAAGCGTGGAAAATGGAGCAAATTAGAGATGAATGAAGAGAATTACAGGGAAGGTTGGATTGGTAAAGCCGCCACAATAGTATGTACAGGATTTTTTGAATGCGGATGCGGAAGCTGTATTATGCTTATTTGTGATGCTTCCGACGTGGACTACGGAGCAGCGTCCCACCTTGGGTATACATCCGACACGTCAGAGTCAGTACGAATACCTTTATTTGCTAATTCGCTTGTCTTCTCTGAGGTTTGTCTCCATGCTGAGGCTGGAGTTGTCGGCAGCTGACGCTACTGCTCGACCAGCAAAATTATCAAGGGAAGACAGATCTGAACATTTTGGCGTTTATCGTGGGACTTATTTTGTCTTGGTTCCTTCTCACGTGAAGGGCGATAATGGATGATTCGCCAAACCTGTTGCAAACTGAGTTTCCAAGATATGTGCCCGCTTACTTCCCACGCAATAAAAACACGCGTCTGGAAAAAGAGAACCCGGCAGACCTGACCTCTCGATGGATTCGACTCGGGGAGGATGACTGCCTACCATGATATTATGGTCCAACGGTTTTTGGTACTGGGGATTTATTGAATACAAAGACTGAACGCTTATAGAGATGCGACCTGAGCTACTGGAGATGAAGGAGCGTATTTTGGCTAGTTTAATAAATTATGCGTCATCCCAGTCACATTTTGAGCGTTGTCCGTTCCGGAATAATTTATAACGGAGTAATGCGACACAAAGAGTACCTTCTCAACACCTCCAAAGGGTGAAGAGATTTTTCAACGCAAGTAGTTCATTTTGCGGTAAGACAGGTGAGAAATAGTTTTAAGACGACTGTGAGGTTGATACAAGGAGAAGGTTTTTTGCCTAAGTCGAATCATTGGAACAGGACAATGACTCGGAGAACCACCTCACGCACAACCCCATACTGAAGTTGAGTTTTGTTCCAAGTGATGGACTTAAATGCGTAGGACAGCGATTGGCCTGATTCAACTTTTCGGAGGAAGCTAAGAGTTTCATTATTCTGCCGAACATGCACAGGGTCACCTGGTAATCATTGGATATTACCGTGAAATTGAAGTTCATGTTGGCCTTTCCCAACTTTTATGGAATAATCGTCTCCAGTTTCGGATTGTAAAGGGGAGGGCGACCGTTCGATGTGTTCTAGGAAAGTGGTTGCACTGACAACGGATGTCATAGCGGCGGCTTACACAGCGGATGGAGCCGCTATAATTTGAAAACACGGTAAATGGCCGCTATGTCTTTTCCATGTGTGAACAGACTATTTTGGACTATTCTCTGTTGAGCCTGGCAGCAGTGAGAACAAACTACTGAGCAGCTTGTTTGCACCTGCAAATGTAAGAGTGAGGTTACAAACTCTTTTTTTACATGGATTCCTTTTTCCAAGAGCTAATATACTTTCTGGCTCTGAGGGGTAAACGACGTGTCCTTTTCAGTGATAATGGAAATCATTTCAGGGCGACTGATCCAAAACTCAAGGGTCCATTCAATAACTGTTTCAAGATAGAACGGGTCATTTACTGTTTGAAGGTGTTATCGAATGGCGGTTTGGGCCACCTGAAACCAGTCACTGAGGTGGACTTTCGGAAGGTGTGATACTTTCGGTGGGCGTTTACTAGGTTCATTTGCACACGGTCGTCCTCTGATGGATGAAATTCTAGTTGCATTTCTGATAGGAGTAGAGAAAGTCCTCAACGATTTACCTTCTTGCCAGCGACAGATGGCTGCAGAGGCTCCGGAACAATAACTCCAAGCAAGTTTTTTATGATTTGCAGTAATGAAACTGTTTGATGGTCAGGATTTCTCCCATACCTGTGTCAAACACTGGAGGAGGGCAGTATTGTTAGCGGATTCCCTTGGGAAGTGTTGGAGGACTGAGTATGTGAGTATGCTACAAGACAGGTGAAAGTCCTTAATGAAAAAGGAAGCTCTGAAAAAGGAGACGAAGTTTCCCTGGTGAGCGTTAGTTGTCACAAGAACCAATGAACTGTAGGACTTGTCAACTAAGTGCGGTCTGGGAAGGATGAACTTGTTGGAGAGGCTTTGGTCCGCTCTTCCAGCGGGTTTTTTGGCTCGACGTACGCGAACCTTGTGTTGTTGTAGAGTGCAAGTGGTTAGTCTGATTGTGAGTGGTACATCCTGTCTGCTCCCGAAAGTTTGTTACGGTTGCCGATTTACCGAACGTTTCGCTGTTGTCGTTGAAGCACGCTTTTATACTCTACTTATATGTCGAAAGTTTGACTGTGCAACGTACGTGATTTGCGTTGACTGCTCTCCCAGTGAGCCCGGTCAAAGGCGGTGCTCTCGCGTATTTGTCCTGAATGTGACGTGGTTTTTGTTAAGTTACGGTGATGTACCTCCAAAGCTTTATGGCTCCGGTAATTCATGCGAACAGTGATGGGTTGGAATCGACGAAAAAACAAAAAAGAGGTCGATGAGGCTGCCGTTCATTTAAACCGACCGGCACGGTCACATGCAGATCACGTGTCAGGGCTGTCGTGGTTACTTATAGATTCGGATTTAGGTAGTCTCTTCCGGCGCACCCATCACGTACTCTTCATGTCTTGGTTGCTTTCCGGGGTGTATGACCACCTAGCTGATGGCAACTCCGAAAATCGGACTTAAGCACTTTATGAGTCTATGGAAAGAGCTTTTTACCCCGTTAGGCCCTAATTGTTATTGCTGACGCTCATAAGAACGATAAAAACAGTGGAATATGCCGGCATTCGTTGAAGTGTTTGGTTGCTTCACGTTTCCTGTATTTTTATCAGTGATGATACGCTAATGTGCTGACCGTGTGATTCAGTGTAATCAATACCTGGGGTGTGTACACACGTCCGAGGTACATGTTCCTTCCGTGATGGGCAGCGGAGCCGGTGTTCGCTTGCCGATAGATCATGTTCTTTCTTCACATTCAAGCTGTTGAGCTATTTAAGTCCGTTATTGGAAGTTTCTGGGCCTTGTGACTGATTGCTCTTTTTTGTGATAAAACTGACGAGAATTGATGATGCAACTGAACTTCAATCTGAACAGTGTTGCTCATTTGGGTTCATCTGGTCTTTGTTTTGAGTGTACAGTTGCATAGGGGGTGGATTAGGACTCACTGAAACACAGGTGTGAAACATCAGACGGGGTGTGATATGGAGGACTTCCGTGGTGGAAGGATGTTACGGCGGCTGATGCATCATAGTCGATTGCATATAGAAAAAGCTGAACAAGTTCGGTTAACTTTACTGGCAGTGGTTATTTATTTTTCATCTTTGCGCTTCCATTAACTGGTTCAATTTCCTGTCTCCACGAACTTTTCGGACATTCGGTTCACGACTGTTTGGCGAAACTGATTCCCTCTGACTCATGACCGGCCTGGGAATCTGCACAGCCAATTAATATTGGCAAGGTTCCGATTTGTTATAAGTCGATATTTAGGAAGCGCTTCAATCAACTCAAACGTTCAGTTACCTGATGGATTGAACTTAATCGCTTCCGTTAGTTCGGGGTTTGGAAGTGGCAAATTATCTTTGTTAGTAGCGCTTGGAAGCTACCATTCCTTGCTGTCGTACCGTCATAACTTTACACTCAGTGTGCACTGGCATAAAATAGCTAGGTCAAAGGAAAAAGTCATGGGCTGTAAGTTTTTCTCTCACCCAGAAGTCAACAAGTGGAACAACCCACCTCCTCCTCTGGTAACAGGGACCTAGATTGATGCCTCTGAAAGCAAGCGAGATCTCTGCCAGATAGAACTTTCCCGGACCACGACTAGCCCTTGTGAATTACCTTATTCTTCTGCACCCGCTTCCTTATCACCAAGTTACTTCCGCAAGCAATTGTCTGGTTAAGGGCTTCGGATGTATCTTAACAGACGCTCGGCCTTCCATATCACCATCACACTGCAACCCTTAGTCTTGCCACCTGATGGCTCGGGACATGTCTCAAATGGGAATGGCAGCAAGTCCATGCGTTAAACCTCCTTTTGTGAGGTTGCGAGGGTGAACTGGAACGCTGTTCCCTGGTGCAAACCTGTTTTCTCCCCTTCCTCGCAGCCGATAAATTATCGGCAAATCGTGCGGAATGCTTGAAACTTGCAGCAGAGCGACAACATCCCGGAGCCCACGGCGCAAAAAGCGGACTTTCATTGGCTCGAGCCGCAGACCCTGTGACGTGGCTCGATCTCGCCTGGCTGCTCGCACTTCAAGAAATGTCAGTCGGGCAAATTTTAAGGTTGCTTGTTTTGACTATGTCGGTTTTCGACACAAAATTGGCTGGTCTAGAAAAGCTGAGCGAGACCTGAACGTAATATACACCAGAAAGTCCCTTCCGGTGCTTACATCCAGAAGGACGGGCCCTTGGTGCCATTCCCGAAGTGTAGTGTTCGAGAACACGAAAACACCATGAGAACAAACTTACCTAGAGGCTTCAGTGGTCTTGGCCACTTCCGTCTTGTGCAAGCTGAATGGAACTCAGATCAGATAAGAACAGGTCGCAGGTCTCGCGGCTTTGGCCAGTGCAAATCTTGATTCTTACATTTAGGGTCTACAGAGTTCCCACTGTGCGTCAACTGCGGGCGGCCCATATTTCGAGGTTATTATATAATGGGCTTGGAGGAGAATAATAAGAAGCAGATTCCCCTCCGAAAAACCGGTAAGGCATTGGAAAGACAGGTTCACAGTCTCGACCAGCGGCCGAACTCAACTAAGAAAACGTTGTGGGCACAACTAGATAAAAGAAAAGGACCCAGCACGCAGTGCTTTGCCGTGCGTTAAGGGTGAAGTTGTGCCCTATCCTGAAATGGAATTAAGGAATGGAAACGAGACTCGATGCTTGTGGGGCTGCTCACTTTGCCGTCCTTTATACATGATGATTCTCTATGCTGCTTCTGTGTGGGGTGATAGTCTGACCCAAAAGTAGGTTGGGCTGCGAGAGGAGAAATGCGCCTGCCTGAATCCGTTGGCCCCAGATTTCACAAGTTTGTGTCCGTTTCCCCTGAAAGTTTGGTTGCTCCCCAAAAGCTAATAACCTCCTGTCAGTTACGAATGATCATGAAGGCTGGTTGAAAGATTCCATTAGGTCCAACACTAGGCGACGCCTGTTTGGCAATAACAGGCAGAGTGCTTTGAGGTGTTTATCTCATGTCCTGACTCGAAGCCCAGCCTTTACCTCGTAAAAGAGTGTAAAAGATTCCCAATAGCAGCTTGTTTCCCCTCTTCGGGACCAACTCAATAGTGAGCCGCGTTAAGTTACCACTTATGAGTGGTCACTCACCATCCGTTTCGGGGATGGAGGCTGTGTACTGGGTATGTAGTTCGCAAGAACCAAAATTTGAGCAACGTGTAGCCAGGTCAAACAAATCCCAATTTCAGAACAAAACTGATTCCAAAATTCTACGTTACCGAATTATAAAAGCAAAAAACCACGTCTCATACAAGCCTGAAATGTGATTCCAAACGACTCAGCTCGGAGGCTAAATTTGAACGCAACTAGCGTGTGTAAGAGATGTCAGGTCAACCAAGACCAAATTCAAGTATACGGGAATGTGCCGTGTAAACAAGCAGGTTTGTATTGAAAACATCCGAGTTTCATAATGAGTAGAGTCGCGTTATGTGGAAGTGAAAATACTGTACTTAAAGAGTGACTTTAAACACACCAGTTACAATGAACTCTCCGCTGCCATTCTCAGTTCCTGGTAATCAGCTTTCCTGGACTTCCTTCTCAGCTTAAAAGGACCACTGATGGATATCCTTGGAGAGCGAACCCTATTTCACTAACGTCGCTTCTTCCCATGGACGCAGACCTCGACTATTCGATTTAATGCTGTGATCCTCTGAGGCCCAGAATTCTGGATAACTGGGCTATTCTCTTCCGGGGCGGTTGATTCATGAGCTGTGCCAGCAGAAACATGCAAACCACATCTATCAGTCTATAGCCAAATCCACCTTTTTGTGCCCGCAAACACTCTCCTTCAAATTCCAGTGAGATAAAATTGCAGACAGTCACAAATCTAACGGATTATATGGCTGTCCTGGTCAAGAGCCCTAGTGGCCGTATGCTTTTGTTGGGAGATAAGGATAGGAACCTGTGGACAGATCAGAGCCACCTTCATATTCGATTAATTCAGACAACACGGGGAGAGCTGTAGGGTTGGCATGGACACTACGGCTTCTGCCACAAGCTTGTGCACTTCAGCAAAGAGCTGGAATGCAGTCCTCTTTCCCTCTCCGCTTGTATTTTCGCTCTGTAGGCAAGGCACCCTCCCGGAGGAAAACTTGCTGGTGCTACGTTATCACTCAGCCGAGTTTCGGGGAGCATGATGTAGTCAGTATGCCTGCCTTCAGCTGTCAACCCTCTCTATCCTTCTCCACCATTGCACGAATTTGGCTTACGACACGACAACTCCCCCGATCGTGACCACTGTCCCGGTTTGGGGTCGTTTTAGTAGCAATAGGGTTCAGTTGCTCGCACCCAAACAAGTAGGCTGAGTTCCGTTGGCTTTTCTTCGTGTTTACGTTTCATGCTTCTGTATGGCTCAAATATTGGGTTCGTGGGTTGATTCCGGGTGGGGTTTTGCAGCTCTGCAGCCAGGTCGAAACAGCAAATCTCGGACATACTAGAGTCCACCTAGACTGAGCCAGTCTGAGTGAGCCTTTCTCGATGCGTGGTTGGTGCTCCCAGCTACTGACACCGGGCTATGATTACTCTTGGCGGTGGACCCAAGGCAGGTGTAGAATCCACAAATTGCGCCCTGAGTTGTTTCTGCAAGGGTTTGCCTTTTGCCGAATGATCTGGTTCCCTGCAGATCTTCCATGCTTAATCCCTCATTGTCCTGTCAGTCGTAGCAATTAGCACGTTCCCGTATGTTCTGGGCCTCGAAATTCAAGCAGCACAGGCCACGGGACATATGGCGAGGTTTTCGGTTTCATGCACCATTTATCCAGCCCAAAAACCGTTCTACCAGGAGCATGCTCTTGTAAGCCAGCTGCTCTTTGCACGTCCACCACATAGAGACTCATGCCCTTCTCTTAGCCGGGCTACTAGAAGCCAAAAAAAGAGGATACCCTTAGTCACTAAGTTGCGGCCTTTCCAAATGGCTATCTCGTTATCCTGGGCAAACCTGCCTAACTGTTTTGTCAAGCCGTTCATTTCCTCCCTTAGCGACGCTAGGTCTACTTCACGAGCGCTCGTTAGATTTTGAAGTTAGGAAGTTTCCCCAGTCAAAAATTTTACAACCCCTCAAGTCCAGTTCCCACTATTTCCAGCCTCGGACTAGTCATTGTTGTGCCAAATTTCGTGCAAGTAACCATTTCACGGCAAGAGTCGACGGTTTTGAGATCGCTGAGGGCATTTTTATTGACATCTGTTTGATTTAACTCATTCCGTACAAACAAAGGTCAGCCAAAGGTTGCCTAGATAACTTTCAAAGCCTGGCAGGTAAGCCCACTGCCGTTTTAATGAGGCCAACGGTTACAGACGTCTTAGCATACTCCTTCCTGTACTGCTTCCGAGCAGCTTGCGGCGCTGCCTTGGAGTGTTGAGGATTTTACTGACTTCCAACTCCACGTGGTGCTCGTTTTCGAAGTTTGTTGTCAGGTGGGCTACAGTACTCCGGCTACAAACGAAGTAGTCGGAGAAAAGCCCTGGAGTATGCTCGTTCAGTTAAAATTTACTATCATTAGGACTGAGAGCCTTCAGTGTTCTGTATCAATCCACACACGGCGGCTGGCGGGGGAAGACCAGCCCGCTCACTCGGTATCGCCAATTTTTGCCACGAAACCCCTTGAGCCTGACTTTATTCCAAACTTTGTTCGTAGCATGCCAGCGTTTAATTCCACCTTTGATTTGATGGTTTCTTTTGGCTTGCTTTTATTTGGTCCAGCATGATCGTGCTTTAGTAATTCGTGCTGTCTCCGAAGGTTTATTATTCCTATTCCGAATTATTCGCCAACAGCCCGTCAGCATGCAGAGTTACATAACCAATAAGGCTTCACCGAATAAGCAGACGACAAAAACCTTTTCCATGCTGTTTACACAGCGTCGCTTCACTGGTGCCGCGCATTTCAGGCTCAGTTTGACTTGAACTAATCTGACCCGATTTCCCTTCTAAGCTCAAGGATTTCAGCGTCAAGTCCCGCAGAACGCGCAGAGGTAACCGCGGAAGGCATCCCATACTTTTCGGAAACTGGGGGATCTAGAGGGTCGGACTGGCAAGCTCCTTCCCAGGTCACTGCACGTCAAGACCAGCCCACCTACAGTGGCTCCTGAGGGCCTACCCAAGTGTTATGCGGCAAGAGCCTGAGTCTGCCAGATAAGGTAGTGAAGCTTCGGCCGCTCTTGGTGGATGAGGAGCCTCAGGTCATAGGCCTCACGGAAACGAGGCCCGATGCTGGCGTGCCTGACACTAAAATGTCCACCTCGGGGAACATCTTAGTTGGGTGGAACTCCAGCAGGGTTCGTGCTGGCTTGGTTATCATAAATCGTGGTAGCCTCAGGTCCCCTCGTACCATAATAACTACTCCCATCCTCCAATGAGTTGACCGCCTCTGTAATGTCTTCACACTCTCCAGGACAAAAACCCTGCTGCTTCACATAATCTATCGCCCTCCTGAATGTAAGTCTACTTGTTGCTTGGGGCACAGATTTATTCATCTCCCCGAAAAGCTGCACAAACTTTGCCCATCCGTCACCCACTGGTGAATTTGTCTCACTCAGTATCGACTGCCAAAGAGCGGACGCCTCTAATATCAAACTTGGCAAACACTTCTGGATCCTGTTCTAAGGAACCCAAAGAGGACGTTTGACTGCGGCTTATAAACGCGTCTTCCCTCCGACCTCATAGCGAATTACCAATGAAATCCCCTCTACTGAACAGAAGCAAAAAGCTGGAGTTGATGGACAGATTGAGAAGTAAATTCTGTATATCGTGGTGCCAAAAAAACGCCGATAAGAGAAATAAACAAAGTGCAAACAAGCGCCAAGTCGAAGCAGAAAGCAAACCACGTGAGTGTGGAGTCAGCGAAAAATTAAAAGTGGTGATTAAAACAAGGTCCATGGATACCTCGGAAAGATCAGTTGAGTTAAACGTACGCAACCGAAAGAACCGTGAAGTTGGAACCAAGCGACAGGCAGGATCGTAGAGAAAAAAAATCCTAAGTGCAGTCCAAATAACATTCACTTTCCAAGTACGATAGAGGTTGCTTCAAACCCGTAGGTATATAGCCTAAAAGGAGAGGATGGATACAACATGCATGCAGTCTCCTAATAGATTTACTGATTACTGAGGAATATAGTCCCAAATAAACGGGGTGCACTACCTGCCACCTCTCAGTTAATGATCACATTCTCATCGGATGTTGTTATATCGTGAGGCGACCACCGCTGCCTTCACAGGTCGAAAGTACGGGATCCTTCATAGGCAAAAATGATGATCAAGTTAGCGCATTCCTTCACTCTCGGCTGAACTCCCCTTTATTGACGACTCTACTGGCGGGATGGCAGAAAATTTCAGGGAGTTGGTCTCGTATGCTGATGGGCTATTAGTCCCCAGAGTTTGCTTTTCAGAGACAAGTAGTCGGTTCCTCACCCGTTCCATCTGATGAACTCAAGAAAAACACGCATGCCCCCTTGTCAGATATAAAGCCACAAGTCTCGTGCGTGGTGCAGAAGACTTCAGGGTTATCCGAAAAAAGAAACACAAGATAAGACGAACCAAAACGGCGTTTTACCTTCGGTCCACGCATCGCCCAAGGGGCACAATTCCAACGCTACTTGCTCTCACAGACTATGTTGGATCTCAGGTCCCATCTCATCTAACTGGCGGGAGAATTTGGCTCCTACCTCCGTAAAGCCTTTAGCTCTATACCGACATCATCCCACCCCACCACTCACCAGATGTCTTTAGCCTCTATCCTCAGTTATGTCACAATCCCCGTTTGTGCAGTTACTCAAGATTTCCGTTGGATTAACCAGTATAGCTCTATGGTTCCTGACATGACCCACCCCGTATTCTTGAGGAGACAGCAAACCGTTAGGCAGCTCTTTGCGCGTATTTGTTCCAGCGACTTGTTGACAATAGCGTTTATACAGATAGCTGGAAAAAGTGGTTGTAGCACCCATATATATATATATATATATATATATATATATATATATATATATATATGTTAGTAGACATCTCGCTTGCGATTACAGGCCCATAAGCCTAAGTGGCATCACCAGCAAAATTCTGGAAAGTGATTTCGAGGGTTTTCCTTTTTCCCATTCGCATACAAACGGGATCCTTTCCCAGCGGGTAAGATTTGGAAGCTATTTTAATCGACATGCAAAGGCTCCTAAATAGGTAACGAGCGTTCTAGATTCGTAGGTGCAATTACTCTTCCCATGATGAGAATGCAAACCCGGACCGCAGCTGGCCCTCGCCTCAAAAGCTCGACGGAGAAACGGAAAAGACATGGAAAACCTAATCGTGTAATTAGTCACTTTATCAGCGTAACCTGGCCCGCTGCGAAGGTTTTCACTCCTTTTTATTGATGTACTTTGTTACTCGTGGACACGGTATCCAGCTCGCTACCTGTTCTCTCTCTTGGAACTCCGTCCTTCTTCCCTCAGCTGCCTATTCCTAACATTAGATGACAAAAACTATTTCTCAAGGAAATTATCTCACCTTTTCGGGGGTACTACTCCTTTTCATGTTCACAAGTTCACGAACATTAGTGTTCCCTTGAGCACCCTCATGAAATTCTTACCTGTCTGCTTGCTTTTCACCACTGACCTTCTCGAATGAAATTGAATGTGCTTTACTGACCACTTTTTACATCATCCCAGTGAATGTTGTACTTTCTGCCCCCCATGACGTCGCCCGCTCCAAAATTCTTAAACTCGGCTGATTCCTTACCATGGCCCTAGTAGTGTCAAAATTGGATTAGATTTACGATGTATTCACTTGTCACTTAGCTCCAGTGACACCCTCTCCAGCCTTACTCCTCTGTAGCCTAAATGTAAGCCTCGCTGTGAGTGATACTTTAAACTCTGATCACGCTTCTTAAGTGCGTCTAGATCACGGTTGAATGTCCGTGAATTTTGCATCCTCTCTCCCGCTTAGGTACTGTCCGTAGTGAAAAGGTCCTTGATGTCACGTATATTTTTTGGTTTCCGTTCCGCCCCTCCTCGACCCACTTCACTGTGATATATGTTCGGTGAGTCATTTTATCAGTAACCGGTACAGTTGGGCTCAAAGGCTCGAACCCGTGTGTCACTCTAAGACTTCGAGACTCTCGTTGGCCAAACGGCAAGTCCTGCGAACAGATGATGTCTGCAGTCCGTTCCCTGAGCGGAATAAAAGTCTTCAAGCAAGTACAGCTGCGTTTTACTGGGCGGTTTGGATACTGCCGGGAACTAACATATGAGCGAAGATCAGACAAGATAAACCTATTCTCGTTGAAAACATAATAGGCCCATACAATACCATAGAGTGAGATATGATCGTTGGGTATTGATAATTCCCCCAAGTGTCTAGTGTAGAGGACGAGTACGGCAACTTATGGGTAATGGTCCACGTTCTTGCACTGTAAGCCTTTTGGGACAAACAGCAATGTAACGAATAGAAACGCTAACACCTTATTCGATCAAACGGTAATTAAAACGAACAAACATAATTTCGGCCACCGTGCCTTAATTCAGACAGTGCACAGGGCCTCGTTTTGACGTTTTACGGCTGTTAGTCAGTGTCCGATAGGGCTGTGAGTCTTAAATCACCATGAGATCAGAGGAAGATCAAGTACGGGAGCGTGAGGAGGGTAGAAAAGACGACGGTTTAGGTAGAAGTGAAATAATTTGCTGGGAAAATGAGGGGAAAAGATAGGGAAAGCAGGAAGGAAAAGTTCAACAGAGCACAGGAGGTAATTAGGTGGAAATGCACTGTTCTTTCTAAATACCTCCCCTCCGTCGGTCTGTCTTCCCTAGGAATGCGACCACCTACAGTGCGGTCGTGGCATTCCCGGATAATTTATTCCAGTCAATGACTAACGCGAGTGAGAAAATGTCGGCCCTCCTACGGACCTCCAACCTTTCCTTCCATAAATTTCAACCATGCCTACGAACAACGTAGTCGCAATTCAGCCTCGTAGCTTGCTCCGGACCATCGCTAACACCGACGAACCTCTCCATTTCTTCGTGTGTCTCGTGAGGATACACCCTCAGCTCATTGTGTTCCCAAGATTCTAGCTTCAGCCATTCTAGGCGCTGACTGCACCGGGGTTCCCCAGATACATGAGTCACCCGACGAAGCGCAATCGGACTTGCTCCAACCCCTTATTGCTCCAACATCCTCTCAATGCACGACCGCCATGCCCGAATGCAGCGCTCCAGGTGGGTCGGAGAGCGCCCTGTAGAATGATAAGTTAATCTTAAACTTTCCTATCAATAACGACATTTGGATCACCAGAGAGTTGTGAAGGACGCTTGAGCGCGGCCGATGAACATGTATTGTATTCGGTCTTACAGCGAGATATCAGCGTAATCCCCTCTATCGAACGAATAGAGAAGACGCAAGTCGGAGGTATTGTGTGTATCGTACCGGTATGGGAAATGCATCGGATGAAAATGAACGCAACGGCTGAGCAGAAATTGAACCACGCGCGCATAAAATCAGCGAGGAACTGAAAGTGAAGGTGATTCGAAACGGGGCCGACGGAAACCTCGAAAAAGTCAGCCCAGTTTAACGTACGCAGCCCAAACGAATTGTGAGGTCGATATCGAACGTCAGAAAAGATCGTGGAGGAAAAAGATCCGTGACGATGCCCATAAAATGGTCTTTTTCTCAGAACGACGAAGATCACTACAGAGTCCTAGTGGCTTTTTGAGCGGTGACACGGCCTATCTGCATCGCGTGAATTTGTTCGCGACCACGGCCTCAGGGTCCTTAACCGTATCCACCTGTAGAAAGGCAACCTCTCACCCAGGTGACCTCATCCGCTCCACCGGCGTAAGCCATCTATCGTGCAGTGGGCGCAGATATTTGCCTACTTTCAACGGCAGGCCCTACCGTATCGAGCATCGTCACATGCACGGTTCACACACTTACAGTGGCCATTTATCGTTTGTGCACACTCCAAAATACCACGAGTTCGCCACTCTTTGTTGGGCTTTCAACAGGGCACACCATTCAGCAAAGCTTAAGCACGCTCGTTTATATCGCACTCTCCCTCGACTGTGGCTTGATTTGACCTGATCTAGAACTCTGTTCCTGATGATGGCTGTTGGTTTTGAACTTCGTTGAACATCGTTTCTTGTATGGCAATGGTTTTGGCCGTGTAATCGAGGTTTGTGTTTGTTGCGCACGGTATTGCTTTGCTAATCTGGTACCGCAGACTATTTGTATCAATCCCGTTTTACTTTTGAATCCGTTCATCTGGCTTCGCGTTACTCTGGTCCAGGATAAAGACTCACACCCGCGCTACTAGCCACCGGTGAACCCTAAGCACTTCCATCTTAATGGAGCCATGCGATGCGCATACAACCAGTTCTGCATCCTCTGCAAATGCGGAAGTGAGGTTTTCAACTCCAAGGCAAGGGAGTCAGAAAGCTGAGGCATATTTGAGGCTCCGGCTCCGGTCTCCAGAGCTCTCTGTTGCGCAGGAAAGGCATTTCGAGAAACTTTCTTCCTCTTCATCTTGAAAGGTTCCCCCCGTTTTGGATTTTCGGATCCCTTCTATACCCGTTGATCGCAATCCAAATGCCTCGAGCTTCGAGGGCGAGAAGCGATGGTTCATACGATCGAACGCCTCGCTGACGTCTAGGAAACATGCTGTAACCAATCCCCTTATTTAGTCTCTGGAGCACCTCGTCAAATAAACCAACAGGCTTGTCAAACGTGAGCATTTTTTAATGCCACCTTGCTGACTGGACATCACCAAGTTATCTGTCGCCTCGTTAGGCGTCATGCAGTCGCTTTTAGCTGTTTCCATAACCTTCAGAACTGTCGGACGTAGGCTCGCAGGGTAACAGGTGAAGCAGTTTTCGTTGCCTTTATTCAGTGTTCCGGAATGACGCCCCCTGCAATATGTAAGTTGAGTAGAGCGGCCAGGGTCCCCTCAAATGTGACATCCAGTGGCTTCTGTGTAGCCAGAAAGATGCCTTCAAACCCTGCCTTTTGTGTGCTACTATCTCATCCATAGCTTTGGCAAACCTTCAGACTTCCAACTCCAACTCCACCGAGGCTGAAAAGTATTCCTTTCCCCTAAAGACCGACCTGGCCTGCGGCAGCTTACCCGGCAGACCCGCTAGGAGAAGAGAGTCAGCTTGTCCGTCTTTACCGCGTCGGTAGTAGTATGAATACCTTGATAGTCTTTTACATTCCAGGCCTCTGCTTTAAGAGTAGGCTTTGACAGTAAGCAAGTAAAATGCTCTTCCGTATCGGATTGTGCTTTTCGTGTGACGTTTCCTCCTTAGCGCTGCCGAAACCCGGCTCTCGTGCTCTTGTAAGGCAAGGAACCCCGGTGGCTAGCGCTGCCTCTGCATCACGCTAAAGCTTCCCTTTGCATTTTCACTTCCGGCCCATCCCCCCACACCTGAGTACCGTTCTCAGCGGAACTACTCTGTCGGTCAGTTCTTATAAGTCTTTCCGCAGGCAGTGGAACTGCCTATCAAATTAGAAATCCCCGCCTTCTTCCCACCAATCCAACCCCAGCTCCGTTTATCTGACTGTATCCTGGACGGTTCTTTGGAGACTCTGGCGGAAATTGTCTGGGTCTATGCCTCGCCGTGCTTACCCAGTCAGAATGTTTCGTGGTTGCTTGTGTCCAGTAGATCCTCGACGGACGGGTCTGCCAAAATCCGCGGTTTTCTGGTGATCACCATATCCAGAATGAAGGCCCTTTGATCTTTTCCCTCTATTTTTTGCCGCCAGTTCTGCTTCAGTGCTTTCCTAAGGGCAAAATTCATTAGAACCGCTAAAAACATCTCCTCTCCATCGATTCGTTGAGTCAGTCCATCTGTGGTGCATTAGAGTCCCTTCGGTCTAATGTTCTGGAGCCGAACTTCTTCTGAGTCTCCAGGAAACTGAATAAATGTTCGTTTCTTTCCTTCGAGATGGTAAACTGCATTAAGCCAAAATCTAGTGGAATCCGAGTGACTACTTCCCTACCCTATGTTTTGCAGACAAAGCACAAAAGCACACATACTGGTGGTGCTAACATAAAAAGCTGAAAGCGGTAGTCTGGGCAGAAGGGAAGTGATATAAGGGATGGCAAAGAAGAGTTGCCCGAGGAAGTCAGAGTGGTGGGTGTAGGGATTCTTGCCGACAAATAAATCGAACTAATTTAAAGTGCCAACACGGGCCTAGAGCGGGAGTGAGTCTTGCTTGCTAATAGGCAACTGCAGTTGGATCCTCCATCAGATTGTTAGCAGCTCCCAGGAGCTCACACAGTTCCTGCACTAGGTCCCCCACTAGTTAGTGCAGTCTCACAACTAAACTTTAGTCGCCATCATTTATGGTCACATGAAGTATAATTTCACTTCAGATGCTTACCCGCGTCCAAGAAAGATGGGTATTTTTTGGAAATCTTGCATGACGTATGAGTCACTCTCATCGGTCATTTATTAGGAAGTGTAGCTGGTCAATCAAACGTTGGTCAGCGCTTTCGATAGGTCAGGAACTCAGCTCAGCCTAAGTTTCTCCAGTCGACTGGTTGTTGGAAGCCCCTTTGAATAAGTCAACCTGGTGCTGTTCTGCGATCGCTCGTCACCATTTCCTTCTAAGTTGTTCTCGAAACCTGTCACACCTTGTCCTGTTGGCTCTGTCCAGTGGTTCTCCTGGTCTCTAAACTCTTGACGACCCAACAGAACAACCAGTGTGGCTAAAATCCATCAACGTTTGTCATTTTTTTAATTTTAATGGTGGGACGGGAATCACGTCCTCAGAGATCGCTCAAGCGTTCAAGTAAATACAGCATTGACGAGTGGGCGTAAATAAAAGGGTAAAGGTGGCTGCATGCAGTATTTTTGCCTAATATCATGGTTTAAGATGCATTTAGGGAGCACATTAGGCCAGCGAAGCTTTAAATTTGCCCTGAACGCTACCACCGGCTGACTCCGTTTGGTCCGGTTAAGTCTGCACGGGACACTGCGTGAGCAGAGCTAATCGTGCGTTCAGATAGGTATGTAGTCGGAGACTCCGTTTTTCATAATGCTGCGTGACATCTTGTTCATCTGAGAGGAAGAATTTCTGTGCAGTGTCTGTTCCCACAGGGTGAGGCGGGAAAGTAATGTGTTTATAGTGTCTGACACCAGGTTTGCATAAACCTCAATGCACACTGCCCTCAACACTCGTTCACTGCTTTAAAAGTCTTTGATGTTGTTTTTGGAGCTGATTTCAAAGGGATAGCAGTCTGTTTGATGAGCTATTCACCTTTATTTGAGGCCTCCGGTGCTTTTTGCAGCCTTAGACTATGCTCTGGGATTGCGGAAAAGACTGTTTTCGACTCATGCCTCAGGGATCCTCCTTCCTAGGAGGGTTCTACCAGATGCTCATGCAGGCTTCGCCACCTCATAGAAAACTGCTGCAGGGCTTGAAGACGCTTTTGTGTCCATTTCACCTTGGCCAATCACTATCTCCATGGCTGTCCTTTACACCTCTTCTGTGCTGTCCGTATTCTTCTGATTCCACCCACACTTGTACTCAGTATACCAGACGCGGTCTAACTGTGGTTTGGCAGAAAGAAACGAAATTCTAGTGGTCCCTGAACGACAAAATGGGTCTCCCTTGAGAGAGTTTCTTCCTGACACTGTTCGCTGCCGCGTTGCACTGCAACAAAGTCTTGAAACTATTGTCTGGTAGCCTGTCCAGGTCCTTGGATTGAGAGGGCAATTGCACCGACCGTAAGCACTTACGATGTTTACTAAGCTTGCCATCAGATATTCACGTTTAGAAAGACCCAGCAGAAAGTCTGAAACGCTCGGCCATTGTCGGACGACAATCACACCTCTCGCCCTATTCGTTCAACGAATGTTGACGTGATCGTGCGACACAAAGTAAGAATTATCCATATCACGTAAAAGATTGGCTAAATGGATCGGTAAAATGGGACGGCTGAGCTATCCATAGGAACCCATTCGACTGAGAGACCGTGGTGTCCACCTCAACATTAAGAGTTTTCATTGATATAAAGCTATTTGCCTGGTACTGCCAACAATTCCCACAGTCTGAGTTTTGACGTCTAGAAACCTGTGGTTTATGGATCGGGCGACTTACTCAAGTCCATCTACCTGACTCCAAATAATCGTCCCCCCACTAGCCGCCTGGCTACCTCATTACCAAACAGCAGTACAAGATTTAAACATGATCGTTCTGCCACAAATTTATGCCACGTACTCGGTATGACGCCATACTGAACAACATGTCTAGAAGTAGTTTTACTTACTATTCGCTCCAAGCACTTCGTGCGGAAGTGAAACTCAGTGGTCTTCAAGTTTTGGAGAGGGCGGCGGATGGTTTTGCATATCCCTACTGGATCGTTACCGCACCTGACCGATTGAGACCTTACGTGGTTCTCCACTCAAGGTCAAAGGGTCCGGGAGAAGGTTACCCAAAATAGTACAGTAGGGTCTCGTAGATGCCGGGAACGTACTGCATCATGCGATTTCAGTTGCAGGCAGAAACTACCTGTAGTATCTTTTCATGTGCCTATTCCTCAATAACTTGAACTCACCACTCGACGGCAAACAACACTCAGCAATCTTAAGCACGCTTGTTTGTATCGCACTCTCCTTCGACTATGACTCAGTTTGACCTGATCTAGAACTCTGTTCCTGATGATGGCTGTTGGTTTTGAACTTCGTTGAACATCGTTTCTCGTATGGTAATGGTTTTAGCTGTATAATCGGGGTTTTTATGTGTTGTGCACGGTATTGCTTTGCTAATCTGGTACCGTAGACTGTTTGTATCACTCCCGTTTTACTTTTAAATCCGTTCATCTAGCTTCTCGATATTCCGACCCTGAAACGTTTTCAATGGCACCCATCCTCTCCGGTTTATTTGTATCACCCCTGTTTGGTTTCACTTTCAAACATTCTGCGGGTTCCTGCACATCCAGACCCGGAGTTACATGCAACAAAAATGGTGGCGGAATTCACGGTCGATACAGTGGAAATCAACCATGTTACCGCAGGAGGTAGCATGACGAAAGCCGTTCACTTATATAAGACCTGCGCAGCTCTATGCCACAGTCCATCGATCGGCAAATATTACATATAAAAAACCGGAAAATTCGGCCAACGATGGGCCGTTCTACAAAGCTTACCATGAGCCTGCTTCGTTCTGCCACTGACGATATTGTCTGCAGCTACCCGTGGCCTGGTACTGTAATAGTACCTTGACTCAGCTGTAGGACATCGATGCTCGGTCAGACCATTCCATTGCTCTCAGGAGTAATCCGAAAAACCCTCTGTTCGTAGCACATGAAAGCCGGTCTACCCCCTTATTGCGAAATTCGGATGTGGCCTTACTTCTGCTAAGGTTTCATTCTCCCGCGTCCTCGTGCCAACGACCTTTCCCTTCAGTAGGTAAGCAGTGAACAGTGGACTCTAATGTGGTGGTGCACTGAGTTTTGACCCACAGTTCCGGTGTTCCTGGCATACCTGCGGTCTTTTATTCTGATCGTCAGTTCAGCCAGCGAAAGGATTTTACACTTCGACAGTCTGCCTTTAAGACGCAGGCCGCAAATCATTTCACACGCTGCGGAGAAGGGTTACACAGATAAGTGATTCGGTATATTTGCTGGTCCAAGAAGACTTGTTCTTGGGCTCAAACAGAGAACAACAGTACTGCTTCTTCTGAGTGTCCTCGTCAGTCACGAAATAAAAGAGGTCTTTTCCGGCATCCGTATTCTCATTTTCGGCGAATTAGTCATACTGCCCGGCTCTTGGCAGATTCACAAACGTTGCCTCGCTTGGTATCGTTTTCTCAACTGGTAAAGAACTTTACACTTTACGGAGGGTTTCTTATTCCTCTGCTATTCCTATAAAACTTGCGAAAGTGAGCAGGTCGTTGGGTTGCGCGCGAATCACATACTCTTGCTACTCATCTAAATTATTCTTACTCCCAAGTCTGGATATTCCAAGCTCATCAAACTTCTCAAATTCAAAAGTCTCTGAGAAAGTAGATAAAACAAATTTGACGATACCAATGGATCCAGTTATACCTATGAAATCGAAAACGTCCAATTTCGTCCTATTTCTGGCCGGGTTTTTTGCTGTCTCAAATTCGTTCACATTGTCTCCTTCTGGCGCACCTGATGAGCCTTCAGCTTTAAATTAGAAATCGCGTGCCGTTTGTCCGCGTTCAAAAGGGCAGCAACGCGAAGACAAATGAAAATATCACAAAACAAAACGGGGTCGGTATGATTTCTCTACGGTACCAGATTAACAAGGCATTACCGTACACAACAAACACAAACCTCGATTACACGGCCAAAACCATTGCCATACGAGAAACGATGTTCAACGAAGTTCAAAACCAACAGCCATCATCAGGAACAGAGTTCTAGATCAGGTCAAACTGAGTCATAGTCGAAGGAGAGTGCGATACAAACAAGCGTGCTTAAGCTGGTTGAGTGTTGTTTGCCGTCGAGTGGTGAGTTCAAGTTATTAAGGACTAGGCGCATGAAAATATACGGTAGTGATTTTCTGCTTTTCAGTGGCACCGCATGATTTGGCAGTTTGGATAACAATCAAGACACAAATTATTTCTAGTTTCGTGGAATGTTCTGTTGCGTTTTCCGATGCTACACATATAACACGAGCGTTTAAAGACCGACTTGATCTGAGCTTTGAACTCATGTCTTTGGCAATCTTCATCGTATCATGCAAATTCGCTTCTGAGTGGAGAAAGGTGGAAATAAAACTAGTGTCTCCACTGTCTTCAGAATCAGTCAATATCCTACATGCTTTAGCCGCAAGAGGCCTACGAAGGAGACTAGCGGACTTCACCGAGGGATTGGTCAGCTGGTGACCCCTTTTGAAGGAGGTTTCGCTCTATGAACTAACAACCACACACACCAACTTGCTGTTTTTGGTGCGCCGTGCCTGAGACCCTCTGGATATTTGACCGAAATTTCAGAAAACGTAAGCTACTACGTGTGGCTTGGGCCACTTTTCAGATGGTCACTGGAATGCCTACTAATCAGTGAGGTTCAAGGACCAGCCGCCGTCAGTTTTCTAAACAAAAGCAAGGCTGGTGGAGAACCTCATACAAAACTCACGGACGGTCCTGAATCTCCATATGTAGCTACTGACCGTGCGTCTGTCTCCTAAGATGATCCCATGGAGCAGGCAATGGTTCGTACAAAAGCTCGATAAGAGGACAAACGAATTAGGGTTAATATGCCTGATAAGACTCAGTGAGGTCATTTGTCAACTAACAGTGAACTGGTTCTACAGGGTTGCCCTGAAAAAAGACCGCACAGAAAACCAACTATATGAAGGTGGCAAGTTCACTCTATACGTATAACAACAGATCTGCTGTATACGAAGAAGTTACAACATGGAGCAATGAGGACAAACGTTTCTTTATGTCTACCACAAGTCACAAAGGTAAACCCATGAGGAACTGGTAACTTACGAATATTTTCCGGTTTTACCCGCAAATTTCGAATAGCTAATTTTAGAAGGTAGCATCTCTTGGGACAGGAGAGCTTTAAGATCATGGTGTTGGTATAAAAACAATCCGGAAGTGGCGGTGTTGGATTATCGCCCGGGCCATACCTGATTTGTGGTTAGTCGGACAGTGATGGCGTTGAATATGATGGTCCACATACAACTTGTCGAAAATGTATGGATGGTTTTACCGATGCAAATGAAAAGTTACACTCGCCTGGTCATCAAGAGGAGAACCGCTGCTATTTTTGGACAGATTTTGTGTCACACATGCTTCATGTGTCTTCAGGCGTTATCTCACTCATCGTTTCCTGATGCTGGCTGCAACGGTATCAGTACGCCCCTGCTCTGCCCCCGGTCCCTCTCCAGAGAAGATTCACCATCAACAGCCGGTTCATTTGCTCTTTTACATTTCATTTAAGCTAGCAAAGGACTTTGTGTGGCTGAGGCCAGTCGTACGCCCACGAGCTTTCGTTTCTCCTAACACTGCATTTCAGAGAGTGGAACAGGTGCCCGCCTCTTCAAATCCACTCACACGTAGGGTGTTCTGGGTGTCTATTGCTTCAGGATGTCGTTCATTTGTTTCCATCTGAAGTGGTTTTGTGTTGAAAATCTCGCAGATTTTGAACTGCCGGCGCTGTTTGAGGGTCACTCGCGCGACCTCCGCTCGAGTTATCTTGCATCTAATTTGTCGAACTTCATACATAGCTTCGCTTTGCTCTTCCTTCTCACTATCCTGCCATTAGTTGTGTATCTTAGCTTTGTTGATACACCCACATTATACGTCTTTAAGCATCAAGTCCACATCGACTGTTGTGTGGCAATAGCTGATGCCAAAGTTTCATAAATTTCGCATAGATCACATTCGTTTTTCTTTGGTTTGAAATCATGATCCTCTTTAAGCTTGTTTGTTGTGTTCTTTTGGAACCATTTGTGACTATATACGTCTTCTGCAAAGTTGGAGTGTGAAAGCCCAAAGTGAGACAAACGATGGTGTCCGAACCGAGCAGTGGGAGTAAGAAACGGTGAAAGAGACTATAGGCACTAGGAGCATAGGTGCCTGAGCAGGACAAGAATCGTAACTACCCTCGAAGCTTAAGAAGATTATGACCGCAGAGGGCATTTGACGGGCGCTATAGCCGTTAGTGAATGTTTTACTAGCAAGACAATTCCCCAAGAACAAGAATTCTCTAACGAATGTGGCACACTTCATAACACGTCAGTTAGGACGTCTGAACAATTCTGTTAACATCTTCGTTAACGGAACATGGAACATTTTCAATATGACCTCTGACGCAGAGTTGCTATTAATTTTTGTTTTGGTAATCGTTCATGTTTGATTTCCGCTCGTCAGTAGTTTTTTTCACATTACTGAAGCTAATATATAATTTGTGTGTTTATATTCCGTCGAAAGTTTACCCCAGAATATCTGGATCAATCATGTTTTCACTTCAGGACCTACTCTTTTGGCCACGCGTTACTCCAGTAATAAGTACCGGATTACAGTCCATCTAATTCGAGATCAATTTTCACCAAAGACGACCAGCACAACCTAGGTGGATATGAAAATAAGGCTGCGCGGTAGCTTAAGACCGAAACATTTTGTCAAGTTTCTTACCTCTTTTTCAGTCCGCCAGCAAAATTTATGGAATAACGAGTAACCTAACAGGATTGAGAGTTCACTGACAAGTCTTTTGGAGGACTATGCAGGGTAATAAACTCAAAACGTCCAACTGAAGGTAGCTGTTGAAGCTCATGGACTATACGGTTCCTTTGAAAGTCGTGACTGGTGTGCCTAAGTGAGATGAGGCTGAGTAATACCACAAATATTTTGAGGTAAGAGTAACGAGGACATCACTCGATTAGTTTATCCAAAGAATCTGCCATTAAATCCCTGATCTACCCGCCCACCTCCTTCGACACAGCAGAAGCCAAATAAAGTTACCCGGAATAGCAGCTCAGCGAGCATCACTGAGTTGAGGAAATGATTATCCTTATGCAAGAAAACCATTGCAATTTGTCATGGCTCATTACCCAAGCAACACATCCTAATTCAGCTTGTGTTGGGCGAATCTTGGACAAAAACTCAAGTGTTGACGCATCAGAACCAACGCCTCCATTACCCTCTCTACCGAAGATCAGACAGTATGCCGGACTAATATCGGTGAACTGCTCCTGTTTCAGAAAGATTATATGTAAAAGCCTGTACGGGCTTTAAGTGTAATATATGTTGTCACTCCTGTCCACCGAATTCAGTGAGATTTCTTCAAATATACTGTACAGAAGGGAGTTGGCCAGCTCGTCCGGGGCTTTCGCTTTCATGGAGTGTTCCTGACGAAGACGCGCAGAAATCGCTGGAAGGGATTTCCGACATTTCACAAAAAGCCCCAACTTCGTTCAGTGGCAAAGTGCAGCAGTAAAGTACCCGGCGGTCCTTAGAGCTAAACCAGTGAGTCACCTGTATTCGGAAGAAAAGTATTTTGTTAACAGTTCAGAAAACCCCAGGAGGCGGTCACTGAAGCTGATCGAACCGTACCCCACTGCTCACTATATTATTCGTATTATCAGTTTGGACTCTGTGCTCCTAAATATAAGGCTACCTATAAAACGGTATAGTATTGTCTCAGTGGGTTTTGCGAATTCGCCGTCGATGTGGCCATGGAATTACTTGCAAATCAGCGTGCAGAACTTCGCTTGAAAAGGCGGGTTTTGTAAACCAGAGAAGAAAACAAAGAAAAAGCAAAATAAAACCCGAAAATTATCTGCTGAATCTCTTCCGTCGAAGGATGCTTGGGTATAGTTTGAAGCTGTTCACATTCTCCTGCGATGTGAACCCGCTCCCTCTTTTGACTTTTTTAACCCTAAGCAAACTTGAAGCTTTCACTTCTACCTCATACCGTTAAGAGGAGGTGGTAATGGTTTTACTGGTTTGCTCGCACAATCAGCAGCCACTTGTTGCGAGAGCCATCATACTCTAGGTTCATCAGATGCATGAGCATCTTCGACCGAGAGCTGCACGTGATCCGATGACTTTTCCACATTTGCTAAGGTATAAAGCCGTGATGGGTTTCTCATTTCCACGAACAGTGTCACCGTAAGTTGACTGGTTAAAGTTCCTATAATGCTCCTGCATTCAGTGTTTATCACAGATTCCACTTTTGTTTGATTACTTGTGCAGCATTAGCCCCGAAATCTGATTTGCAACACAGCACACCATAATGAAGAGCTACCACGAGACCCTTACTTCGCGCTTTCTTCAACCATTTCCGAACTATTCCGGAGATAGTAATATGAACAAATGAGGAACACAACCGTAAACGTTCATTATTACATAATGATACAATGACATTACTACCAGTATTATTATTCGGTGTGTCTCATACACGACGCTTCAAGGGTCACTGATCGCGGGAAGTGAACAAATCAGGCAGACTGCATGGGGCCACTCATCCCGATGCAATCGGTTTTGGAGTTCAGTTCGTCCGTGGTCTGAAGGTTTGACGATCAGAAGGAATACACGACAGAAGGGTCCCGGTTGAAAACCGGGCGACCGATTGGGTGCGCCAATGTGCAAGCGCGTGCACACTCGCTGAGATCCGTGGCGAAATGCAGTGAGTTTGGTCATCGATCACGACGGGGTCATGATTGTAAATGCGTCCTTGTGATAGAAAGCCAATCGTTCCGGATTGCATTCCTGTCAGGCGAGAGTGAGACTTCACTACGTTTGTCTCTTTATAGAGACCAAGCGGAATAAGGAACATTCGACGATGATTTTCAACCGAGAATATTTGGAAAGAAAGTCGACGGCTGCAATAGCCGGGGGCAGGCTAATGAATAAATTTGAAGGAGTGGGATCGGTTGGGGAAATATTTGTGTCACCAACCAAAAACGGTCATGAGTGGAAATGCCTTACCTGAAGCTGTAGAAAGCTTCCGGGGCCGTCCGCAAAATGCTTCCCTGAACGAGCAGGCTGCTTTCACCATCCGCAGTCATCCGTGGCCCGAATTCTGATAGAAAACATTTTGAAACCACTTAGGAGCCTTATCTAAAGGTTATTCTTAGAAGATGCAGATGATTTCCTTCAGTTTTGCACCCAATATCTCAGTCGTGGCATTGTACGGCACATTTAATTTACCGATTTAGCCATATTTCACGTCCTTCGAAAGCAAGCCCGCGGATTTAACTGTCAGGAATCCTGGAAGGAAGAGTTGTCGATCCTCATTGTTTTTGATGGAGAACTCATAGTTATACACAGGTTTTTTTTACTGATTCTCAGTGGGAGGTTCGTATCCGGATACGCGTCGGAATTTTCAACACTTACCCACACCGGCAGAAAGATCTCGCCCTTGATTTCAACAGGATGGAGCACCTGCTAAGAACGCGACTTGTGTCCGATAGTATATCGACAGCCTTTGTTTCAGGGACGCTGGACGGAAAGAGTTGGGCCGATTGAATGGCCCCCAGATCCCTGTATCTAAACCCGTCCGCCTATTTTGCGTGGCTCTGCCTGAAGAGCAAGGTATACCAAAATAGACTGGAAACAATGAAAGACCTGAATATGGGCTTCACATTGAAATGCAGGATAATAAAGGAAAGTGTGTAAGAGAGAGTTGCAAAGCCCTACTCGGAAAGAATGATATTGTGTAGTGGAAGATCCGGGCAGCCCATGAAAACCAAAGCTGGGATACACTTCTTTTTCTAGTCTTTGTCATCCTTCGATGAGCAAGTCTGAGACAAAACTCACTTGAATATACCATACCTACTTGCCACCGGGGTAATCGACAGCCAGTTTACATTGGGTAAAGCCGCCGATATTCTCTCAGGTTTGCCGAAGATAACGAAAGAGGCGTATCAGGTGACTTGGAAGAACCTTGACAAGTCATCGGATTCTAACTGGCTTCAAGCCCGCCTCCATTTGTGCAGGTTCCCTGGGTAAAGATTCTGTCGTTTTGCATCAATTCGTTGGTTGTATCATTGGTGCCACCCGCTTAGAAGCCATCTGCTTTCTAGGGAGAAGACATCTGATTCAGGTGGCAGGCGTTGAAAAATAAGACGGTATGACTCAACCTGAAGAAACTGAGAAGCTTTGCAAATGGCTTGTTTTTTAAGAGAACAGTTTCAGTGAACCGCCTTGCCGCTTGGATTTTCAAACGATAGTGTAATTTTATTTTTTCACATTTGGCTAAATCGATGATTGTACGGGACATAGATATACATGAAAAAATTGAGGAATAACGGCCCCGATCCAGGGTTGAGACGTCGTCGAACAAACCGCTGTTCACACTGGCCCATCTCAATGTACACGTGGCAGGAATTAGTATTCCCGCCTGCACACCACCATATCAGCCGGAGGCAAAGCCGCCGGGAACATGAAAAGACTAAGAAGCTCGACTGCAGATTGGGAGTCAGGCTACTGGTTCACAGTTTGTTTTCAGTCCTGATCTTCCAATGTATTGCAATCTTGATCAAAACAGCTGGATAGTTCACCCGAGGCGGATCATCGACGTGTAGCTACTCCCAGAAGGTCACTACAAGCTGAATCTACGTTTGTTGTAACCCCACCACAAAGTCGTCCAAAGAGAGGCTAGGCCCACCTACGTTAAGTTTGTCACGAAATGGGCCGGCCTAAAATCCGTCCCTTTAAGTCTTTAGTTCATTCTGGGTAAGTTTTGATCGTTTTACCTAGGCTTTAAAGAGGGACAAAACAGTTCCATATTACTGTCAATCTGAGGCCACCAGACATTCTCTTCGGTGCTGGGAGTCTCTCCTGTGGGTGCCCAAGTATTACACTTTTACTGGTGCATGAGGAGACCTAACCGGAACCTCTCTGAGCAACAAGGACTTTGGTGAAGCCAAGCCGCAAAACATGCTCCCAATTTGTTCTCATTGGATCGTTCAGAGTCATAAAAGGCAAAGCTTCTCCTACCGAGATCACTAATAAAACTTATACAAACAACAGTTCAAGAGCAACCTGCTACCACACCAACGACTATCAATCATCAGTTTCATCTGTCATACCTTGCCACACCCAGAGGATTAAAACACATGCCCTCTCTTCCGCCGGATGAGCCATACCTACGGGGTGACGCTCTTTACCAGTGATAGCCGCTCTCTGATTAGTCCTGGATCCTGCCTGGAACAACCAGGTATCACAGCTAGGATATGTAACGCAGAAAGCCGTTATTCATAAAATTTCGATACTCCATCCGAAGGCGAGACCATTTATCCTACTCATCCATGGTTTCAGACATTGACGCCGAACAACATTAGGACTCAGTAAGTCAATAGGTCCTTTGCGGAAATTTTCCACTGTAGTAGCTGTTGCAAACTTTCACTTTTCCTTCGAAAAGTATCCTGCCTGAAATTGATTTTCCGTTTATCCAGGATTCTCCAGTTGAGCTGCGTTTTCTGCGTGATACGAGTTGTTTATCCTGAGATCGAAATCATCCTTTTATGGACTGCTGTTTATTTTACATTCACCAGTGTTCTGAGTGCCTTTTTTGCGCTTCGTTTCATGTCTCCCTGTCTCATACCACAGCCCATTTATTGAATCCCGGCAGATCCGTCATACATGGTCTACATAGTCTTTATCGATTGCTGGTCTTTTCACATTCGCCGAATTTCCCAGTGTACTTCCATACATTTTCTCTCTTTTCTACCCTTTCATTTGTGAATCCATTCATAGTACTCCTGTATGTCCCAGTAATCCATGGCTTGCATGATTTTGGTTTATAAAGCATCTGCAACGTTAAGTGTACCGCTCTGTTTTAGTATTCCCACACGGGGCCATTGTCTAACTCAAGCTCAAAACCGGTTCGCATTTGCCTCATAAGCCATTATTAGTTTGGTTCTTTCAAAAAACTGCTGGCCCCTTCTTTTTGTTGATGAAAGGTTGGCTCCTGCTCCTGCAATTCCTGTATAGTTCATCGTGCTGAGTATCGTTGCACAACATGATTATGCTCTTGCGTCTGCCTCTCGATCAAAGTTCAAAAGTACGCCATTATCATCATTATTAATATTATTATTATTACTATTACCATTCTGAGGCTTTATGTGACACACTTCTGATTGTGGCCGTTTGAGGTTGATGCACTTCAAATTGTCTTCAGCAAACCCCGTTTCTTCAAATTTGTAGTTTGGTTTTCAACCACTAACCGCGTCGCTATCGGTGATCAACATCGCTGCATTTTGCCACCGATCTCAGCCAGTGTGCACGCGCCTGCACACTGACGGACCTAATCGGTCGCCCGGTTTTCAACCGAGACCTTTCTGTCATGTATTCCTTCTGATCGTCAAACCTTCAGACCACGGACGAACTGAACTCCAAAACCGATTGCATCGGGATGAGTGGCCTCATGCAGTCTGCCTGATTTGTTCACTTCCCGCGATCAGTGACCCTTGAAGCTTCATATATGCGACGCGCTCTTGTACAACTTTCTGACATTATAATGTATTTGTTAATAAGTATGCTGTGAAATTTTCAATACTTCTCAGGCAAGAGGCACTCGATTCAACAAACATCAAGCGTAAATTCTAAACTGGTGTACGTGAAAGTTCATATTTTATACTATTATTTTGAACCAGCATGCTCCGTCAACCCCAGATCTCCTGGACCTTTCCCTCTCAGGCTCTTCTATAATGTTCTGAACATCGGGCCCCGCTCTCAGACAGGAAAATGCCAATCATTATTTGAGGTGGCGTCGTGGGAATCTGTGCGTCTTTGGAGGTGATCTGCACTCATAGTTTTCACCATCATTTTAAGCGTCAATGCTCGGCATTGGCTTCACTCACAGCCTTGGCCCATTAACTTAAATGGTTGGCATTTCTTATGCTCAGCCTGACCGCTTGTGTTGTACTGCTGTTCTGACTTTAAAAGTCTGAATCTGGTGATTCGGTTTCGGAGTAGTACGGGCGTGAGAATTCCGGATTCTAATAAGCGGGTTGTACGATCCTAATCCACAGGTTCCATTTTCGTCCCTCTTAGTTGAACAGGCAGCTCCTCAACTCCCTCCTCAACTCTCTTGCATATCTTCTGGCCGCTTGACCCGGCGCTTTGGCTCCATCGAGATTAAAGTTGTTTCCTTTATGATCCCCGTAGGGGGTGCGAGAAAGGGTTCTGTCACTCTGTAGCCAGTCCACTTTTGTGCAGTCGAGTGGAAAATTGGCACTTCTGGACGCGTAGTACAAACAAAAGCCACAGGCACAAGGGAGAGATCAGTGAGCCGGAAGCATACACAAGCATGCCGTATATTAAGCTTCTGAAGCAGTCACAAAAACCACCGAGGAAGTCCGTGTTTTTGGACAGTGTTCAATACAGAAAAGCCCACCCAAACACAGAGGATCAGAGGGAGCGGGGAGCTTTTCGAAAAACACATTGAGAATGAAACAGAGTAAAGAACAAGCTAGAATTTAGTTATTCGAGCTCATGTCATTTCACGGTGCCAATTGAAACTCGGAATAACGAAAAGGATCGGTAGTTTAAGTATGTTTGTGCGCATAATCGCGTGCTTTCGAAATTAATCACAATGAAGAATAGTCGATCGGTTGCACACGTTTCTGGAAAGAAATATGCCATGGGAATTTAAGGGCCCACATGAAATGGTTTTTTATATGCAGGGGAGAACTATTAGGTCAAATCCTACGGCCTCAGCTGCATCCAAAATGTGAACTTCCACAAGACTTGACCGCTTGCCTTGGAATTCCTGAACGGCAGGAAAATCGTTCATCAACTCCAGTGGATGCTTTTTCTGCATACGTCCTAGCCTCAGACATCTTCGTTTTTTACTTTTTGTTATATTGCTGTCCATAAGAGATCATCTGCATCGGTTTTTGCTTTCATGATCACCCCTTTCTGCTGCCTGTCTCCCGCAAGCTTCTCTGAAGTAATCAACGCTGTCAAGTTTTGATGGCCGCTTTTATCTCGTCAAGAAAGTTGGTACACATTCTGTTGCTCACCGACGCCAAATATTATCTGCGAAGTGACTGGCCTGTTTTCACAGTTTATAATGGTCGTCACACCTGCCAGCCCAGGGCTATATACAGCAGTCGCCCCTTAGCAATAGTAGACACCTTGAAGTTAGTGCGAAACCTGCTTCGGCTATCTTACGATAAAAAAGGATCCTTTGTCGATGGTACCTTATTTTCCCAGCTTTGGCCCAGTTACTGTCGTCTTCCTACTCATTATCCTCTCCTGAGAAAGCACTGGTAGTATTTCCTGCACCGAAAGGACTATCCTTTTCCATACGTCCCCTACCCCACAGTGCCCCACTTTTAAAGTGTTTATTTAAGCCCCCCCCCTAACCGTGTAATCGGCGATACGCTGTCTTTATCAAAACCTCAGCTGATCCTTAGGTTCAGTGAGTACGCCCAAGAATTTGTAGCCTTGAGCACTGTAGGCTTCTGCCGGTTATGTCCACTGTTTACCACACAAAAGTACACTGTACGGGGTTCTATCCACAGAAGCTAGCCTCGCTTACGCCACTGCACATTATCGGATTTCCGAAGCGTCACGGCATATATGCGACTCTAAGCATCCTATCTCTCGTTGTTTCTCTTTAAGTTGCTCTTCGGCACCCTAATTTTATCAACACATTCCATAAAAGACAACCAATTATTCCACAGCACTGTGTCCTTTGGGCTTAGTGGGCTATCCCAACCTAAGTTAGATCTGCTCAGCCGCTGCGGTAGCTCTTTTGCCAGGAGCCACAAAGAAGCCACCAGCTCAAGTGGATCAGATAGAGAAGTGACGTTCGGTAGTGTGCCCACGCCTGTCAAGGGCTCACCAGGCAACCGTAGTTGGAAGGTGAATTCGTCTGAAACCACATCTTGGTGAACACCAAGTTCTCTATGACCATTTTTTTCCGCTGAGGAAGCCCAGCTGAAGTGGCTTTACACCAAGGTCTGCGGACACGGCAATAAGCTACCTTGAGCTGAACGCCTAGTTACTCAGTTTGAAATTAGTATTCTTCAGTAACTCAGTTGTCCCCCTTCGCGAAAGCAGTGACTTCCGTACCAGAGGAGGAGGGTGCTAGGCCATCACCCACATGAAAATTGTCTTGTGCGGTCTACAAGACCGACTGCTTATAACCTGTCACAAAACCCATCGCAGCTCTGCCTAGAGCAAAAATGGCGGGAAAACGTGAGAAGGTAGCCCCGGAGGCGTGAACTGTCATCTGGTGTTCCTTCAGCTCCGCAGGCTTTATGACCAATGGGTCTCCTATCAAACTAACTCGGTTTGGCGATTGCGAGTTTTGAAATTAAGCGCCGTACTTTCTGTGTATTTATTATTAGTGATAGTTTGCTCTGAGCTGCCCAGCTCATCGACAAGAACTGATGAGTTTTGATGGTGGTATGACCGAATACTGTCCAGCTCAACAGGGTATGAACTGCGTTGGAGTGTTTACCCCCGCCCAACCCCTGATCTAAAACTTAACGATCCCCGAGCACATCACTTCTGATGGGCCGCTTTGCTTCTTTTAGGGTCTTCACCGGTAGACCTCCCAAGTGGGGTCACTTCCCGTGTTCACCTTTAGAAGTATGACTGGATACGTGCAATGATTCAACCGCTGGAGCTTGCTCTATGCTGGCAAACCTAAAGCTATTCAATAAGACAAGCTGAAATACGTCATCAATCAAGCAGGCTGTCTCGGACCCCCAGAATTCCCATCTTCTAATTGCCATTTAGTGAAAAGAAACTCAGATGCTGTATGACACCATCTAGAGCTAGCGTTCTGTCGGATCCGCCTTCGGGAAAAGACACATTTAGCAATCTCTCTTCCACTAGCCTTAATTCCCACCAGAGGCAGCCCAAGGTAGGCTCCTCTATGCCCCATCCTGGTTGCTCCACAGTGATTCCCACTAACCACTGTGGGTGGTAGCGGCGATTTGGCGTGGCCGAACGGAGTACTTGATGATTCCAACCACAGAAGCCCTCAAAACCACAGACGGTTGTTGGACTGCAGTCACCCACCATAAGCCCCTCCCCCAATAACAAGAAGCATCACCCTTTTCTCCGTGCCCATGAAACCAGTGCTTCTGTCCTTGTGGCCGCATATCTTGCACAAGTTGGACAGAAATGCCCTCTTCATAGTAAACAGACCTACTGAAATTGAATGTAAGTTTACGGTGTTAGCAGACCAAGTAGATCCTGACGGAGGCCGGCTTGTTTCCGTTGCCCTAAGAATTTGATCAGTTGCCCCATTTCAGTCGTCTAGTCGCCTTAAACAACCACAGGTAAACGTCACAGCAGGGGACATAAATACCATCATTTGGCTAAAGGTTGGTTTGTGACCGCTCAGTGTCTTTCCTTTGACTCCTTTGGCCTACTTACTCTGCATAGAGTGCAAAGGTCCCTTAATTGTCTGCACCAGGGGAGCCAATGAGTGGAGGTCGGCCGTGTGAACCAATCTGCTCGAGGGTAGTCGTATAACACTCCATCGTAATTCCGGCCTAGATAGTGCCTCTGCGTCAACTTGACTTGCAATGAAATCATCCACTAACCATTTAGCAGCGTTTGCGTCGCCTGGTGAGATCGACTGAGTGAACCTTCCAATATATCACGTGACCCGCCGCGGCCAGATGCGAGTGGTAGTATACCGCTGCACTAAACCGCCTTGCAGGATCTACCCCACGGTAACGGAGTAAACTCAAAAGTCTTTGCCCATTATCAACAGCCTTGGAGAAAGTAATGTACAAAAAATATCCACTGAACTTCAGACAAGTTACCGGGAGAAGGTGTAATGGAAACAATCGAACTTTGGTTGAGCCCAGGCCGCAAGTTCGGGGTTTGTCGTTCCTGCTTTCTCGTATTCTTTACCTGAGAAGGCAGGGAATTCTGTTCTGTCTTGAAGGAGAAAATACCCATTGACTTCTGTTATCCCGTACTGCTGAAGGTACATAACACCTTATTTCCTTCATTAATTTATGAAACTATGCAGGCCAAGGTCCCTCAAAGACTTGAGCAAGCCTAGCGATTTCTACCTCTCATTTTGCCCTAAGAATTCTTTTCGTGTTCTCAAGACCATCTTGAATCTCGTCCTATCTCTACTTTAAACGGGCGATCCTTAAGCTCAGCTAGGAGTAAGTTGGTTTTAAAACCTGGCCTGAGCTGACTGAAGCCGCGTGCTCTGGAACCGCGAGCCCCGGAGCCGTGAACAAAAAATCTACCTTGAGATAACTGCAAAAATTCAAGAAAGATCCTATCCTATCTGTTTTCATGTTCAATGAGGCCCACAGATGAGCTTGCCCTCAGCTTTCTCGTTCGTTACATTATCTCGTAACTGAGGCGCTACGGTACTGTAGCAACAAAACTGAATTGCTTAGGTCCTCAGTCAATTTCTTTAGTGAAAGACGAGTTAGTCCCGAGGATCCAGAAATCGAGAACAAGTTGATCCGTGAAAACTTACGATACCTTTTTTCTATGACGACTAAACGGACACAAGCGTCATACCTCTAACAGGGAGCATCAAACAGTCCATCTCAGATCCCAGAAACGTACGCCCTGGAAAATCTGTCAGTGAAATATCATGGTGCTATGAAGCCAATGTTAACCGCAAAATTCAACTGCCAATACAAGTTATCCGAAGAGCAAATGTTTTGCCAGCTTATTCGGGACTTACAAACAAAATTCCCGAAAGCAGCGCAAGGAAAATATTTCAGAGTACTCAATGGCACATATGGTTATCCGGAAACAATCAGCCGAGAATGAGCGGTAATAAAACAAACCGAACTAGTGCATTCCACCTAGATGTCGAGCGAATACCAAAAAACTACACAGAAATGACTCGCTCAAAGATGGGAGAGAGAAAAGTAGTGTTTGAGACACGAATCATGACGGTGCTAACAGCAGTGTCGTTAGCTATCAAAATCAGTGGTGCGGAAACGGAAGGAGTGGGGAATCCCCGAAAGCGCAGTGACATCCTTTATTCTGTCCTCATATAAGCTTAATTTTCTACTATGACTCACCTTAGACCTTTCATGAACAGCTTTATCCAGCAGCAGGGAATGTGGCAGATTTCCCGACGGGCCTTCATCCGAAATGATTCATCACTCATCGGAATTCTATTAATATTTTTCTTGGTTATCTCCTTTATTCTGATGATGCGGCTACTTATTACCAATCACTTCTTGTAAAGACCACATATGTACTGCAAGTTGGTCTTCATCGTAGCCGTGGCCGCAGGCGACCGCACAAAATGTTCTATCCGGTAGCTTTCAACGTGGGCGTTAACGTTCACTCGATGTATGAAGAACAACGCCGTTGTCAGTCTGAAGTTTATCGCAACTGAAGTTCTGTAAGCTGTAAAACGAATAAGTGAAGGCTTACAAAGGGCAACATCCCACACAGTTGATAAGTGATGAAATTTCACATTTCTCCTATACTTTTGGCGGGGAAGGGACGGAAAACTCCGCGTATTTTTGAGTGCGTGACCTACTTGCAGTATAATATATACTAATTGATCTATATGGTACACAAATTCAGCGTCAAAACCATCCAAGATAACACTGGCGAACAAGGATAAACTGAGAAGTTCGGTCTGACGATAGGACGAAAAGGTGCTCAGTAGAAATAAAAAAGATTCACATAGCATGGAATAAGCTCACAACAGTCCACTAATCATGTTCAGCTCTTTGGCCAAACAAACTGCGGAACAGCCCCTAAGGAGACTCACTTTATTGAAGTGCGCCTTTATCTCCCAATTTTGCACTGTCGTATGACGTGGTCACGTGTACGCATTTTGCAAAAAGTGTATTGATTGCCTAAAACAAAAAAGTCGGTCCGGGAAGAAGACATCTTAGCAAGAAACGAAACAAACGCGAAAGATAGTGGAATCTTTAGACACCGACGCCACTTTCGTAGCAGCGAAACAGAAAGGAAAAATCGGTTAGCAAAATAAAACGTTTATCAACAAATTCTTTCAATCAGAATGGGTGAAAAAAGTGTCTTCCAGAATGGCGGGTGAGGAAAGATCATTGTTGAACTGCTTATGCTGAGGGAAGTAGCGTGATTTCCGGTATGCTAGCGGGTCGTGCATCGCCAAAAGCAGCTATTGGTGGTGTGTCTACAGATGGCATTTTCGGTGCTGCCGATGACGGAGAAGACTGAATGTAAGGGTTTTATACCGTTGACGGAAAAAATGTCTGGTTTACTGCTCCCCTGAACAACAAAACTTTATCTTAAGGCTTTCCAGTAAATTACTATTCCATCTTTAGGTCCAGAGATCAAGACAGGAGACTTCACTACCCCAAGCATTTGTTGAAACACGATGACTTCCTCTCTCATTTATCCGATTTTCTTCCGGACACCTACGCTGCGGGATGGGTACAGCAGGCCTCCTCTCCGATTAGACATGACAATATTCTTGAATTCGTCTTCACTCATGGCCTCCCTGACGTGAACGTCTCCACTACACAAAACATCCCAGATATTGACCGAAAAATGGTTCGCGTCACCTCGCTGTTACGCAAGAATCATGCCTAACTGAAGTTGTTCAAATGGAAAATCAAAACACCTATAGACTGACTAATTGGGCCCAGTTGCCTGCTCCCCTTCCGGGACATTGACTGGTCCGACTTCTTCCTAACATCTGATCCGCAAGGAACAGCTGGTGTGTTCCGTGCCAGGTTGCTCTCCCCCATAAACCGTCTTACCCCAACCGTTAGGCATATTAGGGCCAAGGCTACCAAAATTAACAGACCTCGACAAACGATTTTTAGGCTCCAGAACTCATCCTTCACGGGTCGAGACTTCCCTCTGACACTGAGAATAAGTCGACTCTACCGTGATCTCTATGCAGCAACTGAGAACAAACTCAAAAAGCAAGAAAGGACTGCACCACAACAACCTTGCGGTGTAAAGCACCTCTCGGGACTGCTGAAATCTCGCAACCCACGCAGCGCTGAAGACAATATGTCATTCCTCATACACAGTGGGGCCCGCCTTGATTTGTCAAAAGTTGTGGCCGAGGCTTTCAACTGCTCTTTTGCCTCAGTTCTTATTACGGAAACCAAACCTCCTCCGATCCGCTATCCGATGCTCACACGCGGCGCGATATAGACCGTAACATTTACCACTGACAACATCAGGAAATCACTAGCTAAAAGTAAACCCTCCCATCATCCAGGGCCTGATGACCTTCCACCTGTCCCACTTCTTTTTAGGGGACCTGACCTAGTACTCCCATTGCTGAACCTCTTTACGCTATCTGTGTCGTCCGGAATCTTCCAGGCTCAGTGAAAAGCGTCCTGTATAATTCCACACTACACCAATGATCCCTTGCATGATCCGGGGACATATTTACCCTCCCCCCTAAACCACACTTCAGTTGATTCCAGGCGCACGGGGAGGATTGTAAAGGACCAGCTTGCAAATTTTCTGACTTGTCGAAGTATTTTCATCTCAGCTCAGCATGGATTTTTAAAGTCCCGTTCGTAGTTCACATGTCAGATGGACTGCCTTATTTGAGCACTTCCACTGCCGACAACAACGAGTCAATTGTCGTCATCTCTCCCGATTTGACTGAAGCATTTGACCGCGTATCCCATACTCACTTATTGTCAAAAGTGAAAACCCACAGAGTCGACAACCCCGCTGTCTCCTGGCTATAATCTTACCTCCCCGAACGTTCCCAAACCGTCATCATCAACGGGACATCTTCTCAGCCCAAACAAATTACCAGCGGGATCAAACAGGGTAGCGTTCTAGGCCCCCCCATTTCTCATGTACATAGATAATATGTTCCAAGTAGTGTACCATGGCATGTCATTCCTCTTTGCTGACGACATAAAACTAGTCTATACTTTCGGAGCGAATGCCCTATACTCAGCTCTTAGTAATATTGTATCATATTTGAAGTCCTTTGATGAATGGTGTACTCAGTGGCTGCGGCTAGGGGTTCTCTTTCGTCCTACAAATGCCACTTCCCATCTGGCTCTCTCACGACAAGCGGTCTGCCGATTCCCACTACTCACGTGGTAAGAAACTTGAGCCCGCATTATCCCCGATCTTTTAACTTCCATGAGCAAGCATTGAGCCAAGTTGTCAAGGCAAGTAGGACGATTGCAATTATCCTCAGAACATATCGTACTCAAGAGAGAAAAATCCTGATATTCAAGACTCACGCTAGGTCGTTTTTGGAATGCCGCCCCCTTGTCCTCACCTTGATGAGAAGGGCTGGCCGGGTCGACAAAGAGAAAGTACGACGCTCCTTAGCTCAATTATTACTTGGTTCCTCTTCCAACCTGAAAGCTTAAATACTCCGACTTGAACCTCTATGGTTATATCGTGTCAAGCTCAACCTTTCACTAGTGGTCGATCTTCTGTACTCAAAAGCCCACTCATATGAAAACCCACTTGATTCCTCTAGTGACACTGCTTATTTTCTCTGAGACAGAGAATTTGCCTTCGCAAAGCCCCAATCTAGGCCTTCAATCAGATCTAGTATTTCGCAGTTATCTATTCTAGCCCCTGGAATAGGCTTGCTGACCCGCTGTGGTCGAGTCGCAAGCCAAAACTATTTAAAAGGTACTAAGCAGATTCCTTTGCTCATCTTCTGAAATCAGTACTACTCGCAATAGCATAAACACAAATGAAGCGTATAAAGGCTGTTTTGATTAGTAGACTACAATGAGTCACAACTAACCATCTTGGTGGGTCCGCGGAGCCAAAAATGCGAAGACACGCAAACGAGTGGCATGGAGAGGCTTCCGCATCTTCACCTTCTGCAGTTCCTGAGGGCTCGCAAACATGCTCTAGGAATACAGAGAAGCGAGATTGTCACAAACTGCCAAGAAATGCCCCGAGGCTTTTTACCACTATGTACAGTCTAAGGCCCAGACACGAGCGGTGGTAGGAAATATTACGTATGGGCAAGTTAGGCATTCAAGCAAAGCCGGCAAAAAATCCGAAGTACCTAAAGAATTCTTTGGGCTGCTGCACACAACAGATGCCAAGAGCAGCCGCCATTACCAGATTCCTGCAGCTTTCCCCAAATGGACGAAATTTCTGTAAAACTCGTGGAAGTGGAACTGGCCATCAACCGGTTAATACAAAGTAAGGTGGCCGGCTCAGAAGGGATTCAGCCAGCCATCCTATGTTTGTTGGCAAGCATAGTGTCTGGGGCTCTAGAGCACATGTTCACCAGGTCACTTGACTCGGCCACTTTGCCTCCTGACTGGCTAAAAGCAGAAGTGGTGCCCACTCACTATAGAGGCAAGGGGGAAAATGCATCTAACTGCAGGCCCGCCAGTCCGCTGTCGATGGAATTAAATTTGCTTGGGGGCATCGTTCGAGACCTGATCACAGGGTATCTTGAATACCACAATAAGATTACAGTGTTGTGGCACGGGTTAGTAAAGAGGAGATCGTGCCTCACGAACCCCTCATAGTTTCTGCATGGAGTGACCGGCAATCTGGAAGAAGGCGAGTGAGTTGTAGTGTGTTGTCTGGATTTCTAGGAGGCCTTCGACTCGGTAAGAGCAGATTTCTGGTGCAAAAATGCGGGACATGACGACTGCACATGGGACCCTAAGCTGGATGAGGGCATACCTCACCGGCAGGAATTTCCACTTTCGGGTTGAGGATGAAAATTCCAGCGCAGCTAGTGCATGTAGTGGAGTGCCACAGCCGTTGGTTTTGGGGCCTTTGTTGTTCTTGATTCATATAAACGACCTGGTTGACGCCTTGGGGTGTCCTGGTTTCCCGTTCACGGATGATTTCAAGAGTATGGGGGGACCATATTTTAACTTGGTGCAGGAAGACCTCGTAAGAATAACGGAGTGGACAGGAACACGGGAGCTCCCGCTAAACCGAGGTAAGGGCAGATAGCTTCTCCATGGCTGGGGAGCAGAAGAGACTCGGCACTTCAATAAAGGAGAACTCGGGAAAACTGAGACCACTGAGGTCATAAAAGATCGTGGCGTTTAAGAGCACTAAATTTTTAAGCTCTCCAGGCAGTGCCTTGAGGCGGCAGCAAAGGTTAATGGATTCATGTTTCAACTGTTTAGGACTCTCAGTCTCCGGACGCCAAAATAATGTTGCCACTTCACAAAAGCACGTATCCCCCACCCGGAATACTGCGTCCAGGCCTTGGCAACGAAACTAGTTGGGGACAACCATCTATCGAAAACCGTCCAAAACGATGTGCTGAGGTGATCAATGGGCTGGTGGACAAGACATACAAAGAAAGTCTCAAAGCATTCCGCCTGTTCTCGCTCAACAGTCAAAGTCGGAGGAAGGACCTGATAAAGAGGTTCAGACAGCTCCGTGGGTTATCCGAAACAGGTGGGCAGTTATAAGTTCTAAGTAAAAACCCGACTTTCGGTGGACATGAACACAAACTGATAGAAACCGGGGACGTCAGAAGCGATGGAGCACATCACTTCTCTAATCGCGTTACAAACCAGTAGAACAAACTGCTCATGTAGTGGCGGAGAATAGGGTCCCCGTGTTTAAACGACGGCTGGGAGCCTGCTGGGACGAGGTTTCCCCGGACTATGATTAGCGAAATGACCATACCCCTAGGTTACACCTCTCCCTCCCACTCCGTTCT